>JAJKFL010000013.1:30587742-32014742 GCA_021186555.1 Reticulitermes speratus | reverse complement strand
TCACAGGAATCCCTGATGATGATTCCAGGAGGGATAAAAACATGTTGGATTAGTCTTCAGATATTGTTATATAGAACTTCTAAAAACAATAAGAGTGCATTTTGTTGATTTGAGTGTTGTGTGTTTCAGATTGCCAAAGCTTTGTATTTAAATAATCACAGAAGCAAAAGGGCCTAGATATATAGATGCTATTTAAAGGATGGTTATGATGTTGCATCAACATTGAGTTTCAACTGTGAATAACTGAAGGAACAGGCTAGTACAATCCAACTTCCTTGATTTTTACACAAGTCTTTAATGTCTTACCATTCAGCAGATGAAAAGGGTACAATGAAGATATGCAAATGCCTTAGGATTGGAACACTTAACATTGCTTCTTGGTATATATATATATATATATATATATATATATATACAGATATGAGTTTCCCATATGCTGACACATTATGTATAGCTTCAAGTTTCAGTTTCATTCAAAATTGCCTTTTATTTTCTGTTGCTTCAAAACTAACCACAGTCAATTTAAGAAGAGAGTTGTCTTTTCCATATATGGCCAAAATTTTAATTGCCCTTTTGTGCTTAACTTTGCTCCTGGGGTGGGGGAAAGATTGGATGTAAATTACCACAAATGGTTGTTTTTCTTGTCTCTTTCGCATAATATAGAACCTAGAATGGAAAGGAAAAAATGTAACACTCACATAGTGCATTTGTTGTTAATTACAGTAATAAATTTCATGTAAGCATTTCCTATCCATAAACTCATTATGTCTTGTGGACTGTTGACAGCCCAACAGATCGCAACACAAATAACAGCAGTATACAAAACTAAGCAGCTCAACATAAATATGACCTTCAAAACACAAAACACCACGATTCTACGCATCATCTAGTCAGTGACGTAAATAATAAAATAAATATATAATAAAATAAATAATAAGTAATAAAATAAATAATAAACAATAAATAATAAATAATAACAAATAAATAATAAATAAAGTAAATAATAAAACTGTGCTGTTATTTTAACTTCGTATATACAAATACGACATAGCTTTTTTTAACTTTTTTAACTTTTTAAGCTACTATACACTGTTTTTTACATTTTACAATTTTAAACATATATCCATTTAAAAGGATATTACAACCTACTACAAGACTAAAGTGATCTGACTGTATATGATAGTGAACTGAACATGTGGATGTGTAATAATTGTAGTTTATAGCCCCCTGATGATGGTCTGCAAATAGACTGAAACATATGTAGGGGTATTTGGTAACTATATGTAATAGTGTCAAGAAATGTGCATTTAGTTGGTTTATGAAACATCTAAGTAAGTACTAGTTAAAACACAAAAAAAAAAAAAAAAAAAAAAAAAAAAAAAAAAAAAAAAAAAAAAAAAAGATATAAGGGGTCAGAAATTCCAAACCCCACAGAAGTAAAATCCAGGGAGTGGCTAGGGTGTATTGCATTGCATCAACCTAGGAATCCAAATCTCATGTAGGAAGGTCATATTGTAGTAATATTATTCATGTATATACAATGTAGTATGATCTTTTATTGTGGTGGTTTCAATGCCTTGCTGTATCTGCTGTTCAAGGATACACAAATTCAAACACAGAATGTGCTTACTGTGTCTCACTGCTTACTACAGAAGGCAGCAGATTTACAGGGAAGCCATATGAAAGTTCATTTCTTACTGGTTTCTTATTCACCATACAGCAACACAGATTTAACTTCACATCACAATTTCCCAAGCATGTTTTGTTCCATTATATTATTATGAGTAGTAGTAGAAGTAGCAGTACTCATAGGCCTATAATTGGGGTAGCTCAGTTAGTATAATAACTAGAGTAGAGGCTAGACGAATGGTTTTTGATTCCCAGTAGGAATAGCGACTATTCTACTTCCCACGGCTTCAAAACGTCTTGGGGCCACCCAGTCTGCTATCCAATGGGTAAAGAGGGCTCTTTCCCCAGGAGTAAAGTGCCTGAGTGTGAAATTGGCCACCCTCTTCCATGCAGCAGAAAGATTTATCTCTACCTGCACTTCCTGCTGTCTCTTCATGATATTATGTTTAATTACATACAGTAGAAATCTTGATGATGTGGCACTCAATCAAGCAGAGAAAAAGTTTACCTTTTATGATGTCACAAAATGGCCCATTTTAAAGTGCAAATGTGTTACAAAAGTAAGGCACTCTATGGTCACAGAATTCAAATTTTGATTATCTTGTAGCTAAGATAATGCTCAATGAATCTGTGTAATGTTGTACATGACATAATAAAAGTACATTGCACAAAAGTAACAATTTAATTCATTTCTACTACATAGTCATATATGGGTAATTAGTAGATATTCATGTTCCATATATTTTATGTTCCTAAAATCTCACATATTCACCACTGTAAATGTATTCAGACATAATCTTAAAAATATCACACTTTCATCACATTTTTGGGATTATAATATTAGATAAAAAGCCCATTACTGCACCTTGTCGGTATCCCATCCATTTATGTCTCTACGTTTTATCATCTTCTAAACACAATCTGACAATTAGGTTATCCACTGAAATTCTGTAGGCCCTTCCTATTTCCCCCATGAATACAACCTGCCCTGTTTTGATCTAACCTTACTGATACATACAGTCTGAATTCATTCAAAAGGTTGAGTTTTTTGTACTATCTACAGTATTATCAAGCACATACAATTTACATACATTAACAGTGACAGAATACTACATTTTTAATCAGACACTTCTCCCCTCACCCACCAAAATAAAACAAATAGTTGTTACAGCAAATTAAAACTAACCCACATAATTTGAATTTTCATCTGATACCAATTCTATCTGTGTTAGTCAAAGGATGGTGCTAGTACTACATATCAAGTCACATGCCTATTCTGAACTAGGTTAAAAGATTCAGGAACAGTGAGATGGGGTATACATTAAGAAAATTAACATTTCCGAGTTTTAGTCCAGACTAGAAAAGAATTAAAATCAATTAATCTCCACTAAACACCAATTCTTAGAAACCACAGACCACAGATTATCTAGAACCACAGACCACCAAGTGCAACAGGAAGAAAAACAGTGAAAAATATGAAAACTGTGCAAATAATGCAGCATAGATAAATGGGTGTGTGTTAGGATGATACTAAAGATAATGCAGTAGTTAGCATCGAAACGTTTTTGTCAGTAAATAGGACATACGTGTTGGTTGTTGGTAATTACAAGTGAATACTGAAGGTTGGATAGTAGTGGATGTTGTTACCAATTGAAGCCGTGAGGCATGTTCTATTAGTATCGTCGTCGGGCGTAGGTGTCGTAATCATCATTACGGGCGTGTTAGAGGTACCCCTCACAGATGGCAGGAGCCACGTTTCCCAACTATCTCATTGACTTGCCAATCTGTAAACTAGATAATCTGTGCCACAGACTACCAGATAACCTGTGTTTGCTGTGTAACTCGAAGTCCACAATACGCGTTTGCCAAGGTTGGATAAGGCCACCCATGGTTGTAAGTGTTTTAATTCCACACTACTGTCATACACAACGATTGTTTATAACATTGTTATTTCAATAACTGATTATACCATAAATGTACTCTGACACACAAGGGATGGAGCCCTGATGTTGTTTAGCCCGACCACAGCACGATAATTTTCAGTAGCAAGGAAGGCAGAGTGCGTCTAGAAAGATAATGTATGGTCTAGAAGACCGTGTGTGGAAGGGCGATGGAAAGAATGGGTGTAATGTTACATAGCTTTTGTTGGTGGCGGGTCTGCGTGCGGCCAAAACGCTCCACTTCCCTGAGCGTACGCGACCTTCGTCATAGCACACTCGATACACAGTGGTCGGTCTAAACAAAATCAGTGCCAGGATGGTTTGAATCACCCTCGTCCTCGTAACTACTTGCAAATTTACTGCATTCTTGTAAATACTTGCTGAAATGTGGTACGTCCTGCATTCCACGACCACTACATTACACCGACTTTTAGAAAGTCACGGAGTGCTTAGGGCTTGCTGCACCTTTGTCACGGGTTAGACCGTTATCCCAATACATCTCGGATCGTGCCACCTAATTATTTGGTTAAGTATCTGCATCTACATCACGAGGTTTATTATTATTTTGCTTCTATATATACCTTCCTTTACACACATGAGCGTACAACAATTATGTTATATAGTCTCCTTGTATTCCTGGGCGTTATCACGCTATTGTGTTACTCCAGTTACATTCTTCACAGTCTTTACAGTTGTTTGGCATGGATATCCTTAATTATCTCATTACGGGACACTAGTACTATATCCGAATCCATCTTTAGTGCCAGGAATTGTTTGTAGAATTGTGAAAGTACGTGCGCACCTATTTCAGCACCGTATCCAGCTTCATTAGAGGTAACACATGATACGCAACAGCTTTGCTATGTTACCACTGAATATAAGGCACATGCACGCATAACTTTTCAAAAGTTTGGAACGTCTTGCTACACTTGCTAAGACTGTGCTGTTCTCAGATGATAATATGGCAATAGTTCTAACCTACAGAAGTGGCCGTACGCCCAGTGTCTCATACTTTGAAGAACTGTCGCCGCTCTCAGGCTCCAGGCTGATGATTCGGTCTGTCTGTGTCAGCAGACAATTCCGTTACTGCAAAAAACATTCACAGTACGAGGCCTTGCCACGTGCTGTGACAGACCTGAAATTCTGTTCTCGCAGTTGTAGGTATGGTAACTACCCGTCCCAATTTTGGCGAGACAGTCCCGAAAATGCACTTAAAATCCCGCGTCTTGAAACTGGGTTAAAATGTCCTGCAATCAACCAAACAAACCCCTTCTTTATAGAATCTAAATGGCAACACACTTTAGCAACCACCCTGAGGGCAGAGTGTACACGTAGACCTATTTTTACAACCGATTGTTTTACGCCTTTTGGGTTTAAATGCCCCTTTCAAACTTTCATCACTTCTTAATTTGCGCTCTACCATTTGCAGTTTAAAGAACTCTGGGTTGCTGCGCACTAGGACGTTGCGGTGACAGTACGAATCCCATGGTGCAGAATAAAACTTAGACGCTGTGCGCTCACCGCAAACTGCATTTGACACCGTACACTAGCCATTTAGTTGAGACCACGTGGTTAATTTACACATTTTTACAGTTTCTATCTACCAACCACCACAACGATGACACATTTAATGGAGAAACAAAAAACTTACACGAAGATTAATGATCGCAGGAATTATCTTAACGGTAGTAAAATGTATGACCTGTGAGTGGTATATTAACTATTTTGTCAAGCCCGTAAGAGTGCATTTTATTATACGTGTCAGAACATCTGTGACAGCGACTTTACGGAAGATACCACCCCTGACAAGAGTTGTAACTATGACCTAGGGTCGAAGCATAAAAATCAGATGACGATGAATGATACAACCCCTACCTAAATATCATCATTCCTACTTATATTAAACTGGAACGACTGAACCCCTGACGTAACCGGAGCCATAATTTAACAATGGTAAAAACGTGACTGAGTTGTGTAGGCTGTGAGACTGAGTTTGGCTATCCGTGACGGCGATTGTGTGGTACCATCCGTGACAAGTACGCCTACGTTTTTTAATATGTCATTTAAAATTACATATGTTATAACTGAATAATAATAATAATAATTGTTTATTAATAAATTAATATCAATATCACATTAATAATACAATAAATACGTGTACGTGATTTCCCCTAACCTCCACCTATTCGTCATTTCGTATGGAAACATTGTTTTTTATTTATGCTGATAATTTACTTCCACTTCTCAAGAAGAAAACCAGGGCATAAAACAAGGCCTAAGTGTAAGATTACACACTGGGAAATATATGTTCTCCCTCACACCAAATGCACTCGGTGCCTGGCGGTGAAAGAAGTAAAATTAACCTTGGTGTATTTTTAAACCAGGTTGTGCAGGTGTATTTTTCAGGGGTGTAATCTTTCGACATTTATGATGTTACCGCTGTGGTAGTGCTTGCAACACAACATGATTCTCTCAAAGTAACGTAGGATAATGTGTACTTTTCATACTGAATGGTTAGTTAAATATATAACTAACTCAAGGGCATTTTCAAGGTATGTAATAAGTTATGTACTATATCTCACTGAGGAATAAATTATATTAGAAAGCATGCGTCTGAAATGCTGCACAATCAGTTCGGTCATCTACATTTATAACTAGCGAAGACAGTAACGCTGAAAAAATTATGGTTGCTGAACAGACTGAAATATTTAACCACTTACCTTCTTCTGCAAAGTGTATTGAAGAGCTAGAACATTTCGCCTTCTTAGTGAAGACTACGAGAATTTACTGGGTCATATGGGAACTAGACGGCTAGGCTAACTTTATACCTTGCAATCGAAGGGTATGCTAAATGTTTGACTGCTATTGAATCGTATTTCCTAATATTGCCTAATATTCCTGTCCTTGCCAGATTTGGAAGTATTCGGAGGTGAGCGAGTGTCGTTAGGCAGCCGGTGAGGAACCGTGTGTAATACCAGCATACTGTGTTCTTTATACTTCGGTGCGCACGGAACATACGCACTGCCGTTTGTAGACTTAATGTCATCCAGTAACTATGGACGATGGACGTTTGAGAATCATAGTCACAAATTCGCGCTCTTATCCATGCTCGTCCCCATACCGACATATATGCATGTCTTTGGAGTGTTGTTTTACTCGAGTGTGAATCTTGGTGTGTCACATTAACCCATGGGTTAAATAGTCTGGAATCCCCAATAGATGACGCGTTGCTATCCAAATTCCATAGTCCATTCACGTGGACATGACACAGAGGGGAATTTCGTAATTGACTTTTATTACACGTTACAAAAATCAGTCGCTTTTAAACAAAGACCATTATTTTATGATTACCTAGAGTGCAAAATCAATAACGATGTTTTTATAAATGTATTTGTTGGTATTTTAAGTAGTGCATTTCATTCATGCGCAATAGTTTTCTGGTAGTAATATGAAAGTACTACCAATGCGATAAGCTGGGAGGTGTTATATATATGTGACAGTGGGTTTTCATTTTCGTACCAGTGAAGCCTATAACCGAAAATTCTCTTTTTCATTCTGCACAAAGCGATAGCAACCACACGTGTATCATTCTTACTGCTGAGAGAATTCTTGCTGCCAAGCAGCCATCTTAGTTTCTTTGCGGAAGGTTAAAGGAGATTTGTGTGGTCATATATGTGATTATCGGATTCAATAAGCGATACAGGTTATTCAGATGCAGGTAGAGAGTACACCAGAAAATCATATCACACCGAGGTAAATTAGTTGTAATGCATTCAGTATCACAGTGCCATCAGATTGGTAAGGCTTGTAATTCCATTTGTAGACTGCCCAGGTGCTATCATAGAAACATTTCTAACCAAATTTTCAGTTTTTATTGCGCGAGTAAAAATTTCATTGAGCACTTTTTTAAATTTTACAGCCTCAAACGTTCAATGAAAATTTACAGAAAATGACAATGTACTGTTCTTTTCAGGTGACTTGACTTTTCGCACAAATGACCTGAAAGGTCAATTCCCTGTCCATATTTGGTGACATTCACAATAATTTAATTTCGTTTTACATTTACCTTATGACAAAACGAAAACAATGGAGATGTATGGCCACCCGATAAAAATACAACTCATGGGATTTTACAGTTGCCCAACAGGGGAAGATGGAGGCAACAGCAGCATCACCTCAGACAAGGAACATCCACAACAGCAGCATGTTCAGAAGGCCGAAACCGTCCCTCGCGCGAAGCCCCAGACGTGCAAAGTGTGTGGGAAGATACTGTCATCTGCATCATCATATTACGTTCATATGAAACTGCATTCAGGCAGCAAGCCATTTCAGTGTACAGCATGTGAAGCAAGCTTCTGCCGCAAACCCTACCTCGAGGTGCATATGCGAACACATACAGGTGAACGTCCATTTCAGTGTGACTTGTGTTTGAAACGTTTTACGCAGAAGAGTAGTCTGAACACACACAAGCGTGTGCACACAGGGGAACGCCCCTACTCCTGCGACATCTGCCACAAGCGTTTTGCAGTCAAGAGCTATGTAACAGCACACCGCTGGAGTCATGTGGCAGAGAAACCACTCACATGTGACCACTGCAGCCTGACATTCACATCTAAGAGTCAGTTTGCCATCCATATCCGGACACATGCGTCAGGTGCCAGTTTTGAGTGCCATGTCTGTGGGAGGACATTTGTCAGGGACAGCTACCTCATCCGGCACCACAATCGAGCCCACCGTGACATCAGTCCAAGTTATGACGCAGGGTGTGACATGCGGTACTACTCTCACCATCTCACCCTGACCTTCCCCTCAACAAGACAAAGCTCTCTGACTAATTGTATAAAAAGTGTGTAGTGTTAAAGCGATGCTGTACCTGACATGCAAGGCCTTTCCTTGTTCCCAGTACCAAGTGACTCCTGAGGCATTGTGTGCACATGTGCATGTCAGCTCTACCTGGCTACAATCAAGCCAACATCAAGCAGCAAAATAATTTATAAAGTAAATGTACTTATTTATTGTTACTTGTTCTATTCGCACTATGTAAATAGCAGATATATACCTGTCCCAGTTTAGAGTTAGCTGGCAGTTCAAGGACTGGATGCAAATTATTGGATTGCAACCAAATTTGCCTTGCACTGCAATAATTTGCAAATTCTTACAGCTGTGTTCAGGGGGTCTGCTCCAAACATTGCATCTCAAGTCAAATACTCAGCCCTACATGAAAGTGACGTAATTTCATTGGTGCCATGTAAACGATGTTCATTTCGTAAAAGAAACTTTCTGCATGCGATGTAAGAGGGTAGATATGTCAAGTGCCATATATTTAAACTTTGTTAAACTGTGATGTAACAAGGTGAAACACAGATTAGCCAGAGTGACCCAATAATGTGTATTACTTACCCTCATGCTTCTTTTGCTGAATGGGCTTAGCACTCATTGAAGTAAGTTGTGTATTTGTAACATAGTTATGTATGATAATGACTGTAGGAATATATTTGCTGCTGCAACACATAATTCTTGATACAAACCAAAGTCAGTAGCAGGATGTGAGTAGCAGAGTTCATAAAGAGATGAAGTAACTTAAGTGACATTAAACTATTTATTTCACAGTGACATACTCAGCATAATAGGAGACTTTTTACAGAACATAAATGTGTGTGTTGTGGCATGGGACATGCTACAAGTGTAGTCATGAGGAATGTCATTAAAAAAAAACTTTTCAAATCAATGTTGCCAGTGACTTTGCCCTACAATAAATCCCCTGTTACTACAGGACTGGTGGCCAGATTATTTAGTCAGTTATTTAAAAAAAAAAAAAAAAAAAAGTCAGTATTCAGCAGCTGTATCATGGACATACATGAATACGGTAGTGCAGGACACGACACATAAAGGCCGTACAAGATTGCATCCTGATGCTTTTCCTATCACAGCCAGGGAACAAATTCTGAAATGTGACACTATGTAGTTTGGTTAACAGATACCAGTGTTTCGGAGGATGATGCATACATCAGCTGCAAGGTAAAGGAAATGAAAATGCAGACAGTACATTTTCCCAAAACTGTAGTATACGTTCCACATTACTCTGAATTTAAGACACACCTTTTTTTTCACATTTTTCTGAACTGAATATTAGGGTGCGTCTTAAATTCGAGGTAGTATTTTTCACTCTTTGTAAGTCTCAAAAACATGATTTTCCTCGAAGAACAATTGGCCTCACTATAGTAGTAAATCTTACAGATATATGCTTGCAAAAATTGTTGACTTGCACATTTTTAATTCAATAATAAACTCCTTTAAAACATATTTACTCCTTTCTATTTTCACTCATTTTTTTCCCTGCAAACCTCTTTTTAAAAGTGGGGTGTAGGGCATCTTAAATTTGTAGTAATATGGTATATCAACCACACTACATGGAGTCACAGTCCACAGACAGTCATATTTCATAGCAATTGCTGTGAGAACTTGGAAATCTTGAACGTAAATTCTATTCAAGGTGGCACGACCCGAAAAAGAAATTAAACCCTGAAACCTGTACTGTTGGAAACTTATGTTCTCCTTTTATGTTACATTATTCATCCACACACACACACACACACACACATGAACTGATGTTTCAAATCCTGTCTTCTGGTTCCTGGCAGAGTATGGATACAACAATACTGCTATCCATTTTCTCTGAAAATCTGTACGTGAGCACTGTGGTTCCAGTCTGCTGTCTGCGGCACTTCAGCAAATGGTCACAGTAACCTCTGCTTACGGCATAGTGTCCTTATATACACATGACACACACACTTTCTAGGGGACAAAGTGGCATGTGAATGGAGTGTTCACTGCCACAATGATAAGACACCAAACCCAACTGTCTGATCTAATACGTGCTTATGACCCATTTATTCCTTCATGTCTTAAACAGTCTATGCCTATGGTGTTTCCTTACCAAATTTTGTATGTGAAGATCTCAAAATAAATTTAGGGTGGTCATTTTTTAGTGAACACACATGTATGCAAGTATCAATGTGGTAATGATAGAAATTCTCAGCTTCAATCTTGTATTTTCTTGTGACAGATTTTCTGTTCATTTAGAGACCCTGTCAGTAATTGCTTCCCTTACACTTCTATTTCTGAATCGGTTGACAAATAACCATTTTTGTCTTTAAGTTAATTAAGGAGATAGATTAATCTCTGCATGAATTGATTGCACTCAGCTTGATAATCAGTACATCTAACCAGGCCAGCCCTGGGGCCCATGCAGCCTCCTATTCAGTGGGCACCAGGGACACTTTCCTGCAGGTGAAGTGGTCAGGGCATGAGGATGATCACTCACCTTCATCAAGTGCTAAGGTTAAGAATGGGTGGAGCTATATGTCCACTCCCCCTATATGCCTTCATGACATGTACAGAGGCAACTTTACATGTTATCAGAACACGTATGCCATTCGGATAATAATTTTTGCAACAAACATTCTGATGTCAATTAACTTGGCGGTATTAAATGCAGTCAAGAAGCCACAGAGGGTGACCAAGTATCAGGCAAGTTCAGAAAACAAGTGAATCAAAATAGCTGATTTAACCCTTCAAAAGTCATTAAAACCCCAGTCCATAGAACAATGCAGGAGTGGTATTCAAGGGTATTTAAATTTTACCTGTGCATTGCGAGTACACTAGACTCTGTGGCATATGATGTGCGCGATGCACGAGTATACTCAAATCTCCACATTGAAGGGTTAGGCTTTGATGGTGATTCATTGCTAATGTTGATGCTGTTTTGTAGTTCTGCCATTGTGTGGAAGTGGGCTGTGTTGCTGATGTTTCAGAGGAACATGCTGCCTCCATCTTCAGGGTCAAAGTCTGTAGGATAAGAATGATGTGTCACACATAGGCAGATGAGGTCCTCCCAGACTCATGGTAGAGGGTGAGGTAGTGCCATTGCACACTGGCACATATGACATCACATCCCTTCAGAACACTGGCAACACAGCCTATTTTCACGCCATGCTAAAATCCAAAAACAGAATCAACATGTCTATAGGTAAATCAGATTTTTACTGATATAAAGTTTGTCTCCTTCCAGTTTTGAGTTTCACACAGCAGTGACTATGATGTCTAACTGCCAGCAGTTTGGAGAAGCCTGTTGCTGCTGCCATATTCAAGATAATTTCTGTGCTGAAGATTGAGGCATCTGGTCTGAAACTGGTAATCAGTTAACAGAATACACAGCATCACATCCCAGAAGGCAGTAATCTGTTCCCTGCAGCACTGATTTTAATGGGTGTAATTCATATAGCACCTTGTAACAACCCTCTGTCTGTACACATGCTTTTCCTTATATGAAAACCAGATCGAGATCAAGATTGTAACAACAGGTTAGGAATAAATGTCGCACTGAGGCAGGAGGAATGTGGTACGAAATTGAAGAGGGAAAGCTTGAAGAAGACAGACACAGACGGGTTAGGTTGCTAGACAACCCCCATAAAAGTCGAAATGCTGAAGGATGACTAAATTATGACTTTTTATGAATCCTGAAAAAATTTCTCATTAGATCTTCACCATATAAACACACAAATATATGTGGAATTCGACATCACAAACTAGTCTTATGCTGTAGAAAACCAAACATCAGTCTGATAAATGTGCAAACTATTGCTTTGCAATAAGGCCAGGGCCAGATAGCTTCATGCAGGAACTGTTGGTGAAATGGTGAGACGCATTATAAACACATTTGTGAAACTGTCTAGCATGCCACATTTCTTGTATAATAAACATGCTCCAACTGAAGGACTAGGGATCTTCGTACAGAGCAATTTTGCTTCCTGGTTTAATTTAGCTGCTGGGCGCCACATACGGAAAGGTGGCCAGTGTTGCTTCTGAAACCATCAGAGCCCTAATTCAAGGTTAAGAAGTGAAAGTTTGCAGACAGAACAAAGATGTTTTCACAGGTAAACCATAATAACTGCAGTAGTATTAACATTTTGCCTCACTTCACTAGCACTGTGACAGTTGCTGGAAATTTGTGTAACTCTGAGAATACACAGGTATTGCAGTGTAGGGCACAGGGTTTGGAGGAAGCTGTGGGCATCACTTGGGGAGGAAGGAAACGTCTGTCCAAGTTGATTCCGCAAAAACTATATACACTCTTACTTGCTTATTTGAAGGACATCCCTACAACAGAAACATAACTAGTGATCTACACTGGTTCATAACTTTATTACACATCTTACAGATATTCTAAATATGGTCCACCTGCAATGTGTGCGTAAAGTGGCCATGCAACTGATGCACAGGGTAATGTAGGTGACAGAGAATTTTGTACTTCTCCCCACTTCAGCTGTCAGGGTTTATCTGCATGGTTTTAGCACACCTTGCAGTCGCAATCTTTGTGGTGAAGCAGACTGATGGTGACTACAGTGTATGCCAAAACACTGAAACATCTCCAGCACATGACACTGCTGAACCCCAAAAGTTGAACTCGGACATTAGACACAGGACCAAAACCTCAGAACAAGTTCACCAAAGCTTCTCTTCTTTTTTTTTACAACACAGTACAACCAAAGTTCTCTGCACCATTAGCCTCGATATAAACATATTTAAAGTTTTACAAAACTTCAAAGACTCTCAAAGGCTCTTAACATTCACATGAGCAAGGAATGCAGCGGATATCAACCCAAATACTATAACAGTTACTGTGATCCAGTTCTTCACTGTCACATTGGAGACAATTTTGTCAAGCATTGGTGACTAGCCAGCCAGTAACTCTTTGACAGCTGTATTGACAAGAAATTATTTGTGGTTTCTCAAGTTTTATATTTTACTGAAAGAAACATATCATAGCCTTATCTGTGGCATGGCATTAAACAACCTCAGATACTGCACAAACAAAATGCACCTTCTGCAATTACGTTTTAGTGATTAACCAGGCTCTACAATTTTATTTAGTGTAAGTATTTTGACTTTCAGTTAATTCATTATGTTGTTGTTCTTTCTCTATGACCTGGAATTAGTTGCTCAATTTATTTGCAAGTGGGAGATGAACTGCATTTATATTTGAATTACTGGCTGTAATGTTGATATGAAACTGATTTCTTTTTCTGCTCTTCAAAAAGTTCCAGCACAGCCTCTTAGAGTGGCGGTATGTGGGAGCTCTGTTAGGTCAGGGGGTCACCTTGCAAGCAAAAATAAATTCTAATATTAGACATCCCTGTTGGTATGTAAATGCAAAAGTATATTTTACTCTTATTAATAGCACAGTGTCGCCCTCGGTGGACTAGTGGTTAGCGTGCTCGCCACTGGACCCAAGGTTCGCGGGTTCAATCCCGGCCGAGGTCAATGAATTTTTAAAGGGTGATAAAAATCACTTCCTTCGGAGGGGAAGTAAAGCCGTCGGTCCCATGTCGTAGATTTACGGCATGTAAAAGAACCTTACGGGCATGAATCGAGCAAAATTCAGCGGCCATTTCTCACCCAAGTCTCCTGATTGACTGCTAGATGGCTCTGGCAGTCATATCAGGATGAGTAGAACTTGTGCAGTCAGTGGACTGGTCACTCACTACAGAATGCACACCTCCAGACCAAGAAACCTCTGAAAGGAGGCCCTATGCTCAGCAAGGAGCGACAGGAGGAAAACGATAGCAACAGTTACTTGCAATACATAATCAAGCTACCAGTTTCAGCTCAAAGAGCCATCATCAGGCCTATGACACAAAACTATGAAAATCAAACTCCATACATTTGGTAAGGGGAAACTCCCCCCTTTTTTACAATTACATATATAAAATGTATATCAATTATATCAATATATAAATGTGCTGCCTAAGAGAAGTATATGTTAAAATGCAAATATAAAAACCATATAAGCATAAAAATGTGAATATAAAAATGCCGCACATACATCCACATCTTACGGTCTGATGCCTTTTTTTATACTCACATTTTTATACTTATATGTTTTTTATATTTTATATCTTTTATATTTACATTTTAACATATACTTCTCTTAGGCAGCACATTTATATATTTATATATGTAATTGTAAAAACAATGGAGTTTTTCCTCTTACCAAATATATGGAGTTTAATTTTCATAGTTTTCTGTCATAGGCCTGATGATGGCTCTTTGAGCCGAAACCCGTAGCCTGATTATGTATTGAAAGTGTATGTGTTAGTTGTGACTGTACTATTGATAAGAGTAAAATATGCTTTAAAAATAAATTCAGTGTGAGATTTGAGGTTCTCACAGAAGACTTGAAACTCCAACAATAAATTCATGCACTCTGATGACTGTCCATTGGTCATAATTTCTTTCTTTCACATCTGCACTACTACAAATATTTGGCTTTTGTTATTATGTGATATTTAAATATGTACATTATTTTTGCAAGAAATAAATTATGTCTGAACTGTACAGTAGATTACATGAACATACAAATTTTGTACAACTGGAAACCACTTTCCATTTCAAAAACTGCACTACACACAAGGACTCATAGAAACAAACTGTTTGAAAGCATCCTGTTCTTGATTCATTATGACAATGGTAGCATTTAGGAAAGTCAGATGGATAGGTATTTAACAGTGTGCAAACAATAATAATCTTTGATGCCTGCTAGCTTCTCATTATATATACCAGCAGACAGCAATGAAAAACATCATAAGATGGCAGGCATAAATGGCAGTGGAAGGTATTGCAGCAACCATCTTTGCCAAAAAATTTTCAAACAGCAACACAACTTGGTGCATACTGTTATTCTATTACGTGCAGTATCTTACTTTAAACACGTGATTGAAGGAAAGTTAGAAGGAAGGATAGAAATGACGGGAAGACGAGGGAGAAGATGTAAGCAGCTACTGGATGACCTTAAGGAAAAGAGAAGATACTGGAAATTGAAAGAGGAAGCACTAGATCGCACCCTGTGGAGAACTCGCTTTGGAAGAGGCTACAGACCTGTCATAAGACAGACTACAGAATGAATGAATCTTACTGTAAAGGCAGCCATCTTTCCGAGTTTTGAGTTATGAGATTAGATATTTTTGACAAAGTTTATTATGCAAAAAAATGTTCCACATGCACAGAAATGTTTTTCTCAACAGATTTTAGGATCCCAAAATTACAACAATTTCCTGCTATATCATCAGAGTATTTGTAAATAAATGACGACGCATCAGAGAGGAAACTTCGCAGAATGTTTAAAAGAAGCACGTTTGTGCAGTACCCAGATCTGCTGCCAAATTTTAACTAACTAACTAACTCCATGGAGCAGAGTCCTTCTTGAGAAGCTAACAGGTCGTCAGCTAGCCAAGAAATTCCCCGCGTTTTATGGAACCCGAAGGTTCATTACTGCACTCACAAGAGCCCGCCACCTGTCCCTGTCCTGAGCCATATCAATCCAGTCCATGCCCCCCCATCCCACTTCTTGAAGATCCATTTTAATATTATCCTCCCATCTACACCTGGGTCTTCCAAGTGGTCTCCTTCCCTCAGGTCTCCCCACCAAAACCCTGTATGCACCTCTCCCCTCACCCATACGTGCTACATGCCCCGCCCACCTCATTCTTCTCGATTTGATCACCCGAACAATATTTGGTGATGAGTACAGATCATTAAGTTCCTCGTTATGTAGTCTTCTCCACTCCCCTGTTACCCCGTCCCTCTTAGGCCCAAATATCCTCCTCAGCTCCCTATTCTCGAACACCCTCAGCCTATGTTCCTCCCTCAGTGTGAGAGACCAAGTCTCACACCCATACAAAACAACAGGCAAAATTATAGTTCTGTATATCTTAATCTCTGTATTTTTGGATAGCAAACTGGAAGACAGAAGATCCTGCACCGAATGAGCCAAATTTTAAACAAAGCTAAAATAGAAATAGAGAAATACAGGGTAACTTTCAGGCCCTAAAATTCCAGCCACTGCTATAATTCATTCCACACAGAATAGAACTTTCACTCCATCAGTAAACATATTACCTTGAAGCCTGTCTGCATTCAGCCAGTTCATTCAGAGTCTTCATCCTCATACCCTTCTCCCTCTTCTTCCAAGTCTTCATCGTCATCCACCTGACAACAGAAAATCACCATAGGCAGTCTTCTCACTAAGCTATATGTGACAGGCCATGCTGTAAATAAACTATTCACCTCACAGAGAATTTCATGTGTATTTGCCCACAAATTCCTGCATGTGCAAAGTTTAGCCATAACAGATTATACGAGTGTATCGTATTTCAATTTAATATACATATATACAGGTACCTCTTGATTTACATCTTTCTGCTTTAACACCCCTTGACAAGTTATACCACTTCTTAATTCACTGGATTAGCACCCTGTGGCTGCCTGCATGCTAGGATGCAGCCAAGAGTGTATGGACTTCATGGTGTAAAACAAGGCTGGAAGGCACTGCACTCACCATAAACTACATCAGTCACTATATTCATTGTCTAGTTCACAGTGACCTTCCATGGTGACTTTATTTACCTTTATTACATGGTATCCCCTTGTGCAACCCCAGTGGGGTGGGGGGAACGGGGGGGGGGGGGGGGGGGTGGCAAAAGGCAATCAGTATTGAAAACAAATTAGACATAAGTCGACTTGTGACAAACATGAATGCATTGCTATCATCTCAATATAGTCTTCTTGGGCGCACAACCGCGTCACCTCGTTTGAATACAACATTTCAGGGACAAGCTCCGTCCCCATCCTCAGGCAAAACTGATTTAACATACAGCTCGTCTGTCCCGTGTTTTTCTACCTGCCGCGGCAGGGAGAATCAGACCGGTTCGTAGTGCCCAAACAGTTAAGTTGGTGGGCGGGCTGTTAACTGTTGTGCTCTCACGCCTCGCTGTGAGGTCCTTATCTGACGTATACTCAGCAGAGCCTGGCAGCCCGCAATACGTCAGATAAGGACCTCGCAACGAGGCGTGAGAGCACAACAGTTAACAGCCCGCCCACCAACTTAACTGTTTGGGCACTACGAACCGGTCTGATTCTCCCTGCCGCAGCAGGTAGAAAAACATGGGACAGACGAGCTGTATGTTAAATCAGTTTTGCCTGAGGATGGGGACGGAGCTAGTCCCCGAAACGTTGTATTCAAACGAGTTGACGCGGCTGTGCGCCCGAGAAGACTATATTGAATCATGTCGCCGCGAAAGTTTTAAAATTTATATATTGCTAACATCTGCTGCGCTCTTGCATTGGCCAAGAGTACTGTACACACAATTGGCGACAATGCTGAAAAAATCACCTCGCCCAACATCTAAAACAAGCACATGCAAGTTGTTTAAAATTCCCTTCTAATTTACAAAGGCTAAAAATTAAAATTAGTTATGCCGACTGAAGTATCTCAGCTCGCAGTAATACAAATACTACTACAAATGACAATGATAACAATCTGTAACGTATTTACAACTGTAATCAATAACGATTTTGACGTCTAGGATTCATTCCTATGACCATCAAGGCATACTACCTGAGGAACTAAATTGCATATTTCATTCCTGTTATGAACTTACATTATGTGAATACAACAAGCCTTTCAGGACTGTTGCTATACGAGTATATACTTTACAACAAGTGATTTTCACAACTTGGTGCCATTCTATACGAGTTATACTTCTGCTGCAACTGGTCTGGCCTACAGCTGTTCATAATAAAACTTTTTCACATATTTCTGTGCTGTCATACATGTACACTACATTTTCCACACATAAACCTCCAAATGTCATAACAGCATACTGTGATTTTAGATCTTGAAGGCTGGATGCTGTACCAGCATATTATTCCCGTTGCATATCATAAAAAAAACATGTTGTACCGGTATGGCATTGCATATGTAACAATGCCCCCCCCCCAGTATACAGTACTAGGTAGGGGTGCACAAATTTTCCAAAAATCTAGGGGCCTAATAAAAATTCTATGCAGCAAATTCCACACTGATGACTCACAAATATAAGGTACCACCACACAAAATTTAGTCATCATGGTGACATGGTGCCCGGGATTTGTGCACCGCTGGTAGTAGGCAAAAAACTGGTATTTCCTGACCTTGACCAGCATATGCCCAAGTGCAATATTGCGCTTGCCCCAGAAGGGTTAACAATGAATTTGTTTAACAGGGAATGTCTACAGTAAGAAGGCAGACTTTATGATGTCTGTCCAGAACTCCTTGTTTCTAATGTATTTGGTTATGATCTTCATTTTTCTGCCCTCTGTGCGGTAAGCATGCAGTGTGAACAGGTGAAGTCACAATGAGATAGATGATGATGACATATAAAACATGGTATCGTGGGAAAAAGCCACTAACTACATTCTACAAAATTTTGTGAGAAATTAATTTCATCATTTACAGAAAACTAATTTTTAAAATTATATTTCAATGAATATACACGAAAAGAAAACATTACTCTGCAGTGCACAAAATTAATCACATATCACAGCAGTTGAAAAAATCATTACATTATTAAAAATATATGGGCCACTGAATATGATTTTGCTATAACATCAGTTCATGACTTTTTCCATAACATCAACTAGCAAGTGGATTACTGAATACCTGACATATTTCTTTGCTTATAATGTGCAAGGATAAAGGGGGACTCATCAAGTGATAGATAATGCATTACTTGCCTTCCCACCAAGGGCTCGCAACTGAGCCTTAAACTGGTTCAGTCTCATGTCCTGATCTGTGAGCAGCTCCAGTAAATCTTCCTGGTCTTTCCGCAACTTCTCCAGCTCACTGCCTGCAGACTCTAATTCCGCCAACTTCCGCTCTGCTGTCACCAGCTGCTGCCTTGTCTCCTGCAGCTCCTTCTGTAACTGCAAATACACATAAAGATTAAGTGACACATCTCGGTGTTTATGCTACACCAGAGAGCCATCAGATGTGTAACATGTAAACTAGTGATGGATGAGTCACTGAGCATGCATGTACACGTGATCACACTGGTAATGAGTTAAGGAAAACATGAGCACAAGTGGGCAAAAACAGGCCTGAAAAAATTAATCTACGAGGGTTATCCAGAAAGTAAAGATTCAAAAGCAATACAATTTTTAAAAAAATATTTATTAACAAAATCGAGTGAAAAAACTCTTTAACACATACCTTTAGCTATTTTTCAACATAATCACCACCTTTGTCAAGGCATTTGTTTAGCCTGGGTACGAGTTTTTGTATTCCAATGTCACAGAACTCCGCCGCCTGTGCACGCAACCACGTAGTGACTTCGTTTTTCACCTCTTCGTCTTCGTGAAACTTCTGGCCGGCCAGATGTTTCTTTAAATGCAAAAACAAACGGAAATCGCTGGAAGCGAGGTCTGGGCTGTGAGCGGGATGGTCTGAGGTGATTTCCCTTCCCCTCCCACCCATGTTGTATCTTTACTTTCTGGATAACCCTCGCAGTTCATGCAGTGTTCACTGTATTATTAATAATATGTAAACAATGTGATAATTTAGGCTCTTATATCACTGAGCGACAATATTACTGTCTTATTGGATGTGACAGACACGTGCAACTGTTTCCGAACAACTGCTATCTCCATTCGCAGGGTACAAACTTCTAAACTTCAGATTTTGACTTATGTCAAAATGTTTGAAATTTTGATTCAAATTTACCACTTATGAGAAAGTTTAGTGGGACCAACTTGAGATTTGGTTTAATGTGTGTCTTAAAACCTTGCACTCACCAACCAAAACTTACTAAATTGCATTTGAATTTTTGTTGTTATATTTATGCACCATGTTCAGACAGACATTTAACAAAGTTCCTCATGTGACACTCATACCAACTTTGTTAAGGCCAATAAATGTAAATGTCCACATACACAAGAGTGCCGAAGTTAAAGAAAGAGTACAGCTATACCTCTACTCCCCCTCTGGGCCTTCATGGCCTGTTATTGGGTGAATGTTACCTTTTACATACACAAGAAGGAACATTGTGACACTCGTGGCCAACTATTGCTTTACCATTTACACATACAATTGTGCACATCAGTACAGGACATCATAATACTCATGAACATTCAGGTGTTTGTTCACATGACTGCTAAGAACGCTGTAAACTGGCGCAGGAGAGGAGAAACAAAATTTGGTATATTTCGTCACTTACATATTCATACTGTTTAGAAAACTATCACTCCTGGAACATTATTTTTTCTTCTACCCCAAAGATGGTGGCAGCAGGCTCCTTTGAAATGTTCGAACCTACCTAACAAACTACACGGCATCATACCCCAAAAGATCGTTATCTTAATATGTAACTTCTGTCTGAATGCATCATAAAATTCTGTGTTTTTTCCTCCAGGATACAAGCTGACACAGACATGTGTGACAGGTTTTTCAGTCTACAATTAAATACTGACATATTCTTTCTCTTTGACCTGACTGACCAATTTTTAATTCATTTGAGGATGTTCACATGACTTCTCCTGGGCCATGACACAATGTAGTCCACAACATGGGTTCCAGTATACTGCCTCCCTTTTTTGGGCAGAACTCCTCTGGTACCCACCTCCATAGCCACACCTCAAGACTGTGCATACAGCTCCTGTCCTTGACTGTTGACCACAAAAGTAAATATATACCAGTTACCACTGACCTTTCCCCCAGGTGCGTGCCAAGCCACACTGTTACCCTGACATAGTGTTGAGGAATAAATTATTGAAAACTATTATTGAACTTTCTGCCAATTGTGCTTGACGAAAAACTAAGCAGAGTAAACACCAAATTTCTTATGAAACTCAAGAAAACTACCACTGAAATGTTCAATTCGTTACAGTGGGCATGCAGAGAAGATGACCTGTCAAGAGCACATGTGCTTGAATGGTGCTAGAGGTTTTCAGAAGGAAGAGAGGATGTGGAAAATAATGACCTGGCCTTCCAGTAATGATGAAAACTAATGAAAATGAGGAAAAGGTGAGGACTCTTGTCAGAACAGATCATCATTTAGACATAAGAATGATAACAGAGGAGTTGAATGTGGACACAGAAACCGCTGGGCCAATTTTAACAACAAATTTGAACATGAAAAAAGTTGGAAGGAAAGCAAGTCTGTTCTGAAATTTTGAAGAAAACTGTAGATGATTCAAATTTTTACACTGTTGTCACCTGTGACGAAACTTGGTTGTTTCAGTACCACCTGGAAACAGAGTGTCAGTCTGTTTACTGGAAAACTGGCATCACCAGGCTGCTGGTTTTTTTCAATCAGAGGAATCACCATGGTTGAATATGTACCACCAAAACAGATAGTGTACCAACAATTCTAGATTAAAGATTCAACAAAATTACAATAAAGGATTCAGAAAAAAGACCAGATGTGTGGAGTCACATTTGGCTCTTGCAACAGGACAAGATGCCAGTGCACAAAGCAGTTTTGGTCCACAAGTTTTTAGCTGTAAAACAAACACTGATGCTCAAACACACTTCATCCCACCAGGTCTTGCCCAGGTGACTTTTTCTTTCCCCCAAAATTGATAAGTTCACTCAATGGAACCAACTTTCAGTCAACTGATGACATCCGTAAGAAAATGACGAAGTTACTTAAAGCACCCTCACAAAATCACTTGTATGGAGTGGTGCGTAGCTGCTGATGGAAATTAGTACGAAGGGGATAACACGTAGATGCAATAATGCCATTTATGAAGTACTTTTTCAAAATCAGCTTTGATCTTTAAGAGCCACAACTTGTAAAGACCACAATATAAACCTGAACACCAAGAAAACCTCAAGCCTTATATTTAAGAATGATGGTACATTAACCTTACGCTTCCGTGCATATCATATATGACCCAGAAGGTATTTAAATCCCCCACTCTACTTTGCTGCCTACGCCCTGATTCAGGTAGGCAAAGTGTATATCTCCAATCCCCTCCACGTTAGAGGATATTTTTGACCTGCTTCACGTTCCGACCACTTTACCCCAGGAAAGAACGCACGTAGTAACATTGAAGAGCCTTTATCGATCTGCTCTGGAAGCATAAGGAAGTTACGTAACTTGTTTTGCACTGCAGTGGAGTTGGTTTGCTTTCAGTCGACTGAAAACGACCGCTTGGTGAAAGAGCGATTCACTTGTACGAGAGTTTTATATCATATGGCTGAGCTAGACATAGGCGTAGTGATTCACACAAGTTTCCTACTGTGTAGTTAGCGTTAGTGAGAAAAAAAAACTCGAGACACCGTCATGGGGAAAGTGCGGTTCACACAGAGACTTGTAGTTCAGATGCTACAGCTCAATGTGTATGGTTCATGAATCTGAAATTTTTCTAATGTGTAGTTAGCTCCAGAGGAAATGAAAACAAACTGGACTAGTCATAAAGGACCCTTGTGTTATTATCGCAAGCAGAGAGAGTTCTATTTCAATCCGAAGAAATATTACGTCAACCTTCCTGACAGAAGAATTTTGTGTGCAAAAATGTACTATATCTCTACTGTCATTATTCTAATAAAAACGCCAAACAAATCCTTTTATATTATTTTTAAGCGCTATTTGTCTGAAAATTAAAACGTTCAATTATTTCTTGAATGCGAGAATTTCTCTTTGTCTTCTGATATTTCATTTTAGGTTCAAAAATAGGTTTAGTATGTCTGTGATGTTGGAGACTGTTTCAGAATATACTTCTGTTTTGCTATAAGCGGTGTGGAATGCTCCTGCAATGAGTGACGCCTAAAAACCTTCCAATGTTTAGACTGCTAGCAGAGGCTAGTGTTACGTTTGTGCATGCTTCAGATAAATAAACTGTGTTCGTTGAGTAGGAGAGACGAGATATCAGTAAGGATACAAGCTGACATTTTATAAAGCGCTTGCTAAATGCCTGTTTCATAACAGAGATGTCTCGAACAGCCCCAAATATGACGACATAAACTGCAAATTCATACAAATACGGAACATTATTGTGTGTATTTAGGCAGTAAGGATACAAGCTGACTTTATAAATTGCTCTGCTAAAAGCCTGTTTCATAATAGATGTCGCTAACAGCCCCAAATATGACGACATAAACTGCAAATTCATATGAATACGGAACTTTATTGTGTGTATTTAGGCAGAAATGATACAAGCTGACTTTATAAATCGCTCTGCTAAAAGCCTGTTTCATAATAGATGTCGCTAACAGCCCCAAATAAGACGACATAAACTGCAAATTCATACGAATACGGAACTTTATTGTGTGTATTTAGGCAGAAATGATACAAGCTGACTATATAAAGCGCTCAGATAAAAGCCTCTTTCATTTTCTACAAAATGGAAGCAATTCTATTTATTTATCTCTTCTGGATCAAATAATATTAATTTTTTTTAATGAAAGCGCAAAAACTTAAAGGGCCCACGCGGGGTCAGTAGACTCGCTCACGCAGGGCTTGTGCCGTAAAGTAGGCCCCTTATCTCAATTTAAAGGGCAACTCGAGAAAATAACTCCGTAAGCTAAAGGTTAAGATGATCATAAGTGTCGAGTGTATTAGTGTTTGGAATGAGATGGTTGGGTGTGTATGAAGAAAATATTCCAGCATTTACCCCGAGAGATTGAGGAAAAATAAAGAACCTAAGTCACAATAGCCAGCAATTGAACGGATTCAAACGGTGTACCTTTAGAACACAAGTCTAGATGTCACCACTACACCAAACTGCTTAGTCATTAATGTCTGGGACATGTACAAAATGTAATTTATAATAGTAATAATTTACTTGAGTTCCGTTCTTACAATTCTTGAGGTTACATTCCAATTAACACTGAGTTGTCACAGTGGTAGCCATCACCATTTGATACTTATGATACATATTTACACTTCTTTTGTTTTATTCAACCATTTACACTAGACTTTGTCTAAATATCTGCGTAAATTTCTTATCTGATCTTTATTAGTGTATAAAATGTCATAAATTCACATCTCACTCTTTGCAAGATAGTGACGTGGAAACAGCAGCTGGGCTCAGATGGTGGCCAATACGGCTCTTCATGAATACAATACCACGATGGTGTCAAGGCTGAGAAATTGACAAGCAGTATGTCAATGAAGTTGACATCCCACCACCATCATACTTGATCCCCAATTCCCCTTTGCAACAGCTTTTTTAGTCAGCAGGCAGTCCATCTGTTCATCCATGTATCTATGAATGAACTATAAGTATCCAGTGAAACATTGCAGCTGTATGCTTTATAACAGCTTGCATCATTTTATAACATTATGTAACACATTACTAACGTATCTTATTGTGGTTGTGTGGGTGGCACTCTGTATTTTTGAGGTAATGGGTTGAAATCTCAAATTGGAGTCTAGCTATGTTGGCTTTGGGTTTGGTTATTTTCTTTAGTCTATGCAAATAAAGGCTGGGATGGTACCTCACATTAGGATATTACCACTTCCTTCCACATCCTTTCCAATTCATTATTCACCAAATATCATTATCATACAACTCTACAATCTGAGCTACTGACATTATCATTAAATAAACACAAATAAAATATAACAAATAGCCCTCCCTTTCTCATTTAAATTTACACATCATAAATTCTAAACACATGCACCTTCTGCAGACTCCATTAAAGCAATGCGACTTTAAAGTTCAAGACTTCTGGCATGTGGCACTGTTTCACTGGGTGAGCAGTTCTGAACTACCTGTCTAACAAAGCAGCATTACATCCCAGAAGACTTGAAACTTCACCACACCACTGCGATACTCTCAAATCTCACAATATGCTTGTCTTGTTTTTCAGTCATCTAATGACACAGTCTCCAGTGATGACATTATGTATTACCAAATGAAGGACATGAAAGTTGTCATCATTCATTTGAAGGAACTATCTCAGAGGGCTACATTATGCCTCCTCAATACACAACACAGCAGTCAAATGGTCAGTTACTTCAACAAAGAACAACAGGTGTAACCAAGAGGCATAGCAAGACTCACTTTACCTCTGTGGCACTGGCGGCAACAGTCTGATCTGCAGACATCAACTGTGGTCGAGCCTCCAGGTCCGACACTGCACCACACTTCACCTGCTCCTCCTAGTGAACAATGAACGAAAACCCAGGTTCAGAACATAACTAAAACACAGAATTTATTATGAATAAGCAAACATACTATCTGACTGAGTAGTAAAGGCACATATTTCTCTTAGGTGTGTCATTTAAGAACAATGTAAATTGTTAAGATTATATAGCATCAGTGACATGATTGAATGAGTATGGAGCACTGGTGGAATGGACAGAGGAAAACCCAAGTACTCAGAGGAAAATGAGTCTCAGTGCCACTTTGTCCACCACAAATCCCACACAAAGGGGCCTGGGATCAAATACAGAACTGCATGGTGACAGGCCAGTGACTAACTGCCTGAGGCATGACATGGCCCTGAAGGCAGACAGTAGCTTCCCCCCATTAGGTACCTGTGCCTGAACTACACGAGGTTCCATTCCTCCATTCTTCAATGCTGCGTACAGTACTCAGTCAGACAGCATCTGTTCTTTGAACAGAGTATGGATGCTTTCCTGGTCAGTATCACGATAATACAGTATCATAGCTAAACATTTATAAAGAAGGAATAACACTCAATTAAGAAGTTAAATTTTACTAACACAATTTAAAAAATTGGGAATGAGGAGCTGATCAACTTGTCATCCACACAACTGCAATATTTGTACATCACTCTATCATCCAATCTTGCCACAATGTTACGTTATATGTACATTGTCTGTTTTTGACCTAACTGGGCCAGGCCACTGTCCACGCCTGACGTTCTGAGGTACAGAGTACAAATGTTTATTACCCGCAACATCATGCAAGTTTCTTTTCTTTATTTGTTATTTCATTATGTGTAATGGGGCATGAGCCACTTGGACATGAAGGGAAGTACTTGCACAGAGCATATCTCTAATCTCTGGTCTCAGTAAGGCAGCTGTCAGGGGAGCTTTACTGCAGATGAAGCCTGCCTCTGCTGATGTTTATAGTCCACATTTCCCCTGCAGTTCAACTCACCTCATTTTGTAGAAGAGTCTCAAAGCATTAACCTACAATTTCTGAACAGGCCATGCACATTCTGAAAATATTTCTAAATACAAGACAGATATGTTTTCTTGAAATACTGGCAACTTCTCTGAAAATACTGTCTTTTCCTACTTGCAAGGAATGTGAGTTGTCCTGCACTCCACTCTTTACCTGTTAATTCCCTGAAAACAGGTGTCGGTATTAATTTAATGTAACAATTGGAATCTGTTTCTTCAAAAAAACACAGGGCCTGTGATTGTGTGTGCACTCACTGCACTTTACAACCATGTCAAGGAAACCCACCAACTAATGGGGAATTTTCATAACACCAACACCTGTTACTGTGGCTGTTTGTGTTCCTACTTAATGTAAATCATACATCATCCAAGAAAAATGTTTTTTTGTTTTCTTGTTTTATTTTTGCCCAATACGGAACCTGTGATTTGACACTTTTTTCAAAACTTTTGGCGACATTTTTTCCATGACACATACGGTATGTACTCTGTAAACATACTGCAAATGAACACTCTACGTAACAAAAAACATCTTTCTGAGGCAAAGACCTGCTGTATCTGAGAGACATCACACCTGGGCTAAAGTCAGTCTGCAGCACAGAAAAGATGACAGCATGCAGCCGACTCACCTTCCATTATGTAATTCATATTTCTGCATTTGCTGTAAGATAATTATGTACAGTAGAACCCTGTTAAGAAGTTTTTCAAGGGACCAGAGGATTAGGGACTCCTTAAGTGGGAAGACTTATTAAGAGGGAAGCTTATTAAAAGCAATAGGATTTCGGGACTTTACAAATCAGACTTCTTACAGGGGAAAACTTCTTATGCGGGGACTTCTTATCCGGTTCTACTGTATATGCTTAGTTACACATACAATCTGTATATGTAACTAAGCACTGTATATTTCCTTGTTTCCTTGTTGTGTATTAAGTTGTTATTCTTTGATGACTCCCATTATAGTGTTATACACACACTTGTACTCACCTGCTTTCATGTTATGGCCTGGGTTTAAAATTTGGTACAGTAATACACTCAGGGTAAAAAGGGGGAGTAAAATATAGATACACTTTACACATTTCTGTAGCTCTTGCCCCAATTATTTGGTTACCAGCAACTCTTTATACACCCAACCCTTGTTTTACGCCCTAGTTGCGTTCCTGAAAAAGTGGGCATAAATCAAAGATGATATTTCCATCAGAAATAAGGGGTTAGCATACTAGAATGCAGCTAGCCAAAGGGTGTTAAACCGAAAATGACAGCGCACAAATTAGGAAGTCCTGTAAATTGGCAAGGGGTGTTAAAGCAAGAAGGTGTAAAACAAACAGGCATAAAACAAGGGCTGGGTAGTGTTTTATGACTGCCCCCTTTCTACCCCTGGACAAAATGCAAATAAGTCACACTAAACAAATCTGACAATAACCGTCACCTGCTTCTGAAAGATTAGTGGTGAGGAAATGAAGGGTCAGCTGTTAGCCATAATAATGACAGGCTAATTTCAGACACTGGTACATACTACAGACTTAAGACAGTTCTTTTGATCAGGGATAAACACATATCAACAAAGTTAGGCAGTATGCAGTACAGAAAATTCTGCCTATTTTATGTGACATTTACGGATTTCATATGGTGAATATCAACATTATGGTGTTTTGAAATGTGATGCCATATAATTTGGTACACAGGTAATGAGATTTCAGAGGATTGTACTACCTCCATTTTCATAGAGATACAGCCTGAAGATGGAGGTAACAAGTTCCACTGATGTGTTGGTACCT
This sequence comes from Reticulitermes speratus, assembly GCA_021186555.1. Taxonomy (NCBI): domain Eukaryota; kingdom Metazoa; phylum Arthropoda; class Insecta; order Blattodea; family Rhinotermitidae; genus Reticulitermes; species Reticulitermes speratus. Next base: position 31,986,425 of record JAJKFL010000013.1, on the reverse strand, counting down.
ATATGCCAAACTTCAAGGCATCACTACCCACCAGACTCTGTTTCCCTGAAACAGAGAAGGGACATGTGAAGAATATTATCAGTCAACATGGCAGAAATTAATGGGGTGGGATGAACATGAATGAATTTAAAACCAGTTCTGATGCCTAATTTAAGACATGGCAGCACCACTCTCATGGAGACACTGAGACACATAGCTGCCATAGATGACCTCTGGGACAACGTGTACTCACGAGCTTGCGGATCAGCATGTCCTTATGTTCACTTTCTGTCTTCCATCGGTGGGCCTCTGCCCGTGCCTCCTCCAGCATGTGGAATGTCTCGTGCCCTACACTGCTGCCATCTGTGACTGGTCCAAGACTTGTGTTGGCCTGTGCACGAAGCAGCATGTTCTCGTCCCGCAGTTGAGATATGGTCGATGTCAGATCCTCAACCTGTGCCTGCAACAGAGCAAATTGCTTCTTTACACTAGTTCTTCATTAGGAGAATGAGTCCAGATGCCTGTGATATAGAAATATCCATGTATGCATTATAATAAGATTCATACAGATAGAAATAATTACAGTGACAGTCTTGTTTAGAGGCCTGCCAGCATCACAGTCTATTTGTCTGTGTTAAAACCCAGACAATACACAAACACATTAATGTCAAAAGAATAAAGTATTTGTTACAAACACCACCATCGTCATAGGATCTGAGGTTCCTACAATGGTGTTCATGAAGATACAAGTCTTCTGGGATGTTATATCATGTGGACTGGTAAATAGTTACCAATGTTTTGAACCAGTGTGGTGGCTTCATCTGCAGCATCAAGCAGTCCAAGGCTCTTCTTGGACAGGAGGCACTACACTGCTTTGAATCGTCAGTAACTAATGTATTAACCAAATTCTTCTTCTTGGACTGCTTGACCCTGAAGTCTGAGGCACTATGCTCCTTCAACATATTGGGATGCTTCATAATCTGTACTCACAGCAAAGCATTATTTGAGGAGGTATAGATACAGCTCTACCCTTTCTTTAACCTTCGCAATAGATGGGGGGTGGGTGGTCAATGTACAGGAGGCTGGGTGGGTCTCGGAGTCAGTCTGGATGGGCATGGAAAATCCTGCCCTCCACTGGGGTTTGAACGCTGAACCATCCAGCCAATAGCAAGTCGACATACCAACTATGCTATCCCAGCTGCCACACAGTCAATTACTCACTTATTATTAATCTCAGAGGTTTTATGCTAAAAAAGTTTAGAAGCTGATTCTGCTTCCATTTGGTGTGGAAGGGGGGAGGGGGGTTGTCTGATGAGTCCTTTAGAAAGAGTAGTTACCACTGGTCATACGGTGAGAGTCGTTAATTATAATTAATAATGGTTCCCCCCCCCCCCCCCCCTCCAATGGCTCGACAGCCCCTTGGGGGCCTAGGCCGCCTCATTTTTCGAGGCTTCACGATCACACTTTAGATACACCACACTCGGTAGGACTCCTCTGGACGAGGAACCAGCTCGTCGCAGAGACCTCCACCTGACAACACACAACACTCACAAGAGACAGATATCCATGCCCTAGGTGGGATTCGAACCCACAATCCTAGTAAGCGAGCGGCCGCAGACCCACGCCTTAGACCGCGCGCCGATCGGCCATTAATAATGGACAATTATCAAAACTAGGTTATCCAATAATGCAGTCATCAGATTAGATCCCCCTGCTGCCTGAACACAGAACCAGAATCACTCGGAAATGTTTCTGCTAGTATATAAGGTAAGTGAGGGGTAATGTCAAGGGTACAGGAGTTATAATGTATGTTCATAAAACATTAAAGAAATAAATACACAAATCACTTTCATAATCAGGGACTAGTGCAACTACAGGTGCCTAACCTGCAATGTGGACTTGTCCATGGTGAGCCTGTTGATTGTCTGCCTCAGTTCGTGAAGTTGGTGATCCTGCTCTCGAATCAGGCCCTTGTATTGCAGTAGCAGACTGTTCTCTGACGCTGACATGGATAGTTCTGAGGAACCATTCACCAGGCCACCTTCTGGCTTAGGAGTCACAGTTTTGACAATCATTCCTGCAATGCAGAGCATCAATATGATCATATGAAACTGAAAAGACAGAGGAACAATGAGGACATGCAGCAAGCATGGGACAGACTGCAGATATGTACAAAATTTTGGAAAGAAAACCTGACAAGAAGAAATATCTTGGAAGACCTAGGCATAGATGGGAGGAGAATATTAAACTGAATTTTCAAGAAATAGAATGGGAGGATATGCTTCACGTGGCTTAGGATAACGCCTAGTGATAAGGCCTCAAGAACATGGAAGTGAACGAACAGGTTCCATAAGAGAGAGATATGTGTTATTTCATGACAAAGTCAATTGCATAAGTTCTACAGCATCAAAGGTTGAGGAATGAAATATGAGTACAAAGCATTGATGGAATGACGACGGAGCAAACCGGGGTACTTGGAGAAAAATCTGTCCCAGTGCCATTCTGTTCACCACAAATCCAACATAAATTGGCCTGGAATTGAAACCAGGTCTCTGCAGTAACAGGCCACGGTCTAACTGCCTGAGCCATGACACAGCATCATAAAACATGGGGGAAATTTCTGAGTGCTCAGTGTCTATCATCTTCATCAGAAGGACTTTGTTTGTTAGTTATTCTGCTCATTATGGAGCCTGTACTTCAACCACATGTTGAAACATCATAGTGTGTGTTCACACAGGTACGGTACAGTTTTGAAGCTTAGCTATTTTGTAACTTAACTCTGAAGCCTGAAGTTATTCTAAATAATCCTTAAAAAACCAGTTCTTACCTCATCAAAAGCATGCTGTGTCCCCATCACAAATATCAAACGGCCAATGGTGTTTAGCAAAATAATCACTGTTTACTGTAAGAATCATACGAGGGACAGAACAAAAGTAATGCCTCCTATTTTTTCTCATAAACTATAATTAAAATTATAATGAAATTTACATATATCATGGGTACATCCTTTACAAAGTTGAGATTATTTTCCCACAAAAATCTCCTTCATTATCAACACACTGTTTCCACCTTTGTGCGAGATGCTGTACGCCAGTCGCGTAAAACTCTTTGCCGAAGCATCAGAACTCTTCGTGCAAGCTGTGTTACAGGTCATCGTTGTCCGTAAAACAGAGTGCATCCTTCAGGGGGCCAAAAAGCAGGAAGTCAGAGGGTGCTAAATTGGGACTGTAGGGAGGATAAGAACTTGATTCCTCTTCCTGTTTGGCCGAAACCTTCAAATTTGTTGTTTTAACTTCCTGAATGTCTGCACATATAGCTCTGAATTGATTGTGGCAGCTCTATTCAAGAATTCCACTAACAAGATTCCTTCACTGTCCCAGAAGATGCCAGCCATCACTTTACCTGCAGAAGTCTGCACCTTGAATTGGTGCTCCCTTATCCTTCCTGTAGTTCCAACTTAGCAACCTCCAACTTCCATCTTTTTGGCCCCCTGAAGGATGCACTCCAAAGACGTCATTTTGCCGTTTGTGGTAGCATGTTCCAGTACATCCAGAGGCTGCTCTACTTTCTGCAGTTTGTGGTAACAGGTTACAGGATAACCAAAGACTGCTCTAGTCTTTGGTTTGTGGTAACAAGTTCCAGGATAGCCAGAGACCCCTCTACTGTCTTCAGTTTGTGGCAGCACTTTCCAGTGCACCCAGTGACTGATCCAGTCTGTTCAGTTTGTGGCAACATACTCCAGGAGAGACTGCAGAAGCATCTTCAGTTTGTGGTAACCTGTTACAGTATAACCAAAGACTGCTCTAGTTTCTTTGGTTTGTGGTAGCAAGTTTCAGGATACGGAGAAACTGCTCTGTCTTCAGTTAGTGGTAATATGTTCCAGTATACCTGAAGACTGTTCATAAAAGTGTAAATGAACATATTTTAAGGCTGGTGAATGGGAACAGAAGTTCAAAAACCTCAGGCACTTCCACAACATTTATGTGTGAGATAATTACAACAGATGGAATGAAGAGTGAAAAATCAATGACAAAGATCATTTGAACTGAAGAATCAGAGATGCAGTGTGACTGCAACTACCAAACATCACTGTCCAGTGCACTGCACTCCCGCTTCATTCCAGATTCATATCGCAGTCCTGAGAGCAACTATCCTGAAGGAGGTTTTTTCTGCTTTTCCTCAGTCCCTCCATGTAACTGCTGGATAGTACCACAAAGTAGGCCTTAACCACTTTTTCCACATCCTTTCCAATATGCTGTCCAGGAATCATCCTACCATTCAATTCTACACTATCTGAGGTACTGACAGTGGGACTATACAGAACATATCTTTGTCTTTTCCCTCAACACAACATCTGTCAAGTGAGCTTTGCCATATACAAAGCCTGCATCTGCCAGGACCTTAGAGTGTGTCTTTCCCCTCCAGTTCATCTTACCTTCTTTCATAAAAGTTTTGAAATGATGACCTCCAGCATCTAAGCACACCTCACACCTTCTGCACATATTTCTTGGCACATGAAATACTTTGAAATAGCAACAAATTCTCTTTGAAAAATGTCCAATTGTTGCAAAGAAAGGGGATTGTCCTATATTTTCTCTTCTTTGGTTATTTCCTGAATAATGGTACCAGGATTAATTTCTGGTGCTTTGAAAAAACACGGGCCCTCTGATTCTGTGCACTCATAATGTCATGGAAAGGAAAATTCACATACTGCACGGGGATTTTCGCAACACCAACTTCTGTTATTTTGGCTGTTTACATTCCTGCTTCAATTGAGAATAACGCAAGTTTTCATGTTTTATGTTTATCCAGCACTGAACACGTGAGTTGATATTTTTCCACTGTTGTGTATACTCTTCTTTCACACAACACTCTTGATGCATGATATTTTTTACAAAGCTTCCAGCAATGTTTTTCCATGACACATATACACTTTGCCCTCCAGATTGGGTGACTGAGCATGAAGCTCCAACCACACCTCACAAAAATTCTATGGTTTTGAAACCCCAGCAATCAGGGCGGCCATGGCACGAAAACAGGCCAAAGCACCACAGAAGAAGATAACATTTCCAAATGGCCACTCTTTACTCACAAGATAACATCTCTCATACGCAGTGAGCTAAACACAAAAGTCGGTGAATGTCCCACGTTCAAACACAGGTGTAACATGGCACAACTCTTGGCTAACTAGCATTGCCGAAGGGAGTTCATACATCCCTGTGCTCAGAGACCTGATTGAAGATACACTCGATAAACCATAAATAAATAAATACATACATACATAAATAAAGACTGTAAGTGCAGATGCTGTCATAGAACTGGAATGGACTGGATGTGTTCAGACTGACAACTGGATATAACAATCAACATAAGTAAACTGCCACATTTTCTCTTCTAAACTATTTCATTCACGCTTCTAGCATTAAGCATTTTGAAACAGCACAGCTTGAAAACCACACCATAACTTTACAGACACTGTATGTAAGTTATGTTCTACTACAAGACTATGCCATAAGACAGGTGGTTAGCTGGCAGCCTTTCAGCACATATGCCTGGGTCTGGTCCCACGCTATTTCATGAGAGTACTTTGACTTTCCCATGACAGTACAATTCTACAAAGGCTCCATATTCTGTTCATCTACCACTGACATTGTATAATATTAGCAATTGACAGTGTTGTTAAATAACACTTCTCTATCCATTCTCAACACCATTATCTACAGATCCAAACAAAACTTTAGATTTTTCAAAGTATTTTTCCCACACAGCAGCCAAATATTCAGCATTCAGCAGTACATATCTTTCACATCATTTTTATGTGAAGTTCACAAAAAACAATTGACAAAAACATTACTATACTGAGGCAATGGAACGAAGTTCCATGGATGATGGGGACGATAGCTATTGAGGTGTCTCCCTTTCTGCCTACTATTGCATTTCACTCCAGACCCCTCTGGCCTACACCAACCAGCCTGATGTGATGGTCACACAGAACAAGTTATCAAATGGCTCTCACTCTCAACATTAGTATGATCAGAAAGGCTAGACAGTTGGAACAGAACATAACACAGTAAGATGCAGATCTGAAGGGGACTGATCCATAGGCCTACTATGTCCTCAGTACAGTATTATATAGAATATGAATAAGATTTTAGATCCAACTTTTGAGGTACCCTCAAAGGCTTTGAAGAGTCGGCAGAACTCATGATCAAGCAACAGTTCACTGGGCTGCTTGGGGCGTAGATGCGGGTGCTTGGCGGCCTTACTGTACAGCTCATGCCTTGAGACTTCCCCCATTTTGTCCAAAAAAGTTTCCAGGCCCAGTCGTTTCTCAATCAGTTGTCGCAGTTTCTCCTGAAATCAGGAACCTTAAAAGCCAACTGCACAGCCATATTACTGAAGTGTTCTTATTGACATTAACCCTTTAAAGCCCAGTGGTTATGTCATATTCTACTAGGTTTAATATTAAAAAACTCTATGTTCTGCCCACACAGTGTACTTATGTGTTTTGTATGCATATCAGAACAAACAGCAATTTTTTCTGTTGTCACTGTTACTGATTTTATGTGTCCATATTTTAGACACACAACAGGATGTCACACTTGAAAACTGTTAATGCCAGTCAGATATATGCCATCAATCAGTTCAAGAGTAGATGTTGTGTTGTGACATTTATTGATTTTACCTGTCCATATTTTGAACACACAACGGCATGTCAAAAAAAATAGCCCTACACAACATTAACTGATTGGTTTTTGCAACCGAAACGGTGTGTGTTTACTGTGCGGTATAAACTGGTCTTCAAATAGGATAGATTACGTTTTGTCCTCAAAGGTTTCAATACTAAAGTTGTGTGCATATTAACGCAACACATACAAATAAAATATAGTACACACATAACTGTAACAATAATGCTCCCTGTGTCTCTGTGTTTGGTTTCTTGCCATGGACATAACAGAACCTCGAGGAGATGATAGAATTAGCACAATTGAGATGGTTTGGGCACGTTGTAAGAATGGAGGATGAGACATACCCCAAATGGCTTGGCAAGCTAGAACACATGAAAAGAAACCCAAAGGAAGACACCGATAGACTTAGGCAGAAGGGATACAGAAGATTTTGAAGGAAAGAGGAATTGAATGTGCTGTAGCTCAAGACTGTGAGAGATGGAAAGCTCTTTGTAAACCCTCTAAAGCTACTGGTAGAAGAGGTTTGACCAAGTGAAGTGGATGTAACAGAAAAACCACAAAAATATGATGAAATTCACTCAATACTTTGCCAATATGTAAGGTAGCCGTGGTTGTTAAAGCAATGTGCACGTACCAAGGTGCAATTTTTGGATGTGATTCAAATCTAAATTCTCAGTCTTCCCTTTCTAATTACACGAGCAAACTTTAATTCCTCAATCTGAGTGTTACTCCTTCTTCAAAGCTTTTAACTAGTACATACTGCACACTGACAAGGAAAGCAACCACATCCTGGGTGAAGAAGTTACTTCCGTTCTTAAGATACATAAAGGATAATATAAATTAAATCACCATATTTTGCAATAAACTTTAACTTAAGACAGTCCAAATTTTTCCAACAGGAAGGCTTTTTGTCTTTTCTTTTTTAATGAGAAAAATATGATTCATACAAGTCACAAAAAGACATACAATGGTTGTACCTTCAAATTTTCCCTCCATGTCAGTGTTTCAGGCAAATATTATTACACCTCAGAGTGTATGATTAGGTAATGTGTCCTTGGACATACTTTGTGTGTGTGTGTGTTAGTGCATGTGTGCGCACAGACAATACTTTTGTTAATATCACCATACACTAATATTGAAAAATGATTATCCATTTCCCATAAGTGGTTCATTTTTAGTACGACCTGTCATTAAAGAACTTAAACCCACAAAGCCTACTGGTAAAAATGTGTACCACATGATGTAACATTCAAAAGCCCTGCAGTTTTCCAACACAGCGTATTTATGTGTTTCGTATGATTTGCACGATAGACAGTGTTTACTGCCCTAAACAGCATCAACTGGCTGGTCTTTGTAATAGAAATACTTTTTTCTGTGAGGTAAGAACTGAATTTTTAAATACTATTTTGGTGAATCTGATGCTTCAAATCGATAAACAACTTGACATTTCAATCGTTCCACATTTTCCAGTTGTCTAATGTTCGGATTATTTCACGTCATTACTAGTGACTGCACACCATGCAACCAACTAGACTTACACTATTACACTAACCTATAACCTGAGAGCACTAATTCTTCGCAGACTGAGGGCATTTCAGAATAAAATTGTGAGGTCAGTATTTTAACCTAGAAAGGCATAAAGTAAACAGGAAGGAAAAAATGTGGGACACAAGACTTCTATACCCAGTGTATGGACTCCATCCAAGTCTGCTGCTGACAATGTGGAGAACAGAAAAATCTCTGCCCATTCCACGAATCAAACCATGATTCCCCATTTACAGAGCTCATAGCCTAGCCACTGTACTCACTGAGCTACTGTACCATGAGAAATCAGGCATTACCCACGAGTCATTCAGCCTACACTGTCATCAGACCAGTTGGTTCACAGTGATAAAGACAGGTGACGCATGCAGCACATATGTAGCGCAATATTTAAACAGTCACACCAAGGAACTTACAAAATATGCTCAGCAGCATAACAGCCCATCCCACGAAGACCTTGAACTAATCATGTGGCACACAGGAAGCAGGTGCGTCAACACCGTAAATCATTACAAAACGGAAAAGAAACACATGCACACTGACAGGATTACTTACTGGTAGCACTATAAGCCTAAGTAACTAACTACACTGAGCAGAGTCCTTCTTAAGAAGCTGGTGGTTCCTCAGCTAGTCACTAAATTCCCTGCATTTTATGGAACCCAAAGGTTCATTATCGAGTTTGAAACAGCCTACCACCTGTTCCCATCATCAGCCAAATTAATCCAGTCCACACTTTTCCCTTCTTATATCTTTAAGACCCATTTTAATATTATCCTCCCATCTATTCCTAGGCCTTTTAAGTGGTCTCTCTCCTTCAGGTTTCCCGCACTAAAACCCTGTATGCATTTCTCATTTCTCCCATATAAACCACATGCCCCACACATCTCATACTTCTTGATTTGATCACCCAAATAATGTTTTGTTTTTGTAAATGCAAAAGTATATTTCACTCTTATCAATAGTACAGTCACAACTAACACAGACATTTGCAATACATAATCAGGCCTATGACAGAAAACTATGAAAATCAAACTCTTTGAGCTGAAGGCCTTATTGCAAGTGTATGTGTTGGTTGTGACCGTATTATTGATAAAAGTAAAATATACTTTTGCATGTACATACAACGGGGATGTCTAATATTAAAATTAAAATTTAGAGACATTAACTGCACTATTAAAATTGTTTTAAATGTGTTGAAATGTAGAGATAAACATTTATAAAGTGTATACCACGAAACTATTTCATTGTATGAACATAAATACAGACTCTCCTCTGTCGTCTAATGACGTTAAATCAGAAAACTAGCAACTGTAAAATCTGAGGTTTCCACAGTGTTGTTGTTTCACTGGTAAGTGATATATCCTGGAAGACCAGTATCCTGATAGTAGACATTAATATTTGTGGTACCTAGCAGTACGTGTAAATGTTTTGTATTGTGATAGTGGTATGTGTACGTTTTGTATCGCGACAGTGGTACGTGTACATGTTTTGTATCGTGACAGTGGTATGTGTACATGTTGTGTATCATGACAGTGGTATGTGTACATGTTTTGTATCATGACAGTGGTATGTGTACATGTTTTGTATCATGACAGTGGTATGTGTACATGTTTTGTATCGTGATAGTGGTATATGTACTTTTGTATCGTGATAGTGGTATGTGGATGTTTTGTATCGTGATAGTGGTATGTGTATGTTTTGTATCGTGACAGTGGTACGTGTACATGTTTTGTATCGTGGCAGTGGTATGTGTACATGTTTTGTATCGTCACAGTGGTATGTGTACGTTTTGTATCGCGACAGTAGTACGTGTACATGTTTTGTATCGTGACAGAGGTATGTGTACATGTTTTGTATCGTGACAGTGGTATGTGTACGTTTTGTATCGCGACAGTGGTACGTGTACATGTTTTGTATGTGACAGTGGTATATGTACGTTTTGTATCGTGATAGTGGCATATGTACGTTTTGTATCGTGATAGTGGTATATGTACGTTTTGTATCGTGATAGTGGTATGTGTATGTTTTGTATCGCGACAGTGGTACGTGTACATGTTTTGTATCGTGACAGTGGTATGTGTACATGTGTTGTATCGTGAGAGTGGTATGTGTACGTTTTGTATCGCGCCAGTGGTACGTGTACATGTTTTGTATCGTGACAGTGGTATGTGTACGTTTTGTATCGTGACAGTGGTATGTGTACGTTTTGTATCGCGACAGTGGTACGTGTACATGTTTTGTATCGTGACAGTGGTATATGTATGTTTTGTATCGTGATAGTGGTATATGTACGTTTTATATCGTGATAGTGGTATATGTACGTTTTGTATCGTGATAGTGGTATGTGTATGTTTTGTATCGTGACAGTGGAACGTGTACGTTTTGTATCGTGACAGTGGTATGTATACATGTTTTGTATCGTGAGAGTGGTATGTGTAAGTTTTGTATCGCGCCAGTGGTACGTGTACATGTTTTGTATCGTGACAGTGGTATGTGTACATGTTTTGTATCGTGACAGTGGTATGTGTACGTTTTGTATCGCGACAATGGTACGCGAAGAACAAAGTTTGAAAAGCACTGCTATAATGCACCATCAGATTTAATACTGAAAAACTTAGCATTTTGCCCACACAATTTATTTATGTGTACCGTACGATTCTCACGCCAGACAGCAATTATTTCCCCAAACAGCATTAACTGATGCTCTTTGTGATGGGAATGTACCATTTTGTGCCATGAACAAACTGAAGTTTTAAATATTATGTACATAAACTTCAGATGTCAAAGGGTTTAAGCACACATGAGTGAATATGACAAGATTCAATGTGCTATGGAGTACCTAAACTAAGCAAACAGTTTAATTTGGAAGCTTCTTTTTGGCACTACCACATGTGGGGACTTGCTTGCAGTTAGATTATACTACAGTAGCATAACAGAGATTACTTACTTTTGAAAAGGAGGTAACAGTGTCATCATTGAAAGTGACACAAATGCCCATGAGGAATGCACACATCCCTTGCACCAATTCCTCATTGTCATCGTGTTCATTTGAGCCAGCCTGTGAAACATACCACAGTCAGTCAGCGACAAATCGCTCCCACCGTAACAAAATATGAGCAAAAGCAAAATGCAGAATAACATATCGTTTGAATGTTACTAGCCCCAGTCTGTGTTTAGATTGGTGAAGAGAAGTGAAAGATGGACACAAGCAACATCTCTACAATCAACACTCTGTGTAATAAGTACATCAAATTTACCAGACATAACTACAAAGTAAGTTCTAAAAGGTTCTGACGATGGTATATAACATTGAGAACCAATTGTCTTCTGGATTTTGTCCATCGTCCGGTTAAAATATAAAAATATATATAAAATCACGACGTTTCGGAAGCTGGTTCTTCTTCCGTCTTCAGGTGAAGAGAGGGGGGAGACACCTACTCAGATGGGTCCCTTAGACCGAGCTATTCTCAATCACTGGATTGTGACTGAGATTAGCTCGGTCTAAGGGACCCATCTGAGTAGGTGTCTCCCCCCTCTCTGCACCTGAAGACGGAAGAAGAACCAGCTTCCGAAATGTCGTGATTTTATACATATTTGTATATTTTATCCAGACGATGGACAAAGTCCAGAAAACAATTGGTTCTCAATAACTACAAAGGCTTGTTACTGTTCACATATAAAAATATGTTTCATAATGTAGAATTTAATGAAGTTTCAAGTTATGTCACAATCGTGTGACAACAACTGGGACGCCGTCCATCATCATAATTACCAAATAATACCCAAGTTTTGGAGAAGGTTTCTAGTTCAGCCTTAAGGTGGAGAGGACATACAAAAATTCCTACTCTATTTGTCTACTATGTATAGCTACTCATATACCCTCTACAGAGGGCCCAAGAAAAAAACACTTTTAAGCACTGTGGTTTATATGTCCCCCCTCCCCTCAAAAAAAACTAGGTTACAAAGTCCAACAGAACAGCATTCAAATTTCATGTGCATATCTCCACAGCTTCATTATCCACAAATAACAAACTCAAAGTTAATAAAGATTTTTTGTATGACCACCAATTTCATGTTCTACATTTTACAAACAAACAAACAAACAAACAAACAAACAAAAACTTGTATTTTTTAAAGATTCTTCTTGACATCAAATTTCAGAATTCTAAATCATGTGAAGCCAGTGGTCTCATCTGTCTTCTTGGTACAAATTCAGAAGTACAGCAGTGCAGCAGTCTCCACTGCCATGCTGTCCATACCAAGTTTCATTCAAATCTGCCACTTGGTTCAAATCCTACCAGGCGCAAAGAAGCTGCAAAATGGTATATACCGTAACTACTGTCCAGTTGTGGTAAACTGAAACTTGCTGGGTGAGAAAGCGCGGAAAGGAAGAAGCAAAAGGGAGGAGGAGGGTATGAGGCTGGTATCTGTTTTATGGCACTAAAGTCACTGAAAAATAGCAGTCCCAAATACATCCGCCATTAGAACATTTGGAGCTAGTACAGTCACTGTAATGTAAGTGATAAATGTTTTTACACAGATAGTAGTTGCTGAGTCATATATCCTCACCAGGCGAATACCCACCTCATGCTATCCACATTCTTTAAAGACCTTCCAAATCTCAATTTACCAGAACTATACAGTAGGCTGAACATGCAGTGAAATGGTTAAACACATTTACGCTGCTTCTGACTCCACAATCACTTAGTGTGTGACTCTCACATGTCATACCAGTCTGACCTTACACTGGGAGTGCTCTACCCCACAACATATGACAAAAAAAAAAAACCTGAGGACAAGGACAAGAGAATGGAAGACAAGCAGGAGTCTAAAGGACTATGGTGGTGAAGTAAACTTTTGTGTGTTTATTCAGTCCTGCTATCACAAAACCACTAATTACATGAGCATACCATGCTTGGGTGAAATATGCTGAAGCAGATGTATTCAGCGCCGCATTTTGTGATAATATGTCCATGTTGCCAATAGATGGCAGTCAGTCATACATCAATCTGAATAAGAAAGTCTGATTTTCATGGTGATTGTCACTCAACTGACAGTCATCATATGAGTTTTTACACTGTGTAGTGAGCTTTATTTGTTCCAACATTTGGGACGAACATAATGTCTCCAACTCAGGGTGACTGACCTGGGACAGGTGGATGCTTAAGTGAGGTGATGGAAGAAAATGTGTTGCATCACTTCAGCATCCAACTGGAAGAATTCAATCACCCTCAAGATGGAGGCAGGACATCTCTCCAAAATGTTACAACAAGCACAGCTCCTCCTCCTTCTCCTCCTCAAGCGCTACACTCCGCTGTGTACCTTGACTTCCAACACAATGTTCCTCCATTCCCAACGGTCTCTGACCATTGCCTGCCTGTTTTTTATTTCCAATACATTTAAATCCTCTTCAACTTTGCCCGTCCATCTTTTATGTGGTCTTCCTCTTTTCCCACTGTGCTACAAGCCGGACGGTCACGGGTTCGATTCCCGATAGTGTAATTGGAATTTTTCATTGACATAATTCTTTCGGTCACACTATGGCACTGGGGTCGACTCAGCCTCTAACAGAAATGAGTACCAGGAATATTTCCTGGGGGGTAAAGGCGGCTGGTGCATAGGGCTGACAACCTTACCACCTTCATGTGCCGACTGTCTGGAAATCTGGGAGCCTCAATCTCCTGAAACTCTAAGGGCCTGTCCAGGCCTGTAATGGGATTGCTTTACCTTTTACCTTCCTAGTTTCCTTGTTCCTTCCATTGTAACTGTTGCAATCTGATTTGGCATTCATTGGTTTTGCATTCTTTCAACATGGCCATCATCCTAGTCAGAGGGATTTTATAAATTTTACAATACCTGCCCACTTGTAATATGTCCTTTATCTCTTTGTTTGTTCTTATTCTTCAAGGTTCTCCTTCTTTTATGGGCACATACATATTCCTTACAATCTCCCATTCAAAAGGGAAATTTGAGGAGATATGAGACATGCCTATCCTTCCCAGTCCTGTCTTCTTGTCATCACCAAATTCAGAACCAACAAAACTTGTACAGCCTTTCATTTCAGCTTGTTGATAATCAAAACACTGGGAGTGTCAAACCTTTAGTTATGTTGCTACTGTGGGATGCAATCAGTAAGCACAGGGAAGTCCTGACACAAAGAGCCGAAGGCCTGTCCCACTACTTAAAGCAACGAACAGTCATGCTGTAACTGAACAAGTAGAGTACGGCTGTTTCAGAGACATTTGGGGATATCATTGCAGAAAAGCACAAATGGCTGAACTAACTTTGTCCAGCAAAGTCCATGGGAAGCCAAAATTTGCTCTGCTATTTAAGGAATTCGCTGCCTTTTATAAAACTAAAAGTTTCATACTTGTGTTCATAACAGCTTGCCATACAATCCTATCCTGCGCACATGCATTCAACCCACAACCTTCCATCCTGTTGGATACACTGGACAAGGAGTGGTTCTCCAGCTTGGGGGTTGGGTGGGATGGTGGAACAGCTCCTCACATAAACCACCAGCATGTTACAAAATGTTACACATGGCCTCAGTCAGAATCCTTTCATGCAATGCATTGTCCTTCCCTTTCTCACTGCTTCAAGAATGGCTCCTGGGCCCACCTTCTCTCATCACATCAATATCGGGGACACTTCGTGGAAGCAAGTCACCAGAACATTATGCTGACTACTCATTTCCATGTATTGCTGACATATAGGTTGTATGGCAGGTTTAGCTCCATAAATTCTATATCAATTCACAGAACATTATCTGGCCACACAACCAATTTTATCCTTAATTTATCTTTAACTGTGGAAAGCACACACAAAGGTACAAAGGCAATAATACCAGATTCCCCTGTTGTGTAAGATCCTGAGTCAATACAAAAAGTTACATCATTAGTACCTACTTTGCTGAGATCTAGTTTAAGAAAGTGAAACATGGATTTTTACTCATCCAAAGTGTCCATTTAAAATGAATTGAAAATCAAGAAAAATGTAAAATCAAGGAACTGAAAATGTATGTAGCTACTGAAATTAAATACCTTAAAGTAATACTGCCACAACAATAACACACAAAAACAAATTCTCTCCCAGTATGTTACGAGCCTCAAACCACCCATTAAAATATGTTACAAGTGTTGGGCGAAACAAAATTTTATATAACTGGTCTGTGGCTGGTTGACTTCATTATTGCCACCTACGGGGAAAGAAGTATACGAGATACCTGCAGCATGTAAATAGATGTCACTACCAGGTGGGTCATGTACCAAGTTTCTGAAACTGCCCAGGCAGTTGCTTCTTGGAGTATGGCTCTGACTCCCGTTACAACCTCGAAGCGATCGAATTGTAAGTGTACGTACGTGAAGATAACAGAGAAGATACAAAATTACAGCTGAAAATCAACCTTCTTTTCTGATTTAAAATTGAAAGTACTTAAAATAACAGCAACCAACCAATTTATTCTCAATTTGAACATATAATCAGGGAACTGGGTAGAAAGCATGAATGTATATTGCAGGAAAATTCAATGTTGTTGTTCTGGAAGGTTTGGTGGGACTGACAAAATGTGCACAGAATTAAGGAAAATGTCGATCCAAGGAACATAAAATCACTGCATTATTCTTACGCTTCCCTATCTCACTTCCAAGCGGTCACTTTCCCAAAGGTTCCCCATGCAAACAAGTAGAGACTTTCTGTTTCTCCATCTGGGCTGCCTATTGGCCCACTTTACACTTCTTGGTTTGACAGCCCAAGACAAAATGTTGCACAATAAAAATGAATCAAACAACAGAACTGGAGAGCTGCGCGCAACAACAACTCGCCTACCTGTGTGGTGAGATATGGAATACTGGTTGGAATACTTAGGAACTGCTTCACAGCCAGGGGGCAGTGTGATAACCACATACTCAGTAGCATCAGCAGCCCCAGTTTTGACTGCACGCTGTTGCCCTGAAAAACACATTTACCTTTCAAATGCCTTCCCACCAAAATCAAAATGCAATTTAGATCAGCACCATACAAGAATGTTAGTCCCTATTTACACATTTTGTTTCATGGTATTTAGAGACACCCTATGATTTGTGCAGTCTGCAAAGTTCCCAGAGCTTGTAACACATCTAGAAAGGAAACAGGTAAATAAGGAGTGAAAGGTTCAAGTGTTCTGGAATATGATGTCATGCAGATTGGTGGACAGTTACTATTTATAAATCTACACATCATCATATACCTGAAGACATGAATATCCATCAACACCACTTGAGAACATCAAATCCCCAAACAGGGGCCTATCCAATTAGTTTGATCCACCAAATATCATGATGAAGTTGTCAGGACTGCTGCTTCACGTCTGGGAGGTCCTGGGTTGAAATATCAACCCAAAAATCAGTTATCCTGTCTGAGGTTTCTCAGTTTTCATCAGTCACAGCAGGAAGGTACCAGAATGGAAACTCAAATTAATCCAAAACTGATACCTTTCACATCCTTTCCAATTCATTACTCGCTTAACATCCTACCATTCAATACTATGCAATCTGAGGCACTGCCA
Organism: Reticulitermes speratus; assembly: GCA_021186555.1. Lineage (NCBI taxonomy): Eukaryota > Metazoa > Arthropoda > Insecta > Blattodea > Rhinotermitidae > Reticulitermes > Reticulitermes speratus. Next base: position 31,969,670 of record JAJKFL010000013.1, on the reverse strand, counting down.
ACTTCAGTAAATAAAATGTAAATAAATAAATAAATAAATTAATTAATTAATTAAGTAAGTAATTAAATAAGTCAGGTTACTTGAAATGTTACTGTCCTACCTGTTGTAAAAGCATGGTGCACTGATGCAGAAGGGAGACAGGCAGACTGCCAACGTGTGTTGCCAGAAGCACACGCAACAACTGCTCTTTCTGTGCTGGGTTCTCCACCAGGGCATATGACAGTGCCACTGCAGAGAACCAGTTGGACAGGGGATCCCCACTGAACAGCCCACCACACAACAGCTGACCTGTTGTCAGGTTTGCCACTGCAACCAGTAGACAATTATACATAAACTGTTGTTATTGATCTAAATAACTTGTCCTGATTTCAGGCTTCTGCCGCGATGTTGACGAGATCTGTGCTCTTCTGGGACGGACTCTTAACCTGTGAAGATGGGACAGATATGTTGTCCCGAAACGTCGGTAGACAATTACCACATGACGCTGTGTAATATCCCAGAAGAGCACAGATCTAATTAACTTGTGTTTTAAAATGTTCAACAACACACAAAGTCTCCAAATTTATGTCACAATACAGTGATGGAAACCCTTGTGTAAATCAAAGCCCTCGTTCCCAGGGACACAACTGCTATACATGTGCTGACACGTAAAACAGCAGCCACATGCACAGGTGGCAAGCATATAACCAACTAACATTCCTACACACAAGACAGGAAATCTACACTGTCATAAGAAAGTATTCCAACTTTTTTTTTATTAATTCTTGGGGTGGGGTAAGACCGAGTCCCCCTTGATACTGTAGCACGTTGTACTGGCCCTGAATAATACAGGAATGAAACCGATGTGGAGAAAAACTTACATCAGTGCCACTTGTCCACCACAAATCACACATGGACTAACCTGGGATCAAACCCAGTCCTCCATGGTAGGAAGCTAGTGACTAACTGCCTGACAGATGACACAGCCTGATCTACAGTCATGTTTACAAATTTGCAGCAATGCTCCTAGATAAAGACTGGTGTCATATGATGACATAACGCACAAAATGGTGTGCAGCAAGCACATGCGGTCACAGCTCTGCTGCACCAGGTGGTGGCAGCATTTTTCAATGGCGAGGGTAGGGGAAAGGCTAAGCAGCATGGATGAACCAGTGCATGTGTGGGACTTACTGAGACAGCATTGCATACTGACAAGCAACAGCTGAGGCTCAAGCAAGCCATGAATGTCACAAGCGCAGGATGCACAAATGGCACACCATTTCACATATGTAATGTACAGTAAAACCCCTATTTAATAAATTGCTGGGGGATTAGAATATATTTCACTAAATCGAGGTTTTCATTAAATGGAGGTACATTGTTTACATGGAGCTATTGTCGGGACATGAAAAAATCATCACTAAATCCGGGATTTCACTAAATGCGGGAACATTAAATCGGGGTGTTACTGTATTTCGTTTGTTACATCTCAGAGGAATGTCATAACAACAAAGTACGTTACATGGTGTACAAACCCAAAAGGCCAACATCATTTGAACAACTGCCGTGACACTCTGAAAACTTATATCTGCAATATTCTCTAAATGTGTGACCTTATGACATGAACTTGTTCCTGACAACAAAGGAATATCTCCAAGGCAGCACTTTCACCACAGAGAAAATACCCAGCCAGTATAATGGCAATCTCTTACACACATAATGAGGTGGAATCTGTCTACTGATGGCACACATAAAAAGGTAATGGTAAAGTTCTCCCTAGAACAGGCCATGAAGGCCCAGAGGGGGAGTAGAGGTATAGCTCTACTCTTTCTCTAACCCCGGCACTAGATGGGGGTGGGTGGTCAACTCCACACCCCGGCCGCTTTACCCCCGGGGAAGAGACCCAGTACCCATTGTATAGGAGGCTGGGTGGGCCCCAGGGCCGGTCTGGACGGCTACAAAAAATCTTGCCCCCACCGGTATTTGATCCCCGGACCGTCCAGCCCATAGGAAGTTGCTATACCGACTACACTATCCCGGCCCACGATGGCACATATTGCCGTCCGTAATGTCGCAAGTGTGGAAAACACTGAATGTATGACTGGCTGCAATTTCTCTCGCATTCACAAGGTAAACAATGTCTGTTATCATGCGGGAAATGCAGTTTTGAATAAAAGAGGCTATATATACAGAATTTAGTCAAATACCTAATGAATCAGCAGGGTCCTCATTCCCTGTCTTTTATGCAGCCATAACATTCATTACTGTTCTCTAAAGGCTGACACTAGTCCGTTATGTAAAATGAATCAGGTTGACATCCGTGTATTGTATTTCTTCAAGATCAGCAAATTTCACTTAAGTAAATACAAATTACAGACGATTCTGAACACATTAAGTTGCTAGAAAATGCACCCTAATGTAAACAGAACTACAGAATTAGAGAACTGGAGTATTAAAGCATAGAGTAAATGCATGTACAGTAGAACCCGGATAAGAAGTCCCTGCATAAGAAGTTTTCCCCTGTAAGAAGTCTGATTTTTAAAGTCCTGAAATAAAATCCATAATGCGTACATTAACTTTTCCCGGATATGAAGCTTCCCGCTTATTAAGTTTTCCCACCTAAGAAGTCGAATCTCATGATACCAAGAGTATGATTTTTTATGAACTTTTACCTGTTTAATAAGTTTTTAAAGATATGTATAAAAAAATTTCACTTCCAAAGTTTTATTTCCTTCAGATATGAAAAATCTTAAGTTGCTGTTGATTCATCGATCACTTGCTATCTGACTATCGATATATGCGATATATTGATATATGCTATGATGCGATCATGCGATCGATCTCTGCCGAGATGAATTTGTTTTTATTTCTTTATGTTTAATGTACTAGTTACTATCCTATTGCTTTTAATAAGCTTCCCTCTTAATAAGTCTTCCCACTTAAGAAGTCCCTAATCCTCTGGTCCCTTGAAATACTTCTTAACAGGGTTCTACTGTACTAAACATGACATTTTTATAATATATCACAAAGCAATTTTTGCACTGACCTTCAACTAATCTGTCCTTATGACAGAAGTATCTGGCAGTTCCATCTCTTGAGCAACTTATGCAAACTGATACATCAGCAAGAAATGATGCTTTGTAAAAACAGATTCCCCAGAATGCCCCCAACTCTAGCTGCAATGAACGTAACTTATTGCCCAGCTCCACTACCCACAACTGCCGCTAACAACACGCTTCGTACCGTCTGCACTAGATGGTAGTAGGGTCTGCACAAGCTGGGACTGCCCAATTTCATTCTTGAAAAGGAAACACTGGAAGCAGTACAGAACTGAACAGCGCAATACGAACGGCTGCTTCTCGTTCACCATCGACATCAGCAGAACCACAATGGCAGGCCTGCAACATACATCACATCTCCAGTACAAGCACCTGACCAAGGCACCCGTTCGGCATACAAAAATTTAACACTTCCAATCCCAGCCCAGTGAATTTTAGCAGTATGGCAGATTTGGAATTTGGGGTTCTCACAGCAACATCCCTGAAGATTCCAGTATTCTGGTTTATACAAATTACATACAATAGAAAACAGCCTGGAATACCCATAGTAAACCCCACTGGTCCACTGACAAACAAAGGTTTAATTGGATCGTGCAACACTTTCAGGCTAGTAATGTACCTTGGAGGATTTGATGGGGCCATCACATTGGCAAAGTATTCTTGGTTTCCTTGGTTGCCTCGAATCACCTCAGCAACAGTGTTGATGGTCTCAGTCAGGATGTCTGCTGGCACACCACTTGCCATCAGAATGTCACACAAGGTCTCCAGCAATCCACAAGCCTTCATCGTCTTCTGTGATGACAGCGTCACCTGAGCAGGGTTTCCAGGTGTTACCAATGTACGCACTACCTGCAATGCAAAGCAAAGGAGCATGGAACTGCTCATTCTTTGGAATAAACAAACAGCATCATATAACAATCATGATTACCTCATGTTGTGAGAGTGGTGAAATAACGGACATCATGACATGCTACATGTGTAGCTCAGATGTGACAAGAAATGTGAACACAGTTTTCATAGGAAACCTCACAGAGGGCAGCCACTTGGAACACTGAAGAGATAACAGGAAAAAGAACTTTGTCCTTTCACTGTCAGAAAATTTGAGAAATTACATTGATTGAGAAGTTTCAAGCACCATCTTTGTGACAACATATCATTATGAATCCATGGGAAAGTGGAAGATTACTTAGAAAATGGTTGATCTCTTTTGAAAGGAAAACAGCTTTCCAGAACAGATATGTGCATTTACTACAGGATCAGTGCTCTGCTCACAAGAACAAGGGTCTTACCCTGAAGCAACACCACCAGCTACATGCAATCACTTGACCAAGGGATTACCTACTGCATGAAATGTGCACACTGCGAGCACCATGTGCACACTGCGAGCACTATGTGCACACTGCGAGCACCATGCGCACACTGCAAGCACCATGTGCTCTCTTTCTTACACAACACCTATAGAAATGTTCTCATACCATATATTGGAACATGGAATATCCCATATGCACAGCACTGCTGTGACACAAGAATCTAGTGCGCCTACTGCTATTTAGAACTGTTTCACAAAACGAGACTTTGGCACTTTTGAGTGCAATCAATATGAAAGGAATGAAGCAAATGAGTGGCAGGTATTGCGAGGTTGCGCGAATTGTTCTAGTAGCGTTAATGAGTTTCTCCATGTCAACCAACTGATATCAACCAATTATAATCAGAACACAAGTTTGGACTTGCCAGGCTGCAAACATGTGGCAAGTGATTAGGAGGGGAAGAAGAGATGGGGAAATACAGTCGAACTCGTTTATAACGTAATGAAAGGGACTAAATATTTTGTGTCATTATAACCGAGGAGTATAATGTGATGGTCAATAGTGATGAATTAATTGGTACCACAGAATATCTGATGCCATAGGCAAGGTGTCGTATAAACCGATGTCATAACCGGGTTCTACTGTACAAATCTCCAGTGCAACCACAAAGATGTGTCAGTCCTTCAATGACGCTGGGCTTTAAATACAGACGACTGGCCAGGATAGAGAGGTTTTAAATTTATGGGACCCTTGAATGCATCCACAACCATACAGTGCACCAAGGTTGACGGCATGTGAAGAATTAATGGACCATATAGTGCACCGAGGCCAGCACTAAAGGGTCAATGCTGGACTCTTATCATAAGTTCAAGTGATGCCAATGACAGAATCACCAAAACCATGGATTAACTTCAAGATTTTGTGTCTAAAACATAAAAGAACACTCTGAAACAGAGGTCAATTGAGTCTTACTTTAAAAAGCAATAAACTAACATTAAAGTTTGACAAATATGAATTACTGTTAGCTGGCTAATGTTTTGAGGCACAGTTAAATTATGAGTAGGCATTAAAAAGTAGAAGTGGATCTTCTAATTACTCAATTTACTACAAAAATAAACATCTTAATGACATACACAACAGGACTTCAACTGTAACATGTAACAGGTAAGTAAATATTTGAAAAACTGGACAATTCAAACTCACCTAATTCAAAGCTCAATTATTTGGTCCTGATCATTTCAAGTTAATGAAATTTTACGGTATAAGGTATAGTGTCAACAAATGTCATGGATTCAGGACATGGCACCTACTTGTAACATGCAGTGGATGTTGCCGACTTTCTGCGCTGACCAACCTGTGTCATCCCCTTCTGCAGGTAAGCTGAACATGGGTGCCAGCCGCTGAATGTAACTTCCTGCAACAAAATGTTCAGACACTCGTAACACAAATCCAACATTTACATTCAGTATCCTGATCAGCAACACACAGTGTTCAAGCAGGAAAGAACACCTTATAGCCCAAGTCTTTATGTTATGGGCTGTGCACATATATTGGTACACACAGTATTCATAGTTCTACATAAAATATATGATTCTGGATCCTGTACGTGAAACAGGGCTGCCATATCAATACATCAAAACATTCTACCACATATGACAGACACAAATAATTAAGACTAAATGACAAACATTCCATGACAAACAGATACACACATTGGTATTCAATTTTAGTGGCAGGGCATTAGAATTAAATTTTAAGTGAAAGAGATCCACAGCAAGATGATTCAGTCATAAAACAAGAGAGGAAAGGGGTGGGAAGGAACTGGAAAAGAAAGATTGTGGGAAGATGGACTAAGCTAATAGTTGCTGAGCCAGTTAAGAAATCCCCCACTTGTTAGGAGCCAGAAAGTTCATTACCATGTTCATAAGCCTGAAATGTAATTTATTACCTTCTTTAAAGAAATTCTGGTTTGAAGTGTTGTTCCTAAGCAGGTTGAGCATCAACAGCAGACAGTCCTCAACAACGATGCCTCCATCCGAATAACCCTCCTCCGAGATCACATCAAACAGGCGATCGAATGCATTCTCAAATGCCACTATCTTCTGAATGTTGGCGTTGCCTTTCGTAAGCTGTATCAGCAGCAGCAGAGCCTGCCACAAAATCGTAATGACCAAGTGAATATCAACACAAATCCCTAAGTACTGGGTTGTATAGAACACAAACATGCTAGTTTGTCACATTGATAAATGAATGTAAATCAGTGGTGGAAGAATGCCTTCACGGAGAGACACCTGCTACACTTTGTCTGTCACACTTTCCAGTGTGAGTGAACCAGAACCCCAAAAGTAACACACTACAGCAGTAACTTATACTGTAGAGATTTCATGGTCTAGGGATAAGGCAATGATCGAAGATTCAAGTCTTCTGGGATGTGACACTATGTCACTGAATGAGTAGTCCCTTCACCCTGAAAATGCAGCACTGTGGTCCTTCGAAACGTCAGGAACTACTTGCTCAGTGACAACGCATCACATCCCAGAAGACCTGAATCATTAAAACACTGCTCTGAGAACCCAAAACCAAAAAAGGCAAAGGATCCCTATTTGTCAAACATCAAATAACACAAGTGACAAACACTTGGATGACCAGCCACATCAATTCAAAGCAGAAATGCATTGTTACAGGAAGTTTCTATCTCTCCAGCATCAGGAAATAATTTCACATCATTTCCTGAGGATGGGAACAGACAGGGTTTCCAGAATATTGAACTTCTGCTCCAAACAACACAACTGACAACCCATGAGGATGTCAGTGCTTCCAGCTGCCATCACGGCTTCAGGTCTTAAACTGCACAAATACAATGATTTTAATTCATGCAAAAATAAAGTCTATGTAGGATTTGTGGTCGACAAACTGGCCCTGGGGGAGGTTTGTCTCTCAGCACTTCAGTTTGCCCATCAGTGTCATTCCACCAATGCTCCATACTCATCTATTGTGATGGTTAGTACAACAGACTGCAGCACCAAGGGACTCATTTTCACAACACTGCTACAACCAACTACGAACAGACAGCAAACCAAAATAATTCTTGCAGTCACCACATTATTACTTCATAACTATGAATTTAAAAAGGCTCACATCATCAATCAGCACAAAAAAATTTAAAGATCCTATGGTGAATGGTGCTAGTGCTGTTTCCACCTCAAGCAAATAACTGTCATTGATGACAGCACCAAGATGGGAGGGTATCTTACAGTGTCGTTGTGTCAGTTATTCAACTGTTCCACATTAATTACTGATGTCCAGAACCAGATGTTACGACAGACAGATGCAAATCAAGATCATTAACAGGGTTTCAGTGTAGGGAATGTGACCATGTGGAACCATGCAGACACTTGTCTCAACTCACATCATTTCTGATCACTTCCCGACTGTCCCCCAGCAGGTCCATGAGCTTAGAGACTCCCATTGGACTCACAAGGATTATTTCTTGGATATCTTTTGGTCTGCAACACAAATGGGAAGATTAAAATTCCACCGAGACACCACCCGTATATATTTATTTTAAAGGCTAATGCATGCTTTTGTGTCATTATGTTTGCACGTAACTTTGAATGACAGCCAAACATGGATGTAACAAACGGCAGAAGACATGACAAGTCAGTACTTCAGTGTCCACCTTTGCCGGAGAGTTCACGTTGTATGTCTCCACAGCATCACCACTTAGCACATACTGTTATTCTGTCAGGTTTAGTATCTTCGTATAAATACAGCTGTCTTCCCAGAACTTCACAAACTAATGGCATGCATATTCAGTGAAACTGTGGTATCACAGTGCACAAGAGCTACAATGTGGATCACAGCGAAGTAAGTGCCGTGTGACCAAATATGATATGACAACAACAATTTCGTGTCCCAATTTCAACAGGCTTTAGGCCTATGTTACACAAAACTAAAGCCAACCTAAAAGAAATACAAAGGCACCACAAAGGCAGCATATTTACTGCTCCAGTTGGTATCAATCTGAATTAAAATTCATGTTACAGATTTATAAAATCCTCAGTATTTGCATGATTTCCTGGACTTCTACAGTTGTGACGCTGCAGTACAGTTAGGCGCAAGGTAACTCATACAGATACAACTACCACATTTACTCTGACAGTCCAAGATTTCTGAAAGAATACCCAAGATATGTCATGTCCCCTTAAGAAATGCTGCGTGAAACTGTCAGTTCGAACAGCATTCAGTAACATCACAGTATCAGTACTTTCCCATTAAAACACAACTAACACCTTGCAGACAGTCCCTGACAAAACCAACAGATACAGGCAGTCAGTAATACAAAACAGGACATCACACACCTGTAAATAAATTACATAATTCTCGCCAATGAAAAGATGAAGCAATGAAATACTAGAAAGAAGAAAACCAACAAAAACCAAGTATCTGTGCTTACTTGTTAGCAAGTAATGAAGTTAATAACTTTACTGCTGGCCACCGTACGTGGAAGTCATATTCTTCTAAGAATCCCAATACAAGACCAACATTATCTGGCTGTTTGATGAATATCTCTGTGAACTGCTCCCCAACACTGCCCATAGAAGCTGGGGAAAGGCTTGCATGTTCTGAAAGTATCACATTAATTGTAGTGATGACAAAATACAAACAGGTGTTCGCTGGATAGAAAATGGGACAATGGGGGAAAAAAATTATAGTCTGATAAACAGCTCCTCAGAAAAATTATACTAATGTGAATGAACATTCAAACTGAATCTTCATCAACATCGCTGTGAGAACTTCACATCTACCAGTGAATAACAACTTTCAGTGCAGGTTCCTGCACTGAATTCTGAACTACAGAATTATGCAGGATGTAAGACATAAAGATCTCACTGGTAAAAATGAAGACCACTGTCTTCTGAAATGTGACACCGTGTAACCCGGTAGAAAGATATCTAAGTTTCACATGGATGTAATACCTCCATCTTCAGGACAGAAGAGGAGCCCCAAGAAACAAGACAGCATGTTCCTCTATAACATCATCACATTTCTACCTGACCACATGGTGTGACATCTCAGAAAACAGTATTTCCTTAAAGGGAGAGATGCTCCCTTTAGTGAAAGGAATGGAAACACTCTGACTCGATGCCAAAAATATAAATTTCTTTCACCACCATCATATTGCATGTTCAGTTCATTAAAGTACAGGAACAAATATTTAAAACTTGACATACATGAAACAGGTCATCTGTATAAGGCCACATGACACAATCATGTATTTTTTTTTCTAAATATCTCATGGATATTTGGACTACATGTTTCAGCTCATGTCTTGAGCCACCTTCAGGTTAAATACAAGAATATTTATACGCTCTGATATATATGGGCAGGGTTCAAAGTTTAAAATATCAATCATTTTACAACAGTATACGTGGGTTAACCACGACAAGCATTGTGTGCTTTCATGGGATATTGTCAGTAAACAAGGCAGTTATTAAGTAATTGAAGGCTTCCGCCGTGGTCGTAATTTTGCTTACAATTTTTTGGGTTGTTGCCCGGCATCAATTTTTGGTGTATGACCAATGTTTCGGAATCACTTGTTTGTCCCATCTTCAGGGTCTTAGGTTAAAAGGGGAAGACCCTGAAGATGGGACAAACAAGTGTTCCCGAAACGTTAGTCATACACCAAAAATTTACACGGGCAACAACCCAAAAAATTTTAAGCAACAAGGCTGTTATTATTACTATTCATATATTATGACAACTGTATTATACAGTACTATTATTGTAGGGAAACTGTGCTGTTGGTGTTTTTGACTCATGGTACAGTCTGTAGCGGCAGCAATCCTGGTGAATCTGAGTTAGAACCTTACAGCACCTTTGTTGTTTCATTTTTTTTTGTGCATGTTTGTTTTACATTGCTCTCCTGATTCTAAGTGATTCAGCATGAAAAAACTACATAAGTACAAATTCCAACAAGACAGGCAATGTATGTATAACGTAACATTGAGGCGTGTTCATGTGACCATTGTTGCCCTGTAAAAGCAATTATTATTACATATTCCAAGTGCGAATCTGTAGCGTTAGTCTTCTAGCATAAAAGCGTGTGTGCCATATTAAATTGCCATCTGTGGCCCATCTGGAACGACCACATTTTTCTACATTATCTCATAAACAGCGTGATTTTTAGAAAAACGTTATTGAACAAAGAATGTGTGTGCAACAAACAGCAAAGTTACATTGAAAACAACAAAACAACAAAGCTGCTGAAGGTTTCCAACCCAGACAGATTCCAACAGAATTGCCACCACAACAGACTATACCACAACTGCTCGAAGCACACCAACAGTACAATATAATACAGTGCTAAGAACACTCTTGTATAATGGTTGACTGAGAATATCTTATGAAAGCAAAACATACTTCTCATGGTCAACCCAGTCATGCTGTTGTGAAAACATCAGGACCTCAGTCTTTGAACACTGCCCATTACAGAGTGTATTATTATTCTGGTATTTGACCTAAAGAGGGCTCAATACACAAACAGAAACATGTAGTCTAAATATCTGTCAGACATTTCGAAATAAAACACAGTTGTGTCATATGGTGTTACACAGAGCCCGTAAGACCTGTAGTCTATCCTTAATGGCGGACAGAATACAGAGAATATCTAGATCATACCTCCTGTAACAGATGCAACAAAAATCTAATGTGGTATATGTTGAAGATAATCAATGTTACAACAGCTCTTCAAACACACCCAAAAAGGACTGACTTCTCCTTTCAATCTGCAGTACAATACTATTAAAACTTTAAAGCACAGTGACAACTATATGTTCCAGCTTCCTTAACATATTGTCCCCGTGTATTTGCATGTTAGATACAATTCTCAAAATACACAACAATTACTCACCACCATAGCATTAAGCTGATTTGTATTTGTAGTGGGGAAATAGTATGTTTTCTGTAATACAGCAACTATGTAAATTTCAAGCACTACAGGCTTTGAAAACATATACCATTCACCGTTTTCAAAGCTCTCAGAAGCATGTGTAGTGCGTAGCCCACAATCTCGCAGTCTCTCCGATCCATTTCTAACACTCACCTTCATCTTCAAAGCTCTCTGGGGCTGTAACATTGCAGAGCGTGTCTAGTGCGTATCCCACAATCTCGCAGTCTCTCCGATCCATTTCCAGGACTTGGCACAGAGCACCCATTCCTTGGGCTCCAACTTCAATGCGAAACTTTCGCGACAAGGCTTTGAGTGCTCGACACGCATCTCTCCGGTCATCCAATAAAGTTGAAGAATGCACACGATCTACCAACCTCTCAACCTTAAATATGTTATGTATTGTAACTCAATTTACAGAACATAACTGTGGCACAGTCCTTTACAAACTAAACATGTCCTCTAAAAGAGTATCATTTTGGATTTTGCCTGTAATTTTTACCTTCAGCAGGGAGATATGGGGATAACATCACAATGGACCTCAGACAGATAGAATAAAAGCTTTCATATCTGGCAATGGATGATCCAGAAAGCTCTATTAAATGGAAATTGACTGAAGGCCCATTACGTTACACTATTCCATCAGCATGGCACCAGCGTTGTGAATATAATGATTAAAGGAGTGTAATACTGGTGTCTTGTTGGGTTTTTTTTTTAAGATTATGTATACACCATGTCAGTCGACCTCGGTGGACTAGTGGTTAGCGTGCTCGCCACTGGACCCAAGGTTCGCGAGTTCGATCCCGACCGAGGTCGATGGATTTTTAAGGGTGATAAAAATCCGGAGCACCACTTCCTTCGGAGGGGAAGTAAAGCCGTGGTCCCATGTCGTAGATTTACGGCATGTAAAAGAAACTTACGGGCATGAATAGAAATGTTTCGTAAGCAAAACTCAACCCCAATTTCTCACGTCTCCTGACTGCCTGCCAGATGGCTCTGGCGGTCACATCAGGATCGATAGAACAGTAGCGCGGCCAGTTGGCCAGTCACCAACTGCCACAAATGCGCACGACCCAGTAACCTCGGAAAGAGGAGGCCTGAGCCCATATAGGGCTGTTGAGCCATGGTTATTATTATTATATTATTATTATTTATTATAAGTAAGTCCTGATGAAAAGTGCAGGAGGAAAATCAGGACATGATACCAAGTGACAAATTAAATGGTTAGGTCTGACCATAAGGTTGCTAGGTACACTAAGATACACGTTCGGCATAACGTTCTAATATCTGTAGAATTACGATAACTGGCAACCCTTTGGTCCTGGAGGTGCCAGACAGCCCTAATTTTACTGTAGGTTCTAAATTGGAAGTACTAGCTAATGATGGCTGTCTTTGGCATTGGAAAGTTTCCAACTTTCTGGTTCTGCTAGCTGAGTGGTAGTTAGTTATGTCTCACCAACAGTATTTAATATAATGAAGACTAATTATCTAGTAATCATAAGGTCCATGTTCATTATTAACAAATCTAGCATCCATCAAGTTTCTGAGAACAGTCATTACAACAACCAACTCATATACTACATAAAATACATTTGTAAGTTATATATAAAAACTCCTACACGTTTCAGCACCAAGGTGCCATCTTCACGGGGGTGTTCGATAAAAAGGAATATAGATCCAACACACCAACTTATTTGTTCAAAATATTAAACACTAAAACTCCAAAGCACATAAAATAACCATAAATCACATTGTTCAAATGTTAAAAGTATTCAAAGTGTTAAAAACAAGTCATTCCAGGGGTTGTAGCTGTTCAAAATTGTACGGACCCTGCACACAAACATCAGCATCCATCACATATAAAGATCTCATCCTGGTAGAGTGTATAGTGTGTGTCGTGCAGAGTGGTGAGGTATACTGACTCAGTATATATGCTCTACCAGGACGAGATCTTTATATGTGATCGATGCAGATGTCTGTGTGCATGGTCTGTACGATTTTGAACAGCTATAAAGCCTGGAATGACTGGTTTTTAACACTTTTAATACTTTTAACATTGGAACAATGTGATTTATGGTTGTTAATTTTATGTGCTTTGGAGTTCTAGTGTTTAATATGTTGAATGAATAAGTTGGTGTGTTGGATCCATATTCCTTTGTATCGAACACCCCCCTGAAGATGGCACCTTGGTGCTGGAACATGCAGGGACTTTTAATATAACTTACAAATGTATTTTATCCAGTGCACGAGTTGGTTGTTGTAATGATTGTAACAAGATGCACAGTATGAATAATATAAAATTCTGAGAACATACTGTATTCAACCTCAAGCTAACTTATTTGGCAGGCTCATATTACAGTGAGATAGTACTGCAGTGGTTCCCAAACTTTTTTGGTCAACTGCCCCCTTGGATCCATATACACACCCACAGTGCCCCCCTACCTTTTTTAAAGAACATAAATGCGCTTTTGTTTCCACTTTTATTTTATATTTAAAAAATCGTTAAAATAAAATTATAGGAGTTAAACTTAATGTTTTATGTGTTAATTAAGAAATTAGAATTTATTATATTTTTTATAATTAACAATAATTCATCTAGCAATAGTTTATTAAAAAAATAATATGTGCTTGAATAAGATTCATAAATTAAAATACTAAGAAATTTAGTTCATTTTTTATTTTTAACACAAAAATTACTTTATTTGAATTTTATTATAAAAATAAATTCACTGCTTTTCTACTAGCGCCCCCCTGTGATAATAACAGCGCTCCCTTCCACCTGTCGTACCTATTAGCGCCCACCTCGGTAATCCCACCGCCCCCCAGGAGGCGGTACCGCCCACTTTGGGAACCACTGCAGTACTAGATACAAACAAACACAACATTCATCGTGCATGAAAATCAATCAGTAATCAGACTGAACTCTTTGAAAGTGTGAATGCTGATGTGCTGCCCTGTACAATATGCGTGGCTCATTACTACTTGCATAAATAAATTAACTTCATTATCTACAGTACGATCTCATCAAAAGAAGTTTTAACACAGATGCCAAACGGCTTAATTTGATACCGAGACTTCGCTTAGTGCGATTGTTCTGTATGTTCAATATGCAAAGACGTCGAATGACAACACCTGAAACACAAAGTACATTACATTTATTACATACCGTTTCGGCTCCTGTGGGTTGTGACCCTTCTTGTGGTGTTCCGAGGACCGACTTCAACCCACTCTTAAAATATTCCATTCTAATTTTTGTTGTCTACTGTACTACACGTCATACTTCCGACGAACATGCTACGGTGAAACAATCGACAGTTTCGTCGCGAAACATGAACCAACCATGGACACCAACTGTAACATAACAAAATACGTATAAGATTCTTGGTACATTCGGACAGGACACAAGAAGTATTACATGGTAATTCGAAGTTTGAGGTTCTCACGGCGGCGACTATGAAGTAGAGAGGAGCGAAACGGGTCTTCAATGAGAGTCGGTTCATTCATTACGGGTCCTTTTGACCTCGTTCACTGTATGGAACCTCTACACAAGTACATGCTAAGGTAAAGTTCACCCAATACCAGGCCATGAAGGCCCACAGGGGGAGTAGAGGTATAGCTCTACTCTTTCTTTAACCTTGGCGCTATATGTGGGTGGGTGGTCAAAGCCACGATCCGACTGCTATACTCCCAGCAAAGCGACCTGGTACCCATCTTACAGGAAGCTGGGTGGGCCCCAGGACCGCTCTGGACAGGTGCAAAAATTCTCGCCCCCACCGGGATTCCATCCCCGGACCATCCAGCCCATAGCTAGACGCTATACCGACTACACCATTCCAGCCCACCAAGTACGGCCCACATTTATAGGTTACATAATTTTAAATAATAACATAATAATAAAATTGATATATTGCCACGTTAATGTAGATTGCTGGGAAGTCACAGAGGTAATGAACGGCAAATCGCTCTCTCCTCTTCTTCTTTTGTTATTATTATTATTATTAAAAAAAGCTGTATTTCAGTATGCTGTATTCAGGATGGTTTTAGTTTCGCGTACAGGAAATGGTGTTCTTTCCGCACACATCCCTCGTCGCAATAAGCAGTGGTTACATTCAAAGCAGCACTATCGTAATGTGGATTGGTAGCTGGTAAAGGAAAGAGCAGTGGGAGCCCTTGAGCTGGGTGGCACAGATTATCTCTGGGTGGAGTTATGTGTTGCGTGAACGAAGCGAATTAGGTGTGGTGAGCGACGCAGGTTCGTGAAGGAAGGCGTACAAACTAAAAATAAGGTAATACACCGTCGATCATAACTCGAATTATATGGTTATGTAATGTATTATTGTACATCTTTCGCCCTTTATGGCCAATATCAGGTATGTCAAGTCACAAAACACTTTGATGAAGGATAACTGCAATGGTAATTTTCAATGATAGAATGAGACCCTATTCTTGACAGTGAAAAACACGATGTATAAAGAAAAGGGTTCACTTTTTTTCCACAGCTTCTATGTAATAATAACATACCTTCCATCCACATATACTCTGGCTTAAAAGCCACATTAAAATACCTATATAACCAAGACATATTCAAAGTCTGGAAAAAATTAAAGAATCTCCAACTAATCATCATTCGAGAAACACATAGCCTAAACCACGATAATAATCAATTCACAGATTCATTGCAAGAAGTTTTCTATGTAGAAACAGATATATCATTCATTGAAGCAACTTAATATACAAAACCTCAACATGAGTACTGGTTACAGAAATTTTACAATATAACCTTTTTTATATACTTTTAACAATACTTATATCAAAAATATAACCTGCAGTACATGATCTGTTCTTCTGAAGTGTCCTGCAAGGCCGAGACCAAGATCTCATCCGTCCACTTGCTGATTTGTTATTTCTGACCAGTTGATTCAGGAGCAACCACAGATCAGAACAACACATCTGTCAGTAGAACGTGGCTTCTAATTAAGGTGATTGTCTATTTTAACGAATGTCATCCCGTTGTGTTGCTAATAGTACAAAAATCAAATCAATATCCAGACAACTAAATTCTATCTATTATGTAGCACTACATGTTTCTACTTACCTCAGGTCATCTTCAGTTTCACAGTTGGTCTTTAAAACATATTGAGGAAGAAATATACATTATGTAAGTCCATGAAATTCAATTAATATTATTATAATTATTATAAATTGTTAAGGTCATGGAACAGGACAATATGTCTGGATAGAGGTTCCTTGCTGGAGAAGAATGGAGATCAGTTGGACTGACTGTGTGAGATATGAAGAAGTATTACATAGAGTAAAGGAGGAGAGGAATATCCTACATACAATAAAAAGAAGAAAGCCTAACAAGTTTGGTCACATCTTGTGTAGAAACTGCTTTCTAAAACACGTAGTTGAAGGAAAGTTAGAGTGAAGGCTAGAAATGACGGGAAGACAAGGAAGAAGGCTTAAGCAGCTACTGGATGACCTTAAGGAAAAGAGAAGATACTGGGAATGGAAATACGAATCACTAGATTGTACCCTGTGGAGAACTCGCTTTGGAAGAGGCCACGGACCTGTCGTAAGACTGACTACAGCATGAATGAATGAATGAGAGGTTCCTACCACAACTGTTACAAATATTGTGTAAATATTTTACTTCCTTTGTTATTCCAAAGTTGTCATAGCATCATCCACATCGAGATACTCGGACTGGAGATGATACTATGACAACTTTGGAATAACAAAGGAAGTGAAATTTGTAAACAATGTTTGTAACAGTTGTGGTAGAACCTGTATCCACACGTATTGTTCTTGTTTATGACCTTAACAATTTATAATAATTTTAAATTAGTTTTATGGGCTTATATAATATATATTTCTTTCTCAGTATGTTTTAAAGACCCAACTGTGAACCTGAGATAGGTCGGAACATGTAGTTCTATATAATAAATAGAATTTAGTTGTGTTTGGTCAGATATTGATTACATTTTTGTGATCATGCTACTATTTAACTCTGTATATTGATAAAAGTTTGGAGATATAAAGTCAAATTGTTTTTCAACTGCCTGCACAATTAATCAAATGAATGCTGTCTACTGGATGCTAATTCCTTATTGGATAAGACAATGAAATGTAAAATGATTCATAACCAATGAATTCTCACGACTGTGCAAAAGGAAAATGGTTGCAACACAGGTAATAGTTGTGTTATTAGAACAGAAGGGCATGTTGAATAAAGAATACTGAATGAGCATTAGTTTTTAGGGCCTTGAATAATTGCCTCCTACCTAGAAAGGTGATTCTTGCTTCATACTTTAGCATTTGGTAAGTGAATAAAAAAGCATGAGCACAATCATGATTGTGACTTGAAGGTGTTCTCAGAGGCGTATGGCTTCACAGCAGTAATCAGAGTTATATTCTTCATTTCCAAATTTGTTTGATATATGTACATCATAATTAGTTCTCATATCTGGGGCCTTATCACAGGAAGTGGATGACATCCAAGGTAGTGGAACCTGATAGTTATCGTACTATTTTGTAACAAATATATTTTCCTTAAATGCTAAAAGAGTGCAACAGACACTCTAGGTTGTTATCCCCACCATTATTACAGCAGTGGTATTCAGATGATAATAAATGTTACTGTACATTCTAATGTGCACGGTCTTCACATCAGTGACATTTCACTGTTCCTTTTAACAAACGTAGACATTAAATTGTTAGTTATGCTACTGTTTTGTTGCTTCAAAGTTCCTACCAGTTCCATTTGCACTTTAAACTTTTGAACCCCTTCTTTAAGATTTATTACACATTTAACAGATTATGTTCTTTACCCACCTCTTAGACATGTTAATCATGCTTTTTCGTATTAAAGCAGCAAGAAACTGTCGGTCAGGATCAAAGTAACCGAAGCTGCATGGATATTCAAAGGCACTGTAAATATCCCTGTGCTTCTTAGAAATGTGTAAATACATGCCTTTGTAAATATATGTTTGAACACAGCTTACAATCATGTTTCTTTTTTCGGAATATATTTCAGAGTTGTGAAGGTATATCAGCATTCTTGTAAACCAGTTTCTGATCTAACCTACAAGTCATACTGTGTGATGAGGAACTGTTAAAGTACATGAGGTTCTAGTCTTACAGCAAGAATGCCAAAAATACTGCTACAGAGAGCTGAAGTATTTCCTGCTCTGAAGGAAGCATGGTGAGTGTTCTGTGCATAAAATTATTTTATGAGTGTGTTCTCTGATGATTGCTATAGCAGCTAGTGTAGCTATATGATGTTATACAAAGACAGAATTAGGTGATGTGCAGATCCTTTCCTTGTCATTACTACTGATCTGGGCTCTGTACTGTGTGTGTATAAAACTTATTTACTCACCTATAATTCCCTGCATTAGAATTTCATGGAATATGCAGAATGTCAAACATGCCATGAAGAGTGCAGCATTTTTCCCTCAGTGGTAACTCCATATACGTATTAATAAACTTTTGCCAATAATTAATGTGGATTTCAACATAGTAGGTCATTTACTGATTAGATATTCTGAATTTGCCAGTTACTGAAGAAAAAAGGGAATGTGAAAGGACATTATGTCTGCTGTTTTATAAACATTGATTTATGTTACTGGTATCTGAGATGATTTTATAATTAAAATGTGTTTAAATGAAACCTGCTGTAAATCTGTACAGGTAAACATTTGTGTGATGCATTTCCTGTTTGAAATTGCTTGAGACTAGGAGATGGTTTGTCATCGTTCCTTAAGAATATGCAATTAGAAAGGTTCGAGAAAAAATGCAAGAAATTAGAACTGAATGGCTCACACATGAACATCTTGTGTACGCAGCTGCTGATGTGTTGGTTGAAAACATAAATGTGATAAACTACAATTAATGGGTGTATTAGATATTTGAAAAAATGGAAGAATATAACCATGAAATACATATTGCCTTTATTGACTACAGAAAGGCCTTCGATTCCGTAGAGCATGAGTGCGTTCTTCAAGCACTGGAAAATCAAGGCATACAGAGCAAATATGTAAGACTTCTTGCATCGATCTATAGGAACAGCTATGCCAAAGTACGAACGGAACTTGAGGGCAGCACATTCAGGCTAGAACGAGGAGTCAAACAAGGGGATCCTCTTTCACCTAAGCTCTTTACTTGCCTTTTAGAGAATCAGTTTCGCAAACTAGATTGGGATAACAAATACGGAATAAGCATCAATGGAAGAAGATTGACCAATCTGAGATTTGCAGACGACATAGTTCTCTTCGCAAAAACTGGGCGCGAATTAGAGAATATGATTCATGACGTAAACAAAGTCAGCAACGAAGTAGGTCTTTCAATGAATCCTAGGAAAACTAAATTGATGACAAATGGAACGGAAGTTGAAATTAAAGTTAACAGAGAAGTATTAGAATATGTAAAGGAGTACACATATTTAGGCCAAATAGTCTCTTTTCATAAGAGTTCAGGGAAAGAAGTAAAAAGAAGAATTGGTCTAGCATGGAACAAATTTTGGAGTCTAAAATTTATTTTATTGGACAAATATATAAAACTATCAACGAAAAGGGAAGTCTTCGAAACCTGTGTGATTCCAGCACTATTGTACGGCTGTCAGACATGGTCTCCCACCTCCAAGGAAAGGAAAATGCTACAAGTCTGCCAGAGGAAAATGGAGAGAAAAATTCTGCGAATATCCATAAAGGACAGAATAAGAAACGAAGATGTCAGGAAAGAGTTAGGCACAAGAGATGGCGTACAAACCGCAGTTCAGCTGAAATGGAAGTGGGGAGGCCACGTATCAAGAATGCATGAATCTAGATGGGCCTATGCAGCGACGATGTGGGACCCCAAGACAGGAAAGAGGAACGTGGGACGACCTAGAACCCGTTGGTCCGCCTTATTCACCGAAATAGTGGGCAGGCAGTGGACACGTGTGGCCAGGAATAGGACTGAATGGAGAAGACTTGAGAAGTCACTAAGAACAGTTCAGACAATATAATTATGTAAACTGTGCAAGCTATGGCAAAATATCAGGCTAGAAGCAGATCATGCTAGAAAAGACTCTAGGATAAAGTCAAACACTAATTGTAAAGAAAATTATGCAAGCTACTTTCTGTGGTCAGTCTCAGTCCCCAACTAGTTTTAACTCATGGCCGCTTGTAATCCAGATCTCGTAGGATCACGTGTTAGTACCCAAAAGCTTGCTAGGACTAGCTCACCTAGCGAGCACTCTCAGAGCTCACCCTGCACATAGCAGGAGGCCTTTGCCCTCATGGGATGTTATAGGCTTATTTTATTTTATTTTATTTTATTAGGTGGTAGTAAGAAGTTTAATCTACAAGTAAGAGCCAAGAGAACTCTGTGTGTGGTAATGCCTATCACCAGATTGAGTGAACAAAATTATAATGTAAAACTAGTTAATAAGTTTTTGAAGTGTAGCAAAGTTCAAGTACAGTAGAATTTCTTTAATCCGGCACCGACACGACCAGACATTCCAGATTATCGGACAGTATGTATACTGACCTAAGTTCTTCCACATAGTTTTTGTTACTGCCCTTAGACAATGTGCGCTCGTCAGATATTTTCATTTCATCATAAAAAGACCTAGGTTTTTCAATTATCATAAGCCCAGTCACAGGTTTTTCTTCGGAACGTGTTGTAAACCGCTTATAAAACTCCATGTCCAATTGCACTATTTTAGGTTCGCCCAACTCCCTTCACACTTGATGCCATAAATGATTGTAAATGTTCTTCCATTTCTTCATGACATAGACAGACAATCCAGTGTATGAAGACATAATCTCTTTTCATCTTTTGCTACTTTGAAGCCTCCAAATTATTTCAAGTTTGTGAGGAACTGTTAAAGTTATGTGTTTCCGGTTACCTTGTTTACTAATCTTTGGATCTTTTGAATCCATTGTAATAGCTCAGTGTGCTCAATAAAGTCGGATATTCCAAGATAAGTCACGGAATCGGTATGTGCACCTGAAGTTACAGACGTTGGAAATTCTCGGGACTGCTTTCCTCAAGTGCCGGACTATGAGTGACGGATTATCAGGTGCCAGATTAAAGGATTGGTAACAGTGGAGAGAGATACAGGTCACATCATCTAGAAAGTGAGAGGACATCAGTTTGGTGTAATGCTTACTACAACTGCATTCATAATCCTTTACTTGCTGCCTCCCATCTGAAAACATACACATTAAAATATAAAAATGTGTATGTTTACCTGTTGTTTTGTGTGGATGTAAATCTTGTCTCATACTGGGGAAAGACTGTAGACTTGATGTGTTTGAGAACAGAGTGCTGAGTGGAATATTTAGATTTAAGAGGGTGGAAAGCCGATCCCAGTGGCTGCGCGGTCTAAGGTGGAAATAACAAGAAGCTGGAGAAAACGATATAATGAGTAGCTGCATAGATTTTACTGCTCACCAAAATATTAGAATGATGCAAGCAAGGAGGATGATATGGAGGGATTATGTAGCATGCAGCATATATGTGACATGAGAAATACATAAAACATTTTTTTTTTCAGGAAACCCTAAGGGGAAGGAACATATGTGTAACTGTTGATGTGTGTAATAAAGAAATTGGGTGGGAGGGTGTGGACTGGACCAGTGACAGGCTGTGGTGAACATGGCAATGAAGCAACATGTTGCATAAAGGGCTGGGAATTCAATAAATAGCTGAGTAACTGTTAGCCTCTCAGGAATGGAGTTAATTGCTAGTAGTGAATTTAAAAACTGCAGTGGAGTGAATCTACAGAACAACAACAGTACTATCAGTTTTGATGAAAGTGTGTTATTCTTTGTCATGACTGAGGATGAACTGATAAGGAAGCATACTCTGGTTTTACAGAGCTCCACAGTGTCACTGAAAGATCTATCCGGTTTGTGTAGTGAGACAGGTGCTACATCACGTAATGATGCACCTGCAGTCATCAGTATAAAGGTTGAAGAGGGCACAGATATACATACACAACCCAAGGAGATTCCTGTGCCTATATCATTTCCTGCAATAAAGGCTGAACAAGATGAGGTGAGTTATATGTCTTTGTGTCCGTTATTAGACACATTTCTCTAGTAAGGAAGTTCATTGTAAATGCAGAGACAGTCTGGTACATGCTCATATTTCATTATCGGAATTTAGGACAAAATCCTCATCTAAATACAAGCATTGCATTCTATGAAAATTTTGTTTAGTTAAGAATCTTTAATCTTCCAGTCACTAGTGAAAGGAAAAAGGATAAAGAAACTACATTTTCACCTTTCATTTTGTATGTATAAACATAAGGGAAGAACAAAGGGGATTGAGAGTGTTTGAGAACTAATTGCTGAGGATATTTGGACCTCAGAGGGAAAAAGTAACAGGAAACTTCAGAAGATTGCATAATGAGAATCATTATAGTTTGTACCTTTTATCATATGATACTAGCCTGGTCAAGTCAAGCAGAATGAAATGTGTGTTGCATGCAGCATGTATGTTAGAGATGATATTTGCCAATAACATTTTAGTTGGGAAAACCCCAAGAGAAGAGATCACTTGGGAGTCGTAAGTAAGGTTGGTAGAATTATGTTACCATTGATCATAAAGATATATGATGTGAGGGTGTGAAATGGATCCATCTGGATCAGGACATGGGCGAGTGGCGGGCTGTATGATATGGTAATGAAGCTTTGGTTTCCAAGCAAGATTGAATGTCTTGACAATCTGAGGGACTAGTATCTTCCAAAAAGCATTTTGCTACATTGAATTACTAGGTGCGCCCAGAAAGTAATGCAACGCATTTTTTTTCTCGGCCCAATTTTGTTGGATAAAAATGATATTTTGCGTGCTGTATCTTTAAAATGTCCCGCGTTTATGCACATAGGCGCAATGTTTCCCGCTGGATAGCAGCGCAGTAGTGAGCTTTCAAAATGGAGTCTGCAAGTGACATGCGTTCTAAACAGAGAGCAGTAATTGAGTTTCTTTTGGCAGAAAACGAAACGAGTGAATCAATTCACAGGCGCTTAAGAAAGGTCTATGGAGACATGGCAGTGGATAAAAGCACCGTCAGCCGTTGGGCGAAGCGATTGGCGTTATCAGAACAAGGACGGGGCACTCTGTCTGATCTCCCGCGCTCGGGCCGCCCATCAACAGCTGTGACGCCTGCAACAGTGCAACGAGCCGACAGTCTTATTCGAGACGATCGGAGAATCACAACCAGGGAACTGGCCGCTGTACTCGGTATTGGTAAGGGAAGCGTAGACAAAATCATTCACCAGTTAGGATATTCAAAGGTCTGTGCCCGATGGGTCCCTCGAAACATAACCGAAGAGCACAAGCAACAAAGAAAAGCCATCTGCTCCGAGTTGCCATCACAAAGCTGCAGTGGACTGTCCTGCCTCATCCACCGTACAGCCCGGATCTGGCTCCTTCCGACTACCATCTTTTCGGTCCCTTGAAAGGTGCAATCCGCGGAAAGAGGTTTGAGGACGACGAGGAAGTCATTGCTGAAGTAAAGAGGTGGTTGCGACAGAGACCTGCAGAGTGGTACCGCGAAGGCATACAGGCTCTCGCATCTCGGTGGCGTAAGGCCAAAGATTTAGAAGGAGACTATGTTGAAAAATAGGTTTAGGTAGCCAAAGATTCATGTAATGATGTGACATATTTGAAGTTTTAATAAAATCAATTGTGAATGAGAAAAAAAATGTGTTGCATTACTTTCTGGGCGCACCTAGTACATAGGTATGTGTCAAGCAAGGAAGAAATGAGAGGTCCTGTGAAGATCCATGTTGTGTGGGTTATGCTGTGTTGACTGTAGTAACTATACTAACATTTCAAAGGATGTAAGCAATACAGTCGCTTGAAACTCCACGAACTATTAACAAGCTGACACAGCATATCATCCCAGAAGATTTAAATTTTCAGCACCACCACCACCACTGTGAGAACCTGTCATCTCACAAAAATCCTGGTACATTAAATTTACATGTGTCTCCAGAGTGCATTCTGGTTATGATTTAATCATGAATCTTGTTAATTTTTACCCAAATAATGAGATATTGCCTAATGGAAAAACTAAAATGTTATATGTGTGATATTCTTTATTTTTAAATGATTTATGTATACTGATACTCTTATGTAAAAATAACCAGTCACTGGGTGGAAGCCAAAGTTAAAGAATTCCTTTTGGGCTGTGCAAAAGATAACCTTTACTTCAGGCTGGTTTATTTATATATAATGGGATGATATCAGTGTTTCAGAATGCAGTCTGTGTTACTGACTGGTAATGGTAAGAGGCTGTGTGATACATCTGTGAGTGTGCGTGGTATGACTGGGCGTATAAGTGATGAGGTCTGTATGAGGAACTGGAGAAAGTACTGTACCAATTCCATTAATACCACATGGAAACTTTATTGGGAAGTTTCGGTGTGGAAACAGGGAGAGAAGATTTCTGGTAATGGACATTTTCAACTGACGGTTTGCATGGAATTTGTAGTGATAATGTGGTAAGAGTGGTAAATCTTGCCTTTCCAACATGTCTAACTGTGAAGGTATGGTGTTCGCGTGTCACACAATTAATAAACGCACTTGAAGTTGCCCTGATGGAAAGATATATAGTCAGACTGATCATGTCTTGATATCTAACAGCATTGACCTGCTGTGTTTTAGAGCAGTTGATGGTGGTACTGACCTTGTCTGGTGGTTGCTAAATTTTAGGGGACACTGTCAGTATGTGCGGTGGGGTGGGGGGAGAATAAGAAGTTTTTATTTAAGACATCTAATGTGAAGAAGGTGAACAGTACCACATTGCAATCGCAGTCATGACAGTAGTAGATAGTGCAGGAGCTAATAGGGGAATTTTTGGAAGGAAAAATTAATGAACATGAAACAGTCAGTAAAGAATACAGAACACAAGTTTTGTGATGTAATAATTATTTAACTGATGTATATGTTGCTTTTATATAGTCTTTCTAATTCCATTTAAGATTTAACCTCATGTAGTTGTCTTTACTTCTCTTTTAACAG
This sequence comes from Reticulitermes speratus, assembly GCA_021186555.1. Classification (NCBI taxonomy): domain Eukaryota; kingdom Metazoa; phylum Arthropoda; class Insecta; order Blattodea; family Rhinotermitidae; genus Reticulitermes; species Reticulitermes speratus. The sequence goes on along the minus strand of JAJKFL010000013.1, from coordinate 31,944,357 downwards.
AGCACTTCGAATGAACACCAACACATACATGATGTGGATCGTCCATATCCAAGAAGTGTGTTTAGTAAAACATCCAAGCAGCAGAGTAATCTGCATGGAGGGAGGAAACTGTATACCTGTGATGTGTGTAATAAGTCATTCACACGGCACAGTCATCTGAAGGTACATCAACGCACACATAGTGGAGAGCGTCCATTTATGTGTGGTGTGTGTAATAAGTCGTTCAGGCACCAGAGTCATCTGAAGGAACATCAACGCACACATAGTGGACAGCGTCCATATATGTGTGGTGTGTGTAATAAGTCATTCATACAGCACAGTCATCTGAAGGTACATCAGTACACACCTAGTGGGGAGTGTCCATTTACTTCTGACGTGAGCACTAAGTCATTTGCGGACCAGGGGAATCAGAAGGTACATCACCGCACACACAGTGCAGAGCATTCGTGTACCTGAAATTATATCAACACATACATAGTGAGAGCATTCATTTGCCTGTGATTTGTGCAAGAGCTTACTTGCTCAAAAGGTTGTTTGGAAGAGGCATTTGGTGCTATAATGTAGGTGTCATCCATGATCCTGTAATACATATAATTCACTTTGCACCTAGGAGAATGTAAGGAATGACTGCTGCACAAACAGTGTGGCGTGTCCACATTTCTAGGACATTTTAGTAAGTGTTTCCAATGTGCAGATATGTAATTACCCACACGGTATACAGTAGTCCAAGTCCTGTCATGTGTAAGATAGTGTTTTGTATGAGAATCTGAATGACTGACAACTCACGCATATGCAGTGTGTGTTGAGGACAGGAGCAGTTACGTACTGCAGGGATCCTCCAATGATACTCTGGTGATTTGTGAAGTATACAGATGTGAATATTTGTAATATCTCTAAGTTGGGTGGGTTGCCTCCAGCAACAGTTTCCTATAGGCCACATAATTCTTAAATAGCTTCTGTGCTTGTTTGACGGTAATAATCGCATAGCATCTGGTGGCATTCTGCGATTCATTGAAGGTATCACTAACTGTACTGTATACATGATTTTGTGCCTGTTAGAAGTGACTATCTTATATTTCAGACACATAGAAATCTGTCCTTATTACCTAAGAAACTGGTGCAAGTTGAACGGGATTTTATGCCATCTAGACACATTTGTGTTGCACAGTTTGTTTATTCTGTGTGATATGCATTATAGTTATTTCTGTGTTATGTACTCGATTTTGTATACTTGTGCATATGCATGCTGAAAACCCCTTTAACTTCACCACGTCTGTGTGCCTAATCATCTGCTGTCACTGCGCTGTGTTTCTGTAAATTATAGAAATTCGTTACAGCTAGCCAGCAGGCTCAGAGTGCGTCATTATACTGAGCAGTTAATATTTTGTGAAGTATTTTGAGGAAAGAAAGTGTACACATTTTATTTGTGTAAGCTCAATCATCCACGTATTTCCATAATACTGTTGTGTCTCCTTATGCATTATGATTATTAAGCTGCCTGTTTCTGACATGTTATGTTACATCAGACATGACTGTTGTTTGGACATGGGTCATTGACTTTCTTCAAACACATCCAGTTCAAGTTTTGAAAATGCTGTGTCTGTAAAAGTTTGGGACATTGTCCAGTGTCCAAAACAGTAACCTTGTTTAAGATAATCACTATTTGTGTCACATGATTTGTAATTGATGAGAATCTCACTGGGTGAGTAAAAATAAAATCATGCAATTTATGATTTCATGGAAGCAATGATTAAGCTGGTGCTATGGCATGGAGTGCACAGTGTGAATCTGGCTTTACTGGGAAAGGTTAGGCAGTCTAAAACCCAGCGTATGTTCAGTGTGTAAGTCCCAACTGTAACTATCTAGGTGATAGTCTGTCATCATGCACATGTGTACTGTATGATACACACTGGTTTTGATATAAACTTGTGTAAATATGTGATAAATTTTGGTGTAATGACTGGGTGTAATATGAAGTAAGTTTACTTTAATAACACGATATATATTTGCACAAACACTGTGCTTAAGGATTGAAATGTACAGTATTAATTTTGCCTCATGTTATGTATGTGTCAAAATTGGTCTCTTACACTGGGAAGAACAAAAATTGGGGTTGTTCAATAAATAATGCTATGAAAAATAGTTGGGTCTAAGAGGGAGGAAATAACAGGATGGTGGAGAAATTTGCATTATGAGTTGCTTCATCATATATTATGTCCTCATAAAGAATTATAAGCATAGCACTAGAAAAATATTAATGAAAAATTTGCTTTCAAGTTTAGATGAATGAGTAAATGTGATGGAGTTGTGAGCAACATGTGTACTATGTTTAGACTGCATTAGGGCAGTATACAAATGTATAAGGTTACCAGTTGCTGAACTTGGTGATGCAGTGTAAGATATCTAGCATGTTATGTTTAAACATATAGCAGAAATAGTGGAAGTAAGAGCTTAACAGTCCAATAGAATTCCAAGAGCATCAACACATGATATGGAACTACCATTCTGCTGCAAAGTTTGTAACGCTTAAAAAGTCAGTAGTCTAGATTTGCGAGGAGAAACAGCTTAGTTTGAATGACCAGTGATGTTTAGGCCTTTAATGCAGGGGTGTACAAATCCTGGTCACCAGAACGACTAAGTTTTGTATGGTGGTGTGCAATATTTGTAGGTCATCAGTTTGGAGTCTGCTTCATGTCACCCTTCTGTGGCCTAGAATTTTGAGGAGGCTGCTAGATTTTTGTAAACTTTGTGCACCCCCGCCTTAATGGCCTAAGCTTTTCAACACTGAAATTTACATGATCTTGAGTGTCTTATCTGCACTGCCCAAGTTTTGTTAATATTACTACCAGGTTTATGAATAAAAGATATAATCACAGTTTTGCCTACCTGAACTATTGTGCCCTTATCGAACTTCTGCACAGACTCTATACGAGACTGCAGAGTTTTACAGACTTCAGTATTATTAATAGTGCAATATATCTTTGAATCACCCGCAAACAAGAGGTGACTGGAAATGTATACAGAGCTAGGCATATCACTGATAAAATATTAAAGGTCAAGGTACTGTAAGGACTAACGGTACGGGAGACAGAAACTGGTGCAAAATATCAGTTGGTCAAATAGATATGAAATTAGTTGCTGTGGTATAGCTGCAGGAAAGCATAAAATTGCCAATCTTACAGAGAACCGGGAAGTCAGAAACAGTGGTGATAGCGTTGCTTACATCACAATAAACTGGTCAGCTTGCCCTTGAGTACTTGCCAGATGTATAAAAATGTGAATGTAGGTAACCAAATTGGTCAGGATTGGATTATGTTTTCTGAAGCTGTGCTTACAGAGAGTAATCCTATATTTAAAGGTAATACAAATGACCTTGGAAAGTTTATGTAAATACTGTACGAACGGTTTAGTCACCAGTACTATATCACGGACAGATGTGGTGTCCACATAAGACAATATTTTGTACTTCGTAAAGGGCACCTCAAAGTGGGACAGTATTCTGTTTCCAGAAGGATGGTTACATCTCACTAGACATACCAAGGTTAAAACTGTCAAAATGTTTCATAATTATGCAGAATGGAATCCCATCAGCACCCACACACATATATGGATAAAGGTGATTTATAACCATGCTGACTTCAGCAGCACAAATAGCTGCTGTAGGGAGGGAGAGAGAGAAAAGGAGAAAAATGAATAACTTTTGGAAAAATGCAGGCGACTGCGTAGAGCCCGGTATTAACAATATGTACCTTCTGCTGTAACATCTTAATCTCTACATTTTGCCGATGCACTGCATTTATGTACTTGATGTGATTCTCAAGATAAACTGCAGTAACTGATTGGTCGTTTTAATGTAGACAGTTTGTTGTTTGTGAGGTTGCGAACTGAATATGTAGGCTATCTATATATAAATTACACCATTTTCAAAGGCCGTGGCATGGCTTAGGCTGTTGGTCTCCAGGGTCACACTCTGCAGACCCAGGTTCAAACCCAGGCCAGTCGAATGGACATTTGTGCTGGACAAAGTGGCAATGGAACCCACATCAGTACAGTTCCAGCAATGTCCCATACTCATGTTTAGGGTGACCACCTTTTCACTTCCCTATTGCGGGGCGTTTTGACAATGCCCATGGTATGCCAGCATACGGGGAGTTATGGCAATAACGTACGGTACAAGGTTTTGCTGTTGTAGCAGTTTAACTTTAGTCTACACATTATTGTTATTATTATTATTATTATTATTATTATTATTATTATTGCAATGTACATATTATTTAAAGAATTTTTCATGTCAAACTTTAAAATTTAAGAATTGGTAATTTTTAAGTAAACAAAAAGTACAAGAACTAAAATATTTTTATTTAATCAAAAAATACACACAATTAAAATTGATAGACACATAAAAGTGAAATGTATTGTTGCATTTTATGAATGATCAAAAATGAAAATTTTCAGTTTATCAGTTTTGGTTTACTGTATGAATTTAAAAATATACTTATTGTTTGACTTCACTGCCTCGAGAATATCTCTTTCCTTAAGCACAAATGTGTAAAAGACCTTACAAGTATATTTACAGTTCATCTTTTACAGCAGTTTTACTTTTTATTACTCTTAATGCTGCTCTTATTGCATTTATTTCTCCAGTGGCAGTTCATATTTGAGAAAACTTGCTTCATGTAAACACTGCACTCAGCAATAGATAGTACAAATGAGAGAAATTGTGCAAGATTTGGAAGGAATTCCACTGTGTGCAGCCAGAACTATTTGCATATGTCGCTAACCAAAACAGTTTATTTGGATTCATCATTTAGACACAATGCAAGTGTAGGCTTTATTATACAAAATTCTTCATATAATTCATCCAATTTAATAGATACGTTCACAATAAAACCAACAAACGATCTGTCAACACAACATATTATTAGATGTCAAAAGACACATAAAAGAGAATAAAAAGGTGATATTTACAACTGCAATTTATCTCAAACTTTGCAGTATATAGTACTAATGGTATATAATGTACATGGTTATTGAAGTTAAAATAAGATAGAAATGTAATATTTATGTATTATATATAACCAGTAGGGAGTAGCTGTGTATGTTCTATATTAAAAGCATTTCAACTGTGTTAATAATTTTAATACAGAACATATACAGCTACTCCCTGCTGGCTATAGTATACATAAATATTACATTTTATAATTTACTGTGATACTAGAACACAACGGGGATGAATCGTCTTAAAATTACACTGTACAACAAGTTTTGACTTTTTTTCTGCTTCGGAAACGAAACATGTTTCCTTTATAGATTTGGGGACGCTGAACACAAAAATGGTCACGAAAATGCTTGATTGGCTACAGTTTAAAAAAAAAAAAATCTAACTTACACACTACATTCTTGATACAGTGTGTACTGACTGGCTTGCCTTGATTAAATGCACTGCCTCTTCGCCTGCCGTTTGTACGGAAGTCCAGGAGAGTCCCTTGTTACCGTCCAGCAATAGTCGGCTAACATTGATGAACTCCACTTGCCCTGGTATCTCTTATCCATTGCTGCGATATCACGATGAAAACGTTTGCCGTGCTCATCGCTCAGTGCCTCACAGTTTTCTGGGAAAAAATCCAGGTGAGAATGCAGAAAATGGATCTTTAAAGACATATTGCAGCCCAATTCCTCGTAGGACAACAACAAGTCTTCAACAAGTTCCTTGTAGTTGTCAGCCTTATTATTTCCTAGAAAGTTGGTTGCTACAAGACGGAAATCATTCCACGCCCTCTTCTCGTTGCCACCGACAATGTGGTCGAACTGTTCGTCTCTGAAGAGCTTGCAGATCTGAGGACCGATGAAAACACCCTCATTGATTTTTGCAGCATTGATTCCTGCGACTTTCTTAGCGAGGTACCTAAACGCTGGCCCTGTCTGATCGATCGCTTTAACAAAATTCTTCATTAGTCCTAGTTTGAAGTGCAGAGGAGGCAGCAAAATGTTGCTGGATTCTACCAACAGTAGGTGCTGTACATTCTTTGTTCCCAGTTCCAGTGATTGTCGAGAAGGCCATTCCCTCCTCTTGTAATGGGAAGTCTTTGCCCGACTGTCCCATTCACACAAGAAACAGCAAAACTTCGTGTAGCCCTGCTGCAGTCCTAGTAATACCCCAGTAACTTTCAAGTCTCCACAAAGCTGCCATTGGTATTTCTTGTAGTTTACGCAGTTTAGAAGAAGCTTCATGTCATGATTCCTTCATAGTGACTGCATAACCAACTGCAATTGATGGCAACATGTTGCCATTATGGAGCAGAACAGCTTTCAGACTTGACTGTGATGAGTCTATAAATAGTCTCCATTCCTCAGGCTTATGATTAATATTCAGGGCTGTTATCAGACCATCAACATTGTTGCAGGAGACAAGGTTACCTTCCTTCTTAACAACTGAGTCAGACTTTTTGGCAGAAACAGAACGCAGACACTTTCACATTGTCATCGAGGAGATTCCAAAAATAAAAAAAAAAATAAAAAAAAGTTTTCCAAATATTCGAAAGACTGGTCATAAAAGGCGAGAACGTTTTCCTTAACAGAAATAGAACTTCTTTAATCAAGAATTAACATCACAGGCATTTCTATCCCCAATAAAACATGTATTTTTCTTTGATTAATTTTGTTTCTCAATTTTTCCATCAGGGGTACAACACTGGTGCTGTAATATTGTTCCTTTCCAGTTCTTTTATGGTGCATTGGAAAGGCAAAAGTGCTTCTTTGAGAAAGGCACAGTATGATCATTTTACGCACGATTCCTTTCTGGCCGCCTCTCCACTTTCGCACGCCGCCAAAAACTTCCAAATTTGGTGAACCCAACTGTCTACTCTTAATGATCGGAAATACGACTCAAGACGAGGCCAACATTTTGCAAGCCGTTCGATTGCAGGGTATAAAGTTCTCTAGTTTTTTGTGGGGTGTGGTGCAATGTAATTTGGCGGAGTGGTACAGACGTTTCAGAGGAACGTGCTGCCACCTTGGAAAATGGGCCTTCTACCACCATGAAGATACAGGCAGCAGTTCCTCTGAAACGTCGGTACCTATCTGCTAAACTACATTGTGTCATATCCCACAAGACAATGCTGAAATCTAAAACAAATTCAGTTACTTCGTTAGCTTAGTTATGAAGTGCACTGCATGTCTGAAGATGTGAATCACATCACAGCTTGACTCTGAACAAACATCAGTAAAACAATTCGCCCAGTAACAGATCGTACGGCAGGCCATTGTGTTGTTGCTAAGCGCTGTATAGAATCACTTCTAGAGAGAGCGTCCTCAATTGGTGGAAAATACAACCAATGGCAATTCGCGTCACAAGTCCGATCAGCTGATACAAAACGATTGCCTGGCGGCGGTGCATTCAGGAAGAGAAGCTGTCAGTTACAAGTAGGAAGCGTAGACAGCGAAGGTTGGAAGGCTTGTGGTACCGAAAGAAATTGTGATTGTGGTTAATAGGAATCTCTTCTTCGTTGTAACACTTTAACATTACAGTTGTAAATAAAGTCGTGTATATTGTTACGAAGCATTTGTTTGCACTAAACGACCTACGTTTTTCGTATTTTTTCCGAGTCGGCGTCAAAAATGATGAAAGGTGATCACATTGAACATTTCTTGGAAGACTCTTCTCGCCGCGATACCACAAGACTTAATGGTGTCTTCAATAAAATTTCGGATATTTTGCAACATCAGAATTCTGTATCGAGGCAGAAAATGTCGTCAGAAGTGATCGAATCCATTCTTCCGGAAAGGTTCAATATCCCAATTGCCGGCCGTAAGTATCAACATTTATATATTGTTGCATTCACTTTTCTCATTTTAATATGTATATATTTATATAAGAGATGGGCATTTTGATTTTGTGTATCAGCTTTCACTGTGTGTGGTAGTGATACCTAATCCCAGGGTCGCAACCCAAGCCTCCCGATGGTTTGTGGATTCAAAAATAATTTAAGGGAACTGATAGCTTAAATTGGGTACTGAGTAAGTACTGGTACTGTATGGGTTCCAAGGTCGATGTTATTTACGATATCGGTTTGCGGACGGAAAAGTTTTGAGAACCACTGGTATGTAGTACGGGGTAAGAGTTTATTCTTTGTAATTCACCGCCTCTAGTTTGGCAATTTGAATTCACTTCGGCTTTTTTGGGAATATAAGTGAAAAATAAATATGTGAACTATAATTAAAACAAAGGAAGAGAGGTTCGAGAACAAAGAAACTGCCCGACGCCTGCGCGCAGACCCTACGTACCAGAAATAACGATTTTCATCCAGCTCAGCTGTTACCATTGCCAGCTGATCGATTTGAACTGGGTTAGCTTTCCTGTAGTTGTGCTTGCCTGTTTATACATATATAGTAAGTTGTAGTTTTTGCCTCGATAAACAGTCAAGTTCCTGGCAAAGATGTTTGTGTAATTAACATTAAGTGGTGTAGTTAAGGGTGTTGCGAATGAAACTTCTCACTGCTCCGATAACGCTGTGTATACTACGGAGTTAACCTACACATTGGTCATGGAAGGAAAAGCTGACAGCGCGGTGACAGTTATACATGTGGCGTTCTTGCTTTGAAGTGTAGCAACAGTTAACAGTAATTAACTGACGAAATTTGCTTTGCATGCCACAATACGTCCTAGCGTAACTCAATAAAAGTAAACGGTACTTTTTGCTGCATTTTACAGCAAAACGGCGTAAATCGTGTTTAGTTAAAAGTCTTTTGTGTAGGGGTTTACAGATCAGCTGTGTTTTTACCATAAATGCTTGAGTTCTTAACCAAATGGTTCACTTACGATTACATTTAATTAGAACACGGCAGGAATGGCTGAAATCTGACCGTGTTTGTCCTGCCTACACAGTGGATAAATGGTTTCTGTTTTGACGTAACTGTTGTGTGTATTGTACTGGGTCAAAAATCGTTCAGTTTATTTTACTGATTGAGATCCTTGTTAAAGATGTTACACGTCAGCTATGAGGTCATGTACCATAAAATGATTTATGTGGTTTTGCTGTATGAACAAGATGTATTGCACGTCGCATGTGCAGTTAGAATTAGAGCACGCATAAGGACATAAGTAAACCTCAGAATTACACAGAATTTTCATTCTTTGCAAAGCATGACAGGACGCTTCTGTCTTATTAGTCAGTTTCCGACTGGTACGTGGGTGTGATTAACGAAAGAGGAAAAGGCCGTGACCTATTTCGACAGGGATCGGCCGGTCTTTTGTGTATCAATAGTGGTGCAAGAAGACTGATGCAACTTTTCCACCGCATCAGTAATGTCCCAGGAAATTGTTACGACGGGGTTGACGTGTCTGTCGAATCACCGATTGGAGATATCGTAATTATTGTGAAACTTATGCCACAATGTTTCATATGTTTGTTATCTGCAGATGTAATCATCATACGTCAGTTACATTTAAAATAAATATGAAACCCGTAGCGTACACAACATGGTTTCGATTCCAGGTACGTTAGCAATATAAATAATTGATGGAGGTCCATCACAAATACTTCGTGCACAAACTTGTCACCCTGAGTCCTAAGTGATTCCAATTTGTTGTTCTTTCGGTTAACAAAGGCAAACAAAAAAACTATATTTGTGCCACATGACACTCCCCTCTGGCCACGAAGTGTGGACGGAAACAGCCGAAGGTAATCGAACGCTTAGACTGTCACGTACGCCACAGGTACGGGAGGGGAGATATAAAGGTGTGAACAGCTGTGTTGTGGCAGCAGTCTAGAAGTTTCCGTCGTGTGGTGTAGGTCGATACTGAGATATACTTGATAATGGAGGTGTTGCCGTGTCCAGTGAGCGTATATTTGTCCGGCAGTCGAGGTAGGTTAAACATGACTCCTTGAAAACGATCTCTTTGTATAAAATTTGAATGCGAGCATGAGGATCTTTGTGAAAGAACCACTACAAAAAAGTGTTCGTTAGGCACGTCGTAAGTGCCCTTTTTTTCCCGTTGTTTGTAATTTTTATGCTGGTTCTAATCCCGGGCATACTGCGAGGTATTTTTTGTGGCTTTCATAGGCCCCTGCTAGCATAGTACCTCGGATTAGGTCATGTATCGCTTGCTTCCAAATAGTGGCGTAGCTGGGTCTTTTGATGCACGGGGCGAGCAGTAACAATGGCCGCCCCTGACAGAAATTACAAACTTTTAAAAAAAATCACAATTATTGAATTCCCTTTTGTCTCTGTAATTTAAAACTTGTTGAGCGCAGAAAATCAGATTGTTTTCCCTTAAATATTCATTTCGCTGCCCCTTGGACTCTGCTACGTGGGGCGGCCGCACCATAACCCCCCCCCCCCCCCCAAGCTGCGCCCCTGCTTCCAAATCCTTTGCATCGAATCATCCTGCCATTTAACTCTATAGTTTCAGCTGCTGACAGCGTCGTAAGCATACAATACGTATATAACTTTTTATTTCCAATCGAGCTGGCCCTCCTGACGCACATCTGAAATAGGCCCGACCCATAACGCTGGAATTCGCCGAATTTTGTATATGACTTTTTTTAAATATTGAATTACCATTAATTTATTGAATTACCATTAATTTTCGGCTTTTTCGCAGGTGGTTACCGTGACTGCGGGTCTGACGATTCCGAAGAGGAAGCCGGCGCCTGCCAGGCACTTGCCCAGCGGCTGGAAAGTGAGTTACGGGCCGCAAAATCAGCCCAGCTGGCTTGCGGTGAGGTGCTGCTACCAGCTGACCTGCTGCCCCGCATAGCCCGCGATGTGCTTAGGATGGCAGAGAACGAGCCCTGCGGACTGAGGTTAGTAGTTCGATACCAAGTTGACATGTCCTTTCATGTTGTGACGAATAATGACGGTGTTTAGTCTGGCAGGTGGGTACAGGGATATGTTGGAGTGGACATACAGCTTCATGCCTTGAAAATGGAGGCAGCATGTTGCTTCAGAGTGTTGGTAACTACCTTCCAGACCACATAAAGACCACACTTTAAAATACTGCCTTCATGAAAACTTCAAAACTTATTGGAGTCCCTGCTTTCAGTTTAAGAGGTGTTCCACGGGCACACTGTGATATAACATTTTCTGTTTCAGGGGATGCACTCTCTTCATTAACTTTGAGAATGACCACGTGTGCAGGCGGATAGGTACCATCAAGTGTGACCCGAGTACAGTGTCCACCTTTGAGCTGTTTCTCACGCTGAAACAAGACAGCAGTTCATGGCACTCCCTGCTGCCACAATTTCTCAAGTGAGTTTCATCATCATAAATGATCCTCTGTCATCATCATCATGGCTAAACATTTGATTTATGGAAGATTTCCAGGGCTGCACCTAAATCTTGCTCTGCCCTGTCATGTTGCAGGAACCTGACGAGGGGTGGCACGATAATGATCAGCCAGGGTTTCACACTTGAGAAGAAGAAACTGTACCGCAGCTACCTAGAGTAAACGCCATGCCCACCGAGCCAATCACGAGAGCCAAGACTGACGTCCTCTGCCATGCAGGAGGAGCTAGCTATATAACTCAGGGCCAAATTGTTTCTTGGCATTCTGGGAATCTTGCATAGACAAGGTCTATGGAATTGTAAACGTAGAAGCTTGCCTAGCAAAGATACGGGATGAGCGTAGTGCCGAAGAGGACCATTCAAGTTGCTAATATGAAACTAAATGATTGTATCTCATACCACATGAAATTGACTGGTTGTCTTCCTTTGTGCTCATTTCAAAGATTTTGTGAAGCAGGATGTAAAGACTGGCACTTCTTAGAGTACCTGCTATATTTAGACCAGTGTCATCTGTATGAGTGTGGTAATCGTGTTCCGTATTTTTTAAAATGTTTTGTGATTTGTGTGTGAATGGACAAAGGGGTTATGTCTCCTTCTCAGTGTTTCAAGAGGGCATATATGCACTCCATTTTTTTTGTGATGGTTGCATTTTAGTTGTTTTCTTTTATGGATAAGGAAAAATGTCTACTGACTTAAGCTGCTAGTTTTCTCGCCTTTCAAAAGATCAAGCCACACCAATTCGAGCAGTGTGTTTGTTCGGCTATCGGTCTGCCTACAGTTTCTCTAGATTTTCCTCAACACCAAAGATGAAACATTTCAGGTGCCTGATCTCAGTTGAAAGTTCAAATATTTCACATTTTGTAAATGAAGCTGTAGTGGGGCCATCGAAAGAGGTTCGTGGGACAGTCACACTGAAGGCTTCCCACTTTCTGTGTACTGTTATATTCCTCTCCAGTCCCCTGTGGCCTGTGTCAGAGTGCTTGTTGCTATGTTGCTATCAGAGCGTACTGTTACTGACATCAGTAGGAGGGGAATATAGCAAGTACGCTGGAGGGGGGGGTTAACATTACAGGTGGAGGGAGATACAGAGGGTGTCAATACATCAGACTCCTTCTCATCGCTTTAATACATTTCTTAATATCAGAAACCATACATACAATGTGTTTGGACTTGAATAAATTTGTTAGTGGCAGGAAGCCATTTCTTGCAGCTTGGATGTAGGGCTGTCCAACTTGTTCCTTATTTAAAATTCGTGATTGGCCGGTCATAATTTTGTAACAGAGGACAGTCCTTCTCCTTGTGCTATGCCCATAGCAGCAAAGTCAATAAATACTCTTTATCTAATTGTGATAATATCCCCTCGCCCCTTTCTTCATGGGGTGTGATATCAGGGGGGACCAGCTACTAGGATACGTGCTCATTGTGGTGGGCCTCAAATATCTTCTTTTGAGCAGTATTCCTTGTTTGTCAGATTTTATATTAGTCTTTCATGTACAGATTATGAGAGTTTAATGTTGTCATAGATTAATAAAATTTATGCTTTTTGTACGGTATCATATGAGTGAAGAAAAAAAAAACTGAAAAAAAAAAAAAGGAACTAAATAAAACTGTTTGAAAATACCTTTATGTGTTTGTATTTGCATGACCCACAGTCCTAAATTTGTGTACCAGTTTCATATCGTGAACCCATGCAGTCTGGTAGTGTAGGAACATTCTACTTGATCTTCAGTGATGTGAAACATCGGTACCCACATAACAGACCACAGGGTATCACAGCTCAAAATTTATTAGCCTCGGGAGGCAGGGACATGGTCAGATGTGATCAGAACAGGCCTGCACAACTTTGAAATGTGGAAAGGTCCATATTGTTCCAAAGAAAACAGCTGGGGGGAGGTGGGTAATTTTATAATTAACTTTATCTTACCGGAGGTGGGTATGTTATATGTTTGCACATGGTTTATGAAAAAGGTATTAATTTTTTAAAAAAGTATGAAATAAACTTTATTTCGTGAAAAATAAAACAGATTATGTAGCATGTTCTAAAAATGCAGTAAATTTCCTTGTTGCTTAAATATATATAACATGAATTTCTAGGGGTGTTTTCTTACGAAACGACGGCAGATATTTTAAAAGGTTAATTTAATTATTATTTTTGATTACAAGTCGTAGAAAAAACGAAAAAAAAAGTTCCATTAAAAGAAAACATTTGTGCTTCTCTTAAGCACCGTACAGACTTATTATAGTGACACCGTTATGTCAGAGAGAATCCTCTTGCAATATTAGCTCTGCCTAAATTTGTATATTTTTGTAACAGCTTCGCCTGATGATGGCCTTACAAAAACTCGCATTTAGCGAGTATTTTTGTAAGAACAGAATTCAATATTTGTTCTATCCAGTTCTATATTTATCGTAAAGTCTTGGGCCCTTTCAGACTACTAAATAATAAACACCAATGTTCTGATACAAATAACTTAAAAAATATTCTGATATATCAAAAACTTAAAAAAAAAGACAAAACGGTGTCCGACAAGCCCCTCCGGTATACTCCAATTGATATCGCTTGACACATCAAGCCGTGCTGTAGCTGTGATGTTTAATTTTAGTAAACAGTCGCGTTGACGATTTTCATGAGTAAAATTCTTTACATAAAGCACAATGGGATGACCCACATTAAGTTACAGTACTCTTCTCAGAAGGACAAGCGGGCGAACTTTCAAACAAATCGGTGCTCTTTCGGATATCGGGGAGTATTGGAAAGAAAAGTCACGTTGATGTTTTTCTCCCCGTGCTTCGAGGTGGTAACTGAAGGGTTCCAGTTCCCGTGACAAAATACAAGACACGTGAAGCAGCTGGACAAATGTGGCGCTTGGCCAGCTGCAAGGTAAGGAAGCCTGCACCTAGCTGACGCAATTTCTCTGATCTATTTCCATAACGATTCTAGCAAACTCACGACAACGACCTCATTCACCGCACTGCGAACTAGAACAGTTCTTCAATCTGCGGTCCGCGAGATGTGAGACAACTTACTGTTACGCTGTCCTGCACTAGAAAAGTGGTATTCAACCTGGGGTACGCGAGGACATCTTAGGGGGTACGTAAAATTAAAATAATATATACATTATTTCATGATAAACACTGAAAATCTCGGTCAGATTTAGGGTTAGCCACAAGAGACCCGGATGTAAGGACATGCGATTTGGGAGCGCTCTCTTCTCTCTCTCTCTCTCTCTCCCCCTTTATGCGATTGTTATCTGAGCGGCTAGCTTCATTTTATTCCACATAGTGCATATAATTTTGCTTTGCTAAAATACCTTTGTTCCTTTATTAATTTTTATATGATAGGCAATAATATATTTGTTATTTAATAGCTTGATTCTCCTTTTTTTCATTTAAATCTTATTATTTAATACATTATTTTGGATGTAATTTATTTAACTTATTTTAGATGTAGATTATATACTATGTATAACTTGAATTATGCACCAACAACTTTGGGGGTACAAAGTTGAAGAGAAATTATATGTGGGGTACGCGAACAAAAAGGGTTGAATACCGCTGGTCTAGAACACCAAACACACGACAGTCGCTAAGACGTGGATTACACGGGGCTACTTTACACGCTACTCGCCAGCGAGTTCACTAGCGGCTTATACTCGCCTTGTCTAATTACAAAAGCGAGTAAACTCTCTGGCTAGTAAATCCGAGTGAGTGAAGTTGAAATCAGTTCAACTTTACTCGCTTCTCGATAGCTAGTTCACTGTCCCACATGTTACCTCGCTATGTATTTGATACGGTTAGTAAGCAGCTTGTAATAAACTACTGAAATTCTTCAGTTCGTCTCTGAAAGAACTAAAGCGCTAGCAGCTGACTGCCCAGCTTTTTCATTCCTACGTTTAATAGGCGAGGGCCGGGATAGCTCAGTCGGTATAGCAACTCGCTACGAGCTCGACGGTCCGGGGATCGAATGCCGATCCCAGTGGCCGCGCGGTCTAAGGCGTGGGTCTTCGGCCGCTCGCTTACTGGGATCGTGGATTCGAATCCCACCGGGAGCATGGATGTTTGTGTTGTAAGGACAGTAATATGGAACGTAAAGTGACATGAAGGACGATAGGATTTAAACAGTACAAAAATGGATCAAAGGAAAAAAAAACCCCGGACAGGCAAAAAAAAAAAACATCCCGGTGGGGGCGAGATTTTTCGCACCCGTCCAGACCGGCCCTGGGGCCCACCCAGCCTCCTATACAATGGGTACCGGGTCTCTTTCCCGGAGGTATAGCGGCCGGGGCGTGGAGTTGACCACCCACCCCCATCTAGCGCCGAGGTTAAAGAAAGAGTAGAGCTATACCTCTACTCCCTCTCTGGGCCTTCATGACCTGTTCTAGACAGAACTTTACCTTACCTTACGTGTAATAGGCGTGGCTAGTTTACTAGCTGCTCGCTCACTAGCTGGCGGGTAGCGTGTAAAGTAGTCCCATGTAATCCACGCCTAACCATCACGTTTATCAGACAATCACGGAGTCACGCCAGCGCGAGCCATGAGTGCGTGGCGCGAACTTCGACTCGCGAAACCTCGTCACTTGTATTTTGTGAAAGTTCAGATCAAATGTTTCACAAGTCGCTGTTTGAACGAACACATTTCGTGCAATATAGCTACAGGGCTCGCCGACTGGCCAAATAAGACGTAACGGAATGCAAGTACATTTTTAAAATTGGTCCTAATGTACTGAAACTTAATAAGCAAATTATGTATTAGTTGTGAAGGGTATAGGAAACAAAATAACACAAAGGGACGTGTTTTTTCGCTTTGTTGGAAAGTTTCCACGCTTCGCCCGCTTGTCCTTCTGATAAAAGTAGCCTGAACGCGTAAATCAGTATGCAGCATTGATGAAATGATGCTGACAGAGGAAAACTGAAGTTCTCGGAGAAAAACTGTCCCTCTACCACAACGTCCACCACAAATTATAGACCAGTCAGCTTAACCTCGGTGGTCTGCAAGCAAATGGAGCACGTTATAGCATCGTATCTAAGGCAGGTCTGGGATAAAAATGATTGGTTATACGATGGTCAACACGGTTTCAGGCCGGGATATTCGTGTGAAAGTCAAGTAATCACGGTTTGCCAGGACATTGCCGACTCTCTGGATAATGGAGACAGGGTAGACGCTATTGTAATAGATTTTTCGAAGGCTTTCGATTTAGTTCCTCATGATCGGCTGCTTGCGAAAATTGCGGCCTCGGGCGTGGATTTTAGGGTAGTTGTATGGATAAGAGAATTCCTTTTGGGTCGTACGCAGACAGTCAGGGTAGGAGGGCAATTATCAGAGGAGGTCAGAGTAACGTCAGGTGTACCGCAAGGAAGTGTATTGGGCCCACTTCTGTTTCTAGCGTACGTTGATGACATTTGGAGGAACATTGACTCAACTATTAGACTTTTCGCAGACGACTGTGTAATATATAGGCAAATTGTAAATAAAAATTACATAAAAACGTTGCAGATAGATCTGGACAGACTGGGGGAGTGGGCGGTTGAAAATGAGATGAAAATAAGTTCAGGTAAAGTCAGGCAGTTAGTTTCACGAGAGCCCGGGTGAAGGATCCACTAGGCTACTTGTTACGGGACGAAGTAATTCCGGAAGTGAGCAGTTGTAAATACTTGGGAATAATCTTACGCAGCGATTTAAGCTGGGCTGAACAAGTAAATTACACGGTGAGAAAAGCTTGGAAGGCACTTCATTTCATAATGCGTATTCTCAAAAAGGGAAATAGTAATACTAAAAGTTTAGCCTACACGTCACTAGTGCGTCCTATTCTTGAGTATGGGGCTGCTTGCTGGGATCCATACAGGGAGGGACAGATAAATGCGTTAGACCGGGTACAACAGAAAGCGGCTAAATTTGCAAATTATACGACCGATTTGAACTGGGAAACTTTGGCGCAGCGCAGAAAGACAGCACGCTTATGTGCTCTCTTCAAAGCGTACACTGGCGAACGGGCTTGGAAGGCTATAGGTGACAGATTACAAAGGCCACACTATCTGAGCAGGGTTGATCACAATCGGAAGGAAGCAAAGGACGGATATCGGGAAATCTTCCTTTGTAAATAGGACCATCCAACTCTGGAACAAACTACCTGCAGATGCTTTAGGGACTTTCCCTTTTAAGCCGAGTATTTTTAGGAAGAGGGTTAGGAAAGTGATAAGTGAAGTGAAGTAAAGTAAAGGGAGGCAAAACGGGGAATGCCGTGATGTGTATATAAGCGTAGTGAAGTGAAGGTGCAATTGAAATGTGTGTGTATCATTTTTTGAAAACATGGAATTTTATTTTTGTATAGTGCTTGACTCATTGCTTGGTATACGAAATTACTTTTAACTCTGATTCATTTACGTTAGGTTTTAGGTTAGGCTTAACAACTCTTTCTTTTTGCAGTATGTGTGTTTTGATGTTTTTGTATTATTTAATGTGTGGGTTTTTTTTTGTAATGTGCGTGTGTTTTGTTTGTATTGTGTGTGGGTGTTTTTGTAAGGTGTGGATGTTTTTGTTAAGGAGTGGATTTTTTGTTAAGGTGTGGATGTTTTTTTAATGTGTGGATGGTGTTCTAATGTGTGTACTTGTATTTACTGTATGTATTGTTTTGTAATTGTGTATAGTTTGTTTTGTATTGTAACTTTTATGTATATTATATTTCCATTTGTATTGTGTGTACTAGTGTAAGGACTACTGCCACCGGGTGAAAACATTTATATTGTGTGTACTAGTGTAAGGACTACTGCCACCGGGTGAAAACATTTGTATTGTGTGTACTAGTGTAAGGACTACTGCCACCGGGTGAAAACATTTGTATTGTGTGTACTAGTGTAAGGACTACTGCCACCGGTGAAAACATTTGTATTGTGTGTACTAGTGTAAGGACTACTGCCACCGGGTGAAAACATTTGTATTGTGTGTACTAGTGTAAGGCTACTGCCACCGGGTGAAAACATTTGTATTGTGTGTACTAGTGTAAGGACTACTGCACCGGTGAAAACATTTGTATTGTGTTATAGTGTAAGGACTACTTGCCACCGGGTGAAAACATTTGTATTGTGTGTAACTAGTGTAAGGACTACTGCCACCGGGTGAAAACATTTGTAATTGTGTGTACTAGTGTAAGGACTACTGCCAGGTGAAAACTTTGTATTGTGTGTACTAGTGTAAGGACTACTGCCACCGGTGAAACATTTGTATTGTGTGTACTAGTGTAAGACTACTGCCACGGTGAAAACATTTGTATTGTGTGTACTAGTGTAAGGACTACTGCCACCGGGTGAAAACATTTGTATTGTGTGTACTAGTGTAAGGACTACTGCCACCGGGTGAAAAATTTGTATTGTGTGTACTAGTGTAAGGACTACTGCCACCGGGTGAAAACATTTGTATTGTGTGTACTAGTGTAAGGACTACTGCCACCGGGTGAAAACATTTGTATTGTGTGTACTAGTGTAAGGACTACTGCCACCGGGTGAAAACATTTGTATTGTGTGTACTAGTGTAAGGACTACTGCCACCGGGTGAAAACATTTGTATTGTGTGTACTAGTGTAAGGACTACTGCCACCGGGTGAAAACATTTGTATTGTGTGTACTAGTGTAAGGACTACTGCCACCGGGTGAAAACCCAATTGCAGTAAATAATAATAATAATATCTCATACGGATTGACCGGAGATCAAACCCGGTCCTCCGCGATAAGATTCGTGTGACTAACCGCCTGGGCCATAGCACGGCCTTTGGGAGAACAAAATTCATTCCAGTAATGCAAAAGGACTAAGTTCTAATACCTGCACTGTCCTCGTATTCATCGCGTTGTGGTGAATTAAACACAGGGGGAAACTTCCACTTAGAACAGCGATGAGCAAAATGCGATCTGATTTCAGAAACATGGAACAAGAAAGATGAAATTCGACGAATATGTATTTATTTCGCACTCTTACAAAAATGCTACTCAGTTGTACGTTGTATTATTAACAATAAGACATACTTTTCATACTAATACATAAACAGAAGTTCCCATATCACAGGAAAGTAACTATGGCATTACTTGGCTTTGTTGCTTATAGGTTTAGGAACCGCAAAGTAAAGTGGTGGCTAAATGCAAGTACTTGGATTTTCAATTTTTTAACCAACAAATGCACTTTTTATTTTCGTATTTCTGTTCAATTCACCCTACACATGTTTCATCCGTAACTCGGCCATCATCACGGTACGTTGATAAGTTCACTTCACTGTTCACTGGTCCATTTGGTATTATCACAGCAACCGTTACACGTTTAAGGCTACTATTTACATTAACAATCACCAGTATACACAATTTCTTCAAGTAGTTTCTTGAAATGTCTTGGTGTATATAGTATTTGTCTGGCGTTTGAAGTGTATAGTATAGCACTATATATTGTGAATATAGAGCACTATGTCGTTGGTAGTTGTTGAAATCTTTAAACTTACTAAAATTATTATTACTAAAAATTGTTACAATTGTTAAAATTGCTGGCAGTTGGTCTTGTATAGATGTTGAGGACACAGTGCTCATATTCACAATATATAGTGCTATACTATATACTTCAAACGCCAGACAAATACTATATACACCGAGACATTTCAAGAAACTGCTTGAAGAAATTGTGTATACTGGTGATTGTTAATGTAAATAGTAGCCTTAAACTGTGTAACGCTTCTGTGATAATAGCAAATGGACCAGTGAACTGTGAAGTGAACTTATCAATGTACCGTGATGATGGCCGAGTTACGGCCGAAACATATGTAGGGTGAATTGAACAGAAATACGAAAATAAAAATAAAAAAGTGCATTCTTGGTTAAAAAATCTGAAAATTAATGTCAAGATGTACGGTGAACACAACGTGAAATTCAGCAAGTACTTGGCAACACAGTATTTGTCTAGAAGTGCTTCTGTCGTAGACGTCTGCCTCTTTCATCGCTACTGTGTCCTCAGTCACAGTCTAAGACTAAACTTTTTAAGGCTGATTTTCCAATAAGTATTACAGTCCAAATGTTGGCACTATTGACGACAGGATATTATCATTAGTAATTATTTTTTTCCCACTGGCTCGTCCGCCCCTTGGGGGCCTAGGCCTCCTCATCACCAAGGCTTCACGATCACACTTTTTAGACACACCACACTCGGTAGGACTCCTCTGGACGAGGGACCAGCCCGTCGCAGAGACCTCTACCTGACAACACACAACTCACAAGACACAGACATCCATGCCATGCCCTAGGCGGGATTCGAACCCACAATCCAACCAAGCGAGCGGCCGTAGACCCACGCCTTAGACGCGCGGCCACTGGGATCGGCTCATTAGTAATACTTAAGTAAAAATAAAGTAAAGTTCTCCCTAGAACATGCCACGAAGGCCCAGAGGGGGAGTAGAGGTATAGCTCTACTCTTTCTTTAACCTCGGTGCTAGATAGGAGTGGGTGGTCAACGCCACGCCCCGCCCGCTTTACCCCCGGAAAGAGAGACCCGGTATTCGTACAGGAGGCTGGGTGGGCCCCAGGGCCGGTGTGAACGGGTGTGGAAAATCTCGCCCCAACCGGGATTCGATCCCCGGACCTTCCAGCCCGTAGCGAGTCACTATACCGACTGCGCTATCCCGGGGCAACATATTGTGGCCCGCAAACATTTTGTATCTTCATGTGGTCCTCGTGCCCAAAAGGTCCCTCATCACTGACGCAGAAGGGTCAAGTCTTGTGGGATGTCGCCGTGGTGACACCTCGCCCAAAGACGCGGCTTCAGCAACACCGCTGTAAGAACTTCCAAGTCTCACAACACTGCCGTAGGTTTAAAAGTTGTTTTTCTGCACCGCTCAGTGTCTCATACTTATAATCTTTATCGTAAATAAATCGTTAAACGTATCCTTGAACGCTGGTATGATCGCTATGCATGTACAGACCACACAAAACATAACATGAATGCCTGTAGAGAACATGGAGGTAGGATTTCGACTGACTTTTACATCCGGATGTTCAGAGATGACACAGCATAAAAATCCCTTTTGTTTCATCACATCGACCCGCGTGAGAGGTGGAGTTGCGTAGACGGTATAGCGACTAGGCTTCGGAGTGGACAGTCTGGGGTTCAAATCCCGGCACAGCAAGAACTTTTCCTCTTCTCCAAAACGTCCAGACCGGCTCTGGGAACAACTTGGCCTCCTAATTAAAGAATACTGGGGTTCCTTCGCGGGGGCAAAGCGGCAGGGGCCTGAAGTTAACCACTCATCTTGACCTAGTGCCGAGTTTAAGAATGAGTGGAGCTATACCTCTACTCCCCCTATAAGCCTTCATGACGTGAACAGAGGAAACCTTACCTTGTACCTGTACCTCAACAACCGTAGGAGCAGCAGACGCTTCGGACGCACCGCAGACTCAACAACCGTCGGAGTGAAGGAAACGCACCGCAGCCTTAAGGCTTATTGTGCAACCCTGTGATGAAGATGAAGAGAAAGATGATTTTTTCATTTTTCCAAGTAATGGAGCACCGGTGGAATGAAATTGACAGGAAAAAACCGAAGTACTCGGGAAAAAACCTGTCCCAGTGCCACTTTGTCCACCACAAATCCCACATGGACTGACCCCGGGATCAAACCCGGGCCTCCGCGTTGAAAACCCCCGTATTGGGCATGACATATCTGTGTTCAGTTGTCTATACAGCCTTCTTTCCGATAGTTATTTAGTGACTTCTTTCGAGACGGAAGCGAAAACTCATGTACGATTTGTTATTATTGCTGGACCTTAAATAAAACTTCAACTTGTGGACAAATTTTAGTGAATTTAACACTGTCCATACCGTGTACGTGCGTATATTACAACAATCTATATTAACGCCAACTAGTACACCACGTTAAAACACAATATGCAGTCACTTTACATAAACCCCGACATGTTTCAGTGTACTGGTACACCATCTTCAGGGGGAGCACGTTTAACACTAAAAATAAGTGAAGTTGTGAAGTGAAGAAATTGTTTAAGTGAAGTCACTTACCAGTGAAAGAAAATCTTCAGTGCACCCACAACTTTTACAAGACATACTTCAACATACTGTGTCAAAATGTGGTGGTTCAAATAATAATGTGTTTAATGAACATTTTAACAACTGGGCTTGTGTGTTTTAAGTGTTAAATGTGTTCCCTCCCTGAAGATGGTGTACTAGTGTACCGAAACATGTCGGGGTTTATGTAAAGTGATTGCATATTGTGTTGTAATATTGTGTAGGATTTGGTGATAATACATATTGTTGCAAATGTTAGTTAAATTTCCATTATGAAGTATCATGAAAATCTTTTCGGAGACTTCCTCAATGTGCCACGTTCGGACAGACAGACATGTCGAAGTTAACAGACGCAGTCTTGCAGTTTCTTGTTAGGAATGCACCAAAAAAAGAAACATCGTTTTAAACAGGGTTCGCGATACGACAGGTTATTTTAGTAAAGGAATATCGTACTTTGGGTGGCTAAATACGTTTATTCCACTGACCCATGTCAGAAAAACCTGATCGCAATCTTACGGCACTGTTAAAAGAACTCAATTCAGTCGTTGTATTTAGACTCGTCCGTAGGAGGTACTAGAGGGGTGCCGGGTTAGTTGATCACAAGCTGTTACGTTATTGAAAGGTAAAGTTCACCCTCTAACACGCCATGAAGGCCCAGCTAGGGAGTTGAGGTATAGCTCTACTCTTTCTTTGACCTCGGCGCTAGATGGAGGTGGGTGGCAACGTCACGCCCTGGCCGCTTTTCCCCCGGGAAAGAGACCCGGCACCCATTGTACAGGAGGCTGGGTGAGCCCCAAGGCCTGTGTGGAAGGGTGCGGAAACTCGCCCCCACCGGGATTCGATCACCGGACCGTCCAGCCCGTAGCGAGTAGCTACACCGACTGAGCTATCCCGGTCCATCGTTGCCCGCTATTAACCGAACAAAAACATTTCCTACACAAAACACTCGTAGTATATTACGAAACTCTGCAAGAGAGGGACATTTAGTTATCCTCAATCAAGCGTGTGAAATAGCGTATAGTATATAGTACTGCATGTCAGAAGATCATTAAATGGAATACAAATTATGTACTGTGGTACCAACGGAAACTCATGTTTTTAGGAAGAGTGGCGATAGTGCTGCGAGCATAGCTGTTCGCTTTCTGCATCGGCCCTTGCTACGATCCCCACTCCTCTCGTACTCCAAGCTGCTGTGCACTAAAATTGCGATCGGACTCTGCGTAGTATTCCAATGTAAACCAATCGTCGGCGTATGGGTGGATACTGGCTTCCTGTAAGGCTTTAATTTTGATTTTGTACATGTTATATTAGTTTTCATGTAAGTTAGGAGCAATATTTTGGGTTTTTATACAGTGTAGTGCCGGTCCCGGTGGCCGCGCGGTCTAAGGCGTGGGTCTACGGCCGTTCACTTGGTTGGACGGTGGGTTCGAATCCCGTCGGGGGCACGGATGTCCGTCTCTTATGAGTGTTGTTAGATAGAGGTATCTGCGTCGGGCTGATCACTCGTCCAGAGGAGTCCTACTGAGAGTACTGTGTCTCAGTGTGATCGTGAAGCCTCGATAATGAGGAGGCCCAGGCCCACTAGGTGCTGTTGCGTCACTGGGGGGAAAAATACAGTGTAGTTCATCTGGTTTGTTCCGACGTTTCGGAGGAGGAACTACTGTCTCGATTTTCATGGTGAGTAAAAAGGGTCAGGTGAATTCTGAAGTGATTGGGAGGAACAAGTGTGTCGGTTACATAGCACGTTTGAGGGAATTTTAGCCAATCAGAGCTACGGAGAGAGTACGAGGGGTACGACTTGTACAGAGCACTACACGAGGGGTACAACTTGTACAGAGCACTACACGAGGGGTAAAACTTGCACAGAGCACTACACGAGGGGTACGACTTGCACAGAGCACTACACGAGGGGTACAACTTGCACAGAGCACTACACGAGGGGTACAACTTGCAAAGAGCACTACACGAGGGGTACAACTTGCAAAGAGCACTACACGAGGGGTACAACTTGCACAGAGCACTACACGAGGGGTACAACTTGCACAGAGCACTACACGAGGGGTACAACTTGCACAGAGCACTACACGAGGGGTACAACTTGCACAGAGCACTACACGAGGGATACGACTTGCACAGAACACTACACGAGGGGTACAACTTGCACAGAGCACTACACGAGGGGGTACAACTTGCACAGAGCACTACACGAGGGGTAAAACTTGCACAGAGCACTACACGAGGGGTACGACTTGCACAGAGCACTACACGAGGGGTACGACTTGCACAGAGCACTACACGAGGGGGTACAACTTGCACAGAGCACTACACGAGGGGTACAACTTGCACAGAGCACTACACGATGTGAAGACCCAAAAGACGGCCACCAAATGAACAACACCCTTGAAAACTCGAAAACGTATGTTCTTATTCAAAGTTCTTCAAATGCCAGCATAGAAACATTCCAGTGTTCAGGCAGGATATAGTCTGTCTCCAGTTCTTTGTATAGGACAGAAAGGAGTGTGTTTCAGAACAAACTACTCTGAGAGATGGGTGGGGAAAACCTGAAGGTAAAAGCCTTCTTGGAAGACCAAGTGTAGATGGGAAGATAATATAAGAAGATCTTACACATATAAGGTGGGATGGTCAGGATTTGATTCAGCTGGATTCTTCAAGTGCCCAGTAGTGGGCTGCTGTAAATGCGGCAATGGAAATTCTGATTCCATAAAAGCCTGGGGTTATATTGAGTAGCTGAGCAACTAGTAGCTTCTTAAGGACTATGCCCGATGTACAAAAAAGTAAAGAAATCCCTGTACGAGCCTGGACAGGTCCTGAGGGTTCCAGGAGGTTGAGGCCACCAGATTTCCAGACAATCGGCACATGAAGGTGGTAAGGTTGTCAGCCCTACACACCGACCGCCTTTACCCCCCAGGAAATATTCCTGGTACTCATTTCTGTTAGAGGCTGAGTCGACCCCAGGGCCATAGTGCGGCCGGAAGGATTATGTCAATGAAAAATCCCAATGACCCCATCGGGAATCGCACCTGCGACTTTCCGGCTTGTAGCGCAGTGCCTCAACTGCGCCACCGCGTGCCCCCCTGTGCTGGATGTATTTATTTATTCAATTATTTATTGGGTTTTTAGGTGGTTACGGATGAAGTCTGTGGGCAAATTAGAATGTGGAATTGTGTGCTTTACACAGACTGTCTAATGTTGCTAGGTATGAGTTAAAGATACGTAGTCTATGCATGGAAGAGATGAGATATGAATACTGAGTTTATTGGAGGAAATAGTTCCCTTGGATTATTGGAGTTGAGGGGGAATAACATTAAGGTGGATGTTATAAATTGTAAGAATCGGGAAAGTCGCTCGCTTTTCTCGTGGTTCTCCCTTGTCCTTCAGTACGCAAGCATTTGTGCTGCGCTGAGATGAGAGAACAGAACAGGACACGGAGTGACGCAACGCTCTGGCCTAATTGTAGGTTCTCAACCCTAGCGTCATCGTCACTGCAGAACATCGTCATGCAGAACTTCACTTCACACACTGGCAATACATCACATCAGAAATGCACACGGCATTTTGGTCGCAATATTAAAAGAAAAAAAAAAAAAGACCACTTCGAGATCATGTGAGTAGATTGCAGTATATTAAAATAACATGAAAGTGTTTACACGATTTATCGGGCTCAGAAAAGGACCCAACCTCTGTAGAACATTAGATTTATGAAGATGTAACAAACAGCACTGTATTTTTGTAGTGGACCGGGATAGCGTAGTCGGTATAGCGACTCGCTACGGGCTGGACGGTCCGGGGATCGAATCCGCCGATCCCAGTGGCCGTGCGGTCTAAGGCGTGGGTCTGCGGCCGCTCGCTTACTAGGATCGTGGGTTCGAATCCCACCGGGGGCATGAATGTTTGTGTTGTGTTTGTTGTAAGGACGGTAGCATGGAACGTAAAGTGACATGAAGGACGAAAGGATTTAAACAGTACAAAAATGGATCAAAAGGGGAAAAACCCCGGACAGGCAAAAAAAATAATAATAATAATAGTAATCCCGGTGGAGGCGAGATTTTCCGCACCCGTCCAGACCGGCCCTGGGACCCATCCAGCCTCCTGTACAATGAGTACTGGGTCTCTTTCCCGGGGGTAAAGCGGCCGAGGCGTGGAGTTGACCACCCACCCCCATCTAGCGCCGAGGTTAAAGAAAAGTAGAGCTATACCTCTACTCCCCCTCTGGGCCTTCTTGGCGTGTTCTAGGGAGAACTTTACCTTTACTGTATTTTTGTATCCGCGGTACACACGGGTGGCGGCCATCGCCATTGTACATGTCATATACAAGTACAGGACAGAGTTGCCAACTTGTCTAATAAAATATCTAGCTTCACATATAAATGAGCACATGAGACTCATTCGCCAGGGTTAAAAAGGTCGCGGGTGTAAAGCTGAGTGAGTGCTCACGTTCTCTAATACCGTAGGTCGGTACCTCAACTTCCCCATACGTCTTAACCGCGTATCGCTTAATTAAATATTCGCACATGACAAGGTAACTTATAATGCTGCACTGTCGACATTCTGCAGTGGACGGATACCCACTTCTCTCGTGTGCATGTTTCATTTTGTTTCTGCAGGTGTGCAAACCCACGTTATAAAGCGACAGGTCACTTCAGCACGAGCAGAAGCAGAATTAGTTTATTTATTTATTTAATTAATTAATTATTTATTTATTTACAGTCTAACTCGGTTATAACGTCACGAAAGGGACTAATATTTTGTGTCGTTATAAACGAGTGTCGTTATAATTGATGAGTATAATGTCATGGATAACAGTGAAGAATTAATTGGTACTACAGAATATCTAACGTCATAGGCGAGGTGTCGTATAAACCGATGACATTATAACTGGGTTCGACTATATTTATTTATTCATTCATTCATTTATTTGCTCATTTAACAATGTTGTCAGTAGAAAGGGGATAACAGACAGATAGATAGACAGACAGACAGACAGACAGATAGATAGACAGACAGACAGATAGATAAATAGACTGCGTCGACTGATACAATGATTCGAATATGGATGTGGAAGGAAATGTCTTGGACGAATTTAAGGTACTCTCCCAGAATTTGCCTGCACTGACTGAATAAAATCAAGATAAATCTTTAGAATGGTCGGTGCCCCGCCCGACATTCGAACCGGACAACACCAAGCAAAAATCTAGACCTCTCGCAAGCAGCAGGTCCACTTGTCCACTTGACAGGTACTGTATCAGATAACGACTATGCCAGTGACTTAGCTACAGGTGCGCGTGTAAGACTATCAACGAACAAAATTAATTTCTGTATTTATACAGCTGAAGGTTGCCGATTATAAGAGCCATTGTTGATATGAAACAAATGAAAGTGCTGCCGGGAGTCAATGCCCTCGTTACTTTATGACAACCAAGCTGCACGTGTTATGGATACGCCCCTCGCCTCTTTGCTCCGAACTCTGAAGCAGAGTCCACGTACTGCAGCGCGCAGAACTTTCTCTCAAAATGCCTACTTCGCGACTTTTCATACTACTATACAAAATCGTGTTCTGACAAATGTACACTCTTTATTATCTGTTATTTAATACAGTCTATATTAAAAATAGTCCAACATGTTTCGAACTATGTTAATTCATCTTCAGGGACTCAATTGTTTATTACACCAGCTATAGACGTGTGGTACTCATTAAAATATATAAGTTAGGTAGATAAAATATCGCTAACTGTGCTGAGTTTGTGGTCACTGTATTTGCTGTTTCGTGTTCACCATTTGTTTGTTAGCGGTGTTATATAATCAAGAAAATGTACGGTACAAATAACATAAAGTTTTTTAAACCACATTCATGTATTGTTGATACAAACCGATTGTTGCAAAGCTCATCTCACTGCGCATATTGCAACAGAGAGGATATTTGGAACAGTGTGGAGAAGGACAAATGAATGACAGGCGGTGGAAAAATTCAGCGTGTTTTATTTAACGTTGCTCGCAGTTCCTGAAATTATGTAGCGTCGGTAATAGATGAATGAGTATGGAGCATTGGTGGAATGATACTGCCGGAGAGAAACCTGTCCCAGTGCCACTTTGTCCACCACAAATGTCACATGGACTGACCTGGGATCGAACCCAGGGCTCCGCGGTAACAGGCCGGCGACTAACCGCCTGAGCCATGGCACTGCCAGGACAATGGAGAAAATTACATGATGATTTGTGCCATTCAGCAAAGCGAGTGGAAGAGACGGGAATAACATTACGTGTTACGAGAAAAGTGACTCTAAAAGCACAATGGTAACTGTACGTACCACCTGCTGTAACATAAGACACTCTACAAGCACAATGGTAACTGTACGTACCACCTTCTGTAACATTACTCTTCAAGCACAATGGTAACTGTACGTACCACGTGCTGTAACATAAGACACTCTACAAGCACAATGGTAACTGTACGTACCACCTGCTGTAACATAAGATACTCTACAAACACAATGGTAACTGTACGTATCACCTGCTGTAACATAAGATACTCTTCAAGCATGACAGTAACTATACGTACCACCTGCTGTAACATAAGATACTCTTCAAGCACAACGGTAACTATACGTACTACCTGCTGTAACATAAGATACTCTTCAGGCACAACGGTAACTATATGTACCACCTGCTGTAACATAAGATACTCAATATTTTACACACACCGTGTATTTGCTTGCTATGTCTTTCGTAAGATTCTGAGCACAGCCAGGCTGCTCTTCGTAACGGACACGTATGTGTTTACTGTGAGGTAGGAAACGGACTGCAAATATTTTTGCATTAATTTCAGGCTGAAACGGGATCGAGACATATAATTTGAATAATCAGAAATCCTCGTTACTTTCCGTTTCCTTAAACACTTGTTTGCGGCTGCAGCAGTATTAGTTGGTGGCCGTCGGAAGGAAGTATACGAGTACATACATACATACATACATACATACAGATGCAAATGAGTTTCATTCCTTCCTTCTTTGGTTGGTTATTTTGTCGTGCACGTATTTCCCGCAAGAGTGCAGGAGACGTTACAACGCCGGTTACTGAACCGCCAGCGTCGAGGTCTACGTCGTCACTACAATGGTTGGTAGTCCATGTATTTCCGGCAAGATAGCGGAATGCGCTCCCTTGATACATCATGCGTGAATGTTCTTTTCAAACACAAATATGAAATCCATTAGTCTCTTGACCTGCGGTGCACAAGTGTTTAACACATCTGTAAGCCACCTCAAAATTCTAGGCGCCAGAAGGGTGACACAAAGCAACTACCATACTGAGGGCCCAAAAATATTAGGTGCCACCGTGTAAAATTTCGTCACCGCGATGTGGTGCCCGGGATATGTGCACCCCTGCTTTTGACTGCCCTCAGCGGCTCACATTAAATGTAGCTGACGCTGAAAGCTAACCCAGAATGAACACTGTACAGGAAGTCATGCAGGAAAACAAGTGGCTTAATATTGGGGTTTAATTTTTTTAATATAATTTTCACCGTGCATTTTTAACAATTCACAAATTACACACCAACGAAATGCACTATATTTCACTTTATATTCTTTATTCTTTAACCGCTACATATGTTTCGGGCTTTACAAGGCCATCTTCAGGGGGCTCCCAGGGGAAAAAATTGAAGAACCTCTTTTAAGAATTTTATATTCTGTCTTCATATACAGTGGAACCTCGAACTTCGAACATAATTCGTTCCAGGAGACGGTTCGACTTTCAAGTTGTTCGACTTTCGAGTTAAATTTCCCCATAAGAAATAATGTAAATTGAATTAATCCGTTCCAGACCCCAAAAATTTACCCAATATAAAACATTTTAAGTGCCTATTTCAAAAGATCATAATGATAAAACACGTATATTTAATTTCAATAATTGAAAATTTTTATTTATAATAGTACATACATAAAAAATATTGTATAATAATCAATCAATAATAATAGTAGGAGGGATATTACTGTTCACTGGAAGGTGAATTACCCTTCTTTCATCTGGACCAAGCAGAGAGAGAAGGCAACCACGTGATTCTTTGTTCGACTTTCGAGTTTTTGTTCGAGTTTCAAAACCGGATTTTCCTCGAATTTTTGTTCGAGTTTCAAGTTGTTCGAACATCAAACCGTTCGAAGTTCGAGGGTCCACTGTATTTTAAATACAGACATTGTAAATAACTGCAATGTATATGACAATGAAACTGGACTAAATGTGATAGCAGACAAAAACATTGGATGTGAAGTGAATGTAGTTTACGAGCCCCCTGAAGATGGCCTTGTAAAGGCCGAAACATGTGTAGGGGTTAAAGAATAAAGAATATAAAGTGAAAATATAGTGCATTTCGTTGGTGTGTAATTTGTGAATTGGGGTTTAATGTTTACGGTTTTGTTTTTGGTCTTCAGGGAGGTAAGTTCAGAGAAGTTCCATTTGTGCTAAAATTGAACACGCAGTCGCCGACAGCCTGCAATTGGTCTTGTGACGTTTCGGCTGGGTTTAACAAGAGCAGCAGGTCAGATGGCGTTACTTGTAAGGTTGCTGTGTACACAGCAGTCAGCGTGACGAATGTGTTGAGTAGAGCTACTATAAAGGCTTCTCAAAAAGAATCCGCTGTATGGACTTAATCTTTTGGGAAGACAGAGGAGATGGGAGGATAACATTAATATTGGGGATTCCAGTACGCTAGACTGTGACACTGCGTTAATGGGTAAGTGGCTCCCGACGTTTCGAAGGAACGTTTCGCTTTCGTCTTCAAGGGCTCAAGGTTAATAACGAATGAGATTGCTTACAAAAATGAGGATGTGAGGTAGATGGAACTGGCTAAGGCGAGTTAGAAACTCATACGAATTGACCGATAGACAACATTAGATAATATGTATTGGAATGAATCGCGATTGAATGCTATAGAGTAGTGGTTCCCAAACTTTTTTGGTCCACCGCCCCCTTGGTTCCATATACACACCCACAGCGCCCCCCTATCTTTTTTAAAAAACATAAATGCGCTTTTGTTTCCACTTTTATTTTATATTTAAAAATCGTTTAAATAAAATTATAAGAGTTACACTTAATGTTTTATGTGTTAATTAATAAATTAGAATTTATTATATATTTTATGATTAACAATAATTCATTTAGCAATAGTTTATTTTAAAAACGTGCTTGAATAAGATTCATAAATTAAAATACCAAGAAATTTAGTTCATTTTTTATTTTTACACAAAAATTACTTTATTTGAATTTTATTATAAAAATAAATTCACTGCTTTTCTACTAGCGTCCCCCTGTGATAATAACAGCGCTCCCTTCCACCTGTCGTACCTATTAGCGCCCACCTCGGTAATCCCACCGCCCCCCAGGGGGCGGTACCGCCCACTTTGGGAATCACTGCTATAGAAGATCCCCGATTTCGCGTGTCAGAAAGTGTGCAAATGCTATTTCTGTACTTACCTGACACCAACGTCGTTGTGTGCCCCTCCACGCTTTCAAGTTTGGAACAAGAACAAGTGGTCTATTTCAAAAGGTGCCCGCTGTCGCAGCCACACATTTTGGGCTGCAGAGGCTATCAACTGGGCGAGATAGTGCCAACTGTGTAGCGAGGCTGTGAACAGTAGAATCATTACATAACATTAAAGACGCAAATTAAAGAAACAAATAATTGATAATATCACAATACAGTAAAACCTTGACTTACAACAGCTTGACTTGCCAAACCAATTTTTACATTTCTAATATTTTTAATCAATAAATGTTTGTAAAAGCACATACAGTATTTATGTTACTTTTTTATTCATTTTCATGATTAAGTTGGTATTTTTGATCCAGTGGCCGTGCGGTCTAAGGCGTGGGTCTTCGGCCGCTCGCTTGCTAGGATCGTGGGTTCGAATCCCACCGGGGGCATGGATGTCTGTCTGTTGTAAGTGTTGTGTGTTGTCAGGTAGAGGTCTCTGCGTCGAGCCGATCCCTCGTCCAGAGGAGTCCTACCGACTGTGGTGTGTCTCTCAGTGTGATCAAAAGAAATTACAAACCTCGACACTGAAACGGGAAAACCGGAGTAGGTAGAAGAGGACGACTTTAAAGAAAAAAAAAAGAAAAGTTAAATGGGTTTCCACGAACGAAACCCCAATTTATAACACCGCGCTTACGGGCTTTAGGGGTTCGAATTAACAGGCTCGCTTTCCGACCGTCCCCAGTTTTGGGGGTAACCTGTATTGCCCGTAATTCAGTAACTTTCAGTAATTAGTCAAAGCATCACAATAAACATGTTTGGAACTTGGAGCATAAATTAGTAACATCTTAGTGTAAGTTTGGGTGTCAGCAGCAGGAGGATGGAGAAAATTGCATAACGAGGATTTCCTCGCCAAATACTTCCCGGATGATCAAACGAAGGAAGATGAGATGGGCAGGGCATGTAGCTCGCGTAGGGAAGACGAGAAATGCACCTAGGATTTTGGCGGGGAAACCGGAAGAAAGGAAACAACTCGAAAGATTTAGCGTAGATGGGAGGATAATATTAAAATGGATCTTCAGGAAGTGGGATGAGGAGGCATGGACTGGATTCGTCTGCCTCAGTATAGGGACAGGTGGCGGGCGCTTGTGAATGCGGTAATGAACCTTCGGGTTTCATAAAACGCGGGGAATTTCTTGACTGAGGTTCTATTAGGTTCTCAAGAATGACTCTGCTCCATGTAGTTAGTTACATACCAAGGAAGAAGATAGCTTGAGAGAAAAAGGCACATATAGAGAGGTGCATACAGGGTTTTGATGGGGAGATCTGAAGGAAAAAGACCACTTGGAAGACCTAGGCGTAGATGGGAGGATAATATTAAATTAATCTTCAAGAAATGGAAATGTGGGCATGGAATGGATTATTAATCTAATTCAGGATAGGGACAGTTGGCGGGCTCTTGTGAATGCGGTAATGAAATTTCTTCTTCTTCTTCGGTGGCACTACAGTCCAATGCGGACCTTCGCCTCCTTAATGGCCCTTTCCCAGTCAGCTCTGTTTTTTGACCTTTCTTTCCAATTGTTAATTTTACACTTGGTAATGAAACTTCGGGTTCCATAAAATGCGGGGAATTTCTTGACTAGTTGAGGAACTGTTAGCTTCTCAAGAGTGACTCTGTTGCACGGAGTTAGTAGTTAGTTGCTGGTGGTGTCCCTGAAGGTACCTCACGACACTCCGTCTGTTGACAGACTGCCAGGAACAGTAAACACACGGCCTGAGTACTCAAGGCTGTGTCGCTCACTCATTATCTGGCATCGGATGTTCAAGAATATGTCTTCTTCCCCCCCACCGAGAAGATACACAAAGCATTTCAAAGTACGTGTGTGTTTCAGCCCACTCAACTACTGAGAGGCAGATATGATGTCTCCACAGCGGTGTGGCTGAAGATTCAAACCTTCCGTGATATGCCACCGGGAGAGTAGTGTCCAACGTCTCGAAGGATCGTGGCCCTTCATCCTCAGTATCAAGCTATCGAAACGTGGGGAACTACTCCACTCAACGACACAGCATCACATCACAGAAGACTTGAATGTTCAAAATAATTAATGCATAAAAACGGATATTGTGATGTTAATGCTTATTCCATAACTTTGTATTCACTTTTGCAAATCTGCGAAAAACGACTATTAGATTCATTGAGAACTAATGGGCTTCTGGACTTTGTCCATCGTCCGGAAATATAAAATAACTAGATAACACGACGTTTCGGAAACTGACTCTGCTTCCGTCCCCCTTCACCTGAGGAAATCTAAATCCGGAAATCTAAAATAACTAGATAACACGACGTTTCGGAAACTGGATCTGCTTCCGTCCTCAGGTGAAGGGGGACGGAAGCAGATCCAGTTTCCGAAACGTCGTGTTATCTAGTTATTTTAGATTTTCGGACGATGCACAAAGTCCAGAAACCCATTAGTTCTCAGTGTTACATACCATCGTCAGAACCTTTTGGAATTTATTAGCTTCATGTCTGTCTGTCCGTCCCCATAGAACAACTCGGCTCCCACTGGACGGATTTTCACGAAATTTGACATTTGAGTATTTTTGAAAATATGTCGAAAAAATTCAAGTTGACTTGGTTCCACCACTCCTCTTTCACGTCACAAGACGTAACCAGGCTGTTTTCGAAACGTTGTGGTGTAAACAAGACTGAAAATGGTGTACTCCGTGACATATGGTGTACTCCGTGACATACACAGACGTTACCAATATGTTATACGGTTCCACAGTACACCAGCACACAAAATTACATTCACAGCCATAATAAAAGTACAGTCGTTCCTGCGCCGATTTTCACAAAACTCACACATATTTAACAACATTACGTGCGTGCCTCTAGCATCGAATTTCGCCCAAATCTGAAAATAAATGTGGAAATCACGGATATAAAATAATAAGACACCCGTAAGTAAAGTGTACCTCTTACTGCGCTGATTTTCAAGAAACTCGCCATGACTGAACACATTCTTGTAAGCATCTCTTATACCGAAATTTATCCACGTAAAATTAAATTTGTAGAAAATACAAGTTTTCATTTACGCTTTCAAGTATAAAGTATGGCTTTCACTGCACCGCGTTTTTACTAATCTGACAACTAGTCAACAATATTACGTGAAGATCGCTTGTACCAGATTTCACCCAAATCGGTTCAAACATGGTCTAAATATGGGTATAAATTAATTGAAGCCCATAAGTAAAGTGTGTCACTGAAGCCATTTTCACAAAGCTCACGCTTGCTCGACTACTTTCACAATTTCTATACCGAATTTTATGAAAATCCAACAAAAGGTTTAGTCACTGATACTAGATTACGGACAGACGGACGGACGAGCTGTCCACATAAGGCGTTCTTTCTTGCGTCGTAGAGGACGCATACAGCCCAGTGGACAACGGACAGTGTGCAGACACTAGTCTAGCCTGCTACAATGCACTGTCGTCGCAGCTCTTAGAGGTAAAGGTAAAGTAAAGTTCACCCTAGAACAGGCCATGACGGCCCAGCGGGGGAGTAGAGGTATAGCTCTACTCTTTCTTTAACCTCGGCACTAGATGGGGGTGGGTGGTCAACCCCACGCCTCGGCCGCTTTACCCCCGGGAATGACCCGGTACCGATTGTACAGGAGGCTGTATAGGCCCCAGGGCAGGTCTGGACGGGTGCTAAAAATCTCGCCCCCACCGGAATTCGATCTCCGAACCGTCCAGCTCATAGCGAGTCGCTATACCGACTGAGTTATCGCGGCCCGGCTCTTAGAGGTAGAGTTCAATAAATGCCTCCCCGTAACAGGCCATGAAAGCACAGAGAGGGAGTAGAGGTATAGCTCCACTCATTCTTAACCTCGGCATTAGATGGTGGCGGATGGTCAACGCAACGCTCCAGCCGCTTTTTCCCCGGTACCCATTGGATTTAAATAAAAGTATAGCTTAGACATCAGAGACTTATGGTTGTTGCAGACTTTTAACAAATACGTGCATATAAACTAAAAATACAGCAACATACCGTTGTACAGCTCTATTTATATGACAGACACTCACTACGGGCTGGACGGTCCGGGGATCGAATCCCAATGCGGGCGTGATTTTTCGCAACCGTCCACACTGGCCCTGGGCTCCACCCAGCCTCTTGTACAGTGGGCACCGGGTATCTTTCCCCGGGGGTAAAGCGG
Source organism: Reticulitermes speratus (assembly GCA_021186555.1). Lineage (NCBI taxonomy): Eukaryota > Metazoa > Arthropoda > Insecta > Blattodea > Rhinotermitidae > Reticulitermes > Reticulitermes speratus. Next base: position 31,908,335 of record JAJKFL010000013.1, on the reverse strand, counting down.
CCAGGTCGCGGCGATTACCACCAACCCCCCATCTAGCGCCGAGGTTAAAGAAAGAGTAGAGCTATACCTCAACTCTCCCTCTGGTCCTCAATGGCATGTTCTAGGGTGAACATTATCTTTTCCTTTACACGTTGCAGCCTTTTATGGCCATCATTAGGTACAGCAAATCTCAAAATATAGGTTTATTTTCCTGCTTGACCGATAAGCGCCTGCCCGACGCTCCGCCCGACACTCTAACAGCGTCGCGTCGTACGCCGCGTGTCGGGGAAGTTCAACAGTCAATGATGGGAGCTAGACAAAGGATCGCAATGATAAATAACCTTTAGAAAGTCTAATAAAAACTCACTAGAGCGTCAGGTCATCGCTTATCGGTCAAGTAGGGGGAAAAAACAGCCCATACTTTGAGGAGGGTTTAATTGCAACGGTAATTTTTAAATTATAGACTAAGATCTTATTTATATGTTATGCAGACAAATGTACACAGTATTATGTTATTTAACACAATTTTATTAAATGTTGCCCAACATGTTTCTAGCCTATATAATGCTCATCTTCAGGGGCTCTTTTGTTGAAATTACAACAGCTATATTATTGGTATATAAAATTCTTAAAAAGCCGTTAGATGTATTTGGTTATTGGTATCTTGTAGCCCGGAGACTAACACCAACATTTGCATGACCTTCTGAACCCAACTAAACTGTAACACACGAATTTTTAAGCTAGGTCCTAGCTTAAAAATTCGTGTGTTACAGTTTAGTTGGGAACCTAGCTTAAAGATTCGTGTGTTACAGTTTAGTTGGGGACCTAGCTTAAAGATTCGTGTGTTACAGTTTAGTTGGGGACCTAGCTTAAAAATTCGTGTGTTACAGTTTAGTTGGGGACCTAGCTTAAAAATTTTTAAGCTAGGTCCTAGCTTAAAAATTCGTGTGTTACAGTTTAGTTGGGTTTAGAAGGTCATGCAAATGTTGGTGTTATTCTCTTGGCTACAAGATACCAATAACCAAATACATCTAACGGCTTTTTAAGAATTTTATATACCAATAATATAACTGTTGTAATTTCAACAAAAGAGCCGCTGAAGATGAGCCTTATATAGGCTAGAAACATGTTGGGCAACATTTAATAAAAATTGTGTTAAATAACATAAAACAGTGTACATTTGTCTGCATAACATATATATATAATTAAAAATGTACGGTACAAGTAACGTAAAGTTTAAGATCTTATTCTTTACAGTGGAAATGGGATTTATGAAGAAAAAGGTTCATACTTCTGATATAAGTATTGTTAAAAGTAGCGTATATACAATTTCTGCAGCCAGTACTCCAGCTTAGATTTGTACATTCTCAAGTACACACGTGTCGATTTGTAGTTCCATAAAAAGGCAGTTATTGACGCCTGGAAACTTTCGTTTTTGTTCTGCTTCGTATAGATAGAAGTTGTGTTGACTGATTGACGCAGGCGAATTAATTCAATACTCATGGTAAACGTGACTGGCAGCATAAAATATATTGTCTTTAAATGACAAATCGCCGATCCCAGTGGCCGTGCGGTCTAAGGCGTGGGTCTGTGTCCGTTCGCTTGCTGGGATTGTGGGTTCGAATCCCGCCAGAGGCATGGATGTCTGTCTCTTGTGAGTGTTATGTGTTGTCAGGTAGAGGTCTCTGCGACGGGCCGATCACTCGTCCAGAGTAGTCCTACGAGGTGTGGTGTGTCTGAGTGTGATCGTGAGGCTTCGATAGGTCCTGGCCCATTAGGGGCTGTTGCACAATTAAAAAAAAAAAAATAACAGATCAAAATTGAGGGGAAAAATCTTGTAAAACTGAAGCCTGGGTAGCTTAGTCGGTATGGTAACTAGGCTACGGGCTGAAGGTCCAAGGTTCGACTTCCTGTAGACGCAAAAGATTTCTTTTTCTCCAAAACGTCCAAACTGTTTCTAGGGCCCACCCAGCCTCTTATTCAACGAGGACCGCTCCCCCCCCCCCCCCCGGGATATAGCTGTCGGGGTGTGAAGTGAGCCATTCACATCCATCTAGTGCTAAGGTTAAGAATGAGTGGAGCTACACATCTATTCTCCCCATACACCTTGACTGCGTAGATTGGGAAAACTTTTATCTTTTAAACTAACGGCCAGGCTAGTGATGCAGTTCAAAACAGCCGTTCGTACGTTCGATATATTGTTAGTAGAGCTTACTGTCACCAACTGGCAGTGATGTCAATAGGATCACGCGGAATTGGCCTGGCTCCTCAAACAGGTTTGACATTGTAATAACCTGGTGGGATGCGTCCGTGCCGCAGGCAGTACCTGAAACCGGGCTTCAGTATGACCACACATGTAATGAAACTCAGGCGCGGACCAAACGGGGGGGGGGGACTGCAGTCCCCAACTCCCTGAAATCAAAATTTAAAAAGAAACACAGATTTTGATTTAACCATCTTCCGAAATCAGTCACTTCAATCGGCTAATAACCAACGCATTGGAATTTTGAAAAATAAAATAAAAACTTCGAAAGTCTTCGATGAAATTAAAAAAACCGAAACTTGAGACATTGTGATTTGAATTAGGTGGGCGAGTCACGGAACATTTAGTAATATTTATATGTATACAGGGTGAACGAAAGTTCACGGCCAAGGTGACACAAGGTGAATCTACACCACAATACAAGAACAAAAAAATATACGAACAGGCCTTCTGAAGCATGGGTTCCGAGTTACGTCTCCTGACGATTAAAGAAACGACAGTGTCCAGCTTGAGCTAAACAGTGATTGCCTGACTCGCTGGAAAACTCCAGGTGTCGTACGAATTGTCTCAAATCCATTCTGTATTTGTTGTTGTTGCAAGTCCTGGACGTCAGACTTCTGTAGCACAAACAGTTGACTGCAGATGTCACCAGAGATAAAAATGTGAGGGATTTAAATCAGGGGAAGAAGCAGGCCATGCTGTTGGTCCACATCATATCCATTGTTCAGGGAAACACGTTGTCAACAATTCCCGAACTGCAAGAAGATGTGGTGGAGTACCATCATGCATGAACCATAAATGAATCCCAGTCTGCAGATCCACATCTTGCAACAGCTCTGGCAAGACGTTCGTAGGAAATCATTGTAAACAGCCCCAGTCAGACGTGATGGAAGAAAGTAGGGTCCCAGGAGTCTGTCTACTGCAGTGCCTGCATGGACACTCAAGGTGGACACTGAATATTTTCTTTAATTAATAGTATTATAAACAACAAATGCACTTTTTGTATTTCTGTTACACTTTTACCCTACATATGTTTCGGCAGTGGTCCAGCCATCATCAGGGGTATGTAGGGTAAAAGTGTAACAGAAATACAAAAAGTCCATTTGTTGGTTATAATACTACTAATTGAATCAAAATGCACGGTGAATATAATCTGGAAATTTTCTTTAATCTTCAGGAGGTCGTAACAAAGAAACAATTCTTCAGAAGGCCTATATTTGTACAATTGTTTTTCTTGTAATGTGGTGTAGATTCACCTTCTGTAAGTTTGGCCATGATTTTTCGATCACCCTGTATAAATGTAGGTATAAAAATGTTATGTTACAGTTATATTTATAAGATTATTTTTATAATATAATTTTTAAAATAAAAACCAAATTATATATAGCCTCACGGTCAGCCCCCCCCCCCAATGAAAAATTCTGGATGCGCGCCTGTGGAAAGTGCCAAATAATCAAGTAATGGGAAACATGACAAATTCATACAAAATATTTGTTGTAAAATCTAAAGAAAAGAGACCATGTAGATTATTCAGGCACAGGTAGGAGGCTAATATACTACTTTACTTTAAAGATAGACATAGTACTTTCCGCCGATACCTCGATTAATTTCTACCAAACTACACGGCTTCACGCCTTAGAAGACAATAATATTCAATACTAAAATCGATTCTGAACAGGAATGTGTCTGAGGGTCTGTAGTTGCGAGATGTTGTGAACACGGTAATGAACATGCGGGTAACTCAACAAGTCACTGAATTTCATTACTAGCTGAACAACTGTTAGCTTCTCAGGAAGGAGTCTAGTCCAAAACACAGCGTAACAACCTTTCTCAGGCATCACTTCTGACCAACCCTCGTTACTAACACATCGAAATTATTACTTGTTACAAAAAGCAACACATTATCAGAAGGCCGTGCCATGGCTCAGGCGGTTAGTCGCTGGTCTCTCACCGCGGAGGCCCGGGTTCGATCCCGTGGCAGTCCATGTGGGATTTGTGGTGAACAAAGTGGCACTGGGTCAGGGTTTTCCCCGAGTACTTCGGTTTACCCCTGTCAATTTCATTCCACCGGTGCTCCATTAGACGGAAGAACTAATCATCTTCATCACAGGGTTGCACAATAAGCCTCAAGGCTGGGGTGCGTCCGTAGCATCTGCTGCGGGGGCCCTCCAGAAAAAAAAAATATTATCAGGAAAAGAGTAACGTAATTATGTGTACGTTCTTCTCAGTCGTTATTAGTATCTAATGCAGTGGTATTCAACCTGGGGTACGCGTACCCCCGGGGGTACGCGAAGACATTTTAGGGGGTACGTAAAATTAAAAAAAAAATAAATATTATTTCATGATAAACACTGAATAATCAGGGACAGATTTAATACATTATTTTGGATGTAATTTATTTAACTTATTTTAGATGTAGATTATAGACTATGTATAACTTGAATTATGCACCAACAGTTTTGGGGGCATAAAGTTGAAGAGAATTTAAATCTGGGGGTATGCGAACAAAAAAAAGGTTGAATACCACTGATCGAATGTAAATCAGGGTTGCCAACAGAAGAAAGTCATAGAAAGTATAGCCACCGTACCGAAGATGCGTCTGCTGAGGTTGGCACTAAGTTTTAAGCTTACTTAGCGATAAAAACTGTCAGCTTTCAGGTTTTTGATGCAGCGATACAAATTCAAGGCTAACAGCGATATTTGTGGCACCAAGGTCAGGGTCGAACTACCGCTTTACTGACGAAGGCTCAAGGATGCCAGCTCTTCAGGTCTCATTTAGCCTCCCACTTTTTAAAAACCCAAAACCGGGACACTTAATAACATTTAACCCGTCGCGCAATGACAAAAGCAAAGTTAATTTATTAATATCACTACAACGAGAAAACCCAGGCGACAAAATTAATGCATACAGATACAAAAAGCAATCCCATTACAAGCCCTGAGGGTTCCAGGAGGCTGAGGCTCCCAGAATTACTAGACAGTCGGCACATGAAGGTGGTACAGTTGTCAGCCCTACGCACCGGCCGCCTTTACCACCCCCAGGAAATATTCCTGGTACTAATTTCTGTTAGAGGCTGAGTCGACACCAGGGCCCTAGTACGGCCGGAAGGATGACACAATCGAGAATCGAACCCGCAACCTTCCGGCTTGTAGCGTAGTGCCTCAACCAAATGCGCCACCGCGTGCCCCACATACAGATACAAAAAAAGAAACAATTAGAACACCGCTCAAACTCAAACACCCACTTCACTTAACTGATTTTTCTTTACATGTCCGTTCGTCATCCTTTGCGGCCGCAGTCCAGACTCTACTAACTAACTAACTAACTAACTAACTAATTAACTAACTCCATTGAGCAGAGTCCTCATTGAGAAGCTAGCAGGTCGTCAGCTAGTCAAGAAGTTCCCCGCGTTTTACGGAACCAGAAGGTTCATTACCGCACTCAGAAGAGCCCGCCACCTGTCCCTATCCTGAGCCAGATCAATCCAGGCCATGTCCCCCCATCCCAAACTCCACAATCAGTAATATACACACCTTCATCTCCGTTTGCTATGGTTGTGCCACAATTACAGCTGTTTCCTCCTACTGTGGGGAAAGTCAAAATGTTGTTATGCGTTGTCAGGAATGTCTTATTTTCATGACTTGGAAAAACCCGGGACATTTGGAGTCCCGAACCGAATTTTGCAGGAAACAGGGACAGAGCTATCCGTGACTTCAGGCTTCCGCCGCGATGTTGATGAGATTGCGCTCTTCTGGGATATTACGCAGTGTAGAGTGGTAATACTTTACCGACGTTTTGGGACAATGTATCTGTCTTCTTGGACTTCTTGGCCCTTGAAGATGGGACCCACACGTTGTCCTGAAACGTCGGTAACCACTCGACGCTGCGTAATATCCCAGAAGAGCGTAGATCTCAGGGACAGAGCTCTTTAAAGCCAATGAGATCTACTGTCCTGGGAAAAACGGAAATAATGGGATCCTTACTCTCAGGGTTCACGCCTGTAAAGCTTTGCCTTCGACCTGTTCACACTCACCGTCATCCAGACCTGTCCACACTCACCGTCACCCAGACCTGTCCACACTCACCTTCACCCAGACCTGTCCACACTCACCGTCACCCAGACCTGTCCACACTCACCTTCACCCAGACCTGTCCACACTCACCGTCACCCAGACCTGTCCACACTCACCGTCACCCAGACCTGTCCACACTCACCTTCACCCAGACCTGTCCACACTCACCGTCAGCCAGACCTGTCCACACTCACCGTCACCCAGACCTGTCCACACTCACCGTCACCCAGACCTGTCCACACTCACCGTCAGCCAGACCTGTCCACATTGACCGTCACCCAGACCTGTCCACACTGACCGTCACCCAGACCTGTCCACACTCACCGTCAGCCAGACCTGTCCACACTCAACTTCACCCAGACCTGTCCACAATCACCGTCACCCAGACCTGTCCACACTCACCGTCACCCAGACCTGTCCACACTCACCGTCACCCAGACCTGTCCACAATCACCGTCACCCAGACCTGTCCACACTCACCGTCACCCAGACCTGTCCACACTCACCGTCACCAGACCTGTCCACACTCACCGTCAGCCAGACCTGTCCACACTCAACTTCACCCAGACCTGTCCACAATCACCGTCACCCAGACCTGTCCACACTCACCGTCACCCAGACCTGTCCACACTCACCGTCACCCAGACCTGTCCACACTCACCGTCACCCAGACCTGTCCACACTCACCGTCACCCAGACCTGTCCACACTCACCGTCACCCAGACCTGTCCACACTCACCGTCACCCAGACCTGTCCACACTCACCGTCAGCCAGACCTGTCCACACTCACCTTCACCCAGACCTGTCCACACTGACCGTCACCCAGACCTGTCCACACTCACAGTCAGCCAGACCTGTCCACACTCACAGTCAGCCAGACCTGTCCACAATCACCGTCACCCAGACCTGTCCACACTCACCGTCACCCAGACCTGTCCACACTCACCGTCAGCCAGACCTGTCCACACTCACCTTCACCCAGACCTGTCCACACTCACCGTCACCCAGACCTGTCCACACTCACCGTCACCCAGACCTGTCCACACTCACCGTCACCCAGACCTGTCCACACTCACCGTCACCCAGACCTGTCCACACTCACCGTCAGCTAGACCTGTCCACACGCACCTTCACGGACTTTGTCCATCGTCCGCATAAATTTAAAAATATAACCTTGATTTCAGGCTTCCGCCGCAATGTTGATGTAATCTGTGGTCTTTTGGGTAATTACACGTCGTCGTGTGGTAATTATTTACCGACGTTTCGGGACAACGTGTCGGTCCCATCTTCACGGGTCAAGATTCCAAGGAGGAAAGAAAGCCGATGACAAGGAAACTTGACTCACGACGTTTCGGAAGCTGTTTCTTCTTCCGTCTTCAGGTGAAGGGAGGGGAGACACCTACTGAGATGGATCCCTTAGACCGAGCTAATCTCAATCACTGGCCGCATTTTGCTCATCGCTATTTTAGACGAAAGTTGGCAAGGCTCAGTTTCCGAAACAATAACGAATAAACAATAAATACTACAGTATTGGTTGTTTGTGACAATAATATTTAGTAAATCAGACACCTAGAGCATGATGCAAATAATAGTACTGTTACACAACACCTTCGACGAATCCTGTTAATTTCGATTTGTTCAGAATTTGCAACATTTCACGCTAAGGTCAGCATTGTATGATTTGTTTACTATACGTTGTTTGTTGTTAATTTGTAGTGGCAATTCAAGTTTAGGCCGATCCCAGTGGCCGTGCGGTCTAAGGCGTGGGTCTGCGGCCGCTCGCTTACTAGGATTGTGGGTTCGAATCCCACCGGGGGCATGGATGTCTGTGTTGTGTTTGTTGTATAAGGACTAATATGGAACATAAGTGACATGAAGGACAACATGATTTAATACAGTACAAAAATGGATCAAAGGGAAAAAACCCCGGACAGGCACAAAAAAAAAACCCCGGGGGCATGGATGTTTGTGTTGTGTTTGTTGTATAAGGACGGTAGTATGGAACATAAGCGGCATGAAGGACAAAGGATTTAGAAGTATAAAAATGGATCAAAGAAAAAAAATCCCACCGGGGGCATGGATGTCTGTCTCTTGTGAGTGTTGTGTGTTGTCAGGTAGAGGTCTCTGCGACGGGCTGGTCACTCGTCCAGAGGAGTCCTACCGAGTGTGGTGTGTCTGAGTGTGATCGTGAAGCCTCGAAAAATAAGGCGGCCTAGGCCCCCATGGGGCTGTCGAGCCATTGAAAAAAAATCAAATTTAGTTAAGAGAATTTCTAAGTTACTGTCACAAACTGTTTTAACCTACAGACTGACAATTCTTCGTCACGCTGGAATCCCATTCGCTGTGGGTAACATTAAGTGACCCAATTTTTTCTCTCTGTGAGATTTGGTTTAGCTCTGAATTTCTGCGAGAAAACAGACGTTCTTGCCTACGTGTATGACGTAGACCAGTGGTATTCAACCTGGGGTACGCGTACTCCCGGGGTACGCCTACTCCCGGGGGTACGCGAAGACATCTTAGGGGGTACGTAAAATTAAAAAAATGTATTATTTCATGATAAACACTGAATAATCAGGGCCAGATTAGGGTTAGCCACAAGAGACCCGGACATAAGGACATGCGATTTGGGAGCGCCATTTCTCTCTCTCTCTCTCTCCTCTCTCTCCCTCTTTTATGCAATTCTTATCTGGGCGGCTAGTTTAATTTTCTTCCACATAGTGCATATAATTTTGCTTTGCTAAAATACCTTTGTTCCTTTATTAATTTTTATATGATAGGCAATAATATATTTGTTATTTAATAGCTTGATTCTCCTTTTTTCACACTTAAAACTTGTTATTCAACACATTATTTTGGATGTAATTTATTTAACTTATTTTAGATGTAGATTATAGACTACGTATAACTTGAATTACGCACCAACAACTTTGGGGGTACAAAGTTGCAGAAAAATTATATCTGTGGGTACGCGAACAAAAAAGGTTGAATACCGCTGACGTAGACTGTCAGCTGAGAGTGTTCGCCTTAGAAGCTTTGTTCACCCACACTGCCTTACGGAACTGACAGCCAACACCGACCGTTAATCCTAGTATTTCTTAATTTATAATCGAGTAAGACGCATCCTGAACCGTAATGCATAATCGCACCACTCCCGTCTTTTGTCAACATAAATATTCCAGCTTGGGATGGCTCGGCAGAGAATTGAACCCAGGAACGATCAGTCACATCCTACTGCACTCTCATGATGTGGGAAACCTCACTGTGTTGAAACATAAGAATTGTAACTAATAGAAATCTAACACACCACACTTTAATGAAACAAATTACAGTCATGAAAGGGACTGAATATTTTGTGTCGTTATAACCGAGTGTTGTTATAACCGAGGAGTGTAATGTTATGGTTAAAAGTGAGGAATTGTATTGGTACCACAGAATGCCTTACGCTATAGACGAGATGTAGCGTAAACCGAGGTGTTATAACCGGGTTCGAATGTACTTTATTAAACAAACTTAACTATGTGTTTTGGTTCTTGGGTAAGCCATCCTCTGACCACAGTAAAAAAATATATATAGGAATTTACACTGGAATTAAAAAAATCTATTAAAAGGAACCGAAAGCTCAACCTTACGCTGGTATTATTTAAGAAAATTCTGTCCTCGAATGTAAAGCTAAAATTATCCCTGCCCACGCCATGAAGGCATACAGGCAGAGTACAGGGAGAATTCCACTTATTTTTAATCTCGGCACCACATGGAGGTAAGTGGTTAGCTTGATATCCCGGCTACCTTACCCCAGAGAACCTCCGGTACCAACTGAATGCGGGGCTGGGTGGGCCCCAGAAATGTTATGGACGTTTGGGAGAAGAAAGGATCTCTGACCTATGAGGGAGAGCGAACCACGTTTTGTTCGGTGCCCTAGTGTAGTCGCTACACCGACTGTGCTCTCCCATCTCCCATTGTCCTCGAACTGTCCATAAGTACTCGTATATGATGTTAATTATATTAAATTTCTTGTCGTATATGACTGTGTGACATCTATTTACGCATCTTACAGTCACTGGCACTGCTGCGAACTTGCTGGATATTGTTGCCGGATCTTCCAGATAGTACGAAGAATAAGTATTATTAGAGTGACATGTGGCCTTTGTGTGAGGGTACTGACAGCTGTCCGTAGATCACAGTAGCATAGAGTATTTAATAACATGTGGCCTTTGGTGAGGTACTGACAGCTGTCGTAGATGCACAGTAGCATAGATTATTATTATTATAACATGTGGCCTTTGTGTGAGGGTACTGACAGCTGTCCGTAGATGCACAGTAGCATAGAGTTCCGTATAACGAGTGAAAGCGGTAAGGCGGTTTTCGGGAATAAAGTAAACCGCTGTAGCCTAAATTATATAATATACATAAAACTTGTTTCTACCTCACGGAAAACACATTCTATGTAGTTACGAAAACAACTCTGTAAACGATGTTTTAGGAAATAATCGCCGTTTGCTCAGTATCATATGAAGCACATAAATACACTGTGTGGCAAAATGCAGAATTTTTAGTGTTATAGCAGCTGGTACATATAATTACCATTGAGATTTTATAGGTTACATATATAGTACTTACGGGATGAACGATTTGGGGTTCGAATCCCGGCAGATGGAAGAGATTTTTCTCTACTCCAAAACGTCCAGACCGGTTTTGGGCCCACCCAACCTCCCATTCAGTGGATACCGAAGTTCTTTGCGGGGTAAAGCGGCCGGGGCGTGAATTTGACCACTCGGGGTTGGTGCAGAGGTTGAAAACGAGCGGAGCTATATGTCTACCCCTCCTTATATGGCTTCATGGCTTAGAGAGGGACAAATTTACCTTTTCTTAAATTATGTAATGCAGAAATGTAGGCGTATACCAAGCCAGGAGACAACAGCACATCTCTTGCCTTCTGGAAGAACGTGGTTCGAGTCCCGGTCAGATGCACCGTTATGCTTCACCGCAGTTTCCCTAAGCATTGGTGGCATAGTGCCGCGTGTCATTCCACGTGACTACCGTCGGTGTTCGAACCCTGTCTTTCACCTTCGAATCTAGGGCAACGCCATGCGCCACTTTAGCGCGCACAGCATCCCGAATCATTGACCTCGAGTGCCAGTTAGTGTTCTTTAGCTCTCGCAGTTCGCGAGATCCTGTGGCTGCTGTTTTCTGAACGGTCCGTTAATGCACTGTCGAAAAAACAAAAACACGCCCTAAAACAATGAACAGGACAGTACTGCGAACAGGCCACGGCATTTTTGTGTCTCGTTATTTCATCAGGACCCTCAGCAGTTGGTACTATGACTTCGTTCTGAAGCCGTAAGGCGGCGCGCACACCGAAGAAAATGATTTCAAGCAACTGGTTTCATGAAACGTGAAACTACATTTGCACGAAACTAACGCAAAATGCGGACAACGAGTTTGAAGCAATGAAATTGTGGTTGCCTGAAAATCTCAACGTTCGCATTTTGCCTTTTCACACCGGGATACAAATAGCTAGTTTCTTGCAACCGCAGCTTCACGTTGCACGAAACTCATTACTTAAAACCAGTTTCTTCGTTTTGGGCGCACCCGTAAGTCCATCTTAATCATTTCCTACCTCACAGTAAACAAAGACACTAGTGGTTAATGATGTATAAAGCTATTCCATTACAGGCCTGGAGAGGCCTTTAGGGCTCCAAGAGGCTGAGGTTCCCAGATTTCTAGACAGTTGGCACATGAAGGTGGTAAGGTTGTCAGCCCTACGCACTGGCCGCCTTTACCCCCCAGGAATTATTCCTGGACTCATTTCTGTTGGAGGCTGAGTCGACCCCAGTGCCATAGTGCGGCCGAAAGGATTATGTCAATGAAAAATTCCAATGACACCCTGGGAAATCGGAAAATAATCGCTGTTTGTTGTGAGAAATCCATGCTAAACATATAAAACACAGAATGTGGGCAAAAAGAAAATGTTTTTAATGAGGGTAGAACATACAAGAGTGACGAAAAGAAAGACTGAGGCAGAGAAACTTGTGGGCTTGTTAATCCAAATTGAGTTGACCCAGTGACTTCAGGCAGAGTGGAAACTTCCATAACAAAGACGAGAAGACAGCCCTGTCGTCTGCAACAAGGGTACAAGTGCGCCCAGCGATGCAGCACCCAGAACGCTTTATTTCACATCGTCTGTGTCCTAAAGTCCTGGGATGTTCTTTCTAAATCCTTTCAAATGTTTCGCTATAGATCTATGGAGAGTCTACCAGTCTACATCTGCAGTTAAAACCTGTGGCCCGCAGAACCGCAGAGTTATTCCAAGGGGGCCGCAAAGCTATTCCAAATGGCTCGATTGACAGAGCCTAAAGGTACAGTGAAAGCGAAAAATCACACAACCCGTATTTAAATGTTTATTGATGGCTGTGCCGATCCCAGTGGCCGCGCGGTCTGCGGCCGCTCGCTTGCTGGGACTGCGGGTTCGAATCCCGCCGGGGGCACGGATGTTTGTCTCTTATGAGTGTTGAGCGTTGCCAGGTAGAAGTCTCTGTGACGGGCTGATCACTCGTCCAGAGGAGTCCTACCGAGTGTGGTGTGTCTAAGTGTAATCGTGAAGCCTCGATAATGAGAAGGCCGTGGCCAACTACGGCATGTCGAGCCATGGGGGAAAATATTGATGGCTGTACTTGAACCAATTAAACTGGATTTATAGCAAGAATGTAGTATATATAATTGCGACTATACCAGCGCAGAAAAAGTGCAGGTCACGTGACTTTAACACACTCGTGCCGGCCGCCTTTCAACAGTCAAGTGCTAACATTCTGTTGTCGCAAATGCAACTGAACTTGCAAGAATGAGTTTAAGGACACCTTTACTGATTAGCTTCAGCTGATGAAGTGGATACGTTAACAGACAAAACAGCAGGATGCGGAGTGCTGAAGATCTCCATACTTTCCGCGGAAGACAGTCGCACTCGCTAGCAAGTCGCAGTATGAAGTGTTGTCTCGTGGCGCAGAATAATCGGCCCCGTTTTGTTCAGACAAAGGGCAACTGCAGAACTTCACGGAATTTCATGTCCTTGTTGGAAGTTAAGGAACAATACGTGGCTACGACATATACAGCGAATTGGAAGTTAAGGAACAATACGTGGCTACGACATATACAGCAAATTGGAAGTTAAGGAACAATACGTGGCTACGACATGTACAGCAAATTGGAAGTTAAGGAACAATACGTGGCTACGACATGTACAGCAAATTGGAAGTTAAGGAACAATACGTGGCTACGACATGTACAGCAAATTGGAAGTTAAGGAACAATACGTGGCTACGACATATACAGCAAATTGGAAGTTAAGGAACAATACGTGGCTACGGCATATACAGCGAATTGGAAGTTAAGGAACAGTACGTGGCTACGGCATATACAGCAAATTGGAAGTTAAGGAACAATACGTGGCTACGATCATATACAGCAAATTGGAAGTTAAGGAACAATACGTGGCTACGACATATACAGCAATTGGAAGTTAAGGAAATACGTGGCTACGCATTACAGCAAATTGGAAGTTAAGGAACAATACGTGGCTACGACATTACAGCAAATTGGAAGTTAAGGAACAATACGTGGCTACGACATTACAGCAAATTGGAAGTTAAGGAACAATACGTGGCTACGGCATGTACAGCAAATTGGAAGTTAAGGAACAATACGTGGCTACGACTATGTACAGCAAATTGGAAGTTAAGGAACAATACGTGGCTACGATATTACAGCAAATTGGAAGTTAAGGAACAATACGTGGCTACGAATATACAGCAAATTGGAAGTTAAGGAACAATACGTGGCTACGACATATACAGCAAATTCAACACTGCTAGTGATGTGAGAGGGGAACACGGTGGCGCAGTTGGTTGAGGCACTGCGCTACAAGCCGGAAGGTCGCGGGTTCGATTCCCGATGGTGTCATAATCCATTCGGCCGCACTGTGGTCCTGGGGTCGACTCAGCCAGGAATATTTCCTGGGGGGTAAAGGCGGCCTGTGCGTAGGGCTGACAACCTTACCACATTCATGTGCCGATTGTCTAGAAATCTGGGAGCCTCAACCTCCTGGAACCCTAAGGGCCTGTCCAGGCCTGTAATGGGTTTGCTTTACCTTCTTCCCCGTGTGGTGACCGGGAAAAGAATAGTCCCACTGCAGCCCATGCAGGTCGTAAAAGGCGACCAAAATGGGTACCAAGTGCCTGGGGGTATAGCTGGGCCACCCTGCCCCGGGGGTTATAAATTCGGCGGACTGGCCCTCCAGGTTGGGGTTTGGGCGACAGGCTGACAACCTGTCACTGTAAAAAGCTGACCGTTAGGAAACCTAATATGTGGCCTCGGAACAGTCGGTGGACTGGGAGAGGGCCATTAAGGAGGCGAAGGTCCGCATTGGACTGTAGTGCCACCGAAGAAGAAGAAGAAGAAGTGATGTGAGAGCTCTTTCGCGATGGCATTATATGTTAACACTTGTGGCCCCCTTGATCACCGGAATAGAATTTTTAAGTTTGGGGCTTTCAGAAACAGAATATGTACAGAAGAACCCGCACAAATTATAAAAATTGAAACAAAATATTCAGGTCTGCAGGAACTCTTCACCGGGTTGTATCAGACATCAGGAAAAGAGTGAATGTATGCATTGCTGACCGTGGTGGATATTTCAGACACTCGATATAACATTGTGTTTGTTTGATGATATTAATGTACTCTTTTTGACAAACACATTTTTTTTCAAGAAATGGTTACGTGAATTTTCCCTCATCCTGTATGAGAATGTGTGTGTGTTTGGGGGGGGGGGAGGGGGGGGCCGCGAAAATTTTTAAAGTTGAGAAACTGGCTGGGAACTGCTGGTCTACAATTAAAAAATGTTTCCACCTTTTGGCGGGTCTTTAGGTTCAGAAAGGAGGGACCCAAAAGAGGTAGCTACGAATATATTGCATGAGAAGTCTCATATAACAGCCGACAAGGGGCATTCCTGCAGCTTGAGAGTTGGTAAGTGAACAAATACTCGCTGTAAGCAAAAAAAAAAAAAAAAAACTGCCATGTTACAAAATATTAAAAAAGCTTTCGACTTGAAAAAGCGGGCTGTTGTGAACGCGATAATGAACACGGTAATGAATCTTCGGGTTCCATAAAGAGCGGGGAATTTCTCTACCAATTTAAACACCATTAGTTTGTGTGATTTTAGGTTCTTACTGCGGTGACATGAAGAAAGCCTAAAGATAGACGCAGTCAGTTCCGAAAGTCGACAAATTTCTGCCGGACTGACCAACGTCACATCCCAGAAGGCAGTCTTCTTCGACTATTGGCTTCTAATGGACGGAGCTCGAGGGAGTTAACCATTCTAACGGACGGAGCTCGAGGGAGTTAAGAACCATTCTAACGGACGGAGCTCGAGGGAGTTAACCATTCTAACGGACGGAGCTCGAGGGAGTTAACCATTCTAACGGACGGAGCTCGATGAAGTTAACCATTCTAACGGACGGAGCTCGAGGGAGTTAACCATTCTAACGGACGGATCTCGAGGGAGTTAACCATTCTAACGGACGGGGCTCGAGGGAGTTAACCATTCTAACGGACGGATCTCGAGGGAGTTAACCATTCTAACGGACGGAGCTCGAGGGAGTTAACCATTCTAACGGACGGAGCTCGAGGGAGTTAACCATTCTAACGGACGGATCTCGAGGGAGTTAACCATTCTAACGGACGGGGCTCGAGGGAGTTAACCATTCTAACGGACGGAGCTCGAGGGAGTTAACCATTCTAACGGACGGAGCTCGAGGGAGTTAACCACAAACCATTCATCCAGTTCAGTGGCCACTTCACCCTACGTGAAATGGAAATATATCAGAATAGTTCCTTGGCGCTGGCATGTAAACAACAATTATACATTACTACGTACGGGATGTGACGCCGTGTACTTTGATACAAATTTACCGAGACATTGGAAAAACGTGCTGCTTACATTATTACACACCTCGCCTCTTTCTACCCTGAAGATGGAGGCAGTAGGTTCTTCCGAAACATCGGTAAATTCCTACCAGCCACAAAACTCGAAAATGCTGCAAGATGTTGACGGGGGACGGAAGCAAGCGCCTCTCGACAGCAGAGCGGTGCAAACTAGCCTTGAGTCTGTATGTAAATATAACATCGGTTGACTGAGAAGGTCAAGACTTCCCAGCAGTGCTGCCAGCATCAGTTAAAACCACTTATGAAAGTGCCTCCTTCTATATAAGACTAATTTTAGTTTATTTTTCTTTCGGAAAGCGAATTGGCAGATGTGAGCAACACATAAGAGCATCTGACGTTCAGACAGCTGTGCACAGACGTGCCAATCACATACATCTATTTCTTGTCCATCGCCACAGGCTTCTCTTTGCACAGGGTCTACGCACAGACGGACAGAAAAGGGTGCCTTCGCAAGTTGGCAGCCACTTCAGGACTACATGGTGTCATTTTCAGGGTCTACTCTGAAGATGTTAGCAGCAAATTCCTTCGAAACGTCGGTAGCGACTTATTATGCTACACGCTGTCATATTCATTGTCTACGTAACTATGGAGACAGCAGGTTACAGCATGAAGACTACCAAATGACGCCACCCAGAGAGTATCAGACTGGATCATATCCGTTATAACCCCACCAATTGTTTTGGCTACAGAGGTGCATGTTGTAACAGAGAGAGACTAGCCTGACGTCTAACTTAAGCCCTTTTCGTATGGCAACACAGTGGTGGGGTTATAACTAGAAAGGTCTTTCAGGTTTAACCTTGTTGTCACGGACACATGCTTCACTGTTACGCTATACAGCAGTCTGTAGTCACGGATCCATGCTTCACTGTTAACGATATACAGTAGGCTGGAGTCACGGACCCATGCTTCACTGTTAACGCTATACAGCAGTCTGTAGTCACGGACACATGCTTCACTGTTACGCTATACAGCAGTCTGTAGTCACGGATCCATGCTTCACTGTTAACGATATACAGTAGGCTGGAGTCACGGACCCATGCTTCACTGTTAACGCTATACAGCAGTCTGTAGTCACGGAGCCATGCTTCACTGTTAACGCTATAGAGTAGTCTGTAGTCACGGACCCATGCTTCACTGTTACGCTATACAGCAGTCTGTAATCACGGACCCATGCTTCACTGTTAACGCTATACAGCAGTCTGCAGTCAGGGACCCATGCTTCACTGTTAACGCTATGCAGCAGTCTGTAGTCACGGACCCATGCTTCACTGTTACGCTATACAGTAGTCTGTAGTCACGGACCCATGCTTCACTGTTAACGCTATACAGCAGTCTGTAGTCACGGACCCATGCTTCACTGTTAACGCTATACGGCAATCTGAATCACGGGTCCATGCTTCACTGTTACGCTATACAGTAGTCTGTAGTCACGGAACAATAATTCACTGTTAACGCTATACAGTAGTCTGAATCACGGACCCATGCTTCACTGTTACGCTATACAGTAGTCTGTAGTCACGGACCAATAATTCACTGTTAACGCTATACAGTAGTCTGAATCACGGACCCATGCTTCACTGTTACGCTATACAGTAGTCTGTAGTCACGGAACAATAATTCACTGTTAACGCTATACAGTAGTCTGAATCACGGACCCATGCTTCACTGTTACGCTATACAGTAGTCTGTAGTCACGGACCAATAATTCAATGTTAACGCTATACAGTAGTCTGAATCACGGGCCAATGCTTCACTGTTACGCTATACAGTAGTCTGTAGTCACGGACCAATAATTCACTGTTAACGCTCTACAGTAGTCTGTAGTCACGGACCCATGCTTCACTGTTAACGCTATACAGCAGTCTGTAGTCACGGACCAATAATTCAATGTTAACGCTATACAGTAGTCTGAATCACGGGCCAATGCTTCACTGTTAACGCTATACAGTAGTCTGTAGTCACGGACCAATAATTCACTGTTAACGCTCTACAGTAGTCTGTAGTCACGGACCCATGCTTCACTGTTAACGCTATACAGCAGTCTGTAGTCACGGACCAATAATTCAATGTTAACGCTATACAGTAGTCTGTAGTCACGGACCCATGCTTCACTGTTAACGCTCTACAGTAGTCTGTAGTCACGGACCCATGCTTCACTGTTAACGCTATACGGCAATCTGAATCACGGGTCCATGCTTCACTGTTACGCTATACAGTAGTCTGTAGTCACGGAACAATAATTCACTGTTAACGCTATACAGTAGTCTGAATCACGGACCCATGCTTCACTGTTACGCTATACAGTAGTCTGTAGTCACGGAACAATAATTCACTGTTAACGCTATACAGTAGTCTGAATCACGGACCCATGCTTCACTGTTACGCTATACAGTAGTCTGTAGTCACGGACCAATAATTCAATGTTAACGCTATACAGTAGTCTGAATCACGGGCCAATGCTTCACTGTTACGCTATACAGTAGTCTGTAGTCACGGACCAATAATTCACTGTTAACGCTCTACAGTAGTCTGTAGTCACGGACCCATGCTTCACTGTTAACGATATACAGCAGTCTGTAGTCACGGACCCATGCTTCACTGTTAACGATATACAGCAGTCTGTAGTCACGGACCCATGCTTCACTGTTAACGCTATGCAGCAGTCTGTAGTCACGGACCCATGCTTCACTGTTACGCTATACAGTAGTCTGTAGTCACGGACCCATGCTTCACTGTTAACGCTATGCAGCAGTCTGTAGTCACGGACCCATGCTTCACTGTTAACGATATACAGCAGTCTGTAGTCACGGACCCATGCTTCACTGTTAACGATATACAGCAGTCTGTAGTCACGGACCCATGCTTCACTGTTAACGATATACAGCAGTCTGTAGTCACGGACCCATGCTTCACTGTTAACGATATACAGCAGTCTGTAGTCACGGACCCATGCTTCACTGTTAACGCTATGCAGCAGTCTGTAGTCACGGACCCATGCTTCACTGTTAACGATATACAGTAGTCTGTAGTCACGGACCCATGCTTCACTGTTAACGATATACAGCAGTCTGTAGTCACGGACCCATGCTTCACTGTTAACGATATACAGCAGTCTGTAGTCACGGACCCATGCTTCACTGTTAACGCTATGCAGCAGTCTGTAGTCACGGACCCATGCTTCACTGTTACGCTATACAGTAGTCTGTAGTCACGGACCCATGCTTCACTGTTAACGCTATACAGCAGTCTGTAGTCACGGACCCATGCTTCACTGTTAACGCTATACGGCAATCTGAATCACGGGTCCATGCTTCACTGTTACGCTATACAGTAGTCTGTAGTCACGGAACAATAATTCACTGTTAACGCTATACAGTAGTCTGAATCACGGACCCATGCTTCACTGTTACGCTATACAGTAGTCTGTAGTCACGGACCAATAATTCACTGTTAACGCTATACAGTAGTCTGAATCACGGACCCATGCTTCACTGTTACGCTATACAGTAGTCTGTAGTCACGGAACAATAATTCACTGTTAACGCTATACAGTAGTCTGAATCACGGACCCATGCTTCACTGTTACGCTATACAGTAGTCTGTAGTCACGGACCAATAATTCAATGTTAACGCTATACAGTAGTCTGAATCACGGGCCAATGCTTCACTGTTACGCTATACAGTAGTCTGTAGTCACGGACCAATAATTCACTGTTAACGCTCTACAGTAGTCTGTAGTCACGGACCCATGCTTCACTGTTAACGCTATACAGCAGTCTGTAGTCACGGACCCATGCTTCACTGTTAACGCTATACGGCAATCTGAATCACGGGTCCATGCTTCACTGTTACGCTATACAGTAGTCTGTAGTCACGGAACAATAATTCACTGTTAACGCTATACAGTAGTCTGAATCACGGGTCCATGCTTCACTGTTACGCTATACAGTAGTCTGTAGTCACGGAACAATAATTCACTGTTAACGCTCTACAGTAGTCTGTAGTCACGGACCCATGCTTCACTGTTAACGCTATACAGCAGTCTGTAGTCACGGACCCATGCTTCACTGTTAACGCTATACGGCAATCTGAATCACGGGTCCATGCTTCACTGTTACGCTATACAGTAGTCTGTAGTCACGGAACAATAATTCACTGTTAACGCTATACAGTAGTCTGAATCACGGGTCCATGCTTCACTGTTACGCTATACAGTAGTCTGTAGTCACGGAACAATAATTCACTGTTAACGCTATACAGTAGTCTGAATCACGGGCCAATGCTTCACTGTTACGCTATACAGTAGTCTGTAGTCACGGACCAATAATTCACTGTTAACGCTCTACAGTAGTCTGTAGTCACGGACCCATGCTTCACTGTTAACGATATACAGCAGTCTGTAGTCACGGACCCATGCTTCACTGTTAACGCTATACAGCAGTCTGAATCACGGGTCCATGCTTCACTGTTACGCTATACAGTAGTCTGTAGTCACGGAACAATAATTCACTGTTAACGCTATACAGTAGTCTGAATCACGGGTCCATGCTTCACTGTTACGCTATACAGTAGTCTGTAGTCACGGAACAATAATTCACTGTTAACGCTCTACAGTAGTCTGTAGTCACGGACCCATGCTTCACTGTTAACGCTATACAGCAGTCTGTAGTCACGGACCCATGCTTCACTGTTAACGCTATACGGCAATCTGAATCACGGGTCCATGCTTCACTGTTACGCTATACAGTAGTCTGTAGTCACGGAACAATAATTCACTGTTAACGCTATACAGTAGTCTGAATCACGGGTCCATGCTTCACTGTTACGCTATACAGTAGTCTGTAGTCACGGAACAATAATTCACTGTTAACGCTATACAGTAGTCTGAATCACGGGCCAATGCTTCACTGTTACGCTATACAGTAGTCTGTAGTCACGGACCAATAATTCACTGTTAACGCTCTACAGTAGTCTGTAGTCACGGACCCATGCTTCACTGTTAACGATATACAGCAGTCTGTAGTCACGGACCCATGCTTCACTGTTAACGCTATACAGCAGTCTGTAGTCACGGACCCATGCTTCACTGTTACGCTATACAGCAGTCTGTAGTCACGGACCCATGCTTCACTATTACGCTATACAGCAGTCTGTAGTCACGGACCCATGCTTCACTGTTACGCTATACAGTAGTCTGTAGTCACGGACCCACGCCTCACGGTTACGCTATACAGCAGTCTGTAGTCACGGACCCATGCTTCACTGTTAACGCTATACAGCAGTCTGTAGTCACGGACCCATGCTTCACTGTTACGCTATACAGCAGTCTGTAGTCACGGACCCATGCTTCACTGTTACGCTATACAGCAGTCTGTAGTCACGGACCCATGCTTCACTGTTACGCTATACAGCAGTCTGTAGTCACGGACCCATGCTTCACTGTTAACGCTATACAGCAGTCTGTAGTCACGGACCCATGCTTCACTGTTACACTATACAGCGGCAAGCCAATTGCTTTACAAATCTGAATGTTATTCTCTTCATTGTCGTCACACAATTTCAGTCAAATGCCCTATTCGTCCTCTTTCTCACAGATAACGTCATGCAGTATATTTCTCATGATCAGTTGACCAATAAAACCGCATGACGTCAAAAAACACACCACTCTTGACGTTTGGTCGTGGAACGATCTATCATAGCACACAGACCTTGTTTTCGCTACCTTCAGTTGTCAACACAGGCGTAGACGAAGGGAAAGGGGAAGTGGAGTTACACCCCCCACGCATTCTTAACATCGACACTAGGTAAAGGCTAGTGGTCGTTTTCGCGTCACGGGTTGTTTATTCCAGACGAAGTGCTCTGCCTCAAGCCGGTCCGGACGCTTTGGAGAAGAGAAAAAGCACCTGCCTTTACCGGCAATCAAACCACGATTCCTCGGTCTTCCAACCCATAGCCTCGCCACTTACCGACTGAGCTAGGCCGGGTCGTGGAAATGTACCAAATATTAAGGAAATGATTTTAAAAATTCTAACCCATTCCTGAATAGAAAACCGCTTAACGACTGTCAACAAAATCCGTAAAACCATGACGCCATCACGTCTTCTAGGATGTGACGTCCTGTAGTCTGGTAGATATTCGGCCGACCTCTATCGTCGGGATAGAAAATAAACATTCCCCCCCCTCCCTTCGAAAATGGTTGTTGATTGTTAGCACGCTGCATCATGTGATGCTGACAGACTGAAGCACAATGTGACATGCGACAGGACCGCGGGACTGACTGTCGCTCTTTGCGGGCGTATGATTGTTGTCGGCGTTGTTCTGGTATGAGGCGTCGTTAGTGGAGAATGCCTTCTTTGACCCTTCACCTTCCAAGAAATTAACAATCATCCTGCACTGTCCAAGGTAATAATAATAATAAAAATAATAATAATAATAAACGAAAATGTAAATGTAATCACACAACCATTATCTGTATAAGAGAGAACTCAAATCCAAAATTCTTTCTTTCTCAGTCTGACCTCTGTCTACCTACTCATTGTAGGTGCAGAGGGTAATTCTTACCCTGATCACACTCAATGACAAACACACACACTCACTCACATTCTGTAGGACTCCCCTTGGACGAGGGTTCGGCCCGTCGCAGAGGCCTCTACCTGCACAACACACAACATTCATAACAGCCATGCCCCCGGCGGGATTCGAACTCGCAATCCCAGCAAGCGAGCGGCTGCAGACCGACGCCTTAGGCCGCGCGGTCACTGGGATCGGCTTTAGAATTCTTACCTGACATATTTTGGTCGTCTGAAATGAACTACCCCTCTTCTATTGACTGATGTAAATTTTTCAATAACTAGATCGCAGAAATTGTTTTTTTTTAAGTAATATTGTTACGTATTCATGGAGACTGACGTCCAAATATTATGAAAACTTTTATCGTTTCATTCTTTCATATAAAATCAATCATGCATCAACAAGACACAATAAATGAGAAAGATAATGTAATCATAAAGAAGTCACCACTCAACGGCTGAACGGAACTGACACGACGTAACACACAGCAACATATACAGGTATGTCGACGCATTAATATTTTTTTTTTCTATGGCTCGACAGCCTTATACGGGCCTGGGCCTCCTCGTGTCGTCGAGGTTTCATGGTCACACACATTTGAGACACACCACAGTCGGTAGGACTCCTCTGGACGAGTGACCAGCCCGTCGCAGAGACCTCTACCTGACAACAGACAACACTCACAAGAGACAGACATCCATGCCCCGGTGGGATTTTTTTTTTTGCCTGTCCGGGGTTTTTTCCCCTTTGATCCATTTTTGTACTGTTTAAATCCTTTCGTCCTTCATGTCACTTTACGTTCCATGCTACCGTCTTACAACAAACACAACACAAACATCCATGCCCCGGTGGGATTTTTTTTTTGTCTGTCCGGGGTTTTTCCCCTTTGATCCATTTTTGTACTGTTTTTAAATCCTTTTTGTCCTTCATGTCACTTTTACGTTCCATGCTACCGTCCTTATACAACAATCACAACACAAACATCCATGCCCCCGGTGGGATTCGAACCCACGATCCTAGTAAACGAGCGGCCGAAGACCCACGCCTTAGACCGCACGGCCACTGGGATCGGCCGCATTAATAAATACATCCTTATAAATTCCTTCCGATTTCGGATACGATTTCGATACCATGATTCTAATTACAATTGTTATCTCTACAGAATATTACATCCCACGGTAACAAAAGGATACAAGAACAAATCTGCCACTAATTTAAAAAACTTCAAAAAATGTGTAACAATTTTAACACTTTAGTGATATTTTAATACACATGTGGTGTATGAGATCAATCAGAACTCAAAACAATGGACTAGTATTTTAACGTTCAACATTTTACTCATACGGATGTAACATTTTATACAATCGATGTATAGTCTATGCTTTTAACGCTGTGACCCCCTGAGGATGGCATTCTGAATGCCGAAATACGTATAGGGGTGAATAATATTATTGTAAAAATTGTACATGAGTTCGTATGATAAATAAATAACTTCCATAAAGAAGTATATTCCTAACAATACGAAAAGTGATTTAAGGTTTCCACCGGGGACTGTTAAGGAAGGAGGTCTTCTAGGTTGTTGCGAAGCGTGGTTGGGTAATTTATTCCCGACGTTTCGAAGAAACGTACCGCCTTCATTCTCAGGGTTATGATTCAATTCACGGTCTCATAATAATAAAATCCTACAGCGGTGTCATTTTCAGTGGGCAAAGCGGCAACCTTCCCGCCAGCCTAGCCGTATTTTCGCCGCAGTATCATTTCTCTCTCGTTGTCTCGTTACACAAGCGACAAGAAGGTCAGCTGTTAATATCGTCGCTTTACTTACATTTACATGGACGTTGTGGAGAACACTCCACATTGCCTTCTCTCTCTCTCTCACACACGATTCAAAAGTAAAGGACAGCAGCGAATACTCCGCTACCCTAGCATTTTAGCAAATGCGATATACAAATTGTTTATAGGACAAAGTAATAATGTTCAGAAGAAAAGACTTACAAGTTTTGTCTTTTTTTTTTTTTTTTCAATACAGAAAGTCATGTTCTCCGTTTCAGTGGTATAGCGGTCCTATGCTAGCTATACCTGAGAATTCGCCACCCGTGTCGATATCGAGTCAATCTGCCGTCAAAGGGGCATAGTTTATCCGTCGGTTTACGAACCTAACACCCTCATCCAACACTGTCGGTAGAGCGAAAGCTCGTAAAACGAAAAGTAATTTCTCATTACGTCCCATGTTATAAATATTGATTCCTGAGGCCAAACATTTTCTCCCCAAATATAACAATTGCACCTTAATACAAGACAAAACGGTATGAAAAAATAACGCTGATGGTCAATTACTATATTGAAATGGAGCCACGACGGCTCAGTCGGTGTAGTGACTACACTACGGGCTAGACGATGCAGATTTCAATACCCAGCAGAAGAAAAACGTTTTTCGCTTCTGCTAAACGTCCAAATAAGTTCCGACGTCCACTCAGCCTCCTAGTCAATGGGTACCGGAAGTCCTTTTGCTCACCTCCAACTAGTGCCAAGCTTAGGAGTGGATGGAGTTATACCTCCACTCCCCCTGTGTGCATTCATGGCGTGCACAGAAACAGCTTCACCCTTTATTAAGTTTAAATAATATTATTAGCTATTAGCCTACTTATAGACAACAGTAATGCCATTAAAGTTGCATGGAAAATGCATAACCATTAGGTGCCATGCTTAATATAAATAAACTGCACAAAAATTCCGTAACGTTTAATCGATACGAAGTGATTAACAGCGAGAAGAGAGGAGAGAACTTCACAACTAAGCTAAGAGAACAATGACAGAAACTGTGATGCTACTGCTTCTGCGCAGACCGCTCAGGGATGTCGCGGTACGAATATTCTGCGCATTTGAGGAGATACGGTGAACCAATGACAGCCGAGAAGAGGCGCCGGGAATAACGATCACTTTGAAACAGGAAAAAGCACGTACGAGCGAAACTTGGCTCGCAAATTGAAAACAACAATTGTGCATCTTGTGTAAGCGAAGACTCATAAACCGATGTCTCATATACCGAGAGGCTACAGTACATGCAAATATCTAAATGCTTCTTAAAAGTTTTAGGAACCAACATACGCACTATATTCTCATAAGTAAGTCAATTACCCCTACATGTTTCGGCCTTTAACAAGCCATCCTCAGGGGGTTAAAGTTTTACATATGCTTTACATCCATCAGTTCAATTTTAAACACCTCTTACATCCACAAAGAATATAATAAAGTCTTGATACCCAATGGATTATGGTATCATTACGTCCAGCTGTCGAATTGTGGATGTACGAGGTGTTTAAAATTGAACTAATGGATGTAAAGCATACGTAAAACTTTGACCCCCTGAGGATGGCTTGTTAAAGGCCGAAACATGTAGGGGTAATTGACTTACTTATGAGAATATAGATCATATGTTGGTTTCTAAAACTTTTAATTAGTTATCAAGATGCACGGTGAATACAACGTGAAATCTAAATGCTTCATAATCAATTGGGAAGGGAGATGTATCCTGTCAGTCAGTCACGTGTGTCCACAGGTGACATCACATCGAATTACTGCGGTCACAAGGGCGGTATACTGCC
The DNA here is from genome assembly GCA_021186555.1 of Reticulitermes speratus. NCBI lineage: Eukaryota > Metazoa > Arthropoda > Insecta > Blattodea > Rhinotermitidae > Reticulitermes > Reticulitermes speratus. Next base: position 31,881,850 of record JAJKFL010000013.1, on the reverse strand, counting down.
ACTTTCAAAATAACACAAAGCGCTCCCTTCTTCCGGTTTAAATTAGTGAAACATCACAAGCCTCGCCCTTCCGGGTGTGCAGCGTCAGTCCAGCATTCAAATCTCAGCCCAGACACCGGTTATCCTGACTGCGATTTGTCGTCGTTTTCTTCAGTTCCTCTGAAAAATGTCAGGATAATATTTCAATTCAGGTCACGACTGACTATTTCCAAACCGTTTCGAATTCATTTTGTGCTAATCGCGGTTATTGGGCTGCACCACGGCAGGCTTCACATTTCGAAGAGCGGCACAAGTAAGGAAATGAGAAATGAATACAAAATTTTTATCCGAAAACCACTTATGCGACGAATTTATGTATTTAAATGCTGCTAATGGCCGAAGGTATATAGCTTCCAGTGTTAGGATGAGCAGTGAATATTGAATTGGAAAACAACGAAGTAAGTGATGGTTGCCTACCTTCAGGTGCGATTCAATGTTTGCCTCAAGAAACTCAGGAAATGTGTGAAATACTTCAACAACCTACACACCCTTCGGGCCGAGATTGTAAGTGTGGTAGCTTCACTCATTCTAAACCTCCTCACTAATATGGAGGTGAGTGGTCAGCTTCACGCCCCGGCCGCTTTACTTCCTCGGAAAGATCCCCAGGTACTCATTGAATACGAGTCTGTGAGGGACCCGGAGACCGTTTAGACTTTGTGGAGAAGAGAATACTTTCCCCTTGCCCGGAATCGAGTGTTGGATCATCTGGCACAGTCTAGTCACTATACCGACCACACTATCCCGGTTATTATTATTATTATTATTATTATTATTATAACTCCATGGAGCAGAGTCCTTCCTGAGAAGCTAACAGGTCCTCAGCTAGTCAGACATTTCCCGCATATTATGGAAACCGAAGGTTCATTACCGCATTCACAACAGCCCGCCACCTGTCCCTATCCTGAGCCATATCAATCCAGTCCATGCCCCCCATCCCACTTCTTGAAGATCCATTTTAATATTATCCTCCCATTTACGCCTGGGTCTTCCAAGTGGTCTCCTTCCCTCAGGTCTCCCCACCAAAATCCTGTATGCACCTCTCCTCTCTCCAATACGTGCTACATGCCCCGCCCACCTAATTCTTCTTGATTTGATCACCCGAATAATATTTGGTGATGAGTACAGATCATTAAGTTCCTCGTTATGCAGTCTTCTCCACTCCCCCGTTACCTCGTCCCTCTTAGGCCCAAATATACCCCTCATCACCCTATTCTCGAACACCCTCAGCCTATGTTCCTCCCTCAGTGAGACAGACCACGTTTCTCACCCATACAAAACAACCGGCAAAGTTATAGTTCTGTATATCTTAATCTGTGCGTGGGTCTACGGCCGTTCGCTTGCTGGGATTGTGGGTTTGAATCCACCGGGGGCATGGATGTCTGTCTCTTGTGAGTGTTGTGTGTTGTCAGGTAGAGGTCTCTACGTCGGGCCGATCAGTGGTCCAGAGGAGTCCTACCGAGTGTGGTGTGTCTGTGTGATCGTGAAGCCTCGATACTGAGGAGGCCCTGGCCCACTAAGGGCTGTTGCGCCACTGGGAAACAATTTTTTTTTGTGGTGAAGGGCCCCGCAGCAGATGCTACGGACGCACCGCAGCCTTAAGGCTTATTGTGCAAACCTGTGATGAAGATGAAAAGATGATCAGTTTTTTTCTCATTTTTCCAAGTAATAGAGCACCGGTGGAATTAAATTGACAGGGGACAACCGAAGTACTCGGGGGAGAAAACCTGTCCCAGTGCCACTTTGTCCACCACAAATCCCACATGGACTGACCCGGGATCGAACAAAAAATATCTTAATCTCTATATTATGATTATTAACACAAACATGAAGCCCTTCGATATGTCATTATCGCTATTCTGCGGCCTTCTATTCTTATCAGAGCAAAGGTCTTGGCGCTCGCAAGGTCGTCGTTACCAAAGCAGTTCCTGGTTCAAGTACCGAGCAGATCTTACAGATAACACCGTGCCCTATTAATCATCCGCTGTTCACAGCAGACCACTGCTCTTATGACAGCGTTGCAACCTTTCACGAGCTTCTATGCTGCAGCTCGTATACGGATTTTGCTGCAACTTATGCATCCGCTCTTGTAGCAACATTTTACATCAGGAGTTTTCAGCTTTATTTAATCTACTTTTCACTTTTTCCATACCTGCCTAATCTTGAAATTATCACTTGGAGCATGAGACATTTCACGTAAAACACATGCATTTAAATTCGATAACGAGAGAGCATAAACTGTCACATAAGCACGCGCAGCAGATAAACCTTTGCACTGCACTGTATTCGCTTCATATACGCCATTTTAACAACATTGAGACCATAACTTTAAGCGTACTTAACCCCTACAACGAACTCGACTATGTGAATTAATGTTAGCAACAACTTAACATTCTGTACGTGTTAATGAACTATAAAAATTTGCAACTAAACTTAATTATATTCACACCGTTGTGATATAATAAACAATAATAGAGTATAAGACCGTCAGTAAAACTGAGAATGTTTATTATTCTTCTTCTTCTCTTGCACTACAGCCCTTGGTGGGCTTTGGCATCCCGTTTTTATCGGGTTTCTGGACAATGAGATATTTTTCCGGGTATCAGGTCGTCAGCCTAATGCCCCAACCCCCAACCTGGAGGACCAGTGGGCTGCTCTTTGTCTGGTCCATGCCCTTCGACCTGTCTGGCTTGGGTGGCCCTACCAGGAGCTTAGCTCCAGCCAGCATAGCTCTCAGGGTCGTAACGGGACACACAAATCACCACGCCACGATAAGGCGGCAGCCCCCGGGGAAGAGAGAATGTTTATTATATGTACAAAAATTTGGTTCCATCATTATTCGGCCGGAATAGGCCATCGTGAAGAAATACATAATACCAAAAAAATACTAACAAGGATAAATGCAGTTTAAGGTGGTTTGAATCTAAATGAGATATAATTTTACAACAGAGGTATGATTTTTAAGACGGTGACATAACCTCAAATTTACAGAAAAATAAGTGGAAGTAAAATCTGGAAAGATGCATAATATAAGTTATGCTGAGTTGTAATACATTATACACATTTTATTATAATAATATAATAACCATGGCTCAACAGCCCTATATGGGCTCAGGCCTCCTCTTTCCGAGGTTACGGGTCGTGCGCCAACTGGCCGCGCTATCGATCCTGATGTGACCGCCAGAGTCAGGAGACTTGGGTGAGAAATGACCACAATTTGGCTTACGAAACATTTCTATTCATGCCCGTAAGGTTCTTTTACATGCCGTAAATCTACGACATGTGGTGCTCCGGATTTTTATCACCCTAACACGCTAACCACTAGTCCACCGAGGTCGACACACATTTTATTATAAAGGATAATTTAGGTTATGTTGTAGTCTCGGATGGAAAGTAGTTAAGGGATCTTGTCTTTTGATCATTCTTTAGATTTATTAGTTGTAACTGACCGTATAATACTCCATTATTATTTCTTTTGTGTGTGTGAAAGGCCCCGCAGCAGATGCTATAGACGCACCGCAGCCTTGAGGCTTATTGTACAACCCTGTGATGAAAATGGTTATTTTTTTCGTTTTTCCTTCTAATGAAGCACCGGTGGAATGAAATTGACAGCGGTAAACTCGAAGTACTCGGGGAAAAACCTGTCCCCGTGCCACTTTGTCCACCACAAATCCCACATGGACTGAATCTAACCCGGGCCTCCGCGGTGAGAGGCCGGCGACTAACCGCCTGAGCCATGGCACGGCCGCTATTCTTCTTATTACTTGCCGTTAACTTCTGTCAAGAAAGAAATTATCACACTTGTGCACACTGTCGACAACTTGTACGTAATTATTTGGGGACATTTCACTTGCAAATGCCCGTAAGAGACCGTGGTGTACTGCACAATGCTAAACTTCTACAGCAGTGGTATTCAACCTGGGGTACGCGAAGACATCTTAGGGGGTACGTAAAATAAAAAAAATAAATATATTATTTCATGATAACACTGAATAATCAGGGCCAGATTTAGGGTTAGTTACAAGAGACCCGGATATAAGGACATGCGATTTGGGAGCGCCATTTCTCTCTCTCTCTCTCTCCTGTATGCAATTCTTATCTGGGCGGCTAGTTTCATGTTATTCCACATAGTTCATATAATTTTGCTTTGCTAAAATACCTTTGTTCCTTTATTAATTTTTATATGATAGGCAATAATATATTTGTTATTTAATAGCTTGATTCTCCTTTTTTCATTTAAAACTTATTATTTAATACATTATTTTAGATGTAATTTATTTAACTTATTTTAATGTAGATTATAGACTGCGGGCTCTTGTGAGTGCGGTAATGAACCTTCGGGTTCCATAAAACGCGGGGAATTTCTTGACTAGCTGACGACCTGTTAGCTTCTCAAGAAGGACTCTGCTCCATGGAGTTAGTTAGATTATAGACTATGTATAACTTGAATTACACACCAACAACTTTGGGGGTACAAAGTTTATGAGAAATTATATGTGGGGGTACGCGAACAAAAAAGGTTGAATACCACTGTTGTACAGGATTACGGTTAGAGCAGTGATTTGTCGCTGTTGTGTGTTCCACATACTATCTACATAGACACCAAGGTTACCGCCTTTTGGGACGTAACGCGACGTATTCTGATAGGTCCTTAATGACTTCTCGAAGGAGTCTGCTCCCTACATGTACATTGTAGACAGAAACGTCTTGGGGATCTAAATCTCACCAAGAACAAACCTGTCAGCAGAATTTAATGGTGCAGTAGTGATGTACAGGTTCAGACGTAACTGGGGTACAGGGAGTGGACTATAACCGTCTGAGTTCAGTAAAAAGAAAATCTCAGCAACTATTAGATTCTAAATAACGACTCTGCTCTGCTATCATGACATGATTTTCGTAGATCTCCACCATCACTCCAGGCAAACGCTGACACATAGCTCAATCAGACTAGTCTCTAGGCTACGGTCTGAAAGATCGACAAATCGCGTTTCGATTCTCGCTATAGCAACCAGCCAGCTGTGGGATTTACCCAGCCTTGTATCAAATGAGTACCTGGGATAAAGAGTACGGGGTGTGAAGCGGACCGTTAACTACAGCTAGTAACGAGGTTAACAAACGCACTGAACTGTCTATATACTACCTCCATTCCTCCATACGTATTCATGGCGTCGCGCTTAATTAGGCACAGGGACGACATAACCTCAAATTAAGCCACATAACTCTTTGTGCTGGGCCGTGCCATGGCTCAGGCGGTTAGTCACCGGCCTCTCACCGCGGAGGCCGGGGTTAGATCCCGGGCCAGTCCATGTGGGATTTGTGGTGGACAGAGTGGCACTGGGACAGGTTTTTCCCGGGTACTTCGGTTTTCCCCTGTCACGGAAAAACGAAAAAACCAACCATCTTCATCACAAGGTTGCACAATAAGCCTTCAGGCTGCGGTGCGTCCGTAGCATCTGCTGCGGGACCCTTAAAAAAACTCTTTGTGCATGCTGGACAGTCCGGGGATCGAAACCCGGTGGGGCGAGATTTTCCGCACCCGTCCAGACCGGCCCTGGGGCGCACCCAGCCTCCTGTACAATTGTACCGGGTGTCTTTCCCGGGAGTAAAGCGGCCGGGTCTTGACGTTAACCACCCCACCCCCATCTACGAGGTTAAAGAAAGAGTAGAGCTATACTCTACACCCACTCTGGGCCTTCAAGGCCTGTCCTAGGGTGAACTTTACTTTTTTACCTTTAACTATGTGCTGCGCGCTGTAACTTTCCCGAAACGTCGGCCACCCAATGTAATACAGGCAGGAGCGTATGTCGTTTGGTTCCGTGATATTAATTATATGCATGACCAAACTACGGGCTTCACGACGGCAGATGGTTCAGCAGCCAAAGAAATACGCCATGTTTAAATGGCCGCCACTCGTCAAGGCCGTTGCATTTTGCACCAACAAGGAAGTGCGCCACACTTCCGGTCACCTGTCGGAGCCAACGAGAACTAACGGAACGCTCAGTTCCGGCAATACAACGAGGCGGAAAAAAAAAAGCGAGACAGGAATAAACAAATGAAACTGACAGTAAAGAAACAAAATCGCCTGTCTTCAAGTTGGGGGCTTCGTGTCTGAGCGGGCACGAACCTAAGCTGGTCATGGTTTATAGTGTAAGTAGGGAGGAAAATAGATGTAGGAAGTAGGAAGCGTGAGTGTGTGGAATGTGCCCAACTTAGCTGCTACATTCGTTGTGTTTGGACAGTTTGGCGGCTTCCCAGACTCCCACAACAGAGAGGGCTTTGAACCCAGGTTCCCTCACATTCTAACACTTCCAGTCACCTTTCCCATCACATCACAAAGTTGTTACGTTGCCAAAACTAGCTTACATTTTTCTACTTCTCTTCTTCTTCACCACCTACCCACTCTAGACCACGCAAACGCAAATCAAACCCCTAGCTATAACTGCAGTGCAAAGGTCAGTCCACATAAATTGTTTCACCTTCAGCTTGATCCAAAATCGGTATGATGTCAGTTGGCCTACTAATACAGAGTGTCCCTTTTATTGTGTCCCTGAGAACGGTAACTATCACGGGGTGTCCCTACGGATTCATGCTTTCTATGCGATACTGCTTCCCTGCTCTGGAAGACGATAAATTAGACAAGCTGTACAATCATACTTCATCTGAATCATCGTAATGTTAGACATTTATACAGCATGAGTAAATGCGCTAACGACACGACACGTTTTAATGAGAAACACAAAGAAATAAATCCGCTCAAGTGCGCTGAGCAAACCCTCCTGCTCACAGCTCTGCACTGCAGCCCGGACTCAGTGAGCCCCCTGATTGTAAGCCACCTGAATCCTGTCAGCAAATGGCAGCGGCCCATACGGAGCTGGACAACTGCTATGCCATACGAATTTGGAAGTAACTACAGATCTATATACAGGGTGATCCGTTTGGGAATGGATACAATTAAAAAGTTGTGAACAATAAAATCTTATTTCTTACTGCGTAATAACTGGCGCACATAGGCTACAACAACTGGCGATTTATCCATCCCCCCCCCCCCCCGCCGCCGCCGCATTCGACCTGGTAGACAGGAAGCAATTCGTTAGGGATGGCTTAAACACACTGGCGAAATCCATGTTTTAAGCCAGCGATGCTAGTAGGACATTTCGGAACAACCCTAACAAATCGAAATTCCATTCAGGAAGAAATTAAGAGCAGATTGAAGTCAGGCAATGCTTGTTATCATTGGTGCAGGATCTTGTGTCTTACAGTTTGCTAGTCCAAAATACAAAGATTAAGATATACAGAACTGTAATATTGCCTGTTGTTTTGTATGGGTGTGAAACTTGGTCTGTCACACTGAGGGAGGAACATAGGCTGAGGGTGTTCGAGAATAGGGTGCTGAGGAGGACATTTGGGCCTAAGAGGGACGGGGTAACAGGGGAGTGGAGAAGACTACATAACGAGGAACTTAATGAACTGTACTCATCACCAAATATTATTCGGGTGATCAAATAAAGAAGAATGAGGTAGGCGGGGCATGTAGCATGCACGGGTGAGGGGAGAGTTGCATACAGGATTTTGGTGGGGAGACCTGAGGGAAGGAGACCACTTGGAAGGCCCAGGCGTAGATGGGAAGATAATATTAAAATGGATCTTCAAGAAGTAGGATGGGGGGCGTGGACTGGATTGATATGGCTCAGGATAGGGACAGGTGGCGGGCTTCAAAAGTCATTAGGTGTGACTGCCCTATTCTGTATTTTCCTCTTGGATTTGCATGGTTGTGAGGTGTGGTAACAAAATAACACAACGTCAATTTTTGGTGTATAACCAACGTTTCGGGATCACTTGTTTGTCCCAACTTCAGGGCCTTAGGTAAAAAGGATGCCAGGAGGTAAGAAACATCTGTTTATATAGGAATGGGGTCCAATGGGTAGTATTGGATGGACGAGCCAATCAGGAGGAAGGGGGAGGTGTGGTGTGTTGTGATAGGTTTTGACAGGGACTTGGTAAGAAGTGGTGGGGGTATATATATATATATTATATATATATATATTGGTTGCTGACTGCAGCCACGGATGGAAAAATGTCCATGACGGGAGGAATGGGAGCTAAACTTTAAGAACCGGTACCAAGTATTCACTGGGTGTGATTGAGTGGCAGAGAAGGAGAGTTGCTGTTTCCTTTTAAGCAACATTACGACCACGGCGGAAGTCTTCAATTACATAAAAATTAACACAAACTGCATATGTTTGACACCGCTCAAGAAAACATCTGTACTATGTAAGGAAGAATAGTTCTTAATTCTCACTGTGGGACGAAACCCTGCTCAGTACAAGTGCGGCCTCTAACCAGCATAATATTCGTTCCTTGGATGACAGATGAATAAAATGCAGCACTAATAAAATGATGTCGATCCCAGTAGCCGCGCTGTCTAAGGCGAGGGTTTGCAGCCGCTCGCTTGTTGGGATTGTAGGTTTGACTGGATGTCTGTCTCTAGTGAGTATTGTGTGTTGTCACGTACAGGTCTCTGTGACGGTCCGATCACTCGTCCAGAGGATCCTACCGAGTGTCCGAGTCTGATCGCGGATCCTCATGCAGGAGGCCTAGAGCCACTAGGGGCTGTCGAGACATGAGAAAAAAATAAAATGATAGTGACAAGGGCAAACCGAAGTATTCGGAGAGGAATCTGTTTCAGTGCCGCCTATGTCCAACGCAAAACCCACATGGACTGCGCTGAGAACAAAGTTGGGTTCCGCAAGTAAATGCCTGAGCAATGCCACGACCACAAGATAAAGTTACTCTGATGGAAAGCGAGGATCTGCCGCTGTTACGGACACTTAGGACTGTGGATATGATGAAGACAGCAAATGCTGCAGAATTACGATAGAAAAACATTTAGAACACCGAGTAAGGGACATGATTACTGACATCGAAGTGTGTCTTACGCAGGTAGGTTGTGAGGATGGTAGGTGGATGGAACTGGCTCAGGATTGTGTGCAGTGGTGGGCTTTGGTATTACTGGTGTTGAACATTCAGATTCTGCTACCAGAGAGTTAGTTAATTAGTAAGATGGCTCTTGGGGAAATAGGTTGTGAGGATGGGAGGTGGATGGAACTGGCTCAGGATTGTGTCCAGTGGTGGGCTTTGGTATTAGCGGTGTTGAACATTCAGATTCTGCTACCAGAGAGTTAGTTAATTAGTAAGATGGCTCTTGGGGAAATAGGTTGTGAGGATGGGAGGTGGATGGAACTGGCTCAGGATTGTGTCCAGTGGTGGGCTTTGGTATTAGCGGTGTTGAACCTTCTGGTGCCGATCTCAGTGGCCGTGCGGTCTAAGGCGTGGGTCTGCGGCCGCTCGCTTACTAGGATTGTGGGTTCGAATCCCACAGGGGGCATGGATGTCTGTCTCTTGTGAGTGTTGTGTGTTGTCAGGTAGAGGTCTCTGCGACGAGCTGGTCACTCGTCCAGAGGAGTCCTACCGACTGTGGCGTGTCTAAAAAGTGTGTGATCGTGAAGCCTCGAAAAATGAGGCGGCCTAGGCCCCCAAGGGGCTGTCGAGCCATTGAAAAAAAAAAGAACCTTCTGGTTCTGTTACCAGAGAGTTTGTTAATTAGTAAGGTGGATCGTAGGGAAATAGATTGTGAGGATGGGAGGTGGATGGAACTGGCTCAGGATCGTGTGCAGTGGTGGGCTTCGGTATTAGCAGTGTTGAACCTCCTGGTTCTGCTACCAGAGAGTTAGTTAATTACTAAGATGGATCGTAGGGAAATAGGTTGTGAGGATGGGAGGTGGATGGAGGAGGTTCATAATTGTAAGGACCTAGACACTTTGGTTTCTGCTACCAGAGATGGTTAATTGTCATTAATAATAATACCCCAAATCGTCCAGACCGGCTCTGGGACCCACCCAGCCTCCTAATCAAAGGGTTACGGGTGGCTCTTTCCGCGCGGGTAAAGAGTTCGGAACGAGAAGTTGACCACTCACCTCCATCTACTGCCAAGGTTAGGAATGAGTGCAGCTATACAATTACTACCCTACACGCCTTCTTGACGCATAAGGTACGGTTTACCCATTTCCAAACCTGTACTGCATCCATTCCCTTAACATGTCTGTCTGTCTGTTCACATGAAACACCTCCGGTCTGAATAGTTGCAGTTTGCATCACGGAAGGTTCAGGCGTTGTCTAGTGCGAGGTTTGAGATTCATGGCGGTGAATGTGAAGGGTTCTGTGTCTGGGATATGCCGACGTGTAGGACTAGTGATAGTTACCGACGTTTCGAAGAAACCTACCTACTTCTTAAGGGTGAGAAACGGCTGGCTACACAGCGTCACACACCGGACGGCAGTAGTTTGAAGGACGTTTCGGTGGCCCTCTGTATGCAGTCCTGCTACAACAGCCATACCCCGTGCCAATCACGCACTTTTTCGCAGGGGTTAGATAGCCGAAGCTTGAAGCTGCCCAGCCACACACCACAATTTAATGTCAAGACCTTCACTGATAGACACAAATAATTTAACTCCAACTTACACCAAATGGGCCCACCCAGCCTTCTACTTAATGGGTACCGGGGGCTCTTTCCCCTGGGTAAAGGGGCGTGGGGCATGATGCTGACCACCCACCTTCATGTAGTGACAAGGTTAAGAATGAGTGGATCTATACCTTAGTTAGTTAGTTAGTTAGTTAGTTACTTCCTGTCGCTCCTTGCGGAGCACAGGGCCTCCTTTCAGAAGTTACTTGGTCTGGAAGTGTGCATTCTGTAGTGAGTGACCAGTCCACTGACTGCACAAGTTCTACTCATCCTGACATGACTGCCAGAGTCATCTAGCAGTCAATCAGGAGATTTGGGTGAGAAATGGCCGCTGAATTTTGCTTACGAAACATCTCAATTCATGCCCGTAAGGTTCTTTTACATGCCGTAAATCTACGACATGGGACCGACGGCTTTACTTCCCCTCCGAAGGAAGTTGTGCTACGGATTTTTATCACCCTTAAAAATCCATCGACCTCGGCCGGGATTGAACCCGCGAACCTTGGGTCCAGTGGCGAGCACGCTAACCACCGAGGGCGACGGATCTATACCTTCACTCCCCCTATATTCCATCACGGTGTGTATAACGACAACTTTGCCTTTACCTTACACCATGGTCATCTATACAGATTAATCGTATTAGTGCTATGAACAGATAAAGATGAAAATTCCTTTGTCACTTCTTGTAATTTCCAGACAATTTGTCTGCTATTAACACACACTGAAATTTATGCAAATTAGATTGGGCCAGTGTTGCCAACATATGCAGCAACACGGAGCTGTAACCTTGAATCAGCCCAGTTATGTGACCGTACAGGCTCTACCAACAAGTTGTGCATGTTAACAGCAGAGCCCTGAAAACCTTGGGGAACGAGCGAAGGGAAAGTGACGCTCTGGGACAAGAATTAGCTAACAGGCGGACTTGCCGATTAGTCAAGTAACTAACACGATAGACAAACAAACGCTAAATACACACGGTATGTGGCTTCGTGTACTTTGGTAGATAGGCAGCAATGTCTCTTCTCTGAAAACTGAGGCAACAGCTTCTTCCAAAACGTTTGTACCTACCAAACTGCACGGCATCACATCCCATACCCTGAGAACCTCAGACATAGGTACATTTCGTAGGGATTTATAAACTGATCAAATGTTTTTTCACACTGTTATCACCGTGCATTTTTTAATCAAATTAAATAAACCAACAAATGCACTATTTTGACCACTTTAATGTAGCCTTTGTCCTATTTAACCCTACACTTGTTTCGGGTCCATCTTCGGGGTTTACAATGTTGTTAAACTACTAAAATAAGCACATATTAAGACAAATGTATATGTATATGTATAACTTCATGTACATTTTACGATTTTAATCAGGTTTTAAATATATACATATTTATGGCTTTATATTTTAACCAGACCATCGTACCACAATAGTGGTTCGAAAGAGTTGTACATTTGTCTCAATATGTGCTTATTTTAGTAGTTTAACAACAGTGTAACCCCCGAAGATGGACCTAGGTCCGAAACACGTGTAGGGTTAAATAGGACAAAGGCTACATTAAAGTGGTCAAAATAGTGCATTTGTTGGTTTATTTAATTTGATCAAATGTTATCCTTACACACGGAAGTTCACCATGAACTGACTCGTATTATCGACCTCAAGGCTCAATACTGTGATCTTAGAAGTGCACAATTCAAAACTATGCCGAGCTAACTCAGTCCACTTTTTGACCGATATTTTCGAAACCATGCAATGTCCATTTCTTTCGTCATTAGGATCCGGGCCGGACGTTCCAGGGTTACACTGCCGGCGGGAGCATTAGATTTTTCTCTTCTCCAAAACTTTCAGACCGGCTCTGTGGCGTAACCATGAAAATAACCACTCATCTCCATCAAGTACCGAAATTACGAATGAGTGGAGCTATACCTACACTCTCCCACACGCACAGGGACATTTTACCTTTTTCTAGTCAATCTAGTTATTGGATTTTTCCGAAAATTGTGGTTAGCGTAACCGTGAAAATGGACAATTTCCAAAATATGATTACGAAAAAAAAAAAAAAGGCTCCAAATACATACACAAATGTAAAAAAATACAATTAAGCAAATCGTTAAGCAGGTAATCGTATTATCAACCTAATCAAGTTCATGACTAACTTCTCATATATCCTTTTCCTAGCTCAGGCAGTCAGTTGCCATTGCTCATCGCTGAGATCTTGATTCGATTCCGGGCCAGTCCATGTTGAATTTTTGTTCCACGAAATGCCGCTAGGACATTTTTTTTTCTGCGAGTACTTCGGTTTTCCCCTATCAGTATCATACCACCAATATTCATTCATCTATAACCGACGATATATAATCTAAGCAACTGGTAGCGTCACTTTTGGTAGGTTCTTTTTCATTATCATCCAGTCTCTGTCTTACCCGCTCAGGCGGTACCCCAATTTCAACAGCTGTGAAACAAGTAACGAATGCGCCTGCAACAACCGGTTTGCCCTTGAAGACGTAACCAAATGAGCAAGTCTCAATGTAACATACAGGTGTTTGAGGATTTAGTATGTCAAGACGGTGAACTTTAAAATTAGAATGTAGTTTGGCATATAGGTGCGTAGTGTCTCTACAAACGGTAGCAGCAAGTTGCTGTCTACCACTACACGCTGTCATGGACAATGTGTGCTCTGCACCACATGAGACGCTAAAACACACTAGAGATATGAGACACATATACAAACGTTTGGTCGGGAAACCTGAGAATAAGAAACGGGGATAAGAGGATGACATGATAATGGATTTCGGGGGGACAGAGTTTGAAACTAACTCCATGCAGCATAGTCCTTCCTGAGAAGCTGACAGATCGTCAGCTAGTCAAGGAATTCCCCGCATTTTACTGAACCCTAACGTTCATTACCGCATTCACAACAGCCCGCCACATGTCCCTATCCTGAGCCAGAGCTATCCAGTCCATGACTCTCCATCCCACTTCTTCAAGATCCATCTTAATCTTGCCCTCCCATCTACGTCTAAGTCTTCCAAGTGGTCTCTTTCCCTCACGTCTGAGCACCAAAACCCTGTTTGCCCTCTCTTTTCCTCATACTGCTGCATGCCCCACCAATCCCATCCTCCTTGATTTGATCACCCTAACAATATTTGGTGAGGAGTACAGATCATAAAGTTCCAAGTTATGTAGTCTTCTCCACTCCCATATTACCTCGTCCCTCTTAGGCCCAAATATCCTCCTCAGCACCCTATTGTCGAACACCCACAGCCTATGTTCCTCTCTCAGTGTGAGAGACCAAGTTTCACACTCATACAAAACAACAGGCAAAACATTGTGAAATGTGAACTTTATTCACTTCCCTCTAAATGAGGTCAAGTGGCGGGCTCTGGTGAACACGGTGATGAACATTCGGGTACCAAGAAACGCCGAGAATTTCCTTACTAGCTGAGAAACTATCAGCTTCTCAAGAAGGACTCTGCCTCATGGAGTTGCTCAGCTAGTAATCTTAGGTCTGTGCTTTTGAAATGTCATTAACCGGATAGGTAGAGTTTGTTCAAAATTGCATGCACGAGAAAATTACAAGTATAATAAATTCGGTAATGCGTGCTACCATTCGGTCCAGAACCTTTGGTCTTCGCCTTGTGCTACTCGACTGTACAAATATTGAACAGCATCGTTAAATAACTCACAAGCAAATAATGACGGCTATGTTGGTGAAATAACGGCACCCCCCGGATTAGATTCCAAATGAATAAAAATAAACCTACAAAAACGAGCATATATTGTACAGTACATCAACAGCTACATGTTTCGGCTATACTAATAGCCCTCCTCCGGCTGCACAGAAAAAAATAAAAAGTGTAGACACACAACTGTGCAGTCCGATGATGGCTATTAGCATAGCCGAAACACGTAGCTGTTGATATACTTTGTAATGTATGCTGCGTTGACGGATTGTTTGTTGGTTTTATTGACCAAAAGCACAACGGGGATCCATCCATCTATGGCGCTGCTGCCCCTTCTGGGCCCTGGCGTCCCTGAAAAGACTCCTCCTCTTTTCTCTATCGCCAGTTTGTCTCCTCCAACCTCGTATTCCAAGCATCTGTAATGCATCCCTCTAGTCGACGTCCTCCCATCTTGCTCTTGGTTTTCCTACTGTTCTTGGTGTTGTGGAATTTTCTATTAAGAACCTTTCCTGGGATCCTTTCTTCTTCCATTCTTATGATGTGACCCGCCCATCGTAGTCTTCTAATTTTAACTTTATCAGCGATATTTAGATCTTTGTAAAGAATATAAAATTCGCTATTCCATCTAAGGCGACAACGGGGATGTTTCGCATTAAAATAAGATCAAGCTAACTGTTAATCCAGAAGACTTTCCATATCAAGCAGCATTGTATGATTGGAGGTTCTGATGGTGGTAACTACGAAATCGTGTAGTCTGGTAGTTACCAACATTCTGGAAGAGCCTACTTCCGCCATCAACCCCCTACCCTGCAGCTGAAGGCAGTGTTATGGTAACTAGTTACCAGAATGTAAGGCATCAATGTCAGGAGAGAATAATCACCTGTCGTCCAAATTTCACAGGCTCCTACCCAACAAGTACCGTCGGTTAATCGACCGGAGCGTGAATCAGGATATGCATTACTCACTCCGGAGTCTAAGGCTGTAGTTTCGTACGCCGTAAAAATGTAAAGTCACTGTGCTTAATTAAGCACCAAGCCATGGACACGTATAGGGGAGTAAACGATACAACTCCACGGACTCGTTAAATCCGTTGCGAGGAGGTAAGCGGTTAGCTTCTTGATCCGACTGATTTACCCCTGGGACAAAGTCCCCAGTACCTATTGGTCTGGAAATAGGTTCTACGTAATAACATATCTTTATTATAGACCTAGTTTTGTAACATTCCTTTCCTTTTGGTTTTGTTTAGTTGTAATAGGTGGGCCGGGATAGCTCAGTCGGTATAGCGACTCGCTACGAGCTGGACGATCTGGGGATCGAGTCCCGGTGGGGCGAGATTATCAGCACCCATCCAGACCGGCCCTGGGGCCTACCCAGCCTCCTGTACAATGGGTACCGGGTCATTCCCGTGGGCGTGGTGTTGACCACCCATCCCCATCTATCGCCGAGGTTAAAGAAAGAGTAGATCTATACCTCTACTCCCCCTCTGGGCCTTCAAGGCCTGTTCAAGGTGAAGTTTACCTTTATAATGTACAAGTAGCCAGGATATCTCAGTCACAGTATCGATTAAGATATGGGATTGACGACCGAGGAATTGCGGTTCAATTCCCAGAAAGGTTTGAGGT
Source organism: Reticulitermes speratus (assembly GCA_021186555.1). Lineage (NCBI taxonomy): Eukaryota > Metazoa > Arthropoda > Insecta > Blattodea > Rhinotermitidae > Reticulitermes > Reticulitermes speratus. The sequence continues at coordinate 31,865,989 of JAJKFL010000013.1, read as the reverse complement.
TTTTCTGTTTTCCACCCCATCCAGATCGACTCTGACACCCACCCAGCCTCCTATCCGGCGGGTACAGGCGTTTTATCGCTGGCAGTAAAGCGACAGAAGTGTCATCTCCATCTACTGCTAAAGGCGGTTTTACACTGCTCACTTTGGACGATAACTTTGGATAAATTACCAAAAGTGAACAGTGTAAACAGTCCGTGAAATCTGCGTTCTTCTGGTATATTACGTAGCGTAGAGTGATAATCCTTTACAGACGTTTCGGAACAACGTATCGGTCCCATCTTCAAGGGTCAAGAAATCCAAGAAGGAAAGGACTTCTTGACCATTTAAGATGGAACCGATATGTTGTCCCGAAACGTCGGTAAATAATTACCACTCTACCTCTTGACCCTTGAAGATGAGACCTACACGTTATCCCGAAACGTCGGTAACGAATTACCACTCTACACTGCGTAATATCCCAGAAGGGCACAGATCTCATCAACATGGCGGCGGAAGTCTGAAATCATTAGTGTAACAGTCCATTCATCAAAAGTCATCAATCATCGAAGGTGAAGGATGCAAGAAGGTGGCCGCGGCCAACTTTGGTTCACTTTGGATGAATCATCCTGGATGAACAATCGAAAGTGAACAATGTAACCAAACGTGTCACTGCATGTCCCTCTGCAGGTGCTTCTCCTCTTTGCTTTCTGCTTTCTTTTCCTATTGTTCTGTTTGCAAATAACCTACTAAGGTTTCTAAATGTAAGGAAGGCCACACATCATTGGTGCTAGATTTTATGGAAGACGTTCAGTGCTTGTGTAGCACAAAATCTGAACACTACATTAAAAAAAAACAGCTTGTGAAAATACACTGCAGGAAACTGTACAGGAGATGAATTTTCCGGAACACACACCAGAGCAGTGCTTTTGACAATTTCTTTCGCGTGCCATTGTCACAATACAAAACATATACAGGGCATACACAAAAGAATGGTGCGGTTTCAAAAGTGAATAAAAAATTTGTATCTCACATTACACGGGCACAACGTACACCGTCAGCGGCGGCAACTGTCCAAGTTTCTCATGCGCTACCAGCAGTTCGTTTCTCATGCTTACTGCGTGGCCGCGGAGCCAGTTTCAAAGATGGCGTTGCAGCAGGAGAAGGCTTTCTGTGTGCTCCGTTTTGAGGTGTCCAGATCTGTGATTACAGTGCTGGAAAGCTGGTTGTTACCCCAACTGAATACCAATTATGACGATTACATTCTACAACTGGACAGAGCTCCCCCCCATTTTCACAGGAATGTACGGTGCTTCTCAATCGTGTTCTTCGTGTTCTACACCGGGTCTGGGATGAGTTTGATTACCGTGTGGTGTGTGTCGTGTGACCCAGGGTGCATACATTGAAGGACTGTAATTACCAAATGAGAAACTTGGACAGTTGTTGCCGCTGATGGTGTATGTTGTGCCCGTGTAAGGTAGAAATAAATTTTTTATTCACTTTTGAAACCGCACCATTCTTTTGTGTATGCCCTGTACACGTACTATTAGATACTGCAAACATTCATGCCTAATTCAGTTTCTTTACACCAACAAATGCACACACACAAAAAAACAACTCTTTTGTAGTTTTATTAATATAGATTTATACCCCTACACGTGTTTCAATCCTTGGATCATCTTCAGGGGTTAATAAGCTACTACACTTCAACTGCATGCTAGAAGGGCCCAATGGGCACACTTGTCTCAATATTAAGTTTTAAAAAAACATACCTTCTAACATACAAGTTGAAGTGTTAGTAGCTCATTAACCCCCTGAAGATGATCCAAGGACTGAAACACGTGTAGGGGTATAAATCTATATTAATAAAACTACAAAATAGTGGTTTTTTGTGTGTGTGCATTTGTTGGTGTAAAGAAACTGAATTAGTGAAAAATGTACGGTGAAATCAATATAAAATTCATGCCTACTTTCTGGATACTTATCTTCCGGGATGTTTCGCTAGTTGGCAGGTAAAAGGTAAAGGTAAAGCAATCCCATTACAGGCCTTGAAAGGCCCTTAGGGCTCCAGGAGGTCGAGGCTCCCAGCTTTTCAGACAATCGGCACATGAAGGTGGTAAGGTTGTCAGCCCTACGCTGAGATTCCTGGTACTCATTTCTGTTAGAGGCTGAGTCGACTCCAGGGCCATAGTGCGACCGAAACGATTATGTCAATGTCAATGAAAAATTCCAGTGACACCATCGGGAATCGAACCCGCGACGTTCCGGTTTGTAGCGCAGTGCCTCAACCAACTGCGCCACCGCAGTGACCCACTAGTTTTTCACTAACCTCAGTGTCAAGAAAGGCTCTTCTTTTTTCAACAATTTTGCTACATTCATTGATTAAACAACCACAAACAACATTAATACCTAACACACTAGTTAATCCGCCGCCATCTTGAATGAACAAACCTGTTCAATGTTGATGAACAATGTAAAAGGAATTTGGTTCATCCATTGAAGTCACTTTGGATGGTTAATCCGCGATGATCATCCAGGATAACCCGCCTTTAGATTAAGAATGCGTGGAGGTATACCTCCACTCTGCACCCCATACTCCTTCATAACGTGATGCTAAAGATTTTACTTCACCTTTATGTGCCCTTTTATCGAAACCAGTTCCCCACCCCTCTCCACACACTGCGCATGCCCACCAATTTTCAGATTTTGTCTCTCAACAAAAAGGTTCCAAACCAGATGAAGCATCGGTTTCTGCTTAAATCCTGACCAGTGGCGTATCTAGGACAAGAAAGTTCCATAAACCCATTTAACAGTCATCCCATTGTCCTTCAAATACTAATACATAACTTACACACGCCCTTTGGGCTGGTCTTTCCTCAATACCTAACCTAATAATAAATCCATCTTCCGTGCAGTAAGACAAATTACCTTATACAGTCGAACTCGGTTATAACGTCATGGAGGGGACTGAATATTTTGTGTCGTTATAAACGAGTGTTTTATAACCGAGGAGTATAACGTCATGGTGAACAGTGAGGGATAAATTGGTAACACAGAATACCTGACGCTATAGACAAGGTGTCACCTGAACAGATGTCGTTATAACCGAGTTCGACTGTATTCACAAACAACTGCACTATAATTAGATAAATTAGATCCCTGTACCTAATTACATTGCAGTTGTTGGTATATATATGGCGACCTAGCCTATTAGTTGCTCATTTCGTTAAGAGACTTCGTGCTTTTAAAAACCGGAATGTTCACAACACTGTACACAAAACAGTATACTGATATCCTATTCTGAGCTAGTCCTCACAGCCTGTTCCCACAAGGTTCGTTTTAATATTATCCTGCCATCTAGTCTCGCTTTCCCAATGGACTTCTTCCCATTAGAGTTTTCCAACTAAAACTCTGAATGAATATTATATCTCATGCGTGCTACATTTACCATCCATCTCGCCTTCATTTGGTTGCCCTAATAATGTTTTTTTTTCAATGGCTCGATAGCCCCTTGGGGCCTAGGCCGCCTCATTTTCGAGGCTTCACGATCACACTCAGACACACCACATTCGGTATGACTCCTCTGGACGAGGGAACAGCTAGTCGCAGAGACCTCTACCTGACAACACACAACACTCACAAGAGACAGACATCCATGTCCCCGGTGAGATTCGAACCCACGTTCCCAGTAAGCGAGCGGCCGCAGACCCACGCCTTAGACCGCACGGCCACTGGGATCGACACTAATAATGTTTGCTGAAGAATACAAATCGTGAAGGTCCTCATTATTATTATTATTATTATTATTATTTACTGCAATTGGGTTTTCACCCGGTGGCCCTCGTGCCGCTTAGGTCCCCTTTAGGTCCCAACGTTCTCTTCAGTCTGCGGCATAAATTAGCTGCCCAAGTCTGTGCATTTACGCTTGTACTCACTTCTGACCCCCACATGCATGCATAACCCCAAGTTCGTCGCATGACAAGAACGGGAAGGGCAATGCGCTGTGTGGACTCGATGCCAGGGCCCTCTGTCTGGAGGTCACGGCTAGGACAGCAGTCATTAGACACTGATATTCGCTCATCATCCTCGGCTCCCACGGAAGCCCAAAGATCATTGCCGTGTCCACAAGAGCACGTAGGCCTATTTTTCTTTTTATAAAGAAAATCTGAGGATACAAAATTTAGCCCAAAGTGTCATCGCTGAGTGCCCTCTGACATGTCTTCATCTTCGCTGCCTCAAAACAGATCGAGTCTGATTTTGTTTCACAAATGCGACGAGACAGGCAGACGAACCCTTCATGCCGTGTTGCAACATCTTTAGCGACACGTTCGTGCTACATTCATCGCCAATCTCATCCTCCTTAAACAGTTCATCGTAAATATCTGACGAAGTGTAACAACACACACTAATGACATTTACTGAAGACTTCAAAATAATGAGCGCATAATTACGCAGTTCAGCCCTTTTGGATCTACCTACGCCCCTCAGCGAACCCCCCCCCCCCCCACCCCGTTGAAGGCTGCATGATTTACAATAAGTCTCGACCATATCGGAGCAATCGGTCTCATTAGCTCCATCGCTGTATTGGCAGCGAAGGGATGAAAAATTTTAATTTGCGTGAGATTTATTGTGTGTGACGCCGTGTAGGTTGTTTTAAATTTACCTATTTCTGCAAGAATGTGCTGCCTCAGCCTTTAGGGTATAATAAGTGGGTAGCACGTTCCTCCGAAACGTCGGTAAATATGTAATATATTACACGGAGTCACAGCCCACAAAGTTTCGATATAATTTATTTGTGGTCTCATTGGTTAGAAAAACGTAAGATCTTTCAGTTACGACGTTTTGCCTCTATATTCAGGTTACGGAAGTGGAGGCTGTGCACTCTCTGATATTAGTAATTACGAGACCGAACGGTGTCAAAAACCCAGAGGGCAGCGTTCTTCACAGTCGCCGCTGCTAGAACCTCAAATCTCACGTACACCGGTAATCTAATTCTCCACAGTCAAAGCCCCAAATTTCAAGCTCTGAATGGGAGACCAGGCCATTGCGGAAAAGACCCCACCTGGCAGGTGCGCACACCTGTCTGCAGGTTCCAGCGCGGAGGTTGGGCGGCACGACCTCTCTGTTTTGCTTTTAGACGCGCTGCTCACAAGCACAGGGCAGGTACACGAAAGGAACTGGTTGATGACAAGTACACTCAGGTGCAGAGGTGACAAGCAATTAGCTGACATTAATGCACAATAAGTTAGTGCAGGTTTCTGTTTTACAGCAGTTGTTATACATACAAGTGACCACGTCATCACGGCGAGGATAGCTGAGGTTGTAGTCTTCCGGGTTGTGACACCGTACCGTACTCACTTCTGGGTTGTGACATCGTACCGTACTCACTTCTGGGTTGTGACACCGTACCGTACTCACTTCCGGGTTGTGACACCGTACCGTACTCACTTCTGGGTTGTGACATCGTACCGTACTCACTTCCGGGTTGTGACACCGTACCGTACTCACTTTGGGTTGTGACACCGTACCGTACTCACTTATGGGTTGTGACATCGTACCGTACTCACTTCTGGGTCGTGACACCGTACCGTACTCACTTCTGGGTTGTGACACCGTACCGTACTCACTTCTGGGTTGTGACACCGTACCGTACTCACTTCTGGGTTGTGACACCGTACCGTACTCACTTCTGGGTTGTGACATCGTACCGTACTCACTTCTGGGTTGTGACACCGTACCGTACTCACTTCTGGGTTGTGACACCGTACCGTACTCACTTCTGGGTTGTGACATCGTACCGTACTCACTTCTGGGTTGTGACACCGTACCGTACTCACTTCTGGGTTGTGACAATGTATCGTACTCACTTCCGGGTTGTGACACTGTACCGTACTCACTTCGACCTGACGATTTAAGGCAGCATGTCCTTCCTACACTTTGGTACCCACAAAAAACTAGTATGTGGTCACCCCAAAACACCACACACTCATGCATGTGAGACTTGACATCCTGACGCCGGTGATGCCGTATAGTGTGACAGATAGTATCAACGTTTCGAAAGCAGCTGCTGCTTCAATGTTCACGGTAGAATATCTACTCGTCTGATTTTGTTTTCATATCTTTTGGCGTTTTTGATAAGTGGTCTACCACACTGAAGGAAGAAAACAAATTACTGAAACATGGAAATAAAAGTTTCAGATTAATACTTGAACACAAGGGAACTAAAACACGCGGACAGTTTAGGGCAGTGCATAAAGATTTGTACAGCTCAGACGATGACGTCGCGGCAGTGAAATTTGGAAGAAATACTCGGCTGAACACGGTAACAAGACGTGCGCTAAGAATTTTGGTTGGAGAGCCTCGAAGTCAAAGGTCGGCTGAAAGACGGAATTAGCAAGATGGATTTTAGGGAATGTAAGAAAGGGAGATGGACGGAACTGGCTCAGGATCGTGTCCAATGGGAAGCTTTGTTATTATTGCTGTTGAACTTTCATCTTCTACCAGCAAGCTACTTACTAAGAGATTATTATAGGATCGCCCTAAAAGTTTAAGAAGGTATGTACCAGCGTGAACCGGTTCAAGATATACCACAAAGGACGGAGTTTTTCTAAACAGTTTGTAAGACGCTATGGACCTGTCGCAATAAATGGCAATTGCACTTTGAGCTCCATAAAAGCAGGCAGTTTTGGGGGCAGCTACATGTTCAAGTCGTGGCTTGTAGGCAGGCACCTGCTGACGTAGCAGCCACATTACACTGCGGTGTTCCGCCGCCTCAAACCGTCTTGACTATTCAGTCCCTACTTAAGGGTCTTGGTGACGCATCAGCCAGATTCTACCTGCAGTCACAAGTTCCAACAGGTTCCCACGGGCCTCTACTCACAATCACATTGAAGTTTATAAATCTGTGAGCCGAAGACCCACACTGCAGTCTGCTGGATTGTGACACAATGTGGTTGTACCTCCGGTTCGGAGTAACATATTAGCTCCTTTTTCAGGGTCGAATATAGCTTGTCACTCCGTTCGACTGCGCAGAATCTTAAAATGGGCCACGATGATCAGAGAAATTAACCTTGACGCTACGTGACGAGAAGGCGTCATTACGTTCCTGTCTGTTATGAAAATGTGCTTCGCCAGAATTATGTATTACGAAGCGACTCCATCAACGTGGGTAATCTGAAGTTTGTGGGTTCAAATCTCGTCCCAGAGACCGGTTATCATCACTGAAGAGTGTGGTTTTCCTCGTTCCGTACAGATGACAGAATAGTAACTTAAAACAGGCCACGACAACTCCCGTCAAATTTAATTATTTACGAACCGCCTTCCTATTCTGCGTATCTGAGGGCGTCTTTAAACGAATTATAAATTATTTAATAAAGGAAGAAATAAAGAACGGACGACCCTGCCCCCCTGCACCTAATGTAAAGGGTACAGACAAGGAAAATAAGAGATTGGAATTTCATTTTAAATGACCAATATCAGGTATCAGCCGATCCCAGTGGCCGTGCGGTTTAAGGCGTGGGTCTACGGCCGCTCGCTTACTGGGATTGTGGGTTCGAATCCCGCCTAGGGCATGGATGTCTGTCTCTTGTGAGTGTTGTCTGTTGTCAGGTACAGGTCTCTGCGACGGGCTGGTCACTCGTCCAGAGGAGTCCTACCGAGTGTGGTGTGTCTAAAAAGTGTGTGATCGTGAAGCCTCGAAAAATGAGGCGGCCTAGGCCCCCAAGGGGCTGTCGAGCCATTAAAAAAAATGATGTCCCTGTCACATCATGAAGGTATATGGGGGAGCAAAGGTATAGCTCCGCTCATACTTAACCTCGACAATATATTCAGGTACAGGTACGCACCCAGAATTTGTTATTGGCGGGGGCAGACCCTGAGGCTATATATAATTTATGTTTGATTTTATAAATAACGTTATAAAAATCATGTCGTAAGTATAACTGTAACATAACACTGTCTGCAACTGCATTTATATACATACAAATATAACTAACTAACTCCATGGAGCAGAGTCCTTCTTGAGAAGCTAGCAGGTCGTCAGCTAGTCAAGAAATTCCCCGCGTTTTGTGGAGCCCGAAGGTTCATTACCGCACTCACAAGAGCCCGCCACCTGTCCCTATCCTGAGCCATATCAACCCAGTCCATGCCCCCCCCCCCCCCCACCCCACCAACAAATATAACCACTTAACTTAAATCACACTGTCTAATCTTATTTTTTAATTTCAATGAAGACACCCAAGGTTTTTTATTTTATTTTTCAAAATTCTAATTTACTAGTCATCAGCTGATTTCAGTGGCTGATTTCGGCTGAAGGGTAAATCACGTAAAACTTTAGATATCATCACGTGTGCCCCCTGATTATGTAAATGATCATCTTCAACGAGAGGTCACTTTACCTCATATACCATTGTATGAGGCTGGGTGGTGCCCTGAGGCAGTTTGGCTGTTTTGGAATACACAAAAATCTCTTGCCTTTCCCGGGAATCGATCGACATTCCCCTTTCGTCCAGTGCGTAGCGTAGTCACTATACCGACCGAGCTATCACTGCTCCCTATAAATCACGAGTACTTTCTTTTTGGTGAAGGGCCCCGCAGTAGATGCTATAGACGCACCGCAGCCTTGAGGCTGTGATGAAGATGAAGATTAGCTTTTTCCATTTAATGGAGCACCGGTGGAAAGAAACTAACAGGGTAAAACCGAAGTACTCGGGAAAAAAACCTGTCCCAGTGCCACTTTGTCCACCACAAATCCCACATGGACGACCCGGGATTTTTTTTTTGTTAAATCTCTTGCTCCTTCCAGGATTTTTTTTTTTCCTTCGATCCATTTTGTACTTTTCAAATCCTCACGTCCTTCTTCATGTCACTTTACGTTCAATACTACTGTCCTTATACAACAAACATAACACAGACATCCATGCCGCCGGCGGGATTCGTACCCACAATCCCTGCAAGCGAGCGGCCGCAGACCCACTCCTTAGACCGCGCGGACACTGCGGTGGGAGACCTGAGCCATGGCACGGCCTGTCGCCAGGACTTAGGTAACGCAGACATGTCCAGCCTGCCACAGAACAAATTCCGTCCCATAAACTTGCAGAGTCTGTGAACCCACGGCCAGCCCGTCCCTTTGTCACTTGGTCCACCTGCACCGCCCTGGCTCCAAGGTGAGAAGGCAGTGCGGAATATAAATTATTGAGTTTGTTTATGGAACAGACCTGGAGTCAAACCAAGGACAACAGGATTCGTATTCAAGAAGTTACATCGCACTGCGGGTCATGACTTCAGATGCAAACAGCAGAATACAATTAACAATGGGACGTCGCACACTACAGAGGGGCACAACCGTACTCCACCTCTTTCACCTTCGGTCAGTATCGGACAAATATAACATGAAGTTCAAATTGAAATGGGCCATTTCATCACAAGCGACTTACGTAACTACTTGCAGCAGTGTATTTCTCGGGACGCTCTCCTAGGTGGCCAAAACATCCTCTGCCGTTTATGGGACCCGAAATTTCATTACGTTATTCACAACAGCCCGCCAATGATTCGATACTTAGACAGATGAAACAAGTTCACACACTCAAAACCTGTTTCCTAAAGACCAATTTTAACATTATCATTCCATCTATGCCCACGTCTTCAAAGTGGTGTTTTTCCTTCAGGTTATTTTGAATGTACAGTGAAACCTGCCTTTAACGGAACTACAAGGGACCCAAATTTTTTCCGTTACAGGAAGTCCCCGTTTAATACAAGTATTTAAAGTACGGATCATCGGGACTGTAAAATTTTTCCACTAAAAACAGGTTTCCGTTACGCCCAGGTTACATTTAATACATTTTTAAATATAATATTTCTGCAATGCCTACTACATACCCTGCCTATCCCATCTTTCAGCCTATGTCCCCTAACAATATTTAATGAAGAACAGAAATCATGAAGCTCCTTGTTAAGCAGTTTTTCCCCCCTGTCACCCCCACCCCCCCTTGTGTACAAATATTCTTCTATGCACCTGCACTCAAACACACTCAGTATGTTAGATATGATATCAAAACCAACAAATGCACATCAGTGTATGAAAGTATATTATACACACCGTATATCTGCTACGATTAATAAAGAGAGTGTTAGATGGCAAACCAGGAGGAAGGAGAACGATAGGAAGACCAAGATTGAGATGGTTGGAAGACGTGGAGAAGGATTTGAAACAGTTGAAAGTGAGGGGATGGTGAAGGAAAGCAGTGGATAGACAGGAATGGGCAAATATCTTGAAGGAGGCCAAGGCTCTCAGAGACCGTAGAGCCAAGGAGTAGTAGTAGTAGTAGTAGTAGTAGTAGTAGTATATCTGCTACATGTTTCGGCCACTCATATGGCCATCTTCAGGAAGGTGCATTACAAAGGACAGATACATCGAAATATTACAGAAGTTTTTGGAACCAACGCATATATATACTCGTATACAAAATATTAAATTTTGAAAATATACATGGTTTAAAATACACATTAAAGATTAAAATACAGATAAAAATATTTGTGATTCATTCTAATGGGTAACCTCCCTGAAGATGGCCACAGATTGGCCGAAACATGTACGAGGTATACGGTGTGTATAAAATACTTTCATACACTGATTGCATTTGTTGGTTTTGATATCATATCTAATTGCTCAAGGCACGGTTATGATCATTTAAAACTCTAAGTGTTACAGATCTGTATATTTCAAACTTCACGTTTCTCACCACATTCTTTCAATTTCATTGCTCACTAAATCAGTCATTCGATGCTATGGCCTAAGATACCGAAGGCGCAGTCATATAAACCACAAAATAAATAAATAAATAAATAAATACACACTCAGTTCCATTTGACACGTATCCTAACTGTTATTAACAATTTACTGCTATCTTAATATCTCTTCTTACCGAATAACTGAAAGGCTAATTCTCACAACAAGTTTCGTCACCAGGCCCCTCAGCTATCTCTCTGATAACAGATCTGCCTGTTATCGCGAGCAGACGGTACAGTGTGAGTGGGCTACGGGATAGACGACCGACGAATGGAGGTTCGATTCCCGGTACGTGCAAGAGATTTTTCTCATCTCCAAAACACCTAGACCAGTCCTGGGTCCCACCTAGTTCCCTGTTCAAAGGGTAACGAGGCCTTTTTGCTTGCAGACAAAGCGGCCATATACGGTCGAGGTTAAGAATGAGTGGAGCTGTACCTCCACTTCCCCATATCTTCATGACGTGCACAGAAACTTCACTTTCACTTTCATTTAGCTGTTGCCATGTGAGATGCAGTCGCCCTCGGTGGACTAGTGGTTAGCGTGCTCGCCACTGGACCCAAGGTTCGCGGGTTCGATCCCGACCGAGGGCGATGGATTTTTAAGGGTGATAAAAATCCGGAGCACCACTTTCTTCGGAGGGGAAGTAAAGCCGTCGGTCCCTGATGTCGTAGATGTGACTGCAGATGGCTCTGGCAGTCACATCAGGATTGAGTCGAACTTGTGCGGTCAGTGGGCTGGTCACTCACTACATCAACGCACATGACCATAGAAACCTCCGAAAGGAGGCCCCTATGCTCCGCGTTGGAGCGACAGGGACAAACAACAACAATGTGAGATGCAGGCACTTCTCACTAAATGGGCCCTGAACTGTGGACATAACGAAAATCCGATCAGTTGCCAGACACGGGCACACATCAACCATTAATACGTTTAATGTGGTGTGGTGTGCACTAGAATGCGGGGCAAGCCGGAAAGTCGCGGGTTCGATTCCCGATGGGGTCACTAATATTTTTCATTGACTTAATTCCTGAGGTCGACTCAGACTCAGAAATGAGTACCAGGGATATCTCCTGGGGGTAAAGGTGGACGGAGAGTAGGGCTGACAACCTTACCACCTTCATGTGCCGATTGTCTAGAAATTCTGGAAGCCTCAACCTGCTGGAGCTTTAAGGGCCTGTAATGGGATTGCTTTACTGTTGTACTCTACAGCATTGATTCCCAAAGTGTGGTCCGAGGATCTCAAGGGATCCGCGAGCTTTTCCCAGGGGATCCGTGGATACATTTCTATAACGGCTACTTTACAGTTTGATGTTTGTTAAAAATAATAGCGAAACTTCTTTAATTGGCCACATGTTCATTTCGTATGACCGTTACATCATCTAGTTCAGAAACCTCCTGTTTCAACTAAGCGAGAGACAATCAGTTTAATTAAATTCAAATCATGCAATGCATTGTTACGTATGCCACTGGTGTGTATGTGGGCCGGGATAGCTCAGTCGGTATAGGGACTCGCTACGAGCTGGACGGTCCGGGGATCGAATCCTGCCGATCCCAGTGGCCGTGCGGTCTAAGGCGTGGGTCTTCGGCCGCTCGCTTACTAGGATCGTGGGTTCGAATCCCACCGGGGCATGGATGTCTGTGTTGTGTTTGTTGTAAGGACGGTAATATGGAACGTAAAGTGACATGAAGGACGAAAGGATTTAAACAGTACAAAAATGGATCAAAGGGGAAAAACCCCGGACAGAAAAAAAAAAAAAAAAAAAAAATCGCACCCGTCCAGACCAGCCCTGGGGCCTACCCAGCCTCCTGTACAATGGGTACCGGGTAATTCCCGGGGGGTAAAGCGGCCGGGGCGTGGAGTTGACCACTCACCCTCATCTAGTGCCAGGGTTAAAGAAAGAGTGGAGCTATACCTCTACTCCCCCCCTGGGCCTTCATGGCCCGTTGTAGGGAGAACTTTACCTTTACTGGTGTGTAAAATCAGTTGTGAGATATAAATTTTAAATTTTGGATACATATCATCCAGACACTCTACATAAGGATGTAAGAATCTTTGGTTATTTTTCTAAGCCAAAAGCGATCCGCGAGCAAAATAGTTTGGGAGACATTGCTGTAGAATATATTCCGTTATTGTAATCAACTGTGTAAATTCTTCACAAACTTCCAAAATGTACACAACGTTCCCCATATATGACTGAAACTTGTAGATGTAAAAAAAAACAGTATTAATAAACAGTACTTTTACACCGTTAAACACTATTTTTTTACACCAACCGATGCACTATTAAAACCACATTTATTGTAGCTTTTGTAAATATATACCCCTACATATGTTTCGATCCTCAGATCATCGTCAGGGGGTTTCCTTTTTGAAAGCCACTAACACTTCAATTACATAATTTGAAGGATCGGAGAGCACTTATGTCTTAATATTGTATAAATTGTCTTGGTTTAAAATTATAACACATTAAAACTTATGTTTTATAAGTTAAAATTGTGGTTAAAAGTTTGTAAAAAGGTTGTAAAAGTTTTGATTGCGGAAGTACTGGTGTTTTGAATCGTGGTAAAGTGTGAGCGTATGCTATGTGTGCATTTTATGCAGAGCGGTGTGTACTATCGTCGTGCAGTGGAATGTTCTATGATGGCGTGTTTGGTAGGGGTATATATTTACAAAAGCTACAATAAAGGTGGTTTTAATAGTGCATCAGTTGGTGTAAAAATTGTTTAACTAGTGAAGATTCATGGTGATAGTAACGTGAAACCGTTAAACACGTTAACTGTACTGACGCACGCTTGGGCTTACTCAGTCACCATCAGGCTAGTCTATTAAAATATAAAAATGTAACATTGTATAAATACAGAAGATAATTTATTAGTTTACTGGGAATGATATCTAAATTGCTTACAACACTGATTTTTTTTTTTGTTATTTGTTTTAGCCTTATAAATTTTTCGTCTGTATTCAGCTACATAGAGTTTATCTTTTTAAAACACTCAAAACATTTGTAAGAAGGTAGAGCTTGACGCTTTTTTAAAATAAAATTGTGTATCTTCCCTTGCTTTGATTTGTTGTGTCACGATAAAGCGTGCTGTTTAATTATGAATATCCAATTACGTAGATGATGTACATTATACTAATCAGTCACACAAAAAATCAACCATGGGAAGATACCACATTTTTTTATTTAAAAAAAAAAAAGGCTTCAAATTTTACCCAGTTACAAACGTTCCGAACGTTTTAAATAGATCAACTCTATGCACCTGAAAACAGACAAAAATTTATAAGACTAAAACAAAGAACAAAAATAGCATCAATATTGAAAAAATATTTTAAGGAATTTACATCTTATTCTCAGTAAACTGGCCGATCCCAGTGGCCGCGCGGTCTAAGGCGTGGGTCTGCGGCCGCTCGCTTACTGGGATCGTGGGTTCGAATCCCACCGGGGGCATGGATGTTTGTGTTGTTTGTCGTAAGGACGGTAATATGGAACGTAAAGTGACATGAAGGACGAAAGTATTTAAACAGTACAAAAATGGATCTCAAAAAAAAAAAAAAAAAAAAAAAAAAAAACCGGGGGCATGGATGTCTGTCTCTTGTTGTGTGTTGTCAGGTAGAGGTCTCTGCGACGGGCTGGTCACTCGTCCAGAGGAGTCCTACCGACTGTGGTGTGTCTCAGATGTGTGTGATCGTGAAACCTCGACGAAACGAGGAGGCCCAGGCCTATATAGGGGTGCTGTGCGTACTGTCAAGTACACACAGCACCACTGGACCTTACAACACAAACAGAACCTGTTTTACTTGACTGTATACCCATATATACTGAACCAACAGCCAATAACAAGCTAATGGTAGAAGATTCATCTTTAAAAACCAATTATTTTCATATACTTTATTCTGTAATCACCGTGCATCTTTTCACAGTCACTATTTACATACACCAACTAGATGCAACTTTATTTAAAAAACTGTATAGTTTTTTTTACATATTTAAAAACTTTTTAAAGTTTTAAGTTTTTAAATATGTTTAAAAAACTATACAGTTTTTTAAATAAAGTTGCATCTAGTTGGTGTATGTAAATAGTGGCAATTATTTTCATTTTATCTTTTTACTACGAAAATATTGTCGAAACTTACTTAAGGATTTTATAATCTTTGTTTCATATGTTTAAAGACAAAATTGTAAATAACTGTAATATGAAACTTGAGTATATGTGACACAAAACATAATAGCAGACATAAAAATAATGGATGTAAAGTAAATGTAGACTACGAGACCCCTGAAGATGGCCTTGTAAGGGTTGAAACATATGTAGGGGTTAAAGAATAAAAAAGTGGGGGGAAAATATAGTGGATTTCGTTGGTGTGTAATTTGTGAGTTGTTAGAAATGCACGGTGAAGATGATATAAAAATTCGAAACGCGTTTCGCTAGAGTCAGTGTGAACAAGATTTATTTGCTAAGAAAAGTTGTGTTGAACGCTGTACAAGCTGTTTGCTAGTACAGATAACACAACGGGATGCCAATCATAAAAAAGAGCACTTTTTAATGATTTTTATGTATTTGTTTACTCTGTTGGTTATTTTCGTAAATAAAAGAACAATCGCGGTTTGCGGCCGGGTCAGGCGATAAAATGTAACGCAGTGATAACTACTGGTCATGCCTATCTGTTATTTTGTATATGCTTCAGAATTGGTCTGTCTCACTGAGGAATAACACAGATTGAGGGTGTCTGAAAACAGGGTGCTGCGGGGGAATACGTAGACCGCAGAGGGAATTGTGGCCCACTTACGACGTATAGTAATGCATCACGAATAACTGCGTGACGTCAGCAGGTCACATAACGCAACTATTGTACTGTACTAGCTGTGATGACACTTGCGAGTAGTACAACTGTCGCAAGTTTATTGGCGAGTATGTAAACTGTCGCAAGTTTATTGGCGAGTATGTAAAACTGTCGCAAGTTTATTGCGAGTATGTAAAACTGTCGCAAGTTTATTGGCGAGTATGTACAACTGTCGCAAGTTTATGCGAGTATGTAAAACTGTCGCAAGTTTATTGGCGGTATGTACAACTGTCGCAAGTTTATTATTATTATTATTATTATTACTATTATTATTTCTTTAAAATGCGTTCGAAAAACTAGACGTTTCGACAGCTATCTCTGTTTCTGTCTCCGAGCAAGCAAGAGGGGAGAAGCCATAACAGTTAGGTCCATTAGATGAAGATAACCTTACGTTAAGAAGCCTGGAGGCGAAGACTGGCTTTACCTCGTATGTGACTGACACAACTCAGTTGGCTTCGTCCGACAGTTTTACCCGAGGAAGGAAATTGAGTCAGTCTCAGAAATATTGTACGGTTTCAACCTTGTATTTTACTCAGGCAATGGACAAATCTAGAATCCTATAGTTCTTTTTTCTTCCTCTTCTCAGATGGCACTACAGTCCAATACGGACCTTCGCCTCCTTAATGGACCCCTGTCAGCTCATTTTTTGACCTCTATTTCCAGTTTTTAATTTTGCATCTATTAATATCTGTTTTTACAAAGTTCCACCATCTGTTTTTTGGTCGTCCTCTTAGACGACGTCCCTGGGGATTATTATGAAATACTTGACTTACTTTTCCTTTACTATCCATTCTATTAACATGACCAATCCAATTCAACCGATTTACTCTGACAAATGAAAGTATATCCAAATCCTCAAACACTTGCATTAATTCCTTATTACATCACTTTCTCCAATTCTCATTTACTTTAATTCCCCCAAACATTCTTCTTAAAAATTTTCTTTCAAAAGCAGCCAGTCGCTTAATAATATCTGTATTCAATGTCAAAAGATTCTGCTCCGCCAGAGTGCCATAGGGAAAGGTAAAAGTAAATGTGTCCCTGTGCACATGCCATGAAGGCATATAGGGAAAGTGGAGGTATTGCGCCACTCATTCTTAACCTTGGCAGTAGATGGTGCTGAGTGGAGTTTCGTAGTAGTTGTGGTGGTAACAATAATGGGCCGTTGTTATTAAATTTCAAAGCATGTTCAGATGTTCTGGGAATACAACAGCCCAGTACATCAGCTATTTATATACTTCAAGCGTGATTATGATTCAGTCCTGACCCGGAGGTCAGGTCACGCGGAAGGGCAAAAATGCCTTCCAATTACACTTCTCCCCTTCAAAGAAATTATCCATTTCCAAGGTAGCAATTGTAACTACTACTACTACTACTACTAATAATAATAGATATGCCAATTCTCAACAGCCACAACCTTCACAGCACCATCACCGAGAAGCTCCAGGAGTATATAGACTTGAAAGAAGTGCTTATAAGAGCATGGCAACTGAAGACGCCATATATAATACCACTAGCAGTATACACAGCGGTATTATCCGAGACAAATTACACGACAGCTTAAAACTGCTCCATCTTCTTCCTGCTCTGTATAGTCTAATGCAGAAAGCAGCAATACTTAATACATGCCGTATAGTCAGAAAGTTTTTAGTAGAATAATGAACAAGAAGTGATTGGTCAGTTAAAAACCCCGTACTCTTTGAAAACCAGTTAAACTGCTGTAAGTTAATAATAATAATAATAATAATAATAAGCGAAAATATACACAACTCCTTCACTATACTTTTTTTTTCAAATGGCTCGACAACCCCTTGAGGGCCTAGGCCGCCTCATTTTTCGAGGCTTCACGATCGCACACTTCAGACACACCACACCCGGTAGGACTCCTCTGGACGAGGGACCAGCTCGTCGCAGAGACCTCTACCTGACAACACACAACACTCACAACAGACACACATCCATGCCCTAGGCGGGATTCGAACCCACAATCCCAGTAAGCGAGCGGCCGTAGACCCACGCCTTAGACCGCGCGGCCACTGGGATCGGCATGGTACCTGATATTGGTAATTTAAAATGTAATTCCACTCTCTTATTGTCCTTGTCTGTACCCTTTACATTAGGTGCAGGGGGGCAGGGTTGTCCGTTCTTTATTATCTGAAGTTTTTCTGCTATACTGTACTTCTTTGAAAATGGCGTCTCTGATAAGTACTGAATCACAAAATTAACAAACTTGTACACATACACTCTTCAGAAGAAGGATTATTAAAGAATAAAATTATTTCAATTCAGTTTTCTGCATCACACTACTGGAATCATAAAAAACCTGACGACACAAATCAAAATTCACTTTCTCTGTACTTCAGCGATCTCTTGGAACAGAACTGAGATCGTACACCACTTGCGTGACAAAACACTTCCGTGAAATTGCAACTTTGAGACGATGTGTTTTAGTACCATAATCACGAATTCATTCCACAGAAATGTAAAAGAGCTGTATACAACAGTACTGTCTGCCGGGTCGGGCGGCACTTAAACCGCAAGACCAAGATCCTGGTGGGAAAACAGCCACATTCTGAGCATTCGTATTATCAGCATTTAACACTGAACAATGCTCCAATTTCCCTTTAGTGATAGTTTAGTCATACATGGGCCGGAATAGCTCAGTCGGTATAGAGACTCGCTACGAGCTGGACGGTCCGGGGATCGAATCCCGGTGGGGGCGAGATTTTCAGCACCCGTCCAGACCGGCCCTGGGGTCTACCCAGCCTCCTGTACGAGTACCGGGTCATTCCCGGGGTAAAGCGGCCGGGGCGTGGCGTTGACCACCCACCCCCATCTAGCGCCGAGGTAAGGAAAGAGTAGAGCTATACCTCTACTCCCCGTCTGGGCCTTCATGGCCTGTTCTAGGGAGAACTTTACCTTCACCTTTGTAAGTCATACTGTTACGTATTCATAGAGACTGACTTTCAAATACAGTCGAACCCGGTTATAACGACATCGGTTTAAGCGACACCTCGTATATAACATCAGATATTCTGTAGTAGGCCTACCAATTAATTCCTCACTGTTAATAATAACATTATACTCCTCGGTTATAACAACACTCGTTTATAACGACACAAAATATTCACTCCATTTCACGACATTATAACAGAGTTCGACTGTATTATGAAAACGTTTACTGTTGCATTCTTCCACAGAAAATCAGTCATGCATCCCAAGACAAACAAATGCGGAAGATAAACTAATCAGGAATAAATATATTCCTAACAAAACAAAAACGGCGATTTAAAGTTTCCACTGAATTATTGTTGAGGAAGCAGGTTCTCTGGGTTGTTGCGCCGAGTGTTTGGGTAATTGCTTCCCGACGTTTCGAAGGAAACCAAACGCATAGCGCAACAACCCAGAAGACCCGATTCCTCAATACAAAACAGGTTTGCAACTAGCAATGTCTTTCGTTTCTAGTCGGTAGTGCGGTAAAGGTCCCGCATAGCTAGTGTATGGCAAGCCGCATTTTCTGTCTCGTCTTCAATCTCTTTCTCGCTTGTTGCACAAGCGACGAGGAAGTATGGCTGTACTATCTCCGCATTACCTGTAGAAACGGGGTTCAGCTTAGAGGGACAGGCTGCTGACAGCAAACCACGGTGCCCCCCCCCCCCCCTTCTCTTTCTCAGACTAGCACCCTTCAAGCGGCAACGTATGGCAGGAAATTCTCAGCATCCCTGGCCTTTTAGCAAACGCGCTATACAAATTGCTTATAACACACAGGAATGATTTTTGGAAAGATTCGCAGGTTTTCTACTTTTTTAAATAGAGAAAGGAAGTCTTTTCCTCCATTTCAATGGTATGGCGGTGCAATAATAGCCATACCAGAGAATTCGCCTCGTGCTGAGCAAGATATTTGGGCCTAAGTAGGAGGAGGCCGAATAAACTGTAGAATGAGGAGTTTCACAGTTCGTACTACTTACAAAGTATTATGAAGGTGATAAAATCAAGAAGGACGAAATGGCTGGAGAATTTTGCACGTATGGGGGAGAATAGAAATGCATACAGGATTTTGGTGGGGAACCCTTAAGGAAAGAGACCACGAGGAAGCTCTGGGTGTAGACTCGGGGTTTAATATTCATTTGAATCTTTAACAAGCAATCTCAGAGGGCGTGGCCTGAATTAACCCTTTAAAGCCTAATGGTTACTATACCTACAGCCAGATTTAACAGTAAAAACTCTTGAATTCTTCCTAATCCATATGTTAACGTGTTCCATGTGATTCTTAACAAAAACAGTCACTATTTTCCTAAACACTGGTTGGTCTTTCTAATGGAAGCAGGCAGTGTTCTCTGTGAAGTATGAACTGCTTCTTTACATATAAAACAGATTTATTTTAGTCTTCGAAGGGTTGATATGGCTTGGAATTTGGACAAGTGGCGGGCTGTTTTAGACAGGGCAATGAACCTTCTGGTTACATAAAGTTCGGGAAATTTCTTGACCAGCTGTGGTACTATTAGCTTCTCAAGAAGGACTCCGCTCTATTAGTTAGTTGGTCAAACAGCCTCACTCCTTACCACATGGTCAGCTACCTCCCTCAACGGCTTGCAACCTAGCTTCATGTTTATAAAATTGAGACTCCATACAGCAGAGTATCAATTTCCAGAGTTTATAGGATCTAAACTGTGAGATTTCTTGAAATGGACTGTATGTATCGCCCACGTTAAGATAACAGACACCGTGCAGTTTGGCAGTTAGGTATTAACTACACGGCAGTCAGATTGCGGAAGACCGAGAAAGTCACCCACCGCTGGGCGTCCATTGAGTCTTACATAGAGCGAAACTTAATTCTGTCTGTTTAATTAACCTTTATTGGCCAAACGGGCAGCCACGTCCAAATAAATGTAACGGTTTATGGACGAAATGAAAAACGCTGCCCCACTCAGGAGCAGGGGCGGACATTTAAAATGAAAATACCTCCGGCCGTCAGCAGCTACATTGATATTTAAAGGGCGGAAGACAAAAGGTTAAGCATCATGTCATGAAGACGTATGTTGGAGTGTAGGTACAGCTCCACACATTCTCAACCTCGATTCTAGATGACGAATGAGTTTCACGTCCTGGCCGCTTCATCCCCAGGGAAAAAGGCGCCCAGTACCCATTGGATACGAGTCTGGACGTGTCTAAAAGAGATCTTGCCCAGTCACCACACGGACAATCTCATGTCGCAAGTGTAGCAGCCTAACTTCCATATTCCTCCACGCAAGGAAATCAGTTGGTGAAATCTGGCAACGGTGCATCTAATTAGCCGAACTGTTTGAACTGTGATAACAAGGGCTTTTACGTCATTGCGTTATATTCTTGAAAATAAACAGGGGGTCAGAGGCCAGCGATTGGATTATCACCCCCCCCCCCCCAACCCCGCATTCGGCCATATTTTCAGGGTCGGAAATATTTTGCAGGTGAATCAACCCTTTTCCCAGGCCGGTGGTGTAAATGCATAGAATAAAGCCTAATTACTGCATCGGCTGGCAGGGTAAATCGTGACATACAAACGCTACAGGCAATGTAACATGGATATCTAGAAGGCAAAGTTCAACAAATACTTGTTACTGCAAAAACTGTAATCTGATACAACGGACAGCCACACAAACGAAGATTGCAGTCTTTGGTGATGTGCTGTAGTCTGGTGGACGTGTAGCGACGTTTCGGAAGATCCAGGTACCTCCCTAATCAGGGTAGATCATTCAGCAGACATTTTATAATTAATGTTGGTGCCTGGTGAATGCAGGCAGCGGGAGTGACCGGAACGTCAGTAAATATCTACCAGAGTACACGGTGTCACATCATAACTTAGCAATATTTATATTCACCACCGTCAGAACATACAATATCGTTCTCTCTCTATACATATATACACACTTTGTTTTTCCCCCCAATGGCTCGACAGCCCCATGGGGGCCTAGGCCGCCTCATTTTTCGACGCTTCACGATCACACTCAGACACACCACACTCGGTAGGACTCCTCTGGACGAGTGACCAGCCCGTCGCAGAGACCTCTACCTGACAACACACAACACTCACAAGAGACAGACATCCATGCCCTAGGCGGGATTCGAACCCACAATTCCAGTAAGCGAGCGGCCGCAGACCCACGCCTTAGACCGCGCGGCCACTGGGATCGGCACACACACTTCTGCTTCTCCTATATTCCTTCATGGCGTGGAGAGGTATAGCTGCACTCATTCTCAACCACGGCTCTAGACGGAGCTAAGTGTACAAGTAGATGATACTTTCACCAATTTTTGTAAGGCTTTCACAAATTTGATCATACGCCCCAACTTTATGTGTAGTGGGAGCAAAGCACCTTTTCGGGATTCATCAAGGGAATAAAGTCTTCTCTCGCTGGCCAGTTCTTCATAATATAAATATTATTTTCACGTTATATTCACCGTGCATCTTGATAACTAACTAAAAGTTTTAGACACCAAGATATGCACTATATTCTCATAAGTAAGTCGATTACCCCTACATATGTTTCGGCTTTTAACAAGCCATCCTCAGGGGGTCAAAGTTTTACATATGCTTTACATCTATCCTATGCAGGTATTTAAGACAACACCACTGTAAAACGAACCTACACAAGTCACAACGCAACCAGCCGATGCAGATCACAACACAGGACACGTGACAACATAATACAGGTATTTCTCAATATATAGCTAATACTTTCTAAAACATAATTTTTATGATACCGGGTTTGTTATAATGATGCTGATATCCGTTCATATTTCCACAGGGTAACTTCAACCTACTCGAGATAACCCGTATACAACACAAGACTGCCATTAATTTTATAAACAACAACAGATATGTAATTTTTAAAAAATCTTTTAACCTTTTATGGAAAACTATTAAAACACATTCCCCCCGTATTTTACATAATTCGACAGCTGGAAGTAATAATACCATAAACCGTTGGGAAGTAAGATTTATTTTATTCTATGTGGACGTACAAGTTGTTTAAAATTGAACTAATAGATGTAAAGCATATGTAAAACTTTGACCCCCTGAGGATGGCTTGTTAAAAGCCGAAACTTATGTCGGGGCAATTGACATACTTATGAGAATATAGTGCATATCTTGGTTCTTAAAACTTTTAATTAGAAATATTCTTGTTTCTTTAGCTAGCAAGTTCCACTGCAGCAGACTTGATCGTAGAACTCGTGCTTGCTGCTTGGAAAGACTGAAGTCGCGAACTAGACCATTTGGCACACTTTGCTGGATCATGTGGTTCTTCATCACCCTGGGGATCGTAGCTGGGATTAGAAAATGGAGACAGTCCTTGCTGCAGCTCTTCTTGAGGGAAGGTAAAATAGTCCCAGGTGAAAGGTAATACCGCGAGTACCTAACACCCTGTCAAGACCACGTCCAGGGTGGGAAGGTTCAGTGTATGGTATTTCACTTTGGGAAATGCGTTAGAAATTTACCAGAAACTCTCGTTACTCGTACTACAAGTGACAAAACACAACATTTTTTTTTCCTATGGCTCGACAGCCCCTTGGGGGCCTAGGCCTCCTCATTTTTCGAGGCTTCACGATCACACACTTGAGACACACCACACTCGGTAGGAATCCTCTGGACGAGTGACCAGCTCGTCGCAGAGACCTCTACCTGACAACACACAACACTCACAAGAGACAGACATCCATGCCCTAGGCGGGATTCGAACCCACAATCCCAGCAAGCGAGCGGCCGTAGACCCACGCCTTAGACCGCGCGGCCACTGGGATCGGCAAAGCACAACTTTAATAACAGGGAAATATAGTCGAACTCGGTTATAACGTCATGAAAGGGACGGAATATTTTATGTCGTTATAAACGAGTGTTGTTATAACTGACGAATATAATGTTACGGTTAACAGTAGGGAAGTAATTGGTACCACAGAATACCTGACGTTATAGGCCAGGTGTAGCATTAACCAATGTCGCGTCGCCGATAGTTGCTGGCTTCTTATCACCCACAACGACGAAGACTCCTTCAAATGGGTTTCACCTTTTATTGTTACAACAATACGAACATCAGAGCTGGCTACAACAATGTCTGCAGGCTTCTGTTCTCAGAACCCCCAACAATTGCCGGACGCCAGGTCCCTTCTCATTCTTACCCCCGTTTGGAGCCAACCTCTCTCCATACAAATGGAGAGGTGGGGGGGGGGGGGGTTGCCCAACTGCTCCACAAAGGTCGGGTAGAGTCGTTATAACCGGGTTCGAATGTTCATCAGTTTTTACAATTGTACAGATATTTTATAAAAAAAGCTATTTACTTTTTAAAAATGTGACGTGATGGAAGTTTTCATAATTATGAGTTTGAGATAGACTTGCAATGATACACTCAAAATAAACGTTTTCAACCATGTTGCCAAAACCTTGTTGCCTAGTGTCATTGAGGGTCTTAGTACTTGCTTTACAGAACAACGAATACAAATACTGTTGTATCCCCAAAAAAAAGTGTGAAGCAATTAAGTATAATTTGAAATTACTTTCAGTCGACTCTAGTGCTAGTGTCGTTCCTTCAAATAGGAACAATACAAAATGCATACGCCAAAAGTTGCGGTATTTGGTACAGAAATGCCAATAAGTGCAACATGTACCATGGCTGCTACAGGTACAGTATATCAGCTAGTGCAAGTACGAATTTTGGTGACGTTGCACCTGACACAGTTCGCCACGAGGCACAGTGTTGTCTCCTCCCTCAAGAACACGAATACGATCCTTTGCAACATCACAATCAAGGCCAACCGGTAGTGACGTCACAACCCTGTGGCTGATGCAACAACCGAACAGGTTTCGAGTTCAGAGCTGTAATAATTACGTATTATAATGTTTGGGTGTTCAGCGAGGAGACGGGGAGATGAAGAGACTGCGGCGATGAGGCAGTGCATTGGGAATGACGGTAGCGACGAGGTTGCAGTTCTTTCGTAGGAATGTACATGGCTTGATGGCTGAAACTACGCATCGACAGGCCTTCTTCTTCTTCCTCCATCTCTTGACATACGGTCCTTACAGTGTAACCAAGTACCTCCTTCACAACGATAGCACACACAGATCTGTCTTCTGCTTTGTTCCTCCATCTCTTGACATACGGTCCTTACAGTGTAACCAGTGCCTCCTTCACAATGACAGGACATACAGATCTGTCTTCTGACAGGGGAAAATTGAAGTCCTGGGAGAAAAACATTATACAGCGTAGGTGGTAGATGAATGAATGAGTGTGGAGCATTGGTGGAATAATACTGACAGGGGAAACTGAAGTACTGGGAGAAAAACATTATACAGCGTCGGTGATAGATGAATGAATGAGTGTGGAGCATTGGTGGAATGATACTGACAGAGGAAACTGAAGTACTGGGAGAAAAACATTATACAGCGTAGGTGGTAGATGAATGAATGAGTGTGGAGCATTGGTGGAATAATACTGACAGGGGAAACTGAAGTACTGGGAGAAAAACATTATACAGCGTCGGTGATAGATGAATGAATGAGTGTGGAGCATTGGTGGAATGATACTGACAGAGGAAACTGAAGTACTGGGAGAAAAACATTATACAGCGTCGGTGATAGATGAATGAATGAGTGTGGAGCATTGGTGGAATAATACTGACAGGGGAAACTGAAGTACTGGGAGAAAAACATTATACAGCGTCGGTGATAGATGAATGAATGAGTGTGGAGCATTGGTGGAATGATACTGACAGAGGAAACTGAAGTACTGGGAGAAAAACATTATACAGCGTCGGTGGTAGATGTAGGAATGAGTATGGAGCATTGGTGGAATGATACTGACAGGGAAACTGAAGTACTGGGAGAAAAACATTATACAGCGTCGGTGGTAGATGTATGAATGAGTATGGAGCATTGGTGGAATGATACTGACAGGGGAAAATTGAAGTCCTGGGAGAAAAACATTATACAGCGTCGGTGGTAGATGAATGAATGAGTGCGGAGCATTGGTGGAATGATACTGACAGAGGAAACTGAAGTACTGAGAGAAAAACATTATACAGCGTCGGTGGTAGATGTAGGAATGAGTATGGAGCATTGGTGGAATGATACTGACAGGGGAAAATTGAAGTAGTGGGAGAAAAACATTATACAGCGTCGGTGGTAGATGAATGAATGAGTGTGGAGCATTGGTGGAACGATACTGACAGGGGAAAACTGAAGTACTGGGAGAAAAACATTATACAGCGTCGGTGGTAGATGAATGAATGAGTGTGGAGCACTGGTGGAATGACACTGACAGGGGAAACTGAAGTACTGGGAGAAAAACATTATACAGCGTTGGTGGTAGATGAATGAATGAGTGTGGAGCATTGGTGGAATGTTACTGACAGGGGAAAATTGAAGTACTAGGAGAAAAACATTATACAGCGTCGGTGGTAGATGAATGAATGAGTATGGAGCATTGGTGGAATGATACTGACAGGGGAAAATTGAAGTAATGAGAGAAAAACATTATACAGCGTCGGTGGTAGATGAATGAATGAGTGTGGAGCATTGGTGGAATGACACTGATAGGGGAAACTGAAGTACTGGGAGAAAAACATTATATAGCGTCGGTGGTAGATGAATGAATGAGTGTGGAGCATTGGTGGAATGATACTGACAGAGGAAACTGAAGTACTGGGAGAAAAACATTATACAGCTCCGGTGATAGATGAATGAATGAGTGTGGAGCATTGGTGGAATGATACTGACAGAGGAAACTGAAGTACTGGGAGAAAAACATTATACAGCGTCGGTGGTAGATGTAGGAATGAGTATGGAGCATTGGTGGAATGATACTGACAGGGGAAACTGAAGTACTGGGAGAAAAACATTATACAGTGTCGGTGGTAGATGTATGAATGAGTATGGAGCATTGGTGGAATGATACTGACAGGGGAAACTGAAGTACTGGGAGAAAAACATTATACAGCGTCGGTGATAGATGAATGAATGAGTGTGGAGCATTGGTGGAATGATACTGACAGAGGAAACTGAAGTACTGGGAGAAAAACATTATACAGCGTCGGTGGTAGATGTAGGAATGAGTATGGAGCATTGGTGGAATGATACTGACAGGGGAAACTGAAGTACTGGGAGAAAAACATTATACAGCGTCGGTGGTAGATGTATGAATGAGTATGGAGCATTGGTGGAATGATACTGACAGGGGAAAATTGAAGTCCTGGGAGAAAAACATTATACAGCGTCGGTGGTAGATGAATGAATGAGTGCGGAGCATTGGTGGAATGATACTGACAGAGGAAACTGAAGTACTGAGAGAAAAACATTATACAGCGTCGGTGGTAGATGTAGGAATGAGTATGGAGCATTGGTGGAATGATACTGACAGGGGAAAATTGAAGTAGTGGGAGAAAAACATTATACAGCGTCGGTGGTAGATGAATGAATGAGTGTGGAGCATTGGTGGAACGATACTGACAGGGGAAAACTGAAGTACTGGGAGAAAAACATTATACAGCGTCGGTGGTAGATGAATGAATGAGTGTGGAGCACTGGTGGAATGACACTGACAGGGGAAACTGAAGTACTGGGAGAAAAACATTATACAGCGTTGGTGGTAGATGAATGAATGAGTGTGGAGCATTGGTGGAATGTTACTGACAGGGGAAAATTGAAGTACTAGGAGAAAAACATTATACAGCGTCGGTGGTAGATGAATGAATGAGTATGGAGCATTGGTGGAATGATACTGACAGGGGAAAATTGAAGTAATGAGAGAAAAACATTATACAGCGTCGGTGGTAGATGAATGAATGAGTGTGGAGCATTGGTGGAATGACACTGATAGGGGAAACTGAAGTACTGGGAGAAAAACATTATATAGCGTCGGTGGTAGATGAATGAATGAGTGTGGAGCATTGGTGGAATGATACTGACAGAGGAAACTGAAGTACTGGGAGAAAAACATTATACAGCTCCGGTGATAGATGAATGAATGAGTGTGGAGCATTGGTGGAATGATACTGACAGAGGAAACTGAAGTACTGGGAGAAAAACATTATACAGCGTCGGTGGTAGATGTAGGAATGAGTATGGAGCATTGGTGGAATGATACTGACAGGGGAAACTGAAGTACTGGGAGAAAAACATTATACAGTGTCGGTGGTAGATGTATGAATGAGTATGGAGCATTGGTGGAATGATACTGACAGGGGAAACTGAAGTACTGGGAGAAAAACATTCTACAGCGTCGGTGGTAGATGAATGAATGAGCACGGAGCATTGGTGGAATGATACTGACAGGGGAAAATTGAAGTACTAGGAGAAAAACATTATACAGCGTCGGTGGTAGATGAATGAATGACTATGGAGCATTGGTGGAATGTTACGGACAGGGGAAAATTGAAGTACTAGGAGAAAAACATTATACAGCGTCGGTGGTAGATGAATGAATGAGTGTGGAGCATTGGTGGAATGATACTGACAGGGAAACTGAAGTACTGGGAGAAAAACATTATACAGTGTCGGTGGTAGATGTATGAATGAGTATGGAGCATTGGTGGAATGATACTGACGGGGGAAACTGACGTACTGGGAGAAAAACATTATACAGCGTTGGTGGTAGATGAATGAATAAGTGTGGAGCATTGGTGGAATGTTACTGACAGAGGAAAATTGAAGTACTAGGAGAAAAACATTATACAGCGTCGGTGGTAGATGAATGAATGAGTGTGGAGCATTGGTGGAATGATACTGACAGGGGAAAACTGAAGTACTGGAGAAAAACATTATACAGCGTCGGTGGTAGATGAATGAATGAGTGTGGAGCATTGGTGGAATGATACTGACAGGGGAAACTGAAGTACTGGGAGAAAAACATTATACAGCGTCGGTGGTAGATGAATGAATGAGTGTGGAGCATTGGTGGAATGATACTGACAGAGAAAACTGAAGTACTGGGAGAAAAACATTATACAGCGTCGGTGGTAGATGAATGAATGAGTATGCAGCATTGGTGGAATGATACTGACAGGGGAAACTGAAGTACTGGGAGAAAAACATTATACAGCGTCGGTGGTAGATGAATGAATAAGTATGCAGCATTAGTGGAATGATACTGACAGGGGAAACTGAAGTACTGGGAGAAAAACATTATACAGCGTCGGTGGTAGATGAATGAATGAGTATGGAGCATTGGTGGAATGATACTGATAGGGGAAAACTGAAGTACTGTGAGAAAAACATTATACAGCGTCGGTGGTAGATGAATGAATGAGTATGGAGCATTGGTGGAATGATACTGACAGTGGAAACTGAAGTACTGGGAGAAAAACATTATACAGTTGGTGGTAGATGAATGAATGAGTGTGGAACATTGGTGGAATGATACTGACAGGGGAAACTGAAGTACTGGGAGAAAAACATTATACAGCGTCGGTGGTAGATGAATGAATGAGTGTGGAACATTGGTGGAATGATACTGACAGGGGAAACTGAAGTACTGGGAGAAAAACATTATACAGCGTCGGTGGTAGATGAATGAATGAGTGTGGAACATTGGTGGAATGATACTGACAGGGGAAACTGAAGTACTGGGAGAAAAACATTATACAGCGTTGGTGGTAGATGAATGAATGAGTACGGAGCATTGGTGGAATGATACTGACAGGGGAAAACTGAAGTACAGTACTCGGAGAGAAACCTGTCCCAGTGCCACTTTGCCCACCACAAATCTCACGTGAACTGGACTGGGATCGAACCCGGGTCTCCGCGGTGAGAGGCCAGTGACTAACCGCCTAAGCCATGGCACGGCCAAAACTAACATTAACGTGAATTATGTAGTTCAGTACGTACCGCACAGTAAACACACTGCTCCTGGGTAATAAAAGCCGACCGATTAATGTTATAGAGGGAATACTCGCTGTTTGTTCTGAGAGCTATACAATATATTTAAATATACGCCTACTCTGTGGGCAGAACGCAGAATTCTTTAATATTCAAATGACCACTGGTTGTCCAAGGGTTAACTACGGGTCAGTATGGCTGCAAATTATATTTGTCCGATATTTGCTGAAAGTTTCCCACATTGAAATTTAAAAGAATCTGTCCAATGTTTTAGACGCTATTATGATACAGACAGAGGGACGCAGGGAATGGCTTCCACGCAGAAAGTTACTTTTTACTGCCTGATGACCACTAGGGATTAGAAAGGTCGCGGATTATTAATTTCTTAGCTTCTTATAACCACTCTGTGTCAAAAGCATAATTTGCGCCATCGAAAGGGAGGAACGTTGTGAATGATGCAGAGAGGCAGACACTGTACGATGTGAGGACACTGAGTAGAACCACGGATTCGTAACAGCCGGACTGCAGGCCAAGAAAATACTCTATTTATTTATGGTTTGTTAAGGACGCAGAGCCGAATGGTGCAACGATTACCGAATAATGAACTGCAAAGGAAGAGGAGGGAAGCGGTCGTGGCCTACCTGGAGGTAATACCGCATAATTTGTCTAGAGCGACTGAAGGAAATAATGAAAAACCTCAAATAGAATAGTCAGCCTCTGGGCCGAGATCTGAACCCGGTCCCTCCATAATACGAGGGAGAGATTCGGTGTAAGAATGCTGTAGTTTTATATACAGCCAGCCCTTGTTTTACGCCCTAGCTGCGTTCTTGAAAAAGTGTGCGTAAATCAAAAATAATATTCCCATCAGGAATAAGGAGTTAGCGTAATAGAATACAGCCAGCCAAAGGGCGTTAAAATGAAAATGAGATAGCGCAAATTAAGAAGTGGTGTAAATTGGCAAGGGTCGTTAAAGGAAAAAGGCGTAAAACAAACGAGCGTAAAACAAGTGCTGGGTTTATACTGTGTGTAATACATACTATGTATAACAGCATTAACTCACTCATGCACCAGTCCTTCAGAAGGTAACTGGAGTTCAGATAGTCAAAAACGTTCCCATCATTTATGAAAGCCGAAGTTTCATTACCGTGTTCAGAACGGCTCGCCACTGTTCTGAACCAAGTGAACTCAAACCACAGCCTCAGACTCTATTTCTTTAAGATAAACTTTAATAATATCCTCCGAATTTTATGGTCTCTTCCCTTCAAGTTTCCGGCTAAAATTCTGTAGGTATTTGTTACCTTTCCCATGCGTGCTACATGCTGATCCCATCTGCCAACATCCAGGTCAACAATATATTGGGACAGACTGACATTTAAGGATCGTAAGAAACCGATTATCGCCCAATGGACCCTGGTCCATTGGGCCTGTGCAATGCTGCGCGTTTCATGTCGACCCACAAAAATGTAACAATTGGAACAAGGCATGGTACAGCGTCGTCGAAAAGGTAAATACGACTGAAACGTGAAATTCAACACAGCATAAACTTAATATTATTCATTCCGTACATTTTATCTCTATATTTATAGTCCAACAGTGTGTAATTTTAGATAATGTGTCCCTGAAGATGAACCCGAATTAAGGGTTCGAAACATGTAGGACAGTGTTACACAGTTAATGTGAATAAATTGTACATTTGTCGGATATTTGTTGTATATATGCCGATCGCAGTGGCCGTGCGGTCTAAGGCGTGGGTCTGCGGCCGCTCGCTTACTAGGATTGTGGGTTCGAATCCCACCGGGGGCATGGATGTCTGTCTCTTAGTGAGTGTTGTGTGTTGTCAGGTAGAGGTCTCTGCGACGAGCTGTTCCCTCGTCCAGAGGAGTCCTACCGAGTGTGATGTGTCTAAAAGCATGATCGCGAAGCCTCGAAAAATGAGGCGGCCTAGGCCCCGAAGGGGCTGTCGAGCCATTGGAGATATATATATATATATATATCAACACAGCATGTTTTAATTGGCCTGTTCTCCGCCCAAGGACTGCTTCGTATTGTACAAATTATGCATTGTCTGAGTCAGAACACAGCAGACTATGCATACAGTTCATGACAACAGAACAAGTAATACCTCTTTGTCATACCACACGCACCTACTGGTTATGTAAATCTCCAAGGTCTGAGTCATGTACGTTCGTTAATTTCGCATGTAATTACACTTGCTGCTATAAATACTGTTCATACTTTACACGACTCCGAGCACTTTGTATGTCGTACAGTATTTCAAATATTCGCAACAAACGGTACCGTGACATCAGCAAGAAATGTCTTTTGGAATATGACGCCACGTATTTAGGTCGATGGGGTACCAACGACCTAAATACGTGCTGCCTCCATCTTCAGAATGTCACATCTGCACAGTTTCATCATCGTGTTCTCTGCTTCCAGCAGCCCTAAAGACCTCAACATATGCCACAACCACTACCAACGCGGAACAATAATTTTAATTTGTATAAATCATATTTGTTATGTAAGAAATGTTTTAATCATATTTTAACCATAAGTTTTTAAAAACAGTACCAGTTGTACCTTTATACACAAATGACATCAACAACGCAGCCTACTGCAGACTGTGGAACCGTGTAAATGATAGCTTGTCACGGGCAGTTGGTTTTAAACATGGCGTATTGCGCTGTCTGAAGTTGGTACGTTTGTACCGAAACATGTCGCAGCTACGTGTTTAACATTCATATGTAACTGATATTGTGCATTTGGTTCGTATAATTGAATACATTGCCGATCCCAGCGGCCGTGCGGTCTAAGGCGTGGGTCTGCGGCCGCTCGCTTACTAGGATTGTGGGTTCGAATCCCACCTAGGGCATGGATGTCTGTCTGTTGTGAGTGTTGTGTGTTGTCAGGTAAATGTCTCTGCGACGGGCTTATCACTCGTCCAGAGGAGTCCTACCGAGTGTGGTGTGTCTAATGTGTGTGATCGTGAAGCCTCGAAAAATGAGGCGGCCTAGGCCTCCAAGGGGCTGTCGAGCCATTGGAAAAAAAAAATTGAATACATTAATCGAAATACCAAGTTTATAAAAACCACAGAAAACAGCAAGTAAAATGATACACTTATACTATTATCTCTTCAGGTGTGTGCAATATTTAGGGGAGGATTTTGTGGGTTCAATTCCCCATTCTCTCTCTCCCCCCCCCTCGCCAAAATCTGGATGATGCGATACGATTGCGTTTCCTATACAAGTAGAAGTACCAGTTCTTCGTCCCTGGTATGGCTGATTTCATTGTCAGTATCACGACGTCAATATCAATACGTATCAATACGTACTTCAAAGTATCAGTAACGCTTATATGATGTATTTAAAGTGTACTTACGTTACCGCAGTCCCTACCCATCGCTTTAACAATCGTGGCTACCGTATGTATTGGTACGAGTACAGAGCACATTAACTGACTAGATGAGATGTGCGCTCCTCTGGCATATTACGCAGCGTTGAATGGTAGTTCTGTACCGACGTTTCGGGACAACCTATCGGTCTCACCTTCAAGGATCTTCTTGGACTTCTTGACCCTCGAAGATGGGACCGATGGGTTGTCCCGAAACGTCGGTACAGAACTACCACTCAACGCTGCGTAATATCCCAGAGGAGAGCAGATCTCGTCTACATCGCGGCGGAAGCTTGAAATCATGCGAAATAACTAACTCCAAGGAGCAGAGTCCTAGAGAAGCTAACAGTTCCTCAGCTAGTCAAGAAATTCCACGCGTTTTATGGAACCAGAAGATTCATTACCGCATTCACAAGAGCCCGCCACCTGTCCCTATCCTGAGCCAGATCAACAATCAAGTCCATACACCCCATCCCATTTCTTGATGATCCATTTAATATATACTCCCATCTACGTCTAGGTCTTCCAAGTGGTCTCTTTCCCTCAGGTCTCCCCACCACAACCCTGCATGCAGCTCTCCTCTCACCCATACGTGCTACATGCCCCGCCCCTCTCATTCTTCTTGATTTGATCATCCGAATAATATTTGATAAGAAGTACAGACCATAAAGCTCCTCGTTATGTAGTCTTCTCCACTCCCCTGTTACTTCGTCCCTCTTAGGCCCAAATTTTACATCCGAGGCTTTGTGATATTGTTCGTAACATTGTTAGTTTTTAAGGCGAGGAGTTATTAGCACTTCCCCCAACCCCCAAGCGGTAGGACCACCGTTTGTCGGCGGTCCGCGATTGCTTCTACATACAGCATATTCGCAGCTACCCTCCTTATCTGGAGATCCGCAAGCTGAGGACGCGCCATGCCCCACTTGTCACGGGTACGGAGCACATTTCGTAATATATTTGAGTGTTCTCTGTTCGGTCCGCGACAAGAAACAGGAAACACAGGAGTCACAGTTCTGTAGAATACAAAATGGCATCATCTGTCATTGTGCTTACCATACCGAGTATTGATTGTTCAATAATAACAATTTTATTCACCGTCTAAAGCAGAAATTTTCGTCTATTTGATTTATGTTTGATTATGATTTGATTGATATGATTTGATTATGATTTAGGTTTGAAAGACGTGAAAATGGAACATGGCGGATGTAAGAAATTTAGACACTGTTCAGTTAAGGTAAAGCAATCCCATTACAGGCCTGGACAGGCCCTGGGTTCCAGGAGGTTGAGGTTCCCAGATTTCTAGACAGTCAGCACATGAAGGTGATAAGTTTGTCAGCCCTACGCACCGGCCGCCATTACCCCCAGGAAAATATTCCTGGTATTTATTTCTGTTAGAGACTGAGTCGATCCCAGGGCCATAGTGCGACCGAAAGGATTATGTCAATGAAGAATTCCAATGACACCATCGGGAATCGAACCCGCGACCTTCCGGCTTCACTTTGATACCGGTTAGTGATGAACTACTACATGCATCATAAGCTGAACTGCAGTACCAACAGCGTATGAACCATCAGCAGATAAAAACATGGCGACGGCGCGAAACATTAATCTTATATCTGACAAATGTAATTTAGTCGGTATTACGCTCAAGTTAGGAAATGCAGGCATAACGTAATAATTCCGTCTAACCTCTGACGCTATCTGACATATACGGTGTAACACAGACGTGGGTACGAAAAAGGACACCCTATATAACATCTGGACACAATTGGTCCAAACTTTCTGGGATTATGAGAATATACAGCATAAAATCCCGGACGTATTACCCGTCCCGAAAAAAAAAAAAGCAGGAATTTAGGAGAAAATGTCCTCGTAATAAAATACACTATGATTCATTTTTCTCCACAAAGTTTTACTTGGACATTTTTCGCTTCGACAATTATTTAGTGAGGTACAATGTGGACGTGTAGTGTATGTTAATCGTGTCTGATTTGAAACAAAAATCGAACTGGCCACGACATTTTAGTAAATCTCTGCAATACCAAATTTAATGAAAATCCGTTAAGCGATTCTCGAGTTTTTACACGCGGACAGACAAATATGGCGAAGTTAATGGGCGCAGTTTTACGAATTTCGTTGCCAGCCCATCAAAAATGGATCACTAAACTGTAAAATTACCAGCTTATAGTCCTTCGTTCCTCTCGCAAGTTAATTTGAGGACAGTTGAAAAGATATTCCCAGAAAATGTTTCATAAAAGGACTTGCCGAAGACAGCAGCCCGTTCCGTTTTGCCAGCAGTTTTCTATTTCTGTTCATTCTCCCCAGGGGAGTCAGGGCTGCCAACCGCGGACTAAACGGGCTATTCTGAGCGCCGTTTGTCCTCGGAGAGAGCCCCACGGAGAGGCACCTGGCAAGGTCATTCATCAACCTGTGGGGCTGAGTCTTCTTTGAAACAGTAGGCTGGACAAACAGTGAAATTCATCGAAATGTCCCAAAATTAAGACACTAAACGAACAATGTTTGTTAAAGGCAGTACCAACATGGCTGACACACAAAATTCTGATGTGGTAAAAATAATATTGCCATTCAAAGTTAAGGTTTTGAATTTATATTGTTCATACCGTGCATTTTCATCTAATCACACACTTCTTATTACACCATACAACTTCTTTCTACAATAAAATTAATCCAACATGTTTCGGTTCTCCAATGGAACCATCATCAGGAATTTAAACCTTGATTTTACACATATTTATAACATAATAAACAATTGGCATTTTACGAGTACATCTTTAACTTTTAATGTGTGCCAATTGTTTGTTATGTTATAAATATGTGTAAAATCAAGGTTTAAATCCCTGATGATAATTCCATTCGAGAATCGAAACATGTTGGATTAATTTTATTGTAGAAAGAAGTTGTATGGTGTAATAACAAGTGTCCATTTTCTTGGTTAAAAAATGTGTGATTAAGGTTTTGAAGTTCTCTCTTGTGATAGATGTTTGAACATCTAAACCAGTGACGTGATCCTGTGAACACGATAATGAATCTCTGGTGCCTAAGGACTTTGAATTTACAGACAAGCTGAGCGACGATTGTCATCTCAAGATGGACTCCATACCATCACGTTGCTTTGTCTTTGTTAGTTTCATAGACATCTGAAAGTATGTAGCTTGTAACAGGTTTCTTTCACCTCTTCAGAAAAATATAAAGACATAATAAGCATCCGCACAAATCAGTCTGTCATTAAAAGCGTGCGTGTTACAAATACAGCCGTATTAAAACCTAAACTACTGAAAATCACTCGGGAGTTTGCAGTTGACCCTGTCAGTTAATTGCGCTGGGAAAAGCTGAGTGTCCATTGATTTCAGGCTTCCGCCGCGATGTTGATGAAATCTGCGGTCTTCTGGGTATTACGCGGCGTCGTGTGGTAATTGTTTACCGACGTTTCGGGACAACGTATCGGTCCCATCTTTCCTACTCGGACTCTTGACCCGTGAAGATGGGATCGATACGTTGTCCCGAAACGTCAGTAAACAATTACCACACGACGCCGCGTAATATCCCAGAAGACCGCAGATTTCATGAGTGCCCTTTGTTTGTAACCAGTAACAGATTTATTCCATTTAAAAAATACAGTGGGCTGAAGTGCAGTCGTGTTTTGTGCGTGTGAGATAATACAGTTATCTCCTGTAGTGTACTGTGTGGTCAGAGCTATGCATGAATTTGACTTTAGGCTTCCTATGAACGAAATATCGAACAAATGGCGACCAGAGGAATGAAGATCATGCAGTGATAGAGACACATATTTTTGACAGCATCTATATGCTTTCCCCGGCGCAACGTCGCGAGCGTTAAATCACTCTACCCACGCTGTACCGTTCAACTGCGTACTGCTCCTGCGGAGCCACAGACATGGCAAGCGCCTGTAAGGCTTATTTCGCGGAAAGAGCTTCCTTATCGAACTTCAGTGTAGTCATCAGTAAATAC
Source organism: Reticulitermes speratus (assembly GCA_021186555.1). Taxonomy (NCBI): domain Eukaryota; kingdom Metazoa; phylum Arthropoda; class Insecta; order Blattodea; family Rhinotermitidae; genus Reticulitermes; species Reticulitermes speratus. The sequence continues at coordinate 31,829,161 of JAJKFL010000013.1, read as the reverse complement.
AGTGATGTAAATACATCATAAATACATCCATCCATCCGTTCCCCCGACTACATGGGGGGAGGGGTGGGCCCTAACTGCAACACCATGGTGTAAGTAACATACGACAAATGGCCGTGCGATGGCTCAGGCGGTTAGCCGCCGGCCTCTCACCGAGGAGGGCAGGGTTCGATCCCAGTAGATCCCAGTGGCCTCGCGGTCTAAGGCGTGGGTCTGCGGCCGCTCGCTTGCTGGGATTGTGGGTTCGAATCCCGCTGGGGGCATGGATGTTGATGTCTGTGTTGTGTTTGTTGTATAAGGGCAGTAGTATGGAACATAAGTGACATGAAGAACGGAAGGATTTAAAAGTACAAAAATGGATCAAAGAAAAAAAAAATCCCGGGTCAGTCAGTGCGGAATGTTTGTTGGACAAAGTGGAACTCGGGACAGGTTTTTCTCCGGGTACTTCAGTTTTCCCCTGTCAATTTCATTCCACCGGTGTTCCATTACAAGGAAAAACGGAATAAAAAAATTAATCATATTCATCACAGGGTTGCACAATAAGCATTAAGGCTGGGGTGCGTCCGTAGCATCTGCTGCGGGGCCCTTCACCACAAAAAAAAATAAAACCATCACTCTATGCTTAAGTAAAACTTCTTCACGCGGATGTAATGTACCTAACAGCATATAATAATAAAGGTAAAGCAATCCCATTACAGGCCTTGACAGGTCCTTAGGGTTCCAGGAGTTTGAGGCTCCCAGAATTTCTAGACAATCGACACATGAAGGTAGCAAAGTTGTCAGCCCTACGCACTGGCCGCCTATACCCCCAGTAAAATATTCCTGGTACTCATTTCTGTTAGAGGCTGAGTCGACTCATTTCTATGAGTACTCATTTCTATTGGGTCGGGATAGCTCAGTCCGTATAACGACTCACTACGACCTGGACGGTCCGGGGATCGAATCCCGGTGAGGGCGAGATTTTCCGCACCCGTCCAGACCGGCCCTGGGGCCTACCCAGCCTCCTGTATAGTGGGTACCGGGTCATTCCCGGGGGTAAAGCGGCCGGGGCGTGGCGTTGACCACCCACCCCGATCTAGCGCCGAGATTAGGGAAAGAGTAGAGCTATACCTCTACTCTCCGTCTGGGCCTTCATGGCCTGTTCTAGGGTAAATTTTACCTTTACGTTACTCATTTCTGTTAGAGACTGAGTCGACCCGAGAGTCATAGCGCGGCCGGAACGATTGTTAATGAAAAATCCCAATGGCCCCATTGGGAATCGAATCTGCAACCCTCTGATTTGTAGGCATATAATAATAATAATAATAATATAATGTACTGTTATAATGATTTCAATGGGCAATACTGAGCTATAGTTGGCGACTCTCTACGGGCTGGACGGTCCGGGCATCGAATCCCGGTGGGGGCGAGATTTTCCGCAGTCGTCTAGACTAGTCGCGTTTAGATGATTGTGTTGTGCAGAAGAATAGTGATGACGTTACGAGAGTGAACTTCTGGCGATTCGGAGACAAAGAATTAACAGCAGTAGGGTAAAGTATAGGAAGATGGAGGACAGCTATGAATATAACGAGATGTTCCCTATAACTTCAGTGAAAATGGAAGAACTCAGCGTGACTGAATCCGTTTTACATCCAGAAACCAACCGAAGTCAGGCCCTAAATGAGAAGCAGTTCCTACAAATAGCATTGCATTGGCTAGGCACAGGAGGACATTATCATTCAGTGGGTGATATGCACTGCGTGAGATGGTGACTGCATAATATTACCAACGTGCTTTCTTTTTTTTTCAATGGCTCGACAGCTCCTTGGGGGCCTAGGCCGCCTCATTTTTCGAGGGTTCACGATCACACACTTTTTAGACACACCACACTCGGTAGGACTCCTCTGGACGAGGGACCAGCTCTTCGCAGAGACCTCTACCTGACAACACACAACACTCACAAGAGACAGACATCCATGCCCTATGCCCTAGGCGGGATTCGAACCCACAATCCCACCAAGCGAGCGGCCGCAGACCCACGCCTTAGACCGCGCGGCCACTGGAATCGGCACAAACGTGCTTTTAAACGGTTAAAAATGATGTTATTTAATATTATATTCCCACCAGAACATGTCTTTAGATTCTGACATTACCAGTGTGTTCAGAGTCGCTAATACAGCTGCATCTTGGTTAGCCAGGAGAAATTGGATTCATGCTAGTCTCTGGAAATTTCCACCCTCCGTTTGCACGGCAGAAGGGTGATGCGTCACGTAGCGGTAGGCTACAGACATATTCAGATAACTTGATACCTGCGCTCCGTAGCGCGGCACATACAGCTGTATTCAGCACGGTCCGGTCACTGCATGGGTCACGTCGGAATGGCCAGGCAACGTTATAACTGTTCCAAAAACATCTCCTCTGTTGGTAGCACGAGTACACTGTTTTATCGTAATGAAAACACTTCTGTTAAGATTAGATTCTGTGCGTTATATTAAAATTTCCTCTCGTTAAAACTTAAAAAGTACATAAGTTTCTGCTGCAATAAAATTCAGTGGCATATTTCAGACATATTGATAAGATCTGCGCTCTTCTGGGATGTTACGCGGCGTCGTATGGTAATTGTTTACCGATGTTTCGGGACAACATATCGGTCCCATCTTCAAGGGTCAAAAGCCGAGGAGAAAATAAAGCCGGCACCGTGTGACGTAGACTCTATATGGGAAGGTGCGCGCGGGGTGGTAATCAGTAAGCGTGGTGATAGCCAATAGAGTTGAACCGGGGAGAGGGAGGGGTGTAGTCAGCTAAGGCTGATGGAAAAACATGTATGGAATAAAGTAAGAGTAAGGGAGGAAAATATAAAGATAAAAATAAACAAATAAAATAAAAATTAAACAAAAATATAAACATTAAAATAAAAAATTAAATTAGGAGAAGAAAAAACTAAAACGTGAGGGAGGGAGGAGGGAGACACGTAAAGTGGTCGGTGAATCTACTTCACGGTGCCGGCTTTCTTTTCTCCTCGGACTCCTTGACCCATGAAGATGGGACCGATACGTTGTCCCGAAACGTCGGTAAACAATTACCACACGACGCCGCGTAATATCCCAGAAGAACGCAGATATCATCATCACGGCTGAAGCCTAAAATCAATGTTGATTATATTCTGAGTGTCAACGAAAACAACGGCTATAAACGAAACAGTAGTGGAATGTATTAAAATTCCTTGCTCTTTTTCCTTATCCTCTTAACGTTGGACTACATACACACTTGTGTAACAGGCCACTCTTTCTGTTGCTTTGTAAACAGGCACATGCAAACATTTATTTTGTGCTTCTTTATTTCAAAGCTCGATTACAATTCTAATAATGTCTTCTCTTGGCTATGAATTAATTTGTTAGAAATTTTTGACATTCCACTTCGCTGCATTGCTTAAGTCCTGCGAGTTGTCAATGTTTTTGAAACAGAGAGAAAAGGGCTGGAGCTGCGTGCACAGTTCTTCCCCCTGGCCAGCTTGCCTCTAAAAAGGTTCAAGTTATGTGACGAGGACTATACCTGGCTGCTGATGGCAGCACAGCACCAAAGAACTGGTTTTATAATGCGAGGCTGTGGGCTGTCTCAGAAGAGTGGTGGAAGGTTCAAGTGTCCAGAGATGTGGCTCTGTGTCGTTCTGTGGGTGGCTCCCAACATTTCGAAGTGCCATTTTGTCTTCATATTCAAGGGCTAAGCAGTCCAAGATGAATAGCAACACGACTGCACTACTTGGCACTTGAAGAACAACTCACCACCCGACACACTGTCACATGGCACATCCCGGAACACTGGTTCCTTAATCATCGCTATATGATTCGGCAGAGAACGGTATTCAAAATGAAATTAATTCCATGATTCAGAATGCATTGAGAAGCTGACAGTAGCACTCCTGCTTTGTATTCCGAAGGTCTCAGGTTTCGAATCGCTGTTCCAGCTATCCTGAAATCTGAGGTCATAACGGCGATGACAATGCAGACTTATGTCTTCTGGAAATATGATGCCGTGTGGTCTGGTAGAAACGTACGGACGTTTCAGACGAACATGCTTCCCACAACAATACAATTGAAGGTAGCAGAAATTAGGTTCGCACCCAGAATTTTTCCTTGGAGCTATATAACATTTATGTTTGATTTTAAAAATTATGTTATAAAAATCATGTAAGCACAACATAACACTGTCTGCAACTGCACTTATATACATACAAATATAACTACATGTTTGTGACTCAATCACAGTGTCCTATCTTCTTGTTTTTTTTAAATTTGATTAATTTATTTTTCAAAATTCTAATGTACTAGTCATCAGCCGATTTCAGTGGCTGGTTTCGGCTGAAGAGTAAATCACTTAAAACTTTAGATATCATATCTACAAAATCTGTGTTTTCTAAACTTCGGTTTTGGGGGGTTTGGGGGGGGGGGGGAGAGGCTGCCGGGCCCAGCGTTTCAGAGGAATGTATTACCTCATCAGGGTAAATGAAGGCAACCGGTTTCTGTCAAATACGAGTACGTTATCTACCAGGCTACACGGAGTCACGCCCTACAATAAACCCGTCTTCACCGTCAATATTGTGGGAATATCAAATCTAAGTCTAAGGATGTGAACTAGATTCAGCTGGCTCAGAATGTACACGCAGACCAGTCGCGTTCTCTTGTGCAGCTTAGGGTTGCACGCAAGGCGCAGGGCTGGACGGTCCGGGGATCGAATCCCGGTGGAGGCGAGATTTTCCGTACCCGTCCACACCGGCCCTGGGGTCCACCCAGCCTACTGTACAATGCATAGCGGGTCTTTTTCCCCGGGGGTAAAGCGGCCGGGGCGTGGCGTTAACCACCCACCCACCCAAATAGTGCCCAGATTAAAGAAAGTAAAGTAAAGCAATCCAATTACAGACCTGGACAGGCCCTTAGGGATCCAGGAGGTCGAGGCTCCCATGGTTTTAGACAATCGGCACATGAAGGTGGTAAGGTTGTCAGCCCTACGCACCGCCTTTACCCCCCAGGAAAGATTCCCGGTACTCATGTATGTTAGAGGCTGAGTCGACCCCAGGGCCATAGTGCGACCGAAACGATTATGTCAATGAAAAATTCCAGTGACACCATCGGGAATCGAACCCGCGACGTTCCGGTTTGTAGTGCAGTGCCTCAACCAACTGCGCCACCGCATGCCCCAGATTAAAGAAAGAGTAGAGCTAAACGTCTACGCCCCTTCTGCTCCTTCACGGCCTGTTCTAGAGTGAACTTTACTTTTTTCATACATAATTTCATGAAAATCCGACAGTAGTTCCAGTCGTCGATACAAGGGTCACGGATATGCTGCTCAGCAGACACAGGCGGTTCGAGAACCGACAGATGCGACGGAACGACGGCGAGATGGGCAGTACTTGTAGAACACAAGACGAAAACTAGAAATACACATCACGTTTAGAACAATGTTACAACATGGAGGTCTCTCACACTTAGGGAGGAAAATAGGCTGAGGTTGTTCGAGAATAGGGTGCTGAGGAGGATATCTGGGCCTAAGAGGGACGAGGCGACGGGGGAGTGGAGAAGACTACATAACGAGGAACTTAATGATCTGTACTCATCACCAAATATTGTTAGGGTGATCAAATCGAGAAGAATGAGGTGGGCGGGGCATGTAGCACGTATGGGTGAGGGAAGAGGTGCATACAGGGTTTTGGTGGGGAGACCTGAGGGAAGACCACTTGAAAGACCAGGCGTAGATGGGAGGATAATATTAAAATGGATCTTCAAGAAGTGGGATGGGGGGCATGGACTGGATTGATATGGCTCAGGATAGGGACAGGTGGCGGGCTGTTGTGAGTGCGGTAATGAACCTTCGGGTTCCATAAAACGCGGAGAATTTCTTGACTATCTGACGACCTGTTAGCTTCTCAAGAAGGACTCTGCTCCATGGAGTTAGTTACAACATGGAGACTGGCGTAATATTACGTTAGCGACAGTTACTGTGGCAGCACTTGGAATGCGCTTTATGCACCCCTGTTTTGTTGCGTGAAGTCTCAGAAAAAAAAAAAAAAAAAGATAAACACTAGAAGGGAGCCTAGTCTCCGCCTCCAAATAAACCCCAGACTTTTCCAAACCACTGAACAGGTAGAATTGGGGATGACAAATTCGACAGTTTTAAATGAGTTACGTGTTGTGATCTCTTTGCAGGTACCAAACAGGTGTGTGGCCTTCAGCTCTTCTCTAACCACACAGCAACACTGACATAACAGGACTACGGCATTGTTTACGTCAATCAAAATCGGCCACAGAATTCAGAAAATGTGGGGTACATATAAGGATTCGTCAGGGATATGACGCCGTGCTGATTGACAAAGTTACCAACGTTTCAGACAAGTTAATTAATTATTTAATTCCAACAAACGCACTACACTGTTTTAGTGTTTTCTTGTCCCTACATATGTTTCGGCACTTCCTGTGCCATCATCAGGGGTGTCGTCGAGAGTTCACAATCCTCAATGCATCCAGTTCACTTTCACAACATATAATTTTTTGTAAGTCACTGTCACTGAATATCACTTATCTTCTTGTTCGTAGTGGTTAGTTTATCTTCTTTGAAGTGAAATTCAGTGATAGTGACTTACAAAAAATTATATGCTTCGAAAGTGAATTGGATGCATTGAAAATTGTGAACTCTCGACGACACCCCTGATGATGGCACAGGAAGTGCCGAAATATATGTAGGTACAGAAAACACTAAAAACAGTGCAGTGCGTTTGTTGAATTAAATAATTAATTACTGAAATGCACGGTATATATATATAACATAAAGTTTCAGAGAAGCTTGCTGCCTCCAGTTTCGGAGAGAAAAGAAGCACAAGAAGGTCTTCAACAGGTTGTTCTTGGACAGCGCAGATGGCTATAGTAAACCGCTCCGAAATGTATCTTCTTCTTCTTCTTGTTCTGGCATTAGAGTCCTTGGTGGACCTTAGCATCTTCCAAAATTGTCCTCCACTCCAATTCCTTACGCCTAAGTCCTTTAAATCTTCCTCAACTGACTCAAACTACCTCAACCTGGGGTTTCCATCACGTCAAATGCCTTCTGGTTTATGTAGAGTTAGCTTTCTGTAAGGATCCAGCCCTTGCATTCTACGGAGGTGTCCCAGCCACCTCAATCTTCCTAATGTTATCACTCTGAACCGAAATGTAACTATTTTCCACTAATACGACATTATATATCAGAATATCTGTATCTTCACCAGCACCGCTGTGAGAACCCCAAATGTCGCGGGTATATATAGGGATATTATTTTATCTCGCAACTGTCGCTTGCCAGTTCCCCCTCGGCTCGCTTACTTATAAAACCCAGCAAACTTCACGCGCAATGTCCAAAGTGATTGATATGACGCGTAAAAGGAAAATACTTCCAGCGCCTTCTTTAAATATGATGACTGAAAACCTAATATTAAATGCAATAACTTAAACTAAAACTCACGGACCCCGAATCACAGTAAAATGGAATTGGCGGCGAGCTTTGCGCTGCTTGCCATCATGCGAAACGGCCTCAGGGAAGAGTGGATGAGTTGTCAGATAAACTAATGTTCATTACGGTGTTTATTAGCGGTGTTGAAAGTTACGGATCTGCTCCTAATTGGTTAGTCAGTCAGTATGTTAGTCAATTGGCTGGCGGTCGATCCTGGGGTAAAAGCGAGTGCAGTGTGCAACTTACTGAACTGAAAGCCTCACATGATATCAGTTCACTCAGTAGCTAAAAAGGGCTGCAAGCCTCACACGATATCAGTTCACTCAGTAGCTAAAAAGGGCTGCAAGCCTCACACGATAGCAGTTCACTCAGTAGCTACAAAGGGCTGCAAGCCTCACACGATATCAGTTCACTCAGTAGCTACAAAGGGCTGCAAGCCTCACACGATATTAGTTCACTCAGTAGCTACAAAGGGCCGCAAGCCTCACACGATATCAGTTCACTCAGTAGCTACAAAGGGCTGCAAGCCTCACACGATATCAGTTCACTCCGTAGCTACAAAGGGCTGCAAGCCTCACACGATATCAGTTCACTCCGTAGCTACAAAGGGCTGCAAGCCTCACACGATATCAGTTCACTCAGTAGCTACAAAGGGCTGCAAGCCTCACACGATATCAGTTCACTCCGTAGCTACAAAGGGCTGCAAGCCTCACATGATATCAGTTCACTCAGTAGCTAAAAAGGGCTGCAAGCCTCACACGATATCAGTTCACTCAGTAGCTACAAAGGGCTGCAAGCCTCACATGATATCAGTTCACTCAGTAGCTACAAAGGGCTGCAAGCCTCACATGATATCAGTTCACTCAGTAGCTAAAAAGGGCTGCAAGCCTCACACGATATCAGTTCACTCAGTAGCTACAAAGGGCTGCAAGCCTCACACGATATCAGTTCACTCAGTAGCTACAAAGGGCTGCAAGCCTCACACGATATCAGTTCACTCAGTAGCTACAAAGGGCTGCAAGCCTCACACGATATCAGTTCACTCCGTAGCTACAAAGGGCTGCAAGCCTCACACGATATTAGTTCACTCAGTAGCTACAAACGGCTGCAAGCCTCACACGATATCAGTTCACTCAGTAGCTACAAAGGGCTGCAAGCCTCACACGATATCAGTTCACTCAGTAGCTACAAAGGGCTGCAAGCCTCACACGATATCAGTTCACTCAGTAGCTACAAAGGGCTGCAAGCCTCACACGATATCAGTTCACTCAGTAGCTACAAAGGGCTGCAAGCCTCACACGATATCAGTTCACTCCGTAGCTACAAAGGGCTGCAAGCCTCACACGATATTAGTTCACTCAGTAGCTACAAAGGGCTGCAAGCCTCACACGATATCAGTTCACTCAGTAGCTACAAAGGGCTGCAAGCCTCACACGATATCAGTTCACTCAGTAGCTACAAAGGGCTGCAAGCCTCACACGATATCAGTTCACTCAGTAGCTACAAAGGGCTGCAAGCTTTCAGCTGGGAGCTCAGCATCGACAGCTAAAAAGCGAGTCGTGCATGGACTGAAGAAAATCATGCAAAGCCACGAAATTTGGCAAGCACCCAGAGGGGCGTCATGCAGCCTGATCTGTCACATCTTCTATACCAGAGGTCTCAAGGTCAAATCGTAGGCAGAGCAAACAAACAAGTTAAAAACTAAGGCGAGAAATAAACAGGTTTAAACATTATGTGTGAAGATAAACACACAACTACTAACACTTCATAATTTTGATAACAAAACTGAAATATGTGATCATTAATGAGGATCTTAAATTTAAAAATAAAATTCTTCAATGCTGTGCCCGGCCACATTTTACAGTACGATTAAGATCAGTTTGATTGCCGCATAAAATGAACTGGCTGTTTCCATGCGGCCTTATTCTAGATTACGTGGGACTTACCTCCACGTCCCCATATGCCTTCATAGCGTCATTATCAATGCAATGAACATTGAAGTGCTACAGTTCCTTACATTGTCTACAGCTTGGAAAGATCAGAAACGCAGCCGCCCCGTTCGAGGCAGGGCTTAGGCAGGAAGCGTCACCCTAACCTAGCGTAACGGACAAGGTCGATTGGGACAAGTCCCGAGCGCTGCTCTTCGAACCCTGCGTACTTTCGACGTAATGTCTTTGTTTGCAGCAGCATCTGTTTAGCTGATGTGAATTAAGGTGGCCCTGCCTTCTAAATTCGCGGGTTTCCTCCTGTTTGATCTCACGGACCCCCCCCCCACCCCCGACCCCTGAGTATCACCTATAGATATCCGCTCCAATGTATAATTTATGCATTTGTCCCATCTTGGCATGAGTTTAAAAATTCCGCCGCCGCAGAAATGGGCTCTTTCATTGGCAACTATTCACGAACAACAATTTCCACTTTCTCCTTATCGTGGAATGTGACAAGGTGAGCGAATACGTCAAAGTGCTCGCGGATTATATTGGAAAGTAATGGCACTTCAATGGAATAAACAAACTACATTTAATTTTGCAATGGCCTCATCTCGTTTTTATGACCTAAGGGAGAAGAGAGAAAAGAGAAGGAAAGAAGAGAGGAGAAAACAGAGATAATGAACCTTATTAAACACTCTTCGTATTATTATTCATTCATTCATTCATTCTGCAGTCTGTCTTACGACAAGTCCGTAGCCTCTTCCAAAGCGAGTTCTCTACAAAGTGAGATCTTGTGCTTCCTCTTTCAATTTCCAGCATCTTCTCTTTTCCTTAAGGTCATCCACTAGCTGTTTACGTCTTCTTCCTCGTCTTCCCGTCATTTCTATCCTTCCTTCTAACTTTTCTTCAATCACGTGTTTCAGAAGGCAGTTTCTACGCAAGATGTGACCAATCCAGTTAGCCTTTCTTCTTTTTATTGTATGTACGATATTCCTCTCCTCCTTGACTCTGTGTAATACTTCTTCATTTCTCACATGATCGGTCCAACTGATCTTCTCCATTCTTCTCCAGCACCACATTTCAAAACTTTCCAGATACTTCTGATCTATTTTCCGAAGTGTCCACGTTTCAGCACCATACAAAGCTATGCTCCAAATGTAGAACTTCACTAGTTTCTTCCTTAAATTTATTATTATTATTATCATCAACATCATTATTTACTACGTTAACAAGAAACAGTACGGTCCGGGTGTTAATGTGGCAGTATGTTTCTTCGACGTAACAGATTACAAGGCATCATAACCCAGAAGTCGCCCGTATGAATGTTCATCGCTCGTTTCCATCGTGAGTCGAGGTAGTGTAGGGTCTGCAGAATCGCAGCCACCACTGTTAGCTTATTTTATCCTTTTAATGCATTTTAAGGACAACATCGATCCGTTGTCAGCTGACAGAGGGTTGCAGGGGAAACGCGTTGTTGCTAAGCTGCACCACGGTCGCGGGTGTTCAACAGTCGGACAGTTTCACTACTTCAGTCTTTACAGAATAAACACAACACTATCTTCATGCTCCTTTTATTATCCTGCAACATATTTCGGCCGCTTACGCTGCACCATCATCAGGTAGAAACTCATAAAATCATAAAAGAAAAGTATACTTTGAGGTGTAGTCGTCCCCTTTACAATTAAAATTAAAATTAATTTTAAAATTATAAAGTCAGATGGTTTGGTATATAGGTACCAACGTTTCGTAAAACCTGCCAACTCCATCTTTCAGGGTCACATCTCGAAACAACGGAGTCCAAAGACACGAGCCGGCATGTAAAAAAAAACATTTCCTATTATTCTGAGTATTTACACTGATGTATTATTATTATTACTATTATTATTATTAAGTCCAGCTAAATGCTGTCCAGTAAGTTACTAATTCCATGAGGAGAGCCCCTCTCGGCAACCTAGCAGTTACACAGCTAGTAAACGAATTCCCCACAGGCGTGATTTCAGACTTCCGCCGCGGTGTAAATGAGATCTTCCCTCTTCTGGGATGTTACACAACGCAGATTGGTAGTTAGTTACAGACGTTTCGAGACAACCTACTGGTCCAATGTTCAAGGTGTGCCTGACCCTTAAATATGTGACCGATAAGTTGTCCCGAAACGTCGGTAAATAAATACCAATCTATGTTGCGTAACGTCCCACGAGAGCGATGATCTCAAATTCCCCATACGTTATGGAACTCTGAGGTTCATAAACGTGATCACAACAGCCCCCCCCCCCCCTCTTACTGGCCCGTATCTTGAGGCAGACGAATCTGGTCAGTCCAAACCCTCCCAACTAATTTCAATAAGTAATTTTAACATTCTCCCATCTATACCTAGGTCTTCCAAATGGTCTCTTTCCTTCAGGTCTTCCCATCCAAACGCCAACTGCAGCACTGTGCCAACAGCATCAACAACCCGTCGCCAGTAAACATTTCTCTTAGCTCTTAACATACAAAAAATAAAGTCATCCCTGTCCACGCCATGAAGGCGTATAGGGGGAGTACAGGTATAGCTCCACTCAAATCTTACTCCTGGGATTCGAACCACGGACCGTCCAGCCCGCAGCATAGTCACTATACTAACTACGCTATCCGGGATTCGAACCACAGACCGTCCAGCCCACAACATAGTCACTATACTGATTACGTTATCCGGGATTCGAACCACGGACCGTCCAGCCCGCAGCATAGTCACTATACTGACTACGCTATCCGGGATTCGAACCACGGACCGTCCAGTCCGCAGCATAGTCACTATACTGACTACGTTATCCGGGATTCGTACCACGGACCGTCCAGCTCGCAGCATAGTCACTATACTGACTACTCTATCCGGGATTCGAACCACGGACCGTCCAGCCCGCAGCATAGTCACTATACTGACTACGCTATCCGGGATTCGAACCACGGACCGTCCAGCCCGCAGCATAGTCACTATACTGACAACGCTATCCGGGATTCGAACCACAGACCGTCCAGCCCGCAGCATAGTCACTATACCGACTACGCTATCCCCTCAGTGCTAACTAAATGGACCACCTACTTTAACATTAGAAACTGCATTTACTGTTTGCTATGACTCTTAAGCCGCGCTGCAACTGCTATGTTTGACAAACATTTGGCACTTGTGAATGTTTGCCACGTCGTGGGAACGGTGCACTTGTACAAATATTAGCCACTTGTCTGTTTCACACCGACTGTCGGTAAATGTAACACGAGTCAAAGACACCACCACTGTTTTGTTCATTTACCGAGCGAACCCGACTACGAATTTCTGCCAAATAAACAAGTAGTTGGAAACAGTATAACAATTATTCACTTGGCTACTTGTACAATGCACAATTATTGACACATTTGTCAAAGCCCTCCAGTCGTGGGAACGCGGTTTGACAGTCAACAGCGATTATTTTTGTAAACAGCCCTAATCTCTTGTCTTCGTAACGGCGAGATAGAAAAACGATTTTTAAACTTCAGGTTTCAAAGCGATTATAACAGTTCTGTGGTTAAAAGAAATCCACAGACGTTTGTCTCTGTGCTTGCTATAGGACTACTAATGCACACTGGAGTTAGGGCAAATGTGTAGGTGAAAGGGCCTTTATCGTGCTGTTGTGGCAGTGTTACCGACCACGTTTTGTGACCGCAGCAGTTGATGTGGCTGTGTCACTCCTGGTTCGTAATCAGGAGCTCCGTAGTTCAAGTTGCGGCTACTATAAGCACAGTTTTCATGGTTTTCCTCAGTTAATTCCAGGCAATGCTCGTATAGTGCCTGACATTTATTCAGTCTACCATCCACGTCATGTACTCTGAAGTCCTAACAGAGTCGTAAAATAAGTGAATAAAACACCCCTTTCGCGAAGTTGTTCCACCGATATCAGAATTTTAACCCACGATATTCTTCATCGAATTTTTTCCCCTAGAAATTCCAGTTTGAAGGCACACGCTCTTCCTTTCTATCTAAAAGAAGGGCTCGCTAGAAAGTGACAAACCTTAAAGTTTCCTTTAAGACAGCCAAAAAAGTTTCATCCTGGTTATGACACCGTCTAGTTTGGTAGATTATTAGCCCCGTTTTCTAGGAATTTTCCCCCCCCCCATGCCGCAACAGCCCCTAGTGGGCCACGGCCTCCTCATTATCGAGGCTTCACAATCACACTCAGACACACCACACTCGGTAGGACTCCTCCGGACGAGTGATCGGCCCGACGCAGAGACCTCTACCAGACAACACACAACACTCACAAGAGAAATACATCCATGCCTCCGACGGGATTCGAACCCACAATCCTAGCAAGCGAACGGCCGTAGACCGACGCCTTAGACCGCGTGGCCACTGGGATCGGCTCTTGGAGGAACATAGTGCCTCTAATTCGAGACTGTCGCCTGTCTGAAGATAAAAGCAGAATGTTCTGCCGAAACATCTAGCACCCATCGGACTGCAACAGAATTTACTGGCTGAACCGACGCGTTCGGTCGTCAGCGCATGCGCAAAATGTAACGTAATATTAAATGCTGGGCAGAATGTGTGTATACGGCAGAAAGCCGAGGAACATACGGAGCCTTATTTGTACTCGCCACACCGAATTATTAAGCTGATTAAAACAATGACGATGCACTCTAGCACGAGCCGGAGAAATGAGAAATGCACGAGTTATGTCGGCGGGAAACGTGTAAAGGACAGATATTTATGTCTTCTATAAAACCTCCAGACCTGCTCTGGGGCCCACCCAGCCTCCTACTCAATGGGTACCAGGGTTCAGGTGTGCAACCAGAATTTTTCCTGCGGGGGGGGGGGGGGGGGGGGGGTGCTGACCCTGAGGCTATATATAATTTATGTTTGATTTTAAAAATTATGTTATAAAAATCATTAACACTGTCTGCAACTGCATTTATATACATACAAATATAACTACATGTTCCATGACTCAATCACAGTGTCCTATCTTCATTCATTCATTCTGCAGTCTGTCTTACGACAGGTCCGTAGCCTCTTCCAAAGCGAGTTCTCCACAGGGTGCGATCTAGTGCTTCCTCTTTCAATTTCCAGTATCTTTTCTTTTCCTTAAGGTCATCCAGTAGCTGCTTACGTTTTCTCCCTCGTCGTCCCGTCATTTCTATCCTTCCTTCTAACTTTCCTTCAATCACGTGTTTCAGAAGGCAGTTTCTACGCAAGATGTGACCAATCCAGTTAGCCTTTCTTCTTTTTATTGTGTGTAGTATATTCCTCTCCTCCTTGACTCTGTGTAATACTTCTTCATTTCTCACACGATCGGTCCAACTGATCTTCTCCATTCTTCTCCAGCACCACATTTCAAAACTTTCCAGATACTTCTGATCTACTTACGACAGGTCCGTAGCCTCTTCCAAAGCGAGTTCTCCACAGGGTGCGATTTAGTGCTTCCTCTTTCAATTTCCAGTATCTTTTCTTTTCCTAAGGTCATCCAGTAGCTGCTTACGTCTTCTCCCTCGTCGTCCCGTCATTTCTATCCTTCCTTCTAACTTTCCTTCAATCACGTGTTTCAGAAGGCAGTTTCTACGCAAGATGTGACCAATCCAGTTAGCCTTTCTTCTTTTTATTGTATGTAGTATATTCCTCTCCTCCTTGACTCTGTGTAATACTTCATTTCTCACACGATCGGTCCAACTGATCTTCTCCATTCTTCTCCAGCACCACATTTCAAAACTTTCCAGATACTTCTGATCTACTTTCCGAAGTGTCCACGTTTCAGCACCATACAAAGCTAGGCTCCAAATGTAGCACTTTACTAGTTTCTTCCTTAAATTTAATTCCAGTTTGCTGGTGAAAAGATTTTTCTTCTTGTTGAATGCTGTTTTTGCCATGGCAATTCTGGATTTAATTTCACGTGTACACCTTGCATCACTTGTTATCATGCTACCCAAATAATTGAAATATTCCACATTCTCCAATTGTTTTTGATCTATCATAATTTTCATTGGGGATGGTTGCCTTGAGATTTTCATTACCGTAGTTTTTCCCACATTCATTTCCATTCCATAGCGTCTTCCAATTTCAATTAGTCTATCAATCATGCCCTGTAGCACGTTTTCTTCCCTAGCCAGTAGCACAAGGTCATCTGCATATTTCACAGTGCGAATTACTTGTCCTCCTATTTTGAAGTCTCCAAACCCTTCAAGAGCTTCCTTGGTAAGGTACTCGCTGTATAAGTTGAACAGAATCGGTGACAAGCAGCAACCTTGTCTAACTCCTCTTCCAATCTTCACACTTCTCGTCTCCCTTTGGTCCAGTCGTATTTTGACACTCTGTTCCATGTACAATTTGCTGATCAATCTTCTTTCGCGCCAGTCTATCCCAATTCCTTTTAGGATTTGCATTAATTTGGTCCAGTTGACACGGCCAAATGCCTTATGCCAGTCTATGAAGCAAGCACACAATTCCTCATCTATGACCAAGGTTCGTTCTGGTATTATTCTCAGCATCCCAATTGCATCCCTAGTTCCTTTTCCTCTTCTAAATCCAAACTGATCTTCTCCAAGTGCATCTTCAATTTTCCTCTCAATCCTTCTTCTAAGTATCCTCGCTACTATCTTTGCTGCATGAGCGATGATGCTGATTGTGCGATGGTCGCTTCATTTTGTAGCTTTGGGCTTATTCTTTAAGGCAATCATTGTAACTTCAATAAAATCTCTGGGCCATTCTCCAGTTACATACATGCTGTTGATCATCTGTGTCATTAGCCTTAGACCACCTTCTCCCAACAATTTGAGTACATCCCCAGGTATATCATCATCTCCTGTAGCCTTTTTATCCCTCACCTCCTTGATAGCTTTTTCCACTTCACTTTGCAAAATATAAGGGCCTTTCTCGTCTTCATCTATGTCCTATCTTACTGTTTTTTAATTTTATTAATTTATTTTTCAAAATTCTAATGTACTAGTCATCAGCCGATTTCAGTGGCTGATTTCAGATGAAGGGTAAATCACTTAAAACGTTTGATATCATAATATCTACAAAATCTGTGTTTTTTTAAATTTCGGTTTTGAGGGGTATGGGGGTGCTACAGCCCGACAGCCCTCACCCCTTGGGTGCGCCCCTGTGAGAAATGCACTTATTATGTCGGGAAACCCGCAAAGGACAGACTTTTCTACAAAACCTCCATACCTGCTCTGAGGCCCACCCAACCTCCTACTGAATGGTTACCGGGTTTCTTTCCCGAGGGAAGAGCGATCGGGGTGCGACGCCAACCACTAAACCTGGGCTGCTTCTGACAATAAATGGTTCTCCGATAAATACGTAGATTATGACAAGGCTCACTGACTCAGGCAAAGCTGTTGTGTTCCAGACAATTTGTTGAGTAGTTGATATGCAATCGCAGCTGTATGACACACCGATCACGCCACGGTGTGCTGCAACTGGTTCAAGGTAACAGGATGAGTCATGTCGTCTTGTCATGTCATGTCATGTCCTGTGTAGTGTGGGTCGCGACCCACTCGCTGTGAGGGACTAGGTGACAACAAGCAGTCCCACTGTCCCACTGCACATATTTCTATCCCTGCACATTTGTTAACATTATTGCTGTTGTCCTGTTTTATTTTTGTGACATACAGTCGAACCCGGTTATAACGACATCGGTTTATACGACACTTCGTCTATAGCGTCAGATATTCTGTGGTACCAATTAATTCCTCACTATTAACCATAACATTATACTCCTGGGTTATAACAACACTCGTTTATAACGACACAAAATATTCAGTCCCTTTCATGACGTTATAACCGAGTTCAACTCTACTTATTAGCTAAGCACAGATTCTGTACACGTTAAATTTGCCATGTACAACGTCAAAGCATCGCACCGTTGGCATGTTTATGACTGATCTCAGCACCAAATTCCATTTGCCTCTCTTCAACGATATATCAGTTATCACCATCAATCCAAAGGCAAAATAAATAATTCGCACGGCCGCCATGTTGTTATTTTACATTCTACAAAAAAATTACCTTAACAAGCGTTGCATATTTTTTCCAAGATGCATTACCACACACCATTTCAGGACCAGGAAGTAAGTGTCGCAAGTGTCACTGCCGCCACACAGGTTCGCGCGTCCTCCATGTTGACACTGCTGACTGTAGGAAATACAAAGAAGTCTGGTTAGTTTCTGGCATAACGTTCACATCACGTTAAGCGAAAATCGGACAATAGGCTCAAGAACTGCCATAGTCTGTCACACACACACAGCACGGTGCTATCGTAAGCCTATTGGCCGCCATTCCTTTTAAGGAAGGAAAGTAAATGGCTTCTTTTGTTTATACTTTTCTAAGGTAACTCGCACTTCCCGTTGTTGAAACGCATCAAATAAGCTGATAATTTCTATAAACTGAAAGCATTGGGTACTATAAAGATATTACTAAGTTCTCCCTAGAACAGGCCATCAAGGCCCAGAGAGGGAGTACAGGTATAGCTCTACTCTTTCTTTAACCTCGACGCTAGATGGGGGTGGGTGGTCAGCACCACGCCCAGCCGATTTACCCGGGAAAGAAACACGCTACCCATTGTACAGGAGGCTGGGTGGGCCCCAGGGCTGGTCTGGACGGGTGCGGGAAATCTCGTCCCCACCGGGAGTCGATCCCAGGACCGTCCAGCCCGTAGCGAGTCGCTATACCGACTGAGCTATTCGGAACCACACTGATATTGCTACTGAAAGGGAATTTATTAGTCGCATGCAAAGCATCCAGCTTAAAGCGGTATCTGCTCAGAAAGTGTACGTGTACACCAGCGGTTCCCAAACTTTTTCACTTCACCGCCCCCTTGGTTCCATATACACACGCACAGCGCCCCCCTACCTTTTTTAAAAAACATAAATGCGCTTTTGTTTCCACTTTTATTTTATATTTAAACAATTGTTTAAATAAAATTATGAGAGTTAAACTTAATGTTTTGTGTTAAAAAATTAAAATTAATATATTTTTTTATGATTAACAATAATTCATCTAGCAATAGTTTATTAAAAAAATAATATGTGCTTGAATAAGATTCATAAATTAAAATACTAAGAAATTTAGTTCATTTTATATTTTTAACACAAAAATTACTTCATTTGAATTTCATTATAAAAATAAACGCACTACTTGTCTACTAGCGCCCCCCTGTGATAATAACAGCGCTCCCTTCCACCTCTCATACCTATTAGCGCCCACCTCGGTAATCCCACCGCCCCCCAGGGGGCGGTACCGCCCACTTTGGGAACCACTGGTGTACACCGACAGTGTGTGTTACACAGGATTTTTTTTTTAATCTAGCGGGACTGCTAGCCGTAGAGCGGACGACATCTTGGCCGCACAGCAACTGACGACACCGCTCATTGTGCAGTGCGCAGTCCCGCGTTAAAAAAATATAGGCAATGTACATATAACGTAATATTGGGGCGCGTTCGCGTAACCAATATTGCATTGGAAGCGCAACAATTGCAGATTCTCATAAAAGTCCCCAGTGTCAAATTTAACGGAAATCCATTCAGTTGGAGCCGCGGACATGAACAAATGTAATACGCGCTTTTCGCGACTATGCGAACGCACCTAAAAACGCCTAATTTGTTCGTTAACAGGCAATTAGAAATGGCAGCCAGGAGCGAAGTGTGTGTAATGTTCAGAAGCGCTGGTATACGAGGCGAAAGGAGAAAAAATGAGCAAACGTTACGTAGATAAAGATAAAGAAGAAAGAAGAAGACGAGGATGATGAGGAGGAATAAGTACTTGCTTGAACCGTAGTTGAAGGCGAATTCTTGATTTCGAAGTCGCATTTTTAAACCTCTCCATGTTGCGTTAATTTCCGGTTTACACGCTACATGCGGTGGCCTTGAGAGAGTCCCACAACTCGCACCGTCTTTTCTGACAAAGAACACATGCATGTCCTTCTGCCCATCCACATTTTACAGCTACGAGACTACAAAACGGATTTAAATTAAATTTGGTACTGGAAGGGGCTCTAAAGTAAACGTTATCGGGAGGAAGGCGGTTCCTGTCGGTGCAGCAGGTTGTGTAACCTGCGTCTAACGTGGCGTTCATTACTCATACACGGTTCATCGCAAACAAAGAACAGACTGGCGTTCTTTACAGTTTATCTTTATTAGAGGCCGGTTTATAAACGGCATTTGAGCACAACACAAAACACACAGGTCCGAATTGTATCTCAGAACTACCGTTTGTCACTTCCCGCTTTGCGAGTGAGTTGGATACGTTAATACGACAAACAAGCCGACAGTAAATGACGGCCGATAGTTGTCAGATAAATTAATGATCATGTTACAGAACACCAGTGACATTCACACAGCATTAACAGGATATGGCCGTGCCATGGCTCAGACGGTTAGTCGCCCGCTTCCCACCGCGGAGGTACGGGTTCGATCCCGGGTCAGTATATGTGGGATTTGTGGCGGGCAAAGTGGCACTGGGACAGGTTTTTCCCCGAGTACTTCGGTTTTCCCCCTGTCAATTTCATTCCACCGGTGCTCCATTACTTGGGGGGGAAAAAAAAAAACCTGATCATCTTTCTCTTCATCTTCATCACAGGGTTGCACAATAAGCCTTAAGGCTGCGGTGCGTCCGTAGCTTCTGCTGCGGGGCCCTTCACCGAAAAAAAAGGATAATACTACACAGCATTGAACTGCATCGAAACGGTGTAATGAAAAGCACATTTATGGTGTTTCTGAAGCAGGTAGTGTGGCCGGCCAAACGGCTAAAGACGGAAAGAGCCAAATGACACAATGCAGTGAGTGACCACGCCGTATTTAAAATAATGTAACTATCGGTATATGCTACACATCAAAAAGTCAGTTTCTTGACCCCGTTAAATTAGGTTACGTTATCGGTCAATATGGCTGCTAAAAATGAGGCTAGCCCGATAATTTACAGTGCAAGTCCATAGGCGCGTTCGCAAAAACTGCGAAAAGCGACTATTAGCTTCGTCATGTGTGTCTGTCTGTCTGTCCGCATGCAACAATACGGCTCCCACTAGACCAGTGATACCCAAATGTTTCGGTCCACCGCCCCTTGGTTCCATATACACACCCACAGCGCCCCCCTACCTTTTTTAAAAACATAAATGCCCTTTTGTTTCCACTTTTATTTTATATTTAAAAATCGTTTAAATAAAATTATAAGAGTTAAACTTAATGTTTTGTGTTAATTAATAAATTAAAACTTATTATATTTTTTATGATTAACAATAATTAATCTAGCAACAGTTGATTAAAAAAATAATATGTGCTTGAATAAGATTCATAAATTAAAATACTAAGAAATTTAGTTCATTTTTTATTTTTAACACAAAAATTACTTTATTTGAATTTTATTATAAAAATAAATGCACTACTTGTCTACTAGCGCCCCCCTGTGATAATAACAGCCCTCCCTTCCACCTCTCGTACATATTAGCGCCCACCTCGGTAATCCCACCGCCCCCCACTGCACTAGACGAACTTTCATTAAATTTGATAATTGAGTATTTTTCGAAAACTGTCGAGAAAATTCAAGTTCCATTAACATCTGACAAGAATAACGGGTACTTTACACGAGGACCTACGCACATTTATGGTAATATCTCGCTGAATTATTCTTGAAATGAGAAATGTTTGAGACACAAGTTGTAGAGAAAATAAAAACACATCTTATGTTCAAAAACTTTTTTTTCCGAAAATCGTGTCGTTTATGAGATAACGTGGTAGAGCCGGACAGGCCACAGATGACAATATAATACGGCGCAATGCGCTTTGCATGCTGGATAACTAAGGCTACAGACACACACTCAGAATATGTAATACTTATTGTTTTCCATGGCAACAATGGTTACGCGAACGCGCCTCAATGCTACGTTTATAACGTACATTTCCTGTCTTGTTAAAATATCTCTCCAACAGTTTTGGCTCTGATACTGTGTAAGTTACAGACGGACAGACATCAGCACATAAGGCGTTCTTGTTCAGTCTGTAAATAACGCCTAACAACTGCACACTTCCTACGTGCAACATATTAGGTATTACATAAATTTTCTTTGAAACTATTGTACGGTAACTTACTTCGCAGTCATGTGTGCAGTTTTAGTTAGTTTAGTTAGTTTTCCTCCTATCGCTCCTTGCGGAGCATAGGGCCTCCTTTCAGAGGTTTCTTGGTCTGGAGGTGTGCATTCTGTAGTGAGTGACCAGTCCACTGACTGCACAAGTCCTACTCATCCTGATGTGACTGCCAGAGCCATCTAGCAGTCAGTCAGGAGACTTGGGTGAGAAATGGCCGCTGAATATTGCTTACGAAACATTCGATTCATGCCCGTAAGGTTCCCCTTACTTCCCCTCCGAAAAAAGTTAAAAATCCATCGACCTCGCCGGGATTGAACCCGCGAACCTTGGGTCCAGTGGCGAGCACGCTAACCACTAGTCCACCGAGGACGACACGTACAACATATTAGGTATTATATTGATAGGTATTTGAAACTCATTGTAAGGTAACTTACTTCGCAGTCATGTGTGCAGTTTTAATGTTGTGTATGAGGGTAAAATTTGGACGCTCCCATAACAGCAAACCACAAATTGAGGTGTTTGAGAACCAGACATTATTAGGGTGTTGCATGGGGCACGTAGGGCACGCGTGCAAGCGATGGAAGGGCACGCTATAAAGAAAAACACATAAGCTTTAGTAGTCGTTAGTAAGGAGATTGGTCTAGAAGTGAATGCGGAGAAAACTAAGTACAGGTCATGTCTCGCAATCAGAATGAAGGACAAAATCACACATCAAGTTAGATAACAAATCATTTGAAAGGGTGGAACAG
This sequence comes from Reticulitermes speratus, assembly GCA_021186555.1. Taxonomy (NCBI): domain Eukaryota; kingdom Metazoa; phylum Arthropoda; class Insecta; order Blattodea; family Rhinotermitidae; genus Reticulitermes; species Reticulitermes speratus. The sequence goes on along the minus strand of JAJKFL010000013.1, from coordinate 31,806,951 downwards.
TTTAAATATTTGGGAACAACCCTAGGGAATCGAAATTCCATTCATGAAGAAATTAAGAGCAGATTGAAGTCGGGGAATGCTTGTTATCATTCGGTGCAGGATCTTCTGTCTTCCAGTTTGCTATCCAAAAACACAAAGATTAAGATATACAGAACTATAATTTTGTGTGTTGTTTTGTATGGGTGTGAGACTTGGTCTGTCACACTGAGGGAGGAACATAGGCTGAGGGTGTTCGGGAATAGGGTGCTGAGGAGGATATTTGGGCCTAAGAGGGACGAGGTGACGGGGGAGTGGAGAAGACTACATAACGAGGAACTAAATGATCTGTACTCATCACCAAATATTATTCGGGTGATCAAATCAAGAAGAACTGAGGTGGGCGGGGCATGTAGCACGTATGGGGGGGGGAGAGAGGTGCATACAGGATTTTGGTGGTGAGACCTGAGGGAAGGAGACCACTTGAAAGACCCAGGCGTAGATGGGAGGATAACATTAAAATGGATCTTAAAGAAGGGATGCGGCATGGACTGGATTGATCTGGCTCAGAATGCGGACAGGTGGCAGGCGCTTGTGAATGCTGGTAATGAACCTTCGGATTCCATAAAATGCTGGGAATTTCTTGACTAGCTGACGACCTGTTAGCTTCTCTAAAATGACTCTGTTCCATTGAGTTACTTATATATCAAAGAAGAAGACGCCTTGAGAGTAATAGGCATAGATGGAACAATATTACAATGGATTATAAAGAAATATTGTGGGGCAGTGTGGACTGGCTTCATTTGCCCGAGGGTAGGGAGAAGTGGAGGGCTGTTGTGAACACGTAATGAACCTTCGATTCCATAAGAGGCAGGGAATTTCTTCACTACGTGAGCGACTATCAGCTTTTCCTGCATAGTGTAGATAGAGTGCGTAACGGTGGCACCACAGCATTTTGCCCTGCACAGTACTCGAACTGTGAATTCCGTGCTCGTTCGCTACCCGTAACACATCCACTCTCAGGCGATCTAAGGAACACAATACAGTATTTACAAACACACAAGTGGCAACAGCGCGATGCTGTGTTGACAAACTACTCCTTACATAACAGTTACACCCAGGAACCGGTTCTACAGGGTGCATAAAAAGAATAAAGCGGTGATCGGACAGGAGACATGACATACAGAAAGCAGCAACACCACGGACGCAGCTGTGTTGTCAAGTGTACAACCTGAAATGGTCGGCGTTCAGACTTGCTTGCTGCCGTTCGAAATATCTGTATTCTCCTGTGCGTGAACGTTTTACAACTTTCTAAACAGGGCTATATTTACATACTGCAGCACCATGTTGCCACACACACACTAGACCAGTTCACTTCCATCCACGGAAGTGGAGAGACGGGTGGACACGAAATATGAACTAATCTCGTGCCCAGTCTTTTCTCCAGTAAGGGGCAAAGATATTGAGGTTCTCACAGCGGTGTCGCTGAAGATTTAAGTCTTCCGGCTTCTGATCTAACGACACATCGCCACACACGACTTAAATCTTTAAAGTGTACAGACGTATGGAGGTTATGTTAACATGTCAGGTCCAGTGGCTACTGTATGAACCACGAGCTTTAACATTCAAAAACTCTACGTCAGTGGTATTCAACCTGGGGTACGCGAAGACATCTTAGGAGGTACGTAAAATAAAAAAAAAAAATATTATTTCATGATAAACACTGAATCATCAGGGCCGATTTAGGGTTAGCCACAAGAGACCCGGACGTAAGGACATGCGATTTGGGAGCGCCATTCTCTCTCTCTCCTTTATGCTATTCTTATCTGGGCGGCTAGTTTCATTTTCTTCCACATAGTGCATATAATTTTGCTTTGCTAAAATACCTTTGTTCCTTTATTAATTTTATATGATAGGCAATAATATATTTGTTATTTAATAGCTTGATTCTCCTTTTTTCATTTAAAACTTATTATTTAATACATTATTTTGGATGTAATTTATTTAACTTATTTAGATGTAGATTATAGACTATGTATAACTTGAATTATGCACCAACAACTTTGGGGGTACAAAGTTGAAGAGAAATTATATGTGGGGGTACGCGAACAAAAAGGGTTGAATACCACTGGTCTACGTCACGCCCTCACGGTAAATTTATCTGTTCCGTATGATTCTCACAACAAACAGTGGTTATTTACCGAAACAGAATTAACCGGTTGGTATTTAAATTAAGTTACAGACCAACTGATGCACACTAAAACCACTTTTTAATGTAGCTTTATTATTGTTAAAATTGTTAAAATTGTACCCCTACACGTGTTTCGATCCTAGGATCATCATCAGGGTTTTTTTTTTAGCTGAAAGCTACAGTCACTTCAAACACATGATTTTAAATATTCATACGGCACATTAAAACTTATATATTATAAGTTAAAATCTTGTTAAAAGACTCGTTAAAAGTTGTATAATTGTAAAAGTATTGTAGATAGTTGATTGCGGAAATGCTGGCGTGTGGGATCGTGGTATTAAAGGCATGTGATATGTTTCTGTGGGGAGTGAAGTGTACTGCCTGTCGTACGGTGAAGAGTACTTATGTTGTCTGTACCAATCCAGTAATGCCCCATACTCATCTTCATCTTAATACCAATCTTATCAGAAGGACAAGCGGGCGAAGCATGGCACCCCTCGAAGCAATGCCCTTGCGGACACCGGGGAGCACTGGACAGAAACGTACTTTGTTTGGCTGTAAGGGCAAATTAGGGTGACAAGTCAGTATTTTTTTCTAATGACGCAACAGCCCCTAGTGGGCCAGGGCCTCCTCATTATCGAGGCTTCACGATCACACTCAGACACACCAAACTCGGTAGGACTCCTCTGGACCACTGATCGGCCCGACGCAGAGACCTCTACCTGACAACACACAACACTCACAAGAGATAGACACCCATTCCCCCTGCGGGATTCGAACCCATTATCCCAGCAAGCGAACGATCGCAGACCCACGCCTTAGACCGCGCGGCCACTAGGATCGGACAAGTTATTATTACTATGTAGTGTAATTACAGGAGGAGGATGAGGTAGGCTGGGACATGCAGCATACAAAAAGGAAAAAATAAAGACAAGTTTAACCAGAGTGCATGGCCTCCTCTAATAACAAAATGCACAACTGTGACCTGACAAAACGAATTCAAGCCACGTCGCATTGTAGATGAATGAATAAAAACTGCTTGCATGCGGATAGGCTGTAATTTACGTCATAAGATACCCAAACTTCAAAATGGCCCCGCGATGAAATTAAGTTTATATTTCACTGACGCCCGAGGTTCAAAATCCACTGATGACTGAAAACAGCTAACACATCGTTGCATTTCGAGGTCCGGTTTCCGACCGGGCCAGATAACATTTATCTCCAACACAGCGCCCAGACCGACTCTGGGGCCTATTTAGGCTCCTAACCAATAGGACGCTCTTTTCCCTGGGGTCAGTCGGCATGTTTGTGAAGCCATTATTCACCTCCACCTAGCGTCAGAGTCGCGAATGCGTGCAGCTATACCTCCACTCTCCCCCTGTGTTTTCATGAGGTGCAGTATATTGAAGTACAGAGACAACCACCCTTTGTAACTCATTTTTCTTGCTGGCAAAATTTTATAATTCGATCCTGTTGCTCTGTATGCAACATCGTAGGGTCTGATGGAGCACTGTATTGGAAACGTAATTACGTGTTATGTAACTAATTTTCCCTCTTGTAATTAATCCATGCTACCAAGGAGATGAAATGGACACATGTCGCACACGTGGATGAGACTTTTGGCAAGAAAACGTGAAGGAAGGAGACTGCTGGGAAGACCTAGACATAGATGGGTGTGAACTGGGTTTATGTGGCTCAGGACACGGGGCGCAGTGCCGGAGTCTTGTTAGCACGGTAATAAATCCTTAGGGCTCCATAATATATGGAGAATTTATTGACTAACTCAGCAACTTCTGGCTTCTCAAAAGAGGCTCTGCTCCACGATGTTACTTGGTCCGTACAGAGATTATTATGCAGTTTAAATTAACAAGAACCATTAACTTTATCAGTAAAAGTATTGGAGAGGAACTCTAAGGCCCATAATAGTATGTCTTCTGAACTGAAGTTTAACTGCTTCAGAGGTGTCGACAAATTTTGTTTCTGGGCCGCATGTCGGAGCCTAACGCGAGAAATCAAGACCAAATACTAGTGTTCGGGAGCTGTCAGTTCGAATCTTGGCTGTGGATATACTGGAATGGACTAACGGCGTTTCGTGGTCTTACTCAGCTCCCTCATGTAATCTGCTACAACCGGCCCCATTCCATTCTGCATCATTGTCGTCATATAGTTTCTCACGTAAGTTTTAAACAATGAGCAGAAACAACGTCGCATCATGTCGGCGATGTATGCAGAGCTGCCATCTGTTAGAAATATGTCGTCATCAATCCACCGTATATTTGATGTGTGCCCTAGTAGATGGCTGCTGCAATCTGATAGAAATCGATTCAATAAATCGTGGCTGGTTGGAGCAACGGTAAACGCTTCGACTATTCAAATTAGTTTCTGGTCATCATAGTTGTATATTTATTTATTTACGGTTAATTTTATGATTCTGTCAGCGTCGTATGTGTATGATTAGTGAATAATCAACTCGAATAGCTGTGGAAGGAAGCGGCCGTAGCCTACTTTTAGGTGCAACTCCTGCATTTGTCGGAAACGACTGGGTAAAACCACGAAAGACCTGTCAGGACAGTCGATTTCTTGGCCGTGATTAGAACCTGGGACCATCACAATACACACCAGGAATGGTAACTTCACGAAATGTAGCAACATATCAAACAGGAATCTATTACTTTGGCATCAAGGTTTTCAACAATCTCCCCTTGGGATATCAAAAACTTGTCCGATAATACCAAACAATTTAAATCAGCCTTTAAAAGTTTCCTACATACGAATTCCTTCTCCTCATTCAATGAATACTTTAATGTAGATAAAGAATGATAGTTCATGTTATATTATCCTTAACTGATCCTTTTGAACTAATTTATAGTTATTATTCAGTTTTGCATTGAAGGGTTTTAATGAAATGATACACAAACTTCATAACATACTTCCTCTGTTTTAAATGTCTGTATTAAGGCTTTATTTATATCTATTTCTATTGATGTTTATATAATAGTTTTTAAATTCAATGTAATCATTGATGAACTTAGAACCATGTTCATTAAAATCCATTTTTAATCTATTTGCTTGCTGACTGCTATATGTGTATTTGAGTTTATTTGTGTACTGACATATTCAGTATCCAATAAGTTTTAAACCTCTCATGGATTTATAGAATGTATGAGAAAGAAATAAATAAAATACTCTGACCACAAGATATGGTTTAATGTTACTTTGCAGATGGGAAAAATGAATTACAAATGCCTGCAAATGAAGCGAACGTGGGCCTAAGAAAGTGAGCAATTTTGGGCAGGTATCACTAGGGAAGCGATACAGAGGAGACAAAAAATGTGGGGCATGTGCAAGGGGTTGGGGGTGTATTTAATGGATCCAAAATGTAAAAGGTACATACAGAGATTGCAGTCTGAGCTGTATGAGTTCAGGGCATTGAATATCATGAACTAAAACCAAGATTCTTACAGTAGCAAATTTTAAGAATCTGTAAAATAATTATGCTTCATGAAGCAAACAGTTGGTGTAGCTACAGTGCTCTAGTATTTTATTCGGATGATACCCAATTTGAGACTCAGCTGTTCTGTTTTTATATGGCTTTTCTCAAACCTGCCAGACAAATGCCAGAATACAGGGTCTTTGGTTTATCTGGCAAATATCATTTGTCAGTTCACAGAACATTTACTATGACAGCATGCAATGCAACGCTCACTGCTCCAATTTTCCATGAGTCTGGGTCCATGACTTCAATGTAGTTCCATGTATTGCACTTAACATTAGGTTTTTCTCACCACATTTAAAGAGGGAGCTGGAAATTGTTTCCCCTGACCTGCATACATATATCACACCTAACAAATTCACTGTTGATTGCTCATCGAAGTTCTGATGGTGAAATTGAAGACACTACACTCTGAAAGCTTCTTTTTTCTTTCTCTTCCCCCCCCCCATCATCTTCAGTGTGAGGTTATTACTGTATGCTTTATCCTTTAACATGCACCACATGTAATGGGCCCTATAATCCTAAACAGAAGGAGTGTGGGGCCTGTGACTGACCGTCAATGACTGCAGACATAACAACCTCTCTGTGCCAGGATGGGTGTAGCTGGCTCATGGAATCAGCCACGTTCAATGCAATAAGCTATCTACCAGGAAGTGACAATACTCGTATTTGCCAGATATACAAAGGATCCTGTAGTACCTGAGGCCACAATCAGTTCCTTTCTTATCCTTTCCAATTCATCATTCATGAGTGAGATAGTGACAGTATCTTTCAATAAATCACAAACAAATTATGTTTATGTTTTAATATCAATGTGGCATTACCCAGCCATAAACAACTCTGTGGGGGATGTTTACACAATCAGATGTAAATGTCATATCAGACCATACTGCAACACTGTAAGCACTGAACACTGACTGGGAAATTAGCTGTCAACAGAAGTTTTTCAGTCACCAGCGGCAACCAGGCAACCATATCTATTTACCACAATATTTTTATGGCAATCATTCTGTATAACAAACATGCAGAATTTTATATATGTCAAAATTTAATGTACTATAATTATAATAATAATATTATTTAATACTGTATTGTATACTGGAAATTGAAAGAGGAAGCACTAGATCGCACCCGGTGGAGAACTCGCTTTGGAAGAGGCTATGGACCTGTCTTATCAATGTCCCTGTACAACTGTAATTGCGTGAAGGCTGTACTGTACAATTTGTTTAGTGCGTGCATTTACTATTGCAATGTCAGCATCAGTGCACACCTCGAGAGTTACTGTTTGCTTGAACTAACAACATATCGATTAATTCAGAAATGGAATTGTTACACATAAACCAATTCACTTTGTACCCATGGCAGTAACAGTATGTAAACTGGCTCACACCATCACCACAAGCACTATATTGTCTGCCCCCCCCCCCCCCCCCACCGACTCATGCCTGACGTCTGCAAGTCATTAACTAGAAAACATCCCTGTAACAATATATGGCTGCAGATGTCAACAAAATTATTTTAATCCTGGTAAATAACTACCACTAACAATACACATTTATGATAGTCACTTGGGAGTACAGAAGTGGCGTTAATTTTTCTTTCATAGTTTGCCAGGAAACAGGTGGCACTGCTTATGCATTCTATCATGACAGTGGCAGGGAAAGGCGAAAAGAAGTTTTCTTATTTCAGATGTGACCACAGGCAACATAACACTAAACTGATACACAATTTTTAAATATGCAGTCAGCACAGCTTTGTATATTACTGTCATAGGCATTCCTTTTAGCAACAAACATGTTCTGGCATTATGCCATCATCAGGCTAGTATATCCATTTAAGTAAAAAATGGTTCACTTACATTGCCAATAATGTCATCATAATTTGGGATCCCACATTTTGTGTTCATTTAGAATGAGTTAAGATTAAATACAAAGCATAAAGTAATGAGGTACAACATGTTATAGTTTCCCCATTGTTGCCCATTATTGTTTTTATTTCAAATAATTTGTGGTACCTCCATCAGTATGGCATGTATGTTTTTAACTTATTATTTTGTTATGGCCAAGGTTGGAGACAAGGTCCTTTTTCCATTCAATGTAATTTATACAGTTTCTTGTGTGGTTACTCGGATGGTTTGTTATCACTTTTTCCTGGTTTGTAAATGGTGTCAGTGTCTTCCTTCCAATGTGCTACGTGTGTGACTACATGCCATATTTGCAATGAGATATCACATAGGTTCAAAATAAAGATAAAAAACAAAAGGTGCAGATTTTATAAAATCACGTAACAAAAGAGTACCAATAACATGTTTTGTTTCCCTATAAATTTTATTTAGTCGTGACCAATTCGTGATATACATGTAAAACCAGGATCTCACGCTATAACAATATTATGGGCAATGTGAGTGAACCACTTTTTACTTAAAAGAATATGCTAACCTGATGAGGGCATAACAGTGAAACATCTATAGTAAAGAAATATACAAAGTTGTGCCGATGTGTAAACTCATTATTACGAATTCTGTATTACTTCAAACAGCAGGATAGTATCTAAGAGATTAAGAATGTAACACTGTGTTGCAGGCAATGTTGCCCATGAGTTACAAGTTGGGTAGAACTGATTTAATGTACAGTACGCTGTCTTGGAATAATAGGAGCCCTATAATGAAATCGTACCTACAGAGATAATAGCTGATAGAGTAATTGTGCTGCTTCATGTACGGAAAAAAAATGTGAAGTTAGTGCCATAGATAAAGATTACAAATAAATGATACATTAAAATGTGCGGCAATCATTTCGTTACCAGAATGGACAAAGTGAGAACGCAAACAAACAGAATAAAAATAAAATTATTTTAAAGTTCCTCGTGTGACTTGTTTTATGTATTATAAATATTAATTAAAAACTTACATAACATTCAGCTGAAAATTGCGCCATTTCACCCTTTCATAATACAATATTTTGTTAACAGAGAGCAGCACATTTATTTCGCAACACAACAAACGTAATCTGTGCCGATGCTTCACATATGACTTGACGTATAACTCTAATCCATGCTTAGCTTTCGGATATGTGTTGTCGTTTGGCATGGAATACTGCTTAGATATCACAGTCCAAATATTACGGGTTTGCAGGAGAGGTATTTGATTTGGCGTCTAGTCTTATTTTATGAAGTGATCAATCTATATGAGTGGAATATGACATATCTGAAAGCACCCGGGACGTAGGAATGCGTTTGTCATTTTTCTTCGGCAAGAAAGGGGGCATTTTTCAAAATTTTGTGGTGAGGAATGAAAGGTTGAAAGAGAAAAATGACAATCTCATACTCATTTATTACTTATTAACACAATTAACGTAAGTAGTGATGTTACATAAGGATGTAGTGAACCTATGCTGTATTCTTATTGTGTATGCACTGTACAACATGGATATTGGTTCCATTTAATTCCTTACTGTTTTTCCAGCAAATTAATGACATTTATTTGATTGATTTAACAGACCTGTTTTTGGCTTTGTTCCAGGGAATACGTAGAAGCATGAATACTTTGAAGGGAGTATTTGGGAGTCCAAGTAAGTCGTGCAGTATTTGAATATATTCACTACACATACTTGGAAGGGAATGCTTGTGAATCCAAGACAGTTTTCGTGCGATAGTATAGGTTACAGTCTTTCATCATTTTCAATTAATATAGGTCCCTCTTTTTTTGGGGGGTGGTATGTTTGAAATGTAGTACGTATTCCATTTCAGAGCCAAAATACAGAAAAAATTTTATTCTGGAGAATGCGAGGCAGTTGCGAGAAATGCAGGGCTACAGGCGCAATAAAGAAGAAAGTGACACTGTTACTGGAAGGTCTGCAGCAAACAGATATGAAAATGTGCCAGCAAGAACACCTTATTGCTATGTGAGTAGTGGCATAGCAGAACTTTTTAATATCAGTTGGAGTCTTGGAAGGAAAGTATGTTTGAACTTTTCTGTGTATCATGTAATGGGTCTGTTGTGATGAAATAAATGTAATCAGTAACATTGATTTTTCACGAAGATCATTGGTGCCAAATACTGACTTTACAAGGACTTCTATGATACTGTATTAACAGGGCAATGGAAGTTCTGAATTAATATTAAGATATTTTAATTTGTAGGATTCTCAGTCAAAGAACAATGATCAGAATACAAAGGAAGCCATCATGAGAATTTCAAGAGTGTCAGAGAAAGGACATGTGAGGGCAAAATGTTCTGCATCAAAAAGAAATGTACCTAAAAGGAACACAGGTAATGATGTGATTGTAAATGGTGACATGGCAGCGTTGGTTCACTAACAGCATGTGAGTGTGTTGCATGAGAATACAAAAAAAGTTGCCTCCTCCACAGAAATGCCTTTGGACATATCTGGATCAGCAGCAGCAGGCAGTGAAAGGGTGAACACAGTGTGTATGGGCTTTAGGAGTGTGGGGTGTCAGACAGTTGATTCCAAGAACTTCAACAAACTGCTCAGTGAGGGAGTGACCAAGTACCCTGGTAGTAACGCAACGGACTCAGGAAATAGCCTCCCCACATGTGAAATAGGGCTGCAGACAGACATGGTACCAAGTTTTGTCAGTACGATAAGCAGTGCAGCTGGTGATAGACTGATTTCTGGTGAGAGAAATGACCTTGATATGCGGAATTTGTCATTGTCTGACCGCAAGGAGGTTGTGGATGAGCCTCAAGTAAAGGTAAATATGTTTCCATATTGATAATAAATGTGTATGTTTGTCAACCAGTTTGTGGGGCATGTGTAAATGTGTTTGTTTTTTCTTCCTCAGAGTCCTGAAATTGATTACATAAAAATGAATGTAAAGTCTGTGAAGACAAGACAGAGGTCTCTTGTTCAAGCAGCAAACAGTCCTTTGAAAGCCCCTCCTACCCACCAAAGAGGCGCCATTCCAAAGTAAGCATGTTTATACCAAAATACAGGTTCTGCAAACATGTTAACAATATGTGTGTGCCTGTCCTCCATTTTAGTTGACTGATTTTAGTGAAATTTTGCATCCACTGCATGCCAGTGGATATCTCAGTCATGGTAAATCCAAGTCCCATTGTGGGGGAATATGGACTGAAGAGCCATGTATTGTGGGGATGGGGATAAGCGGTATTAATCATTGTAACTTGAGACATCAAATTGTATTGTATTGTATTTATTTCGTCCTAGAAATCATTACAGAATGATATTGGACACGTCCAGAGAGTAAACAGTATAAGAATTACAGTAGAAGCAAACAAACACGTAAATCTGATATAATTAAATCTGATTAAATTTGCATTGTAACATGTTATAAACACATTGAAGATTTTGTGTGAAACTTTTTGTGCTCTTTCTGTACGCTCTGATGGTTTTAGAATTGTATAATTCTAGAAAATTATTTTAGTGTTGTGTTTGAAGTGCCATCAGAGGACACCAGATTCCCATATATAAAACATTTTATTATTCTTGATATCAGATGTGAAGTTGGTACATTTTTCTTTTTGCAGGTATCTGCGAGAACGTCAACTAGCATGGCAGAAGGAGGCAGAACAGCGCAAGCGAGATGCACCTGACACAGCCTGTCCACCAGGACATATTATGCTGCCAAACTCTGAGAGGTTGGAAACTCTTAAGATGCTCAAGAAAAGTAAGGAATCACATCAGACAGATGTTACTAGTGATGTTTAAAGGTTGCAGAGCAGGTTGTGAAGAAAGAAGTGCATATTCTCATTATACGTGATTTTATTGCCCATATTCTTGTATGTTGTATTTCACCTGTGAAATTTCAGGCTTCTAATGTTGATGGCCCATCTGTCCCATGACTCCTTTATCCTTTATTCCTTAAGCAAAATGTGGCCACACTCGTTATTTTCATCTTTATGTAATGAAAAGTAAGTATGTAGCTATTTAATTTAATCTTGGAAGGTTGAAATGTGCATTCAGGAATGCAACCCCTGTATTGTTTTTAATATTGTATTCACCGTGCATCTTGTATAAATTAAAATTAAAACCAACTTGATGCACACTCAATATTAAAAAAACTTTAATAGTAGATTAATTAACCCGACATGTTTCGGTCAGGTACCTGACCATCTTCAGGGGTATACTACATTAAATTGCGTAGTGCATATGTTAAACACACATAAGATATGAGCCTATAAGGTCTCGTCGTATATAAAGTTTTTCACAAGTCACTAAAAATTAATTTACTATAATAATAAATAATAAATATAGTAATAATAATAATAAATTAATCTACTATTAAAGTTTTTTTAATAGTGAGTGTGCATCAAGTTGGTTTTAATTTTAATTTCAATTTCATTTAACCCTGTATTGTTTGTTATACTTTCACACCTCATGTAGTTTCAGTAGACACAATAGTTTTCAGGAATTCCAACTCCAGTGCTTAATGAGTCTCCTATATAACTTGTTCTTGCAAAGGTATTTGATATTTCATAATTAAGCTTATTTTTCAAAGTTTTTTGAGCATCATCACAAACCAACACAACACAAAAAAGCAAAGTTTTGGACTTACAACAGGGGAGAGTTTGGTGAGTGTAGGAGAATGCTTTTTGTGAAAAGTGTGTGCAATGATGGAACAATCCTAGCTTTGAAATATGAAATTACTAGAAACTGCAGTTGCAATCCAAACTTGTATTCTGTTTCATTGAGGTTGGATTTTGAACAGTTTTCACAAACACTCCTGTTTTCCCCCACATAAGTAAGGAACAATCTGTGATATTTGGCTTGTTTCAGGGCATGCAGAGTTGGTTCAGCAGTTGAACATGCTGCCTGTCAGTATGGACACACTAAAGGTGCGCAACAGAAAGATGGAGCTTGAGAAGCAACTGAACAAGCTTGAAGAAGGCATCAAAGTGTTTTCCAGACCCAAAGTATTTGTTAAAATTGACGCCTAACTATCAGGTGTGGAAACATATGCTCATAGCAATACCTGTACATTCATCAAGCCTTATTAACTGAAATCTGACTCATGTGGTGTATTGGTAAATTTGTAAGTTGTGTAGAATATCTGAACAGTGCCTTGTTTTGTTATACTGCTGTTAATACACCACTGTAATCATAAGCATAGTCAGCAGTTCAGGAGTGCTGTTTCATCACTGTTCCTTGTGCCCAGGGGTGCACGGATTTTCCAAAAATCTAGGAGCCGTCCAAAAATTCTACATGCCAAAAGGGTGACTTAAAGCAAGTTCTATTCTGAGGACCAACAGATGTCATGCACCACCATACAAAATTTACTCATGCTGGTGCCAGGGATTTGTGCACCTGTGCTTTTGCCTATTGTACAGAAGACGATAACCGCTGAGTCAGCTTATGCAGTGATTATGCACAGACAGAACAGAGTGAGAGTTGCACATTAAAACTGTAATATCCTTCCCACATCATCAGGAGAGCCATATAAATAGTTACAAGCCACCAAAACTTCACATGCAAAGACGGATACAAACTAAGGAAAGTTTGGCTTCCCTTCTTTTCCTCCAGCCCATGTTCTTAACCATATGTTTCCTTCCCACTGAATTGCACCACACTTGACATCTCTGATCTTGTTCTAACTAGGACATCTGTATATGTATATCAGACAGCATCCTGCTTCCACCTCATTTACACTCAAAATGGTGATTATAGCCTGTTTTGAAATGCTAGACCAGCTTCAACTTAGCCCTAAACCTTAACCGAAAAAGGTTAGATTACACAGTAATGTTTATGTACACAGTAGCTTTGTAATGCAGTGCAACTTTAAACTTCAGCACTGTGTCTGTGGAGGTAATACTGCATATTACAGCTCAGGTTCTGTAACTTCAACCTTCAGCACTATGTTTGTGGAGGTGATACTGCATATTACAGCTCAGGTTCAATAACTTCAACCTTCAGCACTGTGTCTGTGGAGGTGATACTGCACATTACAGCTCAGGTTCAATAATTTCAACCTTCAGCACTGTGTCTGTGGAGGTGATACTGCACATTACAGCTCAGGTTCTATAACTTCAACCTTCAGCACTGTGTCTGTGGAGGTGATACTGCACATTACAGCTCAGGTTCTGTAACTTCAACCTTCAGCACTGTGTCTGTGGAAGTGATCCTGCATATTACATCTCAGGTTCTGTAACTTCAACCTTCAGCACTGTGTCTGTGGAGGTGATACTGCACATTACAGCTCAGGTTCTATAACTTCAACCTTCAGCACTGTGTCTGTGGAGGTGATACTGCATATTACAGCTCAGGTTCAATAACTTCAACCTTCAGCACTGTGTCTGTGGAGGTGATACTGCACATTACAGCTCAGGTTCTATAACTTGAACCTTCAGCACTATGTCTGTGGAGGTGATACTGCATATTACAGCTCAGGTTCAATAACTTCAACCTTCAGCACTGTGTCTGTGGAGGTGATACTGCACATTACAGCTCAGGTTCTATAACTTCAACCTTCAGCACTGCGTCTGTGGAGGTGATACTGCACATTACAGCTCAGGTTCTATAACTTCAACCTTCAGCACTGTGTCTGTGGAGGTGATACTGCACATTACAGCTCAGGTTGTATAATTTTTAAACAGTCTCAGGGCCTTTTGCAGGCGTCATTTTCTGGTCCAGTGTTAGGTTGAATTTGACAGTGATAATAATATTATAACTAGAAGAAATAAACTGAAACTACTCTGAGTGTTTGTCATGATGTCAGATAAGTGGCTGTCTGTTGGGCTGAGCTCAGCATTTGGAAAATCATGTTCCAGTGTAATTTCTGAACTCAGCCAAACAGTTGTGAAATTCAAACATGGTAGTTTAGACCTGGTGGAGTGTCATTTATTGAAATACAGGTTGTCTAGAAAGTGACTGGGGTCTTAGCAGGGTATATAATCATCATCATGCTAACCAGTACTTGGTACAGCAACATTAAGCATGTTATTAATGTCCATTTTAGAGTGTTTACATAAATAATCAAGTACATCTGTTATCTCCACAGCTGTCATTTTGTTCTGCTGGAGGAGAAAACTGTACACATATGAGGTCAGAGATTTTTGCAGTGGTGAATATTTATATTGTCTTTTCATTTATGACACCATGTTTTACTGTGATAGGTAGGTACAAAGATGGTGTAATTCTGCAATGAAGATGGAGGCAGTTATTTACTCCAAAATATTGGTACCATCTACCAAATTACACATTGTAGGGACTTTCTGTAGTACCATACACTTCCGGTTTTTGTCACTTAAGTGTATCATGTACAAAGTGGCAACTACTGTGAAGAAACAAAGCAAGAAAATCTACCAATTCCCTCGAAAACTATACATATATTTTTTAATTTTTCCCCTGCTAATAATGGAATTATTTGCTATGTATTTGTCATGTGAACCACTAATTTATGGCATCCTGAAGTGCACATTTTACCACTTATGATTATTATATTATCATACTGCTATGTGATTGTTTGGAAACCTCAATTCCTCATCTATACATGACTTTAAATTAGCAGATGTGAAATTACCAGGGCAAATTTAATAGCATCAGAATTCAGGGTGGGAAAACGAGTATGGAAATTAGCTCCACACAAGCCAGCTGTTTTAAAGCTCTTCATGTGTGCAAGATGGGTAATCCATTCTGAGGCAAACTTGGTAGCTTTTATCCTGTTCCTACCAGTGGCTATGTGTTCATGTTGCATTCCTGGTTGTAGCAGTTATGGACAGAGTTCTCCAGGGTGTAAATACTGTGCCTAGAAAGGGATGTGTAGTGGGGGAGCACTGGATAAGCAGGACAACGGTATTAAAGCTAGCCCAACTATAACCGGTGTACTTCTTCTTCCTTCTAGGGGCCTGTCGGCATTAGCTCCAGATGCACTGCAGCCTTAGGCTTATTGTGCTAACCCTTAGCTTTTCAATCAGCATTGGTTCATTAGTCCTGTGCCTCTAACAAAGATACACAGGTCTTTCAATGAAGCCATGCTTATATAACTTGGTTCAGCAAACAGCTTCCCAAAGAACTTATAATGTTGTTAAGCCAATGCCTCGCAACAACAAATTCAGCACCGATTCATTAGCCCTGCGCCTCTAACAAAGAGACACAGGTCTTTCAATGAGGCCGTGCTTATATAATAACTCCTTGCTTTTTGAAACTGTGGAGGCGTCTCCCGAGGGGTTCGCATCCACAGCCGCTATGAGTTTTAACTGAATTGAAGGTGGGTTACTCGATTCAGAGTGGGGTCTTTTCACACCCCTACCTCTCGCCAGCACCTTCTCTTTTAATGAGCTTCTTTCGCCGCGCTCCCGAGAGTCGCTTGGTCTGCAGTCTAGTCGTTCAGACACCTGCAGCCAGTCTGTCCTCATCAGAAGAAACAGCACAAGGCTCAGAGCTTTCAGCCTCCGTATCAAGTATGCAGCCACAGCCGCTCCTTGATCAGGTTCATCGAAGGCGGAATACTCGAGAAAGAGTGGGGTCTTTTCACACCCCTAATACTTCTCGCCACCGCCTTCTCTTACTTTAATGAACTTCTTCCGCTGCGCTCCTGAGAGTTGCCTGGACTACAGTCTAGTCGTATAGACACCTGCAGCCAGTCTGTCCTCATCAGAAGAAACAGTGAAAGGCTCAGAGCCTACAGTCCCAGTATCAAGTCTGCAGCCACAGACGCTCCTTGATCAAGTTCATCGAAGGTCGAGTACTCGAGTCAGAGTGGGGTCTTTTCACACCCGCACTACTTCTCGCCACCGCCTTCTCTTGAAATGAAAACCCCCTGACGATGAACTAAGGTTTGAAACATATGTAGGGTACAAATATTTTATAAAAGCTACAATAAAAAGTGGTTTTTAATTGTGCATCAGTTGGTTTGATATAATCTGAGTAGTCTTTGAAGTTTGTGAGCCTCAATGTTCAGGATTTTGACCTTTTTTTATCACCCATTTTAATGCCATTTTGACCTTTTGTGACTGGTTTGACCTAACTGGTGTGAGACCACATGGCTGGCAACTTGGCTTCCTTCGGCTCAAGTCAGGATGTGTCTTTCTTTCAATGAGGTTGATTGTTTTCATATTCTGTAATTCTAGTGTACAAGTTGGAGCAGCAACAGTAGTTAGAGTAAATGCAATACTATACACACCATAGTCTGCCATGGGAATTGCATCTTGTGTGTAATTTACTGTCCTTGGGCAACTGGATGATGTTCCTCTTAACACAAATTTGTAATTTCACTGTTTGCAATAATTAACACGTAATGGAAACATAAGAAGACAGAGTTCGCAAGTGAGAATATGACGAGCAAGTGATGCTACTGTCATGGGTAATGTCCGAAGTGTGGCAGGAAGTAGCGCACGTTGTCATGTGGTAACTCCTGCTTAGTGCATTGCATCACTCATAGCAGTTTGCAGCAGAGTGCAGTGCAAGCCACCCACACAAACCTGTAGAAAGTCACAAAAGCCAGAATGAATTGGGGGGGGGGGGGGGGCCGAATTATTAAAAGACACTGGCTCTCCAATGCCATAAGACAAGCACTGATTTCTATTATTACTAAAAGAAACTTTCTTCTTATGCTTTTTAAGGTTATTTTAATTATATGTATTATTCGTATTTTGTAATTTCTTGGAACTTGATGAGCAGGGGTACACAACTTTACTAAAAATCTAGCAGCCACCTTCAAAATGTATGTGCTAGCAAGATGACCCAAAGCAAGTTCCATACTTAGGACCCAGAATTCTGGAGTGACCTGTGACCCTGACTGGTATGTGGTGCTTTGTGCTCAGTGCATATTTTTGGATGTGATGAAAAACTGCAATAATCATGACAAAATTATTCGGCACCACAATACAGAATTTTGTTGCCAGAGTGACCACGTGTCCACAATTAGTGCAACCCTGTAAATAGTAACTTTACAATGAAAGTGGATTCTGATGTTCATTGAGAGTTTCATTGGTCCCATTTAATCACAAACACTGACACTCGCATATAAACTGGGTTATGACACTGTATAGTCTGGTAGGGCATTTACCAGTGTCTTAGAGGAGCATTCTACTTCCATCTTCAGCACTCAAACACACGAGTGTCAGAATGCACAAGAGCACAATAAGACTTCAAATCAATGTTGGTTTACTGATTTTCCGAATAATACAACACTATAAATGATTGTTTATTCATTTATGCATCACATTCACTGTGTCCAACACGGGTATAATCTCGAATAACAAGGATTTATAAATTAGTTAAAAAAAAAAAATTTCATCTCAATAGATGGAATGAAGTTAAATTTAGATATAAAAATAATATGAGATACTTATTTACAGCTATACAACACACGTGTGTAGACTGCGCTTGAAGGACGGTTATGTATAGTATTCCCACTACTCATATTTTATACGTTACCAGTACACTGCATCCCACTTTTTAAACAATTTTATTGATATACATTTTATCCCATTACTTGGTATAATAACAAAATTATAAACCTGTATTTTAATGTAAAGGAGAGGCCTCTACCTCAGTTCTTTCCTTGCCTGATGATGGCTGCAATTACCGGCCAAAATTTGTCCTAGTGAATGTGATGAATAAATAAATATACAATCATTTATAGTGTTGTATTATTTGGAGAATCAATAAACCAACATTGATTAATCAAATACAAAGGGATGTTCACCCCCCCCCCCCAAAAAGAACATAAAATCTTATTATATTGGAATCTATCTTTTTTGAGGTGGCCAGGATAGCACAGAGAGTATAGAGACTCGCTAAGGCCTGGACAGTCCAGTGTTTGAACCCTGGTGAGGATGAGATTTTCAATACCTGTCCAGACCAGCCCTGAGGTCCACCCAGCCTCCTGTGCAATGGGTACTGGGTATGTTCTAGGGGTAAATTGGCTGGGGTGTGGTACTGACCATCCACCCTCTTCTAGCACTGAGCTTGTGAATACAGAGCTATATGTCTGCTCCCCCTCTGTTTTCATGGAATGTCATATGGCAAACTTTACCTTTATCCTCTATTATTCCCAAACTCCTCCTTGTGTTAACCAGTCTTCCCTTCCTCGCCTTGTCAGATATGTCCTGACTCAAATCAAACAATGGAAATATAAAAATAACAACATATTAATTTGCTTTTATTGGTTGTACAATCAATGCATGACACAATTACAACAGATCACCTCAGTTTACCAGACGTTTCTTCACTGCTCTGAGGACAATAATATCTGAACTGCAGAAGTCTGGGTGCAACTCTTGTTCTGGGATTTTTGTCACTTCAAAGTGCCTCTGTAACAGCTCCTGAAAAACTTTCCACACTGTCTGTTGTTTCTCTGTGTCTCGTTCCTCCTGACTAATAAAGACTTCGGTGCTGAAATCTGCCAGACAGCAAAGAGTCTTCACTAAAGGCTCCACAGACTAGAAGTGGAAAGAACAAGCTTCAGTGTTTGAACACAAAAGACAAAATAAAACAATACACTGTACACACTTTTAGTGAAATATGCCTTGTTCTGTTTCACAATCCCTAAGCTTTCATTGAAGGTAAAGGGTTCTGATGTACTGTAAAAAGATGGACTGTACAAAGAAAACAAGTATAAACAGTAAAATAATGTTTACTTTAAAAAGGAAAATTACTAGATTTATGGCTAGTGTCAAACCTAGAAATTCATGTAAAAGTCTATTTAAGAAATTACATGCAAATGCATACTTCCAGTGATGAACATTACCGAAAATAACCTAGAACAAAAAGGAACATTTTAAAATTATTAGCTCCATTCATTGTGACTGTAATCACCCACATACACTAACAAATGCACCCAATATATATAAAATCACAAATCCATATACATTAACTCTCCTGCATATTTCAGTGATAAATCACCATTCTCAGGGAGACATTACTACAAAGGAATATAAAATTAATATATCAAATTTACATATTCATTCATTCTGTAGTCTGTCTTACGACAGGTCTGTAGTCTCTTCCAAAGCGAGTTCTCCACAGGTTGTGATCTAGTGCTTCCTCTTTCAATTTCCAGTATCTTCTCTTCCTCATCTTCCCGGAATTTCTGTCCTTCCCTCTAACTTTCCTTCAATCATGTGTTTTAGAAAGCAGTTTCTACGCAAGATGTGACCAATCCAGTTAGCCTTTCTTCTTTTTATTGTATGTAGGATATTCCTCTCCTCCTTGACTCTGTGTATTATTTCTTCATTTCTCACATGATCGGTCCAGCTGATCTTCTCCATTCTTCTCCAGCACCACATTTCAAAACTTTCCATGCATTTCTGATCTACTCTCCGAAGTGTCCACGTTTCAGCACCATACAAAGCTATGCTCCAAATGTTGCACTTTACTAGTTTCTTCCTTGAATTTAGGTCCAATTTGCTGGTGAAAAGATTCGTCTTATTGTTGAATGCTGCTTTTGGCATGGCAATTCTGGATTTAATTTCATGTGTACATCTTGCATCATTTGTTATCATGCTACCCAAATAATTGAAATATTCCACATTCTCCAATTGCTTTTGACCTACCATAATTTTTATTGCGGACAGTTGCCTTGAAATTCTCATTACCTTAGTTTCTTCCACATTCATTTCCATTCCATAACATCTTCCAATTTCAATGAGTCTATCAATCGTGCCCTGTAACACCATTTCTTCCTTAGCTACTAGCACAAGGTCAGCTGCATATTTCACAGTGCGAATTACATGTCCGATTTTGAAGTCTCCAAACCCTTCAACAGCTTCCTTGGTAAGGTACTTGCTGTATAAGTTGAACAGAACTGGTGACAAACAGCAACCTTGTCTAACTCCTCTTCCAATCTTCACACTTCTCGCCTCCCCTTGGTCCAGTATTACTTTAACACTCTGTTCCGTGTACAATTTGCTGATCAATCTTCTTTCGCGCCCGTCTATCCCAGTTCCCTTTAGGATCTGCATTAATTTGGTACAGCTGACATGGTCAAGGCTGTGAGGTCTCTATGAGTCAATCTGCAGCCACTCTATGGATTTGTCTTGGTATACACATTCCATACATTTGTTACAAGAAGTGTAACTCTAAATACAGATAACATTTTCCAGCTGCACCACATCCATACTGGGAAACAATTTAAAAGCAAAATGTTTCTGAGCAACAGGTACCATTCTAGACAGAGAACATGCAGAAGACATGTGCTGAGGAAATACTGGACAAAATTTGGGCCAGATTGGAGACAGCTCCAAGGAAATCACTGGACTCACTTGCACAGCGAAGGGTGAGATTGCATCATCATCACAAATTAAATAAAACTGCTGCATTTAAATACACATAAGACAACTGCGGTTCACAAACTATGACAAAGATTGTGAGCAAAACTTAGTTTTGTGAATTAGTACCTGCATAGGGTGCATGCTGGAGAAATTACCCCAGTGTTTGTTCTGTTTAGTGATTAAGCTTGGTTTCATCGCAGTGGATATGCAAACTCTCACAATAATATAAACTGTCATGTTAATTCATGGAGTGCTATTACATGATGTTAAGTTTGGTGTGTGATGTGTTATGAGTGCAATAGGATTACTGGGGCCATTCTTTTTTCTGAGACCATGAATTCACACAAGTGAGTAACATATTCTGACACCATTCTTTGATCACCAATCTGATTACACAAGGACCTATGTCTCTTTTCAGCAAGATAATGCAACAGCTCACACCATAAAGCATTTCCAGCATGTGCTTTACGTAGGATGAGTAAAAAATTAATAGGAACGGCAATAAATTTAATTAAAATATGTTG
This sequence comes from Reticulitermes speratus, assembly GCA_021186555.1. Classification (NCBI taxonomy): domain Eukaryota; kingdom Metazoa; phylum Arthropoda; class Insecta; order Blattodea; family Rhinotermitidae; genus Reticulitermes; species Reticulitermes speratus. The sequence continues at coordinate 31,785,574 of JAJKFL010000013.1, read as the reverse complement.
ACCCAGAATCATGGTACAAAGGATAATGGCAATCCCTGTCTTTTCTGCCATCACATGAAATGATATGAGTATAGAACAATGCATGTGACCATTTACAAAATGGCCCTGTAATTATATAGTACATATTAATCAAACAGAGTCATTATTTTATCTGACAAATATAGTTTGTGACTTTCATTGCTATTCCAACTTTCTGTGAGTTGGGGTCCACAAATTTTAGTTCACTGTGCTATAGTTATCATTAGGTTTTATTCACCAGATATAATATTAGATTTTTTTCTCACCATACTTAAAGGTGCTGGAAATGGTTTCCTTCAGTTTCCAGACCTGTCACATCATCTAACAAACTCATTACTCATTGCACATCAAAGTTCTGCTGGTGAAGTGGAAGACATTACACTTGGAATGCTTTCCCCCTTCTTCTTATTTCCCAAGATTACCTTCAGTGCAAGGATTCTTACTCTAGTACATTTTATACATCTTATCCTTTAACGTGCCTCACAAGTCAATATTGCCCCTGTTCATATATGGCATACATTCAGGCCACATTCTCCTGCTTATTATTCTGTCACCAAAAACACTCTCTGAACAGTGTATATAAATGTTTGCACTGTTTGCTGTTGCACTCGCTTCTTTAAAAAAAAAAACAGGTTCTCTTGCAATAGGACACATGTTCAAAACATGGCGTCAGAATCTGCCTAACTTGCTTGTGTGAATTTCAGGTCTCAGAAAGAATGGTCTAATGATCATAGTTGCACTCACAGCACACCAACCTTAACATCACGTAATGGCACTTCATGTATTAACATAGGATTTTCTGCTGACCACTACCTGTTATTCTGAGAGTTCACATATTCACCGAGACAAAACCAAGCTTCACCACTTAACAGAACTGATAATGCATACAGAAATGACAAGCTCTGTATGATAATGTGTGTGTAGATAGGAGGGGTAGTCAGCTACATTTTATAGGATAAGCAACACGACAGGTAGTGACAAAGATACTGGTCAGATAAACTAAAGATCCTACATGCCTGATGTATGAATGTGTGTATAAGAAATTGGGCAAAAATTTAATTTCAAAATATTGTATTGTGAATTGTACTTATTTGCATGTTTTGTAATTTATAAATCATTCCACATCCTATAGACATTTTGACTAACTTTTTGGTTCATGGAATGTATGTAAATATACATTTATTCATGTATATAATCGTAAAAACATGGCACGTATATAAATTCTCGGCAATCAGGAAGAGAGAAACACGACTCTTGCCATGTCATCCAAACAAGGAACAAACTTAGATCCGAGAGAAAGCATACTTAATGCCCTATATATTTTCGAATGTATTTTCTTTGCTTCCTCAGTTTTAATGGTTCCAATAGTTACCTCCATATAGTACACACAATCGGCCAGTAGTAGTAAATCTGTTGTCTTCCAGTCCTGAAGGTCTGAGCCCCATTGTAGAACTTCTGTGCACACTTTGCCTCCAAAAGAATTCCACACAGTTCGATTTATATCAATATTTTTCTGAAGAAATGGCATAACTTCAGGAAGATCTGTCATCGTTACAGATGCTCTGTCACAAAAATAAAATTTCACTACGTACAAACATCCAAAACACACGCGCCATAACACTCACTATTAATATACACATAACAAAACAAACAAGGTTACACTCACCCAAATTTCTTACCCAAAGCAAGCTGCTGTTAGGCCCACACATCCTATTCCTGCACCAAGCTCTACAACTGATCGGCCTCGAAGCCAATCGTGCATGTTATTACACCTGGCTTCCAAATACTTCGCCAGTACTAAAGCTGCATCCCATACGACGCAACTGACATCTCCTACTTCTTTCTGGCAAAACGTTAAGGATTTACCACAACTGTTGATTTCAAATTTTCTTGTAAAAACACCCTCTTCCATTTTTACTCGTGCAATAACCTCAAATTCCTTGAACTGACCGTGCACCAATTACCACGTGGACCAGCAGCAACTCAACAAGTTCACCCACTGCACACACATAAAATTTCTGCAAAGACTCTGTACGATTTCCCTGTTTGTCTAAAGAAATTCCCTAGCACACATCCATACCCATGTCAGAATTGTTGGAGTGAAGGGATTATTTGCATGGATAATCCGTGATCTAACCTTGATTACAGGCATCCGCCGCGATGTTGATGAGAACAGCGCTCGTCTGGGATATTACGCGGCGTCATGTGGCAATTGTTTACCGACGTTTCGGGACAACGTATCGGTCCCATTTCCAAGGGTCAAGAGTCCAAGAAGAAAAGAATGCCGGTACCGTAATGCATATTCTATATGGGAAGATAAGCACGGGTTGGTAATCAATAAGCTTGTGGACAGTCAATAGGGTTGAACTGGGATAACAGAGGGGTGGAACGAGACAAAGTGAAAGAATGTATTCAGGTAAGGCTGATGTAAAAAATTTTCCTCCCTTCATCTTACTTTATTTCATACATGTTTTCCATCAGCCTTAGCTGACTACATTCCTTTACTTTTTCTCTTTCCACCTCCCTCTTAACCCAGTTTAACCATATTGGCTGTCACCACGCTTACCTATTATCACCCCGTGCGCATCTTCCCATATAGAATATACATTACGGTACCGGCTTTTTTTTTCGGACTCTTGACCCTTGAAGATGGAACCGGTACATTTTCCCGAAACGTCGGTTAACAATTACGACACGACGCCGTGTAATATCCCAGACGAGCGCAGTTCTCAATCCGTGATCTACACGTTGGAACTGTCGATCAAAGGCTGACTATTAGCGCTCTGTCTCCCTCACTATTTGTCGCTCTCTCGTTCCAAATTCAATGGGATCACAACTGATCGCTCGCGACCGAAAAGAACTATTACTACTACCACTACTTCTACTGCTCACTTATTACCACTGAACAGTTACGTTATGACTGGGATCTCGCCCAGTGAAACACAAAAAGAATTAAACTACTTACGAATTTTACCACCCCCCTTTGATTAAACATTGTGCCAATTAAACTGACACCTTCAATTTAAAAAAATGTTGTCGGAAGTTTCACTTGTTTCCCACTCCTTGTTACAGTTTTTCTCAGCAGAGAAGGAATGGATTTCACAATGTCTAGGGTCTATTTTTCGTTCAACCGACACCTCTACTGGTTAACTGGAGTCAAGAAAACTCCCATCGTAGGGCCAAACCCAGACACAGGTCTATGCGGCCGTAGGTCTGTAACATTGTCCATTGGCTGCGAGCAACGCGTAGTCCATCTATAACTTTGGTTCTCCAAGGTGGGGAACGGGGGTACACGCACAGATCGGCGCCGTTGTCGACCAATCATAGCAGCTTTGTGTGCTTGTCGGTCACAGAGTGGCGGCTGGCTGAGTCGTCGCAGTTGCTCGCCGATGCTAGCGACCACCGGTCGTATTTCCCTGCTGCCACGGACAAGGTGCAGTGAATCTCTGCACGCTCTTTGACGCGGCAATGGTACAAGCACATGGCGTGGGTTGATGAATATCACGCAGAGCGCGAAAAACTGGGCGCGCCGTCGTGTATGTCACGCTAAACGCGGGCGAGAGACGCTCGTGGAAAGTGTGACAACTCGCCGGGCGAGCTCGTCAATTTGGGCGGTTAGGACACTGAATCTCATAACTAAATGAAGACACACGAGCTACACAGTGACGGGGCGCTACTTTCGCCATTTTATCCGCCACCTGGGCACATCGTGTAGTAGAACCTGTGCTTTTGTGGCGATTATGATCTGTATGCTATTCGTTAGGCGAGTCGTCCACAGAGTGCGAAGAAAATCCGCAGGTACTGACGGGCCGGAGAGGTTCCGGAAGTGGCGGAAAAACAGTCGGCCTCCAGTCATCAATTTCCTCGTGCATCAGAAGCTGGCGAATATGCAGCTCCGCGGAAAGTGAGAGGCATCAATCAGTTCCGCTTTAATTCGGTCGTAACGGTCTGTTGGTTATTTTGCCCTCCACCTTTGCCGCGTATTTGTTATCTGCGAGCTGACATAGCAGAACTGAGTTGCGTCCTGTGTGATGTTGGACAGGGCACATTGACCCTCCAACTGCGCGAGCCACACAGGTGCCTTCTAGAGCCAAAAGCGCGGGACGCGAATGCCGACGCGGTTGATACTTGCAGTGGAATTGGGTGGTTGCTCCAGCCGTCTAGGCGGTTCAGCGTTCTGCTGCGTGGACAAAAAAATTACGTCTTCGCGGTACCAATGTGATGGCATCAATATAAACTACCAAACACACATGTGCATTATATATGCACACTACACTTTATTTCTTCTTTACGTAAATTTCTGCAGCCGGCCGCATGCTTACTACCAGTCTGCATCGTGTCACAGTGAACTGCTTCTCCTGCAGTTCTTACTTGTATTGCCAGGTGCTCTGTCAGGTGTCATGAGGCTGTTGTGCTCATGTGGCAGCCATGCTAGCTCGCCATGTGCACTAGTGCAAAAAGTAGTAAGATGGTCCAAATACTTTTTTTTGCATCACTGCTTAAACACTTCAAGTTTTTATTCCCAGTGTAACAGACCAATTCTGACACCCATACTAAACATAAGAAAAAATTAGTACTTTATTTTTAATCAATAAGTACAGTGTTTATGCATGAAAGTAAATTTATTCCATGCTTACACCTGTTATTACAGCATAATTTATCAAATGCCATATACAAGTTTACATGATAGTGCTTGTGCATGCAGAACGCACTATGTGTCTGATGACAGATTTCTCAATGGCTGGTTACAGTCAGGACTTACACACACACAGCATGTTGTTTTAGGAATACCTTAGGTTTCCTACCAGTTTCTGTTTACTCATTGGTATTAGCATCAGTGTATGTCCTGTGTCCACAAAATCATGAAATCAACAGCAGATTCTCACCCAGTGACATTCGTACCCATTTCAAATAGTGTAATGGAAATGCCGATTATCATAAAACAAGTTATAATTTTGAACACTGGAAAGTATCCTCAGTTTTTTAAGACACAATATTTTGGCAATGTGACCGGGTTGTTTCAAAAAAGTCAGTGGTCAATGTCCAAACAACAGTAATGTCTGATGTAAGATAAGACTGTTAAAAACAGACTAAGCTTAATAATCATAATGCATAAGGAAACACAAGCATTATGGAAATAGGTGGATGACCGATGAACTTACTGAAATAACGTGTGAACCTTTCTTTTCTCACAATACTCATAAAGTATTAACTGCTCATTACATTACTGCACTGTGAACGTGCTGGCTAGATGTAACAACTCTCTACGATTAACAGAAACATGTAGCAGACAGCAGAGGATCAGGCACACAGACACAGTGAAGTTAAAGAGGTCTTCATCACACATATGCACAAGCATACAAAATCAACCACATAGTACAGAAATAACTAATGCATATCACTCAGAATTACAAGATGTATAACATAAATGTGTCTAAATGGCATAAAATCCCACACAACTTGCACCAGTTCATTAGGTGATAAGGACAGATTTCAAAGTGTCTGCAATATAAGATGGACACTTCTAGCAGACATAATGTCATTTATCCAGCAAGTTAGTGAGATCTTCAATAAATCCCACAATACCATCAGGTTCTATGTAATTATTAGTGTTAACTGAGCAAAGAGGCCATTTAGGAATTACATAGCCTACAGGAAAACACTGCTGGAGGAGCAAACCCAACTAACAGGTCTTACAAATATTCACATCTGTATACTTCACAATTTACAAGTGTCACTTGAGGATCCCTATATCAGGTAAATACCCTATTTACTCCAATGCAAGATGAGGGTTTTTTCCTTAAATTTGGTGCTTAAATATGTGAGGTCCTCTTAAATTCGCGTATGAAGTGCCAAAACAGACAATGGACACAATACCTCTTTTTTGGAACTTGATCCATCCTCTTAATTTTTAAAGAAGCAGATGTTTTGGAAGACATCAGGCTATGAGACACCTAATGTGGTCAACCCTTTAGATCAAGCTAGTCTCAGTACTGCCTAAAATAGAAACAGTACCTTGTTCAGATATGCACCTGAAAACAGATCTAGTCTGAGGGAAGTAACAGGAAAATGGCTATTGAAAATCGAAAATGAACTACAAGACTCAAAAATAAAATCTGGACGAATCTACAAATTAAAAAACAAAAAGGGCCGTGAACTCAGACTGATCAGACCACAGACAGAACAGAAAATTCCACAACACATGTACTGTATTTAAAATTCTTAACACCACTAACACCATCTGTGGAGAAATTTGTGAATCCTCATGGGTTCAAGTAAGTTTATAAACCAAGAAATATAAATGTATTATTTAGTCAATGTGGATCATAACGGCATGGCAGCACTGTGAAGGGTTTTAAGAAGTGCTGTATATTCAATGCAGTGGATGGGACTGATGATATGTTGTGGAATGACAGTGATGAGGATGGGAATGTAACGAGTGTGTGAGGAAGATGAAGACAGTGACACTAATCGGTAAAGGTAGATAGAATCTGACATGCTTTTTGTATTAATTGTATGAAATTAATAGTAAAATATTTTTTCTTAGCAGACATTTATTTTTTGGGGGTCGTCTTAGATTTGGATAAATATATTTTCCCTTGGCAGACGTGTTTCATTTGAGGGGTCGTCTTGGATTCGGGTAAGCCCTTAAATATCTTCTTACACATACTGCATGTGCATGTTGTTGTCATTCAGATTCTCAAACCAAAAACTGTCTTACACATGACAGGACTTGGAATGCTGTGCTCTGTGTGGGTAATAACACCTCTCCACATTAAACACTTAATAAAATGCCCTAGAAATGTGGACATGCCACACTGCTGTGCAGTGGCGATTTCTTACATTCTGCTAAGTACAGAATGAATTATATGTATTACACGATTATGGATGATACCTACAGTGTAACACCAAATCTCTCTTCAGAATATACTTTTGAGCAAATAATTTATTACACATATCACAGGCAAATAGGTGCTCACCCCTATGTATGCGTTGATGTGCCTTCAGAGTACTGTGGTGTGTGAATGATTTATTACAAACACCAGAGCTAAATGGATGTTCTCCACTATATGATTTAAGCAGTGCTATCACCACTGTGTTCACACCCCGCTTCTCTGTAAGATTAGCAATTTTATACTCTCCTCTAGCTAAACCACAGCAACTAATTTCATATCTACATGACCAACAGACATTTTGCATAATTTCCTGTCTCTGGTACCATTAATCTCGACTGTTAATAATTTATTCGTGATATTTGTGGCTGTATATACATTTCCAGCCACATCTTGTTTGCATGTGATTCAAATATATATTGTACTATTAAGAATACTGAAGATTAAAATTCTGAAATCTAATATAATCTGTGCAGAAGTGGTGGTTCGATAAGGGCACAATAGTTCAGATAGGCAAAACTGTGATTATATTTTTTACTGATAAACAAAACTAGAGTAGTCCAGATAAGACACTACAGATTTAATTTCAGTGTTGAAAAGCATAGGTCATTAAGCAGGCATGCACAAATTTTACAAAAACCTAGCAGCAACCTCAAAATTCTAGTCCCCAGAAGGGTGATATAAAGCAACACACAAACTGATGAGCCACAAATATTACACACCTCCATACAAAGCTTATTCACCCAGGTGACCAGAGCGCCCAGGAATTGTGCATCCCTGTATTAAGAGACATAAACACTGCTGGAAATTCAAACTTGTTTCTCCTCACAAACCTGGGCGTACCAACTTCTCAGAACTAAAAACTATACAGCACAATGGTAGTTCCTTGTCAGTATATTGATGCTCTTGGAATTTTGTTGGCTTGTATGTTCTTATGTCCACCAACGTATGGATTATATTTTTTACACATATTTAAACACAATCTGCTTTGTATCTTGCACTGCACCACCATCACTTACTGGTAAGGTAAACTTATACATTTGTAAACTGCACTAAAGCAGTCTAAACTTAGTACACATGTTGCCGATGCCTCTACCACATTGACCCATATATATATATAAAAACCACACACACACACACAAATAAAGGAAAAATTTGCTTTGTAGTACTATGCCTATAATCCTTCATGAGGACATATAATGAAGCAACTCATAAAGCAAATTTGTAAACCATCCTGTTATTTCCTCCCTCTTAGACACAACTATTTTTCTTAGCACCATTTCTTAAACAACCACAATTGTAGTTCCTCCCAGTGCACGACACCAATTTTCACACACATACAAAACATCAGGCAACATTTGAACTGTACATTTTAATCCTTCAGCACACTGTGCTAAAATATATTGTGTTAATAAACTTATTGCACATTACACCCAGTTATTACACTGTTTAAAAATTGTACATAAGTTTATATCAAAATTAGAGTCTGCACGATACACAGTGTGTGTGTGTGTGTGGTGTGTATGATGACGTTAGCACCTGGCTAGTTACAGTTCAGGCTTACACACTGAACATATGCTACATTTATGGATTGCCTTAATTTCCCCAGTGAAACCAGATTCACACACTTCACTCCTTGCCATTGGCATCACCTTAATCACTGCTTCCACACAATCATAAGCTACATCAGTATATTTTTACTCACCCAGTGAGATTCTCATCAATTACAAATCATGTAACACAAATAATTATTATCATAAACAAGGCTACCATTTAGGACACTGGACAATGTCCCAAACTTTTTCAGACACAGCATTTTGGAAAGTGGCCTGGATGTGTTTGAAAAAGTCCAAAAAACAGCCATGTCTGACGTAATGTAACATGTCAGAAACAGGCAACCTAATAATCACAATGCATAAGGAGACACAACAGTATTATGGAAATATGTGGATGATTGAACTTACACAAATAAGATGTGCACACTTTCCTTCATCACATTACTTCATAATATATTAACTGCTCATTATATTGAATCACTCTGAACCTGCCGGCTAGATGTAACAACTTTCTACGAAGTTAGTCACAGAGGATCTCTCTCACACAAATGCAGTGAAGTTAAAGGGGTTTATAGCATGCATATGCACAAACATACAAAATCAAGTGCATAATACAGAAAGAAGTATAATGCATATCACACATAATTACAAGTTGTGTAACATAAATGTGTCTAAATGGCATAAAATCCCCCTCAATTTGCACCAGTTCATTAGTTTATAAGGACAGATTTCAGTGTCTGCAATATAAGACAGCAAATTCTAGCAGACATAACGTCATGTATACAACGACCAGTTAGAGACACCTTCAATGAATCACAATATACCATCAGTTTCTATGGAATTATTAGTGTTAAAAGAGCTCAGAAGATATTTAAGAATTATGTGGCCTACAGGAAAAAACTGCTGGAGGGGCCAAACCAAACTGGAAGGTCTTACAAATATTCACATCTCTGTACTTCACAAATCACCACACCATCATTTGAGGATCCTTGCATCAGGTAACTGCTCCAATCCTAAACATCTTCTTCTACACACATTCATATGCCTGGAGCTGTCAGTCATGTGGATTCTCATAACAGAAAACTGTCTTGCACAGGACAGAACTTGGAATACTGTACTCCGTGTGGGTAATTAGTATTTGCATAGTGGAAAATTATCAAAACATCCTAGAAATATGAACACACCAGACTGTGCACTGACATTTCCTTACAGTATGCTCAGTAGGGAGGGACTTACATATATAACAGAATTATGGATGAGGCCTACAATGTAACAGCAAATGTCTCTTCAGAACATCCTTTCGAGCAAATAATTCATTACACACATCACACGTAAATGGACGCGCTCCACTATGTGTGCGTTGATGTACCTTTAAAATAATCTGCTGTGTGAATGACTTATTACAAACATCACAGCTAAATGGACGCTCTCCAGTATGTGTGCGTTGATGTACCTTTAAATTACTCTGCTGTGTGAATGACTTATTACAAACATCACAGCTAAATGGACGCTCTCCAATATGTGTGCGTTGATGTACCTTTAAATTACTATGCTGTGTGAATGACTTATTACAAACATCACAGCTAAATGGACGCTCTCCTCTATGTGTGCGTTGATGTACCTTTAGATTAGTCTGGGTTGTGAATGATAGATTACAAACATCACAGCTAAATGGACGCTCTCCACTATGTGTGCATTGATGTACCTTGAGAGTAAACTTTTGCGTAAATGATTTACTGCACACATCACAGCTAAATGGACGCTCTCCACTATGTGTGCGTTGATGTACCTTGAGAGTAATCTTTTGCATAAATGATTTACTGCACACATCACAGCTAAATGGACGCTCTCCTCTATGTGTGCGTTGATGTACCTTTAGATTAGTCTGGGTTGTGAATGATTGATTACAAACATCACAGCTAAATGGACGCTCTCCACTATGTGTGCGTTGATGTACCTTGAGAGTAATCTTTTGCATAAATGATTTACTGCACACATCACAGCTAAATGGACGCTCTCCAATATGTGTGCGGTGATGTGCGTTCAGAGAACTGTGGTGTGTGAATGATTTATTACACACAGCGCAGGTAAATGGACGCTCTCCACTATGTGTGCCTTCATGTACCCTCAGTGTACCCTGCCGTGTGAATGACTTGTTACACACATCACAGGTATATAGTTTCCTCCCTCCATGCAGATTACTCTGCTGCTTGCATGTTGTACTAAACACGTGACTTGGACGATCCACATCATGTACGTGTTGGTGTTCATTCGAAGTGCTCTGTTAAAAGAGAAGTAAAGACAGCTACACGAGGTTAAACCTTAAATGTAGGGAGGAAGAGTATATAAAAGCAACATATACTTCAGTTTAATAATAACTACATCACAAGACTTGTGTTATGTGTTCTTTACCAGCTGTTTCAAGATCATTAATTTTGCCTTCCAAAAATTCCCCTACTAGCTCCTGCACAATCTATTACTGGCATACTGTGTGTTATTCACAAAGACTCCAGTCATGTCATTTGGATTCTGCAGTAATTGCAATTCAACCTGTTTCATTGATCTACTCATTTCACTCTTCAAGCCACAGTTAAGGAAAGCTTTAAAAAATTACCTACACTGTTTTTTGGTCAAGTTTTGATATTTTCTGTATTACTCTCTCAAGTCCTATTGATGTAGAAATTATCATCTGTTTTCCAAAGCTGCCAACCTGCCTGAGTTTTCAATGTGACACTGATCTTTTACTTTGGCATCATTCACCTTCTTCACGTTAAATGCCTTCAAATAAAATTATTTACGGTTCATTTGTTTACTGAGTCTCTCCTGAAATTCAGCCACCACCAGACAAGCACAGATTCACAGGCAACTGTTTTCAAAGACAGGACAAGTACGTGAATTCTGTTAGCTATCAAAACACAATCAATCTGACTAGCTATCTTTCCATCAGGGCACTTCAAAAGTGCATTTATGAATTCTGTGATAGGGGAACACCGCATCTTCACAACTCGATATTTTGAACTGTGAAAGTTCATCACTGCAACACCATTATCATTGCTAGTTTCATGTAAACTGTCATTACATATTGCTGGTTTGCAAAATTCCCTGTCCCTATGTCTATGTTGAAACCTCCTACCAAACTTTAATATGATACCAAGGGAATTCATCGAGATCATACTGTAGATCCTCATAAACATTCCCCACTGTATCATCAATTTTACTCTCAATCACAGCATGCACATTAAGAGATGTATTACACAGCCTACTAATGTTACCGAACAGTAGCATAAAATGCACTCTGAAACACTGATATCATTCCACTAGTACAAACAGCCCCATCGTAAAGTGAAGGTTATCATTTTCACTGCACAAAGGGAGTTCTGAAATACATACAGGAAAACCCCGATTTAATGTTCCCGCATTTAGTGGTGATTTTTTAATGTCCCGACAATAGCTCCATATAAAACAATGTACCCCAATTTAATGAAAACCTCGATTTAGTGAAATATATTCTAATCCCCCAGCAATTCATTAAATAGGGGTTTTATTGTATTTTCTATAATTCAGTCATCCACCAATAACAGGTTGGTTTTATGTACGAGCATCTAAGAATATATCAATATGTAGGATGACGAGTACACAGAATGCATAAAACATTTCATAATATAGAGTATCATGCATAGTACACATATTAGTTTTATCATCAGACAATATTTTGTCTCTTGGGAAAAAAGTAACAAGATTCATGGTTACATAATAACCACAATGTATTCTGGAGACACATGCTATGTTAGCTTGTTAACAGTTACTGATGTTTCAATCAACAGTATTGCCTACATCCTTTCAAATGTTGGTAATAATTTACCTGCCAATACAGCATAACAATCATTTCTGCACTGTTTTCCATGTCCCTACACAATGTAGCAAACTTCTTTTTGAGAAGATAATAGACGCTCACCTTTTGAAGACATTTAATCTTGTATGGAAATTAAATTTTCAGTAGTACATCACACAGCCTGCCACCGACACATATACTGATCCAGATGGATCCAATCCACACTCTCACATCCCATTTCTTTAACATCAATTGAAATACAACGATACCAACCTTATGTAGGACTCCCAAGTGATCTGTTCTCTTGGGGTTTTCCCAACTAAAATTCTGTAGGCAAATACCATCTCTACCACACATGCTACATGCAACACACATTACAGTCTGTTTGATTTGATCAGCCAAATGATATATAATAAAAGGTACATATTATGAAGGTTCTCATTTGTAACCTTTTCATGCCTCCTGTTACTTCTTCCCTCTTCACTCCAAACATTTTCCTCAGCACTCTGTTCTCAAACATTTTCAATCCCCTTTGTCATTCCCTTATGGTTTCACAGCCACACACAAGACACATGACAACACAGCTTACTTTATTCTTTATATTTCACTGGTATGACAAAGATAAAAAATCCTTAACAAAACATTTTCAAAGCATTTATTGGTTATAAGTAGATGAGTATTTAGTCCTACAATCTCATGATGGGACATGAACATGCATCTCCTTGTCTATGAATTTACCTGCAAACAAACCTCGTTAGCACAGTGTCAACACAACACAAAAACAGAATGAAATTTACATTCATCAAAGTGGAGATTTCTATATGAACAAAGAGAAATGGAGATGACAGTAACACAGCTGGCATTACTTGACCTTCGAGAAACGTGTGTAATAATGGATACAGAGACATGTAACTCACCTCATCTTGTTCAGCCTTCATTGTAGCAAATGTTATAGGCACAGGAATCTCCTCCTGTTTTATAGCTATATCTGTGCCGTCTTCAACCTTTATACTGATGACTTCACGTGCATCATTAGACAATGATACACTCGTCGCACTACAACCTGGTACACCATCTAGCAAAACTGCGCAGCTCTGTAAAACCACAACACCCTTCCTTATCAGTCACTGTCATTAAAATAGATAATACTGCAGTTATTTTCTAAATTCTCTCCACTACAGCTTTAAAAATCAAAAGTCCACCCTGGGAAGGTAACAGTTGCTCAGCTACTCATCAAATTTCATGCCTTTATGCAACATTAAGGACAATTACCATGTTCACCACAGCCTGTCTTTGGTCCAGTTTGCACTCTCCCACCCAATTTCTTTATTACACACATGTTCTTTTCCCTGTTACTCTGCAATATTTTCAAAGACTTTATTCGCTAGATATATAATTTTTTTATGCAATGTGGTAATGACACATTACCATACATAATACATTGTTCTCTTTGCAATTACTTGCAGGTCAAACTCCTTGCTAGTATATAATATACCCTGTATTTTTGTGTATCATATTTACATTTTCAACCAACAGATCAGCATCAGCTGCAAAGAGATCACAAGCTGACGTGTCCCATTCAGTTCCGATTTTTCATATCCTTTCCTGTACCCTCCTAACTGTATATTCTAAAGCAACAATGTTCAGCCATCTTATTTCAAACAATTTTAAACAGAAAATGCATCACACTAATACTTACATGCACAGATTTACTGCAGGTTTCATTCACACACTTTAATCGTAAAATCCTCTCAGAAGACCAGTCACACGAATTCAGTGTAAAATCCCAAAATTTCAGAGAGGTACTGTCTCCATCATTACTGAGCGATATGACTCATTTGTCACATACTGAGTATAGAACAGTGAGGCCCCACTGGAAGCAAGTTAATGCCTCCAACTCTTGACTGCCTCTCTGTTTCTTAACCTAGCTTCTGACCTCTCCAACCAGATGCTGTGATAGCTCAGTCAGTACAGTGATTAGGCTATGGTCTGGAAGGCCCAGTGTTTGAATCCCGGTAGGGGCAAGAGATTGTTTGTACAGAAGATCGGAAACAGTCGAGGTGCAATGGTCATTGCAGTGCCCACACTACTGTATTCTATCCAAACATACCCCATCTGCATGTTTTCTGTTTTCCTGTGGGCCTGACAAGGCTTTCTGTGACATACTTGTTAGTGGATATAACACAGCTTAGCATGAATGCATTGTATGAACTGATGTATTAGTCATCTGATGACTCTCAGTCACCATCAATGTTTCAAGTCTTCCTCATGTCAAGTACTGTCATGGGTATAGCATATCCAATGAGAATATTGCACAGCATCTCTCTCCTAACTCAACATACCTCCTCAAAGTTTATAAAATAGCTTATATACGGTCCCCCATATTTCCATTGACAAATTCGTAACTTCAGACCAGTAGATGACATATTATGTTGAAATCCACATTCACTATGGGCAAAAGTTTGCTTGAACATGCAGTTAATCTTCAGGTCACAAAGTTGGAGGGGAAAAAAAAAAAAAAAAAAAAAAAAAAAAAAAAAAAAAAAAAAAAAAAAAAAAAAAAAAAAAAAAAAAAAAAACCTATGCACTTCAAAAGAACACACTTTGGCAGTTACCACATTTATTGCCTTACCACAAATAGGTGTCGTAATGTTAGGCTCACATACCCCAAAGTTGATATTTGTAACAAGTGCTTCTTCACAGCAAACCTGCCATTCTGGATATTTCACGAAATTCTAATGCAGGTAATGAAACAAGGTTTACGCACAAAACTTACACAACACAGATTAGTGATAATAACAAGAAAATGATCTGCACATCATATAATTCTGTGTTTGTATAACTTACATCCTATACACTAGCAACAGCAATTATCAGAGAACAAGATGCTATAATTCTTTTACTCACAAATCACTCACCATGCTTTGCTTAAGAGTAGGGAATATTTGTTCAGCCCCCTTAGTAATATCATTGATCTTCTTTTTGCAAGAGACTTTACAATCTCAGGTAAGTTTAAATCGTCTTTATCACACATGATGGTGTGTTGGTTCCGTAAGGAAATAACACTATCACATCCAATTTCTTTAAGATCAATTCCAATACAATTCTACCAACCTTATGTAGGCCTCCCAAGTGATCTGTTCTCTTGGGGTTTTCCCCAACTAAAATTCTGTAGGCAAATACCATCTCTACCACACATGCTACATGCAACACACATTACAGTCTGTTTGATTTGATCAGCCAAATGATATACAATAAAAGGTACATATTATGAAGGTTCTCATTTTGTAACCTTTTCATGCCTCCTGTTACTTCTTCCCTCTTCACTCCAAACATTTTCCTCAGCACTCTGTTCTCGAACACTTTCAATCCCCTATGTTATTCCCTTATGGTTTCACAGCCACACACAAGACACATGACAACACAGCTTACTTTATTCTTTATATTTCACTGGTATGACAAAGATAAAAAATCCTAACAAAACATTTTCAAAGCATTTATTAGTTATATGTATATGAGTATTTAGTCCTACAATCTCATGATGGGACATGAATATGCATCTCCTTGTCTATGAATTTACCTGCAAACAAACCTCGTTACCAGTGTCACACAACACAAAAATAGAATGAAATTTCCGTTCATCAAAGTGGAGATTTCTATATGAACAAAGAGAAATGGAGATGACAGTAACACAGCTGGCATTACTTGACCTTCTAGAAATGTGTGTAATAATGGACATAGAGACATGTAACTCACCTCATCTTGTTCAGCCTTTATTGCAGGAAGTGCTATAGGCTCAGGAATCTCCTCCTGTTTTATAGCTATATCTGTGCCCTCTTCAACCTTTATATTGATGATTTCACGTGCATCATTAGACAATGATACACTCGTCTCACTACAACCTGGTACATCTTTCAGTAAAACTGTGCAGCTCTGTAAAACCACAGTACCCTTCCTTATCTGTTCATCCTCAGTTATGACAAATAATGAACACTGTCATTAAAATACATAATACTGCAGTTATTTTGTAAATTCTCTCCACTACAGCTTTAGAAATCAAAGTCCATCCTGGGAAGGTAACAGTTGCTCAGCTACTCATCAAATTTCATGTCTTTATGCAACATTAAGAACAATTACCATGTTCACCACAGCCTGTCTTTGGTCCAGTTTGCACTCTCCCACCCAGTTTCTTTATTACACACATCAACAGTTCTCACACATGTTCTTTTCCCTGTTAGTCTGCAATATTTTCAAAGACTTTATTCGCTAGATATATATTATAATTTTTTTATGCAATGTGGTAATGACACATTACCATACATAATACATTGTTCTCTTTGCCGTTACTTGCAGGTCAAACTCCTTGCTAGTATATAATATACCCTGTATTTTTGTGTATCATATTTACATTTTCAACCAACAGATCAGCATCAGCTGCAAAGAGATCACAAGCTGACGTGTCCCATTCAGTTCCGATTTTTCATATTCTTTCCTGTACCCTCCTAACTGTATATTCTAAAGCAACAATGTTCAGCCATCTTATTTCAAACAATTTTAAACAGAAAATGCATCACACTAATACTTACATGCACAGATTTACTGCAGGTTTCATTCACACACTTTAATCGTAAAATCCTCTCAGAAGACCAGTCACACGAATTCAGTGTAAAATCCCAAAATTTCAGAGAGGTACTGTCTCCATCATTACTGAGCGATATGACTCATTTGTCACATACTGAGTATAGAACAGTGAGGCCCCACCTGGAAGCAAGTTAATGCCTCCAACTCTTGACTGCCTCTCTGTTTCTTAACCTAGCTTCTGACCTCTCCAACCAGATGCTGTGATAGCTCAGTCAGTACAGTGATTAGGCTATGGTCTGGAAGGCCCAGTGTTTGAATCCCGGTAGGGGCAAGAGATTGTTTGTACAGAAGATCGGAAACAGTCGAGGTGCAATGGTCATTGCAGTGCCCACACTACTGTATTCTATCCAAACATACCCCATCTGCATGTTTTCTGTTTTCCTGTGGGCCTGACAAGGCTTTCTGTGACATACTTGTTAGTGGATATAACACAGCTTAGCATGAATGCATTGTATGAACTGATGTATTAGTCATCTGATGACTCTCAGTCACCATCAATGTTTCAAGTCTTCCTCATGTCAAGTACTGTCATGGGTATAGCATATCCAATGAGAATATTGCACATCTCTCTCCTAACTCAATATACCTCCTGAAATTTTATAAAATAGATTATATACGGTCCCCCCCACAATCCCATTGACACATTCTCAACTTCAGACCAGTAGAAGACGTATTATTTTGAAATCCACATCACTATGGGCAAAAGTTTGCTTGTACATGCAGTTAATCTTCAGGTCACGAAGTTGGAGAGAAAAAAAAAAAAAGCACTTCAAAAGAACACACTTTGGTAGTTACCACATTTATTGCCCTTACCATAAATAGGTGTTGTAATGTTAGGCTCAGATACTCCATAGTTGATATTCATATCAAGTGCTTCTTCACAGCAAACCTGACATTCTGGATATTTCATGAAATTCTAATGAACGTAATGAAACAAGGTTTATGCACAAAAATTACACAACACAGATTAGTGATAGTAACAAGAAAAAGACCTGCACATCATATAATTCTGTGTTTGTATAACTTACATCTTATTCACAAGCAACAATTATCAGAGAACAAGATGCTATAATCCTTTTACACACAAATCACTCACCATGCTTTGCTTAAGAGCTGGGAGTATTTCTTCAGCTCTTCTCAGTAATATCATTGATCTTCTTTTTGCAAGAGACTGTACAATCTCAGGTAAGTTTAAAATGTCTTTATCACACATGATGGTTTGTTGGTTCGGTATGGAAATAACTTACAAGAATGCCGAAATACGTCCTACAACACAATTAGAAATGGCATAAGCTTCGCAGCACCCAAACAACAGCAAACCGATAATTTAATGGCATCTGGAAGAAGCGAAAATGAAATGTCCTTATCTGAAAACAGTTTACATAAGAATACATAGTACGACTATTTATCATCTAAATATCGATGCTGTAATAATGGTTATTAGAGTATCACCGAACAATTTCTCACACTACATTAACACTTAAAGAAACAATACACACAGTAAAATAACAGTTACGTTACCCAATCTAGGCTCCACATAAGTGGACTGCCAAAGTTATGATTCAGCTTAATCAATCAAGCTTTTAAACGAGGCAATGAAATAATTAACTCTGATTACTCCAGAGGCAGTATTTCTCCGAGAACACTTTTCATTCTTACAATGCAATTTCGGTCACGCAATCCTATCGCTAACCGCCAAATATCACAACCGGAACCGAACGGTGGCCGGAAGGAAGTGTGCGAGGCCATTCAAAATTTTATTTGTGCACGTGGTTCCACTGTGTTTTCCACAGTAAGTCCTAGTGCACTAGAAAACGGCCAATCTCCTTTGTTTTTAAACAGTGTAGAGAATTTTTTTGGTTAGAACACTATGTATTACAAGCATTGACCAATAACGAATTTGCGTCAGATAGTATACATTTGTTTGGTTCATTACGCTGGCAGTTTAAAAATAATATGACATACCTTGTAAGAAATATGAACATACCATGTTAAATAACACCATAATTACCTTAAATGCCAAGCACATTTTTATTAACTTTTGCTGTTACTCTCTTGGATTATCTAGCGATTACTTTAGTACACACCTTGCCGAGCAAGGGCGAGCCAAACCGAACTGACAAATAACCAAATCCTTGGGAAGTGGTGCGTTGTTAGTTGCGATTTAGATGTCGTTTATGGTCTGTGATTGTTAGCCACACAGATTAATACCGTATGGTAATGTGGTGAACGTTGTTGTGTTTACCATTTTAACATTCACCAGGAGTTCACTGAGTAAGTCAATTGTAACACACGTGATAGAAGGTATGTGAAAGGGAATTAAATGTTATATGACATGTGTATGTGAGGTTATGTTTGTATAGAATAGAATTTATGCACATTCCATAAATCCAAAGTAGTACAATTGTTAAGGATGTGGAGCTTGTCATATTACAAATACAACACTATACGAATACAGTCACACACGTACCACAAACGTGCATTAATGCAAAATTAATGTAACACAATTGAAAGAATGCCATAATCACGTAGCAACGTAATTTAGTTGCAGAGCATGTACATTTGATATAATCCATTAATTGAAGTAAATTCTCCTACAGAGTAGAAGAAGTGAGCCCGAATATACTCTTTAAAGGTTGACGTGAAGCCTTTTGTATCATTTCTAGAAATTGCAATGTTACATGGAAGAGAATTAGACAACTGAATTCGTGTGTAGTATACACCTTTTTGGTAACTAGTTGAGTTATTTGTTACATGCAGGTTTTGTTTACTTCTAGTATATCTGTCTTGTATGTGTGAATTTGTTTGAAATTTCTCCATATTCTCCACAACCAAAGGCAGTAATGGCACTGTGTATTCACTGGCGAATTGCTAGTGTATTAAACTTCTTAAATAATGTTCTACAAGATTCTGTTTTCTTTGCACCCGCCATTATTCTAGTAACTTTATTTGGGTGGTGAATACCCTCTTTCCTTCTGTTGAATTACCCAAAGAATGACTCCATAAGATATAGTTGAATGAAAATAAGTATAATAAATCAATTTTGAAGTGTCACTTGTCATAAATGAAGCAACTATCCTCATTGCAAAGCATGCTGAGCTAAGTGTAGGGATAATATGTTCAGTATGCTTTTTCCATTTAATGTTATTATCAATGTGCAAGCCAAGGAGCCGGGATAGTGTAGTCAGTGTAGTGACTTGCTAAAGGCTGGATGGTCTGGGGTTTGAGTTCTGGCAGGGTTAAGAGATTTTATGTTATACAAACCATCCAGACAGGTTCTGGGACCCACCCAGCCTCCTATTCATTGGGTGCTGGGGTTCTTGCTTGGAGGTAAATCAACCGTGATATGAAGCTGGCCATTCACCTCCACCTTGTGCTGAGGTTAAGAATGAGTGGAGTTATACCTCTCCTCCCCCTATATGCCTTCATGGCCTGGAGAGGGAAACTTTACCTCTAAAACCTTTACCTATAAATTTGCAAGCCAAGCAATTTGATTGTTGTTACTACTTTCAGCTGTTTATTTCATAAATTGTATTCAATTTCATAATTATCTTACTGGTGCTGAACTTCATAAAATGTTTTATCAGGATTTAGTCTAAGTTTGTTGGCTTCTAACAGTTTGTTCAACTTATAAAGACATCGTTTATACAATTCGGTAAGTGTTCCTGTTCAGGAAAGTAAATAATAATATTGCTATTATTATCTGCAAAGAGTACAGGCTTAGACTGAGAAGTTATAGTTGAAGGTAAGTTGTTTATATATATATGAGGAATAGTAAACGGCCAAGTATTGAAGCCTGTGGAACTCCATGCTTAACATTGCCTCAGTTTGTTAAAATATATAAAGGTATACCCTGAGAATGTCTCCCCAGTTAACATATTCACATTAGAACGCTTCTTGGTTTTTAATATCCAAACTTGATAGAACATACGTATCTCTCAATACAACATTTTTCGGCTGATGTTTATATAGGAAAAATTTATATTAACGTTCCAAAAACTCGATACAACATAATGATGTGCATGCAAACTGTACATGTTACTACATACAAAGCAACTGTTTGTTAAGAACCATATTAATTATTTGGTGATCAGGAAGTGATGTTTTAAGCATTTTACATCCTAACATGATAGTCTGTTACTTATAGGCATTTTACTGTGTTTTAGCTAAGGTTTAGGAAATAGGTTGGGGGTTTTGAGTTGACATAATGCATTATAATTTTTGCCATTTAAAATAATGGGAAATAAGCTCCCTGGTAGCATTTTTGCCCAGAACGTCTGATTTTCAGGAACGTATTACTGACTTTAAGGGGAAGATGGCTGTATATTTATGTTTTATTGGACAATGCATTTAGTAGATCAGTGTATATTTGTCTGTGTATGATTAGTGAACGATGAATGGGAAAGAATGTGGAAGGAAGCTGCTGCTACCTAATTTAAGGTATGCTATTCTTCATCTTTCCCTGAGGGACTTGGAGAAGCAATAGGGTAGCCCGTCTTCAGGTTGAGGTTTGGTCCCGGGAATTACAGAATACAAAGCAGGATTTTTGCTTCTTATTCAACGTTGAAGTTATGTGTTATGTTCAGTGTATATAGATAGCAGGAATAATTTTAAAACAGCTGTAGGTCTTGAGTAGTTATGTAGAATAAAGACATGGAAATGGTTTAATTACTCATGATAACAAGCAGGCTTTCTTGTGATGGGTTGGATCTCAGAATGTTCAGGTTTTGAAAGGCAAATACAGTTGGATTTCAAAATTGACTTGAGTTTCCAGTGCCTAACACTGAATCTGTATGTGTATATATCAGTAATAGTTCTTTAAGAAGTAACTTATTGGGCAACAAATATTATGTGTATAGTAGTAGTATAGTGTGTAGTACATTACTGTTGTGTTATATAACCACCTTCCTTTCTTTCAGGTTCCATTATAGTGTTAGAGCTGTAAAGGATGGGGAAAAAAAAAAAGGTAAATTCATAAAAGGATATGTGTAAGAATAACTGTCATATTTTAATTTAACAACACAGAAGCAAATAATTAGTGGTAAAGATTTATAATTATTTTTGGCATTATGGTTTTCGTCACTGGTTGGCTTGCTGAAAGGTGTATAAATTAATGTTGCTTGTGCTATGTGCTACGTGTAATATATCTCACTTGGTATCTGTGAAGGTCAATCAAAGAAATATCACTAACCATCTCTCAGCACTTACAGCTAGCTATATATGGGGTTTCAGCAACAGAATTTATGTGTTACCATGGAAATATAGTAACTGAAGAATGTTTATTTAAATAAAAGCACTGTGGGTAGGGTTGTATTCTGCATGGTTGTTACGTGTTTGTCATTTGTACTTATTATGCAAGTGTTTTGTATTCACAAGCTTGCCAAGTGGGCCTCCCTAGTTGGTTCTTGCAATACCTGAAATATTTAACCAGCAGATAAGCTGGTTTTTATAATACGAGAAATTGAAGGAAGGGGGAGGGTGGGGAAGGAAAACACGCAAATGGTTAACTAAAAGGAAAATTGGCTCATTCACAGATTCTCACGTTTAGTTGTATAATGTGTGATCCTGTGTGGGGCAAATGTTGTGGACATTTATAGTAATGGTATGTCATGAGCAGTATTTATGTTATCCAAACGTTCTTTTCTCAATTTTGATGTTATCGACACATATGCAAGAGTTTGCACTGGTGTGAAGAATATAACATGCTTCATGGTACAAGGCGGGTCCTGGTACTGCCTGAAGAAATGTATCATTGTGAAATGAAGAGGTTCAAAATGTTCGGTGCTCTGATCTCAGAACCACTTTGGTCCCATTTCAAGTGAGCTACATTTATTTCACATCTTCCCAGCCAATTTCTTTTATGTCTTTTAATATTATCCTCCCAGGTATACAAGAAGGTTCCAAAGTAGTTCCTGCATTTACTAGTTTATGTCCAGAATTTTGCAACGTATTGTATGTGAGACTTCAGTTTCATTTTGGTGAATACTAAGATTATATTACCCTCTGTGAGGTAACATAGTGTAGTCTGGTAGACCGGTACCAGGATTTTGGAGGGACCTGTTGCATCCACCTTTAGGTTACTTCTTGTAGACAATAGAAACAGCTGGCTTTTCTGAAATGTTGGCACTTGTGTAACAGATACATTGTGTCAGATCTCAGAAGACTGTAATTTTAACATACACATTATGTTTCCCACATGCATGTTGTACATGTCATATGCACATAATCCTTGAACTACATATCACAATATTAGTTGAAAAATGCAAAGGTATGTAGTTTTCTTCTGTTCTGCTGTCAGCTCATCTCTGTTAGTTCATAATGTATATCTTAGGACTATGTTGTTAGGCATCCTCAGTTTGTGTTCTGCTGTCAGAGTAAGAAGCAAGTTTCACAGCCATATAAAAACAGGCTGTATTTAATTATTAGTACACATAATTAGTGTTGTGACCACTGTGTGTTTGTACATTTAGCAAGTGCATGGAGAGAGAGAGATCTGCCTGCTTGTTTACAGGGCCGTAGTGTAAAGAACAATATCCAGGCAAACACAGAAGAACCGGAGGAACTGAAACGGGCTCCACATTCATTTGTTATCCACCGTGGTAATGTTGGTGGTTATGTTATTGAACTTACAGGAGATTTTAGAAGAGTAATGGAACCTTTCACAGCCTCCTGTCTGAAGGTCAGTGGATTGCATCCAGCTAAGTGGGGATTACCTCCCTGGCTCCACATGTGAATGTAGGAGCCATCAAACTTAACTTTTTCTTATTCTATGTCGGAGGACTTACAACAGTGTTGAGGTCCACTGTCAAAAGCCTTCTGCCACAAACTTTGCAAATTTACTACCATGTCATGATCATATCCTGAGTGTTATAGCTTTGTTTCTTACATTCTTGGTTAACTCTCCTAGTTTCCATGTAAGAACAGTACATGGCAGTAGTTTATTTTGAATAACAAAACATTTTTTAAAATTTGCATTCAAGTTAATTTGTAGCTGGTAGGAGTGAGCTTCAAACTAATAAGGATAGGAAGTGTTAAACAGTTTCTTGCAGAAGTTATATTATTTGCAGTAGCATTCTGTGAGCAAAATTAAACTGATAAAAAACCGGTGTGGCTGTGTCGGGGACACGGCCGTGTGTTTTACGTGAATACGTGTACGTTAACGGGTAATATTTTCTTTCAGCGTATTATATGTATGTCATAATCATTCCTTAACAGTAAGACGTCCTTCGGATCTCCATGTTTTATTTATGATGACAACATTTTCCTTTCGTCCGGTTCAGGAAAGAAATGAAGTAAAGAAATAATTTGTGTGTTATAATTTTATTAATGATAGGTCTGTGATACGAAAAGTACGATACAAATGGCATACAGGATACATCGATGTCTATACAGCCCGGCGTTGATACAGAAGCGATTACATCATGCACTTGCATAGGCTCGGCCGCCCCAGCGGCAGATGTACTTGCGCCGTCGTTGATCCGCTCGGACGCCTTCATTGTTTTACGTTCCCGGCACCGCTTCACTATATCATATGGTGTTTTATGGGTATCACTGGATTGCTCTTGAGAAGCCCTTTCCAACCGTATACGATTTCTATATTTTGATTTGGCTTTTTGACGAGTATAGGCCGACAATGTATTAAGTTTTCTTAATTTTGAAGTTTAACACCATATATACTCACCATAACTATTCCACACTAATGTTTTGTGTACGCAATCGATAAATATTGACGAGAGCTGTAAATTGAAACTGAAACGAGCGTCGTAGCTTCTCCGAGTCAAAATGTATACTAAACGGAAAGTATGTGACGCGGCGAAACGACCTCCAAATTGCGGCGCTTCCCCCTCAGCCGCGCGCGATGCGTCACAGTCACCACTCAACGTAATGAATTCTTTGATCCTTTAACTATCGAGTGGTGTAATTAAATTTTGGATGTAGATGATAGATATGTAGCTGCAATGCCAAACTGTATCCCCCGATTTTGTTATCATCAGTTTTCTGGATTGCCTCCCACTACGGAAGCAAATTTAAAGACGTATTCACGTCAAAAATGAAGTAGCTTCCACTGATTTCAGCGATGTTATCAAAGATTTTGTGGCGATTAAATGAAGAAAAGGTCAGTTTTATGTTTCTGACCAGTGTCATTTACTAGAACATATTATTATTATTAAAAATGAAGAAATTGTTATAATCCTGTTTTTAATTCAGCATTTGCGTTAGGGGCAGCCATTGTTATCAGTCACACTGGGCACCAAGGAACCTAGAATAGAATAAAATACATAAGGACAGGCACCAAAGTGACCTGTGCACTTTGACCATTTACCAAGAAACCTAGATATGGAACTGGTTATCTGTAATCATATTTCAGCCTTCTTTGAATTCCTGTAATACAATAAACTATCATATGACACTCAGTAAGATTATCTGGAGTTGATTTCAGTGACAGTTGTGCTTCATTTCTATCACTAAGAGATACAAGCCATGCCATTGGTCAGACAGGTTCAGTCATATGGTTCTGTATGGTGTTTGTGGTGCGGAAATCTTCTTTGGGAGTATGTTTTGTTTGCTCAGTTCCGCCATTTAAAATGCTGTGAACCCTTTTAGGATGGTTGCCATCGGTGACATAGCTAGGTTTTTTGACTCCCGGGGCGAGCGATCACAATGGCCGCCCCTGTCAGAAAGGACAAACCTGAAAAAATTGCAATTATTTATTGATTTTCCTTTTATTTGTGTCAGTAGTTTAAAATTTGTTGAGTGCAGAATATATTTTTTTGTATTTAAAGGATTCATTTAGGGCCACCCGTTGGTCTCTGCTGCTCAGGGTGGCCACACCACTTGCCCCACCCTAGCTATGCCTCTGGTTGCCATACATTTATGTTTTACTGAATGTGTCGTAGTGGCATGAGTTATGTTGCAGCTGATCTGGCTGACTGCTGATCATATCAACATTTTGTTATGTATTCCTGTGTTAGTGATGTACATATATGTTGCTTTATGTGTCACCCTCCAAATGCAGTACCAGTACAATGTAATTTTTGGGTGCCACACTGATGTGTTAGACATGTTATGTACCTGGAGCTCTGCTGGTACAGCTATATATTTTTACATATTTCACATCTATATTGTTTTTAATTTTGTAATAATGTCAGATACAATATAAATGTGGAGTATGATTTTTTTAATGTGTGTTAATGGACACAAAACTGAAATGTCGTGACCTCAGCCAGCAGCTGTCCAAGTGCAATCCTGTGTCTATCCTAAATGCATTAAAGGGCCATAGAAATGTCACCACCATGACCCAAGTTTTTTCCAGTTCACTATACATAATCATTCTCTGACTTTGGGAGTCAATATAGTGCCATTTAATAACCTGTGAACCAACCAGCAGTGGTACGAATGATCGTTACATCTGGATCATTCTGTACCAAATTGGCACAGCAATTGACATGACCATCTTGGATTTCACTGCAGTTGTGTATACTGACAGTTTCTGATGTGTAGGTGATACATATGAATTTTCCCAATCTACAAGTATGTCAGTTACTTCCAAAAGTACTGGATATTGAAGTTCTTAGTTTTTCTTAAGTTTTCCCATATAGTCTGATTCATTAAAATCTATATAAATGATCGTAACTGAGATCGAGAATTTGTTCATACATCAATTGAGAGCTCTGAAGCGTCCATTTGGTATGTCAGTGTCAGTATTTTGGGCACATTAACTAACTGACTCCATGGAGCTTCTTGAGAAGCTAACAGGTCGTCAGCTAGTCAAGAAATTCCCCGCGTTTTATGGAACCCGAAGGTTCATTACCGCACTCACAAGAGCCCGCCACCTGTCCCTATCCTGAGCCATATCAATCCAGTCCATGCCCCCCCATCCCACTTCTTGAAGATCCATTTTAATATTATCCTCCCATCTACGCCTGGGTCTTCCAAGTGGTCTCCCTTCCCTGGGCACATAAACATTTAACCTTAATTTATGATAAGATTTATTTATATATACTTGCATGAGGATTCAAGTCTTCTGGGATGTGATGCTGTTTCATTGGAGTTTTGAAAGATTGTAGTGCCTTAATCTTGAAATGTCCAGCACTCCAAGAACAGTCCTTGAAACACTGGCAGCCACTCACCTACAATACAGCGTCACATCCAGGCCTGTAGCCAGGGGGGTGCAATTGGGTGCACTGCACCCACTACAAATCTGGCTCCACCCACTAGGAAGTTGCAGAATATCAGAGACAAACACGCTAATTGGAAGTGAGCTCAATGAAGACATTATCATGAAGCCTCTCCATGAAGAAAAGCGCAGTTGCGATTCCCAGAGAATATGAGCAGCGAAGGATAGATAAGTAATAGGTTCACACGTAAAGACTGCATTATCATTCTAGGTAGAGCACTGTAGTGAAGGCGTGGTTGTGTTAGTTACAGTGCTATAGTGCATTCCACTTCTGGGAACCCTTTCGTCTGCAATAGTCCAGAAGCTTCCACAAATATTGTGATTCTTCTATGTATTGTGACGTGTGTCTGGCACCTTCGGCTACAGTTTGGAAAGCTGGTGCCACATGATGTCATCCACGAAGCATACTACTGTGATATGTAAGCTCATTCATTCTAAAAAAATGTATGTGTAGGCAAGATGTTTTGAACTGTGTTACAGAGTGCGTTATGTAATTAAAATATTAATTTTGTGGTCCTGACAAAGGTGTGTTTTATGCTAATGCATACATATATATATATATACATAGTGTATATATGATAGAACATTATGTATGTTAATAAATGTGTGTACAGATACGCACCTGCACTGCAAGCCACTGCACACACTGTGTTTGTGGTCTGGCTACAGGTATGGTCACATCCTATCAGACTTGAATCCTCAGCAACACTGCAGTGAGAACCTCAAATCTTGCAGTTTTATGCATGTTTTGTAGCACATTAAAGTGATGAAAATTTTTTTGTGTTATTTGTCCAGTCTTTTATTGAACCAGGAAGCTAACCCTCTTTCTCCCTCATTTTTAAGCCTCGCAAGAAGAATACTATCAAGGATTTTGTGTCTATTGCTGGGGTGCTCCATGTATCTCACCTGTGCATCTTCACTAGCACCGAGCTGGGGACATACATGAAGATCGCACGCCTTCCACATGGCCCCACGCTCACATTCCAGGTACACAATTACTCCTTGACCCGAGATGTTGTATCAGCTATGAAGAAGCAGTTTGTGTTTGAGAAGCTGTACCAGAATGCACCACTCATAGTGATGAACAGTTTCAGTGGTGAGGGACTCCACATGAAGCTGATGGCCTCCATGTTTCAGAACATGTTTCCAACCATCAACATCACAAAGGTGAGAAACATGAACCTCAGGAAGATTATAAAATGTTTCAGTGACTTTACAAGCATATGTGTATTTTGGCTCCAAACATATGCTTGCCAAGCTACCTTCAATATGTCAGCTAGCTCAGTCAATGTAGTGACTATGATATGGACCAGGTCACCAGAGAATCACACCTTGATTTCTGGTGAGTGTAGATTTTTCTCGCAGCCACAGTGTTCAGACCAACTCTAGGACACAGTTCATCTCTTCTGCATTGGGTACCGGGGGCCCATTCTCTGCTGGTAGTGCAGCCATGGCATAATGCTAAGTACTTGCCTCCGTGCAAGACTGAGGTTCTCACAGCAGTGTTACTGAAGAGTCAAAGTCTTGTGGGATGTTACACCCTGTCGTTGGGGTTTTATTTCCTGGTGTTTTGAAGGCTCATCTTCAGGGTCAAGAAGATGAAGGCACTACAGTCCTTGGAAATATCAGGTACTATAGCCCTAGGCCCATGGTGTAACATCCCAGAAGACTTGAATTTTTACTTGTGTTAGTAAGGAGTGGGGCAATACCTCTGCCAGACAGCCAAGGTTCAGAAAGTCTGTAGTGCTAATCTACTTAGCATGGATGAGTTAACGAGGACAGATGGTGAGCATAAAAATGTTTGGGGTCAATGCCAGAATTGCATTACAAGTTTTATTTTGATCAGTTGTTACAGAGAGATTAGAAGAACGGATGATTGTTGGTAATAGAGGGCTGTCACAAATAGATGACTGTCATGGATCAGTTGCTTACTTAGCTTCCATCAGGTGTGCTACAATCGCTGTCAGTGTTGGCTTGTATGTAGTGTATGTATTGTAGGGTTATATTAAAATGTTCACTCATAAATATTCATTGCAATACATAAGAGACAGTGTGTTGAGTTCTGTGTTTATGGATAATGTTCATGGATTTTGTTTAACTCGTGATACAGACTGTAATGTTATCCTGGAGTACTCCGGTATTTGTATGAAATATATTGCTGGATGATGATGGGTCAGGTGATTTCATTTAATGGCCAGTAGGTATGGAGCCCTGCCTCCAAGTATGGCATATAAGAATACAAATCTATACTTCAGGTGAGAGTCCTTCAGGTGGGATTTCGATTTTAACTCTACAGATTGGCTGGGATATGCTGGGCAAAGGCACATTGCAGAAGTTCTGAGATTAGCTGGATCCAGAGCAGATATTTTATTATACATCCTTTTTAGTCACCTCCGTTGCTATTTCCTTTGTTTATGGTATATTTAACGGCACTGTTAGGAGCTGAGACTATAAGTGTCAAATGATAGGATGGTTAGCAAATGGTGAATTGTAAGGGATGTGGAAGGAAGTGCTTTGGCCTAATTTGCTGTACTGTCTCATCATTTGACTTATAGACTGAGGAAAATCACAAGATACTTCAGTATATTATAGTTGGCGTCCCAGCCAAGATTTGAACTGGCCACCTCCTGAATACAAGTCAGAAGCGTTACCTTATGAGCCAACTAGTTTCCAGTCACCTTGACAAATGTGAAATGAAGTGAATTTGGAGAATCCCAACTTCATGCTGTGCTTCAGACAGGGTGGTGCCATCTGTTGGTCAGTTATGCACATAAACAGAACTAAATGCTTGAGAGGTAATGCATTAGCCTTCTCTGGTTTTCCATCACTTCTGTCAAAGGTAAAACTTTATGAATATGGGAAATGTCCAGGCCCTCGTGCCACTTGGGGGGGTAGCATAAGTTCAGCGTAAAAGAAACTGACTGTGTAGTATTGACAATTTGTTTATTTCTTCCTCCTTCACCTGTTTCTAGGCAAGTGCACTGGTGCTGCTTGTCGGCCATATGCATGTGACGAAATGTGTGTTACAGGTTAAGCTGAGCAACATCCGGCGCTGCGTACTACTGAACTATGATGTCAGTTCGAAGATGATTGATTTCCGGCATTATGCCATCAAAGCAGTGCCTGTAGGGCTGTCCAAGGGTGTAAAGAAGTTGGTACAGAGTAAAGTCCCAAACCTGGGGCGATTTGAAGATATTTCAGACTTCATCACAAAGTAAGCCAACATATGTGAACTTGCCAACTCTTACAGAAGAATCTTCCTTGTGTAGAACTGAAACCCATCCGAGCATGCTCGTAGGTGAAGTTATTGCAACAGTTAGGAAAAATCACCACAGGCATTTATGCAGGATTCCTATTGATGCACATGTCAGCTTATCCCATCTGCAAAGATTTCCTTGGGCTGCTGCCTAAACCACTCTAGCCACAGCCTCCTGCGCATCGTTGACTGATGTGAATGGTCCAAAGTTGTAAAATTGCATGGCAATAAGGCCGAGCTGTATGCATGATGTTTGAGCACCTCTCATTGCCCACTATTAAGTTCCTCCTGAACTCTGTGTGGGTAAACTGACTGAAGACATCATCCTTCTGCATAACGATGCCCATCCCATGTGGCCTACAGCAGTGGTATTCAACCTGGGGTACATGTACCCCCAGGGGTACGCCAAGACATCTTAGGGGGTATGTGAAATTAAAAAAAAATATATATTATTTCATGATAAACACTGAATAATCAGGGCCAGATTTAGGGTTAGCCACAAGAGACCCGGACATAAGGACATGCGATTTGGGAGCGCCATTTTTTTCTCTCTCTCCTTTAAGTGATTCTTATCTGGGTGGCTAGTTTCATTTTATTCCACTTAGTGCATATAATTTTGCTTTGCTAAAATACCTTTGTTTCTTTATTAATTTTTATATGATCGGCAATAATATATTTGTTATTTAATAGCTTGATTCTCCTTTTTCCTCATTTAAAACTTGTTATTTAATACATTATTTTGTATGTAATTTATTTAAATTATTTTAGACGTAATTTAATTAAATTATTTTAGCTGTAGTTTATAGACTATGTATAACTTGAATTATGCACCAACAACTTTGGGGGTACAAAGTCGAAGAGAAATTAAATCTGGGGGTACGCGAACAAGAAAGGTTGAATACCACTGGCCTACAGAGTTCAGGACCAACAGAATGCCATGCAGTGGGAGGTGCTCCAGCATCCTGCATACAGCGCTGACTTATTACCATGTGATTTTCAAATCTGTGGACTGTTAAAGAAAGCCCTCAGATTCATGTTGGACGATGATCTGCAGGAGGCTGTGGTACAGTGGTTTATGTAGCAGGCCAAGGAATTCTTTGCATGCAGAATACACCAACTTGCACATCTGTGGGACTCCTGTGTAAATATGCTTGTCATGACTTTTACTAACTCTTGCAATACCTTCACCTGTGAGCATCCTCAAACAGTTTTCAGTTTTGTAATACTTTATTACTGTGTACACCAATATAATGAAATAATATATATAACCAACCAGGCATACTGTATACTTAAGTTATTTATTTACACTCCAACATTTTTTGGCTAGTTAGCCATTATCAGGGATAACACTAATGTCATGGGAAGATTTTCAAGACCATTACACAAACAGCCAGCAAGGAAGTAATTCAAAGAAATTAATAAATTTAAATATAATACATCTAGATATGCCTGTTCCCAGTGGCCGCTCGGTCTAAGTGTGGGTCTGTGGCCGTTCGCGTGCTGGGATTGCAAGTTTGAATCCTTCCGGGGGCATGGATGTCTGTCTCTTGTGAGTGTTGTGTGTTGTCAGGTAGAGGTCTCTGTGAGGGGCCGATCACTCATCCAGTCCTACCAACTGTAGTGTGTCTAATTGAGTGTGATCTCAAAACCTCGACAAGGAGGAGCCGTAGGCCCACTAGAGCTGTTGAGCTATTGGGGAGGGATCCATGATACAATTACATAGATTGAATCCTAATATTTTATAAGTAAATAGTAAAATACATTATAACTTAAAACAACAAATGCACTTATTTTATATATGATATTGCAACCCTACATATGTTTCGGCTGTACTTCAGCATCATCAGGGGTTTCCTTGCAGCGTCCACTAACTGTATTCTCACTAACATTGATTCCTATTGGTTTCTTAGTAACTAAATAAGTGCAATATTGTTGTTTTAAGTTATAATTATCTCAAGCTTGCACGTATGTACACTTTAAAGTAAAATACATGTTATTCATTAAAGGCATAACATCTGTGTACATGTGTAAATGCAGTATCCATTACTGTTTAGGCGGTTGTACGAGGGCCCTTTGGAAAGAAACCTCCGTTTAGCTGTTAAAAAAACATGCAGTGAGATAAAAATATGTTATTATATACAATAAATATCTACATGCTTAACCTATTTTTCAGTATAGTCACCGCCGGAATTGAGGCACTTATCGTACCGGGGGACGAGCTGTAGTATGCCCTGTTCAATGAAGTCTGCCACCAGTGTGCTCAACCACGTTTCAATGTCTGCTTTCAACTCCTTGTTGTTGTTGAAGCGCTGTGATCGCAACCAATTCTTCATGTGCATGAATAGGTGGTAATCACTAGGAGCCAGATCAGGGCTGTAAGGAGGGTGGTCAAACAATTCCCGGTTGAATTGCTCAAACAATGTTCGTTGTCATGCAGAAGCACCACACCGGAGGTCAGCATTCCGGCCCTTTTGTTCTGAATGGCCCTTTGCAGTTTTTTTAACATTTCACAATACACTTCTGACGTTATTGTGGTCCCTTGCGGCATAAAATCAACCAGCAACACTCCTTTCGTGTCCTAGAAAACAGTTGCCATCAGCTTTCTGGCAGACAAAGTTTGTTTGAACTTTCTTGGCTTGTTTGGTGAATGTTTGTGCATCCACTGCTTAGACTTCTCTTTGGTTTCAACATTCACACAGGAAAGCCAGGTTTCATCTCCAGTTACGATATGATTGAGAAATTAATTTCCATCTTTGCAATATCGCTCCAAAAAAGTCAAAGCTGAGGCCATTCTCTGCATTTTGTGCGCGTCTGTAAGCATTTTTGGAACCCATCTTGCGCAAAACTTGTGATAGCCTAGCTTATGTGTGACAATCTCATAGAGAACTGTGCGTGAAATGTGTGGAAATTGAAATGAAAGCTCTGAAATTGTGAAGTGCCGGTTTTCTCTAATTTTTTTGTTCACACTTTGCACAAGATCGTCATTCACTACAGAAGGCTGACCATTCCACTCATCATCGTGAACATTTGTCCGCCCATTTCTGAACATTCTACACCACTGTCTTACAGATCCTTCACTCATTATGTTTGGTCCATAAACCACGCATAATTCACGATGGATATAAGCAGCACTCATTTGTTTAGCGTGAAGAAACCGAATAACAGTGCGAACTTCGCAGCTAGTGGGATAATTGATTGCAGCACACATCATAAACACTCAATACGTGACGAGAACGATCAACTGGTGGCTGTTTAAGTGATGGTTGACTAGTTACTGAGTTACATGAAGTTACGGCGCAAGCGCTACCTCCGCCGCTTTATTCAGTTAGTTGCTAAAAATAAATGGAGGTTACTTTCCGAACAGCCCTCGTAGATATTGTCATACAGGATTGTGAATATGAATATCTTGAACTGCGTGGCAACATGTGTTGTCAGTTATGTGTCATAGTAAGGTAGAGTGTTTCGTCTGTAATGTTTGTCTTCAGCTTGTATATGATGACGACGGTGAATGTTGTTGCCCGTCCCACCTGTCTCTGTTATTGTACTTGTCCCATAATATGGTGCCTGTCCTTTTCAGAACTTTACTGTTTGCCTCTGTTTTCCTTGACATTCTGTTCTGTTCCCACATGATCATAACTGTTAAGATTGTGGTTTTCTGGGTTATGACTGTGTGTAGTATGGTATGTGGTTGGTTAGCACTGTTGGCAAGGTTGGGAAGTAGAGACAGCAGATTCCTCCAAAATGTGGGTAATCACCTGCTATATTAATGGGTATATTATAGGGTAGAACTCACCACTACTATGAAACCCTCAGGTATCATAAATATAGTTGACTTTTTCATTCTGTGCCGGTGTTTTCCCATAAAGGACGTGCAGAATGTTACAGGGTTTATTGCAAAGTGTGTAATGGCATATCTTTTTTATAAGGTAAAGGTGCCCCTGTGCTTAATTGTGTGTACCACACCATGAAGACATATGGGGGACAGGGTATTGTTTCACACATTCTTACCCTCAGCATTAACTGCTGGAGCCAATATTCTTTCAGAAATACTTCCTTATTTCAGATTTACTGTTATGTAACAGTTCAGAGGCTGGCCAGTGGTCTTCTCTGTTCCAGTTTCAGGGATGATACTGTTTAGGGTTCGTGCACAAAGGTGGCACTGTCACCTGTCGTTTGTTAGAATTTTGAAAGGAACACTGAGCAGATCTGATTGGCCCTGTTTTTTTACTAGGTCTGGTCAGCTGTCAGAAAGTGAAGCAGAGGATGATCCAGGAAGCCATGTTACCTTGCCACAGAAACTGTCTTCTCGAGGTAGCCACGCTTCTGCCCAGTCAGCCCTACGACTCATAGAGCTTGGACCTCGGTTGACATTACAGGCAAGTCCTGCCCTTGGTCATTTGAACCTCACAGATATCTGAACATTCTCTGCTGTATGATTATTATGAGCCTTGTTACACAATATAAAAGTATAGTGTACCCTAAAATTTGTGCCAACTTAACTCTTTCTTCTCCTTGCAGAAGGCATATTATCGTGATTTCCCCATACACAATGACTGTCAGAACCTTTACACTGTCAATCTTATGAATTTATTGCTCCATTATGATCGCATGCTGAGTGATGTAGCTTTGCTTTTTACATTATGTGACATTTCTTTGAGTAGTCTGCACATAGGAACAACAGATATTAAAAAGAGTTCCATATTTTTTGAACAGCTTGTGTGCGTATTGTTTTTGCAGTATCTGCCAGATGTAGTTGGTAGGAGTGAGGTTGGAAGTACAGAGAGGTCTCTTATCGTGTCCTTGAGTGTAGGAAAATACAATGCTGGCCTTCTTAAGGGAATCAGCCCATACTGTCCATTCTTATCACTGCCGGAATGTGAGATGGGTGCTCAGCTGTGCTACGAGTCACAGAAGGTGGTTAATGCATTGGAGAAATTTCTTCTTTTTAACAAAGTGTACTCATTTGCAGGGGGATACGAAGCACTCTAAATCCCTGGTGGATATGCAGGCATTGTATGTGATCAAGCCAGGGGTACACAAAATTTCCAAAAATCTAGGGGCCACTTCAAAATTCTAGGTGCCAGAAGGGTGACATGAAGTAAGTTTCACACTGAGACTCACAGATACAAGGCGCCACTGTACAGAATTTAGTCGCAACGGCAGTATGGTGCCCGTATTTGTGCACCCTGGGGTAATGTTCTTGTGACAGCTGTTGTGATGAGGATGTGATAATGACCTCTTTGTAGAAGGATGGGAAAGGGGTAATTCACATACATCACATACATGTGGTTTTATTTCATGACACAAAATGCTCACAGAATGAATTTTTTATAAAGCAAAACTTGCTTATAAATTTCTTTGATTTCTTTTTGTTTGTTTTGTGCTTATAAAATAAAACCCGATGCGGAAATGAAGGAAGCTGACAGAGTTGGTGTGTTGGATCTCCATTAATGCAAGTGACTTGTTTTTGAAATGATTTTGGTTTCAGTTTCGGTTGGGAATCCAAGAATGTCTTGGGGTTTCCTCAGTCCATTCCAGCGAATGTCAGGCTAAATTCTGACTTATCACGTACAGTTGTCACTGATGCCGATAGGAGATGTGGTAGAAGCAGCTTATGATGTTGCCAGTGTAATGATACTATGGTCTTACTTTCCAGCTGATTAAAATACAAGAAGGTGTGCTTAATGGTGAAGTCCTATTTCATGAGTTCATTGAGAAAACCGAGGAAGAGAAACTGCTGATAAAGAAGGAGCGAGAAGAGAAGAGGTTTGTACTTGGGGTTTCTGGGAGCTGTTGTCCATTTTGGACATCTGATTGTAATGTCAGGTCTCAAAAAATGTGTACATAGCACCCACTGAGTATAGTACTCCTGTTTCTTCATCAGCTATCTCCAGCTTCAATCTCAGCTGTTAGGTTTGCAGCCTTCTGTTTATAACTGATTTCTAGACCAGTGGTATTCAACCTTTTTTATTTGCGTACCCCCACATATAATTTCTCTTCAACTTTGTACCTCCAAAGTTGTTGGTGCATAATTCAAGTTATACATAGTCTGTAATCTACATCTAAAATAAGTTAAATAAATTACATCTAAATAATGTATTAAATAATAAGTTTTAAATGAGAAAAAGGAGAGTCAAGCTATTAAATAAAAAATATATTATATGCACTACGTGGAATAAAATGAAACTAGCTGCCCAGATAAGAATCACATAAAGGAGAGAGAGAGAGAGAGAGAGAGAGAGAAATGGCATTCCCAAATCGCATGTCCTTATGTCCGGGTCTCTTGTGGCTAACTCTAAATCTGGCTCAGATTATTCAGTGTTTATCATGAAATAATATATTTATTTTTTTTTAATTTTACGTACCCCCTAAGATGTCTTCGCGTACCCCCAGGGGGTACGTGTCCCCCAGGTTGAATACCACTGTTCTAGACAATTGATTGAATCATCTTAGTACTTCTGTAGCTGCCTACAGTGCTGTTAGTCTCCCTTTCTTGTCCATTTTGTGTAATTATTTCTGAATTGACACAGAAGGGTACAAACACAGTGCAGTGTTGTCACATTGTCAGTAAGCTGTTGCTCTAACCATGTTGTGGGTAAGTGTTAATAGAATATGGATTAGCCATTTGAAGTCGATGAGTTTGTTAGCCTAATCTCTGCGCACATGGCATTTCTCATTTTATGAATTTCACAAACCATTATGTTTCTAGATTTCAAATTTTTTGATGATGGTATGACATATTGATTAACCTTTTAAAGCCCAGTGGCTACTTTATGTACCACCAGGTTTAATATTCAAAAATTTCAGTGCAGTTAATCGTGTTGTGTTGTGACATTTCAATAATACTAAATGTACTGCTGTCGAACATAACGATTCTTTATTGCTTGTATCAATAATGCTACATGTTTTGGTCCTTCTCACGGACATCATCAGGCATAAAAAGTACATATCTAAAACACAAGTATGTATGCAAGTTGAATATTATTAATTTGCAAGGTCACAAATTTTACAATCTTTTCAATTTTGTGTAGCATTAAGTGGTGAATGTTTATTTTCTTGTATATTTCATAAGTTAAAATATTTCTATAATATTGGTTGTGTTTCTAAAAACCATACTTCATTCCTTTGGTTAACATATTAAGCTTTCCTGTTGTGTGTACTTTTTGGGTGAACATGGTTACTGTTGGAATATCGTTTATTTAATGGGCGGTTTATGTTGACGTTCTGACGTTGAAGTTCTGACACTGAGTAGAATGACCATAGATCAAGAAGCATAATTCAAAAATTCTCCATTCTGCCTATGCAGTGCATTTGTGCGTTTTGTATGGAGATCAGAACAAACAGTGACTTTTACGCTATACTACATTAACTACGTAATTGGTTTTTACAACAGAAATTAAATTTACTGTCTGGTATGGTCTGGGTCTTTATGTAAAACAATTACGTTTCATCCTTAAGCTAAATACTACTCTCTTGGACTTTGTCCGCTTCCCCAGTTTTATAAAACTAATGCGTTTTGGAAATTAGTTGTATTTCCATGGTTTGAGAGCAGATTTACCAGGGACCCAACACAAGAGTTTTATTCATCCAATGACAAATAGAGACAAGTTCAGAAATGTAGTGGTTTTAAAGAACTGGGGCTGTAGAGGAAGTTCAAAATAAGTTTTAATCAGTATACATTTTCTTTCTTTCAATCACTTCTAAGGAACACTTACAAGGCTTACTAAATCACCGACTTATTCATTGATACCTTATCAGGTGTATAAGCATAAGTTATGTTAACACTTAATGACAGTGTAATTATGAATGATGAATTATAGGGCTGTCTTGTCTTAGAGTATGTATGGGGAGAGACAGCAGAATCAAGACCTGTCACGCTAACCATTACTTGGGTGGATTTCAAGCCAGAATCTCCTAAATATGAAGAAGCAGGTGTGGTAACCAGTGCAGTGCTGTTTGGGGAGATTCAACAAAATAAAATGTTCGTGTTATTTAGTTATTTTTTAAATTTACAGGAAACTCAAAGAAAAACGAAAGAGAATACAGGTAGAAAACACACGAAAGAAAGCACAAAAGAAGGAAGAGATGAAACAGAAATCATTGAAAGGGATGCAGAAAAGATCTGAGAATCAATCAGAGAGGTACAAAATGCAGGCGGAAGTGGAAGAAGATGCAGGGTCAGGTGAAGATGACAATGATGCTGAATGGTACAGGAAGGAGGTGGGGCATGATCCAGAGACAGGTAAACACTTTGAAATTGAAACCTTCCACTTTTGGTACACACTGCAGTAATTTTAACCAGTCTGTGACATAACTTACAGACACGTGGAGCAGTAAAACTATTTCCAGACTGAACTTATTTCTCTATAACAACACTTTCCTTCTAATCAATTTGTCCCCCTTCAAAATAGTCCCAGTGGGACTTTATACAGTGAGCCCCGTGACTGTGCATGCATCCCCTGACTTTGCTTGAATCATGGTGATATGGCATTAAAAGGGAAGAAGATTTTTCTTCCCTTTTAATGCCATATCAAGTTTTGGGAAAAGAAAGAAGTCACATAGCACTAAAGCTGGTGAGCAGGGAGGGTGTGAAATGAGGCTATTTTGTTTTCAGCGAGTTCATGCACAGACAAAGCAGAGTGAGCAGGTGTTTTGTCATGGTGGAGAAACCAGCCCCTCGAATCCCACTTTTCAGGTTGTTTTCACCACACATTTCCTCACAGATGCAGTAAGGTGTCAGTGTAGTAATGTTAGTTGATAGTTTGTCCTTGTCAAACAAATTCCTAATGTACAACACCGTGAATGCTGGGAGGAAGCATGCCCTTCACGTTTCAGTGAACATGCCTTGCCTTTTTTTTTTTTTTTGGGTGTGGAGATGATGGGTTCTTCCACTGAGACTTGCTTGGTTTGTGGGTCATACCATAAACCATTAATGAACTTCATCCATAGACCAACTGCCAACCTTTCACATTTTCAGAAAAGTGCATTCTATGCTGGCATAAAAATTTTCAACAGTTTACCACTTACTCTTACAAGTCTTAGGAATGAAAGGCACAATTTAAAGTAGCATTAAGAAGATACTTAAATATACACTCCTTTTACTCCATTGATGAATGTTTTATGTCTAAGGATGGTCCATAATACTGTATATGAAATCTTTATAGTATTTGTGTTGTAATAATTCTGTATGGCTTGCATATTTAGTATATTTTGTATGTTTATGACATTCCACATCCTACCGTCATTCTGGCAAACTTTTTGATCTATGGTATGTATGTATATTTAAAACTAATTTTTAAGACCATGGTCTAGGATATGACATAGTATCTAGTTGATGGTTGCTAATATTTTGGAGAAACTTGATGTTCCATGTTCAGGGTTGAACCTATTTTATTTAGACAATTTTTTTTTTTTTCAGGTCTGTTTGACTCTCTGCCACAAAGACAAAACAAGAGGAAGTTGTCATCTTCAGGACCATTTCATAAAAAAAAGAAAGTAGAAAGTTTAAAATATGGAACTAACACTGAAATGAATTCAACAATACGGAATAAGTTTTTCAGAGGGAAACAGAAATTTGCAAGAGATGGTGCTGTTCAGAAAAATAAGTTTCACAAGAGAAAAGTGTTCAGTAGTAAAATATCAAAGAATAAGCAGTGAGAAAAATGTTAATTTATTACACATGTAAATCAGTTAACTGTGTGGTGTATCACCATAACTGTTAATAAACTCTTCAAGATAAGCATGTATTTGATACTGTTTAGTACTATATGACTATTTTTTCATTTTGTAGATTTTAAAATCAGGTCCACAGCTTGTGCCAAATCATCTACAATAGCATCAGGATGCACTGTTGGATGCTTCTCGTCCAATGGACGGTATTTTCCTGTTCTCACCAACACCCCTGTGAGTCCACAGTGCTGTGACCCTCCTACATCTCCTACAACATCATCACCAATCATCACTGCCTCCTGAGGTTCAACCTTCATGTCTCTCAGTGCTGACATGAAAAACTCAGGCTGTGGCTTTCCTATAACTTCTGCTTTGATATCAGCAGCATATTCAAGTGCAGCTGTGAATACACCCACATCCAACACCAAACCACCGTTGTGACTGTAATACTTCCCTCGGCCTAGTGAAAACAGTCGAGGCTTTTCCATGTTTATCAGGACTCTGAATGCTTCATTCAGGTTTTCGTATGTGAAGTTATCGGCAGCATCACCAACCACAACACAGTTTGGGTTACTCTGATCAATGCCGTCGAACTCTCCTAATACATTGGGATGCACTAACAAATGTGGTCTCATGTTTTCCCGTTTAAGTAACGTCATTAGTGCAGGGCAGGGAGGAATGATGTCCCGTTCCTGGACAGAGAAACCTAAACCTATGAGGCTTGCTGCTAACGTTCCTCTTGTGACCATAGTTTCATTAGTCACGAACCTAATCCTAAGTCCAGCTTCGCGCAATTTTCGTAACTGCTTCAACAGATCCTGGAATTGCAGTTTCTCCGTCCTTCAGAACGCCACTTATATCTAGCAACACGCCAGTAAGTCGAGAATTTTTCAAAACACTCATTGTGTTGCATAGCATAACTCCCTTAACACAGGTTCTTTGCATTACGTTACCTTGTAATCTGTGGATTCCACGTATTAACGAATTTCTGTCGAGAACTCCATCTTCTGTCACACCTCGCAATCGAGTCCGTTTGTCACGACTTGGTCATGACTATGAATAATCCTTGGCATCGGGTGTCAGTTTAAGGGCCACTCGTACACAGGAGGTTAGTTGCGATACGATTGCAATTTGTTGACGACAGGATGCACACAGGCCTCGCACACTAAATGCGATTCGTTTAGACTATATACACCATGCACTGCTTCCGGATAAGAAAACATTATTTGAATACGTAAGAAAGTATGCCTACATTACGTTTTGAAATTAATTACAGTACTTTCAGCAATAAATCATAACATTCAATCCTTTCCCAAAGTTTTCCCACACCTGATCAATTTTGTCCTTTCTTGAATAACCAGAACGTCTTCAGTCATACAAAATGGGGTGTTCCGCAACAAGCTGCAGGAGTTTATTCGCTTTCTCACTCATGCTTACGTAACCTAACAGCGCGGTAAAGCCCCTGATACTTATATCTTCTGTGACAGAGATCATAATTCTGTGACGATTTGTTTACTATTGAGCGACAGACGACACAACATGCTGCATCGTAGTAACCGTAATCGTACTGTATCGGCCCGTCGTGTGTATATAGCGTGGTAATGTGTGTGAGATCCATTTGCAACAAAGGGCACATACATACATACATTCCATGGATTCATAAGTCTGTCGAAGTGACAACTGGATGTGGAATAAGTCATAATATACAAATATACAGCTATATATTTTATATTTGAACACTATAAACTAAGAACACTATAAAGGTGTTATACTCGTATACCTCACTATGAACCATCTTTACACAAAAAAATTCATCTACTGATAAAAGTAGTGTGTATTTAAGTATTTTCTTAATGCTACTTTAAATTTTGTCTTTTCATTCTTAAGACTTATGAGACTCAGAGGGAGTCTGTTGAAAATTCTGATACCGGCATAGAATGTACTTTTTTGAAAACAAGATATGTTGGCATTTGGTCTATGCAGGTGGTGCTTATTCCTGATGTCTATACTGTGCATAGATGAATTTGTTTGAAAATGTTCTTGATTGTTTAAAAAAAGTTCATTAATGAAAATATATATTGACATGGAATAGGTAAAATCTCTAATTTTTTAAACAGACTTCTGCATGGAGTTCTTGGTTGTGCACCGACCATAATTCTGATGATTTTCTTTTGTAAGGTGAATATCGTCTTAGTGTTGGAGGAATTACCCCAAAAAATTATTCCATGCTTTACAATAGAATAAAAGTATGCGAAATAAATTGATTTAAGAGTGTTGATGTTGCTGATATGATACATTGATCTAACTGCATAACATGCTCCACTTGAATCAGTTGCATCGTAAGCTAATCGTATCTTAAGATGTCCAGTAATAGAGCTCCCTTACAATTTTTGTTTTGAACTTTTATTTGTGTTTATTACATTCAAATAGATCCATACAGGCTGTTTCAACCACTGGATGTAGAATACGTCAAGTAAAATACAAATTTGCTGTATCATGTCATACAATTTGTAACATATAGATTTATTACAATAGATAAATAACGTATAAACTTCATAGATACACAATTATTTATCTAAACAGTACAATACTAAGAAATATTTTTCAATCAATATATTTTTTAATTTAAATAGACATTAAAACATTTAAAATAATTTCGAGTTTGTAAATATAAAAACAGTTTTAACAAATTTAAATAATTTTATAATATCTTTTGAGCTTGTAAATACCAATGGACCTTGAAAACGGTGATGACTACCGAGAAGGTAGTGAACTATGAGCCGTAAATATGTGATCAGAGGAGAGCGGTTACTTATGACATAAATTTAACATAAACAAGATCAACGTACACATAATGCCTTTGAAACTAATATAACATACCCTAATAATAGTAATACATGCAACAATATGTGTAAAATCTGTAAACGGCAACAAAAGGCATGGACCCAATGCATTAACTAGCTGTTGAGAAAAGCCAAGAGGCAAAGATTCATACTCTATATTTCCTATCCTGTTTTTGATGAGTCTCTCCCCTGCCGTCGAACCGAAACCCTCTGACCCACGGATCATCTCTGATCCACGATTTTGACCGCAGTTTACGATGCGTAAGCGAAGAAGAGGCATGTGTCAGGGAAGAATGGAATATTGTTTTGAGTAATTGTACTTTCTATTGACAATGAGTAATCAGCAGTGGAAGAAATATTTATTGTGGTTTGCCAACGAACATGTAGAGTTCCGTTTGCCCGTAAGTTGTACGACAGTGATAGAGACCATTAACTTACCTAACCCTATCTGCAAATCAGATATATTTATATTGGTAGTTTTTATATTATTATTATTATTATTATTATTATTATTATTACAGAAATAAATGTCAAATAATATGGAGAAGACAATTTTGATTTATTACTTTTCTCTTTTTTTGTAGGAGATAAAATCTATAGCTTTTCTATTCAACATTAATATAAGATGGCTAGAAAAACCAAATCATCATGTAAGTAGTGACATAATGTTGTTTTTATGATAGGTATACTAGTTAATACATACCCGAGGTATCACACAGTAATGTTGTACACTGTAACATATGTAGTGACCTTATTTTAATTCAAGAATGTTACTGTAAAATACATTCTTGTGTGAAATTTATGTCTGTACAGTCTGGAACATGAGCTACTGTAAATTATGTGCTTGTCTTGTAGAGTTACTCTTATAGGTTAAACTTATGTTAGAATTGAAGTTACTTTATTTTATTTTAGCCATACTGGGTGGTGGAACTACCATCTGAGAAAGCTGCTAGGCAGATTGCAAGTCGGTCTGTGGGGCTACGTTGTTGCATGGAACTTTGGGCACGAGCTAAAACAGAAGAAGAACTACACAAGAATATCCGATCTTACCCATTGGAGTTAATGAAACCATACTTCAAGCCAGACCTGTCATTTAAAATCAATGTTGATACTTTCTGTAACAGGCAAAGTCAAGCAGAAAAAGTGGCAAAAATTGAGGTGTGTATGTGCAGTGATTAGCAGCACCACATGCATGGTTGTTGCTATGGTTTGTCTTCTACCAGAAATATTGTGAGGAAAACTGAAGTTCCTAGCACAGTGCAGTCATCTGAACTTTAATGTACATTGTTAATTCTTAAAAAATGTTTACCAAATGGTATTGACTGCTTCACATTAAGTTGGATTTACTTTTCCTGGCATAATTGAAGACCCCGGTTTATTGGTTGGTAATACTCTTTCTCTGACAGCACACCTTGGTCCTGACACTAAAAGCCTTCACAAGAAGTGCCAAATCATCTTGTAAAAACTGAGCAATTTGAGAGACACATTTGTCCTTCCAAAATAAGACTCAGAAAATGCTGGGAAGTATTACTGTTCATGGTTCTGCCAGTTTTGGTCATATATATGAATTATATGAGGTAGAAAATGAGTCTGAAGCAGGCTAAAATGCAGTGGTTACAGATTCCAAACCTAAGTAATGTAGATAATCTGAACAATGTAAGATGTGAAGCTAGTAGACATTTCAGGAACAAAAAGAAGGAATATCTG
The DNA here is from genome assembly GCA_021186555.1 of Reticulitermes speratus. Taxonomy (NCBI): domain Eukaryota; kingdom Metazoa; phylum Arthropoda; class Insecta; order Blattodea; family Rhinotermitidae; genus Reticulitermes; species Reticulitermes speratus. Next base: position 31,740,982 of record JAJKFL010000013.1, on the reverse strand, counting down.
AAAGCTGAAAATAATGAACTTGAAACAAACAGTAAGAACAAGAATATCAGAGACTTGTACAGGGGCATCAATGACTTTAAGAAGGGTTACCAGCCTAGAACTAATGTAGTAAAGGATGAGAAGGGTGATCTGGTTGCAGACTCCTACAGTATTTTGGCTAGGTGGAGGAATCATTTCTTTCAGATGTTGAATGTACTTGGGGTTAATGATGTTAGGCAGACTGAAATACGGACAGCAGAGCCACTGGTGCCTGAGCCCAGTGACTCTGAGGTTGAGATGGCTATTGAAAAGTTAAAAAGGCACAAATCACCAGGTATTGATCAGATTCCAGCAGAACTGATTAAAGCAGGAGGTAGGACAATTCGTTTGAGATTCATAAACTTATTAATTCTATTTGGAATAAAGAGGAATTGCCTGAGCAGTGGAAGGGGTCAATCATTGTACCTATTTGTAAGAAAGGTGATAAAACAGATTGCAGTAATTATCGAGGCATATCACTTTTGTCAACCACATACAAAATTCTATCCAACATCCTTCGGACAAGGTTAACTCCGTATCCAGAGGAAATTATTGGCGATCATCAGTGTGGATTTAGACGTAACAGGTCGACTACTGATCATATATTCTGCATTCGTCAAATACTTGAGAAAAAAATGGGAATACAATGAGGCAGTGCATCAGCTATTTATAGACTTCAAGAAAGCCTATGATTCAGTTAGGAGGGAGGTTTAGTGTAATATTCTCATTGAATTTGGTATCCCTATGAACTAGTAAGGCTAGTAAAAATGTGTCTAAATGAAAGCTGTAGCAGAGTCCAGGTAGGCAAACATTTGTCTGACACATTTCCTATTAAGAATGGTTTGAAACAAGGAGATGCATTATCGCCATTGCTTTTCAACTTTGCTTTGGAATATGCCATTAGGAGGGTTCAGGCAAACCAGGAGGGCTTGAAATTAAATAGTACACATCAGCTTCTAGTTTATGCTGATGATGTTAATATATTGGGTGGAAGTGTACATGCTATAAAGAAAACACAGAAGCTTTATTAGTCGCTAGTAAGGAGATTGGTCTAGAAGTAAATGCTGAGAAAACTAAGTACATGGTCATGTCTCGCAATCAGAATGCAGGAAAAAATCACAACATAAAGTTAGATAATAAATCCTTTGAAAGGTGGAACAGTTCAAATATCTGGGAACAACCCTAACAAACTAAAATTCCATTCAGGAAGAAAGTAAGAGCAGATTGAAGTCGGGGAATGCTTGTTATCATTCAGTGCAGGATCTTCTGTCTTCCAGTTTGCTATCCAAAAATACAAAGATTAAGATATACAGAAGTATAATTTTGCCTGTTGTTTTGTATGGGTGTGAGACTTGGTCTGTCACACTGAGGGAGGAACATAGGCTGAGGGTTTTCGAGAATAGGGTGCTGAGGAGGATATTTGGGCCTAAGAGGGACGGGGTAACAGGGGAGTGGAGAAGACTACATAACGAGGAACTTAATGCTCTGTACTCATCACCAACTATTATTCGGGTGATCAAATCAAGAAGAATGAGGTGGGCGGGGCATGTAGCACATATGGGTGAGGGGAGAGGTGCATACAGGATTTTGGTGGGGAGACCTGAGGGAAGGAGACCACTTGGAAGACCCAGGTGTAGATGGGAGGATAATATTAAAATGGATCTTCAAGAAGTGGGATGGGGGGGCATGGACTGGATTGATATGGCTCAGGATGGGGACAGGTGGCAGGCTCTTGTGAGTGCAGGTAATGAACCTTCGGGCTCCATAAAACGCGGGGAATTTCTTGAATAGCTGACGACCTGCTAGGTTCTCAAGAAGGACTCTGCTCCATGGAGTTAGTTAGTTTTAGTTAGTTAGAAAATGAGTCTGTAAGCATTGTCCTGATGTGATTATGACAGGCGTGGCAGGGAGGGCTTGGGAGGGTAAGACTTCCTGGTAAGGGATGAATCAGGAGAATGGGGTTGGGTTATGGGTCTTTTATTGTGGCCACAAGTCAGACTGAAAGGGTTATCTAAAATAAATTTCTCATGCATGCTCATGAAACAATGGAATTCTTGTTTCTAGTGACAGGAAAATTACTGCAGTTGATCAAGTGATGATGGTGGTATGGGTTGGTAATCTTCGAAGTTCCAAAACTTTTTGTTTGCTGTAGGTGAAGGTTTCCACTCTGAGCAGAAAAATGCACCCATAATTCTGAGAGGATCTCAAAGTCGCAACACTCTGAATGAGATTCTGGTTTCTTACCATAACACCAGAGTGCTGATAACATTAGACTGTGTCTTGTGATGCTGTAAGCTGGCTCAAGATGGTTTTGAGTCCTCAGGTTATGTAATATGAAAGACATATTTGTGTTTCCCAGTCATTCAGTTATCTGCCCTTGGAGGCCCTGTGAAGCTGAAGAATCCAGATGTTTGCCTGCAGCTTGTGGAGTATTATGGTTTGGATTCCAATAACATACCAGAGAAACCTTATGACCTCTTTTTTGGACGATGGGTAGGTATTAAAAATAGGCTAAGGAAGTGTAGTGTCAATATGTTTAGTAAACAGGTTGCTGTTTTGAGATTTTGCTCAGCTTTTAAGTACAGCTGAATGTAATGGATACCTTTGTTCCTTTATTAATTTTTATATGATAGGCAATAATATATTCATTTAATAGCTTGATGCTCCTTATTCTAATTTAAAACTTATTATTTTAATTCATTATTTTGGATGTAATTTATTTAACTTATTTTAATGTAGATTATAGACTATGTATAACTTGAATTATACATCAACAACTTTGGGGGTACAAAGTTGAAGAGAAATTATATCTGGGGTTACACGAACAAAAAAGGTTGAATACCACTGATCTAGGATATTACATAGTGTAGTATGATTCGCATTTACCAAAGTTCCCTAGAAATGCAGGTAAACATACACCAGACTACATGGTGTCACATTCCATCAGACATTATTAGCCTTGCTGTGAGAACTGTGCATGTCACATGTTTGAGTGTTTGTTATTTGGTGTTCATATAATTGTGTTCTGTGCTGCTCTTGGTGGAGAAAACTCAGAAATACAAACATTTTTATGTCCCTAGCATTTTGTTATAAGCACGTTTTACTGTAATAGAAGAGTTATAAATTTGATATGAGATTTAGGTTTGCACAGTGCTGAAGGTTAGATTGTGTCATGTTCTGGGTTATGACACTGTATAGTCAGGTAGGCAGTTTTAGAGAAACATACTGCTTCCATCTTTAGGGTTGGTGGTAGAGGCAGTATCTTCCTCTGAGACATCAATAGTTGAGACCCTGAAGATGGAGGCACTGAAACAATGGTAGACACCTATCAGCATTACATAAGTCACAAATCAGAAACTGACAGTATAAAATTTATAAATTCCGTAGAAATGTCAGCAAAATCATGGACTCTAGTGTGGTTGTTAGTTCTCACTACCTTTCAATGTTCTTACATTGCACAGGACATTGTCTGTTGCAGTTGGCAGATGGTCAGAGAGAGTTGATCACCAAACTGTCATTGAAGAGAAGAAAGTTCATTGGGAACACAAGTATGGATCCACAACTGTCCCTGTACATGGCGAACCAGTCACTGGTGCAGCCTGGTGACATCGTGTTGGATCCTTTTGTGGGGACAGGCAAGTTGAGATTCTAATGTCAACTCTGACTGTATGTTTTGAAGTTAGGCATTCTGAGGAACATGGCATGTCCATTGTTACTTCAGCAGTTGAACCCGATCTGTTGTCGAGCTTACTACTTCACTGGCATAAGTAGGGTTGAGTGACTGAGTCAGTACACTTGTACCGGATTAAACAGTGTTACATCTCAGAATTCAGTAATCTTTATTGTCGCTGCTGTAAGAATCCCAGATTTCAGAACACAAGTTTATTTCCGAGTTTTTTGAGTACTGTAAAGACATGAAGCATTATATAGAAGAGGCTATTAAAATGGATATTTAAGGAATAGGTTGGAAGGTTGTGAACTGGATTCGTCAGACTTAGGATTGGAACAAGTGCCTGGCTTTTGTGAACACATTAATGAACCACTGGGATCCATAAAATGCAGGTGATTTCTTGACTAGCTGAGAAAGTAATAGCTCTTCAAGAAACACTTTTGTGCTTGGAGTTATGTATAAATATTTCTTGCCCATCTATGTAATAAAAGAAAATGTGTGGTGTGTGTGTCTGTCTGGCTGGCTGGTGGCTGTGGCAGCTACAGCTTATCAGGGAGTAGTGATAGGAGCTTGAAATTTTGATAGTAGTTTCAGGATGATTGTGGGATGTGCCATGCAAAATACAATCAGAAGTTGTCTATGGCAAAGGGGTCAGGCCATGGAGAACTGATACCCTTGGTGTTAGTCACTGCTGTCTTCCGTGTGGGGTACATGCTAAGGCTCAGGATGCAGTTGAGGACTGAAAATGGTTACTATGGGTACTTGATGCTGTTTTTGTATGGTATGGGCTGAGGCAGAAGAAACAGTTGAGCACCAAGTATATAATACAGTGTGTGTCCAGGTGAGCATGAAGTGTATAATGCAGAGGGTGTTCTGTGTGAGGTATGTGCTGAGGCAGAAGAAACAGTTGAGCACCAAGCATATAATACAGCGTGTGTCGAGGTGAACATGAAGTGTATAATGCAGAGGGTGTTTTGCGTGAGGTATGAGCTGAGCCTGAGAAACAGTTGCACGTCGAGTGTCAATGGCAGAAATTGTTAATTGATAGTAATCTGTAAGACAGTAATTGTGCAACAATAATGATTACTTTAAGCATTAATGTCTTCAGAATTGGTCCACAGGAACAGGTTTGGGCGACAGGGTTTCTAGCCCATGGTGATCCTTTAATGATCACCATGGTTGCAGTCGTTAGTGGGTGTGTTCTGTGTGATGTATGCATGGAGGGTACGGAAAAAGTTGAGCAGCACAAATGGTTTCTGTACTGAATGGGTGTGTTCTCAGGGAATATGTGCTGAGAGTAAAGAAAAAGTTAACAATAAAGAATAGTTGCCATAGTTAACAAGCATGTTCTCAGAGAGGTACACACTGAGGAGTTAGAAAATTTGAGCACCCAGAATCATTGCCATACTTAATGGGTGTGAGCTGAGTGAGGTTAGTGCTGGGGAAAAATGGAACAATTGAGCATATAATCCAGTGTTCTCTAGATGAGACTGGAGAAACAATGAATATCTGGTGGTACATCCATCCATTGAGTAAACTTTTTGACAGAATTGCATTTGGAACATTATTCGATGCCTGGCTAGGTGAAGGCTGGGCACAGTAATGAAGGTTCATATTGTGGTTTGCTGGGTCCTGTTAGGTGAGTACCAGTGCTTCAGAGGAACATGCTGCCTCAGTGTTCAGGGTAACACTGTGTTCCTTAACCACATTTCTCTTTGTCTTCTGTTCCTGAATTTTCTGTCTACAGTGTCACCCTCATGTTAATAATTTTGCCACTTTTGATAATTGAATTCAGTCTATTTACCACCATGTTTTCTTTTTTTGAATTGTGTTGGGTTTTTGTAAACTGTTGAACAGTTGCACATGACAGGTATTATTGATTACTTACATTTTATTTTATCAATATGAAGGTTCATTGCTGGTTGCTGCATCTCACTTTGGAGGTTATGTGCTGGGATCGGACATTGACTTCCTTATGTTACACGGCAAGACTCGCCCAACAAGAATACAAGCAAAGGTAAGGATATATGGGAAGTGTTTAGTGAATGGGAATCAGGATATAGGTTGAGGAAGTACTCAAGGTTTCCACCTGGAGCTGTGCTGAAGAATGCATGGTTAGATGTTTGGTTGTGTTAGAGGCTCAGGCTCATTCTCAGGATATTCTTTTGGGGTTTGTGGTGGTTGAAGTGGCACTAGGCAGGTGTTGCTGTGATCACTGCCAAGTACTATTCCACCAGTACTTACTTCATAGTTTGTCACCAGGGCATCATACAGTAGGCCTAGTTGATGCAGCATCCTAAGGGACCATGGTTCATCCCACCTCTTGCAACATAAAACAAGTTTAAAAAGTTGCATCTTCCATTGGTTTTGAGTGTATGCTAGTCTTTGAGTTACATGTTGCAGAAAGAACGTGATAAGGATGAAAGTGTGCACTCCAATATGCTGCAATATGGAATGGGCAGCCAGTACTTGGATGTCGTTGTGGCAGATGCTTCTCTGCCTCTCTGGCGCTTGTCTTTCAAACTAGACTGCATCATCACAGACCGTGAGTCTCATTGTTTGCATGTAGTTGAGCATGATGCACAAAATGTGAGTCGCAGTTTTGCACACAATTTAGCATGAGGCACAGACTGTAAGTCTCAGTATCTGCACAGTTGAGCATGATGTTCAGGCTGTGAGTCACACAGTTGAGTGCGATGCATAGAATGAGAGTCTCAGTATTTGCACATAGTTGAGCATGATGCCAGAATGTAAGTCTCAGTTCTGCACATGATTTAGCATGAGGAACAGAATGTGATTCTCAGTATTTGCACACATTTGAGCATGATGTGCAGGCTGAGTTGCAGTATTTTCAAGCAGTTGAGCATGATGCACAGACTGTGAGTCTCAGTATTTGCACAGTCAAACTTGGTGCACAGTCTCAGTATTTGCACCCAGCTGAATGTGATGCACAGACTGTAAGTCTGAGTATTTGCGCACTGCCAAGCTTGGTGCACAGTCTCAGTATTTGCACCCAGGTGAATGTGATGCACAGACTGTAAGTCTCAGTATTTGCATGCAGTTGAGCATTATGCACTGACCAGGTACAATTTATCTGGAAGTTTTTTTTATCAGTTTATTGACTGTTTCAGCACCCTATGGAATCAGAGAAGCAACAGAACGTATAGGAACCACAAAGAATTACCAGATCAGTGACCACCATTTGGTGGGGCACATACCCTCAAAAGTGGAATATGGTCTGCAGCAGATCTATCAAGATTTGTTCCAGTTTGCTGCTCAGAACCTCAAGATGGGTGGCAGGCTCGTGTGTTGGATACCTATAGTCCGGTGAGAAAACCAGCCACAGGATGATTAATTTTTTGTTGATGGAAACTGCTTGTTTCCAGGCTTGTCTATTCCAGACACTTTTCTCAAAACTCACAATACGCAGATTCCAGTTTAGTTTTTTAATTTGTTATGCTGTCAGTATCCCCACACTGTATAGTGTCAGTGCTGGGATGACTGCTAAATGATAAATGGAAGTGGGTGTGGCCTAATGAAGGTACTATTGTAGCATTTCGTGTGAGGAGAACCACAGAAAACTTACAGATAGCTTGCGTCTGAGCTGAGATTCAAACTGGTTATCCGCTGAATAAAGGTCTAGAACAGTTTTTCCCAACCAGGGTTCTTCAGAACATCATTAGAGGTTCCATGAGAAGTTGCAGTAAATACATACAAATTTTTTAAATACCATGAAAAATTCCAAATATACCTCGCAATGTCGCAGGAGTTTTTGTTCTGGCAATTGGCAGTACTGGAGTAATCTCCATGCACTACGAACTGCCTCTTTTGCTTCCTAGCCTGTGAGCATTTCTATACTTAGTGGGTTTTCAGGATAGGAGAAATTATTCTATGTGTTTCTGCATGGAAGAAAGGGTGGGAGATACTGGTCTATAGTGTTACCACTACATGGTATTCTGTTCCTTACATATTCCTGCCTCTGCACTTAATTTGACCAATCCCCTTGCAGTTGAACCTTTGCATATATCAGGTCATGTCTGAATGTGAACCTATCGTCTATTGGAAGAAATAGTAAAGTTTAAAATTTTTGTGCACAATGTGTTTGAAGCTCAAAACCAGACTTTTGCTTAAATGCCACACGTAGAAGCAAGTATTCTCACTAAATATCTGAGAAGTCACAGGTTTGATTCTTGGTCCTCAGACTATCTATCCTAACAATGATTTATCGTGGCTTTTCTCAGTAACATCAGTCAGGTTCTGTGACAGTAACTTTTATAAGCTCTTTAAGTATGTAGATTACCTGACTAATATAATTAAAAGTTTAGTTTTGTCCTTGTGGTAAACGCTGTGTATTTGGTACCAATTGGTTATTGCTGTTAGGAAACTAACCACTGCTCATTCTGATTATCATGTAGGGTGGACCACAAAACAATGACACATTTGTTTAATCTCTATAAATGACAGTTTTATGAAGTCTTAACAGACTAGTGTTTTCTTACACTAATTTTTATAACATAGTTGATCATGAAAAGCATGGTCAGTATGTGCACTATTGAGTTCCTATGGTGCTTGCAAATGATGTACAAGATTGGGAAAAACTGTGAGGAAAGTCCTCATTAATGGAGTTGCAGATTTCCACCATTCTTTCTCTGAATTGTAACATGCTTTGTGGCTGATGGGTGAAGGATTGGTTCTTTAGGAAACCCCATAAGAAGTAATCACATAGGTTTAATTCAGGGCTGCGAGGTGGTCATGAATGCTCGCAATGAGGCACTTGAGGAAATCTATGCAATATTATATGGTCGTGAGGTGTCTGATGGATGACGTCAAAGACGGTCATGCATAAACTGCAGTGTACTCTGTTATCTGGAGTAATGGTGGGAAGGGAGTGCATGGTTAATTGAGAAACATGGATAATCCAAAACGTATGCTTTATTGAGCCACGAACAAAAAATAAAACTGTAACTTTTTTATTATATAATACATCTTCTTTGTTATTGGCATACGATCCTTCTAGTTTGACCAGTGCCTCCTTACATATAATACTTACATAGCTGTATATACACCAAAGATCCCTATTACTCTATAGAGGATTTTGCTTGAGTACTTAGCACTAAACCGTGTTACTTCCTACCTTTGTCATTAGTTAGTGGCATCCTATGATTGAACACGCACAATCCACAAACCAGATGATCTGTGCACAGATAATTGAGAGTACACTGTTCTGTGATCTCAAGTTCAAACACTTTGCACACAAGCAAGGAAAAAATCATTTCTCAGGAATGCTGTGCATGCATTGTTTCTTCAGAGAATATGGGACTACTCAGACCATGATGACCTGAGAGAACATACCACACTGTAATCTTTTCACCATGAAGTGGCACTGAATGCAGTTTTTGAGGGTTTTTCATCAGCCCAAAACTTGTAATTTTATTTATTAACAATACCATGCATTTAGACATGTGCTTCATTCATGTGTAAACTGCATATTATGCAGAATTTCGAGATTCTGTTTCAGTTGTGCAAACAAAAGGTGATATTTTTTAGTTCTGTTTGATAAAATCTGGACACTTTGAATTTTACAGGGGAATAAATGGAGATCCATATTTAGCATTGAATGGATTGATGTTCTTACAATAAGCAACTGTTGACTTGCTCTTTGTGTTGATTTCCCAGGGCTTCTTATCATTGCAACATTCACTGCTTCCAAATTCTCAGGAGTAGGGAACCAGTGACTGCTATGGTCGTTTTTGTTCAAAGACATGCTTCTTTTCCGAAAATTGTGTGCGACTTCAGAATAATGTTCCAGCATGTTAAGATGAGCTTTGAAACATCTGTCCTTTTGGCTAACACTTTTCAGTTCAGTATACAGCAACACAGTCGACCTCGGTGGACTAGTGGTTAGCGGGCTGGCCACTGGACCCAAGGTTTGCGGGTTCGATCCCGACCGAGGTTAATGGATTTTTAAGGGTGATAAAAATCCGGAGCACCACTTCCTTCGGAGGGGAAGTAAAGCTGTCAGTCCCATGTCGTAGATTTACGGCATGTAAAAGAACCTTACGGCATGAATAGAACTAGTAGTGCTTGTAAGCAAAATTAAGAGGCCATTTCTCACCCAAGTCTCCTGACTGACTGCCAGATGGCTCTGGCATTCACATCAGGATCGAGTTGAAAAGCGCGGCCAGTGGGCCGGTCCCTCACTGCCGCAAATGCACAAAGACCTCGTAACCTCGGAAAGAGGAGGCCCAAGCCCATATAGGGCTGTCGAGCCATGGTTATTATTTATTATATATATACAGCAACACAACTTTATTCCATTGTTCTCCACTTGATGATTTTTATCAGCCATGTCATTCACCAGTGGATGGTAAAAAAAAGTAAGTCAAGTATTCAATAATAATCCAAAGGGAAGTCGACTAAGAGGACGACCAAAAAACAGATGGTGGAACTGTGTGCAAACAGATATTAATAGATGCAAAATTAAAAACTGGCAAGAGAGGTCAAAAAACAGAGCTGACTGGGAGAAGTCCATTAAGGAGGCGAAGGTCTGCATTAGACTGTAGTGCCATCTGAAAAAAAGAAGAAGAAGAAGATGTCATCCACCAAATGATTTCTCAGCAAAGTACAGTTTTCAACCTTCATTTGTTATAGTATTTACAGCGCAGCCAACCAATTCACCCAAGTCAAGGTGTGAGGTATCGTGCCGAGGACTGCATGGCACTGGGGTGGAAAAACAGCACGTGCATTTACGATCTCCTCGGGGAACCGGGCAGCACCCCGTTGTATTTATGCCTTCCACCCGTAAGGGGCTCTGCGGGTGGTGACTGTTACTTCCCCATTACTTGTGGGAATAAAATGGACACAGTAATTAATGGACTTGATCAAGGAGTGGCTGAGGCTGTAGACTTGATACAAGTAAATTGTGATCTGAGTTCTGATGAACCTGATCAAGGAGCAGCTGTGGCTGCAAACTTGATACTGAGGCTGTAGGCTTTGAGCCTTTCGCTGTTTCTTCTGATGAGGACAGACTGGCTGCAGGTGTCTATACGACTAGACTGCAGTCCAGGCGACTCTCGGGAGTGCAGCGGAAGTAGCTCATTAAAGTAAGAGAAGGTGGTGGCGAGAAGTAGTGGGGGTGTGAGAAGACCCCACTCTTACTCGAGTATTCACCTTCGATGAACCTGTGAGCCTTTTGCTATCTCTTCTGATGAAGACAGACTGGCTGCAGGTGTCTTTATGACCAGACTGCAGACCAGGCGACTCTAGGGAGCGCAGCGGAAGCAGCTCATTAAAGTAAGAGAAGGCGTGGCGAGAAGTAGTGGGGGTGTGAAAAGACCCCACTCTTACTCAAGTATTCCTCCTTCGATGAACCTGATCAAGGAGCGGCTGTGACTGCAAACTTGATATTGGGGCTGTACGCTCTGAGCCTTTCGCTGTCTCTTCTGATGAGGACAGACTGGCTGCAGGTGTCACCAAACTGCAGTCCAGGCGACTGTCGGGAGCGCGGCGGAAGCAGCTCATTAAAATAAGAGAAGGCGGTGGCGAGAAGTAGTGGGGGTGTGAACAGACCCCACTCTTACTCGAGTATTCCACCTTCGATGAACCTGATCAAGAAACGGCTGTGGCTGCAGACTTGATAATTGAAAGACTAAGGGTTAGCACAATAAGCCTAAGGCTGAGGTGCGTCCGGAGCTAATGCCGACGGGCCCATAGAGGGGCTGTACGCTCTGAGCCTTGCGCTGTCTCTTCTGATGAGGACAGACTGGCTGCAGGTGTGACCAAACTGCAGACCAGGCGACTCTCGGGAACGCAGCGGAAGCAGCTCATTAAAATAAGAGAAGGCGGTGGCGAGAAGTAGTGGGGGTGTGAACAGACCCCACTCTTACTCGAGTATTCCACCTTCGATGAACCTATCAAGGAACGGCTGTGGCTGCAGACTTGATAATTGAAAGACTAAGGGTTAGCACAATAAGCCTAAGGCTGCGGTGCGTCCGGAGCTAATGCCGACGGGCCCATAGACAGAAGAAGAAGAAGAAGGGTGATAAAAATCCGGAGCACCACTTCCTTCGGAGGGGAAGTAAAGCCGTCAGTCCCATGTCGTAGATTTACGGCATGTAAAAGAACCTTACGGCATGAATAGAACTAGTAGTGCTTGTAAGCAAAATTAAGAGGCCATTTCTCACCCAAGTCTCCTGACTGACTGCCAGATGGCTCTGGCATTCACATCAGGATCGAGTTGAAAAGCGCGGCCAGTGGGCCGGTCCCTCACTGCCGCAAATGCACAAAGACCTCGTAACCTCGGAAAGAGGAGGCCCAAGCCCATATAGGGCTGTCGAGCCATGGTTATTATTTATTATATATACAGCAACACAACTTTATTCCATTGTTCTCCACTTGATGATTTTTATCAGCCATGTCATTCACCAGTGGATGGTAAAAAAAAGTAAGTCAAGTATTCAATAATAATCCAAAGGGAAGTCGACTAAGAGGACGACCAAAAAACAGATGGTGGAACTGTGTGCAAACAGATATTAATAGATGCAAAATTAAAAACTGGCAAGAGAGGTCAAAAAACAGAGCTGACTGGGAGCAGTCCATTAAGGAGGCGAAGGTCTGCATTAGACTGTAGTGCCATCTGAAAAAAGAAGAAGAAGAAGAAGAAGATGTCATCCACCAAATGATTTCTCAGCAAAGTACAGTTTTCAACCTTCATTTGTTATAGTATTTACAGCGCAGCCAACCTGCAAAGAAATAAAATGTGTCATCATTTTAAGCCCCACTCCATATGAAACAAAAATTTGCTCTTGGCTGCTCACATTAAGGGAAAAATGTAGGCTGAGGGTGTTTGGGAATGGGGTGCTAAGGATGATATTTGGGCCTAAGAGGTGAGGGGGGGGGGTTTAGTTACAGGAGAATGGGAAAGATTGCATGATGAGGAGCTTCGTGACTTGTACTCCTCACCAGTATATTTGGATGATCATATCAAGGAGGACAAGATGGACAGGGTATGTGATACATATGGGGGAGAAGAGAAATGCATACAGAGTTTTGGTAGGGAAATGTGAAGGAAGTGACCACTTGGAAGGCCTAGGCATAGATTAGAGGGTAAGATTATAATGGATCTTAGAGAAACAGGAATGGAGGGCATGGACTGGATTAATCTGGCTGAGGTTGGGAACAAATTGTGGTCCCTTGTGAGTACTCTACTGAACCTTTGGGTCCATAAACTACAGGAAATTTCTTGACTGTTAAGGAACTGTTAGCTTTTCAATAAGTACTGTACTGCATGTAGTTTTTTCATGTGGATTGAAATAGGCTACAAGGCTTCCTTCCACATCATTCCCTTTGTTTCTAAACCATGTTGTAATTCTGGTGCAGTTCATAAATACACAGGTTTTCACAACACCCAGTGTTTCAAATTGTGATCATCTGAGATGTAACACTGTCACAGTCAACAGTCTCTTATGTGGATAATGATGGCTCAGAGAAACATAGTGTTTGCATCTTAAGGGTTGGTCCTCGAAAATGTCAGTATCCATTTCAACACTGCATGGTGTGTCACAACCTAGAAAACCACAGTTCATCTGTAACATGTGAAGTTAATGAAGTACTGTTTAATAAACTAAACAAGACTTCTGTCATGCCTCATGATTGATTTTGAGGACATTTTGATAATACTGTATCAAATGCAGAGTGTTACAGTACTGACTGGCTTACTGATTGGTGATTCAAGACAGAAAGGGGCAGGGAATGGTTGTGACCTAGTTAAGACAGAGCCTGGAAATCGTTATGTTCTAGTTAAGACTGACAGAGACTGGAAATGATAATGACCTAGTTAAGACAGAGGCTGAAAGTGGTTATCACCTAGATGAGACAGGCTGCGAATGGTTATGACATAGTTAAGAGAGGCTGGACATGTTTATGACCTATTTTGAAACTCTATTTCATGAATATTGACTAAATTATTCATTTATAACACCAACAAATGCACATTTGACACATAAAAATATAGTCGTAGTATAATACAAATTACTTTTGGAATCTGTTATATTTTAATAAGTTTTAAATTTTTGTGTCAAGCTCCCAGAAGATGCTGTAAATGATGCCGAAAAGTGTAGGAGTAATATAATACTGTATTTTTATGTTTGAAATGTTCATTCATTGGTGTTATGAATGAATAGTTTTTGACGTAGTTAAGGCAGGCTGAGAATGGTGATGACATATTTAATAAGATAGGCTGGTAATAGTTATGGTCAGGGTAGGACAATTTGAGCACAGTTTGCTGGAAGTGATTGAGGAAAACCATGAAATGCTGTGTGCCAGTTACCAATGGTGCATATGTTTCCAGGGATGATTACAGTGAAGACAAGCTGCCTATGCATCCATGTTTTCGGCTGGTGGCAAACTCTGAACAAGTCCTCACAACATACACCAGTCGACGCCTCCTTACCCTCGAGAAACTGCAGGAACCAGAGGTACAATATTGAATAAATTAGGAGTCTAGATATAATTTAAGATTTATGTACATTCATTTTGTCTCTGTCTTTAAACCTTATCACAGTCACGTGTCATACAGTTGGCTATCAAGTGTGACACATCTCTTTTTATGGCATATATTAGGGAGACAATTATAGGAGACACCACTATCTACTACAGTGTTTCCTGCATAATGGGTTTTAAGTGTACCAGTGATAAAGAACTTATTCAATGGAAAAACTTCTTATAAGGGAAATATAAAAATTGGTTCAAATTTTGTATCCAGTTTTTTATTTTTGTCTGAAGAAACTATGTCACAGTGTTTAAATTATAAAGGTTATAAATATACAGTAAAACCCCTATTTCATGAATTGCTGGGGGATTAGAATATTTTTCACTAAATCGAGGTTTTCATTAAATGGAGGTTTATTTGTTTATATGGAGCTATTGTCGGGACATGAAAAAATCATCACTAAATCCGGGATTTCACTAAATGCGGGAACATTAAATCTGGGGTTTACTGTATATCGTCAGGAAACTGATATGCAGTTACTGTAGTGCTAAAGACAAATTTGTAAAACACAAGTCATCATGGACTACCTAAAATACAAGCCTGAAGTCATCAGTCGTTGGCATAGGTGCACTTTCTCCATTTACCTCACTTGTGTCCACCTCAGTACTTTCATTACACAGTCTTCGGTGCATATTTAAGTCACAGCACAGTATCATCTACTGCAACACAATCTTAAAAACTACACTTGAAGTTCATATGTTGCTGCAACATCTCTGTGATATGCTTCAGTTAGTAAAATATGAACAGCAAAATTCTTGGAACTGGAAACAGTCGACTGGTTACACACACGCACTGAAAGGATATTATGCCTTCCATTTCTAAACATTAACACATGTTTCTTTGACTTACCATTTATGTTGCAACACCTGAAAGGCATTGTTACCTTACTACAGCTGTACATTAAGAGGATGTCGGGTATTTGTTTTTGAAGTTGTATTTGCTGTGAGAGGCGCAGCTGAAATAATGTCGCTTGGCCATATGCTACACTTGCAACAAATTTAAAACTGCGAATGGCAAGTTTTAATTATGTATTCATTGTTGAAGTAAAAGAAAGACTGGGCAAGAAACATTGGTTTGAAATTTAAAACATTTGTCATGATGAGAACTAATTTTGATTGGTTGAAAGTATGACAGTCATATTTCCATTGACGTGAGAAGGAATCGTACCAAACAACAGTTCACTTTGAAGTAAAGACTCTGTTTGTGAAATGTTTGTGTATGGTCTGACTTTGTCTAGGTCACTTAAGTTTCTTGAGTAATTTCTTGTTACATTCACAGACATTTACTGATGTTTTGTAGTATGCACACTCAGTAGGCGTGTGTCTTAACCTTGAGAAAGGCCCAAGAAATTACTGTGCTTGTGGATTGGATAAGTTTGCAGGTACTGGTGCCATAAGCATAGAAATACTCAGTGAGAATAAGGCATTATTTTTGTTTGCTTACTGTGTCATTTCGATAGGGACAGGTGGCAGGCTCTTGTGAATGCGGTAATGAACCTTCGGGTTCCATAAAACGCGGGGAATTTCTTGACTAACTAACGACCTGCTAGCTTCTCAAGAAGAACTCTGCTCCATGGAGTTAGTTAGTTGGTTACTGTGTCATTTCATTCCTGAATCTGGCTATTGTGTAAAACACGTTAATATGTATATTCTATAGCGAATGAGAGGTCCATTACAACCAAAAGTCTTCTGCATCCAGATGTTTGTATTATCATTATCTTTATTATATTCCATAAATCCATTACAGGGTTTCAGAGACCTGCCGGATAGAGAACTAGTCACTAACATCGTATCACAATATAATAAATTTAACATAGAACAACAATTGCATTAAAAAGTAATAAAACTTCTCTAATATACAGATTATAATTGCTATAAAAGTATTCTATTGTAACAATAAGATAACAATGAAATGAAGTTAAAAAAATTACATAGATAGAATTCCCTGATATTAGCAGTCACAACAAACCAAGATCCTACTTGAAGTCAGTATTGAAATATTCCTGTAATGAATAAGACACGAGTCAGAAGAAAATTTTTTATGTTAACCAAATGTCAGTAGTTATTTTTACGTTACTTGCACCGTACATTCTTTTTGATTAAATAAATCTTATTCCGACAAATATACACTGTTTATGTTATTTAAGACAGTTTTATTAAAAAAAATGCCCAACATGTTTCGAACCAATTTATGGTTCATCTTCAGGGGCTCACTTTCTCAAATTACATCAGCTATATATTTATGGTACATATTAAAATATAAGTTAAAATAAATAAATGTCGTTAACTGTGTAGTATCTTGAATAACTGTGTAGTATTTTGAATTCTGAAAAACAATATTAAAACATCTTTAATTTAAGATATTTAAAATAAAATCAAATTACCGGTACATTTAAATTAAAATTTTGGTAGAATGTCTGTTGATTGCACATACCTGTGTCAGTTATTTCCTGTTCACTATTGGGTTGCTGGTGGCTTACTAACTGTACAGTGTACATTTGTCGGAGTAAGATTTATTTAGTCAGTAGTTACATTCAGAGTAGATGGCAGGACTGAGTAAGTATGTGACAGTGTTTCACATAGTGGCTGCTTTTTCATTCACAAAATCTGGTCAAGTTATACAAGATGAAAATTATTGTGACATGAATATGCAAAAGTAATATGTTGAGGTAGAAAACTTACAATGAAGTAGTGGGTTTTGTATTTACTCTTGGACCCAATGTTTGTGTTTACATACACTGTGTGGGAAAATGCAGATGTTAAATTCAAATTTAAATCAGGTTTTGATCATTATGACCCATTTGAGGGTAAAACTAACTTCTTCCACCTTATTAGTGTACGTTTCATGTCCTGCTCACCTGCAAATGTGTAAAATGGAACATGTCTCAGTATGCAAATATCTTCAGTTCCAAAAATTTACCCTTGAAAGTGTCTCTAAATGGCACCCTACCTGCTCTTACAGCTGCATTTATTTTGCAGCAACTCCTTGCCATTCCAATATTTTCTTATCTTTAGATCATCTTTGGTGTATGTTGATAAATAAAATGCATTACACAGAACAGTATGCTTTGGGGTCGAATCCCGGTGGGGGCAAGATTTTCTGCACCCATCCAGACCAGCCCTGGGGCCCACCCAGCCTCCAGTACAATGGGTACTGGGTCGCCTTCCCGGGGCGTGGCGTTGACCACCCACCCCATCTAGCACCAAGGTTAAAGAAAGAGTAGAGCTATACCTGTACTTCCCCTCTGGGCCTTCATGGCCTGTTATAGTGTGAACTTTACCTTTTCTTTTCTTGTTTCCTTTTTTTTACCAGAAGAGTGTAAGGCTGTCGCCTGTAAATGACAAGATGAAATCTATTTGGGTGGAGTGGCCAACCGCATCTCAAGAGACACTGTTAGTTGGCAGTGAGATAAAAGAAATGTAGCTTTCCGCAGATCTGTGTCATATTCTTTGAAACATTTTCTGTCATTTAAGATTGAGAGTGTGTTTGATGCCAATTCATCAGTTAAAACAGTCCTCGATTAAAATTCACAGTTTCCCGAAAATAAATTTGTCCTTGTACTTAAATACACACTGTACCACAAAGCACTACATCAATGATGAGCAACCCTGGCTCGCCGAAGGTATGTCTGCAGCCCACAAGGATTTTGAAACGCATTTAACTTATGCTGTCATATCAGAATGAAGGCTAATGTTTTAGTGATTTGCTGAACTTCACATGCATAGTTAAATTTGATAAACATTATTTGAGTTGTAATGGGATTCATGCATATTGCATGGGCAAACATCATGTATGGGAAACCTTACAGTGGGAGGAGTGAGAAAAATATGGAATGGTAAGCTCCACCATCCACCTTACTCTTTCAGTTCCAAGCACGTTCTAATAATGGTTAATAAAATTGTATTTCGCCGATCCCAGTGGCCGTGCGGTCTAAGGCGTGGGTCTGTGGCCGCTCGCTTACTAGGATTGTGGGTTCGAATCCCACCGGGGGCATGGATGTCTGTCTCTTGTGAGTGTTGTGTGTTGTCAGGTAGAGGTCTCTGCGACGAGCTGGTCCCTCGTCCTGAGGAGTCCTACCGAATGTGGTGTGTCTAAAAAGTGTGATCGTGAAGCCTTGAAAAATGAGGCGGTCTAGGCCTCCAAGGGGGCTGTTGAGCCATTGGGGGGGGGGGGGGGGGGAATTGTATTTGAGTGATAATTTTATAGAATGGAATTTTGTGTATTTCTTAAAAATTTATCAGTGGCAAAGAACCAGGTCAAGCGTCTTATCTTCCATTCTTAAAAAATAATTTAAGCCTTAAAATGTAATTATAATTGCAATATTAATTTTTTACAATTAATTAATTAGTAGTAATTCAGTCAATTAATTGATGTAAAACACATTTTCCCTGAAAAACTAATGCTTTCACTGTTAACAATTGGTTTGTGGCCTGTGCAGGGTTTGTAGGTTTTCAGATAGCCCTTGTCCAATGAAAGTTTGCTCTACACTACTCTAGATGGTGATGTATGGTCAACTTCATGCCTCAGCCAATTTATCCATAGCGAAAGAGCCCCTAGTACCCAACGAATAGGAGGTTGGGTGGGCCACTGCTCCTGAAAGAAACCTTAAGTAATGCAATTGCTAATTAAAGTTATTTTCAAAATTACAGTCTACTATGTAATATTACATTACTGTAATTTTCTTATTTTGGTTTGTATACTTTACGTTACTTGTTCCGTACATTCCCTTTGATTAAAATAAATCTTACTCCGACAAATTACACTGTTACAATTAAAAGTATTTTAATTTACCAACATATGCACTACACTTTCACAATAATGTCATATACCCCTACACATGTTTCGGCCTATTACCGGCCATCCTCAGGGGGGTCAAAGTGCTTAACATAGACTATACATCAGTAGTGAAGGTTGGTATATCCTCTAAGAGTAAAACGATAAGTCAATAAAACTATGGTTCGTAAAGGGTTCAACTATAAACCCCTAGGGAATATGTAAAGTTAGAGAATAAAATTATAAAATTTTACATATTCATTATTATATTTAAAAATCATTGGCAGTTGGCCTTGTATGCAGTGTGCGGTGATGTTGTAGCATTCTATGTTCTGTTGTTACGTGTTATGTCTGGCTTGCTTCACCGGCTGGGTTGCGTACGTGAAGCCTTTATGAACCATAGTTTTACTGACTTATCGTTTTACTCTTAGAGGATATACCAAACTTCACTATTGATGTATAGTCTATGTTAAGCACTTTGACCCCCCTGAGGATGGCCGGTAATAGGCCGAAACATGTGGAGGGGTATATGACATTATTGTGAAAGTGTAGTGCATATGTTGGTAAAATAAAATACTTTTAATTGTAACATAATGCACGGTGAATACAACGTGAAATAAAGTACACTGTTATGTTATTCAACACAACTTTATTAAATAATGCCCGACATGTTTCGAACCAATTTAATGTTCATCTTCAGGGGCTCACTTTTCTCAAATTACATCAGCTATATGTTCATGGTACACATTAAAATACAAGTTGAAATAAATAAATGTCTCAACTGTGTAGTATTTTTGAAAAACTGTGTAGTATTTTGAATTCTGTGTCGGTTATTTCCTGTTCACGTTTGAGTTTTTCAAAAATACTACACAGTTGATGACATTTATTTATTTAAACTTGTATTTTAATGTGTACCATGAATGTATAGCTGATGTAATTTGAGAAAAGTAAGCCCCTGAAAATGAACCATAAATTGGTTCGAAACATGTCGGGCATTTTTTAATAAAGTTGTGTTGAATAACATAAAAAGTGTACATTTGTCGGAGTAAGATTTATTTGGTTTGTATACTTTTTTGTTCATTAAACAGTAAATAAACATGAAAATTGAACCATTTGTTACAGAATTGATATATGAAGTAACACTGTGAGTAACAGGTGGAGCCAGACATGGTAACTGTCAAGTCTTGTATGTATGTCATCATTTACAGGAGGGATATAGTGGTGCAGGTGTGAACTCTCTGGTGGAAGACTTCCGTGCCAAGTTTTTCCAGTACGGAGAACAGCAGCGAAAACAACGCAAACTCCGGAAAGTAATGGCAAGAGAGACTTACCTGCAGGCAGTGTCTCAGCTGGAGGAAGATGAAGTAAACTGCAGAGCCCATTGTGAAGACAGAGATGACAGTAGTTCAGAGAGATGACAGTAAATGTCTCAAGTGGAAGTCCTAATTCCTCTATCTCATTTTGTTTCATGTTAGTATAGTAAGTTGGTTAATGGGATTTTAATGGCTCAATTTCGATTCAAAAGGGTTGTAATAGATATGTGAATACCCTAATTTTCAAACTAGAACATGCTCAAACTTTGCATTATAGGTGTTTCACACCTGAATCGTTTCGCATATTTTCATCCACTAAGCCTGAAAAAGTGTTGAAATTAGGCCTGTTGGAAGTACAGTCAGAAATTACATTTCAGATGTGGTTAGTCTGTTTCTTACTGTGTGGGTTATGTAGGGTCATTATTTTATTTGAACAATATCATTTGTCACTTCCTGTTACTATTCCAGTTCACTGTGATTTGGGATCCACACGTTTCAGTTCAGCGTATTGCAGTTAATATTGGGTTTTTACATGCTCTATTTGAAGAAGGTGCTGGAAATGGCTTCCTTCGGCTAACAGGCACACATCACATCTGATAAAAGCAATGTTCGTTGCACATGGAAATTCTGATGGTGGAACTGTAGGCACTGCATCCCAAATGGCTTTCCCCCCCCCACCAGATTGTCATCTGTGCAAGGATTTTATCCTTTAATGTGGCCCACAAGTAAAAGTCACATTGGTACAGACCTGGCTAATGATGAGGTCACAGCCCCTAGCTTAATACTGTCCTGTTATCAAAAAAATTACCTAAACAATGCAAGGTATTGTTTGTGGTGTGAGTGGCTGCATTGTTGCTAAAAAAAAAAGGTGTAGGTTCTCTTGTAATTTGACAGGTGTTGAAAATGGTGTCAGAATGTGTGTAACATATCAGTGTGAATTCATGGTCTCTTAAAAAAAAGGGGGGCCCAGTAATCCTAGTTGCAGTCATAGCACACCACACGCCAACTTTAATGTCATGGAATCACATTGGATTTTCTGCAGACCAGTATGTGTTCTGAGACTTCATATTTCACTGAGAAAAAAACCAAACCTCTTTGCTAAACATAATGAGTGCCAGGTCTGTTTCTCCATCATACACCCCATGAACATACCAGTTCACAAAATTCCATGTTGCTTCACTATCTGTGTCATAGACACTGTGAACCACATTTGGCATATTTGGATGCAAATGCAACAGTTTTGTTGTATTTTGTACTGATGATGTCCATTTGTTGTGCCAAGTTCAGACATTGATTTTCTTGGAGAAGTCTGCAGTCTAGCACCAATTTGTCATCTGTCTTCTGTATGTTTTCTTCCTGTCTAGAATGGACCTTTTGCTTGAACCGTTCTAATATAATTATAAATTGTTTTCATGTTTGGAACAGGTGCATCAGGAAAATTTTGTGTCAATTTATGGTGACACTTCTTCTAGGAACAGTATTTAGCATATACAGTGTGTCCACAAAGTCCCTTCGGGGTTTTGAAAAATTGTGGCGCGCATACAAATTAAGCTAGCCACATGCGGTTTGCGGCAGATTACAGTGAAACTCTAGAAGTTTTTTTTTTGCCACATGCGGCAGATTACAGTGAAACTCTGGAAGACCCGTATCAGGAATGCGATCTCGGCTATTCCAGCGGTGTCCACAAAGTCCCTTCGGGGTTTTGAAAAATTGTGGCGCGCAACAGATTGAGCTAGCAACATGCGGTTTGCGGCTGATTACAGTGAAACTCTGGAAGTTTTTTTGCCGCCAACAGATGACTTGATGACCTGAAGACCCGTATTAGGAATGCGAACTCGGCTATTCCAGCGGACATGCTCCACAGAACATGGCAAGAGCTCGAATATCGTCTGGACGTTCTCCGTGCTACCAAGGGAGCCCACATCGAGGTCAGTAAAATACTTCCAGAGTTTCACTGTAATCTGCTGCAAACCGCATGTGGCTAGCTCAATTTGTTTGCGCGCCACAATTTTTCAAAACCCCGAAGGGACTTTGTGGACACACTGTATGTCATACAGAAATGTGCAGTGCTTCAGTGGGATCCCTACGGAAGGTGACAACACCTACAGACCTTACATGCTTGCTTTGGTAATGCCGACAGGCATGCCACGGAGTAGGCTATGCTTTATGGAAGTGTAAATGGATCAGTTGTCCTCGTAATGTATATAAAACAGGAATGTAAAAAAGATAAAGAGGGTTTGAAAGATTTTTTAGTGAGTGGGAATAACAGTTTTACAGTGAAATATGACAGTATTACAGGAAGTGACTGGAAAGATATTTTATTAGTGTAACCCTGAGGTAAGTGCTTAGAAGGAAATGACAAGCTTTGTGTTTTGATAGGTTTGGAAGGTAAATGTTTCACTCACAGTGTATCTGGAGTGTAAGGGGATGGAGGAGAAGACTCAATTTTGCTTTCAGGCTTCCGCCGCGATGTCGACGAGATCTGCGCACTTCTGGGATATTACGCGGCATCGTGTGGTAATTGTTTACTGACGTTTCGGGACAACGTATCGGTCCCATCTTCATGGGTCAAGATCTCAGACTCAGTTTGTTTTTTACTTGGTCTTATTTTCATACAGTTGAGAATTAGATAGATTTGTGCAGGTGAGAAACAAGACAGGTTACCAGTACTGTGTGTGTGCTTGGAGTGAGTGAAGTGGAGGATTGGTGCTTGTGCTTGCAGTGTGCAGTTGCAGGGGCTAATGTGAAGCAAAGATTTCAGGGCAAATGTAGCAGTATTTAATAGTCAGCTAATTTCGGTCTGAAGAGCTTACTAACAGAGAAGTGAACTGTAACATTTGTTTTGTTTACAGATGAATAGAAATGCATATGTTTCAGAAGAGGTTGAAGGTTAGAGTAATTTGGAAAAAATAAGTTTGGTCAGTAAGAGGAGTATATCCCAATAGGTATTAATGTATAGTAAAGCTGTTGAGGATGGGCCTATGCCATAGAAAACCTGGTGTTAATGTGGGAGGGTCCTACTGTATAACACACAAAACTAAATGAATATCATATCAGTTAACATGCGATAAACAAGCTGACAGGAAACGACAAACAATATTGGACAGATAAAGGAATGTACCTCTATTTTGAGTGTATAATATAGAATATTTATTTCACTGAGAAATGTTGCCTGAGATATTTGATGTGATGAATACGAAACCACAAGTTTGTAGAAATTAATTCTGGTAGACAGAAGTGGCAGTAGCAGCTGACCAGTATTCTGGTAGATAGAAGTGGCAGTAGCAGCTGATCAGTATTCTGGTAGATAGAAGTGGCAGTAGCAGCTGACCAGTATTCTGGTAGATAGAAGTGGCAGTAGCAGCTGATCAGTATTCTGGTAGATAGAAGTGGCAGTAGCAGCTGACCAGTATTCTGGTAGATAGAAGTGGCAGTAGCAGCTGACCAGTATTCTGGTTGATAGAAGTGGCAGTAGCAGCTGACCAGTATTCTGGTAGATAGAAGTGGCAGTAGCAGCTGACCAGTATTCTGGTTGATAGAAGTGGCAGTAGCAGCTGACCAGTATTCTGGTAGATAGAAGTGGCAGTAGCAGCTGACCGGTATTCTGGTAGACAGAAGTGGCAGTAGCAGGTGACCAGCATTCGGGTAGACAGAAGTGGCAGTAGCAGCTGACCAGTATTCTGGTAGACAGAAGTGCAGTAGCAGCTGACCGGTATTCTGGTAGATAGAAGTGGTAGTAGCAGCTGACCAGTATTCTGGTAGACAGAAGTGGCAGTAGCAGCTGACCAGTATTCTGGTAGATAGAAGTGGCAGTAGCAGCTGACCAGTATTTTTTAAAAATTAAGTTAACCTGATCAGTCCTTGCAAGCTTACGTGTTGAAACTGTCAGCTTCCAATTTCATGTAAAGACATTTAACATTTAAATTTTCCAGAGATGATGACTGACAAATTCTGCCTGAAGTGATGAGATTGCCAAGCTGTTGGACAGACTGTTAAGTGGTCTAGAAGTTTGTCAGTATGAAGCTAATAACTGGCCAGTCAGACATCACCATCAAAGAACTGCAGTGATAGAAGAAGGCTTCTTTGAAGACCAATGAGAAGACAGTCAACTGAATTGTAATTTATACTAGAAATCCCAACAGCAACTGATTTCACCCTCATAATTAAGAAACAAATAATAGAAATAATGTTACAAATGTGTCCATCTCAGCCCCAAGTATTCTGGAAGAAATACATTTTTGGGAGCAGTGGTGTAAAATACAGCATTATATTTGAGTGGTTAGCACACTTATGTAGGCCTAGGTTAGAAGTCCTGGATCTGAATTGTGATCCTGAGGCCATATTTCCCCCCTGAGGGTTTTCATGGTTTTCTTGAACTCCTCTACGGAAATTCCCTAGGAAGGTACTTAAAATTATACTGTGACTGCTTCCTGTGGCATCCTTCCTAGTTCATCATTCATAGTTATGATTCTGTCATTCAGTACTGTGTAATATAACTCATTTGAAGAAATATATTTAAACAATTTAAGAATCATTTAATATGTTAAGTGATGAAGGAGAAAAATACATAAATTGAAATATGTCAACATGTACAAAAATTGCAAGTTTTATGAACACATCTGAACTGTCAAATGTTTGGAAAATTAAATTAACCTTTAGGGGACAGATTTAAATGCCAGCTGTATCTCTTGACAGCCCAAGTTTCTCTGGCTTAGCATGGACATTTAAATTGCTTCCAACCAACACACAGAGAACAGCATGTGGCATGCTAGGCCAGTCACCAGTACAATTTACAGACCAGCATGTGATTTTGTAGGATGATAAAGTTTAATGTAAAATGTGATATCCGTGGCAGCAAAGTTTAGATGAATTCATAGCCTGAACTGCTGAGATAAAATTCATGAGACTGTTGACAAAATACATGTAGAAAGATTATGGAAGTAACACAAACACATTTTGAATGAACTGAATTTGCACTGACCAGAAGTTTCTTTTGCAGATACATTTGAGTGTGTCATGTTCACAAGATTTCAGAAAGACCGGACTGCAACAACAAATCGAGGATGACACCTTTGAAAAGACTAGCACACATGAGGCACAAACAGATCAACAAGCAGCCCAGTTCTTAGTTCAGTGTTGCAAAAGTTTTGATTTTTATTATCTGGGAATTTTAAATCTCCAGACAGTACAGGACTGCCAACTGAATTTTATGTTTTAACTTGCTGGTAATGGTGTTAGTATGGGGAGGGGGGCCAATGCTGTGGTCCACTAGTTGGACTGACTCCACGTGACATTATGATAGCGCAACACATCGCCAGTTGGGGTTTAATCAGCATCTTGATTCTCCTCCATCTTATGGTCTACTATTGTTGAGGCAGAAATTGGAAACTTCACAGCAAAGACAAAGACATGCATCCTAATGCACTTTGAGATTAATTGTCTAAAGGGCAGTGTAAGTACGGCTACCACACCCTTTAACATTAACCTTTAAACAACTGGGTTTGTATTTAAATTTTAGTGCATGGTTTATGAAAAATGTATTATTTTAACAGAAGAAAATAAAATTATGAAATAAATGGCAATTTGTGGAAAGTAAAACAGAGATTATGCAGTTTATCTTAAAAAATGCAGTAAATTTCCTTGTTGCCTCAATATAAAAATGATTTTCTAGGGGTGTTTTTTACATGCTTGTGAAATAGCCTTCCCACAATGTGTTATGTATTTTACCCTCACTTTTCTTGTGTGAACATCATTAATGAAATGATATTTGTACTGTTAAGATGTGATGAAGGTAAGGACTTAACATTAGATGAGCTTTGCTGTTACAAGGTTGAGATGCACTGAGTGATGTGACTGTTATTCAGGGTGTGAAAGTGATTGAGTTTTGCATTATGGTACCAAGGAGGATGGCTGGAGAAACAGTGAGAAAATGGCGACATTAAATCGTGTATTTAACAAATTCATACATTTCCACAATTTCTATTATATTCAACCATGTACCGGTATTTTGAACTGAACCTCAATGGCACATCATGCCAGCTGGAAATAAATTACATAACAACTCCACCAACAACAAAAACAACAACAACAAAATAAACATAACCATTTCGTTACACATACTAATTAAAAAAGTGCTGCTTATATTTTGTCTTTTACAGATTTAAAGAAAAACTAGTTGCAGATGTAATATTGTTAATGTACTAAGACTACATATAGGTGTGACTATTCAGTTCATGGAATGATGGTATCACGTGAAGTACTGTGTTACGAGGTTTAAGGCCTGTCTGGGTGTGTTTTGACTTGTGCAATCTGCTATTTCAACACTGTGGCATCAGTTTTGTGAAAGCTGTGGCAGAAATAAAAGACAAGAGTTTGAATATCTCTTGGGAGAAGAATGAGTAATTGGAATTTGGAGGAAAGAATTAACTTTAAAATTAGTGCTTTATTCTGTAATCACCGTGCATCTTTTCACTGTCACTATTTACATACACCAACTGGATGCAACTCTATTTAAAAAAAAACTGTATAGTTTTTTAAAACATATTTAAAAACTTTATAAAGAGCCGAAACATATGTCGGGTTTTATAAAGTTTTTAAATATGTTTTAAAAAAACTATACAGTTTGTTAAATAGAGTTGCATCCAGTTGGTGTATGTAAATAGTGACTTTAAAATTAGTGTTACATTAGGGAAGAGTGCAAGTGCAACATGTGCAATGCTCTCTGCAGCATATGGCACAGAAGCTGTAAAGAAATCAAGAGTGGCATATATGGTTCAAACAGTATTCAGAGAACGTGGAAGACACTGAAAGAAGTGGTTTTCCAAAAATGCGCAAATCCGATGAAAATGTTTGAAAGAGCAGAAAGTGTTTGTTCAGACATTCAGCCAGGCTTATTATGTAGAAATACTGACTAGGTTATGTGAAGCTGTATGTAGAAAACGACCTGAACTTTGGCCCAACAGCTGGGTCCTCCACAGCAACTCTGGAGCGCTCTCTCAGGCGGTTTAAGGGGAAAAACTTGCTGCACTGAAACACCCGCTATTCACCAGCTTTGGCTCCAAGTGAACCTTAGCTCTTTCAGAAAGTAAAGTTCATGCCGAAGGGACCAAGACTTAATGACGCCAAAGACATTTGTAAAAATGTGATGGCAGCACTAAAGGGTATTCTGAATGAGATCCATAAATGTTTCTAATGGTGGTAGCATTGCTGGGCTAAGTGTGAAGCTGCTCAAAGGTGCTACTTTGAAGGTGAATTCTCACTTTAAGCTGTCAGTGTAAAGGAATATTTTGAGTAGGATATTCCAAAAACTTCATAGCCACACCCCATACAACCTTCAGGATATGTAAATCTAAATTAAGTTACTTTGTGGTCCATTCAACGTAGGATTCTGGCCAAGCCCTGGACAAATCACATCCAAGTTTCCCAGTGCAATTTTACCAAATTTTTTAAAATAATAATATCATCCTACTACACACAAATGGTTCTGACAGACATGGCTGGCTCTGTAAACTCACTATTATAATTCTCTTAACGGTACAAATCCTCAGCCTATTCACGATGGGGAAACCATTACATTCTGTGCTGCTATCAAGCTCTTCAGCTATTGTGGTAGTACCACGGATTGTGTTGATCCAAAGACTTTGATGAATTGGATGCTGAATTTTATTAAAACAGGATGGAAACTGGCTGGTCATAAGTATGGAAGTTACTGACCCAGCAGAAAAGTGTTCAAGGTGACTTCATAGGGAAAACGAGGGCCTGGAAGATTACAGCTGTGGTGGGTGGATGGCATGGATCGGGGTGTACAGGTTGCTGGAGAAGGAAATTTAATATCCACAAGTGAAAACAAAGAGATCTCCCAATTCATTAATGCATTGGAATGCCAGTAATCTTAGATTCAGTAGACTATATTCAAGCACTCTACAAATTTGTAGTACTGTATTGATCTGAATGCAAGACAATTCAATTCTAATCTAAGATGGCCCCCCTATATAAAACACATCTGCCATGGGAAAATGTATTGATCCGAATCTAAGGTGACCCCCCCCCCCCCCAGAAATAAATCGTCTGCTAAGAAACAATATTTTACTATTATTTTCATACACTTAATACACAAAGCGGGGCGCGCGGTGGCGTAGTTGGTTGAGGCACTACGCTACAAACCGAAACATCGCAGGTTCGATTCCCGATGGTGTCATTGGAATTAATTTCTTGACATAATCATTTCGGTCGCACTATGGCCCTGGGGTCGACTCAGCCTCTAACAGAAATGAGTACCAGGATTATTTCCTGGGGGGTAAAGGCGGCCTGTGCGTAGGGCTGACAACCTTACCACCTTCATGTGCCGATTGTCTACAAATCTGGGAGCCTCAACCTCCTGGACCCCTCAGGGCCTGTCTAGGCCTGTAATGGGATTGCTTTACCTTTACCTTTAATACACAAAGCATATCAGATTCTATCTACCTTTACCAATCAGTGTCACTGTCTCCAACTTCACAGTCGGTGCCTTCATCTTCCTCACACATTCCTAACATTCCCATCCTCGTCACCGCCATTCCTTGCACTGGATATACAGCACTTCTTAAAACCCTTGACAATCACTTCTGGTGAGACGTTGCCATGCCGGTATGATCCACATTGACTAAATAATACATTTGGCAATGCAGACCTTGGTTTAGCTCCGTATGGTCCGGTTCAGAACGATCCAGTTTGGCGTGGTCCGATTCGGTGCTTCATACGTGAATTTAGGATGACCTCACATATTTAAGCACCAAATTTAAGGAAAAAAACCCCGCCTTGCATTCGAGTAAATACAGTATTGTGATCACAATGTCAGGCCCAGAACTTCAATAGTTAGTGTGAAGGCTTCTAGTTTCATAGTAGCTTTAATTTGGCCAGTGTCCAATGGTTGTACAGGACTTGGCCGCCATGCAATCTGGTGTATGCTTCAGTTCTACACTAAAGTAACTGAAGTTATAAAAAATCTGAGGTTTTCACAGCAGTCAAGATTTATATTAGGGTCTTGTCTTCTGGCTTATGACACAGTGTAGTCTCACAAGTGGGTACAAGTGTTTTGGAGAGACACACAACCATTATCTTCAGGGATGAAAAAAAGATGTGGTTTCTCCCTCGGCAAGTCATATAAACATTTTCACTCCCATCCTGAAGGAACAGAAGTTTGACCTCTCACAGGAAGAGTCCTCAAATCTGAACCCTGAAGATGGAGGCAGCAAGTTACTCTAAGATACTGGTATCCATCCACCTATTAGACTACAGTGTCATAACCTGCAAGGTCACAAGTTATGTGGTAATGAGACAGACATGCAGTGCCACCTGTCAACATGATGTGCATCCGATACTTGGGCTTAGGGTGCTGTGCTGTTCACCTCTGGCCTATTGTCAAATCACATTTATTTGTGATTACATAAAATTTTCTGTTCCTCGCTATTTGGTATTAGTGGAATGGCTACAGCTGACTACCTTTTCTAACGTGCTGAACTACGAATGCACCAAAAAGATTAGAGTCTGCTGGGACATCACACCATGTAGTTTTGGTAGCGAGGTACCAGCATGTCAGAGGAACCTGCCACATCTACTTTCAGGGTAGAAGATACAGCCCAAAATGTTGTCACCTGTCATATTTACCCACATAAAAGATGACCTACCTTCACAATCTTCAATTGTCAGGAAATATTAAAATATGTACATAGAATATTTTTAACTCTTTATGATTACGAGGCAAACGCACCCCCCCTCCCCCCATTTCTTAGACAACGAACCCGGGAAAAATTCTTATTCATTATTAAGGTAAATATGGTAATTATCAAAGCACAAGGCACTACAACCTGTATGACTGTAACCTTGATCTTCATCACTGTGAGAACCTCAAATCTAATGCAGGGATATAAATACTGTAGTTCATTCACTGTCATCCTTTTTCCAACTTTGCCCTTTATGACATTTACAGGACTTTAACTCAGTGCATCAAAATGTTCAAAACACTATTAGTTCAAAGAATTCTCATCAGTTATTTATGTGAGTGGTTAAAATTCATAGCTGTATGCCATACAATTTTTAACTTTTAGCATAAAAAAATGTAGCTTCAAACATGAAAGACATCTGCTACGTTCACTGTACGTGATGTATAATAATGTTTACATTTTTTACACCACGACTTATTCTGGAAACTTTGTCCATTATATCTATAATGTATCCTGAGTCTTCTAGTACTAAATTACAAATAACAAAAATTAACTGAACAATGTAACGGAAAATGTACCAACTATAAAATTTTTAGTTTATTTATGGCTTATTTAATAACAACATCAGTAGCTTTGTTTTGCTACAATGCATTCAAATTGAATAAAATTTTCCACAAAAATTATCCACTTCATTTATAAATGGACATTCCTATTTCAATGTTCATCAAGCAACTGTACTGTGTAGTCCACAGGCATGAATTTCTGAGACATCAATGTTGCTGATTTAGCGCAGAATGCAGTTCCAAGCTGTGCTTTTGATATTTCTAGTTATCTAATTGAAAGGTGGTAAATCTAGCCACATTAACATAATAAAATTGCAGCTAACTATTTTCAAGTTAATGGTTAAACTTTCAATGATACCCGGGATGGAGGGGGGTTTAGATTTACAGTACCCTTAAATGCCTTGCACCGAGGCTGGCGGCATTTGAAGAATGAAAAGATCCATGCAGTGCACTGAGTCTGGCATTGAATGATTAAATGCTCAGGGCATGTTCACAACTTCGGGATCACAGCAAGCTAAGCAGTTGGTGGAATCTGCAATGAGTTCATAAGACTCTCCAGAGCTGCCACCTGGTTTGATTTTCCACATTGCTCGTCATATCTGCCAACAAAAGTAATAAAATTTCAACTAATCATCCCATTGTGTTGTAAACATTAAGACAATAAAACTATTTTATCCTTATAACACAACTTTTTTTCTGTGGTATAAGCCCAGCTACATATTTCAGCTTTCACAAAGTTATCAGGCTGTGTATAAGGAAGTAGACAGATAAATCTTAACAACTGCAATCGACAGTCACTCAAGGCTGAGATCTCAATCCTGTTCCAGACATTCATGAAACCAACTACGAAATGGGGGGGGGGGGGGGACCCATTAAAAACTACAATTACAAGACGTTGCTATATAGTATACATGTAAAAATGATGGCTTGGAGTCACAGCTGTACATCAAATGAAACAAATTATTTTTTTATCTTGTCAAATAAAGCAGAGCATGAAGGCAGTACACAGATAAAAGATGGTCAGATTACACAGATGTGGCATGTGTCATTAGGGAATCATTATATGTGATGTTGAATTGTTAATTAAAAATCTGTAAGAATGGAAGTCGTAAGTTATAATTTCAAATACAGTAATTTTTAGTACAGAAGAAAATATAATTACTTTTAATAGGGTAAGACTCAGGTGAATAATCAGATTACGTTAAATCAAGTTATAGAATGAACAGTCACTTATAAATATAATTTAATTCTACAAAACATAACTGCTTTAAGAATAAAATCCTTAAATTCATGTCGCTGGGTATTCATGGGGTTACTCCTTGTCATATCAGTCCTATTGAGTTTATAAGGGAAAGAAAGTAAACATCCAATAACGTTAAAGTTGGGCACAGAATGGTTTTTAGTGCAAGACACAATTTTATGGAACACACAGTGAGGTAGAATATAAGTTTTAAAACTTTCGTGGCGACATGATTCAATATAGTCTTCTCGGGCGCACAGCCGTGTCAATTCGTTTGAATACAACGTTTCGGGGACTAGCTCCGTCCCCATCCTCAGGCAAAACTGATTTAACATACAACTCGTCTGTCCCGTGTTTTTCTACCTGCCGCGGCAGGGAGAATCAGACCGGTTTGTAGTGCCCAAACAGTTAAGTTGGTGGGTGGGCTGTTGACTGTTGTGCTCCCACGCCTCGCTGCGAGGTCCTTATCTGACGTATTGCGGGCTGCCAGGCTCTGCTGAGTATGAAACCGCCATCCTTGTTGATGTTGTCCGGATGTAATTTTATTTCAATGGCTTCTTTTATTATGCGGTCCATGTATCCTTTTGTCCTGGCTAGTCTGCAGGTGTTATTGAATTCTATCTTGTGGCCTGTTTCCAGGGCATGTTGAGCAACTGCTGATTTATCTGGTTGCAGATGAGTTGTATGTTAAATCAGTTTTGCCTGAGGATGGGGACGGAGCTAGTCCCCGAAACGTTGTATTCAAACGAATTGACGCGGCTGTGCGCCCGAGAAGACTATATTGAGTGAGGTAGAATGTTGTGAAAATGAAGTGTGCTGCCATGACACTTGCCTGTTATTAATTTCCTTGAGAGCCCACTTTGCCAGTTTATTATTTTCTTTCTTCTTGACTGATGTACATTTCGTGGAGCTAGCAATGTTGGTAGCAGACTGCAAAAAATAATGCACAATTCAAGAAACACCTCTGTAATTTTCTCAGCTTACAGACAGGCTCTGAAGTGCGGCCAGCATTTACCAGGCATTACCAAATAAGAATTTATACATAGTTCGACTCTTTTTCCTCTGAAAAACGTGGCAAGCACACAATTTCAGAACTGAAGAAATGAGTGTGTAAGATGAAGTGTGATGAATGAAAAAATGTTGCTGGCAACTTGGTAGGGTGGAGACTGCTAAGTATTAGATGTAATGGCAACCACCAATATAGTGGGGCTGATCCCTTCCCATTAATTAATGTGGAGCAGAATTATCTCTCACGTATAGCATGACTTTACAAATCCCACGGGCCAAGTTGTCATATTGCCTAGAATTTCAGAAGCATGTATTGTAAATTAATGCCTTTTTTTGTTTGAAATTCCTAGTCTAACAAGCATTTCACTGCTAAACAGCTCACTTATTGCCACCAATGAACAACCTAATGACCAAAATTAGTTCAGTGTGATATGAAAATGCATGGAAGGAACTCTTTTAAGTGTCTGTGGCATGTCTGGTGTGGAAGATGGAGTAAATGATAAAGGCAGCATGGATTGAGGTGGTACTTTTGAAGTTACTTTTGTTTCTATTTTAATGCTGAATAAGGAGTTTTAATCTAAGACTTTGTTTCAATGCATCTGTAAGGAATTTTAGTTTTTTGGTTTTCTTTGTATGTTTTCTGGGGCATTTTTGATAAAATTTTGTAAAAAGTGTTATCATTTTGGAACATATTCTCAATGCATTTGCATATCTTGTGATTTCTTAGACACACACAATATGAGCAAGAATAATAGCAGAGGACTGAAGTGTCAGTTTCTGAAACATAAATCCACAGAAGGTATAAAAATCACGCTCCTAAATTTTTTACCTGGTGCCTATATTCAGAGAAAATGTGTCGTATCCAGATGTATGGTAGGACCATCATGAGACAGTGTGTTTACAAAATTTATTTATCACTGCACTTAACATTTCTATACATTTGTGGGGGTATTGATTCTCATAATTGCCACTGTGACATACTGTACACACTATTCTGTTTACTTCTTTATTTATGGTTCATTTAATGACGATCAGTAGGCACGCCTACAGCAACAAATGGTACGATATTTAACAAACAATGAACTGTAAAGGATATGGAAGGAAGTAATTGCAGCATAATGTGAAGTGCTCTTCTGATATTTGCCTGCAGGGGTGAGTAACACAATGAAAACCCTCAATCAGGACAGTCAGTATCTTAGCCCAACAAAAATTCTGATGTGAATGTTTCCATTGGTGTCCTCATTCCTAAAGCAGGGACTTGATATAAGCCAACTGCCTCCTTCCACACTTCCCCCTTTCTTGTATCTGAAACATCATACCACATCTCATTTGACACTATTTAATTACTCAGCTGACACAGCACTGTTAAACCAAATCTTGTTGTTACATACTGCGGAGCTAATGTAGGAATTTTTTGAAACCCTGAGAACTGGCTTTTGTGCCTTCGTAACTACATCATGACCAAAATTTCAGTTGCAAAAACTTCAAGCAAGACAAAACCTGTCAGATGCATGTACAGATGACAACATAATATTAAAACTGATAATAAAGAGTGTCAAAGACAAGACCTGTACTGAACTGTTGCAGTACCAACTT
This sequence comes from Reticulitermes speratus, assembly GCA_021186555.1. Classification (NCBI taxonomy): domain Eukaryota; kingdom Metazoa; phylum Arthropoda; class Insecta; order Blattodea; family Rhinotermitidae; genus Reticulitermes; species Reticulitermes speratus. The sequence continues at coordinate 31,706,551 of JAJKFL010000013.1, read as the reverse complement.
TTGTGAAGATGGTACTGAAATTTAAGGCCACATAACTACAGGGCATGGCTTGACCATCTCTGTTTATTCTCCCAACAGGACGGATGAGCCATGCAAACTATAATATCTCTCACCAGAAATAGTCCATAGAGTGCTCGAATGTTGCTGGGACTTAGCTTCAGTGCAAGGCAGTAGTGGGCTCGTGCCAGCTCCATGCTTTCAAAGCCCCCCTGTTTAAACAGACAGATCACAATGTACTGATTCATGCCTCCAACAATCAGACAATAACAAAATATCAATGCTGGAATAAATGTACCCACCCACAGCGTATCCTATGTTACATCTATGTAACCTTTATGCCAGTGTGATGGTGTACACGCAGTCTAGCCAGATGAATGTTGCACTTCTCCAGTACCCACATCCTTACCCAGTTACAGTGCACCTGCCAACTCTGTAGGACCAGGGAATTTAAAATCCCCATATCCTGACAATATGGGTTCAACAGGAATAGGACTTTTAATGATACAGGATGAAAATGAAGAGAATATGTTGGTGTAACTGTAATACTACATCTGTATTCAAGATACACTTATTTTCAAATTGGGCAAACACTGATTTTCATGCCTTTTCCTCAATCTCTAGATGCACATATTTGGACTATGCATTAAAATACCCATGACACCTCCTTCCTGATCCACTCACTATCTTTCCACCTTATTTAATACTGCAAGCTGGTAGAGTTCAGACACCATAGCGACCAGGCTATGGGCTGGACAACCACACAATTAGGTGTGGGTGGGGTGTTGATTCCTGGAAGGGACAAAGGCTTTTCCTGTGCTCAGCAAGACCACCTGTAGGGACTATCCAGCCTCCTAGCCAATCACAGACTGCCTGTGGCATTCACCTCCATCTAGTGCTTAGGTTAACAATGTGTGTAGCTAAATTTCACGTTGTATTCACCGTGCATCTTGTTAACTAATCACATGTTTTAATATACCAACATGTGCACTACACTCTTATAAGCAAGTTGATCACCCCTACATATGTTTCAACCTATAACAGGCCATCTTCAGGGGGTCAAACTTTGAATGTGTGTAGCTATTCCTCGACTGCCGCATACAGCTTCATAGTGTGGTACATAACTAAGCAGAGACATAACATATCTTCTGCAGTTCAGCATTATCAGATTCAAATAACCAAGCAGTCTACTATGAAAACATAATGTAATGATACTGGACCCCACTTACCGGACTGCATGTCACCTCAGAAAATCACAGGATAAAATTCTAATGTGAACACCTCAAATCTTAGAACCTGAGTTGTCTCTCCACCAGAAGAACTATTTGATGTACACACAATATCTTCTTTTATTTTCAATTCATCCTCTTATTAAACTCAAATTCCCTTATATTTATGCTAATCTGAGAGCAACAAACTTTTGTGTATCCACTCAATCAAGTACTTTTGATGCCCTAACATACAATCTGACCTGTGTGTAGCGGATCTCGGCATATCGCTGGTGAATCAGATGGTTATGTGGATTATGAAGGATGAGCTCCTCCATACAGAAAGCTGCTCGAGCAAAATCCTGCTCAAAGAGGTACAGCTCGCACAGTTCCTGCCAAGCCTCCTGGTCACTCATGAACCTGCAACAGTTGGGCATGTGAGCATAGCCTCTGCTATGGCTGTATTTTATCATCTGGGAAGACAAAATTTAAATCCTCTGGTACTATGGAGCTGGCTACTGGATTTTAATTTGAGTAATAACATCGATATTGATAAAATGTAATGCTTCGCCAGATAAACCATGTGTGTGCAGCATTACAACAGTGTCAATGCACAAACAGTGACATTTAGTACGTCATGACAACACAAGAACAAAAGCAAATGAATTTCACTTCTGCATTTAATGCAATGAAAGTTACATAAACTAGCCCACCAACTATGTAGTAGCAGAATATATCAGTCAGCCCTCTCCTGAATTAGCTGATATCCTCTCAACCAATTTCTTTAACACATTCACTGCCAAAGTCGACCATGGTCGATTTAAGTATTTATGTTTTAAATTGCCAGCATCGACTTTAGTCGATCTAAAGTTTACTCTGCTCTTTTGCCTTAAATAGGCCACGCACACAATAAGTTCTTTCAGGAAACATATTTTACATCTTTATTAATCCCTAGCTGACAACTAGAAAAAATATATGCATTTTATATATAATTTTATATATAATTATATTTTATAATTTATAAGACGACGCACTAGTTGTTTAACATTCAAACAATCGCTGGTAATTTAACACCATCAGTGATTTAAATGCCCGGCAGTGAACGTGTTAAGATCCATTCAACCACTATCCTCCCACCTTCTTTGTCTTCTAAGGAGCTGCTTTCCAATTGGCTTCCCCACCAAAATTCTATGTGCATTTGTTGTATAATATGGTTTATATATTGAAACAACTTCACACCTCTAACAATACCAGGTGAGGTCATCCCTTTGGGGTCCTGATATTTTACTGGGTACTTTGTTTTCAAACATCTGTAATTTATTTTCTTCTATCACAATTTGGCACTGTAACATTTCATAACGTGCTAATATTCCTCATCCAACCCCCAAGCTGGAGGACTATTACTTGTCAGTTGTCTACAACTGCTGATTCAGTATATTCACATCTGCCCTCAACATCTGCAGGGACAAGTGAACTTGTTGTGAACATAGTCATGAGCCTCTATGGATTCTATGAAATGTTGGGAATTCTTGACTAGCAAAGGAACTCTTTGCTTCTCAAGGACTCTGTTCCATGTACAGTGGACCCTCGAACTTCGAACGGTTTGATGTTCGAACAACTTGAAACTCGAACAAAAAATTCGAGGAAAATCCGGTTTTGAAACTCGAACAAAAACTCGAAAGTCGAACAAAGAATCACGTGGTCGCCTTCTCTCTCTGCTTGGTCCAGATGAAAGAAGGGTAATTCACCTTCCAATGAACAGTAATATCCCTCCTACTATTATTATTGATTGATTATTATACAATATTTTTTATGTATGTACTATTATAAATAAAAATTTTCAATTATTGAAATTAAACATACTTGTTTTATCATTATGATCTTTTGAAATGGGCACTTAAAATGTTTTATATTGAGTAAATTTTGGGGGTCTGGAACGGATTAATTCAATTTACATTATTTCTTATGGGGAAATTTAACTCGAAAGTCGAACAACTTGAAAGTCGAACCGTCTCCTGGAACAGATTGTGTTCGAAGTTCGAGGTTCCACTGTAGTTAATTGGTTGGTGGTTTGGTTAGTTAGTCAGAATCTCAGTCTGGGAATTCCCTGGACTCTGTCTTCAGCAACAGGAGGTAATGAGGAACTAACCAAGGTCTGCAATAACTAAACTTGCAAATTTGTATTCTAGGATGCGATTTTTAATATTAACACTCAGTGCTATACGAACTATGAATCTCACATAATTATGCCTCGGTACATCGAATAGAATGTCTCGATGTGTCAGCTACTGCAGTGAAGTAACTACCTGCTGCTGTGTTTTCAGCCTCTCTATGTACATATATAAAATCCACAATTGAAAACCTGTCCTTTTCTTTTTACCCCTGATGTAGCAAGTCATTCTTACAGTAACATATATGTATAACAGGTGGCAGTGATTGCCAGAAACATTCGGTCATTATGAAGTTGAGAGGTACTTATAATCTGGCTGCTACTGCAGGCTTAACCTTTAGTGACAAGAAGTTACTTGTAGGTACTAATATCATACACTCTATCATGCTACCATTTCAAGCTGTCATAATATGCATACTGAGTGCCACTCTGACTTCATGGAACTCCTCAATAGTTATAAAAGCATAAAAATGGAATAATGGAAGGGTTAATTGCGGAAATCATAGTCAGATATAGGAAATGACAACTGTTCCAGTTGGACTTGTGGCCTATTACATCAGCCTCTAACAACGGCCACCTATGGAGCACTGGTGAAATAAATGGCAGGGGAAAAATGAAACGCTTAAAGAAAAAGCTATCTCAGTGCTACTTTGTCACAAATCTCAAACGGAATACCCTGGGATTGAACATGGCCATTCATGGACAGAAGCCAGCAACTAACAGCCCAAGATCAGGCAGAGCCTAAAGCAATTTAACCTCAAATATTAATTATAAACCATCAAATACACCTCACTGTCCAAACCTAAGAAACACTAATTCAAAGGCGTGAATGACATATTTATAATTCTTTTATAAAACAAAACAGATCAGTAAACACATACACAGACACACACTTACTTCTTCAGGTACTCAGTGAGTTCCTTAATGGCATCAGGAATCTGACCCCTCGCCCTGAGAATGGCAACACGGCGTTTCCGTGAAGCTGCATTTGTCTCATCTTGCTTGATGATGGAGTCCAGCAAATCCAGTGCTTCATCATACCTACACCACAAAACACACAGGGATCATCACTTACTCAGTACAAAATACAGCATCATGAAATTAAACATACATACGATCACACATGCACATTCAAGAAAAAGGCTGGCTAAGTGTGTGTATGTGTGGATGTAAAGACAGCACTCTTACAGCTTGAAAGTGAGGGAAGAAGTTTGCTGGAAACATCTAATGAGACTTCACATTTGGGAAATTTCTTTCAAAAATGACTGACCAACATCACAGCTTGAAGATAGGAGATTGGAACGTAAGGACCTTGAATTAAGGACGAAAACTGGAAAATTTGAAGCAGGAGATGCAGAAGAACGCAGTGTCTGTGCTAGGTGTTAGTGAAGTGAGGTGGAAGGGACATGGCGAAATAAGAAGTGGTGATTATGCAGTGAATTATTGTGGGGGTGACAGGGCTGAAAGAGGCGTAGCAATAGTAGTGCATAAAAGCGTAGTGAAAAGTGTTGTTAAGAAGAGTGTGTATAGTGACAGACTGATTGCTGTTAAGTTGAAGGCAGAACCAGTATTTTGACAGTGCAAGTGTACATGCCAACATCGGAGTATGAAGATGACGAAGTGGAAGAGCTGTATGATATAATTGAAGAAATTCTTGAAGAGGATGGAAAGGGCGCGACAAATACGATTATAATGGGAGATTGGAACAGTGTGGTTGGAGATAAAGCACATCACAACACTGTTGGACCATATGGACTGGGAAGGAGGAATCAGAGAGGTCAAATGCTTATTGACTTCTGTGAAAGAAATGGACTTGTTATAACAAACACATGGTTCAAAAAACCTAAAAGAAGATTGTACACGTGGAAATCACCAGGGGATAGGAGTCGATATCAATTGGACTATGTACTAGTGAAACAGCGATTCAGGAACAGTGTGAAGGATGTGCAGACACTGCCTGGAGCAGATATTGACTGTGACCACAATTTTCTGGTTGCAACGATCTGCACCAGGTTGAAGAAAATCATGAGGTTCTAAAGGCAAAAACCAAGATGGGATTTGGAGAAGCTATATGCTCAACGACAGAAAGTACACAATATGCTACGAGAAAAACTTGGTGCAATCAAATGTGAAAGTGGGAATGTGGAAGTGCAGTGGAACAATATCAAGAAATGTGTGTTAGATACGAGTGATTTGGTTGGAAAAGTCGAGTGGAGAGCAAGAAAGCCATGGATTACACAGCAGATGATCAGTAAAATGGATGAACAAAGGAAATGGAAGAATGTCAACAACAAAGAAGGAAGGAAAAACTACAGAAGTCTGAGGGACGAACTGAAAAGAGCCACGGACAACGCCAAGAAGCCTTGAAAGCATATGCGATGAGATTATAGAATTTCAAAGAACAGGACATTATGATTTAATGTACATGAAGACAAAGGAACTAGGTTGGAAAGAAAACCATGGGATTCAAAACATTGGCATCGAAGACTCTCAAGGGAATATAATAATAGATCAGAGACGAGTACTGCAAATTTGGGAGAATTATATCACAGAGCTCTACGATCGAGCTAATCAACCAGAACACCTAGACATCGAACCCAAAGCTGAAGTAGATGAAGATGCAAAGTGAAGTGGAAAAAGCTATCAAGGAGATGACGGATAAGAAGGCTATAGGGGATGATGATGTACCTGGGGATGTACTCAAACTGTTGGGAGAAGATGGTCTGACTAATGACACAGCTGATCAGCAGCATATATGTAACTGGAGAGTGGCCCACAGATTTCATTGAAGTTACAATGATTGCCTTAAAGAAGAAGCCCAAAAGTACAAAATGCAGCGACCATCGCACAATCAGCATCATCGCACATGCAGCAAAGATAGTAGTGAGGATACTTAGAAGAAGGATTGAAAGGAAGACTGAGGATGCGCTTGGAGAAGATCAGTTTGGATTTAGGAGAGGAAAAGGAACTTGGGATGCTGAGAATAATATCAGAACGAACCTTGGTCATAGATGAGGAATTGTGTGCTTGCTTCATAGACTGGCAGAAGGCATTTGACCGTGTTAACTGGACCAAATTAATGCAGATCCTAAAGCAAACCGGGATAGATGGGCGCAAAAGAAGATTGATCAACAAATTGTACACAGAACAGAGTGTTAAAGTATGACTGGACCAAGGGAGACAAGAAGTGTGAAAATTGGAAGAGGAGTTAGACATTGTTGCTAATTGTCGCCGATTCTATTCAACTTATACAGCAGCTTACCAAGGAAGCTCTTGAAGGGGTTGGAGACTTCAAAATAGGAGGTCAAGTAATTCGCACTGTGAAATATGCAGATGACCTTGTGATACTGGCTAAGGAAGAAACGGTGTTACAGGGCATGATTGATAGACTTGTTGAAATTGGAAGATGTTATAGAATGGAAATGAATGTGGAAGAAACTAAGGTAATGAGAATTTCAAGGCAACTGTTCGCAATAAAAATTATGGTAGATCAAAAGCAATTGGAGAATGTGTACAATTTGCTGATCAATCTTCTTTCGCGCCTGTCTATCCCAGTTCCCTTTAGGATCTGCATTAATTTGGTACAGCTGACATGGTCAAGGCTGTGAGGTCTCTATGAGTCAATCTGCAGCCACTCTATGGATTTGTCTTGGTATACACATTCCATACATTTGTTACAAGAAGTGTAACTCTAAATACAGATAACATTTTCCAGCTGCACCACATCCATAATGGGAAACAATTTATAAGCAAAAAGTTTCTGAGCAACAGGTACCATTCTAGACAGAGAACATGCAGAAGACATGTGCTGAGTAAATACTGGGCAAAATTTGGGCCAGATTGGAGACAGCTCCAAGGAAATCACTGGACTCACTTGCACAGCGAAGGCTGAGACTACATCATCATCATCATCACAAACGAAATAGAATTGCTGCATTTAAAGCCATATAAGACAACTGTGGTTCACAAACTATGACAAAGATTGTAAGGAAAACTTAGTTTTGTGAATTAGTACCTGCATAGGGTGCATGCTGGAGAAATTACCCCAGTGTTTGTTCTGTTTAGTGATGAAGCTTGGTTTCATCGCAGTGGATATGCGAACTCTCACAATAACATAAACTGTCATGTTAATTCATGGAGTGCTATTACATGATGTTAAGTTTGGTGTGTGATGTGTTATGAGTGCAATAGGATTACTGGGGCCATTCTTTTTTCTGAGACCATGAATTCACACAAGTGAGTAACATATTCTGACACCATTCTTTGATCACCAATCTGATTACACAAGGACCTATGTTTTTCTTCAGCAAGATAATGCAACAGCTCACACCATGAAGAAATGAAGAAATATTACACAGAGTCAAGGAGGAGAGGAATATCCTACATACAATAAAAAGAAGAAAGGCTAACTGGATTGGTCACATCTTGCGTAGAAACTGCCTTCTAAAACACGTGATTGAAGGAAAGTTTGAGGGAAAGACAGAAATGATGGGAAGACGGGGAACAAGGTGTAAGCAGCTACTGGATGACCTTAAGGAAAAGAGAAGATACTGGAAGTTGAAAGAGGAAGCACTAGATCACACCCTGTGTAGAACTAGCTTTGGAAGAGACTACGGACCTGTTGTAAGACAGACTACAGAATGAATAAATATGTAAATTTGATATATTAATTTTATATTCCTTTGTACTAATGTCTCCCTGAGGTTTGTGATTTATCACCGAAACGTTAATGGAGTTAATGTATATGGATTTGTGATTTTATATATATATTGTGTGCATTTGTTAATGTATGTGGGTGATTATAGTCACAATGAATGGAGCTAATAATTTAAAAATATTCCTTTTTGTTCATCATACTGCAGTCACTAAGTGGTAGCTCTGAAGATGATGCCTGCATAGTATGCAATTTTCTGACAGCACAAGTGCTTAGCAGTTGGTCTATGAAGGTCATGCTTATTTCTAATGTTAACGATGTGTATGATTGAATTTGCCCGAAGATGTTCTAGGTTATTTTCAGTAATGTTCACCACTCCAAGTATGCATTTGCGTGCAATTTCTTAAATAGACTTTTACATGAATTTCTAGGTTTGACACTAGCCATAAATCTAGTAATTTTTCTTTTTAAAGTAAACATTATTTTCCTGTTTATACTTGTTTTCTTTGTACAGTACATCAGAACCCTTTATTTTCAATGAAAGCGTAGGGATTGTGAAACAGAAGAGACTACAGAATGAATGAATGAATGAATGAATGAATGACCAACTGCATGAAGTAAATTACAAGTGTCATTTACTTATAGCTTATTTAATGATGCTGGCAGCAGCTAGGGCTATGAGACAACAAAGGAGCTGTGGCCTAAGTTGAGTCATTGTCCTGGAATTTACCTGGACAAACTGAGGAAAACCAGAAAATACCTGTCAGGATAGCAAAGATTTGAACACAGCACCTCTCACAAATGAAACAGGAGCACTATCCACTTGACCGTCGTGTCTGATTAAAAGATATTTCTTAAGTTAATAATATGTACATGGAACCCACATTCATTAACATAATATAAAGGTTTATATCAGGTCAGCATGTGTAAACAAAACAAGCATATGTGCTCACCACACTGTGAACACGTATGCTGACTAGCTGACAGTCCTGCAGCTAGTCAAGATAAGTCCTGCCTTGTACGTACGTGAGGCTTCACAACAGCTTCCGTACTTGAATCTGCCCTCAACCACACGAATTTGGTCCACACCCTCGTACACTTTTTCCTTTAAGATACACTTTAATGTTACTCTCCCAACTATGCCTAGGTCTCCTGAATGGTTTTACAACTTAAATTGTTGTATGTGAATTTCTCATTTCTCCCATAGCTTCTACATGCCTCATGTGTCACTTCCTCCTTTATTTTATTTCCCTAATGACATTTCGCAAAGAGTACAAATTACAAAGCTTCTCACTATATAGTTTTCTTCACCCTCCTGTCATTCTCTCCCTCTCAGATCCAAACATTCCCCTCAGAACACTCTGTCTGTCCTCTTCCCATAATGTGACAGACCAAGTCTCATGCACGGGTAAAACACAAGATAAAATCTATTTTATTGATACAAATAAAACATGAACAGATGAGCAGTACTGCCCAACTGCTGTTGATAAAATCTCCATATTCAGTAATGCTAATACCAAACCATCCTCCCTACATTAAATGCCACTAATCCAAAACTGCACCTTAGCCAGTTCCATCCACCTCCCATTCTCACAACCTATTTCCCTAAGATCCATCTTACTAATTGACTAACTCCTGGTGGCAGAACCAAAAGATTCAACACTGCTACTAGCACAGCCTGCCATATGACATATTCCTCAGCCGATTTCATCGACCTCTCATACCCACAACCCATTTCCACATCACACCAGAATTAAATGCCTGGTGGGAGCTGCTGACCATAATTTAAATGAGATCTGCATAAGGAAGGCTATGAAATGCCATCAACTTAACCTGACATTAGACGTTTTGAGCATCACGGTGCGTGATGGGTATACTTGGCATTAGATATGAAAGGGTTAATATTTCCCTCTGTCAATCTTTCAGGTGATAACTTTTCAAAATGTTTCCATACCAATACTCAATGGTAAAGGTAAAGTCATCCCTGTACACACCATAAAGGCATATAGGCGGAGCCAAGGTATAGTGCCACTCAACCTTGGCACAAGATTGAGGCAAGTGGTTATTCTTATACCCCAGCTGCTTTACGCCTGGGAAAAGAAACTCCCAGTACCCATTGAATAAGAAGCTGGGTGGACCCCAGAGTTAGTCTGGACATCTTGCAGAAAAGAGATGAATCTCTTGCCCCTGCTAGGGATTGAACCCCAAAATGCCCAGACCATAGCCAGTCACTATACCGACTATACTATCCAGACTCCTACCAATATTATATGTGTGTATAATATTTTACCTTTTCTGCTACATATTCATACCACTGCAATGTACTTGGGATATCTACCCGATCACTGCTAGGGAAGGTGGGTTATGCTACAGTTGTTCTTAAACCTTTACAGTCAAAGACTTCAACTTGCACTAAAAATTTGTAAGGAAAATAAAAATAATTATAATATACTGTTAATGAATTTCTGTCTTTTGTTAACTGCACTAGTACTCAGGTTTTATCATGAGACGTACCTTTCCAATGCTTCTAGCTTGAGGGCCTTCAACTTCCTAATGCGCAGACTGGTGGGGAACTCAGCTGAAAGAGCTTTGAGGCATGCATCGGCCACTTCAAGCCTGTTGCAATCCAGGGCTGCCACACACACTTGCTCCAGTACTAGAAGCCCTGAATACATAATAACTAATGAAACAAATGAGCAGGTTTCAACTCCATACTGTTCGCTCAGAATGGTACATTCACATCCTACAACTTACTACATTGTGGCCGCAACATTCAATATCACAAAGAAATGCAACTTACTTTCATCACCAAATTTGTGGATCTTCTTTTGTAGTATTCTCTCCCACAAGTCAACTACTTCAACGCTCTTCCGTACATTTTCTTCTCTCCAAAATCTAAATAAATCTCGTACGTCTATAAAATCAAAATATGTACCTTAATTCTGATATTACTTTACAGTACAAGCCGATGCACTGCACCCCCCCCCCCCTCTCTTTTCCCTTCACCGCTAATATTCTGGCTGACTGTCAATATGTACAAGCGTCAGATCAACATAATTTTCCTGTTTTTACAGAATTTAAATGTATATACATTAAGAGACACGCACATTTAAGATCTTTACTCACCGGACCAACCCATTTCGTGACAACACACGTCCATTCCTTGCGCATATGTTACACTCACACACACACACATCCACACACGAAAGTCTACCTGTCCGTTTACCACAAGTTCAACCCACGGATCCTACTACAAACAAATATGCTGACATGTGTGCACGTTTATCGAGTACCGTGCAAATGTCATAGATTCAGTGCACACAATTGCTTCACGAACGCACTCAAACTGGGGCTCGTTCAACTGCTCGTGTTAAGGAGCTGCGAGCAACATAGGTGTTTGTGGTCATTTAACTTATGATGGTTCCAGTGGGTTGGGTGTATGCTGTTGTTGCCATGCCATACTTTTTAGACTTCACTATATGTTACTGCAGTATTTGTGGGATTTATGTAATGCTTGTGAGAATGAATTTGGATCTTTGATCTGTTACGGAGTTTTAGAATTAAAAGTTTTTTTTATGTCGGATGAACTATGGATTATCAATGGAAGTGACATGTTGTGGGTTGCATTTAACTATTGTTATGCAGTGTTTTAATAATAATGTTTTAACAGCGATGAGAACCACGGTTACGTCGAGCAAGCTCATGGATGGTTGTTTTAGAGTATTATTGTTATGCAGTGTTTTAGCAGTGAATTACATTCGAATGTTTTAACAGCGACGAGAACCAAGGTTACGTCGAGCAAGCTCATGGATGGTTGTTTTTAGAGTATTATTGTTATGCAGTGTTTTAGCAGTGATGTACATTCGAATGTTTTAACATACATGAGAACCAAGGTTATGTCGAACAGGATCATGGATAGTTGTTCTGGAGTATCAGAACGTTTTTAGCATTCAGTGTAACTGCAAGTATATTAGTGATTAAAGAAAGTTCTTTTTCGAGAACTCTAAATCCAAGTAAGGAGGCTGCAATGGAGAATAGGGTGAGCCCCGTTTCTTGTCCTGTGTGTACACTGTACATGCGGGAAGGTGTTACACTACAAAAACATCTTGAGACTCATCCGAAGGATCAAGTGATTGCGCATTGGTTAAGATTTCTGCAGGAGATGGCACTGGCACTACGGAGAACCAGAGTGACAATCAAACATTATCAGTTGCTGGACCTGGCAATCGGGAACTAATATCAAGTTCTCAGTGCTTTCCACCTAGCAGCAGTCACTTCACAACAGCCATAACATACCAACATTTCCTGAGTAGTAATGGCTGTGCCACAAGTGCTGTTATGCCACAGTATATCTCCTTTCCTGCCATAATGTCAGCACCCAGTGCTGATCATTCAGCTAGTAATCAGGCTACTTTCATGCAAATGGTGTACAGCCCTTACCTGGTTCAACAGCAGCAACAGCAACAGTATCAGTTGCTGAGCTCGGTGACTTCACCATCATTTCAGCAACCTTTCATTCGCCATGTGGTGCCATCCTATGCCACACATAATGTTCCCCAGCCACAAATCAATGTCGCTTCCATTTCAGTTCCTCCGACTGTTCCATATCAAGCCAGTGATTTTCCGACAGGCCATGCCCCACAAGAGTTGCGAAACACAAGTAATGTAATTTCTTCTTCAGTTTCTCTTCCCCCTTCCTCTTCCAGTTCTTTCTGTCCTTCCTCATTGTCCTGTACTGTATCTTCAGGAAACATTTTGCTTTCCTCAGCGAGGGAACAGAGTACCAGTCACAATGAACAAGATACTGTAAACAAACCAAGAGCAGTTTCATCAGATCAACATAGAAATGTTTCTGTTTCAAGTGGAATAGTACAATGCTCAAAGCAGCAACTGGTAGAAGAACCTGTCATAGCTGATGTTCCCAAAGAAGATTCAGGTGTGCCCAGCAGTACTGGTGGCACTGGCACAGATTACAGTGGTGTAGCAACGCAAACAAATGACATATTTTGTGAGGATGATGACCAGAAGAGCCCTTGTGTGGTGAAGGATGTGCAGGGGGCTATTAGTTTGGAAGATGCAGCCAGTAGTGTGCAGCAGGAACTGCTGAAAGGTGAATCAATAAATGTGAGGGTGAGGAGGGATCTGAATGATGTGGCTGTCAGTCCAATGGTGCATTCACATGATTCTGGTTCTGAGGAGAGTATAGAGGATGAATATGTGGACAGAAGAAATGAGGACTTGTCACAGATGTCAGGTGTTCTAAGGAGTACTCTGAGAATCCAGACGCCTCCCATTAGTGTAGCAGATAGTGATGAGTACATCACGTCTGACAGGCAGTATTCTTCGCAGGGTGAACCTAGTACAGAAGAATCTGCTGTGAAAGAGATGTCAGAATTGTGTCCAGAAAAGTGTGAAAAGCTTGATGAGAAAAAGGAAGAAAGTTCTAACAGGTTCCCGGATCTGGACTCATCTGAGCCTGTTAGTGTAATTGAAATTGATGGGATTCGGATCCTTGTGCCATCACATTTCTTGGAAAATGCACCTTCATTGTTGGGGGTCAAGGGCCCAGCAGATGACCCTCCTGCTTCTGTGCCACTTGGCTTGTCCCTCTCTCCTGAAGATAAAATTCATCATCCCAGAGAGACAGAGCCTGAAGAATCCCCTGTGCCAAGTTTGAATATCCAAACAGATGAAAAGATGCCACCTCGAGGAGAGCTGTCAGAACAGGAGAGTGTTGGGGGCAGTGAGAGCTCTGTGTGGGTTCAGGTGAGTTGGTCAGGCTCTGCCCTTCTATCTTATGGAGTCTGGTATTTCAGAATTTTACTTGTAAATTCTTGGTGTGGAATATGCATAGAATTTAGCGAACAGCTTCCAAATGCATGTATAGTGACCAGTCTGATGTAGCAGATCCAGTTTTTGTAAGAATTAGAAAGTGTAAGTGAAAGCAATTTCATTGAAGGATTAGGAGAGGGATCAGTAAAACATGTATTGAGTGGTCACCACATTGTGAAGTTTTTCTCTAAGTTTTAGTAATGACTTAACATAAACCGTTGTAACCTTATGAGATTTGAGGCTCCCACTATGGCAATTATAAAGAATGCTGTGTTCTGGAATATGATGCTGTGATGGCCTGTAGGAATTTGCCAGTGATTCAGAGAAACATGCTACCTCTGTATTTATCTTTCTGCCCTGAAGATGGTGGTATATTCCTCTGAAACATCAGTAAATTTCTGATAGATTATATGTTGTCACATACCAATCAACTTTATGAGTTTTTTTTGCAGAGGTAAAGATTTGTGTTTCCATATTGTGGATTGTGACTTCTCATAATCTGGTAGGTGTTTACCACTGTTTTTGGGGAACACACTGGCTCCATCTTCCATTTGCCACAATATACAATTTCTTATATCAGAATATCACAATGCGAATGGTCTAACCACCACAGCCATTCAGCGTCATCAAATTTGCATATTCAGTTTCCTGAAGGAACAAATTTCTTTTTGAAAGTCTGTTACTGAGTCTTGTGTGTCAGCTGTTTCATGCATTGACATGGCCAGAGAGGCAGATGACAAAGTGGTGCTATGCAGTTTTGTTTGTAGAGAATATTTAATCCTGGCGTACATTTTCCAAAAATATAGGAGCCACCTGAAATTCTAGATACCAGAAGATGACATGAAGCAAGTTCCATACTGAGGATCCACAAATATTAGGTGCCATTATACCAAATTTAGTCACCCATGATTTGCGTCCCCTTTATCTAATCAATGTAATAAATCATTTCTTGGAAACATATTCTCTATATTTTGCAAATCTGCTTTGTTCTGTTTTGCAGCAAGAAGTTTAGTAAGTTTCAGTATCTATTGTGTGGCAAGTGAAAATAATTTTCCTATCATCACAGATGTTGCCATGAGAACTGAAGTCTCATATTTTAAATCTTTCCTTCATTGACTTCCACAAATTTGTGTTAACCTTGATTTCAGGCTTCCGCTGCGATGTTGAGGAGATCTGCGCTCTTCTGGGATATTATGCGGCGTCGTGTGGTAATTGTTTACCAACGTTTTGGGACAATGTGTTGGTCCCATCTTCACGGGTCAAGTAGGACTCTTGACCCGTGAAGATGGGACCGAAATGTCGGTAAACAATTACTACAATATGCCGTGTAATATCCCAGAAGAGCGCAGATCTCAAATTTGTGTTGTTTAAATGTTTCAGTGTAGTGGTTTACACTGTTGCTTTATAGTTGAGATATCATGGGTTCAAATAATCAGTTAAATCATCATCTAACACAAATATGTATTTTTGTACTATAAGCAAGCTGCTTGTTTCAGTCCTTCCAAACCATCATCAGCCTTGTATATAAAAATTTAAAATAAAAGTAAAAGTGTAAACTTATATATACTTTTTTTTGTGAGATCTCACATTATATGTTATTTATTACAATTTTATTAATGGTAAAATGCCTCTGTAGTAGCTTTATCTGTAGAAGTTGTGTTTTATTGTATTCTCATTTGATCCTTTAAAATGTCAAGTAATAAAGCCAAATTTTTATCCAGTACATTAAAGGCAAAATTATTGCATTAATTTTTTTAAGTTTTGTAAAAAAATTATGTAGTTCTAAGTTTTCAAACATGTGTGAGGTGTATATGCTCTTCTGTTGTTAATTTCCCCTGTGCCCACTCTCAAATGTGTTCCAGTTAGTCCTTCACAGTCATCTTACAAAAATGCATTTGATGTTACATAACCACAACAGTTGATATAGGCTTGTAATGGGTAAACACGCAGTACAGTGTTCTTTCAATTTCAGAATGTGTACTTGATATGAATCTGAGCCATTGTCTAAAACAGTCTGTGGTATGTTTGTGACAGGCATTTCGAGAGAAGGAAGTGTCCACATCATATGACCTGCTGGCTAGGGAGCGATGGGAGCTTTCAGATGGCTCTGATGCAGATGTAATCCTGGAGCATGAGGCCACAGCATCTGTCATTGAAAAACAGGATAAATGTGTGACAAGTGGTGAGGAGAGAAGGAAGGATAGAGAAAATAGGATTTATAAATGTGGGACATGTGGAGAACCATTCAACTGTCCCAAGGAGCGGCGTGTTCATAGGAGCAATGTCCATTCTGATGATAAGAGTGGATGTAGCAAAATGATGGCTTCAGCAAGTGGGGCTAAAGTCAGCACAGGCGTAGAGCGAAGAAAACAAGTATACAAGCGAAAAGCAAGACTTAAGAAAGTGATAAAGGAAGAAGATGATAAGTGTTGTGTGAAGACAGAAGAGCCACAGTTTATGGGAGTGTTCCTTGAAGAAGATACAGAGACAAAGATGGAGATGGAAGATGGAGAGCAGCTCCCAGAGAATGTGTCTGCTACGGTTGATACGGTGGAGACAGGAGAAGTGCTGAAACATGAACCTGACTTAGAAGCAAGTACCATCTACCCTTGTAGCATTTGTACTGAGGTATTTACAACTACCAAGCTACGGACTAGTCATGAACACAAGGTCCACAAGAAGCCTAAAGAAAAGAAAAATGTATGTGCCACTTGCAAAGAAGTCTTCACTAGTGATTCTGAATATCAGTCGCATCTTCAGACGCACCCGCTTGAATGTTTGCAGTGTGGAAAATATTTCTACAGACGTCAGAACCTCGAGTTACACTTAAAACGACATCTTGGTATCAAGCCCCACAAGTGTACCATATGTGACAAAGCATTTGTAACAAAACAGAAGCTTGCAGAACATACCAACTCTCACACGGGCAATGCACCGATCAAGTGCCCGCTCTGCGATGAGACATTTAGGAGGTACAGCAACCTCATCCAGCACAAGCACCGACATCACATGAACATCAAGAAGAAGGTAAAGGATTTCATTTGTCATTGTGGTGAGATATTCCACTCAAAGAAAAAGCTAGAGTGGCACAAAGAAATACATGAAGAGAAGCCCAAGTGTTGCACCTACTGTAGTGAGCGCTTTGTTCATGCATCAAGTCTGACAAGACACATTCGCAAAGCACATGATTGTCGTTATGTGCCGAAGTGTGGGCGTGAAGTGGAAAATGTGGAGTGCAAGTTGTGTGGATATGTGTTCTTGAAAAGTTCACTGCCAGTACACATGCGTATGCATAGTGGCCAACGTCCATATTCTTGTCACGTGTGTGGGAAGGACTTCACAACTAAGTGGAACCTGCAGCTGCACCGGTGGACTCATGCAGCGCGCAGTACAAAGCCCTTCAAGTGTTCCTTGTGCAAGAGTGCGTTCTTTCGTCGTAATGATTATACTGCGCACATGCACGCACATCGCAACGTCCGGCCATACACTTGTAACCACTGTGGTTGCCAGTTCATACGTAAGTATAACTGCCTGCGTCATGTGCGGGAGCATGAAGTTGGCAAGTCGTTCAGCTGTAATGTTTGTGGGAAGCTGTTTCACCGTAGTTATTACCTAAAGGAACATTTACGTGTGCATAGTGGGGCTCGGCCATTTGCCTGCCACATCTGTGGGAAGGCTTCCAGTACTAAGTCCAACCACAATAAGCATGTGAAAATTCATCATGCCAGGGAGCCAGTTAATACAGAGGGATGAGCTAAAAATTTAAATTCATTTTGTTCTGTGCCATATTCATTTGAGTGCAGACGTACCTAAATCAGCTGTAGAAAGCAAAGGATTGAAAGGAATAATTTATGAAACTTCATTTACAGATATGCATTGTATGAAGTCTTGTATTCATTGTTTTGATTTTCTCATGAGAAGTGCTAAACTTCATTGATTTGTTAAAAATGAAGTATGCAAGGATATACTAAGATCTGAGATGTGTAAGGTGTTGGTAACAGACTGCAGTTATCCTCGATGCATTGAAAGTACCTCATTTAATGCACACATTTTTGCTGTAATATTGTACTAGTCATGTGTTTTCTTAAGCTCAGAGAGACAGACACTGACATGTATTGCTAATTTCGTCTAGCAATATTTTGATTTCCAGTGAAGATGGTATGTTTGTGGCTGACACCTCATCTTGTTTTAGAGAAACTTTATAATGCTGTGATTGTTATTTTGTGGTCTTTCATAGACTACAGATCATAAGTAGTGCTACTTTGTAAGTGTTGTGTGCCCAGAGCTTGCATGTGTTCCAGTTTTAGCTTACCATCAGCATGTTATATGCTGTAATTTTGTGAGATAAACTACTGATATGACACTCCACTTAAGTTAACTACAAGAAAATCTATGTTTTTCTTGTAGTTATGTTTTGTAATGCCATAATCCTTGTTTCAAAACCTTTCATAGATTTTTTTTTTTGTGGCAGATACCAGCATGTGACATATATTGCATATTCAGGGTAAATAACTTGTATCATAATGTTTAAATATACACCATCAAAGTCCACCCTGTTTAATCATATTGGAGTGGTGAATAAACAGGTATTGTCATACATTTCATAAGTGTGCTTTGATGGTCTGTGTGTGTGTGTGTGTGTGTGTATTACCAAGTACACAGTATTATTAATCATTTCAAAACATGCACATTGGTGTTAAATGTATTATGTTACTCTCTAATTGCTGTGTGTAAAAAGCACTGACATACCAGAGCTGTAAACTAAATGTGTTGCTTTATGGGTTTACTTTTAGCCACTTCATCCGTTTTAATGTGTTAACTTCTTTTCTGTGTACTTGCAATCAAAAGTTTCAAAAATGTTTATTGGCAAAAATATGGCTCTTAGTTTTACCATACAGTAGAACCCTGTTAAGAAGTCTTTCAAGGGACCAGAGGATTAGGGACTCCTTAAGCGGGAAGACTTCTTAAGAGGGAAGCTTATTAAAAGCAATAGGATTTAAAAAATCAGACTTCTTATAGGGGAAAACTTCTTATCTGGGTTCTACTGTATTTTGTCCATGTGTCACAGTTCATGTATCATGGAGCAGGTTCTTTATGAAGTTTGAAGTGGGTTGGTTAAAAGTGCACATCAGTAATGGACACCTTACATGGAGACCCACAGATGTTGTGCGGGCATCTTGAGTGTAAATGATGCAGTATTTATTGGGGCAAAAAATGTTTCAAACAAGAGTTGTGGAAAGAAACTGAAACACACATTTTATGCCAATTTCGAGAATTAAACAAAAGGGAGCAAATAGACCAGATCTGTTGTAATATGCATACATTTTGTGAACTTGCATACATTTCATAAACTTATTAATCCTTTTTTGACTTGGAAATTTACAGGTTGTAGAATATTAACTTGCTCAAAATTCCCTGTACAACAGAAATTACTTGCTTTACTTAATTATGCTGTTGCCAAATTAAGTTAGGTATCAGTGAAGCCTGATATGCCAGTGTACACCACGTGTGGTATTTGAATAAATACAGTTGTTAATTTTAAACATCTTGCTTGTTGTTGTTTTGTAGGGATTTTAGAAATTATATATACATTATTTTAAATTAAGGGTGTGTAATTTGATATGCACTGCTGACAAGAGGGTCATCTTTTACCATGCGAGTCTTTGGGAGGAGTTCTAAAGTAGGGATGCTAATTGTTATGCTGTGACATTTATTGGATTTGTATTACACAGCTTCATCTTTCACAAACATCCCGTGTAATGGTGGGGCATTTCTGGTGTGTAATGTGTCCTCAGTTTCTTAACTTTATTTGAACTTTAAATCTCCTGTTCTATACTACTATCACTCTATTTAATTTGGAGGGTAACTGTGTATTCTCTGGGAGTATGGGAGTGTAAATCTTGTTCTGAATGCCTGGCAGCCATGTGTACTGGAAAGTGAAATCCTCAGCTAGCTGCACTCTGCACATGGACTGTTTCAGTAATGTGATTCGTGGCTTGTGAAGGTTAATACGTGTCAGTCATATGTAAGAAGGTGGACTGCTGATTTCAGAATTTTTGTTATGTGTGTGAAACATGATCCTGATGCAGTTTTTACTACAAATACTCTTATAGGTTTGGTTATACATGCTGATGCATACAGTGTTCCCTCGAAACAGTTTGCTGCAGAAGTTGCATCATGTGAAAGTGCAGCTGCATGGGCTGGCAATACCAGCACGTACATTCTTTGTAGGGATGGCGCTAGACTGGTTACTAGAAATGGGTGCCTGAGGCAAAACATGCGCATGTCCCCCTCCTCCACCCCCCCAAGGCAGATTTTTTTTTTTTTTTTGTGGAAAACAAGAAAATCTTTGTTACCTATTTTGAAGAGGCACACAATACATCACTGAAGTACTGTGGGATTAACATTATTTGAATTCTTTGTCATTTTCTGTCAAATTTTGCACCCCACTTTACTGGGCACCCTAGGTAGCCACATGGTTTGCATATATGGATTGACTGCCCCTGATTCTCTGTTTCTTTCATGCTGACACATGCTTGAAAGTACAGCTGATGGATCTGTAGTGGCGTGTTGAATCTGCCTGCTTCCAGACTTTGCCACTGCTCGTGATGTAAATTAGTGTTCTGAACACTGTGTATGTGCAATTTTTAGTTTAATGTAATAGAATGCCTAATCTGTAGGTGTTTTATAAATATTTTATTGTTATTCACATGTTAGTTTGTAGACAATTTGGGACAGAAACAAGTTTTACAGTATGTCACTGGTAATGAAGATGAAGGTAAAAGATCTGATGCTGGTAATCTGTCCAAGTTTTGAGTGCTTCATCTTTACAGTATAAGTGGCTGGATCTTACCCAGGGATGTACTTAACTACAGTTCTCTTTGTATACACAATATTTGATGCCAAATTGTTTTCCGCTTTGTAGTAAATGTTGTTGAAACAGGAGTGTCAAATGATGACAGATTTGACAAAAAATTTTAAGCATTTAATGTCTATTTATGTTAAAGTATACTGCATGATACACTTTATTTGGTGGAATTTTAGCATGGTTCTCATTCTGATGGACTGGGAGGACTTCATGAATTTTGGGCTCAGTTCTACAGAAGCCTTCCCTCCCCCCCCCCCCCCCTCCTCCTATGAGGTCTGTTTTATCCATAACATCCTCCCTGGTCTGAGCAAAATTACTTTTTGGTTTTAAATTTTATAATTCTGTTCGCCGATGTGGCTAATAGTGAATCTGGATGTGATTTCCAAAATGCTGGTCTCCGTAGAGCAGCGGTCGCCAACCGTGGTCCGCGAGAAAATTTTGGTGGTCCGTGGAGAAATTTGGACATTATTTGCAATTTTTATGTTTATTATACTGTTTCATTATATTCTGATTCATCTTCAACAAATATCACACTAATAATGTTGTTATAATTAAACAAGTGCATTTCATATTAATAAAATGGAACTTTTATGATCATTATTTTATAGATGTTTGTACCTTTTTAAAAAAAATTCATGTTAGTGGTCCGCGGGATTCAAAATTGTGAGTTTAGTGGTCCGTGAGGTCCGAATGGTTGGCGACCGCTGCCGTTAGAGGACCCATTTTAATGCCACTCAGGCACAATATCAGTTACTTTGTTTTAATATTGTAATTGTCTTACCCAGTCCAAGATTGGATGTGAATGTGATCTGACAAAGTGTTGGGGATATTTTAAAATGTTGCATCATTTAGTCAGTACGGCCAGTAAGTAGTTGCAGGGTGCTGTAATTTACATGCAAATAGGCAAGTGCCCATTCTTCACCTGGGATATAGTTGCTTTTCTCATCGGTATCACAGTGTGTAGTAACTACAACTTTAAATAAGGAATAACACCCAAATAATGAAATCAATGTGTTTACTCATGTAATTAAAAGCACTGTGGGTGAGAACTCAAATCACATGCAAAAACTGTACCGAAACATGAAATCTGAGTTAAATTTTATATTAGTCTCAATGTGAATTTTTGAATTCACTGTTTAAAACACCAACGAAATGCACTTCACTTTCACTTTTATTATGTATATTAATCAACCCCTACATATGTTTTTGGTCTTATATAAGGCCATCTTCAGGGGGTTCATAAACTACGTTCATTTTACATCCAATGTTACGTCTGCCATTATACTGGTGCAATCTCTTTGTATATAAGTTACAATCACTTACAAAGTCAGAATATAAAATGTATATAAAAACACAGAGTATAAAAATCCTTAAAAATTCGTCAAAATTCGTGTTAAAATAGTAAAATGCAGCAGTGTGGATTATTATGTTATCTCTACACCTTTGGCTGTTTTTGTTCTTGGTTTTGTATATTTGATGGTCATTTAGTAATTATGTCCTGCTGTTTATGTCGTCTGTGTCTCATGCTGCGGTATGTAGGGGTTGATTAATACATAATAAAAGTGAAAGTGAAGTGCATTTCATTGATGTTTTAAACAGTGAAATGAAATCGGAGGTTTCCACAGCAGTGTTGCTTGGGATTCAAGTCTTCTAGGATGTGACCCTCTATTCTTGGGTGAAGTTTGAAAGGAATGTAGTGCCTCCATCTTCAGGGTCAGGCAGTCCAACAAGAATAGCCTACGCAAAATTTACATTGGCTATTCTTGTTGGACTGCTTTGACCCTGAAGATGGAGCTGACATGATCCAGATGTCAGGAACCACGCACCTTATGACACAGTGTCACATCCCAAAAGACATTTACTGCAGCACTATTTTAACAGCTAAGGCTATTGTATATATCGACAAGTGTGCAGAATAAAGTGCATAATATCTTTGGGTGTTGTCTGTAGTGTGTAACCGAAAGGGACACAATAGTTGCATTTTCATATGTACGCACGAGCTTGCAAATATTGCATGTATTTCGTTTGAATCAGTATTTCACAAGTCAAGACTTTTCTTACCCTGCTGTTATCTTTTACCAAGGAACAACATATGGACAGGAAATTTGACATATCCATAGTAGTAAGTGCCTTTCCTTTAGCCAGTGTGCATCTTTTTATCTTACTGGTCTTTGTTGTCCCAATAATTTACTTAAAAATGCTGTGTCACCCACATACTGACCCAGTTTTATCATGACATCCCTACATGTCACTTCACATTTGTGTGACCAGACCGTGTTGCTGTTATTGTGCATTGTCTTTTGTAGTCAAATTTTATTTAATTTGAGAACAGATGTGACTATGGATTATGATGTGTGAATATTATCTATGTCTGCCCATTACAGCTGAAGTCATAAGGGTTCCTGTAAAATATTTATGTTGTTGAAACTTGTGGGAATAAAGTTATACTTTGTATATATTTATGGCGACTAATTTTGACATTTAATCCCAAAGTGTGTTACTTACTCAACTGATGTAGTAGCTACAGACTAGATGATCTGGGGTTTGAATCCCAGTGGGGGTGACATTTTCCGAACCCATCCAGACTGGTGCTGAAGCCCACCCAGTCTCCTGTGCAATGAGGACCGGGTCTCTTTCCTTGGGTTAAAGTAGCCAGGGTGTGGCATTGACCACCCACCCCCTCCTAGTGCTGGGGTTGAGTATGGGTAGAGTTGTACCTCTGTGCCTGCTTGGCATGTAACGGGCAGCTTAACCTTACACACAGATATTCTGCTGTCAGGGCATATTTCAACTGGTAAAGTAGGCCATTTGCTGGTGTAATGAACGACAGGCTTTGATTCCTGGAAAATGCAATGGGAGTTTTAATCTCCATGTTGAACCCAATATTATGGCCTACCTAACAGTCTCTGCAATGGACGTGTGCATGTGGGGGGCAAAATTAGCCAGAGCATGAGACACTACTTCCCAACCTGAAGTCATGACTTCATTTCCAGGCTCTCAGTGGGTTGTAACTTTAAGGTTGGCATTATGTGCAGCTTTCAAAATAGGAAAATGGAACCTGCAAAATACGCCCAAATATTCATTCGTGATTATCACCGTTCGACATGGGATTAGACATCCTCCTGCTTTTAGCAGTTCTGTTATTAGTAGTCTTTGTGTGTCTCTGGCCTGATTTAACTGTTGGTATCAATACTGCACACACTGACCTCACTGATCCCAGTGGCTGTGCAGTCTAAGATGTACGTCTATGACCGCTCCATTGCTGGTATCAGTTCAAATCCTACTAAGGGCATGGAGTTCATCTCGCGTTTGTTGTGTGCTGTGTAGGTAGCGGCTTCTGCAACGAACTAATCACTTGTTCACAGGAGACCTGCTGGGTTGTGCATGTCTATGTGGAATCTGGAAACCTCAACAATGAGGTGGCCTAGGCCCAAGTTGGGCTGTTGTGCATAAAAAAAATTAATTACCTCCAGAATGTTGTTAACACTTTCACTGCCGAGTATTTAAATCCCCGACGGTGTTAAATTGCCAGGGAGTTATTGAATGTTAAGCAACCAGTGCGTCGTCTTATAAATTATAAAATATTATATATAAAATGCATATATTTTTTCTAGTTGTCAGCTAGGGATTAATAAAGATGTAAAATATGTTTCCTGAAAGAACTTATTGTGTGCGTGGCCTATTTAAGGCAAAAGAGCAGAGTAAATTTTAGATCGACTAAAGTAGATGCTGGCAAATTAAAACGTAAATACTTAAATCGACCGTGGTCAACTTTGGCAGTGAAAGTGTTAATGACCTACCAGACTACAAAGTGTCATCTGCATGACCACCACAGTCTCCACATTTCCACCGCTGCGAACATCCAAATGTTGTATAGGTAGTAAGATAGCTCACTGCCAGATCTTTTTTTTTTTGGGAAGCATCTGCTTTGAAATAAAGAGATCAAAGAAAGGGTAGGTACAGAATTTATTTCAGTTTTTAGTACAAATAATGAACATGAATAAAACAATGCAAAATGGTTGTACTAAAAATAGTCAAAAGCACACAAATATCTGTGTTGGAGGGAAGGAGGATCTTAAAATGTCAAATCCATATGATTATGAGAGTGACAACTAGTTGTGTGTTACATGCTCCATGTTGGACATACAGGCATGCACACTGCAGAAGCTGAGTCGTGGGCCCAGTGGTAGCACTTCAAGCACTGGGACAATTGTTCCCCTACTGGTCTGGAGGAGGATTGGGGGGGGGGGGGTTAGACTTTCCCACTGTTGGGAGTGAGGACAGGTGCAGAATAAGCACTTGGCATCTTCATCACAATTCTCAGAGTGCACTCAAATTATAGGCTATGAAGTCTCAATCTTTGCCATCAGGAATGGTTTGTGTAATAGGATTCTTTTAATTTTTTGAGGTATGCCTTATTCTAGAGGCAAGATTTCCATTTTCTTGCTGTTTGTCTTACTGCTTGCCACCAAGTTCTGTTTGCAGGTTGAAGGTTATTACATTAGCACTGTCACCCCTGCTTTGCGCCTTTGTTCTCATCAGATTTGCTTTATTCCACCTGTGGAATTGCACAAAAGATTGATAACGGTCGAAGTGCACAGGTCACTGTGGTGCCCGCCCTTCTGTATTCTAACCTGTGGAAGAGTTCTGATGTCACATGGTCTCTAGTGAGAACTTAAAGCTGACACATAACAGTTTGAGGTTCATGGTTGAGGCCTGATGACCAGTTCATCTTACATCTTGTCTCTAGGCCTCATGCTGCCTATAAACTGCAAAATTCTGGTCACAGAAAACAAAATTATTGCATGGCTAGACTCCAATTTTCTAAGTTAACTTACCAATGTCTCCATCATGGCAGATTTCTTGTAAGCAAGGCAAAAGAATTTAAAAACCAAATACGGAGTAACAGTAAGTTTTGGATTATTAGTCGCCCACGTCTCTATTTCTTACCCATAACATGTTTTTAATGGATATGTGAACTGTATATCTAACAGTTACATATGATGTGATGTATGAAATGGCAGGCAAACAACTGTGATGTGTAATACTGAATTATGTGGTTTTAAAGTAACACTTTCATTATATAACAAAACCTGTTTTATTATACCCTACATGTTACAGACTTTTTATATCTACCTTCAATGAGAACATACACTAAACATACAATGCCTGAACATCTTACATAGTCATTAATTTCCTCTGTGTACATCTCTGTATCCATTGTATGTACTTACAGATGATTCATGTCAGGAGTATTTGTATACTGCAGTTGTCTTGGATGCATAATTATTAAAATGCTAAAAACTGGAAACTGTTAACATAGCAATTAATATTCTCTGAGCTATTTTGACGTTGTGTTCACTGTGCATCTTAACATTAATCTTTAGTTTTTCAACCAACAAATGCACTATTTATTTTCGTAATTTTTGTTCACTACACCCTACATATGTTTCGGCCTACACCCTGAAGTATACTTAACAAGGTTCCCCTGATGATGGCCAAGTTACGGCCGAAACATATGTAGGGTGTAGTGAACAGAAAATTACGAAAATAAATAGTGCATTTGTTGGTTGAAAAACTAAAGATTCTCTGAGCTGTCTGCAAGTTTTCTCCATATGATTTACACCTGAGAGTACTGGTCAGTCCATTGATATGTTTGTGTTACACAACTTACTCCCATCTGGTATCCAGTTGGCATATTGCATAAAAACGGCAATGTAGTTCAAACAACACTAATTGCTATTGCAACAGTTTTAACTTTGTAGTACTTTAACAGTTATGCATTCAAGACACCTGTGATATACAAATATGCCAGAGGTATGAAGTATCCACAGGTACGTACCCAGACAAACGTACATAATGACTATAATCAGGGTGGTCAGCTGGACAAGTTATGGGAGCTGTACTTTAAGAGGCAACATAGGCAAGAGCCGGTGTCTTTATTTATCAAGTCAAAAGTATGATAGCAGCCACAGCACTATTGCTTGTTGAGGAATCCATTAATAAAATAAAACACTTTTTCTTATTTGATGGCTTCTTCTTTCTGCATCCAGCTACAATAGGTTAGTTTCAGTAAGTTATGATTCTCTGTTCTTTGGAAATCTTTTAAAGTGCCATTCATGGTCACCCTGTGTGTATATAAAGTACATGAATATTACTACTCACAGTCAACTTGTGCAAGCTGCATCTGTGACATGTGCAAGTTGAATTGTGGTTACCCCTGCTATATACAGCGTGTTTCATAAGTCCATCCGGGATTTAGAGGCTTGGCCGTGCAGTAGCAAACCCACATATAAGAGATAAAAGCATGCCAACGGATAGAGGAAATGTAAAAGTTTTTTCATGACAGATGCGATGGCGTAGTTACCCGTTTCTCCGCTAGGAGGCAGTGGCGTGCAAACATGGCGTTTTCAGGTGAACAGAAAGCTTTTTGTGTTCTGCAATTTGCTAAAACCCAGTCAATTGTAACAGTGCAACGTGGTTTTCGAACCAAGTATCGTAAAGAACCACCAACGGAGAGACAGTAAGGGACTAGTATAGAAAATTCGAGGAAACTGGCTGTTTGTGTGTCGCAAAACGAACAGGTAGGCAGGGACCATCGCCTGGGACTGCGGAGCTAGATTACAGGATTGACATCTGTCGAGTCACCAAAGGGGGACATATTGAACATTTGTAAGGTAGGTTCAAAACTTGGATATGTACTCTTTTCACTGACATGCTCTCATCCCCGTGTGTGATTTGGCTCCTGAGCTACAGACCTCCAAAATCCCGGAGGGATTTATGAAACACCCTGTATTATCTGCAGCCATATGGAATAAATATTTTTTGTACATTTATTGTGTTGTCCCTGAAGATGGATATAAAGGTACCTAAAATGTGTAGAAGGTAATAAAACAGGTGTATGTGATACAGTGGAAGTTTTACTGTGATGGTACTTTCTTCAGTATTGTGTACCAAGTGCACGGTAAAAATGAATCAATTTAAAACTGTGACATGGGTTTTAATTGTTGTCAATAACTTCTGTATTCCTTGTGTGTGTGTACACCTGTGCATGTGTGTATGTGATGACCAGCAAAATCCTACAGTGTGCGCTCATCAGGGTGGACTTCACAGGTTTCATAACATGGTCAAACCACGCCAACCAGATGGGTGACAGACATTGACAGTGAATGGTGACAGCCCATGGTAGGTGATGCAGTTATACTACATGAACCACTGTTCAAATATTGTGAGGAGGTTCTTTTCCTGCTTGACAGAGAAGTGGTGGCCGCACGCTTGGCTGCCTGTGCCTCACGTGCCACTTCTGAAGGGAGCTAGACAAACTATCGAATTGATAATAACCTTTAGAAAGCCTAATAAATTCACCAGGGCTACAGCAGATGCTAAAATTGTTGCCCTACTGACCAAATGCACTTGGTATGTTGCAGTTCTTACCAGGAAATTGTTTAAATCTTGAGGCACATGTTGTTTCTTAGTTCTTCACAGTTTTAACAATTTTTTGGCTGTTCGTGCAGACGTTTCCGAAACCCTCGTCTCCTGAGCTATTCGTCTAAGAGATTTTTTTGGTGAAGCCTCAAGTCTAGCCCCAATATTGTCCAATTTGTCTTCTGTCAGCACAGTTCGTTTCCTATGTGGCTTTTTGTCTAGCAGTGATCCTGTTCTTTTCAGCTTATTGACCAAGTTGTGTATACTTTGCTTACTTGGAACTGGTTCTCCTGGAAACTGGCACCGAAATTTTCTGCGACATTTTCCAGCAGACTCATATTTGAAATACAGTAGCACTAAACACACACGCTGTTCAATAGTATACCTCACTCGAGCCATGTTGTTACAGCACTGAATGGTTGACTGAAAAATGCACTACCAGAAGCAAACACGACGTTTCATGGCGGAAGTCTCTTAAATTTCAGCTTGTGTTCACTCAATACTGTTCCCTGTGGGAGTATCACACACCCTGATTAGTTCAACATGAATGATGCCATGGTGCAAACATAATGTATCTTTACATGAAGCGACTGCAAAGCAATCCAGCACCAACATACCAAAATATGTACTGCATGTTTTTGGTACATGTCAAAGAATTACCACTGGTTTATTTCACTTTATTATGCACTCAAACTGTACTGAAACAACAATTCAAGGATAATATGGTATATGTGTACTGGATAACATGCACTCTTTGAATTAATTATAGTGAAACTAACTGAATGAAACACTTGAAGTTTGAGGTCTACTTCCGAACAGAGGTACAAGTGTGTTGCCGACATGCATGAAGGGAAAGGGAGGCACGGAATATGTGTTAAGCATGGTTTGTGGCACAAGTTCAGCCAGATTTGCCAGTAGTATTATCCATTATTGCAGTTGTTGTATTTTTAAGAAGGGAAGAAAAATGTGGTTTTACATAAAGAGATGACCCACACCTCTAACCCAAGCCTCACACAAAGCAAAAGGCAAGAAGTACATGGTTTTATAGAGGGAGATGAAATAAACCTTTAACCTAAGCCTTGCACCATGAGAAAGGCAACAAGTACATGGTTTTATAGACAGCAATGATCCGAACCTCTAAGCTAAGCCTTGCACGATGTGAAAGGCAAGAAGAACAAGGTTTTACAGAGAGAGAGGACCTCAATCTCTAACCGAAGCCCTTCACCACACCAAAAGCAAGAAGTATGTGGTTTTATACAGAGAGATGACATGAACATGTACAGCGATGACCTGAACTTCTAGCCAAAGCCACACACCATGCTATGGATGGATACGGACACCACTAATGGAGAATGAGGAAAATATGACACGAGAAACCATGGATGACACGTACTCAAGGTTTTCTTTTTGTGTGTGCAGATAATAGTAACTAATAGTAGTTAACTAACCAAGATGGCGGCCGTGGAAGTTGTGCTGGATATTTGTTCTCGCTATTTGGACCAAGATCCTTGTGAAAGTGGAGAGAATTGTGTGCAAATTATTTTAAAATGAAGGACTATCTACAAGTGGTCACAACGGAATTAAAATCTGCGCAACTAATAATTAAGATCCTACAGGAAGAAAGTAGAATTAATGCTGACAAATCTCTCAACAAGGATAACCTATTGAAGTGTATGGAGTACAACAAGCATGAAAAGACTAGCAGTGAAAATGAGTGGATAGAAATACAGAGTAAAAATCACACAGTTAGAAAAATGAATATACCTACTGACTGTAAAAGACAGCAAAATTCATACATTCCCGTATTAACTAATAGATATGATCCAAAGGACATTGAGGCAAAAAAGATGACAAAGTTGAGGATAGAAAACGTGAGAAACAAAACCAAGAAAGAAACAAGATAAAACAAAAAAATTATAATAATGGGAGATAGCCATGCAAGAGTGATGGCAAAGGAATTGAAGTATAGGTTAAATCAATAATTTGTAATACAGGGCATTATAAAACGTGGATCCACTTTAGAAAAACTGGTGAAAACAACCTATTCTGACATGAAAACTCTAACAAAGAGAGATGTATGTATAGTATGGGGAGGTACTCATGATGTTGGGAGAAATGAGTCAAAAATGAGTCAATCTTAGGTATTCGTGCTCTGAAAGATTTTGTAAGTGTACATGAACATACCAATGTTATTGTGATAAATGTTCCACATAGATATGATGTAGTGCCTACCTCATGCGTAAACTATGAAGTAAAAGAATTCAATAGAAATGTAGGAAAACACAAAAAGGTGCATAAACATTTGTCAGTGATAAATGTGGACTTAGATAGGGAACTATACACAAGGCATGGGTTACATTTAAACTTAAAAGGGAAGGAACAAACAGCAAATAAAGTGATCTCAGTTACAAAAGACTTGTTTCATGTAAATAAGGCAATACCATTAGCAATGAAATGGAAAGAAGTTGAAGACAAGGACAGTGAACAACGTGTAAATAAACAGATGCATGGTGTCCAGGAAATCAAGGAGAGTTGTAGAAAAAAAAAGGCACTTCCACAAGAAATTGAAAATAGTGAGACTGGTGACCAAAAAAACAAAAGTGAAGAGAACAAAAAGCTAAGTGTAAATAAACAAATGCAGGAAGTTCAGGAGAGTATTTGTGAAAATAAGGCAACTACACAAGAAAATGAAAATAGTGAAACTGAAGATCAAGAAAAAACTGAAAAGGACCTAAAGCAACAAGAAAAAACTATTGAAGAGACCTCGACGACTACCCTCAAGAAGAAACAAGGATTTTTTATGGTAAAACCCCTGCAAGAAATAGTCTCTTCTCAAAGTAGAAAAAAATCTGATAAAGTACAATATTTGACTATCTTACATCATAATGTTCAAAGTTTGGGTAACAAATTATTGGAATTAAATGCACTACTTAGGTCAAGATTGATAAATGCAGATAATTTATGCTTTTCTGAATATTGGCTACAAAATGAGCAAATTATATCCATTAATATTGAACATTATTATAAAGTGGCAGATAGCTTTTGTAGAAAAAACGATAAGCATGGGGGTTCATTTATATTTGTTTCTAAAGAGATAAAAACTAGGCAGATGAATTTTTCAAAGAATTTAGGAAGGGACAGAAAATTTGAAATATCAGCAATTGAACTAGTAGATTTTAAAATTGCAGTAATCTGTATTTATAGATCACCACACAGTGATGTAAAAAAGTTTTTAGAAAATTTGGAAGAAATTATAAATAAAGTAAGTAAAAAAGAAATTTATTTAGTGATGTGTGGTGACTGGAATATTAATCTATTACAAGAAAATATTCATCAAAAAGCATTATTAAGTCTGTTGCTGTCAAACAATTTATTAAATACAGTTTTATGCCCAACGAGAGTCACAAAAAACTCGAGTCCATTAATAGATGTTATGATTAGAAATAAGATATTTTATCACACCACAAACAATGTAGTTGAACTGGGGCATTCGGATCACTTTGCCCAGGTCATGAACATAGTAGTTGAAAACCCCAAAGTACATCCTGAAAAAATTATAAGAAGAGTTTTCTCAAAAAGGAATATAGAAACATTAAAAAGCCATTTGAAAAATGAATTATGGGAAGACATATACTTACAAACAGAAGTAAATAGAGCATACAGTTCTTTTTTAACAAAGTTTCTTAATTATTTTTACAAAATTTTTCCTAAAAAAAAAAAAAAAAAAAAAAAAAAAAAAATTAATTGAAGAATAAAGTACACAAAACAGGATGGTTAACAAAAGGGACAAAAGTATCAGGACAGAAGTTGCGATTGCTCCGTTTGTTAAAGAAAACGAAGTCCATGTCCAGTAAAACTTTGAATTATATTAAGAAATATCAAATTACCTATAAAAAAGTGATATCCAAAGCGAGGAAAAGAGAAAACGATAAAATTATTTTAAGATCAGCAAACCATACAAAGGCATTATGGCAAATAATAAAAAAGGAGTCTGAGAATTTAAAAAAAACAAATCAAAACATCTCTTTAAAATTAGATTCTAAGATAGTTACAAATCCACAGTACATATCTGACAAGGATTCTAAATCAAAAAAAGGATCACATACATGGTCAAGAAACTGAAATTAATATAAATGTTAATACAAATTCCATGTTTGTTTCTCCAATCACTGAAGACGAAGTACAAAATGTAGTCAGTAAATTAAAAGGAAAATTTTCTGCGGGTTATGATGAAATACCAGAAAAACTGGTAAAGGAATGCATTCAGTTTATTAAAAAAAAACCATTAACTTTTATATTTAACATCTCATTACGTTCAGGAACCTTCCCAAATTTGATGAAGATAGTGAAAGTACGGCCTATCTATAAAAAAGGAGGAAAACAAGAAATTCCCAATTACAGACCAATATCAATTCTGCTAGTTTTTTTTTTAAAATTCTAGGAACCTTAATATATAAATATATAAAATTTATAAAAATAAATTAAAAATACTTTTATTACAAAACTACTTTTATTCTTTAAAAGAGTTTTTAGTGGTAAGACATAGTAATATATATAAGGTCTTTTTGGAGTGTGATTTTCTACACTAAGATGCAGTGGTTTTCTTGGGTATGTTTTTTGGTTTCGTTACAAAATTATTTATAATTTATAAAGTTGCATTTTTAACTTTCAGAAATTGAAATTTGTTCAACACTTTCATACCTAAAAATTTTACAAGATTTTTATTGTCTATAGATTATTTTAATCGTGTATAAGTGGTATAAGTGACTGTCTTTTATCTGAAAATGTATTTGTATGTATTTAAATTGTTATATGATGTGCAGTATTTTGGCTATTGTTTAACTGGACTTGTCCAATTGTTGCTTATGTAACAGTTATGGATGCTAAATAAATTGAATTGTAATAGACTGGTACCTGTATTCTGTCACATATAAACATATGTTTCCCAATCTCCAGTGAAATGTACAAAATCTTAATGTTGGTGTGGGTGGGTGACAGAGTATGTATTCTTAATCTGACCTGGAGGCAATGTTATGAGAGATAAAGATTTAAATGTGCTGGCTTGCACAAACCACCTTACCTCTACATTGTAACACCAAATTGTTCTACTCCACTTTGCAGCCACTAGGGCCCTCCGGTATGTGCAGCAGTATCCAGATTACTGACACATACAATTAACAATATTAGGCCTTGATGTAGTGTTCAGGGCCACAGTGAAGAAAGAAATTCAACAGCTGCTTTCCTTATGCAGTCCAGTAACCTGATTATGCCAACCTCAAAGCAGGGTACTGCATGGGTTTTAACAGTTTTCCTCAAATTTATGTCCACTTTCTGACTCTCTACGTATGAAGCGTCAGAATCTGAAATTTAAGACTGACAAGATGGGCAGAGGAGAAAACTGAAATCAAATGCACTGGGACATAACTTCCTAACATCTAATATTTAAATTTCTAATTACAAGGTCTTTACCTTTATTTATATGGGAATTTTCCTTAAAGGTAGTATGGAAATTGCATTATTGTGGTGAATGAGTTAGGAAATGTAGCCACCTTACATCCAAGTGCCCTGTCTTCTCAACCAATTTGCAGCCACAACGGTCTTCTGTTACGAGCGGCGAACTCAAGATCACAGATCATCTACTATCTCACGATTACCAAAATACTGTATTTGTAAAATTATTCGGCGCTGCAGGCCTGCACTTTCTCACATAAGCTTAACTCTCACAACTCGATCACACTCCGCAAGTGCTCAGCCGTCGACACATGCAAGACTGTCACCCATGAAGACACTTCCAGCAGTGCATACGTCTAAATAACTAATTCCCCAAGGGAGCACTTATTTGTCCAAAATGGGAACAATATAGAAAATAAATGTGCAAAATTATTGCGTCTAACGCTACGGGTATTGAAAAGGACGCAGCACTTACAGTCCATATACCAGTACTCTTCTACCACATCTTTCTTGTCCACAGATTATCTAGTTGTCTGTGTGCAGAGGGTATAGACCATTGAGAATTAAGTACCTCTCACTTGTGATCCGTGGTTCGGGCTAACCCTGATACCTGGTTATAACGTCTGTGGTTATGATGTTTTCTGTTTGGAATACTGTGTTGGTAATGCGTTAGAACGCATCCATACGGTGCATGAGGTCGTCTACTAACGGTGGGTTCGATTATTTTCATGACACATAGGAGCGTTATGCGTGTGCTGTAGTTACTGGTGGAAACAGGATTGTGATAAGTTCAGTTCTGTGTGATAGGTACTATTGTGAGACTTTACATTCATTTTCACAACTTACCTGCTCTATGGAATACGAACATTATTTACGAATCTGCATGTATACCTACAACGCCCCCGATTTTTAAAATACGCGCCAAGTTGTGCAGAAGAGAGAGACGGACGCCATTTTAAAGTACGTTTGTTTACAGCGAAGGGAAATTCTAGTGATTTGTAATGGAAATATTTGAGTATGTGGATGTGAGCTAGTGCAAGAAAAACCGTTATACACCTTGTATGTTTCTAATTGAAAATCAAAGTTATTCGTCGGCGTACTAATGTATATAAGCGTTCATCATATTTTTCAATTTAAGGCAGTAGGTACTGACGTATTAAGGCGCCAAAAAACCTAGTCCTGACTAATGCTCTTGCAGCTGTCACGGCATTAGATAGATACACAGGGTTTTGTAAGTATGATTTTTTTTTAAATACATTGGGTTTAACTTGTCAGGTGTAGTATCTTGCTTGTTTCACTCATATACCAACATTTTGTTTGGAATACAGAATGACAGCATATGAATAAACAGTACTTAACCCATAGTACATGTTTCCAAACCGTTATTTGACTGATATTGTATTATATTAAGTTACATTTTGCATTACAGATTGATTTGGAGTTTTTCTGATTTGAGATTTGACAACCACCATGTTTTACGCCCACTTTGTGTTGGCAAAGAAGGGGCCTCTGGCCCGTATTTGGTTGGCTGCCCATTGGGACAAAAAGCTCACAAAGGCACACGTTTTTGAAACAAATATTGAAAAGTCTGTTGATGGTATTTTGCAACCAAAGGTAGGTAGTTAATGTGGGTTCTAAACATAAATAGCATATTTGACAATATTATCATGAGTAATTACAGTGACCAACAAATACACATAAGATGACTAAAAATCGTATACCTAACA
Source organism: Reticulitermes speratus (assembly GCA_021186555.1). Taxonomy (NCBI): domain Eukaryota; kingdom Metazoa; phylum Arthropoda; class Insecta; order Blattodea; family Rhinotermitidae; genus Reticulitermes; species Reticulitermes speratus. The sequence continues at coordinate 31,671,219 of JAJKFL010000013.1, read as the reverse complement.
TATTCCCTGAAGATGGCGCCCTTGCGCTGAAACATGTAAGAATTTTGTATGTTATGCATGGTTTTTAGTCATTTTATGTGCATTGGTTGGTCACTAAAATTACATATAACTTGTATATTTTAGTTATAAAGTTTTCTTGCACATGGAATAGTGAAATATGTTCCCATGTTTAGTAGCATCTTGTTATCACCTAAGTTCATTATTGTATAATTTTTTGTGTTTTTACATCACATTTCTTGCATAGCACAGACCAGTTACATCAGTACTCTCATTTTGTAGGTTAAGATGGCACTACGAACATCCGGTCATTTACTCTTGGGAGTGGTGCGCATTTATTCACGAAAAGCCAAGTATCTACTGGCTGACTGCAATGAAGCATTTGTGAAGATAAAGATGGCTTTCCGACCAGGGATGGTGGACTTGCCCGAGGAGCATCGAGAAGCAGCGGTTAATGCTATTACATTGCCAGAGGTGTTTCATGATTTTGACACAGCCATGCCAGAGCTTAAGTAAGTTCATACAAATTTGAAATTATGTTGAAGCAGTTCATTTGGTTAAATGTTTGATATAGGTATTTGGGTTTCAGTGATGTGGACATTGAGGCTCAATTCAGTTTAAACCAGTCACGCGCAGAAGAGATAACGATGAGGGAAGACTATGGCAATATCAACCTTGTGGCAAGTGATGAAGGCTTTGGGGATATGGGTTTTGACACAGAACCCCCTGAGCTGATGAGAGGTGTTTCTAATTTGGAGCCCTCTCTTGATCAAGTAAGTTATTTCGGTTTTTTGTGCATCGTGGTATTAAAAAAGAAAGATTAGATGTGTGAAGTAAGTGAACCAGAGAGTTTGTTAATGTGCCAGATTTTAGGTTTTTACTGTGTTATTGCTGAAGATTAAAGTTTTCTGGGATGTTAATTCTATATCTTTTGGTTAAGTATTTCTTAGTATTTTGAAGGATTGTAGTGTCTTGATCTTCAGACACAAGGTGACCAAGACCCCAGATCCTTTGTAACATTGGGAAATACCCAGTAATGACACAGCATAACATCCCACAAAACTTCAATCATTAGTTTTTTAACACTTTGAACTATATTAACCTTTGAACAGCTGGGTTGGTATTTAAATTTTGTTGCATGATTTATGAAAACCATATTATTTGAACAGAAAAAGATAAAAGCATGAAATGACATTGTGTGGAAAATAAAACAGAGCTTATGCACCATGTCTTAAAAATGCAATAAATTTCCTTGTTGTCTAAATGTATAAAGTGAAATTCTAGAGCTTTTGTTTTTTAACGTGTGTTTGCTTGTGAGAACGTAGGTTGTTTTAAGGTTAAAGGATCTAGCTGGAAGCCAGAAAAAGCATGTAGAATGGTCAATATAAGTTTTAAAACTTTCGCGGCAACATGATTCAATATAGTTTTCTCGGGCGCACAGCCGCGTCAATTTGTTTGAATACAACGTTTTGGAGACTAGCTCCGTCCCCATCCTCAGGCAAAACTGATTTAACATACAACTCGTCTGTCCCGTGTTTTTCTACCTGGCGCGGCAGGGAGAAAAACACGGGACAGACGAGTTGTATGTTAAATCAGTTTTGCCTGAGGATGGGGACGGAGCTAGTCCCCGAAACGTTGTATTCAAACGAATTGACGCGGCTGTGCGCCCGAGAAAACTATATAGAATGGTCAAGTTGAAAACTTTAGCTTTATAAAGTGTTGTCACATTTTTTGGATCTTTGTGTGAGTGGTGTGTGTCCTCAGTTTTGGAATTTTTTGTGATAAATATTTCGTTACAGTTTGTGAGCATGGATGTGTAAAGATCGCTGTAGTTTACTTATCGAAAAATTTGTTGTATTAAGGCATAAGGCTGGCATGGTGTGCCCGTTTAACGCGTTAAGCTAAAGACACACTGAAGCAGACTACACCAGATCAGACACAGACAAGGCAAAGAATGCATCCATGGGAAGTCAGACCAGTGTGATGCCTCATTTCTGCCGGTATGGACACGTAGTAGACTGCACAATTGCAACAGTCATGTGGCAAGGACAGCAAATTACTAATATATGCCTTTGAATTCTTCCCAGAATAAAAGGAGGGCAGAATTTGGTGTTCTATTTCACATTTGTACCCAGATTTTTTTCAAGATGATGATCCATTCACAAACTCACTCACTCCGTGGAGCAGGTTCTTCTTTAGGAGATAATAGTCCTCACGTAGTTGAGAAATTTCCTGCATTTTGTGGAACCTGAAAGCTTATATCTGTGTTCTCAAGGTCCCAGTACATGTCCCTGTCTTAAGTCACATGAAACCAATCCATCATATTTCTTTAAAGATATATTTTAATATTTACCGCACGTGACTAGGTCTTCCAAGTGTTACGCCATTTTGTTTGGTAAATACTGTAGTTTCCATCATTTCAGGGGAGTGTACTGCCTCTTTCTTCAGGGTTTAACATTTCTTTTATGGCAAGACCTTTAACATGGAGGCATATGATCTTCCGAAATGTTGATAATTATTTATTATTTAGCGTGTGAGAGTTGAGGTGTCAATAAAGATTTATGTTTTCTGTAATGTTTTGCCATATTGACTGCTTCATGCTGAAGATGGAAACACGTGCTCATGTGAAACTTCAGTAACTATGCACTAGCCAGTCACCCTTTACCAGTCGATGCAGCATAACATCTCAGAACACCATTCTGAGGAACTGAAATTTTGCAGTAGTGAATGCCATCATGTCCCATCTCCTTCCCGATATATTTCAATGTTGTCTTGACATTGTCCCTGTTATGCTTTTTACCATTGACATATAGGAATGACTTAACACTGTACAGTCAACTTGGAAGTTTGACATACTGTTCCATAGCAGGTGTTGGCTTGCAGAGAATGGCACATGAACTGTCACGTTCTACACAAAACAAGATGAGACTTGTCATGTCTGCTGCTTGTGACTTATGCATTTGGATATCAGACATTTAATTATGTTATCAGAGTTGTATGCAATCAGAATGGTCTGGTCTGTCCTGCTTCAGTGTGTATGCACCCTAACTACTGTGATGATCGTGGCTGTCTTATGTAGTGATTGGATATGTTATGAAGGCAGTGCTATGTGTCTGGTGGTTGCATGTAATCACTGTGGCTTGTGAGTAGTACAATACCCATCAGCATTTGTGATAATTTGCAAGAGTGTGTAAATGTTTTAGGGATAGGAATTGTAAAGAATCATGGGGGTGACAGTATGTTAGAAAGATAAACTTTGTCTTTTGTGTGTATACTAGCGTATTCGGAAAGTAAGTACCGTTTGCGAATATTTCCGCTGCAACGCTGAGTTAGTGATTTCGCACATGCATCCTGTCTTCCCTCATTCATTGGCAAGCCACAAACGCCAATACGAGAAAAGCAGGTAGTGTTTGCGTATTGTTGTGTGTTTAAAATTTTCAAGATGATCGAGCGCCCTGCCAACTGTGAAATACGGTCTCTTATCCGTTTTTTGAATGCAAGAAATGTGAAACCGGCTGATATTCATTGTCAGATATGTGAAGTATATGGTGAAAATGCCATGAGTGATGGAATGGTGAGGAAATGGGTTAGAAAGTTCAACAAAGGTCGTGATAATGTGCATGACGAGCCGCGGAGCGGCCGGCCGTCTGTGTTCAGTGGGGGTCACAGGCGGCCACGTTCTGTGAGGAGGGGATGCAGAAACTGGTGCCCCATTATAAATGCCTTAATAATGGTGGAAACTATGTAGGAAAGTAGTTTAAGGTATGGCGAATCTGATAAAAATAACATATTTTGAAAACAAATTTTAGTTTTTTTTAATAGCCTAATGGTACTTACTTTCCGAATATGCCTCGTATTTTAAAATTTTGGTAGGGATCTATGCAATTGTCACTCCATATAGTCTTGTAGGTGGACACTAAATGTTTCAGAGGACCCTGTGCTGCACATTGTTAGGTGTATTCAAAATTTATGCTGCCACAGTAACATTATGTGTCAGATATTCTCAGCCTTTTCTGTATGTATGAATTGTACAGTACATGGATTAGTTTAAGTTTATTATTTCAGATAAGTTGTTTTCCAAATTGCCTCTATTGCCTTGACATGGCTGCAATAGTATACAGCTGTTACTTGAAGAAGTGCCTGTCTTTACTTTGAATGTTCAGCATGTGATATGGCTGCAGTACACACACTAATGCAATAATTGTGGTAAATGTTTTGTGCTAAGGTAGTAGCATTGAGGACAGATAATTTTATTACGACTTGTATTAGACCCTGATGATGTAGGCAGTGTATTCTTTTGGAACTCTGTTATGGAATTACATTGCAGAAAATAATTTCTGTAATATTCACTGCCTCAAGAATCTTGTATCTCATGTTTTATTGTTACATTATGTGAAGTTCTGTCCAATTTCTCGTCTAAGTAGGTTGTAATTAGTTATTGGAGGTGAATGTTTGTGTGTGTTTAATTTTCTTCATGATTTGTTTTGTGAAAAGTAAAGACTTAGCTCTGTCACTGGATTGTTATAATTAATTTTTAGTCTTTGTTAGTCATCGTGTTGCGTAAAAGTTAGAAACGTCACTGAGAGGGTATTTCAATTAACACAGGTTGTTGATTAAAAGATAAGGTGGTTACATGTTTCATCTTTCTATTCCAGCCATTAGAAGTCAAATGTAAGGACATTAACATGCTCTGTTTATGTGAATATAACATAAGAATTTTCTCCTAATTCATCTGAAAAATTGCGGATTGCTGTATAATTGTGCACGCTATTTTGAAGAGGGATATAATTTTTGTATAGTCACACACTTCTGTAAGAGTGGTAGTGTCCTGAATAAGACACACCTGTCTGTGTTCTGCAGGCAAACCTGTTGTTCAGTGATGGTCCCTCTGTTGATCAAATTGCGCTGGAAAAAGAGAAAGAACCACAGCCTTCTACTTCAGGAGGCCAGTCATCACGATCTGCTCTTGAGATTGATGCGCCAATTCGGGATGATGGATTTGGTGGCAACCTGGGCCAAGATATCATAGGTACTGTACAGTTTGGTTTGGATCCTGTTCTTCACGTGTGTGGAATACGTATGATGAGAGCAACAGATGTGGTTCTAACTTTTTCCTCACTCTGAGGAGAGTATTGTGAAGGGCCTTGCAAATCAGATGATTTGCTGGCATATTTTTGTCCTTTGTTCTGTGTAGTGATTCTTATAAGATGTAGCTTATGCTTCTTGCTGTGGTCTGTTTAACCATTCTATCCTGTCCCCAGCTCAGCAATGGTGAAAGTCAATTTCTCAGATGGTGTGCACTGATAGTCCTGATTTTGCTGGCAGAGGGCTCATGTAACATTACATGGGCTGCAAAGCACAATATTCCTTGTATTTACATACTTTGACCTTTGCCAGAGCTGGTTGAAGCAAAAGGCAGGCAGAACATTCTTGTTAGATCCATCTAGTTTTGGATCAGACTTTACACAGAAGTCCAGTGGCTTATCCATAGGGTGCCGACGCAATCTGCGTGTATATTTGTTTTGCCTTATTACAGTATGCTGCTTATGTGATTATAGTATTTACTTTAGAAAGTAACGTGTCTGTTGTCGTGGGCTGGAATAGTGCAGTTGGTATAGCGACTCCCTACGGGCTTGATAGTCTGGGGATTGAATCCCGGTGGGGGCGAAATTTTCAACACCTGCCCAGACTGGCCCTGGGGCCCACCCAGCCTTCTGTACAATGGGTACCGGGTCATTCCCGGGGGTAAAGCGGCCGGAGCGTGGCGTTGACCACCCACCCCCATCTAGCGCCAAGGTTAAAGAAAGAGTAGAGCTATACCTCTACTCCCTGTTTGGGCCTTTATGGCCTGTTCTAGGGTGAACTTTACCTTTTACCTTACGTGTCTGTTGTCATATTGTAATATCGCAGAATAGTACTGTGTGTGCACCGTCTGTAGCCAGCTGCAGTTGATGTGTGATTGTTTCATATCGACAGCTGGGGGACTGTTTGAGGGAGGGCTCTTTGACGATGCACCAATGCCAGCTGAAGTTCCGGCTGTCGAAACAAGCTCAGTTCAACAGACAGAGGAATCAGAGAAGCTTCCAGAGGAGGCTGCTGCCCATGACAGTGATGATGACATGGGCGATCACTTTGGGGGTCCACCATCTGTTGGGGGCCAAAGGTAAAGTTTCTTTATCTGATCATTAGAATGTATTTGTACAGTTATTTGTGTTGGAGTGAACCTGTTCGGAGTGAAAAGTCTGTCAGTTGGCCAGACTTAACAATATAGTAATGTGATTGCAGTATGGATGGGGACTCACGTCCTTCCACTCCTGTCCAAGGCCTTGTGCCAGAACCGCCACCTCCAGAGCCACAACCTGTGATACCGCCTCCTATTGAGCCTGCATTTCAAGACCAGGTTGATGAGCAGCCAGGCAGTGTTGCTCATGAACAGACGACATTACTTCAGAATGAAGAGGAGAGCTTTGCCCTTGCTCCTGTTGATGCCTCAGCACTGAGAGGTGAGAATTCTGTAACTGAAAGCATTTGGCTGCCCAGGCAAGTCATAAGTAATGGGGTTTATAAGCAGTGGCGGTGCAGTTAGAGATATTTGCTGCGAATTTTGTTCCTAGACACATATTGTTGCCAAATTATAGGTATCTGTCATATTTGTCAGTTACAGCATTATATTTAGAATGAAACAAGATCCTCACAGTGTACAGGCAGTTCGGAGCTGTTAGTCTTGTCAGTTTTCAAATTGATTTTCACCTAAAGGTAGCTCTATTTTCATTTTCAGCCCAAAACAGGAACACTCACATAACATGGCTTGAATTCATATGATGGCTTCTTCTTGAGTAAGCATGGCTACTTTATACAGAATAGGTGGTGGTGATTCTGGAGATGAACAAATGAAATTTTTCAATGATTTTTGTATGTGCAAATTAAAAGAAATCTGTTTTAATGCCTCAAACAGTAACTTGACTGAATGTGTGTTCTCTTTTAAACCTGTTTTATGGGGATTGAGAAGTTATTGATGTAAAACTTAAAGAGGATCAAGGAATAAAATGTTAAGTTTCAAGAACTGAAAATTTGCCACATCCGTTACGTATATATACAGTAAAACCTCTATGCATCATTTTTCAGGGGGATGGAAAACAAAAACGATACATATGGGAAAACTATAGGTACCGGGAAACCATTAAAAATTGTAGATAAGAACAGTTTAATGATTATTATTACTTCTTGCTGAAAAAATCTTTCATTGACGTTTGTTTTGTGCAAACTTTACTCCTCAATTCAAAGTACGATTTTTCAAGGCCTAGAACACTTTTACGATCACTGTCACTCGTGCTTTGCGCATAAAAGAAAGATTTTACTTTCATCAGCGCTTCATGCGTCTCGGCAAAGCTTGGCACAACTTCGGGTTCGCCATCTTCTTTTCTCCTCCTTCCCCGTCCACACTCCCGGCCGCCACAAGGCTCACGCACGGCTCCTGCACTGTTTCTACACCACAGGTTGCCACGTGACTGTCCACAGAGACGTAGTTCTCGAATTTATCTTTGTTCATGCCAGTGAACGTTTCCCAGTCTTGGCGGAAATCGTCGTCATCGTTGGTTAATACGACGTCACTATCGCCTGAAGATTGTCCCTGCACGTAACCAGCTTTCCGAAAACAATTTTCGATTGTCTGCTGGGTTACTTCTTGCAAGGCTGCCACAGTGTAGTACAAAGCTTCCAACAGGTTTATCTTCTTTTTCGTATCTACCTGCATCCATTAAGCAAACAGCTGTTTGCATGAGGCGTTTTCTATAAAGCTGCTTATAACACTTTGTTACCCCTAAATCAAGGAGCATACTTGTACAATTTGCCGGGTACCGTATGACTTTTACATTTCTTAGAAACGATGTATCCTTTGGATGTGTGGCACAATTGTCCACAAAGGGGAGAATGTTCCTGTTTTGTGCTCCCATACTTGCGTCTAATGAACGCAGAAATGAAAAAAAAAATGTCTGTGTTCATCCAGGGTAATTTTTTTATATTCTTGAAACATTGCGGTTTCGGAGATTTTCTGATAACAATCGGCACTTGTTTGTCACTTCCATCACTGTTAACACAAAGTAAAACAGTAACTTTTCCCGAGTCTTTCAAAGATCTTGTATAAGAATATACATGCATCTCAATCTCGCGGAAAACCAAAATGATAGAGATGAAGGCAATTTTCTCATTCTGGTATTTGATTCAACAGCAGCAGGCAATCCAGGCGGCACTATAACAGCAATGCATGTGCGCACAGTGCACTAAATCATCGTTTTAAATTTAAAAAAAACTATCCATGTGGGAAACTTTTGCGTCAGGACTGTGATTCTTCAACGATCGATGCGATAAAACGATAGTTCGAGGAACGATGGAGGCGGGAAAAAATAGTGTTTTTTATATGGGGCTATTTCCGGGACCAAATAAGGCAGACGATATATGGGAGCAATCGTAAGTAACGGGAACGATGCAAGGAGGTTCCACTGTATGTATATATTATTTATTACTGCAAGTGGGTTTATACCCGGTGGCAGTGGTACTACGATGACACATAACACAGAATGACATACATCATAAAAAGTAACACACAACACTCAAACAATACACAACACACAAACTTACAAAAACAATAAAACACACATACTACGAAAAGAAAGAGTAGCTAAGCCTAACAAAAAAAAAACTAAGGTAGATGAATCAGAGTTAAAAATAATTCATCTTTGTTAGGAGAGTGACATGGTTCTTATATATATTAACAATTTGAGGCATATGGATTGTCAAGGAGACTGCTGGAGATGTGAGAAGGTTAAAGGACCGTGCGTGACTGCCATGTTTTATATGTTGTTCGATTACAGGTTTTACAAAGACAAAACGTAAGCGCAAGCTTATTGTTGATGAAATTAAGAACATATCTGGTGAAGAGATGAAGGCACAGCTGTCAGATACAAGTGACATTGTGACAACATTGGATCTTGCCCCACCAACAAAGAGGCTGATGCACTGGAAGGAGACTGGTGGTGTGGAGAAGCTCTTTGCTTTACCAGGCCGCACCATTCCAGCCAGAGCACTTTCAAAGGTGAAAATAGCATGTAATTATTTGGTAATAAAGGATACAACAAAATTATTAGTGAGACAAAGAGGTATAATGGACAGCTGTGTTTAGTGTTGTGTCTTATGGTGGATGTTGATAAGTATTTCTCTTGGTGCCACATAATGTTGTGTTCAGTGTGGTCCAATTTCAGTAAAAAAGGTAATGCAATCCCATTACAGGCCTGGGAAGGCCCTTAGGGTTCCAGGAGGTTGAGGCTCCCAGATTTCTAGACAATCAGCACATGAAGGTGGTAAGGTTGTCAGCCCTACGCACCGGCCGCCTTTACCCCCCAGGAAATATTCCTGGTACTCATTTCTGTTAGAGACTGAGTCGACCCCAGTGTGACCGAAACGATTGTGTCAAGGAAAAATTGCAGTGACACCATCGGGAATCGAAAGAGGTGGTATGTTGGTTCAGAAAGCAAGTAACGAGGAAAATTTTTTTAACTTACCATCTAGGTGTTTAGGGTTCGAGAAGGTACATTTCCGTTGCTGGTATCTGCATGCCACTGTAACATAGTAGAATACAAGGTCCTGTAGTGGTTGCAACCCATGAGGAGCTGCAGTGATGTTGACCTTTAATTTGTAACATGTTTAGATTTATCAGCGCCATCTGACAAGTCGGGCTGCAGAGAACTACGACTTTGGTGTGACTGGAGATGAGAATGAGGAGGATTTAGCTCTGGAGCAGGTGAAGGAAGCCGAGGGAGAGGTGCAAGTGGAGGTGACAGTGGGTGGAAAGCGCATCATCCGCAAGAGGAAACTTGCAGAGCATGAGGATGTTACAGTGGGTACACTCTTTATTGCTGCCATTTGTCTGAGTACATTGCATTTGTGCACAATTTACAGAGTAGCAGTAATGTTTTAACTTTTTGTGAATGGATTTCGGTTTTAAATTTCTTAAAGGCAATGTTAATAGCTGTTAAATTCTTAATCAGCTGACATCTGGAGCATATTTAGCATTTAACAAAAGAACAAAATTTAGTACATTTTAATTGAAGTGTACTTGTCAGGTTGCTCTTGCCAGTTATATGTGGAAATCGCTGATAGAGGGTTAAATTTTATCTTGTTTCCATGTAGTATATATCTGCCTCGGTGGACTAGTGGTTAGCGTGCTCGCCACTGGACCCAAGGTTGCGGGTTCAATCCCGGCCGAGGTAGATGGATTTTTAAGGGTGATAAAAATCCGGAGCACCACTTCCTTCGGAGGGGAAGTAAAGCCGTCTGTCCCATGTTGTAGATTTACGGCATGTAAAAGAACCTTATGGGCATATAGATGTTCGTAAGCCAAATTTAGTGGCCATTTCTCGCCCAAGTCTCCTGATCGGCTGCTAGAGGGCTCTAGCGGTCCTATCAGGATGAATAGAATCATACACGGCGGAAGGTAACGGGAAACCACCGCTGGTAAATTCTCCCATGACAACCTATGGCTTCGTGCCAGTAGAGTCACGACACTCAGAAATGAGTATAAACTACTCGGTATATATATATGTAGTATATAATTACAGAGTTTCATATGAAGGTTTTCGAAGTGATTATTTATTAGAATTATGTGCAGTTTAAGCTATAAATTTGGAGACCTGGATAGTGTAGTTGGCATAGCAACTTGCTTCAGGCTGGACAGTATTGGGCTCGAATCTTCTCTTCTTCTTCTTTCTCTCTTCCTTCTTCTTTCTGTCTATGGGCCCGTCGGCATTAGCTGCGGACGCACCGCAGCCCTAGGCTTATTGTGCTAACCCTTAGCCTTTCAATTATCAAGTCTGCAGCCACAGTCGTTCCTTGATCAGGTTCATCGAAGGTGAAATACTCGAGTAAGAGTGGGGTCTGTTCACACCCCCACTACTTCTCGCCACCCGCCTTCTCTTATTTTATTGAGCTGCTTCCGCTGCGCTCCCTAGAGTCTCCTGGTCTGTAGTTTGGTCAGACACCTGCAGCCAGTCTGTCCTCATCAGAAGAGACAGCGCAAGGCTCAGAGCGTACAGCCCTCTATGGGCCCGTCGGCATTAGCTCCGGACACACCACAGCCTTAGGCTTATTGTGCTAACCCTTAGCCTTTCAATTATCAAGTCTGCAGCCACAGCCGTATTCTTGATCAGGTTCATCGAAGGTGGAATACTCGAGTAAGAGTGGGGTCTGTTCACACCCCCACTACTTCTCGCCACCGCCTTCTCTTATTTTAATGAGCTGCTTCCGCTGCGCTCCCGACATTCGCCTGGTCTGCAGTTTGGTGACACCTGCAGCCAGTCTGTCCTCATCAGAAGAGACAGCGAAAGGCTCAGAGCATACAGCCCCAATATCAAGTTTGCAGTCACAGCCGCTCCTTGATCAGGTTCATCGAAGGAGGAATACTCGAGTAAGAGTGGGATCTTTTCACACTCCCACTACTTCTCGCCACCGCCTTGTCTTACTTTAATGAGCTGCTTCTGCTGCGCTCCCTAGAGTCGCCTGGTCTGCAGTCTGGTCATAAAGACACCTGCAGCCAGTCTGTCCTCATCAGAAGAGATAGCAAAAGGCTCACAGGTTCATCGAAGGTGGAATACTCGAATAAGAGTGGGGTCTTTTCACACCCCCACTACTTCTCGCCACCACCTTCTCTTACTTTAAAGAGCTTCTTCCGCTGCACTCCTGTGAGTCGCCTGGACTGCAGTTTAGTCATATAGACACCTGCAGCCAGTCTGTCCTCATCACAAGAAACAGCAAAAGGCTCAGAGCCAACAGCCTCCGTATCAAGTTTGCAGCCACAGCCGCTGTTCATCGAAGGCGGAATACTCGAGTAAGAGTGGGGTCTTTTCACACCCCCACTACTTCTCGCCACCGCCTTCTCTTACTTTAACGAGCTACTTCCGCTGCGCTCCCAAGAGTCGCCTGGTCTGCAGTCTGGTCATAATGACACCTGCAGCCAGTCTGTCCTCATCAGAAGAGATAGCAAAAGGCTCACAGGTTCATCGAAGGTGGAATACTCGAGTAAGAGTGGGGTCTTTTCACACCCCCACTACTTCTCGCCACCGCCTTCTCTTACTTTAACGAGCTGCTTTCGCTACGCTCCCAAGAGTCGCCTGGTCTGCAGTCTAGTCATAATGACACCTGCAGCCAGTCTGTCCTCATCAGCAGAGATAGCAGAAGGCTCACAGGTTCATCGAAGGTGGAATACTCGAGTAAGAGTGGGGTCTTCTCACACCCCCACTACTTCTCGCCACCACCTTCTCTTACTTTAATGAGCTACTTCCGCTGCACTCCCAAGAGTCGCCTGGACTGCAGTCTAGTCGTATAGACACCTGCAGCCAGTCTGTCCTCATCAGAAGAAACAGCGAAAGGCTCAAAGCCTACAGCCTCAGTATCAAGTTTGCAGCCACAGCTGCTCCTTGATCAGGTTCATCAGAACTCAGATCAGAACTTACTTGTATCAAGTCTACAGCCTCAGCCACTCGTTGATCAAGTCCATTAATTACTGTGTCCATTTTATTCCCACAAGTAATGGGGAAGTAACAGTCACCACCCGCAGAGCCCCTTACGGGTGGAAGGCATAAATACAACGGGGTGCTGCCCGGTTCCCCGAGGGGATCGTAAATGCACTGCTGTTTTTCCACCCCAGTGCCATGCAGTCCTCGGCACGATACCTCACACCTTGACTTGGGTGAATAGGAAGGATGTTATGGAAAGGTTATTGGTTCAGACAGGTCGTTGTGGAACACATTTCGTCTGGCCCCTCAGCTGAGGCCTGCCCGGCTTGGGAGACCCTACCAGTAGCTAAGCTACCGCTGATTTAGCCCCAGCTTCTTTGGGGCACTCAAACCCTCTCCGCCCGCACGGACAGTGCTTCGTTAAGGCGGTGTCCCCTGGGAGGGGGGCTCGAACCTTGGTGGGGTAAGAGATTTTCTCTTCTCCATACCTGTCCACGCTGTTCGATAGTGGGACCTGGTTTCACTCAAGTCTGTTGAGTAATCTGGAGCTGACACTTTGCCAGCATTCATGTTTCCTCCCTATCACTCAGTCTGTATTTGTGCAAGGAGCACATAATAAAAGTATGGTTTTCATGTTAAATATGTTATGCTGTTCTTAATTGGAAAACAGCATTTCTCTAATGTTACCCTGTAAAGAACAGTGGTTACTGTATATGCCATTTGCTGTGATATTGAAATAGTCTTGCATTCCCCCCCACCCCCCTGCACGCTGTTTGTGTGCATTTCATATTTTCTCAGAATAAGCAGTGACTATTTCCATAAACATCATTAATTGATTGGTTTTTTTTTTTGTATACATATTACTTTCACCGATGCATTTTCACTCAATGCTTAATAACCAACTAAATGCACATTCACTATTTTATAGTTTATTAAATTCTCCTAAATTCCCCTACATATGTTTCAGTCTACTTGTAGACCGTCGTTCAGGGGGTCACAAACTACACTTATTTTGCATCCATGTGTTCAGTAAATTTAGTGTAGTTTGTGACCCCCTGAAGATGGTCTATAAGTAGACCGAAACATGTGTAGGGGAATTTAGGAGAATTTAATAAACTATAAAATAGTTTGAAGTGAATGTGCATTTAGTTGGTTATTAAGCATTGATTGTTCTTTGTACTGGAGATGTAGTGTGTTTACTGTGAGGTAGGCACTGGACTTCTGGTCTGCTTGCATATCTTAAAAAATGCAAAGTAGGCTCATGAGATCACCATCCTGTAGCCCCTCTTCCAGATTCAAGTTTAGAACCAACTGGCAAATTTTAACAAAATCTGTAATGAAGACAATGGCACGGCCCCCCCCCCCCCCTTCGCACCATACTCCATAACTTCTACAGTAAGTACTAACAGCATGGCAAATATCTGAATTGTGAGGCACAAGGAACAGTATTGCCACATACTTCAGGTTCTTAAAATGATATGTGGTAATAGATCTTGGAGTGAAAAATATACAGACTTTGTTAAGGTTATTTTTTGGCACATGTGATGACTGTCAGCATTTTGTGTATATTTTGATTAGATGCACATAACAATGTTTGGTACTGGAGGGGTGCACAAATACTGGGCGCCATGTCACCCAGGCAACTGAACTTTGTGTGATGGCACCTAACAGTGGGTCCTCAGTATGGAACTTGCTCTTTGTCAACCTTCTGGCACCTAGAACTTTACATGGCCCCCAGATTTTTTGAAAATTTGTGGACCCGTGGTATCAAGGTTGATCATTAAGATATGTATGCCTCCTAAAGTGTTGAAAGTAAACAGTTACAAACATGATAGTGATGCAGAAGGAGAGTAGGTCTTAATGAGTTTGACTCAGAACTTGTTAAATATTTACATTACATGACAGTTTGTTTATGTGGCTGCAGCCAAAGTCAGATGGGCATGTGACATGTGTTTCTGCAGTGGAGTATGTGTAGTGAAGTGCATCTTGTAGAAAGGCATAGTGGAAAGCACTGGAACAGGGCTGGCTAGCTCTAGACAAGCCTCAGGAGCAACACTTTAGGAGGCAACTTTGGCAATAGCCATACTTTAATAAAATAAAATGTTTTTTACCTGTTGGATGACTTCTTATTTTTGTTCAACTGCATTAAGTTAATTGCAGTTAGTTATGAGTCTTCCTTCATTTAACAAGTCTTTTAAAATGCCGTTCATTGTCCACCTTGTGTGCATGTAATCGGCCAGATTATTATTTTCTACAGGCAACTTGCGTGAGCTGCACACCAGTGCCATGCACAAGCCGCGTTGTGGCCACCCTGGCACTATACTTATCTGTACTTTATATTTTGACTTGTCTTCCATCTGATACTAATTCCTTTTTTTTTTGTTTTTGTGTTAAGGTCAACAAAAAGTTGGCAGAACAGCAGGGTGACCTCCCACAGGATCAGATGGATTTGCAGCAGTTTATAGCTCCTACCCCTCTCCCTCCACCCCCCACTCCTCAGCAGTTCATAGCCCCTCCCACACCACAGCAGCCCTTATTACAGTCTGAGGTCCCTGATATGGCAGTACTTGGAGCAGAGACTCTTGATTCTGCCCAGTTGGCAGCCATGGTACCTACCCCAGCTCCCACTACTGCCCCATTGCTTGCTCCTCCAACCCCAGGTGTTCCGCCCCCAACTCCAGGATTGCCACCCTCTACACCAGGTCTGGTACCCCCCGCTACCCCTATGCCACCAACACCACTCCCCATGGATGTGGAGATGCCACAGATACCTCCAGATCAGGTAGGCTTGTGTGTTCATTGTGACTGCTTGCTGGTTCTGGCTGGGAAACATGGTTGATACACAGTATTGCTTTGATGTCCTCCTGCTGCCCTATTATCTCTGTCTGCACACAGTCTAGTTTACAAGTGACCACCTTCTCCTCTCCTCTTGACAGTCAGATCTACTTTCAGAAGCCCTTCCACCAATTTATAAGTTTACCACCACATTAGTACTGCTTGCTCTTCAGTATTTGTTCTATATACTGTTTGACATCTCTTCAAGTATACCTGTAGGAGCAACTGATGGCTGGAATTCTGTCTTTTCCTGTACCAAGGTCATTTTTTAAAAATTTGCTCACAAATTAATTTAGAGCTTGTATGAGTGAGGCTGGGGAAATGCTAAGATGTCATGTGTTGGTTGTTTATACTGTCTTGTTTGCTGAGTTGTTTGTGTTGGGTGTTTGTATTGTGTCGATTGCTGATATATCTTGTATTGGGTGTTCTTTCTTTCTTGATTGCTCAGGTAGGCAGTTGAATGTGGTGCTGTAAGCTGTATCAGAATTTCAGAGACTGCATTGAAAATAATTATTTCATTTGACTAAACATTTACCTCTAAGTATAATGTGGATTGTATCATGGAAGGCTTATCTTCATCAGGTCATTCGGTCAATGCAGTCCATGTCAGTAAGATGTGTGTGCTAATTGCACTGTTGTACCTCATGTTATGCTCATGGTGCTTTCTGAGCATGAATGACAGGCGACTAGTGTCGTATGTCACCATATCTTGACACTGCTAAATGGTTCCGATGATGATGCATGACATTTATGGTTATTAGTATCCTGGTCTTTGTCTGTTGTGTAGCAATTGAAAGAGTACACATTGCTTTGGGAACTGGATCTCTCCCTGTCCTCAGGTGAAGGGGTGGGTTGGCAGCAGCTCAGTTGGGCCTGACAAAAATTGCTGTTCTCTGTCACTGGAGCATGTCTGAAATGTGTTTTTTTTTTTAATATGAGATAATCTACAAAATACAGATGTCTGGTAATTTTAAATCAGCATTTCATGTTTGCTCGAAACAGGATTGACATTAAGGATCCAAGTTTTCTTTATGGAAAGTGTCGTTGGGTGAGTAGTTCTCTTTTGAAGGATCATAGTGACTTCATCTTCAGGGTCAAGCAGTCAGTTCCTTGTTCGGCTGCTTGACCGTGAAGATGAAGTCACCGTTACCCTGAAAACCATCGGAGCCACTCACCCAGCAACAGTGTCACATCCCAGAGGACGTGGATATGAAGCAACACCGGTGTGAGAACATATCTCATGGGATTGACACACAGTCCTAGTTTCCTGTGCACAGTGTGGAGGCATGTGGAGGTAGCGCCCCACTCATTCTTCACCTCACCACTAGAGGGAGTGAGTGGTTAGCTTCTTGCCCCAGCCACTTTACCCCAAGTAAAGTGTCGCTTGTAGCCACAGAATAGGAGGCTGGGTTTTGTATTGTTCTGGAGCATATTTTGGAGTTTGGATGTGTCAGATAATCTAGTGGCTAGACAGAGCCTTTCGGTGTCCAGACCAGCCTAGCCTCCTGTCTGGTATATACCAGTTGCTCTTTCCCCATGATTGGACCAGTAAGTGTGTGTAAAGCTGACCAGTCAGTTTATGTAGTGCTGAAGTCAATGAAAGTTGTACCACTACTCACTACAAATCAAGATGAGACCACATGGCTGGTGAGTTGGCTGCCGTGTGTCCTGTTCTGCAGGTCCCTCTCAACTCCCTATCTTTCATTATGTGAGGTTGATTACTTTCATGCGCCATAACTGCCGTGTGGAAGTACTGTTCTGCGTTATTATTAAAATAAACTCGTGCTTTTTGAGGTTTTGCGTATTTTAATTACTGGTATTTCATAAGTTCTTGGAACCAAATGGGCATTTTGTGTTGAAAATGCATTATGATGTTTGTAATGGTTTTATTTGTCTTAGTTAATTAGAAATAATAAGACTGCTGTAGTGTGTTGATGATTGTGGTATGTCTTATATTGATGTTGTTTTTGTCAGTTAAGGAGTTGATACTCCAGGTGTGAATATCTTTCGATAGTTGTGGGTTTGTTGCCTAGGTCCACTCTCTGCTGGAACAGCATGAACAGTCGCTGGTACCCCCAGTCACTCCAGCTGCACAACCCCTGCCTCAACAGCCTGTTCAGCAGGCATCGCCACAAACACAGGTGTCAATACAGCAACTTCCAGAAGAGCAGCTGCCCCATATGGAGAACATGGGATATGATGTGGTGAGTCTCATAGTCCTGCTTCACCTTCCAGTAGCTTACTAGCAGTTTGACTGTACTGAAACTCTTTGATTGTGGAGTACCTGCCAGTTGACAGTTATTTTGTGTAGTGTGAAAAGGTAGAGGTAAAAGTGAAGTAATCCCTCTCCATACTATGAAGGCATGTAGAGGGGTAGAGGTATAGCTCCACTCATTCTTAATCTTGAAATGGGATAGAGGTGAGTGGTTAGACTCATGCCCCCGCTGCTTTGCTGTCGTGGAATTGAGTCCCAGGTACCCGTTGGCTAGGAGGCTGCATGGGTCCCAGAGCTGCTCTGGGCATTTTGGAGGATGGAAAACATCTTTTGCCCCTGCTGGTGATCGAACCCCAGATCGTCTAACCCATAGCCTATCACTGTACTGACAGTGCTATCCCAGTGCCTTGCTTAGTGTGAAATAGATGTTTAACCTTTAAACGCCGGCGATTTAAATACCCTGTACTGTCAGCGGACCGGAATTTTCTCTGGGGATTTAAACGTTTGTTGCAATGGTTAGGAAGATTTTGAATATCTTGAAGAATATTAACGCTGGATCTGTGAAATAAATTGTAATTACTCAAGTAAAGGATGGAGAACACGGTAATATATATCATAGTTTATTATAAAATATTTTGATGCAAAATAAGAATGAACCACTTCCCTAAGAGACAGAAATTTTAGTCTTCTTTTCTTTCTTTATCGTGTCCGGACCGTTAATGTAATTTTAGTAATATGTTATGTTTCGTTCTCTTTAGCCTTAAATTCTGGCTCCTTTCTCCTGAATTCGTCCCCACTTTCAAGGGAAAATATTTCTGTGAGGTTATTTTAACAACAGCGAAATGCTTTTCGTTGGTGTGATTTCTGTAAGGGTGTACTTACAAAGAGGTTTACAGTTTTACAACCATGAGGAATCTGACCTGCGAAAGGAAAAGTATGTTTCTCGGTATTCCTACCAGTGGCCACACTCTTTCAGTGTTTGTCGCACAGTGCAGTGACCCTGTCGCTTGTGAAAATTATTACTTGTGAGTACATAATCAGCATCATGGCTCGCAGAAGGCATATTCGTGATGAAGATATTGAATCACAGCTGATCTGTGATATTGATTCGGATGAGAACATCTAATAATAAGGTATGTAATAATTTCTGTAACAAGTAACTTCCTTCTGATGACGCATCATATACTGCCTTTCTCGGGTGAGCTATGTTTCATTCTTCCATCAAGTACGTAGGAGTAAATACAGCCGGAAGCTTTTAATTTTTTCGTATATTTGGACAAATATATTGTGAAAATGTATTGAAAATTTTTCTGTGAGTACAAGCACGGGCTAAAACAGTGAATAAGTTATACGACTACCAGAAAGGAGATCAGGGTTCGGTTCCCGGAAAGTACATAAATATTTCTATCGACTCGTATAAATCTTAACTCGATCCTACCGGCTTTTTAATCGATGGGTATCTGGGGCACATGAATGTACAGATGCTGGAGCATGAAGCTGAATACGCTCTAAATAGTGTTGAATACATCATTTTATGGTATATTACCTCCGCGCCCCAATACGCCCCCTTGGTATGAGGCACAACTGTAAAATTACCTTCAAGTCTGTTGTATGTATACATAATATTTACGCACGCTTATTGCCCCGCCAATATCATATTTAATGCGAAAAGTTTAAATATATTTTTTTGGACAAAAATGTCCGTTTTGGCTTTCATACCTACACATAACGATGGACAGATTTGTCCGTTTCGGCTCTTAAAGGTTAAATCAGCTGAAGTGTTCAGTTGATATTGTGTCATTTCAGGGCACAGGAAAGTTGAATTTATGTGAATATGGTAGAAGATTTACAAATTCATGAAACTTATCTTTATCATTTTGGGGTTACAGATTGGTTCTAGTACTACAGAGTTGGCAGCCATGTTTTAATTTATGGGTAACAGTTTACTGTCCAGAAAGGGGATTTACCTCCCCTGGTTCTTCTGTCCTGGGAGTCATATTATAACATAAGTGGTAATAGTATGAATACTAAAAAGTTCAGTGCTTGATCAGCTGAACTGTGCACATGTGCCGTTGTGGTAATGAGGTGCGTGGCTGGTAAACGTTAAGGACTTAGGAACTCGATTGTTACTGAACTACGAATAGTCGTTTCAGTGATAAAGGTGGCCTCACAGTGCTCATGATGTTAGCAAAGTCCTAATTTGTATTGCATTCTGATGGAAATGGAATAGGAAATTAATGAATAGATGATTGCCATTTTTATACTTATATCTTAGCAGCTATTCATTTATTTTTCATTTGCATTTTATGTGTAACAGTTAATTGACTATGATTTAATTATTATTTGATTTAGCATGAAATATTATAAGGTTTTGGGTTTATTTATTTATTTATGAGATTTTTTTGTGACATTTTCTGACATCAGTGTGCATTTAAACTGTTACATCTTGTGCAAGAATAATTTTAGTGTAGATGACATCACATCCATGGCATCACATGGAGCAGGACTTATAAATGGTATGCCATGTCTGTATATTTTGTGAAATGTTGCCTTATATGCTGTTCTGTAGCTCAGGTGGTCAGACGCTTGTCATGGGTTTGATCGCAGTTCATATCTTGTAATGTTTGTGGTGTATGAAGTGGGACTGGTGCAGGTTTTCTTTGAGTTTCTGTGTTTTCCTATGCTAATTTGATGCTCACTGCTTCATATGCATCGATCACCTTGTGACAGCCCTGACCAGGCAGCACAATGTCCAGCTTGGTCTTGAAGTTGGGAGCTTTGTCTCTGACCTGACACTTGGCTGGTTACTGAATAAGGATTTATTTAAGTCCCTGCACGCGCGTGTGTGCATGTATGAGGGGGGGACCCAAAAATAACCGGAATTACTCGTATTTTTTGAAAATAGTTTATTAGGTTTAATGCTATTACAACTCTAGTCTCCTTCAAAGTACTCTCCTTTTGCCTCGATACACTTGTACCAACGTTTTTCCCACTGCTGAAAACATTTCTGGAACTCTTCAGTGCTGATGTTTATTATCAGCCATCATAAAAATCGCCGAACTTCCTAGCAGGCACTTAGAAAAAAAGCCACAACAACAATACCACTCAACCTAGATTATTAACTGCTAGAATATTGTGTTGACTCGCAAAACCTACCGGCGCATCGCGCAACTACTTCCAGTTTGCGCACCACATTTACATTCTGGTTATTTTTGGGTCACCCTTCGTATGCGGGACACACACACACACACAGAGGTGTCAAGAGTTGGTATTGTGGAATGAGTTGATGGAGGGACTTCTTGTTAGTTCTTTTGTGATAGTGACAGCAGATATTTTAGTTAATTTTTTTTTGTTACAGTTGGTAGTAAGTATTAGGTCACATTATAATGTTAATGAGAGTATGTTCATCCTCACAGAATGGCTGGTACTGTCACTAGCACACTGGTGTATCTGGAGTCCCTGCAGGTAATTCAGGTGATCACTGTTCATGTTATATCATGTTTCATATTGAACTTTGTTGTTATGCCACAGAATAATCCTTTGATGGCCAACATGGGTTATGATGATCAGCATCCACCTGCACAGACACCAGGTGCCATTTCAGAAAGAGGAGTTGCAACACCATGGAATGAGGATTACGAGTTTCCGGCATCAGTTGGGCTGGTGAGTGCTGTGTGGTGTTATGTAAATGGATATCTTGAGGCTAGCAATATTTGAAAGGAAAGTAGTAAGAAGAATCTTTGGACCAGTCTATGAAAATGACTTAGCATGCAGATTAAGTCATAATGAAGAGCTCTATGAATTGTTAGAGGGACCTGGTATAGTGAAATCTATTAAGTTCAGAAGATTATAATGGGCTGGTCACATAGTCTGAATGGACAATACCAGAATACCGAGAAGACTACTGGATGGAAAGTTCCATGGAAGAAGACCTGTGGCAAGACTATGACAGAGATGGGAAAGCATCAGAAGGGACTTCTCATTGCTGCTGAATATAAGAGGATGGAGAAGACTAGCAGGGGATAGGGATATCTGGAGGTGAAATATTAAACAGGCTAGGGCCTGATGTGGGCGGTTGAGCCATTGAAGAAGAAGAAGAAGAAATGGATATGTTGACTTCTAAGTGTCGGTAAAAATGAGAACATGGTGCCATGACACTGTGCTTCATGTTGTCCCAGTGAAGACAGATGTAAGGGGTGTGAACGCTGTTTTGTTGTCTGTGAACTGCTATGACTCTGAACGTACAGACATCGTAGCTGGTGGATTAGCACCAGTGCTTAGCAGAAACCTGCTCACTTGATCTACCCTGAAGAAGAATACAGCAGGTTCTTCCAGAATGTTAGTGTGTGTTCATCAAACTGCATGTCATTACATGCCACAAGACTCATAAATTAAACATTACTGGTATGAGAACGTCAGAGTTTTTTCCATAACATAAGTTTGTTCACAGCTGTAAGTCCGGTCCTTTAATTCTGTTACTGTGCTGTGGTCTTGGTGAAGGCACGTACTATGGCTTAGACTGTGATGTTTTGGATTGACATTATGTAGTCTGGTAGGTGGCTGCAAATATGTGAGAGGAACATTCTACACTAAATGTTTGTTTATCCGGCATGGCTAGGGGATAGAATGTGCTGACGGATGTGCACTGTGATGAAGAAAAAAACAAGAAATAATTTATACAGTATTTACATAACATTGCAAACAAAATATGTAACACAGTCTTAAATTGATTCATTCTGTCTGAATGCTGTTCATACAATCGATCATCAAAGTTCACAGAGGCTGCATGTAACAAATGCTTGATATGTCTCACATTTTTTGGTGCATCTTCAAGACCATCTTGAGGGACACAAAATATAGTACAAAAATTGTTTATGATATATGTACATGGAGTAATTTGTCAACAATTAGTATTGCATCTTGTGTCCTTGAAGGTGGTTTGATGATTAACTGAAATGTGATCCTTTGTGTACTCTGATGGTCAGTTGTGTGAATGGCATACAGTGCATACTGCCTTTCAGTTGTTTTGGGAGCTGATGTAGCATTCACTTCTTCCTCTGGGAGATCAGCATTGTCAAATGTAAAAGTAACATTTGAATGGATTCTATGGAAAAATGTCATTAGAGTGAAATTCCTGCTACTCAAAGTGCTGGATAAGGGATCGTTTACTGTATCTGCATTTGAAGGTGGGAGTGGAGGCCAGTTGTTCCACTGGAGTAGTATCCACCTGTGATGCTGTGCAGTGGCTTAACCAAGAAGACAGCAGTGCGAAACTTTGTCACCATTAAAATCTCAGATCTGCAAACAATGGTGCCTTTAAATTGGCTGTGATCACTTATTTACAGTTTGTCATTCAGAGTCACCATGTCACTGTTAAAGTCTTCTGTGGTCCAAGTAGTCAACGGGAATATGTGGAGAATTGCGAAGGGTTCAGCTGAGGCAATGGAAAGAAGTCCCATGGATTGTGGTTATAACAGTGCTTGAGGCTTTTTCGGTGGGCTTGCTGTATTGTTTTTGTGCAGTCACTCTCTGGTCATTGTTAGGTAGCCTAAAGTGCTTGTAGTTGTAAATTATCACATTGTTATCCATAGCATTCCTGTGAACAGAATGGCGATACAGCTGGAGAGAAGCGTAGGGAAGCATAGTGGCTTGAGGGAATTGGGAGGGGTTTGATTAGTGGGTTGTCTTTCTGTGGCTCATTATAATAGCAATTATAAAAGTGAGGTTCCTAGTAGAGCGTCTTTCAGCCTCGGTTAACATAATGATTTTGGGTTTCAGCCCGAGGAACAGCAAGTGGATGAGACGTACGAGCAGTTTGAGGAGCGAGTTCTCAACAAACGTGCTGGTCACATGTACCACATAGTGAAAAGCAAGCTGGTGCGCACAGACAAACTGTACCTGTCTGA
This sequence comes from Reticulitermes speratus, assembly GCA_021186555.1. Taxonomy (NCBI): domain Eukaryota; kingdom Metazoa; phylum Arthropoda; class Insecta; order Blattodea; family Rhinotermitidae; genus Reticulitermes; species Reticulitermes speratus. Next base: position 31,647,760 of record JAJKFL010000013.1, on the reverse strand, counting down.
AATGGTACATCGAAACAACAGGAAACAGGTGTGGTTTTGTAGTTATTAGCTGTTGGTTATGATGGGTTTTGCCATATGGCCATCTGGGGTGCCACATATTTAGCAAAAATTGCTTCTGTTTTCAATGCAAGGCATTAAATGTCAGCTTGCTTGTGCTGCCATGTTGTTGAAAATTATAATTTGTTGCTGCAATGTTAAGCCTTGTTTTCATGACTGACATACATTTGTCACTTGTGGATACTTGCCATGTTGTGGGAACGATGCACTTGTACGAATATTGGCCACCTGTCTATTTCTCAGTGACTGACTGTAAATGTGACAAAAGTCTGAATCAAGTTGAGACTTGTTGTGTTCCCATGAGCTGTTTATACCTGACAAGCAGCTGGGTGACTTGTGATTGGACAGTATCATTCAGTATCATTTGAGTGGCCAAGTGTTCAGGGTGTGGGAACACTATCCCAGTGACCAGGTGAACGGTTGGCAAGTGTACTTGAATATGAATGTTTGCCAGATCAAGAAGGTGTGAAAAGAATCTGACAATTATTCACTTGGCTCCTTGTGCAATGCACAGTTGTTGGCACATTTGTCAAGTACGTGACTTTTGGGAATGTGGCTTTACTTATTGATGTGTTTGAATGGTAATGAAGTGAGTTGCATCTTATCACTTCTTGACAGAAGGACTATTTGTTTTATATTTTTGTTTGAATTTGTGGATTCACACGTTGATGTTAAAAGGCTTGATGGGAGCTGTGTAATGAAGTGAATTAACAAATTACAAAGGAGTGTTTGTAGATGAATGAAGGGTTGATTCATAAATGGAGATTTTAACACCAAAGGAATTGTAGGCCATCATTTATCCTTCTGCTGGTACTTTTGTGTTTGATTTGTGCACATCTGCCTTCAGAGTTTGTGACAGAAAAGAGCAAGCTGACATAACAGGCGGCTGAGTCCAGCTGTCATACAAATCGTTGAGGCCATTACGTGCTTACAATATGCAAGCAGCTGAGAAAATGAAAATTTGTGCACAGACAGATGCATAAAAATTTGTGCAAGATGAAGTTTAATGAGGGTTAAGTTTGTGTGATTGATGGTGATTTTGTTTTGTTTTCAGGTGGCCCAGAAATTCTACACACTCCTTGTGTTGAAGAAACATGTAGTGTTGGAACTGTATCAGGAAAGCTCATATGATGATATCATGATCACAAGGGGTGCAAAGTTTGATAATCCGTCTCTCTAAAAATATGTTGGAATGTGGTAAGAAAATTCTTGGTGGACAGAAATTTAGCTGTGGATCTTGTAAATAGCCATTTGATACAAATTCTATAGACAGCTGCAGTGCATTATATGTGCCTGATAGAATTACAGGAAAGGTAAGACATAGCTACAGGTGAAGGCATGAGTGGGCGTTGTTTTCTGATCTGGAACAGTTCATATTTATGAGTTTTTCAAGTAATTTTGTGCTGAATAGGAATGTAAAAGGGAAAGGTGCAGATATCAAACTTGCACTGCTCAGATGCTCTGTTCAGGGGTTTCTACCCTGCTTTATTCCCTTTGGTTACTGTCCAAGTTTTTATCTTTTTTTTTGCACAAATTGTGGTTATTCTGATTTTAGTGGTTGTGTGTTTTGTTTCTTCTTTAGTAGATCAGGTGGCGTCAGCTTAAGTTATTAAATGTTCGATTTGAATTGACGTTTGGTTTGGATCATTGTGATTTAGAGTTAGTAATGTGACTTAGCAGTTGTGATTACCAGTTTCTGTTTCAGCAAACTGGAAAGCACTGGGATTTAACTGCTGTCTTTTTAATGGTGGTATAATGCAGTAGAATTCCTTTAATCTAGAATCTGATACTTTGGTGGGTGAGGAAAATAGTCCCAAGTCTCAAAGTTTTGACATGGATAATGTCCGTGCAGTGATTCCGCTATTTTATCTCCTCTCCTACTCTGTCAGCTTCTTTAGCTATGAAGACTGATCCACAGTCTCCTGGTCCTTCAGCATCCCTGGTAGAAAGTGAAGTGACTCCAGAAAACACAGAAGGATGCCCTGATGTCCCTGAACCGGCAGATGGAGATATCCAAATGGTATGCTCCTCTAATAGTTGTACATCCCAAGTATAGGAGCACTAACAAAAAATTACATGTAAGAACATACGTCAGTACAGGTATTGTTTTAATGAGAATCATCCCTGTTGTGTTTACAAAGAAAAGCAAACAAAATGCAGGTTTTCTCAGTGAAAGTACAACTTTACTATTTAACACAAATCAACTGCGTTTCGCTACTGTTAGTAGCCATTATGAGGCCAATCCTAAGAATATAAAAAGAAAGAAATAATACAGCTGCAATATTGGTCGGAGATCTCGGACCTTACCAATGTGCTATATAAAGTGTATATAACGTATATGGTATTTGTATTAGGAAGAATTAAATAATGGGGTTTAAAATGTATAAGTGTAAAACTTTGTGTACTTTGAATATTTGTAGCTGTATATTGATTACACTATTAGTAAAATCATAAAATATGGTAATTGAAATAAGAAGTTAGAGTAGGCAAGGATTGTTGAGGTGGCTAGTATGTGTTTCCTGTTTTCAAGTGTATTTTTGCAGAGGTGATATATTCAACTGAAAACAGGAAATGTATACTAGCTGCCTCCATAATTCTTGCCTACTCCTTATTTTAATTATCGTATTTTATGGTTTTACTAATAGTGTAATTAATAGACAGCAACGACTATTCAAAGTATACAAAGTTTTACAATTATACATTTAAACCCCGTTATTTAATTCTTCCTAATACACATATCATATACGTTATAGATACTTTATATAGCACATTTGTAATGTCCGAGATCTCTGACCAATATTGCAGCTGTATATATATATATATATATATTAATATATATAATATATATCTGGGATTGGCCTGATGATGGCTAGTAACAATAGCCAAAACATGTAGCTGATTTGTTAAATAGTAAAGTTGTGTTTTGACTGAGACAGCGTGCATTTTTAGTTTATGGGTATTGTTTGATAATCTGGGACCTGTCTGGTCCTGTATATGCCAGATCAAAGGAATTATACTGTACTTACATTATTAAGAGATGGGTTTATCAACTACTGATAAACACAGGATGAAAAAGAAAGTTGAAGCAGTAAGAGAAGTATATTTAAAGGGCACACAAGCATGCAGTTTGTCACATTGAAAATAGCTGTGAAAGGTAACTTGTACCATTGGTAACAAATGACTAGTCAGTCACTAAATTGAATGACTGCTTGCCTGATATCTGCTGTGCAAGGTTTTTCTCATCACTACAACATCCAGCCTGGTTCTCACTTCAGTGGTTGCCAGGGGCTCATTGCCATGGGAATGTTTAAGTGGCTGGGGGCTGACCTTTCACTTGCAGAATTTTTTATTTCTGGTGATTTTATTTTTTGTGCAAACATTTGCCATTTGGCATTTTCTTCCTGTGCACATTTCTAGCCAAATGTAAGAACTTGAGAACTGATTGACAGCTGTATAGGGTATTGTGGACTTTGGTGACATTTGTTCAGACATTCCAGTTTTGCATCAGGTGGACAACATATTTTACATTCTGACCTACATACATTTCAGTGCTAATCTTGAGCATGTCTCACAAAATATTTATTTGAGCGAAGAATGTTAAGAGTTGCAGAGAGAAATGAGAAACATGTAATGCAGGATACACTCGCAGTTAGTTTACAATTACCGTTTAAGGCAATTGAACCAAAGGGAACAAAGGCGTCAGAACTGTTATGCTGTGTGTACATTTCTAAGTTATAAGTGTGACCTGTACTTGGTTTATGAGTTTTATATGTTTCATAAAGTGGATCACTGGATATATGGTTATTTTGTGACTTGTGTTTAATGTTACTGCATCAGTTTGCAGAGATTATTTAATGCTGGCTGAGGTGAGGATAGGTATGAATAGAGAATTTGTGGGGGATTGGAAGGGGAGCAGTTGTGGCATATTTCAAAGCACTGTTGCGATGTGTCCTGAAAATTTGAGAGAGAACTTGACACTGGTCAGGTACCTGCCAGAAATAGCAAGGTTTTTGGACTATGCCGAGGTGTGTTATGGATCAACCTGACTCTGTGGAAAGAGTGTGAATGGATGCTTGAGAGAAGAATTACTGTGCGAGTGAAATGCAGTACCACTGAGCTAACTGCTCAAGGGTGTAATGTACAAAGTGTAGTCCTAATCATGGGTAAGTGGTAGTCTGGAATTGAGGGTCCTACGAAGAAATATTCTTGGGTTCAAGTCTAACAAGTTCATTGTCTCACAGAAGAGTGATCATTTGTTCACAAGGGGTTGGAGAATTTGCATGTAACCACACCGTATAATTGGTAGACAAGAACTGCGTAATGTTTCTGATTGTACTTAAGTTCCTGCTACACTGTTGTGTTAAGAAAGATTTTGTCTCTGAGCTTCTGGAATCAGCATTTATCTCTGTTAAAGTATCTGACACCATTACTATAAAGTTATGTATGTATGTGTACAGATACAGACATACTATCTACTACAGTCAGGACACATATTTAGTTACAGTAGGCGTTCCTCTGTTTTGAATCCTGCAGATATTTTAAGCCAGACATAGAATCTTCGCCTCCTTATTACATTCCTTGCCACTGCGGGTGCTGTCAAAGATAACAAGCCTCTCGCCATTGTTTTTCGCCAGCCCAGCCAGTTGGCACAGTACACACAAGATTTTAGGCTTCTGCCGCGATGTAGTCTGGGCCTTCACTCATCTGGGATGTTACGCATCGTTTCAGGACAGCCTGTCGGTCCCATCTTCAAGGGTTACGCGGTCCAAGAAGATGCCACAGTACATCTTTTTCACTGCATGCTGTATATACTTGTATTGCTGTTGAAAGCAAGTTAATTTTTGTCAATGAAGACTGGAAAAAGTAGGTAAACCATGATCACAGTTTATCGATTGCAGCGCTTTTTTTGTTATAGGTGGTTCATTCTTCAAGAAGAATTTGTTTAATTTCTTCATGATGGCACTTCTAGTAAAACTGGCGTTTTATACTGATTTTTTTTTGGCTGGTGTATTTTAAGGTGCAAGGTCACTGGAATTCCAGCCTTATACTATCAAATAAACAACACAATATGTTCCGTTCAGCACAACTCATATTAAATATCTACTCATACGCGACATGTTTCAGTCCTTAAGACCTTCATCAGGTGTGCAATATAACAACTCTGTACAAGGTAAAAGTATAATATTTGTGAGATCTCGCAAAATATCAAATAATATGCGAGTAGTTGTTGCAATGAATATTTTAACTCGTACTTGTCATAGCTCTGATGCGTAATGTGATGTTACAAAATATTTAAATTAAAATTTAAAGACTTAAAAACTTAATTCAAAAATCTTTAAAATATAAATTCTTGGGTCCTGGTTTCTGATTAATTATTGGCTTTGCAGTAGGGTCAGTGCAGGACGTGCGATGGTTGTCAGCTTAAAACTTGTATATTATCCCATTAGATGCGATGCCTGTTTTAATGTATTTAGCAAGGTCGGGGTCGAGTAATGGCTGTGTAACTGCACACGTTGGTATAACCCATTATATATGCTCCAAAAAATTTTTCTGTTAGTTCCTGTTCATCTTTCACTATTATTCTTTCCAATGATTGTTCAGTGTTGAACTCATTAATATCGGAGTTGTATATCAACTTATTTTATGGGGTCAACGCCTCAATGTTATCTTCCGTGTGTTCACTATGAGTGACAGCCTCTTACTTACACTTACTTGCAGTCGTGCCTAGAGGTTCATCTGGCTCCCCCCCCCCCCCCCCCCTCCTCTCTCTCTCTCTCTCTCTCTCTCTCTCTTTTTCCTCTCCCCTCGATGTTTTTAATCCTACTCCAAGGTTCCTACCACTTCATATATTAAAACAGTGCCATATGGTCTATGTCTGGCCACATTGTGACACATTTCCTCATTTTCGTTTTGACACATTTGAAGGTCCAGCCTGGTCTTCCATTGCAACAAAGTTGCTGATGTATGGAGACTGCAGCTTCAAGATGTGACCAGTTGTATGTGTGGGTTTGTAGTCTTGCAAACATGAAGAAATAAAGAGACATTATTGTGAAGTGTTGTGATGCATACAGTTGCAAGACAACACCAAGACCATCCATGGCTGAGATATTAATAACCTTATGCATGGAACAGTACCTAGCGAATTCCTATTGTCAGCTGATAAACGTATTTTATCAACGATGCTTAGAAATAAATTATGGGTGGATTAATGTGTTCATAAAATATATGGCAAACAGAATACAATGATAGGTTTAATGCCCTGAGCAGTATATGTATGAGAGGCCATTATTATGTAATGGTACTATTTGTTGTGAATTTGTGCTGGTCTGTCGGCAGTTGTGTGGAGGTTGAACTTGGTAGCCCCTTTTTTGTGTACATGAGGATCATTCTTGTGTAAGACAGTGAGTAGAGCAGGTTTTTATGTGATTGAAAATTTTGCATAATTTCTTGTGATTTGTCCTTTAAGGCACCTGCACCTTATGCAAATTTATTGACATGACTTGAAGTAATGTTGTGGGTATACAAATTTTCCGTGTTGAATCATCAGTTGTGGGTTTGACCCAATGGAACAGTTTTTTTTCTTTTGCATTTAAAAAGTATCTGGTTGGCCAGCTGTTCCATGGTTTTACTCATGTGCTGGCCAGAATAATATAGTTCAAGTAAGCCATGGTTGCTTTTTTCCATGTCCCTCACAACATACTGTTTTGAATGATCTTGGCCTTCACTGTTTAATGTTATAAAACCACTCCTGTTTATGTAGCATTTCAAAGCAGCCTATGGAATGCTGAAGAGTATGTAAGTTTCATGTCTGTTGTTTTGTATGGCTCTTCAACCTTCTAGGTATTTATATTTTGTAGCTGGTGCGCAGTTCGATAAACTGGGGTAGATAGAAAGCACCATATAAGTGAAGTAGCATGTTTATCAAAATGAAATGTGACTTGGAATCTAGGATGGTTCTCCACCAAGAAACATATCTGCATTTTATTACTGCCATCGCTACTCCCAACTTCATTATCACTGGAATGCCTCTCTTTGGCGGAGGACTGCCTGCAGTTAATAAGTTTTGTAGTACCTTGGACAGACTTCTGGATGCTTTTGCCTTCTGGCCTTAAAAATATGTATCTCTCTTCTCACTCTGACGTGGGGGGTAACCATGATAATGGTAAAGTTTTGTTATGTTTAGAACAAACATTGGACTTCGAAGATGAAACTGGGCTCCATGAGGCTCAGCTGTATCTGTATGACCAGTGTCGATAAATATCTGACCAGGTGCCTTGACTTTTGGGACTACAAAATCTGTAGGATATCATTTGATGAGTAATGACTCTTCTACCCTGCTGATATTTGCCACTTGCATGGTGATGGTGATGAAGACGATGATTGTAATAATTATGTTTGATGGGGCATTTTCTCCAGTAGATTATTACTTGCTAAGTTTGAATGCTGTGTGCTAAAGTGAAGATCACATACTTAGACGTCTCCTGACTTTGTTTCTACATGCACTGGTCTGTCATACCCACTTGCCACTTTAACAGTTAAAACTCCTTAAAAATGAAGTTTGTATGAGATATGAGGGTTTTGAATATCAACATGCTGTGTAGTCAGTAGATAGTTACGGTGTTTTGGAGGTATTTGCTGCCTCCATCATCAGGTCGAAAGAGCACTCCTATTCGGAGGATGGAGGAAGTATGTTCTTCTGAAACATTGATACCTCCCTACCACACCACATGGCATCACATCCCAGAAGACCACAATCTCAATTGCAATATTTCTAGTTCATACACTTTCTGTCATTTTGTTTCTTGAACAGGCAAGTGAAATCATTACCTTAAACACTTTAAATTAATGTACTAACTTCTGAAAACTGCAGGAGAAACTATATGCTGTGTTTTATCCAGGAATGAATGAACATGGGTGATGGGGCTGAAGCCTGCTGCCTGGTTCAGTTCCTGACTTGGGATATGGCAGGTGTGGGTCATTATTTATTGTTGTAATAAGTTTTATTGAGTTCAATAACTAGTGAACATTTCAGTTAATTAATTTTAATTAAAATGAAAGAATGAAATTTATTATTTGTCATTAGAAGTTCACAACAGTTCTTACAAAGGTAAAGGCATGCAGAGGAAAGGTAGCAGTTGTATGTGTGTGGTGAAGGGCCCCTCAGCAGATGCTGCGGGCGCACTGCAGCCTTGAGGCTCGTTGTGCAACCCTATGTTGACGATGATTTGTTTTTTTGTTGTTCCATTTAATGGAGCACTGGTGGAATGAAATTGACAGGGGAAAACCGAAGTACTTCGGGGGGGGGGGGGGGGAACCCTGTCCCAGTGGCACTTCGTCCACCACAAATCCCACATGGACCAACCTGGGATCGAACTCAGGCCTCCACGGTGAGAGGCCAGCGACTAACCGCCTGAGCCATGGCCAGCTAAAGGTAGCAGTTACTCAGCTTGGTGGGAGAATCACTCCATGACCAGATCTTAATGATAGTGAAGACTGGCTGATACTGGTTTGTATAGCTGCCACCACATAACAGTTGTTACTCTACACAACGAGCAATATGCACTATCTGTGAATTCTTTTAGATTGAGGTTGATGTTTCAGGGGCATCCTGCAGGTCAAAGGCACACAGAGGAGACATTGTAATTTACAAGTGTTCTAGGTACTGTCATTCAGTTCAGTCCTTTGCCTTGACCACCACTTTTCAAACTTTTCTTTGCTTCTGCTTCTAACATTATATAGGTGCCTTATTTTTGGTCTCTTTAACATTTGATGAAATCTGTGCTCTTCTGGGTTATTACACAGTGTCGTGTGGTAATTGTTTACCAACGTATCGGTCCCATCTTCAAGGGTCAAGAGTCCAAGAAGAAAACAATTACCACATGACACCACGTAATGTCCAAGAAGAGTGCAGATCTCATGAACATTGTGGCGGAAGCCTGAAATCTTTAACATTTGCTTGTTCTTCCTCTTGCTAAAACAGTTTTTATCATGTGGTCTGTTTGGATCATCTAGCTTAATTCTTTCAGATTTTTCTCTGAGCACTTCCTTTCCCAGGTCGGATTGCACAGCATATGATCTCCACCTTCACATTTGTCTGTTACGGCCCATTTGAAAGCAAAAGTCATAATTTGCACTCTTAAGATTGGCTTGGTGTTTTCCTGTACAGTGCGGTGAATGCATTTCGCCCAAATTCCGATTTTATGTTTTTCTGTAATTGGCTGTTCAATACAATAATTACTTGTAGACAATTACAGTTGTAGCTACACATCACGGTGTTTTGGGGAAAAGTTACTGCCATCTGTTGGAAAATCTTGGCTTTAGTGATTTAAAACATATTGTAAAGATGATGGGAGTCTAATGCTTAAGTGTGTCTGATGTTTATAATAGGAGGGGTGTGGGATATTTAGTTCATCCCAGTTAACAGTTATTTGCACTGTAACAGGAGACACACAACACTCCCAGGTGCAGAAATCTGCTGGGCTTTTAGTGGTTCAGAGGACCGTTTCAGGAGGTCTTGTGTTGTCCATCTTAGTAATATGGTTATTGAGACCACAGTGCTTGTGGGATGTGATGCCATGTAGTGTAGACAAGTTCCACTTATATCCAGCAGATGGAGGCATCAGGTTCTTCCAAGTGTTTGTACCTGTTTACCCAACTGCACAGCATCACATTCCAGATGACCCTAATGTTAATACTCAGTGTCTTGAGAGCCTCAAATCTCATGCAATGGAACAGTTTACATAGTCTCATGTAAAGCAGCTGTAATAATTTGCTAATGAAGCTCAAACTACTTTTGCAAGTAGTTACTGAGAAAGACATCTTCCCAGATTTCATACAAATTCTTCATATTTTGAGAACGAGCTGGTGACTGGATGCTGGACACACATTATTTCTGGTATACATGAGCTATATGAGCAGTATCACCTCCAAGACAAACAGTAGACAGTTGTATTTGAGAGAGCCAGAAGTTTCTCCTATGGAAAATAGGTGCTGTTGAGAGACTACAAGCAAAGCGTGGTCAGAAATATTTAAGACTGTTCAGTAGTTTGAGATATCAGAAGCTGATGCACAAAAGAGAAATTGATATTTGTTCATATTTTGTGAAAACTACAATACCTTGGTATTAGCTGCTGAATATCATAGCCAGGTGTGTGTGATGTAACAGTGGTGAATCCTGTTTTAAAAGTTAGAATTGCAGAAATGTAAGTACACATCCTGGCAGTACTAATAGACATTCCTCTGTTCTTACTTTTTCAGTGACGTGTGTGAAAGTACAGTTTTGGGACAAATAATTGGTTGGTAAATGTACCTGATTCCATGGCCTGGCACATACAAAGCTAGTAAATGCTGCAGCATATAGTGTATACATTGTGCATACTGTTGTGAACTCATGAGAACAGCTTTGACCTTGGTAGCCAAGGTGCAGGGCAAAGTCAGGCTGTTGCATGTTTGCCACCAGTAGTCAATGTATTCCAGTCAAAAATGTACTGGGCTAGAGTGCAGTTGTGTGTTTTATCTGTTTATGAGCTGTGCATAAATTTGACTTCACTCTTGTTATAAACTGAATACCTAACAAATGGCAACCAGTGGAAAGTGATATATGTGGCAATAGAGTTTTGTCTTTTTGACAGGAGTTTTATGTTATATTCACAAGTTTAGCCTGGATCTATGGCACCCTACCCATGTCAAGGTCAAAATGTTTTCGTGAATTGAGGACAGCTGATTTTCAAGCAAGATTAATTTTTATTGAATGAAGAAATGAAAACATGTTTATATTCCTCCATTTTCAGTGGGCTGGCAGTGCACTGCTAGACAGGCCAAAGGATTAGTCTTTGTTATGTAACAATTTCCATGATTTTGAGTGGTTATGAAAAACTGTTGGACATTAAATGGCATGTGTGCATCCTCTGCTCCAAGTGATTCACACCAGTCATTTTGAATTGCGGCCTGTGACTTCAACACTGCAGTATTAGTTGTCAGGTTGTGGTATAAACCCTGCTGAGGATATGATTGTATCATCTCCACTGCGTAAACCTCAGAGCAGGAAACGAAGGAACTTTGTTTTCCTTTCCTGTATTCTAGGCATAAGGAGGCAGCAGTTTGAACACTGCCAGTGACAGACAATAACTTTGTGCAGGTTTGTCTGTGCAAGTGAAGATGATGGTATAAGTCAAAGTTCTGTGCGTGCACTTTCTAAAGGTGGCAAAGCAAGATGTCATATGCATTGTTGTAGAAGAGTGTACATACTACATTTGTTCAGTGGGTTTATTGCCTTTCTCCTGTGGACATGTGTGTGTGTGTGTGTGTGTATGAGAAGCTCCTCCCTCTATTTCTGTGTCCCTGATTTTGACAGTACCTGTTTTAGGCTTGTTCCCAGTCTGGATTTGGAAAGTGACTTGGAAGGCAGACTAAAACAGAAGAAGGTCATTTTTATTAACGGTAAACTTTAACGAAAGGAAATTATATATATATTAATAAAATATATTTTTTATATATATGTAAAAACATTAATGCCATAATGAGATAGAATTTATACACAGATCCAAAGGAATGGGATGTTAATTGCATGGTGATTATTTGTGAAATGTTGCCAAAATGTATACCTTGAAGATATCGGCATAAGAGGGGACATAAAAGCGGGTATAGTTATGTAGTTTGATGTTTAAGGTAGAGAGGACAAAGGTGTTGTATGTTAAATAACTGAAGTACAGTGTTTTTCTGCTGTTAAATTTATATCTTATAAAAGTGACTGCAAAAGATGTTTGTGCTTTGAAGGGCCTCTCCTGTATTGGGTTTTGTGAAAATCATTTCATATATACATATTGGCTGCATAACTGCAACTGTTGGAAAGTGTGGGTTCTATCTAGATACAGAAGTGTGACGATTTAATGCACTGACTTGCCATCTAGTTCTATGATTAAGTGACATTGTGGTTCCCATATCAACACTAAACAGGGTTGGTCATACTATCTGAGTTCAAGTAAAATGATTAAATACACGTATGGTGTCTGGTGTTGACGTGTGTGATAAGTAATGGTCACTCATATAATAAAACTGCATGATGAATCCAAGATGACAATGAAATATGCATCTCTCTGTATTTTGAAAGACAAGCCAATTATTAGTTTCCAAATGCTGGTACTTCTGTCTTATCTTTGGCTGACAAAACATTCCCCATGTCAGGTCATCCCTCATACATGCTAACTTAATCAACTGTCTCAGTCACATCAAGAGGCAGAGACGTGTTACCCCTCAGTAGTTGTGCACAGTAACTCCTCAAGATTTCTAGTCTCTGATTTCCTCTGCTGCTGAGAAGTGGAGGTGGATGCTGCATCATAGTGGGCACTTGTGGTAATATCACTGGTACCAATTCAGGCCTTCTCATACCTTTACCACCCTCTTGGAGGAGCACAATCCAAGGTGATAAGCCTGGTAGGTGACAGTAAACTTGTTTATGCTGCATGCTGAATTTTCAAGGCCTGTTCACAGCATACAAATTGGCTGGATACACTCCTGAATTTGGGTTGGTTTGATTCAATTTTTGTGTCTGTGAAGTTCTCTTCCATCTTTCTTCTTCTCATGCAGCTGTTTGTGTCTCTCATGAACATTTAGATGCTTTATAATGCAATGAATTTTTTATGTGACTTTTGACTACTCTCAATCGGGCCACCTTTGCTACTGCAAGATTCACCAGCTAGAGCCTTAATTATTCTCTGTTTAACCTTGTTAGAGCTCTGAATCTACTAAGAATATGACCGAGCATTTGCACAGAGAGCTGAGATACTTCCATTACCATAAAAACCAATGCATTGCTGACACATCAGCAACCTGAGAACAGGATGCTGTATGTTCCTGCCTTTTCAGTGCTGCCTGTAGGCTGCAAGAACAGACAGTGTGTCACAGAAATTGTCAAACCAACCTGAATTCACGAGTATGGCCAACCAATCCGTATGTTGCGGAGAGGCATGACATATTCAGCATGCAGCATAAACAAGTTTGTTTTAATTTACCAGGCTCTTCACCCTGGACTGTACTCCAGTGTGAGGGTGGTAATGGTGGGGGGCTGCACTGGTACCAGTGATATTACCACAACCATCCACTATGGTGCAGCATCCACCTCTACTTCTCAACAGCTGAGGAAATCAGAGACTGGAAATGTTGAGGAGGTACTGTGCGCAGGTGTCAAGGGGCAAGACATCTCTCTTGATGTGACTAAGACAGTTGATTAAGTTAGCATGTGTGAGCGATGACCAGACATGGGGAATGTTTTATCAGGCAAAGATAGAGAGAAGCACTAGCATTTGAAAACTGCATGTTAATGAGGAGTTCTTGATATTACAGTCGCCTGGAATGTTACGCTGAATATTCAGGTAGCTAGGTACCTGCAGTTTAGAGGAACCTGTTGCCTTGTCCTCGATGATACTTCTCCCATGATAATAGACCCGGCATGTTCCTTTGAAGTGTTAGTACTATGTGGCGTCACATCCGAGAAGACTGTAATATTGATATTCACTGCCGTGAGAAGTCCCTCAGGAAGAGTTCTTGATGTTCCAAGTCATTTTCCATTGTAATATGTGGCAAGAAATTACAGTGAGTTTGATCATAATGTTGCTTTGAATGGGGCAGTTTCCAGAATGATGAAATGTTTATATGTTACCTGCATTGTTGTGTACCTGTGTACTGCCTGTTTTGAATGCTTCATTAAAAACATCCTTACACATTTCATTTTTGAGAGAGGTGTTGTACTGCACCATTAGTTTAAATTGCAAAAGGATAGGTAATTGCTTATTTAATGACAAGTAATTTTACTTACTTTTTCACTATCTATGTAGGGGAGGAAACAGATTTGGGTGGTTGGAAAAATGTACCAAGGTTTTAGTGTAATTACCTTACCATCTAAAATGTTTGTTGGTACAGGATTGTGTACTTGTTCAATGATTGGGTACCAAGAGTTCGTGGTGTGTGAGACTTGCAATAGATCCTTCCTTAGTCTAGTTCATTAACTTAAAAAAAACCTTCTGTAGGAGGTAAACTAGTTAAATGTAAGATGTTCACAGTGCAACTGTTTTTCATTAATATAAGGTTAATAAATGACAAGTGATCACAGTTCTTAGGCATGGCTATTTGTTTGACGTACCACCTAGAGGATGTAACCCATTGAGACATTTTGGAAAGAAATATTAATGTGATAACTAGTGCCTTGCCCCCCATTTAATATCTAGTGTCTTACTGCGATACAGGCAGGCCACGATTTTGGAACTGCAAATAATCCCATGCACAGCATTTAGTTTGCCTTCGGAATCCTTTTTAATCAAGTGAACTAATTCCTTGGAGTCATTAAGAAGGCAGTAGTTGTGTAGCTGGTCAGATTCCCTGCCTTTTATGGAATGAGAGGGTTCAGTACCATATTCACAAGAGCCTGCTACTGAGAATTTATTTAGTGAACATCACACGAAATTTCTTTCAGGTCCACTTTTAGTATTTTGCTACCATTGATGCTGGGGTCACTGTTAAGTTATATCTGTGTTTTCCAGTTTATGTGTACGGAATTCTCACCTCCCATGTGCTACGAGTCTTTCCCATCTACTTGAATTGTCTTTCATATGGTGTACAGGAGGCCTGCTCAACCTGTTGTGTGGTGGGGGCAACTTCAGCAAAATTTGGTCTGTATGCGGACAACGTGAAATTCAATGCACAGAATCAAGAATAATACTGCATATGCATAATTTTACTGTATGTTTTTATATACATCATGTGCCATAAAACATATAGGCTACTGACAATAATAGGAATAAATCATAGTAAATACAATTCACAACAAAGGCCAGGGTGTCCATTTTTAGCACACTTTTACAAAATTACAGTGAAACTCCAATTTAATGTTCCCACATTTAGTGAAATCCTGGATTTACTGATGATTTTTTCATGTCCCAACAATAGCTCCATATAAACAATGCAACTTCCATTTAATGAAAACATCAATTTAGTGAAATATGTTCTAATCCCCAAGCAATTCATTAAATAGGGGTTTTACTGTAATTAGTAATCTATGTCTCTCTACATTAAGAGCTCACAATTTTTCAAAGTTGCTTAGGCTTTGTATCTTGGCTATACCATTGAAAGATTAAAAGGCGTCTTCTCGTTTCAAGTGATATGCGGGCAAAATTTTGCCTGCGAGCTATGAGTCAAGTGGGCCTAGTGTAGAGTGTAAACTATGATGTTTTTGTGTTATCACTTGTTGAAGATTACTGTCTTCTGACAAGTGACACACATACTACTGGCATGACATCCCAGAAGACTGCCACTGCTAAAATTACAATGTTCTGCTTGGGTCTGGATTTGCCCATCAGCACTTATCTAGTACCTTGAAGCAACTATTGATCTATTGCTCATACTAATACCAAAATACATGAAGTTGCAGTTCTGTATTTTTCAATCTCAGAAATGGTAGCAAGTGATGCCCATAATTAATTTGCTCATAATTCATGAACATAATTATAATCCTTTATTAAACATTTCAAATGGGAAGTATCATATTTTATTAAATGGGAAATATATTTCATTGACACGTTCATTGAACATATATATATATTTGTCACATACATTACCCCCAAGTATTGTAATTTTTCCTCATTTCTCATTTTCTTACATTATTAAATGCCTCTGCAATTTTGCAAAATTTTTGACATGCCCTGTGTGTGATGTTTGAATTTTATTTCTTTGGTTTGGTGTTTGTTTTAATGTGGTGCTGGAAAAATAATTGAGATCAGCTGGATCGATCCTTAGAAAAATGAAGAAGTATTGCATAGAGTCAAAGAGGAGAGGAATATCCTGCGCACAATAAAAACTAGGAAGGCTAACTGCATGGTCACATCTTATGTAGAAACTGCCTTCTAAAACACGTGATTGAAGGAAAGTAACTGGATTGGTCACATCTTGCGTAGAAACTGCCTTCTAAAACATGAGATTGAAGGGAAGTTAGAGGAAAGGATAGTAATGACGGGAGGACGAGGAAGATGACGTAAGCAGCTACTGCATGACCTTGAGGGAAAGAGAATATGCTGGAAATTGAAAGAGGACGCGCATTGGAAGAGGCTACGGACCTGTCATAAGACAGACTACAGAAAGGATAATGGTTTTGTGCTTGTGCGATAGCAGTAAGTTCAGAGAAGCTGTTGTAGATACATCAACCGTGTCTGGCAATGAACCACGAATAAGAGCCAGACCGCGTGTGGACAGTGATAAATAGAATACCGTAATATTCGTTAGAAGTAGACGTCATTTTATACGTTCTCTGCCGTATAATTGATGTTCTGTTAGTCGGTGTGTCAACGTAGTAGGTGCCGAGCACTGACGTGGGCTGATCACATTTTCTTGTCTATGAAGATTTTGGTAGGTTTGTCGTCATGATGCGTTCACTCTGACTGAGTACGCAGGTTTATGACATGCATTACGTCGGTCATCTGATTAGCTATTGCATACATCTAACTAGCTACGAAACCCTATTCCAAGTAACGCCAGTCTACATTCAGGTTAAAAATTTTTCTGTGTTTAGAAACTGAGATGCTAAACGCTATGTCAAAATGAATGATTGCTTCATTAATTAGTGCAACAAGTATTTGCGTGGGCATGGCAAGAGTACGTATTCAAAACACGCCACTCGAGTTTCTTCCGCGGTACTCCGTGGATATCACTCACTATTCCATGGATAAGAGACCTATCTCGCCTCGATCAATGGTAGGGCTTCATACAAGTGCGTCTACTTTGCATTTCTTTTCATCACGTTCCTATGTTTAATTTTGTCCCAAACACGTAGCAATGGTATTAGAAATGATTGGGCAGACGTCTGTCTTGATACAGTGTCACTTATTCAGGGTGAAATAAAATCACCCACACCTAAAATTGAGCACGCAGAGTGGTGTATTGAATTCCTAAATGGACCCCATTTCGATTCAATGTTCCGAGGTGATCCGTGGTTGCGAGATATTTCGAGTTCAATACATGAGTTACATGACGGTGTGGGGTGTCCGAAGGTTCTAGCAACAAAATAATTTCAAAATGTCAACTATCGCAAGTCCATTATCAGTAGCCGGCATTCGCTCATCCGGAACTCCTGTACGAACTCAAAATGGTAATGATATGCATTTCATTCTGTTTTTGTAATGTATAGAAAGTGTTTGTGAAATGAAGCACGCGGTTGTCTGCCAGCCATGTTTATGCTTGAGAATGTTGGTTGGGCCATCTGAGTGTTTGAAGAGAACAGGAATTGCTTTACTTACGAATTGTAACTCCTTCATTATCAATATATAAATTATATTCGAATGGAATATTTATCTGACCAGAATTCGATGTAAGTTGTAGATGGTTTGTTGAATGATCAGCTGTCAAAGAGGAGGATATGTATAGGCTTCTGCATGTACCTAGCCGGTGGCGGCATAGTTTTTTCTTCAATTTCTTTTAGCAAGAAGGTATCATTTTATTACTTGGGGTGTGTAATGCCCATCATGCAAAGAGGAAATACAGTTTCTTTTTCGAAATAAGAATTGCCATCCCACATGTTTAGTTCCTTCAACAGAGCTGTTGGTAGTTACTTCGGTGCATAGAAATGTTGAAACATTTAGAAATGGTATATTGTTTCTTTCCCTGTTTGTTTTCCCACCCTTAACCTACCATTTTAACACCCCTGTTCCCATCCTGTTACCCAGGTGTCAACATTCTAGTTGTGATGGGCATAAAGTATTGCCAGCACACTTTCTTTACTTTAATAACTAACCAACTCCATGGAGCAGAATCCTTCTTGAGCAGCTAATAGTTTCTCAGCTAGTCCAGAAATTGCCTGCATTTTATGGAACTGCAGGTACAGTACTGTATTCACAATAGCTTGTCACTTGGCCCTATTCTGAGCCAGATAGTTCTAGTTCACATCCTTCCATCCTACATCTTTAAATTAACAAAGTAACAAAATAAGACAAACCCACTTTAAAACTAAATTTAACCGACTCGTAGTAGAATATGACGGTTTAACATGGCTACTAACAGAGCCTGCCTGTGGACATGATCCTGGACACATTCAGCCTGCCATCTATCATCAGACATATTGTCTTAAGGTACAGCTTGCTGATGGAACTAACTTTTGGTAGCAAATCAAAACCAGAAGGTTTGGTAGTACTAACACCTGAGATTGTCATTGACAGTGATCCTTAGCTGGTTCCATCATGTCCTGATTCTTACAACCTACTAAGTTTCAACATTACTATTACCTAAGCTTACCACCTGAGCCGGTTTCATCCACTTCCCATCCAGACGACCAAAGATCCATTTGAGTTATACCTTTCTGTCTGCATGTCTGTTCCAAGTGAATATGTCATTAGAATTTTTTGTGCAGGAGTTAATTATGCATTCTTTTGGCTCCACCCCTATAGTACATGTTCATTCCAGTCTAGGTACCCAAATTTCAGCAGTGTTTCTCTTCTCACTGCAGCATGGAGTGTTTGTGGGTGGGTTTCAGGTGTAGATAACGAGGAAAGTGTGAATATATGAAAAAATCTGAGGCAGATAACTTACTGAGGGGTGGTTCCCAGCTTGGGGGTTGGATGTAGGGTTTACTACCCTTCACCATAGGAAATTCTTTGTGTAAATATGTAGTAGCATTATCTGTATCAGGACTCATGGTACTGATGGTAGGTGAATGAAGGTGAATGTGGAGTGTTAGTGGAATGACAGTCGATGGGAAAACCAGACTACTGAGTGAAAATGTGTCCCTGTGCCACTTTGTCTACCACAGATCCCACATAGACTGCCCAGGGTTGAAACCCTTATTACAGAAGCCCATGTTTTATCTCAAGGCAGTCTGTGTGGGATTTGTGGTAGACAAAGTGGTACTGGGACAGGTTTTTCTGTTAGTATTTCTGTTTTTCTCTGTAAGTTGTTATCTCACCAGTGCTCCATATTCATATTTATTTGTCTACTATCAGTGCTATATCATCTAGATTCTGTATGGTGTAGTGTCACTTACTGAACTACAAAAAAAAAGAAAATACAGAAGCTTCTGGTCTTCCCATCCCATTCCAGTCTGATTACATAGTACGTACCATTAACTGCTTCAGATTTCTGTCTTGCATGTCTGGAGACTTCATGTCTTTGCAGTTGTTTGTCTGATGGCTGCAGTGAATGGTGGGACAGGCCATGGTTGCTTCCTCCATTCAGCTTTCAGATTCATCTACACAGTGCAATGGCCCAATTCATTCAGTCAGTTTTATTTATATTATTTGTGTGTGGTTTATTTAATGATAGTGTCACTAGCTCAGACTGTATAGCATCAAATGATAGATTGAATAATGAAGTGAAAAGCTTGTGGCATGAAGTGTTGTGTTACTTGGGGTACAGTACTGTTATTTGTCTGGAGGATCTGAGGAAAGCGTTGAGGTACCTCAGTTTGGATAGCTGGTCATAGTGATGAGATTTGAACCCAGGATCAGGTATGAAGCAATAGTGGTGCTCTGATGTGCTGTACAGTCATGTTGTACAAGCACAAAAACAGTAATGTGAATGTCTTTTACACAGTACCTCTTTTCTTGTTCCAGTAATGGCAGCCTGTGCCATTGCCAACATCGTGAAGAGCTCTTTGGGTCCAGTTGGCCTAGACAAGATGTTGGTGGATGATATTGGTGTATGTATTGTATTGGGTGTCCAATCTTTAGTATATAATATAACTTAGCATGTGTTAAAACAGGTGTTGGAAATGACCTCCTAGGCTATGGGCTGGATGGGCTAAAGTTTGAGTCCTGGCTGTAGGAGATTTTCTGACATATCCAGACTGGCTCTGGGGCCCATGCAGCCACCAGTTGAGTAGGTACCACGGTTCTTCCCTGAGGGTAAAGCAGCCATAGCACGATGTTTACCACTAACCTCCATCTGGCTCTGAGGTTGAGACTGAATGTAGCTGTGCCACTAGTCCCCTTCTGTGCCTTCGTGGCATATATTGGAAAACTCACAACTGTCTGACATTAAAAATATTAAAACTGTTTGAAGTTGTTGTCTAAAAATTGCTGATACTGTGTGCCACATAATTCCTTTGTGTGTATGTGTTGTTTTTATAAATGGCTGTGAAACATGTGCACAGATAATAATGGCATGCTGTTGGATCAGGTGAATGAGCAGACCATGAAGGACAACCAGTTCATTGAGATTGCTCTCTTTTGGGATTGTACGCAGCGTACAATGGTAGTTTCTATCGTTTTGTGCTTTGTAGAATCCCAAAAGAGGGCAGATCTCATTTACGTCACAGCGGAAGCCTGAACTCATGCAACTGATTCTTATTCGGTCCCCAAAATTGTTAATGTAAGGTGGCCATTGAATTATTGGCTGTGTGGGTGGTTGGACCATCTTGTTGGAAGACCGCATATCCTTTTTCCATATCACTTTAATTAAAAAATGTTGCAAGAATTTGTATAATGTTTCCTTCTGAATTTATTCCATCCATAAAGAAGACAGGCCTGATTATTCTTGTCACTCTGATAACATAACATACCACAATTTTAATGTCATGTGACAGCACCTTGTGTATTAATCTGGGGTTATCTGATGGCTACTGTCTGTTATTTTCAGTATTTACATGACCATTTAAGGAGTTTTGTCTGTAACATAAGTTAGCAAGGGATCAACTGTACCATTACTCACTGCCTCTCATAACCAGTTATGAAACTGTACTGTCTCAACCAAAATTTTTGTGGACATTGTAAATAGAGCTGAAACATCAGGAAACTGACTTCTAAACTAGTTCTGACATTTTTTGTGTGATTAATTCCTTACGTGTGTTTACACTCTTATTACATATTCATGAACAACAGCAGCAGTAATTTACATCACAGTAGAAACCTGCAGTGCTGTATACGAACAAGAATAGTTGAAGTCTATGATACACATCTTCTGAACCTGGACTGTTCTGAAGACCAGTTGATGTGTGTGACTGAGTGTACAGAATTGCTATTTAAATAAATGTGTCGGGATCAGACTACAGTGAACAACTCATACACAGCCCTATAATGCAGCCATTGGTGTTTATAATCAGTTTTGTGGTCGATGGAAAGAGTTTGTGGCTGTGTTTGCATCTGCGTGAATTATGGTGGGATCTTTCTTAGGGCTAGTAGTTTGTTGTTTGGGTCAGAGATTCATTGTATGGATATAGTAAACATAAATTTGAAACATGTGATTTAAAAAGAGCTCTGAGTATCACTTGGGAATGCCAGTAAATATTTAGGGTGGGGGAAGTGATTAATTTTTTTTGTTCATCAGTTGTTTTTCTCGGGCTGTTTTTTTGTAGTGGCCCAATTATTTTTTGGTCTGAATGGGTTTTTCTACATGGGAAAATGTGTGGGAAAATTAAAATAACAGGTGTTAAAAATTACAAGGTGCTGAATTTTGTGGTAGGATGTGACCATAACTAATGATGGAGCCACTATCCTCCGCCTGCTCGAAGTGGAACACCCTGCAGCCCGTGTGTTGGTGGAACTGGCACAGCTGCAGGATGAAGAGGTTGGAGATGGAACTACCTCAGTGGTAAGCAGGCTGCTGTGTGTGATTGGAAGGGAGAAATGGAGAATGTTTTAGTTTGAAGAAGAAAGCAGATTCATCCTGAGGGGGGTGAGGATGTTAATTATCTGTGGTATGAGAATGAAGGTACTGATGTAACAAAAGATGGTTGGTAAGTGAAAACCTTTGATCCCAGATATTTTGAAGTTGTTAATGCATGAACCAACATATACACTTAATAAAATACAATACAAGACAAGTATATAACTCCTACATGTTTTGGCACTCGGGTGCCATCAGGGAGTTATTTATAACAAAGGAGTACAAGCCCAACATGCTAATCTAGGTATTGTGATCCTTTGTTTTAAATAAATATCTGATGATAGCACCCTGGTGCTGAAACATGTAGGAGTTTGATAGTTGTTTTATATTGTATTTTATTAAGTGCATGTGTTGGTTGATGTATTAATATAGGGAATATGCATGATATGTATAACATAAAAATTTTGAAGTTGGTTATGAATGCATTCTCACATGCTGTTAAGTAATGTCTGTACCAGTTGTGACAGTCTTCAACAAGAAATGAGATATGAGTTATCAATGACAATGAAAATTTAGATCACGGTTTTTTGAGTTAACGCTGTGTATTCTGATACATGGTTACTTGTGTTCGGGAAGAACCAGCTCCCCTCACCATGCATTCTACATTCCACGTTCATATCACCCTTTTTGATATGATCATTCTTGTAATGTTTGGTGAAAAGTGCAAAGCATACAGGGGCTTGTGAAGTTTGAGAGGTTCTGTGGCTGTGAACAGTACTGTCTTGTGGGATGTGATGCCATGTGCTCTGCTAGAAATTCACAGACATTTTGGAGGAACCTTAATAAGTTACTACCAGAGTGCATGGTGTCACATCCCAGGATTCGGTATTCTTTATGAAGTTTGTTGTAGTTCAGTTTTCTGAATCCCTCTTGTACTTCAGTCTTGTTGATCGAGATGTTATCCTCAGCTGACAGTGCAGGCTGTGGGCTTACAACTGTGAAATTGTGGTTTAGTTCTTGATAGGGGCAGAGATTTTTTGCTTTTTTCTCAGTGTTCACATTGGCTTTGATCGAATACTAAAGCAGCCAGTGAGTGAAGCCAACCACTCACCTCTATCAAACGCCAAAGCTAAGAATGCATGGAGCTGTATGTTGCCACCAAATACGTGTTCCCAGACACCCTCAGTTTATGTTCTGCCCTTAATACGTGAAAGAAAGTTTCATTCTTATAGAAAACGGTGCGTGAAATTGTGGTTTTGTATCTTAAGTTTTATGTTTTCCTTAAAAGAAATTGACATTTGTTTGTAACAACTAGGATCAGTAAATTAAAAAAAAATTGCGTTGCGTGACCTTATAAGAAGTGTTTCTTGGTAGATTTGGTTATGTCAGCTTTGTTAATTTGTCATTGAAATGAGTAGAATACAGTGCAAAGTGTACTGTCATTGACAGGTAGTTGTACTGTGTTGTTTTCTGTTGTAGGTGATTGTTGCAGCTGAGTTGTTGAAAAACGCTGATGAACTAGTGAAACAAAAGATTCACCCAACATCCATTATCAGTGGTTACCGACTGGCATGCAAGTAAGTTGCTGACGGGCGCTGTCCTAGCATTACGTGAGTGGTCCAGCGAGTGAGCGTCTGTAATCTGTGACGGGACGTTTTTAACTACTTGCCTGTGAGGCCCACTGTATCCCAGGACTATACGACAGTACCTGATTGAGCTGAGTGCTGTTGCTAACTTGTTTTTAATATTGTGTTTCCCTTGTGCTGTGCAACAGAAAGAAATGTAGCTGAAGTAGCCCCTTTCATTTACTGCAAATGGAGTTAATATTGTTTACAGATTTTGCAGAATACTGCACATTGTAATGTGTCATTGTAGGTTTTCACCATTGTGAATATTAAGGATGTGGTTTTCTGTATAATACAATGCTTGTTAAGTAGTAAGCTGTAGTAAGATGCCAGTCTTCTGGAACAACCTGCTGCCTCCATCTCTAGGTTGTGCACAATGGCACCTTTCCACCAGACTGCATGGTGTTATATTCTTGGAGACCTTAACCTTGGCGTTTTGGTGCCAAACATTATGTACATGTAACACAGTGTGATGCTCAAAATGCTCTTATACAGCCTTCTTATGCAGTGCCCATTTAACACTTTCCCTCCGGCTGGCATTTAAACTTTTAAATCCCCCCTGCAGGCAATTTTAAGGGCATTGAAAAAAAAATTTAAAAGTGCTGCATTTTTTGTCACAATATTACGAAATTTTTTCACACGACCACAGAAGGTTTGCTGTATCTCGTGCACATAAAATGCAATACTTACATGTATTTGGAGTCCCACATCAGAAGTGAAAAGTTTGGGGCCGGAATCACGAAATTTATAGTCATTAGAAGGCCACTACAATTTCACATCGCACAGAAATAAGGTTTTTGCGGCACTACCGCTGTAAATGAATGCTACTGTTACTCCCAGTAATTCAGTTTGGTATGATACACTTCAAAACACTGCCCTACACAAAGTCCTTCATCGCATTTTCGGCAGTACATTGTTGTGCATTTCTTCACAGTTTTCCCGGTCTGGCGCTTGCTTCTCTCTGCCCACACGCGACATGAACGCTGAGATTTTCCCTCCAGCTTAGCATGTGTCGCTGGATTCCTACCATATATTCTCGAATCTAATCCGCACTTTTTTTACAGTTTTAGAGGGCTAAAAAATCAGATGCGGATTAGATTCGCGTGCGGATTAGATTCGCGGTCTAGAGCTGGATTTTGGAAAAATGATGAGCTGCTGTACAATATAACAATAACGTAATTAACGTAATTAATAAACAACGTAAGAACAATACAATACAATAATCTATTATTTTATTATTTATTATTATAATTTATTATTCATCAGACTCGCCGTCATCACTCATAATTCGAGGAATGTTCAAAGATCTGGCCTTCTTTATCGCCTCCTCGCGAGTAGATCATAACTCACAAATAGTCCAGTCTTGCGTCTCTCTTGAAAAAACGTGAAGACTGCATCATCAATTTCAGGAAATCGTCCTTTCTTGGGTCCAGTGAATTTCCTTCGTGACGCCTCACACCCGCTGATCGCTGCCTTGTGTTTCCGCCATAGTCGAACGTTGCTTTCATCAACTCCAAAATTGCAGCGGCTTTGCGGTTTCCATTCTCCTCTGCGCACCGAATAACTTCACGTTTGAACTTTGCCGTATATGAGAGTCGTTTAGATTTCAGGTGTCCCTCTTCCATAACTACGGTACACGACAAATTGGAACAAGCACCTCCCACGTTTCAACAACTAAAGATCAGCTGGCTTCAGACGAGATTGCGCACGTCTGTTGAGAAAGGCCCCGCCTCTATCGGTATGACTCATCGGCCACAGGCGTAGCGTCGGATTTTAACGCATTGGTAACATCCAATATTATTCAATCAGTCGCCCCGTGGGCAAGGGGTGGTTGAAGGAAAGGTGCGGATTAGAATCGCGAACTAACTTTTTTTCGTTTAAGAAGTCGCCAAAAACTGGGTGCGGATTAGATTCGGGTGCGGTTTAGATTTGAGAATATACGGTATATAAAAAATGATCCCTCCCTACCAGTCTGCCAGCTAGACTGCTAGGCTGACCTTGTACTTGAATTTCTGTACCGGCATTAGTGAGCAATCCTTCGGCAACTTTTTCGTAGAAAATTTCCAGCGTAGTTTTTTTCTTGTTTGTTTTGGTGTGCAAGATGTGTGCATTGACAACTGCCAGGTCGAACAGATGAAAGAAAAGGTTCTTCCACCATTTTATCGTTTTCCTTGCAAACGAATAATATGACAGCAGCTGCTCCGATCTGTCCACACCAGTCTTATACTTATTGTTGTCGAACACTGTTGTTGGTTTTATTTTATGATGTGCCCCCATTGACGATGGTGCCTCAACCACTTCATCCTCATGGTCACTGGTTAGGGAAAAAACATCACGCGTGTCCTTCCACTTGATGGCCAAAAGGTGATCCCATTGGCGTGCTGTTTTTTCACCTTTTTTCAGTTTTACAGAAAATGCCTGTTTAGACATTTCTTTTCTGTTCGACATCACTATGCGTACACCTTTTTCTTACAAGACCATAAATGGTCGAAAATCTTTGGACGGAGAACCATCTGTCCTTGTACACACTGTGACCCCTCCCTTTTATTTTATCACATAACCTGTCAACAACACTGAACGCCGTGTTGTGTTCTGAGTTGGTGGGATGTGCCCCTGTATGTGCTTCCAGGTTGTAGACCTTTTGGCCTCACAAAGTTCGAACATTTTTATTCCATATTTGTGGGGCTTTCCTTTGATATAAATACAAAAGAATATATATGGCCTCGAAATGGGCATATTGCCTCGTCGATAGTCAGCTGTTCTTCCGGGTGAGTAGACGTCCTGAAATAGTGTAATCAGTGTGTCAATAACTGGGCAAGTTTTGAATAACGGGTCATAGTCTGGCTCTCCCCTAGCTGCCTTTGCATCATTGTTATTCAGATGTAACATTGTCAATACCGCGAGGAACCAATCATGAGACATTCCAACCGAAGCTGCGTATGGGGTCTGAATAATCGGACGCAAACTCCAATAATCCTGCGGAGATGACTTGCGTAACATGCTCATGTGTATGACTATAGCAAAGAATTTTTTTATTTCTTGTAATGTCACTGGATTCCACTGTGAAAATACAGATTTGGGTTTCAGAGGGCCCTCTTGCTTCTTTTTCTTTATTTGCTGCGTTGCATATCTGTTTGTTTCACTCTGTATACCTTTGAACAATTCTGTGCTGAAGAATATTTCAAATATGTCCAAGGGAGAGCTGTCTTCAGATATATGGAAATTTTTATTTATCCCTGGTACTCCGGAAAATGCAGGTTTCTGAATCTTCCGAATTTGTTCCTTCCATCCTAACTCAAAATCTGTATTTGCACGTTTAGGAATGGCCCTACGTGTTCTCTTCCTGCCTCTGTCTGGTTCCGGCTGGCGAATGTCTTCCTCTTCTTCACTGCTGCTGCTGCTGCTGCTGCTGCTGATGCTGCTGAAGGGTGAATTTACTTCGCATGTGTCACGATCAGAAAGTTCACTATAACTACCACCATCTGAGTCCGAATCATTCACAATTTCACTTATTTTATCAGTTCTGATAAACTTCTTTTGTGAAGTATTTTCTGAACTAGAACTCGGTCCAGGATTTTCCATTTTGCTTCCGGTGCACTAAACATCAGCTAACTACAGTCAGAGCTCCTTGACACTTTCAGAACCATATGCTGGGAGAGGGGTATGATGATTCATCGCGTCTGACCTCGGGTGTCAGCATCGATAAAACAAAGGCATGCCTTGAGTCAAATGTCAAAACAGTTTGTTGCGCAAGCGCTCTCTCTTGAGAGTCTAGCATACGCACTTCTACGTCTTGCAGGAAGCTGAACAGTGTCACTGAAACTACAATCATGGACGAATGTAATGGTACAAATGTGAAGCCAGTATCTCCAATAGTTTTTTCTTTTGACGAGCGCATGAAAATCGGGAAGTACTAGTACTCCGGCCGGACAGCTGGCGTGTGAGGCCGCGGAGTACTAGTACACCGCTCAGAGGGGAAGTGTTAATATTTACCGTACCTTTTTATCCTGTGCAAGGTACCGTCATCACATTGAAAACCATTGATTTGGGATGTGAGATGATGTTACAGATTAGAGTTGATAAGTTAAATCTAAGACTGGAGGATGTAGAGTGTTTTGTTTTGGAAGCTGATGTATGTGTGTTTTTGCAGGGAGGCCTGTAAGTACATCCAGGAGCATCTGACTTTCAGTGTGGAGGAGCTGGGCAGGGAGTGCTTAGTCAACGTAGCTAAAACATCAATGTCTAGCAAACTCATAGGAGCGTATCCTTGTTATAGGTCACAGTGGCTGAACCTAGTGTGCTCTCCGTACTTTGTCACTGGGCTTGCGTATACCTGCCTCCAGGTTAACTGTAGCAAGTACCGGTCATAAGAAATGTGGAAGCATTGGGGGGCAAGAAAATAGACAGACAAGTGTAATAACATGAATGACCAGTTTATTCAAACACCATATATCACACTTTATAGAACAGATGATTAAATGCACAGGGTAGACACTTGAACCTAATAATTTAAATGTGTATACATATATGTCTGTCCCCCTATCACCATTTTATTTGCGTGGATATGACCCTGGTGGGGAAAGAAAGTAAATACCTGTATGGTATGTTAGGTAACGCAAATAATGTGAAAATATTAGTAAAGGCTTTCCAAGCATATCAGGCAGGTCCTTGAGATTGAACCCCTTAGCGACACTCAAAACAGTGAATTTAGAGACCGGAATGAAGTGACCGGCATTGGTTACCATTGATGTTAGAACTGGATATTTGCCTTGGGTGAAAGGTGATGGGACCACAGCAGAGAGGAGGGAGAAGAGAATAGTGCACATGTGCCATGACAAGATGCTGCTGTGTTCACAGTGCACTAGTATTATGCAGTTAGTTATATGTGCCAAGACACGCTGCTGTACACACAGCGCACTAGTATTATGCAGTTAGTTGTATGTGCCATGACACGCTGCTGTACACACAGCGCACTAGTATTATGCAGTTAGTTATATGTGCCATGACACGCTGCTGTACACACAGTGCACTAGTATTATGCAGTTAGTTATATGTGCCATGACACGCTGCTGTACACACAGCGCACTAGTATTATGCAGTTAGTTATATGTGCCATGACACGCTGCTGTACACACAGCGCACTAGTATTATGCAGTTAGTTGTATGTGCCATGACACGCTGCTGTACACACAGCGCACTAGTATTATGCAGTTAGTTATATGTGCCATGACACGCTGCTGTACACACAGCTCACTAGTATTATGCAGTTAGTTATATGTGCCATGACACGCTGCTGTACACACAGCACACTAGTATTATGCAGTTAGTTATATGTGCCATGACACGCTGCTGTACACACAGCGCACTAGTATTATGCAGTTAGTTATATGTGCCATGACACGCTGCTGTACACACAGCTCACTAGTATTATGCAGTTAGTTATATATGCCATGACACGCTGCTGTACACACAGCGCACTAGTATTATGCAGTTAGTTATATGTGCCATGATACGCTGCTGTACACTCAGCACACTAGTATTATGCAGTTAGTTATATGTGCCATGACACGCTGCTGTACACACAGCGCACTAGTATTATGCAGTTAGTTATATGTGCCATGACACGCTGTTGTACACACAGCACACTAGTATTATGCAGTTAGTCATTTACAGTTCTGGGAGGTATGGAAGTTTTGTTTGAACCCCAACCCTGTGCTGTTGGTTTCCTTAATAGTAGCTCAGGGATGCAGATTTCTTCGCGAACATGGCTGTGGATGCTGCGCAGGCAGTGAAGATCTCAGATGGCAAGGGTGGTTTTTTATACCCAGTGAAAGCAGTGAACATTCTGAAAGCTCATGGCCGTAGTGCCAGGGAGAGTGTACTTGTAGTGGGGTATGCCCTAAACTGCATCGTGGCATCACAAGGTGAGTGCTGAGTTTGGATGTGGATAAGTGCTGATACAGTTACAGCATAATAAAATTCCCTTTCTTGTTATTTCTCTACCTTGTAATCTGCACACAGAGTTGAGAAATTCAACTTTTTGGTTTGTAAGATTAAGTAAAGAAATAGGATGTGAAGTTGACTGGATAGGACTGGTGTAGGATAGCGCTTAGTAGTTGTAGGATACCACTGTGTTGGTTACAAATAAAGCAGGTTCACTGTTCTGTAGATAAATACGTGTTCACAGAATGTGTGTGCGTGTGCTGTCGACTAAGTCCATTGGCCCGTTAGAGTACAGTGGTTACTGTATCATGTCCTTAAGCATTTATAGACTGCATTTTTCTTCACTTAGAGTGTGTTCTGTGTGGTTCTGACATTAAATATGAATTGTTCCCCCGATAATGGATATGCTGTGTATATGGTATGTGGTAGGTTGTAATTTTGTATTATTATTATTATTATTATTATTATTATTGTTTTCTGTTCTGATAGGATCCATGCGACAAAGAAAAGGGGTGGTGGTGTGTTAATAGCTGTTTCCCCTAAATTAAATGCATGTAAGCGCAGGCACGATTTACAGTTTTTTTGATGAGTGTGTTTGGGTTGAATTTTCCATTCGTAATGGTCCAAATTTACTTATTGGTAACCATTATTTTTCACCTGACCTTAAACCAGATATTATTTGTGAATACTTTTCCCATTTAGAAAATAAACTTGACACGACAAATTATTGTGTTATTCTTTTAGGTGACTAATGTCCCTGGTTTTGATTGGGAACGCGGCCTGCCTTATGAAAATTGTCAGTTTTATTCTAAACTTAGGGGAGATGCTATTCACGCCTCCACTTGTTTTCTTGGTCTAGGAGAGTGTGTTGATGCTGATCACAGTAGTAATATACTTGACCTTGTTTTTTCTAATATTACTGATCTTAACATTACTTTTCCCGACACTAGCATGGTTAAACCTGACGTTTATCATCCGCCACTGTTAATTGAATTGCCTTTTATTGTCAAAACATGTTTTAAAACTAATGAACTAACGTATTTTAAATACGCTTGTGGTGATTATACACTGTTATATAACATTCTTTCTTCATATGATTGGTCAAGTGTGTATTCTAAATCTTCTGTTGATGCTGCTGTTGCCAGCCTCAATTCCGCTGTTCATGAAGGCATTGATAGATCTATTCCCCTAGGCTTTGTTAAAGGATCTAATTGTCCCTCTTGGTTTTCCCGCACACTGCGGCACTATATTTTGAAAAAAAACTATTATTACAGACGTTTTAAAAAGAATAAGTCGAACTTCAGTTTTTAGGACCTCCATGTTAAGTGAGGACTTAATGTATTATTTACGTGAACTTCTGGCTTCGAAGAGTTGAACTTAGCAGCTGTGTTGTATAGTGTAACATGTCATAAAGAATATTGAAATACTTAACACGGGGTGAATTTGGATTTTCAGCTATGCCAAAGAAGATCCTGAATGCCAAGATTGCGTGTTTGGATTTCCCTCTGCAGAAGGCTAAGATGAAGTTGGGTGTTCAGGTGCGTGTTGGTAAAACTGGTAGCTCTGAGTGAAGTGCTTATGGAGAAAGATGAACAGGCCCAGTGCTTTAGTTTGAATTTGTAACTGTGAACTGTGTTGAAGTATGAAGAATAAAATGATGGTGGTCTTATAGTGTCATTCTGGCCATACAGGGCTGTGCATTTTCACAGTTAAATTTTGTGTTCCGATTACATGATTATTCATTGCAGCTTCCGTGGCTGGAGTAGTCGGTGGCAGTCATGCTCTTGGCTCTTTGTCTCTGTGGCCTCTTTTTTCGCACTGTTTTTTTTATTTTTCCTCACATGTAGTCTGCACATTTTCCTTAGTACCTCTACTTCTTCTTGTCTTCTCCAGTAGCACAGCCTGATTCTGCCCTTGACCACCTCAATGATAATTCTCTTTTGGTTCCTGTCTTAAGATTTTGGTCCTCTAGCGCTTGATCCCCAGGGTTTCTATATCTTGTTCTCTGCTATTTCCCCATATTTTTTTAAGTCTTCTGCTTTTGCCATAAACATCAGTTTTATGGGTTTGACTTACATCAGTGAGATTTCTGAAAGCACTATGTCTGTAAAACGAAAGTACATTTAGTAAACTGAGAAGTAAGGATGGACGGTCAGTCAGCTATGTCTGATGGTGTCTTGCTGTAGAATTTAACTTCCATTGAATTTTGTAAAAAGTTGTCATGTTGGTATGTACTAAAGCTGGTTTGTAGGTATTTTATCATTTTTCCCATGCATGCTAAATGCCCCACCCGGGAAATAATTTAAGATTCGTAATCATGTTCCTCAACTGCATGGTATTTTAATGTGATATCTTTCTGGAGTATTTTACATTGTCACATGATGGCTTTTTAAAGAAGCCGAAACATGTCGCAATAATGCGTATTTTTATTACCAACAAATTGCACCATTTAAAATATACAGGGTTGTTACTCTGACATGCTTTGGCTATTCAGAGTAGCCATCCTCGGGGAGTACATTTCACAAAGGAAGTGTTTGTTCAACCAGGATACATTGGTGGTGATGTACAGCATCTATCATTCGACTAGACACGAAGAACGTTTTGCTACTTATAGATGTTTGGATGCATACTGTACATAATCTGAACTAATATAATCCTTTATAATAATGTTTAACCTTTTTATTTATTGTGGGCTGGGATAGCGTAGTTGGTATAGCGACTCGCTACGGGCTGGACAGTCCGGGGATCGGATCCTTGTGGGGGCGAGATTTTTCGCAGCCGTCCAGACCGGCTCTGGGGCCCACCCAGCCTCCTATACAATGGGTACCGGGTCTATTTCCCGGCGTTAAAGCGGCCGGGTCGTGGAGTTGACCACCCACCCCCATCTAGCACCGAGGTTAAAGAAAGAGTAGAGCTATACCTCTGCTCCCCCTCTGGGCCTTCGTGGTCTGTTCTAGGGAGAACTTTACCTTTACCTTACCTTTTTATTTATTAATATTACATATTCATATTATAATAAAGTTGCTTTATATTTACCATTTACTAACGATGGCTATGTTTTAACACCAATACTTCTTTTCTGAAATGTACTCCCTGAGGATGGGTACTGTCAATAGATGAAACATATCGGTCACAGTCCTGTATGTTTTAACTGATGCACATTGTTGGTAATAAACAAATGTATGGAACATCTGTTACATTTATGATATCAAAAATGTTGGAATAAATTATACAGCAAGATACCATCAAACGGAGTTGTGATTGACTGTCATTACTTCTCAGTTTACTGTGTGTGTATCATAACCGGATGTTCTACATAAAGCAAGTATGTTCCAGATTCCTGGTCCTATATCCTTGTGAACTATTCCAGGACAGGGTCCATTGGCTTGATTGTGTTGCTTGTGATCAACATTTATGTTCCATAATGAAGGAATTTAGTGCTAAAATGAACAGCCAAACAGTGGTCTGCATTATTTAGACATATAAAGTAATTACATATGTTTGCAGGTTCTAATAACTGACCCAGAGAAACTGGAAGGAATCAGACAACGAGAATCAGACATCACGAAGGAGAGGATACAGAAAATCCTGGCAGCAGGTGCAAACGTGATCCTGTGTGCTGGTGGAATTGATGATCTTTGTCTGAAGGTAATTCAGTTCTGTTGTAGGCACTATGCGTAATTGTAATGTATTAATACGAGTATTTACTAAAACTGTCTCGTGCGGTTTGGAAATGTATGCACAGGACAACAGGTGTGCTGCTTTTACAGTCTTCTTTTAATGATCTTGTGTTGAACATAAAGCATATTTCATTGTATTCTAAAACTTCACCTCAAAACATTTTCCCCTTTGATAAATATTTTGTGAGCTACATTCCAGAACATGCAGAAATGTACGTAGGTGTTCATATAGTGTCCATTGCTGCTACCATCTGGTTTTAATAGACGTATCAGCAAATTTTAGTAGAACTCTCAAATATTGGACTTAATGGAAACCTGTTCGTACATTTTTAGGTGCGGTTGCTAATTTGCAAAAAGTGACAGTTCATCTTGTCTATCTTTGTGTGTCTGTCCATCAGTCTTCATGGAACGTCATAACAGCTCTCACTGGATGGAATTTCATGAAATTTTGTATTGGGTGTTGGTACTGAAATGTGTCAAGAAGATTCACATTTGGTTAATATCAGACAAAAAAACACACACTTTGAATGAAGGTTTATGTATGTGACATTATCTCGCAGAGTTCTTCGTGGTTGGTGAAAGTTGCGGATAAAAGTCGTAGAGCAAATGAAAACACTGCATTTTGAGTCAGATGCATTTTTTATGAGAGTTGTGTTGTGTGTGATTTAACTAAAGACATACATCTGACAGTGCAGTAGAGACAAAAGAAATAATCTGCATGTAGATTTGTTGTGGTGTGACATAATAATTCAGTGAGACAGCAGTCATGTTTTTATATCAATTTCCTGTGCAGTTACTGATTTTTTTGTTCACGCAGTTTACATGATGCATAATTAAGGAAAACGGAAACATGCAATTATAATACGAGAATTTAGTGTTTATGTCTAGGAATGTTATGTAGATAGTTTATGAATATACAGTACCTAAAAAACTGTGTATGAAATATGTTCGTAAGTGAGCAATTATGAAATACTTTGATGGGATGAAGGTTTGATGTTTGTATGACTGTTAAGTTTAACCTAGACAGAATCAGTATAGATGTACATATAATAAGTTGTTTAAAGAATATGTGTACAACTGTGAACAATGGGAAGAGTGACCACAGTGGATGAGATGGTATGACCGTCTGAGAAGAACCCTAAGAGGCAAAGATCTGAACACATCTCAGTGTTACGTTAAATACGTATGTGTCCTTTCGCTTTGAATTGTTACATATGAGCAAACACATTGCATTTTGAATGAGCTGAAAAGTGCATTGAAAGTGACTGGTTTAGTAACGTCGGGATAAAATGATTTAAATGTCTTGAAAAAGGGGTTGAAAGTTACCATAGGTAACCATACTTTGGAAGAAACTTGTTAAATAACTCTTGAAATTTAGTGATGCTATGTGTCTTTCAGTCAAAAAGATTTTAATCTCCCAGAAGAACATGTTAGATGTTGATTCACATTGTATGGGATTTGGTACCAGGTCACCGGGTGAGTGGTTCTTGACATTTCGAAGAACTCTATGTCTTTCCCTTTAAGAGGCAGGTACCATAATCCTTCAAAACACTGAGAACCAATCACCCACAGACACAGTGTCACATCCTAGAAGACGTGAATTCTCAGCAACACCACTGTGAGAATCTCATGTGTGTGGAAAGTTGTTTAAGATTCTGATACTTTAAATCCAAAGACATTAATTGCAGCACACCAGTCTGTGGTTGCGGAACCATCACAACTGCTGGGTGGAAGTGCTGCTATTAAACTGCAGGATATATTAATTTAACCCTTTAGAAGTGATATCAGAATATTTCTGCAAAGTGCACCCTAGTGACCAAGAGTATGTTTCTGTTCAGAGGTACTGCTGCTTTGTCTGTTATGTTCACTACATTTTTACGAGATGTCTAGCATATGGTCTTCTACTGGCAGCAAGCCTTCATGTACTAGATAGCAGCTTATTGAGATTTCAGGAGATGGTAATGTCAGACTTTAAGATTAAAACTGCTTACAGAGCATGAAGTGTGGTTGGATTGAAATGTTTTATGAATTGTACAGTTCTGTATAACCTTTGAAACTGAGTAATTTTGAATCGCACAGCTCAGTGAGTGTGAAAGTGGGGGCATTGGAATTATAAGTTTGATATTTTAATTGGTGGTGCATACGTTGTCATGAGCTTTGCTGTATTGTTTGCGCTTTGCAGTACTTTGTGGAGGCAGGGGCCATGGCTGTGAGGAGGTGCAAGAAAGCTGATCTGAAACGAATAGCTAAAGCTACTGGAGCTGCTTACCTCACGTCGCTGTCCAACATGGAAGGTGTGTACCAAAGTGTTCTGTACTTGGCACAGTGCTGTTACTCTCATGGAAGGTGCATGTCAAAGTGTTCTGTGCGTGGCACAGTGCTGTTACTCTCATGGAGGTGCGTACCAAAGTGTTCTGTACATGGCACAATGCTGTTACTCTCATGGAAGGTGCGTACCAAAGTGTTCTGTACATGGCACAGTGCTGTTACTGTCATGGAAGGTGAATACCAAAGTGTTCTGTACATGGCACAGTTCTATTACTTTCATGGAAGGTGCATACCAAAGTGTTCTGTGCATCGCACAGTGCTGTTAGAGTGGAGTAGAATAGAATAGAATACAATACAATACAAGTAGGATGGGCACCGTAGTGTCCCATGCATGTTGACAATACTTGATCCTTTGTGCAGCCCTTATGTTCATGTATTTAGCAGCCCCACACTTTGAAGAAAGTGCAGTATCCTGCTGACAGAGATGTCCTCAAAGTCCCCTGGTTTCATAAAATAATGACCCAGGTACCTGAATCTTAAGTTGGCCAAAGCCTCGCAGTTACAAAGAGCGTGTGTGGCCGTTCCACATGCCTGTTTGCATCTGTCTTACTCGGGACTGTTTACCAGCCCCAATTTAAGTAAGTGCCCTTTTAATTGACAGTGTCCTGTTAGCTGCCCTGTCAGTATCCTTAGCTGGTTTCTACTCAAACTAAGTAGTTCTCCAGCTCTTTTAGCAGATGGTCTTTTAAGAAAGCCCTTAGCTTGTCTTTGTCCAATATTCTTTATGTTTCCTATTTGTCCATCCCCTGTTCACCTCCCTGGCAATCTTGGCAGATATGTCCATGGCATGTTCGGGTCCTATAAATGGACTTGAGGAGTCCTGTTGATCAGCCATTTCATTCTCATCAATTCCCATATATCCTGGCACCCATGTCAGTTGAACCCTGTTATGTTCTGCCAGTTTCACTATTGATTGATGGCAGTCCCAGACTAGTAGTGCAGTGCTGTTACTCGTGCAGCGTGTATGCTGAAGTGTTCTGTGCTTGGCACAGTGCTCTTACTCTCGTGGGTGTCTGGACAAATTTCTGAAATAAAAATAGTTCCAGTTTTTATAAATGTTGAAACAATAAATCCACTGTGAATTCATGTCTAGTTACCACATTAATGAATAATTTCTTGTGTTATGTTGGAATTGGCTCTATCTTTCCTGTGGTACATGAACTAAAAGGAAGGGGAGTGGTTCTGCACCCAGTATGTGTTAGTGATAGGCAGGTGTTTGTGCTTGATGTCAGGGATTACCGTAATTCAGACTGAGATCACTTTCATCATCATTGTTGTCACTGTCATCGCCGCTGCTGTAGCCGTCATTGCTGTTGTCACCCCTGCTGTTGTGGCCACAACTACCGTTGTTGCTGTTTTGTTGTTGTTGACAGTAATTAATAATAGATTATATGTGCTGCAGGAGATGACAGCATTGATGCCAGCTGTATTGGAGAGGCTGCGGAGGTGGTTCAAGAAGTTGTGTGTGATGACGAACTTATTCTCATTAAGGGGTGAGTCATTCTGCTTCAGTTTACTGAAGACAGTGGGCTGCTTGCGATGTCAGTATATTCGCAGTGTGCATATTGTCTGTTGGGTTAGAAGGTTGTAGTGTAGTGCGATGTGTGTTATGTTGTAACTTGAAGATCGAGGGGTATATTTCTTAGAAATGTTGGTACCCACTGACGGGAATACAGACGGGCAGCGAATCAGTCTTTACTGCCATGATAATGTCAAGTCTTGTACAGTAATCCATCAGTTTCCAAGCTTGATCATTCCTCGAAAACGCTTGTTAGGCAGAAAATCATAAAACAGAAATTAATTCCCCATTACTTCCGTTGATATAAATTGTAATTGGTTTCAGAGGTCAAAAATTTCTCCCCAGTCATTCAAAGATAACATTGAGACAACATGGAACAGTACCTGAGCATGAAAAAGAAAAGCGCTAATGGTCAGGTGTTACATTTAAGTAACATTCTTAGCTGTTAACCTGTACATAAACAGTAGTTACATAATTAAAGTTGAATGGAAAATGTGTAAGAAATAATTAACCCTTTGGCCTTGGAGCTAGAAATTTAAATTTTAGTGCACCATTTATGTAAAATGTGAATATTTTATGAACCAAAAAAGATAACTTTATGAAATACATGGTATTTTATGGAGGAAAAAAACTGAGATTTTGCAGCTTGTGTCAGAAAAATTCAGTAAGTGTATTTGTTGACTAAATATATAAAACGCAGTCTCTGGGGGGTAGTGGTACATCCCTCCTGTATATAGGACGCATGGTGGCTAAGGGTTGCGATTTAATCAGTGTAAAATGATTAACTCCGAGAACACAAGGCAGTTACAAGAACAGTGAGATGGCGTGTAGTGCTACGGTTTTTGTGCAGACCATTCAAGGATGCCGTGACATTCTGCATGTTCAAGAAGATTTGACAATCGATGACAGCCAAGAAGAGGCGCCTGAGACAGTGACTGATTTGTGTGAGGAGGGAGGGGAGCTTGTGTAAGCAAAACTAGGCGTGTAAATTGGAAAACAGGCATTAATGTGCGCGTCTTATTAGCAACAACTCTTAAACTGATGGACACTGAGGGGTTACTGTATTGGTAGTGTCTGAAAACCACATGTACTCTGGTGTTACAATTTACTGTAAATATTTTGAGTCCTGATGTTCCAAGTGAGAACCAGTCCCCTTCCAAATTCATCCAGTCCATCAAAATACCAAACATGTTCCTTTGTGTGTGGTGATTCTAGAGGTGCCGTGTGTTGGTGTCATGTCACATTACAAGGTAGAGGTGGAAACTGTGTCCAGAAGGGCAGTGTAATTGAGAGTTTGGGATTCAGGTATTTTTGGATGTGATGTGATACCAGGTAATGTTTCCTGGTGTCTTGTATTAACGTAGTACCTTCAAAATTCCGCGAAGCACTAACCTAGTGACACAGTGTTACGTCCTTAATGGAAGCACTGTGGAAACCTGAAACCTTGCAAGTGAGGCTTTGTTGAACCCATTTAATTGCCATGCATTAATCCTTTCCAGTCCAGTAGTTTTACACCATGTGAACCCATTTAATTGCCATGCATTAATCCTTTCCAGTCCAGTAGTTTTACACCATGTGAACCCATTTAATTGCCATGCATTAATCCTTTCCAGTCCAGTAGTTTTACACCATGTGAACCCATTTAATTGCCATGCATTAATCCTTTCCAGTCCAGTAGTTTTACACCATGTGAACCCATTTAATTACCATGCATTAATCCTTTCCAGTCCAGTAGTTTTACACCATGTGAGCCCATTTAATTGCCATGCATTAATCCTTCCCAGTCCAGTAGTTTACACCATGTGAACCCATTTAATTGCCATGCATTAATCCTTTACAGTCCAGTAGTTTTACACCATGTGAACCCATTTAATTGCCATGCATTAATCCTTTCCAGTCCCATACTTTTACCCCATGTGATTTTTGCAGGCAACTTGTGTTGTCGTTTTACAGGTGTATCACTTGAATGTGTCAGATGTACACACAGCGTGCAGAGGACCAATAATGTTCATGACATGTTCCTGGCTCACAAGCTTGCTTCGCCTTTAGCACAGCTCAACTGCAAGATTTCAGCAGTTTTGCTAACCAGGCAAAAAAAATTTGACCTCAAAGAATTAAAGTGTGTGTCTTGTCTCCACAGTCCAAAGGTTCGCACAGCCAGCTCAATCATTCTGCGTGGGCCTAATGATTTTTACTGCGATGAGATGGAGCGGTCTGTTCATGATGCACTCTGTGTGGTGAAGCGGGTGCTGGAGAGCAAGAGTGTTGTGGCGGGGGGTGGCTCAGTGGAAGCTGCTTTGTCTATCTATCTTGAGAACTTTGCCACGTCATTGGTAAGCATTGCCATCTAACTTCCAAGCTACTGGAGGCCTTGAACAGTAGATTTGAGATTCTGGACTCAGCTCTATAGTGGAGAAACTTTCCAGAACCTGTGCCAGGAATCAAACCCCAGACTGTCCAGTCTGTAATTAGATCACTTGATTTACAGGGCTGTCGTGAATTCATCAAGCGTTTTATAAGAAAATGGTGGTGACTTTTGTGTCCACTGATACACTTTGAATGTACCAGTTTTGCTGAAAATGGGTCAAGTGTTTTGTAATTGGAAATCAATATATGTTCATGTGTAATTTTCTGTCAGTAATGAATAATACAGTCATAGCGGTTGTGCACACTTCTGAGGTGGGAACATCAATAGCTAGTACCATTTGAAGTAATACTTTGAGATGATGTTGAGTAATGGGTTTTTACCCCCCCCCCCCCCCCCCCCCCCAAAAAAAAAGTGAAACTTCTGTTCATTGAGTGTGTATTAATATGCCTGATTTGTGGGCACAATGAAAGGCCAAACAGCTACTTCAGGAGTCTCGTCAGACCTTTTCCAGGTAGTTCTACCATTTGGGTATTAATTGGGTTTCCATGGACATGAAGCATGTCAGTTACCAAAGGCCTCAGGGGTTCAGCAGTTTGATTTTCATAAAACCATCAACACTTCTCATGTTCCTATATTTTAGATCTGTCTATGCATTTTGTAATTGTGCCAGTGCCACTGTCTTCTGTATGTCCTGGCTCAGTGAGATTATTCTAACATGCTGTAAACTCTCTCACTACATAGCTCATAAAACTTCAAATTATTTTCAAATTCCAAAAATTTTGTGTATTGTGGAAGTGTTGGGATTTTAAAATCAAAGTCATATATTTACATACATTCAACAGTGTTCTTCTTTCGTTGTTTTTTTGTTGGCTTGTTTCATCTGTTATTCCACTGACATTTTCATTCCATAGTGATGTGTACCTCATTTCCCCCTTTTTAGCTATCGAATATTAGAAACCTTTGCCCGTTTCGCGTTTTCACAGGCCATTTTATTTCGTAACACTAGTTACACTCCGTTTGTTGGTTTCCACGTTCATTATGTATTTCCACTCTTAGTTTCCTCTGTGATGATACGAGGTGAATATTAGTGTTCTGTGTAATTATTAATTTTAACACTTGTTACAGGTGACAGCATTGGAAGGGAAGTACAGGATTCTTAATTCATCTCATAACTATAATTTGTCATTTCCTGCTGCTGCTGTGCCACATGTGTGGGCAGTCAGTGGAGTGGGCTACATTAATACAACAAACAAGCCAACAGAAGTGGCAAACAGTATTAGTCAGATAAAAAGTAATGATCGTATATGTAACTTTACGGAATGCCTGTTGCAGTACATTAATAATTTAAACTGAAGTTAGAAGATACATTTTGGTGTGAAATTTTAGCACGTTTCATTTTTAAGAGCTGGGCTTGACGGCATTAAACCTTTCAAGCCCAGTTGGTTTGTAATTCAACCCCAGAAGCAGGGATATAAATTCCTGTAACGGCTTATGTGTGGGGAAGTACAACTCAAACTGCTCAACAGATGAAAAATAGAC
This sequence comes from Reticulitermes speratus, assembly GCA_021186555.1. Taxonomy (NCBI): domain Eukaryota; kingdom Metazoa; phylum Arthropoda; class Insecta; order Blattodea; family Rhinotermitidae; genus Reticulitermes; species Reticulitermes speratus. The sequence continues at coordinate 31,607,128 of JAJKFL010000013.1, read as the reverse complement.
AATTTATATTTGAGGGTGATCTTAGCCATTAAAAAATGGTCAGATGGTATTTCTGTCATTTGTGATGACATTCCTCAGTTGCTGCAGTTGTAAAGTTGTCCTCAAACTGTTATTACATGCTGTATGTGTTCCATTGTAGAGTTCACGTGAGCAGCTGGCAATTGCCGAGTTTGCACGATCTCTGCTGGTGATTCCCAAAACACTGGCTGTGAATGCTGCGCAAGATGCTACTGACCTTGTAGCAAAGCTGCGAGCCTATCACAACTCAAGCCAAACCAAGGTTGAACATGCAGAGTTCAAGTGGTAAGTGTTGTGAAAGTTTTATTTCATACCAACAAATGCACATAAACATACAGTGTCAATATTTTATTCGTAACTTTCCCCGATACGTATTTCGGTGTTTTAAACCGCCATCTTCAGGGGGTCTTAGAGGTTTCTAGCATAGACCAAACATTTATAGAATACGTTGTACCATCCGTATTATGTAAAATATGATACACATGTAGTAGTCAATGGTTGTCCAATGCATACAAAATTGTGTAATAATAAGATTATTAAATAATATAATAATATAAAATTGTATAATAATAAGATTATTATACAATTTTGTATGCATTGGACAACCATTGACTACTACATGTGTATCATATTTTACATAATACGGATGTTACGACGTATTCTATAAATGTTTGGTCTATGCTAGAAACTTCTAAGACCCCCTGAAGATGGCGGTTTAAAACGCCGAAATATGTATCGGGGAAAGTTACGAATAAACCATTAACACTGTATGTTTATGTGCATTTGTTGGTATGAAATAAAACTTTCACTTAAGTTAAAATGCACGGTAAATACAGTATTAAATTTGGTAAGTGCTGTGTTAGTGCAGGAGAGTTTGGTGATAAAGCGAAGTGCACTTTGCGAGATTTGAGGTTTTTCACAGCGGTGTTGTTGGGGATTCAGGTCTTCTGGGATGTGACGCTGTGTTGTTGAGTGAGTAGTTCTTGTATTGAAGGATCATTGTGACTTCGTCTGCAAGGTTCAAGCTTGTTGCTGGAGGGTGAAGGCACCGCAGTCCTTCCAAACATCTGGAACCACTCTTGCAACACAGCATTGCATTTGAGAAGACTTGAATCCTTCAGAAATGCACCTTATTACCACGTACAGGGATGAGTGGTCACAGGTAAAGTGATTAGCAATCCTATTGCATATCTGGGAGGATCCAAGTTCCAATCTTTACCAAGGGACTGTGTACTGTGACAGACAGTGTGGTTTTCCTCAGCCCCTCCAGACAAATGTCAGGATAGTACGTCGATTAGGCCACAGCTGCTTCCTTCCAGATCCTTTCCAGTTCATTATTCAGCAGTCATCTACCATTCAGCATTACATATTCTGAGCTACTGGCTGTACCACTAAATAAACGTTCATAAATAAATTAATTAATTAAACATGGCACATGGAGGGTCTGAGGCTGAATTGTGTAGAAAGTTTCTCAAAGTAAGAGAATGTGCTGGTACACTTGGTTTGTATTCATTCATTATTTTTTTTTATTGCTTTGAAATAAATACAGTAGTAACCACACAATTTGCCTGTTGTTGGCATTGGCATATGTAGAGCAAGCTGATAAGAGAGGATGTACTGTGCATGCACCATAAACCATTGTTTCAGAAATACCCACTGATATCAGTGTACTCGCAATAGAGTGTTTCTGACGCATTTATAATGCTGGCCATCCTGACGTGAGTCTAGTACTGACCACGTTGTGCTGTTGGCAGCTATGTATGTTACAAAGCTCAGCTAGCAAGTAGGCTGATCACTATATGTTACATCATGTCTGTGTTACCTGATATTTGTGATATTAATCTAGCTGATTTTAAATTGTCTAGTACAACAGGTCTTTTAGCCACACTTTACCTTGATAGTGGTGTTGAATTCGTGCGACACCGTAGTAGTGCAGTACACAGCGAATGAAGGTTAAGACAGTGCTTGTCAACTCCACAGCTGTACTGTCCAGTGTCAAATGGTCCTTTGGAGCGACACTATCATTATGTTTTCTTGAGATGTAGTCTGCTAGTAAATCTTTTGACATGTATAGTACCTATCTAAATAGTACCTATCTAAAGCAGCGGTCGCCAACCGGTGGTCCGCGAGAAAATTTTGGTGGTCCGTAGAGAAATTTGGACATTATTTGCAATTTTTATGTTTATTATACTGTTTCATTATGTTCTGATTCGTCTTCGTGTCACTGACACAGGATCGCTGACAATTTTCGCCTTATTACGTTGAATCAAATTTCATATTAATAAAATGGAACTTTTATGATCATTATTTTATAGATGTTTGTACCTTTTTAAAAAAATTCATGTTAGTGGTCCGCGGGATTCAAAATTGTGAGTTTAGTGGTCCGTGAGGTCCGAATGGTTGGCGACCGCTGATCTAAAGTATGCTGGTGTTACAGTGTAACATGTGTATGATGTTCTGGTGCTGTACTTACTGTGAAAGTGATGAAGGAGCCAGTTTCTGAAGTGGGAATTGCATGGAGGCAGAGTCTGTCTGAGATGATTGTAAGGATGAGACTGGCAGATGTGGCCTGCAGCTTATTATGAGCTCTGGGTTCCATCATTCCCCACAGACAAAAAGACAGGACAAAAGGGAGAGGCATACAGAAAATTCTCTGCTGGATTTGGCCAGTCTCAAACCCAAGACTTTCAACACGGAATTTGAACATTGTTCTTTACCATGGGTCATTGAACTGTGAACCATAATCAAAAGTATGTTTTGTAGGATGACTAGAAAAAAGTTATTTTGAGGTCTTTCTTCTTCTGGGATGTTAAAAACGCAGTGTCGGTTGGTGGTTAGTTACCGACGTTTCAAGACCGATAACGTTGTCCCACATCAGTAACTACCTACTAATCAACACTGCATAACATCCCAGAAGTACAAAGACCTCATTTACACCACAGTGGAAGCTTGGTAGTCATGCAAAAGTTGTTTTGTACATCTATAACAGAGTAGATTGGCTCAGACAGTAACATTTCTGACTTTTAGTCATCAGGTACTTGGGTTTGAATCTCGGCATGGGCACCAGCTCTCTTGACTCAGCTTTTTCATGATTTTTTCCCAGTCCCTCCAGTAAATGCCAGGATTGGATCTCAAATTCATCCTCAACTGCTCCCATCCACATGTTTGCCAGTACTTTATTCACTAACTCTTATGTAGTGTCCATGTTATTTTGTTATATTGTACCATATGGCCTGTGCTGTTGACAACGTTGTTAAGTAGGCTATAAATAAAATGTATACTATAACTGGCCAACTAGATCTAATGCTGGATGAACAGGGTTGATGATGATGATGTGATGATTTCTGTGTGTCCACAGGGTTGGACTGGATCTGTATGAGGGGATAGTTTGTGATAACAGGAAGGCTGGTGTCCTTGAACCTGCAATCTCCAAGATCAAGTCCCTGAAATTTGCAACTGAGGCTGCCATTACGATTTTGCGTATTGATGACATGATTCGACTGGATCCAGAACGCAAGGACAAGTCACACAGAGATGCGTACGATTGAGGAGAAATGTAGGCTCATATTAGCATTTGCTAGTATTTAATTTTTTTGGCACAGGAAAATGTGTCTCTCATGATGGACCTCATTCCTAATACTGAAAGGTAACAAGTTGCGAGTGTTTCTTCTTTTTTTTAAATTCTGTATGCTAATCTGCTTCAGTTTTGTTAAAGTTTTACCCAGTTGGTGCACCTGTCTTTCAAGCAAGTTTCGTAATAAAGCATTACCAACCTATTATGTGGGACTGTAATAATGTTTCCTATCCTATTTTTGTAATGTGAAAGGTGAAGTTGTTGCTGTGTTTAAGTACTGTGCCATGAATAAGTATGAGGGAATGGAGATTTAAGAGTCAGTACATATTTAATATTGGGGTTACATTCTTAAAATCACAACACAGAGTAAAACAACATAGAACAGGATCATTGTTTTTTCCAATGAGCATAAATAAAACACCTGAGAAGAGTCTGGCCATTGAAGGTTCCACCAGCTGCCAGTGAAAATGTTAGTCTGCATCCAGGCAATGCTGACCAAATCTTTGGTCACTAAACTTTGTGAACAGTACAGCAAAACAGCATTGTCCAGGGTAATATTAAATGAGGCCAGCCTGCAGCTCCATGCATCATTCGCATCACAGCGTTGGAAGGATGTGGTTGGTCAGCCTCAATCTCCAGCCACCTGACCCCTTGTGTTCATTGGACAAGAGGCTAAGAGGGTTCTGGAGCCAGTTTTGATACACTGGACAATAGAGAGGTTCCTGCATGTGCCAGAAATTTAACCAATTTTTCTTCGCCACTCAGGACTGAGTATTCCGAAGCTTTCCATCATTTCTTGCAGAATAATTCAGTTATTGCCAGTGCAGCGTTGTAATTACTATAGACAATGTACATGTTTCTAAACCATAGGTTCTCAGGTTGTGAGCTTTTAGTGTAGCAATTCTTCATGCAGTTTTGTCTCATGAAATTAGCAGTTACAGTATTTACTCATGTAACGGGAAGTTACACTTGGAGCTTTCCTAGATATTGAGGGAGCCCGTGATAGCACCTCATTTGACATCATAACAAAGGCTGTTAAATGGCATGGGCTTGGAGACACGATCTGTCGATAATTCGGCTCTATGCTGGGTGGCAGGAAAATCACAGCTATGCTTGCAGGAGAAAATCTGAAGGGGTTCGTGACCAGTGGCTGTCTGCAGGGGTTTGTTCTGTCGCCTCTGTTGTGGAACCTGGTTGTGGACGAACTCATAAGAGGACTCGGTGGGATTGGCTGTTATACACTGGGGTATGCAGATATTCCTATCCTCATCAGCAGAATATTTCTGAACGCCATCTTAGAGCTTCTACAGGAGGCTTTAATGGTGGTGTGATAGGACTCAGCTGTCTATCAATCCACAAAAGATGGTGATAGTACCATTCACCCAGAAGAGAGATTTAAGGGGCCTAAAGGAACCAACCCTCTCTGGACACACATTGCAGCTGACTACCTTGGTCAAATACCTAGGACTTATTCTGGACAAGGGATTGACATGGAAGGCACAGCTGATAAATGTGATGAATAAGGCCTACAGGGCTTCTTGGACCTGTAAGGGCACATTTGGTAAAACATGGGGTCTGAAACCCAGGGTGGTGTACTGGATCTACACCATGGTGATCAGACCCATATTGACCTACGGCTCCATGGTTTCGTGGCTGAGGGTCAGCTTGGTAAGATGCAAAGATTAGCCTGTTTGGCTATAACAGGGACGATGAAGATGACCCCAACAGCTGCAATGGAGGTCCTCCTGAGACTTCCTCCTCTTCATGTGATGATTAGGGTGGCGGCCCAGGCGGGGATCTACAGACTAATGTGTACCCAACAGTGGAGACCTAAATCTGCTAACTTTGGTCACACAAAAATCTCGGTATATGGAGCATGAACCCATCCTATGGATGGGTCTGACAGGATGTTACCGAGATGTGCACACTACAAGCCATTCACGGCCAAGTTCCCTGACAAGTGTGAATGGCAGAATGGGTTCAACCCAGACAACAAAGGGGGCCAGGTCTGGTACACAGATGGGTCCAAGACCAATAAAGGCACTGGTGCTGATGTGTATAGATGGTGCACGAGTTCGTAAGTGGCAGCCGTAGAGGAAGGTTGTGTGTGATACGCGCTGTGTACGAAGAGCGCTAGTTGTTGTGTTGAATAGCGACCTTGCCGGCAGCAAGCTAGTGATTGCTGGCCGGGAAGGGTTAAATTGTTAGGTAATTCCAGTGAGTGAGTGATAAACAAACATGAATATTACGGGAGTGCAACCACAAGATTTTCGTTTAGACTCCAGAACAAAACGAAAACGAATTCAACCACGAGTGGAAAATAAGGCAAGTACGTCCTTTGAATCTCACAATTATTTCTCCGTTCTATCGGACACCGATTCAGAAACGGAAACTGCTGAACCTACACCGCCCCCCGCGACGCAAAAGGAACGCCTACCGCCAATAGTGATTTACAGTTATTTATCAAATCATTCCCAGACCCTAAAAGGATTAAATGACAAACTGTCCAGCCCGGTCGTTGTCAAAACCAAACCAAATAGGCTACTGTTATATACGAAAACAGTAACGGACTATGAACTGCTATTGAGGGAAATAAAAACGGCCAACTTGGCCCATCATACATATCCCCTACCGAACAAACATCAACCGAGAGTCACATTAAAGGGGATCCCTCCCAATGTATCACTAGAAGAAATCACTGAAGAACTAACTCAGCGAAGATTACAGTTGATAAACATAAGACAGATTACCCGGCGAGACAAAACAACAGACCAGATCATCCAAAAATACCCAATATTTATCGTAACATTCCGGGAAGGTACCAAACTTAGGGAAGTATATAAGATCAACAACCTATGCCACTGCATGATCCGATGGGAAAAATACAGAGCTACACGACCGATACAGCAATGTTTCAATTGCCAGCAATTTGGTCATTCCTCTGCGTTCTGCGGTCGGCCAGCACAGTGTGTCAAATGTGACAAACCCCACCAGACACAACACTGTCCTAAGCGACCAACGGATCCGCCAATGTGTGTTAACTGTGGGGGCGAACACCCGGCAAATTACTCGGGGTGCCCCACCATCAAGAAGATTCTTGACAGCAGAAAGCATAAACAACCCACCCACCAAAATCCACACCCACAACAACCTCCCACGCGGGCACAATTTCCGCCCCTGCGACAACCTAGGAAAGTACAGCAACACGAACGTACCTGGGCCCACATAGCTGCCCATGCTACGGGACACCCAGAAGATACATCGCTACCCTCCTTGCTCGGATCCATAAAATCTATCTTGGCATCTCTTAACCTACAAAATATCGGCGTCGCCTTAAGAACGTTAGCAACGCAACTAACTGAAACGAGAGCTCCAATGGATAAGATGATGCTTATCTTTGAAACCTTACTTACTTGCTTTGTAACATCGCCGTAAGAAAAAACATGCGCCTCATGCAATGGAATGCAAATTCCATTACACTACGGAAATATGAATTAGTACACTTCCTACAGGCCAATAGGATTGACATAGCCGCGATATGTGAAACTAAACTATCCCCCCGCCGTAAATTTACGGTCCAGGGGTATTCCATATACCGGACGGATCGTAACCACCATGGAGGAGGGGTCCTACTCCTCATCCGTAACGAAATCCGGCATGACAGCATCCACATAACCGGAACATCAGAAATGGAATTGGTATCAGTCATCGTTCACTCCACACAGCAGAAGAGGATCCTGATAGTCGCCGGATACAATCCACCGAATAATACTCTGAGTGCAAATGACCTCGACCCTATCTTTGAAAACAACCTACCGACAATAGTACTAGGAGACTTCAATAGTAAACATGTTGCGTGGAACTGTACACACGCAGACAGAAATGGTCACTTTCTCCTGGAATACTGTACCGATCACTACGTTTCCATACACGCACCCATATATCCCACCCACTTCCCTGCTCGGGGTCAGCCCAGTGTTCTTGATATATCCCTGGTAAGAGGATGTTCCCTTTCTTCTCCACAATCCCTACCGATATTATCCTCTGATCATAACCCGGTGGTGTTTAAGCTTCGTTGTAACCCTGCAATGGCAAACCAACGCCTACAATACGATTACGACTCTGCTAACTGGGACCAGTATCATCTCATGCTAGACCACTCTCTACGTAGTCAACCACGGATTCAGGACACAAAAGATATCGACAGGGCAATCCACTATTTCACGGCAGCGGTTCAAACGGCTGCTGATACGTCGATACCGAAACGAAATACAACCATACGCCGACTCACATTTCCTCCAGAGATTTGTACATTAATGAAGACCCGTAACTACTTTCGACGGCGTTACCAACGAACACGGCATATAGTGTATTATGGAGGACTAACTCTCCTAAACAAAGTGATTGCCAACCTCATAGCGAAATACCGTCACATAAAGTGGACAGCCTTTTTACGGACGCTGCACCCCAACCATAAACATCTATGGCTACTGACTCGGTATTACAAAAAATCGCGGGACCCAATTCCGCCATTACTGCTTCAGGGACGACAATACTATATGGCAGAAGACAAAGCAAGCCTTCTAGCCGAGCGCTTTGAGTCAAACCATAGGCTGACCATCCCTCCGACGAAAACGCATCATGCACGGATAGTGGACAGGCAAGTGAACACCTTCGTACAGCGGAAGGGACAAGAAGGGGAAGAGCCGCCTGCTATCACCCAATCAGAACTCAATAGTCTCATTAAGAAACTTAAACGACGAACGGCACCTGGTGAGGACGGGATCCCAAATATACTCATAAGAAGATTCACATCTACTACGATCAATCATTTGACCATCATATTTAACGCAGCGCTACGCCTTGGGTATTTTCCGACACAGTGGAAACACGCGATAGTCTTGGCCATCCCAAAACCAAAGAAACAGCAAAACGATCCGGGTTCTTATAGACCAATTAGCCTTCTACCGGCTTTAAGCAAACTGCTAGAGAGAGCGGTGGCAACCCGTATTAAAAGATTCACCCACCAGACTAGGTTAGTCCCAAATGAACAGTTTGGATGCAGGAAACGACATTCAACTATAGCGCAACTAGCCAGAATTACGGATACCATAACGCATGGTTACAACAAAAATCAACATACGGAATGGTCTTGCTTGACATCGAAAAAGCATACGACACCGTCTGGGTGCGGGGTTTGATATACAAACTAATCACCTTCAAATTTCCGGGTTATCTTATATACTTCCTACATTCCTATCTCACCGACAGGTCTTTTGCTGTAAATATCTCCGGAAGTTATTCCCCTACCAAACTCATCCCGGCTGGCCTCCCACAAGGGGCGGTACTTTCGCCGATCCTATTTACCATCTATACAGCAGATATGCCACGACCCCCCCATATACACTTAGCCCTATTCGCAGATGACACGGCCATATACGCCCAATCATGGCGTACCGACACTATATCACGCTGTCTCGCCAACGCAGTGGATCGTCTCATCTCCTACTTTTATCGATGGCGCCTAAAAGTCAACATCTCGAAAACGGACGCAATTTTATTCACTAAACGACGGCCGCGAAACCCAACGCCAATCCAACTAGACGGAATGGACATTCCGTGGTCATCAGAAGTAACCTATTTGGGTCTCCGACTGACTTCTACCCTTAACTACTCAGCATACATCAGGACTGCAGCTCATAAGGCGATTGGAAACCTGGTACAACTCTTTCCCCTTCTGGCCAACGACTCTACTCTCTCAGTGGCCACGAAAATGTATATATATAAGGCAGCGATCCGTTCAACCATGACTTATGCGGCACCGGTATGGTGCTCGATCAGTGACTCGACGTACCAACAGCTTGAAATAGTGCAAAACAAATGTTTGCGAGTCATCACATCCTCTCCGAGATATACGCCCATAATCCGCCTTCGCACAGGCTTGGGTGTCGAAACTATCAAGGCATACGTCCGACGACTAGCAATCCGGTTCTATTCAAACTGCCACTTGCATCCAAATCCCCTCATCGGGGCCATCGGACAATATACTCTCCTAGAATTGAATCAGATGTATAAACGATACAAGCATAAACGTCCGAAGCACAGCTTGCTCTAAGTAGAGCAGTTCGATAGGTAGTGTTTTTTTCTGCTTTTCATAATTTTCACTACTCGTACTAAGAAATGATTATCGTGGCCACATGTGCAGACAGGGAGGAAATCCCGAAGATATGAACAGTACAGAAGCTGGTATAGGGCACAGCTTAACTACAGATCATTGACATGTGATGTATGTAATGAAAATAGTAATAAAGCATTCTCGTTTAAAAAAAAAAAAAAAGATGGTGCACGAGAAGGGAGCACAGCTTCAGTCTTGGGCTCCACACCATGGCATTCCAGGCTGAAATATAGACCATTTAGGCTTGTCTAATGTAAAATATAGAAAAGGGCTACACAGGTAGGAACATCTATATTCTTTCCAACAGTCAGGCAGCCATCAAGGCCCTTGACAGCTTCCAGATAAATTCCAAATTAGTCTGGGACTGCCGTCAGTCCGTGGTGAAACTGGCAGAACATAACAGGATCCAACTGGTATGGGTGCTGGGACACATGGGAATTGATGGAAATGAAATAGCTGATCAGTTAGCCATGCAAGGCTCCTCATATCCACTTGCAGGTCCTGACCTGCCCTTGGCGTATCTGTGAAGGTTGCTAGGGAGGTGATCAGGGACTGGACAGGCAGGAAACAGGAGGAGCATTGGCAGTCCATACATGGACAAAGGCAGGCTAAGGGCTTTCTTAAAAGGCCTTGTGTGAAAAAAGCTGGGGAATTGCTCAATCTGAGCAGAAACCAGCTAAAAATAATGACAGGGTTGCTAACAGGACACTCGTTGTAAAGGACACCTATTTAAACTGGGGCTGGTAGAGTCCCGAGTGCGACAGATGCAAACAGGCATCTGAAACGGCCTCAATACGTTCTTCGTGACTGTGAAACTTTGGCCACATTAAGATTTAGGCACCTGGGTCATCATTTTATGAAACCAGGTGACTTTGAGGACATCTCTGTGAGCAGGATACTGCACTTTGTTGAAGGTGTGGGGCTGCTGAATGAATGAGGTAAAGGGTTGCACAAAAGATCAATTACGGTTGAAGTTGCATGAGTCATTCCGGTGCCCACCCTTCTGTATTCTATTCTGTTCTATTCTATTCACTCGTGTAATGTACGAGGTCTGACACAAAAAAACGAGACTAACCCTATAGCTCTGGAACCAAGAGTGGGGGGATGAAACAAATATACAGCTATAGAACATGATCTGTCCTGTCACAGTGTTACAAGTTTCAGCTCGATCGCTTCACTCAGTACAAGTTGACGCATCTTCAAATATAGGCATGTTTTTAACCTCGGACGGAAAATGTCGGACTGCAAAAGTGAACGAGTTAACATCAAGTTTCTTGTTGTTAAACTGAAGAAATCCGCGACAGAAACTTTTCAATTATTGAATGAGGCTTATGGTGAACATTGCATATCTCGTGCATGCGTTTTTGAGTGGCACAAACGATTTTCGGAAGGCAGAGAAAGCGTGAAAGATGATGATCGCCCAGGCTGGCCACGCACAGCTGTTAACGATGACAACATTGAAAAAGTGCGACATGTGATTCGAAAAGACAGAAGGTTGGGTGTTCGAGCAGTAGCTGAGAAAGTTAATTTGGATAGGGAAAGTGTTCGACGAATTCTAACGGAAGAATTGAACATGACAAAGGTTTGTGCAAAAATGGTTCCAAAAATTCTGTCAGATGAACAAAAAGAACGCCGCCAGGAACTGTGTTCGGACCTTTTGCAAGCAGTTTTTAGCCAATAAAAACATCACTGTGATGGAGCACCCACCTTATTCGCCAGACCTCGCTCCCTGTGACTTCTACCTCTTCCCAAAGATCAAGTCGGTGCTCAAAGGGACCCATTTTTTATCGGTAGAAGATGTGAAAGTAAAAACGACGGAGATCCTCAACAGTCTGACAGAAAATGACATGCAGAATTGCTTTGAACGTTGGCAGCATCGTATGCAGCTATGTGTTAACTCAGAAGGGAACTACTTTGAAGGCGATCGTAGTTAATTTGCTGAATTTGTCAAACAGAAATAGTTACAGACACAGTCTCGTTTTATTTGTGTCAGACCTCGTATCTGGCTTCACGACTGGTTTCAGTGCTGAAAGTTGGGGTGGAGGTCATTCTGCAGATTCTTTGTGCAACAGGTTCTTAATGTCATGTAACAAACTGTCCTGTTTCTAGGACATTTACCTTTATATTGCTTCTTTCTCTGTCCCTTGTCTATTTTCTGCAGCTGTTTCTCCACAATTCTGTAGTTACCTTGACATCCCAGTTCTATGTCATCTGCACAAATCACCCATCACTGTTACAAATTACACCTGGCAACTGCTGTGCCCACTGATCCTGTTTCGACTGAAGGGGTATGGTATTTTGACTGTACAAAGATAGCAGCATAATTATTCATATTCTTTAATTGTGATCTGGAGTAAATGGCCTTAGCAGTGTTGAACCTTCAGATTCTGCTACCAGAGAGTTAATTAGTTAAGATGGATCTTAGGGAAATAAGTTGTGAGGATGGGAGGTGGATGGAACTGGCTCAGGATCGTGTCCAGTGGCAGGTTTTTGTATTAGCGGTGTTGAACCTTTTGAGTTCTATTACCAGAGAGTTAATTTGTAAGATGACTCTTAAGGAAACAGGTTGTGAGGATGGGAGGTGGATGGAACTGGCTCAGGATTGTGTCCAGTGGCAGGTTTTTGTATTAGCGGTGTTGAACCTTTTGAGTTCTATTACCAGAGAGTTAGTTAATTTGTAAGATGACTCTTAAGGAAATAGGTTGTGAGGATGGGAGGAGGATGGAAGTGGCTCAGGATCGTGTCCAATTGTCATGGTATTAGCATCGTTAAACGTAAAGGTTCTGCTAGCAGAGTGTTTAATGGCAAGGAGGGAACTGGCAGGAACAGAATATGGGTTTCTTGTACAGAGAGTACCTCTACATTGTGTCCCTGGGCATGGAAAAACATGATGCCGGGTTGCTTAAGGCAGCCAGCCCGTACAGTTGTAGTCTTGTCAGTGCAGAAATGTGATACAGGCCGTCATTTGTGTTGAATCATAGACGGCAGTTTGACGGTGTTTATGAAAAATGTTACATGCTGAAAAGAAAGTGTTCATGTGCGATACTTCCAAAAAATACGTCATGGGAAAAATGGCACCAAAAGTTTTGTAAAAAGTGCTCTTGTGTTAACAAGTGCCTTGTAAAAACAGTATACAGAACAGTGGAAAAATTTCAAATGACAGGTCGAGTGCTGGACAAGGAACTATGAAATGTCACATTTTAATGAAAGAGAAACTGGACAATCTTTGCCCTCATGGGCTGTACAGATTGGGTTGTCAAAATCCTTAGCTCAGACAGCAACAAAACTTTTAAAACTCTGACCATGTAAAAATGCTACATGTAGTTTCAAGAATTGGTAGCCAGTGTATTTCTTGATCCACAAGTTGTGTTTTCCGTGGATGCGGCATGGGAAAGTAAGCAGCCAGAATAAGATATTGATGTTTGAAATGCAGTTCATGATTCACCTTTGCATGACTTTTAAGAGTCAGAGTTTGGTGTGCAATGAGTGCACTCAGAATTATAGGGCCCGTCTTTTTCAATCAGTAAATGACTGGCTGTCGCCTCCTAGCTCTCCAGATTGGGTTCTGTGCAGTTATTTCTAGGAAGCAGTGAAAGATGCTGATATTTGAAAAGAAATTGCAATATTTCAAGACAAGCTCTGTCATGTGTTGAAAAACATTTTCAGAAATTGTGAGATCTGCTTAGATTCTGGAGGTTGGTACTTTGATGCTTTTCTGTGAAGTAAGGTCAGTTGAACTGCAGGGGAAAACAGCCTCTATAAACAGATGGCGGACAAAGGCTTCCTATGTGATACAGCTGCCATACTTAGGGACACAATCAGAGGTACATAATTTAGTTTCTAGCATACAAGTGGTCCAGGAAGACATGATAAATTTGTCTTTATTGTGACGTGTCACCATTAAGAGACAAGTCAAGGTCAGGCACCATCTGCAGGTAGATGACAGTATCACACTTGTTGTCAGACAGGATGTCATCTTCCTCCTCCAGCAGGTTGACTCCGTCCATTTCGTCCATGTCTGTGATGTCTATTTCAGGTTCTAGCATAGTTGTGTCTGGGAGTACAGTGAATTTTTTCTGTTTTTTCTTGTTTCCCTGTCTGATTTCCTTTGCAGTTCTGTGCAGTCTCACATGAAACTTCTCATTGTGAACCTGAAACAATTGAGGAAAAGTCCCATACATTGTTATTGATCCCCTTCACAATTGATTTTACCTGTTTTGTGGACAGTTTGGTTAGGAAAAAGAAGATACATGGGAGGGTTGAGAACGACATAAACATGTGTGGGACACTGATTCACGTTGGTGTGCAGTGGTGGGCTTATGTGAACAGACAGATCAACGTTGAAAGTCATACTTCTTTGTATTAAGTATGGCTTCACATCATAGTGTTGGTTATGATGGGGAAGTACCTTGTAGGAATGTCACTTAAACTGTACTGAGGCTGCAGAAAGAAGCCCAAAGGATGGTGGAGATTATAATATGCAAGGTTTTCCATTCTCTTTCTACTGTCATATTCCCCTCCAACCCCCTCTGTTCTGTCAGCTAGCCCAAAGCTCTTGTAGTTAGCAAAGGCTGCCACACTGTTATTGCTAACAGCATTCCTGTCAGCACTGGTACAAGACGATCAGAGAGAAGGATGCTGGAAGAGAGAGATCTGGAGATGTGGAGGGATCTGCATGGAGGATAATAATAAAATGCATACTGTTGATTAGGAGTGTTGAACCTTCATATCTGTTACATGCTAGCAGATGTGACTTGCTGCATTACCTGCAACGTCTCTTCAGAAGCAAATCTCCGAGGACACTTGGGGCACTGAATGTAGCCATCCTGCTTCTTGTGCGTCTTCAAGTGCGATTTCAAATACACATCCAATGCAAACGCTTTATTACAGATTGGGCAGTAATGGTTCTTCAGGCCTAGAAGAAAGATGCCTGACTGAAAGATATCTTGCATTCATATGGAACATGCTGCTTCCACGTTCATACGGAAGACAGTAAGTTTGTTCTAAATGTTGGTACCTCTCTGACAGCACAGTGTTATGTTCCAAAAGCCTGTGATATGTAAGTTAATTCAATGTTTCAACAACTACGGCCAACATCTTTTCAAGGCATTTGCTAACAACAGATATGTTAGGTTACTAAGTACAGCATTTAACTGACCAGTTTCCTGGTTCAGAACATGAAAGTCCATCACAAAACACAATTGAGCCATCTTCTAAATCAGTTAAATTCAATCCATTTCATTGCAAGCTATTTCCTTAAATTTCAGGGTAATATTATTTTTCAAACTCTGTCTTTGGCTATGATGTTTTCAAAATGCAACAGTCTCTTTCCCTGGAGAAGCAGAAGTGGATACATAACACTGCTTTAACAGCCAGTCAAGGATAGAAACAAAACAGTGACTGCAAGCCATAATAAAATGCATAGAAAAATGTGTCCAAAAATGTGTATTTGTTGACACATAATGCAGTACTGCCAACATTCTGATACCTGAGTGCAGGATGTGATGCTGCTCCAACTTTGCCTTGACTTTGAACCTTTTATGGCAAGTAATGCAGCTAAAGGGAGAGGGCTCCGGTGTGGTCTCATGTTGGCGCATGTGTACAAGTTTCAGTTGGTCGAGACGGGCGAAGGCTTTGTCACAGATGGGGCACTTGAACCTGCAGATTACAGTAACAAAACTGCTACAGTGAATGTAAGACGGATAGCTCTTGGCTGCAGAGAAATAATTCCAGCTGAGTGTAGGTAAAGGTAAAAAGGTCAGTGAAGGCATACAGGGGGAGCACAGGTATAACTCCAGTCATGCTTAATCTCAGCACTAGATGGAGGTGAGTGGCCAGCTTCACACCCCGGCTGCTTTACCTCCCAGATAGCCATGGAATAGGAGTGTGGGTAGACCCCACAGTCAGGCTGGATGTTTTGGGCAGGAGAAATCTCTTTGCCCCTGCCAGGATTTTGAAACATGAATCATTCAGCCCACAGCCAAGTCACTATACTGATGGATACCCTGGCTCTACAATTAAATGTACGCATCTTATGTTGCAGTAATAGGAGAATAATTCAGAGACAGTCCATGAAATTGTGTAAACTATGATGATGATGATATCGTCATCGTTATTGTCACCATCACTCTTCCTAGTACTAAATCCAATAGTATTAAACAAGTCTGGAAATACATGCATGGCACAACAATTCTGGTGCATTCACTCTTTTGTATTTAGTTATCTAAAAAACTGCAAGACGTATGGAAAACGTGTATTGGACATAACGTGTTTTATTTTCTCGTCAAATTTCATTTGAAATATTTTCATTGCAATAAATATTCAGTGTGTTACACTGTGAAGATTCATGCAGAAACACTTGTACGGGTTTGTTTAAAATGACTCGTCTGATTTCCAGAAAAATTTAAATGTCTCACTGAAGAATAAAAGGTCCAAATATATTTAATGAAAATCTCTTCAACAGTTCCTGAACTGTTGCATGTGGACAGATACAGTGATGCAAGTAAGTGCAATCTGCAAGTTCTTATTGTGAACAAGTCAAGACATTTGAAGATTTTCTGTTACTGCCTCATTCTTATAACCCTGTTTAGTCTACATACTCTATAAGAAAATACATATCATGTATGTATCCATTCTAATAATGTTGAACCATCTGATGGAATTTCATGAAAATCTGATATGATTGTCATACCATTAGAAATCAACTTGGCTTTGAATTTCTTCATTGACATAATCCTTCCAGCCGCACTTTGGCTCTGGAGTTGACTCGGCCTCTTAACAGAAATGAGTACCAGGGATATTTCCTGGCGGTAAATGCGGCCAGTGCGTAGGGCTGACAACCTTGCCACCTTCATGTGCTGGCTGTCTAGAAATTCCGGAAGCCTCAACCTCCTGAGGCCCTAAGGGCCTGTATAGGGATTGCTTTAGCTTTGCACGTAAGTAACCCCCCACCCTTCACAATCTCCAATTTTCAGAAAATACCTAGAAAGAGCATGTTTAAATTTGTGCACAATTATAAGGTGATCCCACCATTTGTCAGATGATGAACTGAGAGAGTCTTGTCTTTTATTCAGCTAAATATGGTTGTACAAACGTGGTGACCATGTGGACTTCCAAAATGGCAGCAACACTAAGGGTGTCCCATAAAATGCCAAACAGGTACTGATGGGAAGCAGAAGTATAACTCTACCTGGGAGCTGGAAGGGGATGGGTGGTCAGCACCTTGCCCCGGCCACTTTACGCCCAGGAGAGAGACCCAGTACCTGTCATACAGGAAGGTTGGGGGCAGCAATAGAATTGCTGCATAATGTAGGATTTTGAGATTTTGGTGTGGTAATAGGTCTTTAACAGAGAATACAGCTTCTGTTATCTTACATAGTCCACCCATCATGTCACAACTTCAAACTGTACATCCTGCTACCTCTGTTATCATATCACCCACCTATCATGTCAGTATCATCAAACCAAGCTGCCTACTGTTTCTGTTACCTTACATAACCCCTTATGTCTCAATCATCAAACGCTACAGCCTACTACTTCTTTTATTGTATATTGTCCACCCATTCTGTCACCCCCATCAAACTATATGGCCTACTTCTTTTCTCCAGTGTGAATTATCTTGTGCCGTTTCAGTTCCCTCTGTCGGAGAAACTGCTGGCCACACTCGGTGCACTTGAATGGCTTCATACCCAGATGCTGCTTCTTGTGGTCGGCAAAATCTTTCTGGTACCTGAAAACATTGTGTGACATGACTCTTTGGCACTCACAGAGTGATTATGTTTGACACTAAAATAAGCTATGGGTAGTAGTATGATGTTCTTTAAATGTGTATGTATGTGACAGGTAGCCAAACTTGTTTGCTATTGTTTCATGTAGTAACAAATAGGAGCACAACTAGAAGCAGTGGAAGGTAAGCTTGAATCACAATTGCTGTGTCCCTGTACACTGAAAAAGGTTCCTCTGGTTTGTCTGTATTGTTGTTTTACACAGTTAAGTGTCAGAGTGTATATGTGGCTGTTTCTCTGGAAAGTCTGTAGTTATTAAGGTTATGTACTTTTCATGAAGTGTGTTTTTAACACATTTGCAGTTTTGGGGTTATATAATTTTTATGAAATTTGTTTTTAACATGTTTGAAGTTTTGAGGTTATATACAGTAAAACCCCTATTTAATAAATTGCTGGGGGATTAGAATATATTTCACTAAATTGAGGTTCTCATTAAATGGAGGTTTATTTGTTTATATGAAGCTATGGTCAGGACATGAAAAAATCATCACTAAATCCGGGATTTCACTAAAAGTGGGAACATTAAATCGGGGGTTTACTGTAATTTTCATGAAGTTTGTTCTTAACATATTTGAAGTTTTGAGTTTATATAATTTTTATGAACTCTGTTTGCTCCCAGCAAACCCAATGGTTGCCGAACTGCCAACCCAGCCATTTTGTACACTACACTCTTATTTTTCAATATTGAATGTATTTTTCTCCTATGCTAATGAAGATGCATGAATGAAAATTTCATACGGCACAGACCAAAAGTTTTAATATTGTTTTTGGGTGTGATATTTTGTGTCACACATCCCTGGATTGAGGGGAACATTGCATTTAAGGCAAAACCACATGGTTTCACTGATTTTTTGGTTTGTGCATATTCTGCAGCACCTTGTAGGGACTTTGCAGTAGAGTACTGCAGAATATGCTCTCTCTTCTTGGCAGCTAGTCTGTAGGTCTGCGGGGGAGGGTGCTTGGCTGGAGCTCTTCACAGAAATGTGACAGGTGTTCTCAAGAGGGAAGCCAAGGATGATGATGATGTGATGATGCAGGTGACTGTAATATGTGGGGGTCATCAGTTTCTTCCTTGTTTTATAATCAAAATTTTTGATACAGTTTGCATGTAATGGAGAAAGTTGTTTGTACTGTAAGGGTTGGATTTCTTGAAGAGCAGAAAGGACATCAACTGCTGAAAACAAATTCTGTAGCAAGTAGTCGGAACTGGGAAGCCATGAGGCCACTATTCATACCTCATTTGCTTGCCACATTCTGTACATGTGTACGGGCGCTCTCCGGTATGTGTTCGCATGTGGACCTTGAGGTTGTGCTTCTCTGAGAAACGTTTCCCACACTGAGCACAGCCAAAGGGTCGTTCACCTGCCAAAAGTTTATGTCATTTAGTAATTAATAAATGAATGAGCAGCCTGCAATAAAACACTTTTATATAACACATTTAGCATTATCACCTTATACAAAAGAGTTGTTTAAGTTTTTTCAGTCAAGCAATAAGTGAGCGTTTTCTTACACAGTCTTATACGTAAATGAGTTTGATCTCTGCTTGTACTCACACAGGACATACTGGTAATTACTCAGGGTGTCTGACAGATGACATTGTGAAATGGCCACCTTTACTGACCTGAACTGCTTTTTTTATGAAAGGGTGGGAGAAATGATGATGAGGGATGACAATGGGATGGACATATAAAAAGGGATGAGACAGGAATATGGGAAAACAGAAGGGAGATCAAGGTACTACAGGATAAAGGAAAGCAAGAAAGGGTGTGAGGGATTAAAATATGATGCAGACTGTCTTCCCTGAAAGGCTCAACCTGCCTGTGCACTAAAAGATCACACCAGATTGTAGGACATCCTGAGATTTTTAACATACATGTATTGTTGTTATAATGAAACTGTGTTCAATCTTGAATGATGGTCTTTTAAGGTTTTTCCACCATGTAGGATAGGTTTGTTTTGATGTTTCAGGAGGAATTTGCTGCCTCCATCTTCAGGGTGCCTGAATTTGGTTCAGGTGGATGCTGAAGTGACTGGGAGGGCGATATTTGTAAATTATGTAAGACGGCTGCAAGGGCTTTGGCCAATCAGAGTTACAGGAAGAGGGAGGCAGGACAGATTGGTATTTAAGCTGTAAAAGTGACAAAAGGTAAGAAGCTGTCCTTTGGAACTTGGAATAGCCATTGTACTAGTACGATTTATAAATAACACAATCTGTCACTTACTGTGAGGGAACAACATAAACTGCATATGTCCAAATCAAGATATTGAAGAAAATGCCAGGACGTGATAGTCAGTGATAAATTCTGGATGTTATGAAGCAAGTACAACTGAAACCTGTTTGAGGATGCTCCAGGGTGAAAGTGTTGCATCAGTTAGGAAAAATCACCATAGACATTTAGACAGGAGTCCCACTGACGCATATGTCGACATATATCATCTGCAAACAATTCCTTGGGCTGCTACCTAACAATTGTAACACAACTTCCTGCAGGTCATTGTCCAGTATGAACGTACAGCCTTTGAGGGCTCTGTCTGACAGTCCAATGATATGAAAATCACGTGGTAATGTCAGGGCTGTATGCAGGACATTTGAACACCTGCCATAGCATGGCATTCAGTTGGTCCTGAACGGTGTAGGCCACATGGTGGCGGGTACTGTCGTGCAGCAGGACGTTTGTTCTGGATCTAAGTATGCAGGTTTTGAAGTGTCTGACTGTAACGGGGTGCAATGATTGTGTTGTTCTGTGATTTGAAGTCTAGTAGCAGGGGTCCCTCAATGTCCCTCTCATATTGGACAGATTCATCACCTGATGCGCCATTTTTAAGCTGCACTGTAATGTCATCCACACCTATCACTCACCCCGTCAGGTGCAGTATTTTGCACAATGTCTGCCAATGTGCTGCTGTGTACAGACGCATCATCTACACCAGTGGTATTCAACATTTTTTGTTCGCGTACCCCCAGATATAATTTATCTTCAACTTTGTACCCCCAAAGTTGTTGGTGCATAATTCAAGTTATACATAGTCTATAATCTACATGTAAAATAAGTTAAATAAATTACATCCAAAATAATGTATTAAATAATAAGTTTTAAAAGAGAAAAAGGAGAGTCAAGCTATTGAATAACAAATATATTATATGCACTATGTGGAATAAAATGAAACTAGCCGCCCAGATAAGAATCGCATAAAGGAGAGAGAGAGAGAGAAAAAAAAATGGCTCTCCCAAATCGCATGTCCTTATGTACGGGTCTCTTGTGGCTAACCCTAAATCTGGCCCTGATTATTCAGTTTTTATCATGAAATAATATATATTTTTTTAATTTTACATACCCCCTAATATGTCTTCGCGTACCCCAGGTTAAATACCACTGGTCTACACTACCACACCATCACCTTGAATGGGTTTCAGTTGTATGTACATAATGACAAATGTAATTTATACAGGTATCCTGATGTACATGGTGATACAGAATTCACACAACCCAAGTATCAGCAATTATAATTTATCAATTTTTCTCTTCTACAGGATTGTTCAATCAAATAATTATGATAATATAAAAAGAGAGTAAATGTTTCAAATGTCCTTCTTCAATATGTGAACAAACTCTTTCCATTGACATCTAGTATAATGTTTGAACGGGGACGCGCGGTGGTGCAGTTGGTTGAGGCACTGCGCTACAAGCCAGAAGGTCATGGGTTCGATTCCCGATGGTGTCACTGGAATTTTTCATTGACCTAATCCTTTCGGCCGCACTAGGGCCCTGGGGTCGACTCAGCCTCTAACAGAAATGAGTACCAGGAATATTTCCTGGGGTACAGGCGGCCGGCTGCGTAGGGCTGACTACCTTACCACCTTCATGTGCCGAATGTCTAGAAATCTGTGAGCCTTAACCTCCTGGAACCCTCTGGGCCTGTCCAGGCCTGTAATGGGATTGCTTTATCTATAATGTTTGAACGTCTATGTTAGACATTTCATTCTGTGTACTGGCTTTCAGGTTCTCCAGTGTGTGTGGGGATTATTTATATACACTTTGCTCTTCAAGAAGCCCGCAAAAATAATCTTACAACTTTATGTCAGGGAACCTTACAGGCTGCAGACTTCTTTATCAAGTTCTTTAAGTTCTTGCAGGACATTAATACGATAGTAATTTAGTTCTAACTTCTTAACAGCACTTTGTGTGCTTCAGTAAGATTTGTGATGCTAGGCTAGACCTACAGGGTTCTGGAAACTGCCCTGCAATAATCCTTTGGCCATCAGCCATAAATGTATAGTGTCATTGTCTTGGATGGGAAAGTTAGAGGACTCTAAGATGATAAAACATGCAATTGAAACCTGAGGGAGTTAAAGAAGATGAAACAGATGAAGAGGATAGAAAGAATGGCAAGCAGTGACCCAGTAAAGAACATCTTGTGACTCAAAGTTTGAAAAATGCTGGTCTATAAAACTCACTGTACTGAGGAATATCTAAACATGGCATGATACATACCCATATGTGTCTTCTGATGTCGCTCCAATCTTGTGCTGTTGAAGAACCTCTTCCCGCACTGTTTGCAGTCATACTCCGTCACAACCGGCTGTTTCTCTACGGGTCTGTAAGTGGAATGTCCACACTGTCAGTTTTATAAGTGACCAACTTCATGTGACTCTGGTATAGAAAAGCATAAATTTCCATTAACAGTTTGCAGCATGGTGGTTGATATATACACCAGCTGCTTTAAGACTGAAAAACTCTGCATTTTGCCCAAACAGTGTATTTGTTTTTGGTATGTCTGTCACAATAGACATTCATTGATTCCCTACACAGATATGCAGTGGGTAATCTGTGAGGGTGGAACTAAGTTTCTGGACACTGAGATGAACTTGAAGCTTCAAAGGTTAAGAAGTAAATACTGGACACTGAACTAAAGCAGTACAACGGGCAAAACTGTAACTTTCACTGTAAGAGGATGTATGAGAACAGAATGCTTAGGGCAATATTTGGACACGTGAGAGAGGAAGTAACAGGAGAATGAAGAAAATTACATCATGAGAAATTTCAAAACTTCTTTTAGAGTGAATAAATCAAGAAATGAGAAGTGGATAAGACACTGAAACATACAGAAGGAAACAGCAGAATACACAATTTCTGGAAAACATCCAACAGAAGACTGAGACCTATATTCATTTATACGTTTCTGTTATAGTTGATTCATTTAATGATGATCTCTAGCTCACAGTACACAGCGTTCAGTGATGGGGTGAAGAGTGAATAATGATGTGGAAAGGATACTGAAGGAGACAGTCAAGGCCCAATTTCAGGTACTGTCTTGGCACTGTCTAGAGTTCCTGAGAGAGATCACACAGCTGATCTGTGGGTAAAGATTTGAAGCAAGGATCTTCTGTACAAGCAGCAATGCTGTCATTCAACCACAACATGCAGTGCCTCAATGTAGACCAGAGGATAATATCAGAATGAAGAAACTGTGTTAAATAGTCAGCAGATAGAAACAAACACAGCTGTGTACGTATTGTAAAAACTGTCTTCATATAATGTTGCTACATGTTTCGGCTGCGTGGCCATTGGCATGCATGTCTTCACAAAAATGTACAAACTAAAGTAAAATCATAGTGAAAGAGGTGTCTCCCTTACAGAACCCATAATGCAGCGTGTAACTGTTGAAGTTAATAAATGTATGTTTTAATCTGTCAACACAGCATTATTTTCAGTGAGAATAAGGCTACATGTTTTGGCTAAAAATGATTAGCCGTCATCAGGCCCAAGTGTAAGAATACAAAAACCTTATTCCTACTGCATATAATGTTGTGCTGAATGAAACATTCATTTATATTTAATAACGCAACAGTGATGTGCCACCTTAAAGTTTTTAAACGTAACTTCAATTTATGTTTTGTACAAAGAGCTATAATATTATCATTATTACTTGGAGGCAATTATATATAGAACATTACATTGATTCCAAAATATGTTTAAAAGATATTAAAATATATTAATAATAATAATATTATTATTCCTCTTCATACAAAACATAAATTGAAGTTACATTTCAACAGTTACACACTGCATAATGTTATTTGTAAGAGAGAGGCCTCTTTTGGTATTATTTTAGTTTCCTTTGTATATTTTTGTGAAGGCATGCCTGGTGATGGGCCGATCCCAGTGGCTGCTCGGTCTAAGGCGTGGGTCTGCGGCCGTTCGCTTGCTGGGATTGTGGGTTCGAATCCCGCCTAGGGCATGGATGTCTGTCTCTTGTGAGTGTTGTGTGTTGTCAGGAAGAGGTCTCTGCAATGGGCTGGTCCCTCGTCCAGAGGAGTCCTACCGAGTGTGGTGTGTCTAAAAAGTGTGTGATTGTGAAGCCTCGAAAAAAAAAAAAAAAAGAGGCGGTCTTGGCCCCCAAGGGGCTGTCGAGGCATGGGGGGATGCCTGGTGATGGACGCGCAGCCAAAACGTGTAGCATGATTATGAGAGGATGAGTTTTTACAATAAGTGCACAATTGTGGTTGACTGTTTCTATCTGTTGACTATATAGCTCTGATAACACAATGGGATGGTTGTACCGAAACAGTGTGTAAATGATGTGAACCTGAAGACATGGCACAGATGGCTGAGAGACTGTTTTGTTGCATAAAGTCAGGTAAAGAGATATCAACTGCTTGAGGAACACCCTGAATCTTGGAGTTTGAATGTATTGTAATTGATGGGTGCAACTCACTTTGGTGATTCACTACTAGAGTTCCTGACTTCTGTCTTCTGAACAGGACTCTCCTCTGGGAGTGCGCTGCTGTCACTGGTGGCTTTAATCACCGAATTCAGCTTCGGTATAGCCACTTTAGGAACAGGCTCCAGTACCAGGACTCTTCCTGTGTCAGCTGACACTTCTGCAGGGGACTGCAGTAACAATTTGGAGGTGGACATGAAGTTCTTTGGAGCCACAAGTGTTGAAGTCTGAGGTGAAGTTGTCAGTACTCCTGGAACATTCGATGGCTGAATTGTGAACACAGGTGCGGGATTCATGAGAATGTTCGGACCAGTGAATGTCAGAGGTAGCGTCTCAACTGCTGGCCTCAGATGTAGAACAATATTCTGCAGAAGAACGTTTTCTGGTGGACACAGCATTTCCGTATTGGTCGACATGGAAGGACCATGACTTTGACTGGTAACAGTAGTATGTGTGTTTGATACAATGTCTGCAGAGTTTTTTGTCACTATATCGAAGATTGGTTCAGCGGGCACCTTATGCTTTTCATCCATGTGTGTTGCCAAAACGTCCTTTTCAAAGAAGTCCATGAAACATATGCCACACCGATATAAGGTTACAACTTTCTCAGTTGTGCTGCTTTCTGAATCCAAACTGTTGCCCATACACTTCTTGCAAATGGCCTTGACGTTTTCTGAACTACCTCTCTTCAGTGTCTCCCCGCACAACAGCCTGTGGCATTGGCTACATGTCTGAATTTTCATGATGCTGTTAAATGGGTGTGATACACCCCCATCTAGTGGTAAAAAACTCCCTCCTGCTTTTATTTCTGATATTTGCTGCTGTTCCTCCAAACCTCCATCTTGCATCTGAGTATTCAATGATGGGGTTTCAGGATGCTGGGGTTTACCACCAGATCTAAGAGCCATCATACTTGAACATGCCATATCCAAGCCACTGTCAGCACCTGGATTTTCTTTGTATGAAGATACATTTTCTTTTGCAATCAAATGTTTTGTCTGAACTGACTTTCTGTCAATGATACTACTGTGCAGAGATGCAAGATCCTCTGGTTGTATACATCTTGTTGCCAGGTCAGTCTTACTCAGCACTTCACTTACATCCTCAAGCTTGCTCTTTTCTTCAGCTACAAGTCTGTTTATCTTTTCCGCATGTGGATGTGACTCAGGGATTTTATCAATAGGTGGCAGGACATAAATCTGAAAACAAAATATTTCAATTGAAATAAATCTTACTCTGACAAATGTACACTGTTTATGTTATTCAACACAATTTTATTAAAAAATGCCTGACATGTTTCGAACCAATTTATGGTTCATCTTCAGGGCTGAACCATGAATTGGTTCGAAACATGTTGGGCATTTCTTAATAAAATTGTGTTGAATAACATAAACAGTGTACATTTGTCGGAGTAAGATTTATTTTAATCAAAAAGAATGTACGGAACAAGTAACATAAAAAATATTTCAAATCATCAGTGTTTCAGTTCAAAGTCACCCATATACTCTGTGATGAATTTCTGAACACGCAATTTGGATATAAGTGTTACTGCATCAAACTATACAAATAAAATGGCAGTACACAGGAATCACATGACAGGAAGTGAAAATATATACATTAGTAAAAGCAGAGGAGTAACAAAATTTTCATATTATGTGGCTACGCTCGTGAACACAAGTATCACACAAGTGTGGAGCTTGTTGACCAATTTCCATTATTGCTTCAGGCAACTTTACCTCACTGACAGCTTTCTTGTCCACACATGAAATGACTGGCATGTCCACTTGGTGTTTTGCCTTAAGATGCCTTCGCAAGTCCTGATTCTGTCCATAGCGAGCACCACAGAGCCCACATATAAAGCGACGCAGACCACGATGGATGCGCAAAAAATGGCGTAGCAGGTTACCCCGATTATTGAACGTCATTGGACAGCTGGCACAGGCATGACTCACTGCACCAGGGCCAGAGTGCACACTGTTGATGTGCTTCTTTAGGGCCTGCACAGGTAAAAGGAAGAAATGATACTATCGTGGCATTTGTACAGTGTGTCTGGTAATAACTGCCGTAAACGTACTAACAACAGTATGTGTATGAGTACAAGGGGCACCCGACATAAGTCTTCCTTATCATATTCAGTTTAATGTACAATATGGCACATTTTTATTTTGTGCCTGTGCCACCTGAGCATGCCTGCCCAGCATCTTCTCAAATTCTCGTCCATCCTTATTTACTGTACCTCAATTGTTGCATATCTAAGGCTCAACTCGAGTGGCATGAGTTTCACTGTAAAATACATTTCATAAAATCAGTAGAGGGGAAAATTCCCCCCCACATACAACAGAATCCCCATTTCAGTTTTCACGATTTAAGATTTTACCACATTTTAGGTTCATTTTTGTGGTCCCATCCAAAACCCCATATATATAATGTACACACCACTCTGAAACCTCAATTTAGGGTTCATGTTCACAACTCTGGAGTTTGGGTTGTGTACATAATGTCATGAGTAGGCACAATGGAGTGAAGCGACGTCAGAATTGACTGAATACTGCAGCAGTGGACTGTCAGTTCTAAAGAGTCACAAAGGCTCCAAGGAAGACAACAAGGAGGTTGAAGTGGAAAACTGGAGGAAGTTAACCCCAAGTCCTACATTTGGTGAGGTAGTCTTAAGTTTTGAAGTTGTCAGGGCATACTTTAGCTCCATCAAGGATGGTGATTCCAGTTTCAGCAGACTTGAACATCCGAAGAGAGAGAGAGAGCGGCTCTTCATTCATCATACCTGACCAACAAAGCAGGCATCACTTTAAAAAGTAACACTGCAGGTATACCATCTTGCAACTCATTTTGTATTTACACTTTACTCTGTAGTGTCCGACTGTTCTACACGGAGTCACAATTTGTAACACATTATTCTATTTCCAGATCTGCTGAAAGAAGCACGGAGTCATAAAATGTCTTATGCACTGACACTATAATTTTAGTTTACTTTTCAAGTTTCTTCTTTTCTACCCCATGATATAAATATAACACCATAAATATAAACTTAATTTCAGTAAAACAGCATTACGTTTAAATTTAAAGTGAATATAATGTTTCTGTAACCATCACAGTAATTTTCTGCTTGTTTTTGACATAACCCCATTTACGATTTTGCCCAGTTTTAGGTATGAAAAAGCTTGTCCCCTAGACGAAACTTATAGGGAGGTTCTACTGTATGCTGTTTCTCTGCAAGTTGCACTTCTATTGCCATAGAAGTGTACGCCCGACAAGTTAGGGACTCCCTGTAAATGTAACCAAGATAAAGCTGTCCCTGTGTCTGAATTCCATGACATCAAAGTGTAGATGAACTGGTTCTTGGGAGGCGAGTGGCCAGCTTCATGCTCTAGCCACTTTATCTCCAGTGAAAGATCTTACACTATCCATTGAATAGGACGTTGGGTGGGTCCCTGGGCTGGTAAATAAACCTCAGCCATCCATCTTAATTCTAGCAATAATAGTATTTTTACTGTAACAGTAATAGCAATATACAGCTTGGCACCTGCAGGCGTTTGAACCTTCTTTCACACTGATTGCAGCTGAAGGGGCGTTCACCAGTGTGGATCCGCTGGTGTTCCCGCAGGCCTGATGCACCCTGACAGGTTACTGAGCACAGTGAGCATTTATACCTGCAAACATTTGTTTCTTATGACATAAGGAAGTGACAGACAGGAAATGATTCACATTGGATCAACATATGAAACTGCCTCTCACTTCTTCCCAAACACAACACGGCTGTGACCATTCAGGTGAAGTCTGAGTTGTCTGCGCTTCGAGAATGTTTTGTTGCACACATGACACTCATTGTGGGACTTGTGCTCTGCGATGTGCCTTACCAGGAACTTGGGTCGCAGGAACACCTGGCTGCACACCGAACACTTCAGGCCACTCTTTTCCTTCCCATGCAGCAACATGTGTCTGGAATGAACATATCAAAATGACTGACTTGTTTCTGCAACTTAAATGTGTGGTAAACTTGTCCGCATGCTTAACCCGTTGAAGGTTTTGAAGATTACCATATTCTGGGATGTGATGCAATATAGTCTGCTAGAAATTTATCAACATTCTGAAGGAACCCGCTGCCTCCAGCCACAGATGGACTACACCACAACACATCCCACCTTGAATGCTTCTGTAAATTGCACCCTGCCTGCCCTTGCAGCTACATTTAAATGGCAGCAACACCCTGCTACTGCAGCGTTATTGTATTTTCATATCATCTTCAGTGTATATCAACAAATAAAACACATTCTTTGGTTACAGAAAGACCGCAGAATGGCACATGGCTATACTCCCTTGGTGACAAGTCAAAATACTAGCACAATCTAAGCATGAACTTAGAACATCTCAGAGACAAACAACAGATGTTTGGGCAGTGTAGGTGACCACATCTAGAAGACACTGTTAATGAATAATGGGTAAGCTGTTGGTCACCTCTGCTGGTCACCATGACAGGCAGCCTAATTTACCTGATGGCGCTGATAGTCAAGGCTGTACTTTCGAGTGCATCAAGTATCAACTGGGTATTCTGCTGTGAGATCTTAAAGAGTTACCTGTCTCTTGAAGTCTTGTGTTGGAATTTTCTCAAACAAATTGTACAGCCGTGAGGGCGCTGGATTGTCTCAATCTGCAAGTGGATACAATAATTGTATGAGTGATAGGTCCAAGATTAGACAGTCAGTTTCACTTTTAACACTGAGTTTTACAATAGTCTATACATGATCATTTGTTTGAAACTGTTCTTCAAAATGAAACATTGTAACCTCTTTCAGAATCCCACATACAGTGCAGCAAGTGTAATGACAGAATTGTCACTAACCTTGTGCACATGTTCCAAGTGGAAATTCTTCTTCCCTTTTGATGGGAACATCTTGTGACACACATGGCACTGCTGCTGAGTCTTACTGATGACATACACCATATCATTAGACTTCACCTTGTCGACATGAGTGGCTATGTGTCGCCATGTCTGGCTGACAGACCGGCTTCTCTTACCACAGACCAAACACGTGCAGCTACGCATGTGTTTATTGCGCCGATGCTCCACCAGTTCCCTCGGTGACTGAACCTCAAGTCCACACAGCTTACACTCCATCCCCCTCTTGTCTGCCGATGGTTCTGGTACCGAATGCTCAGCATCCAGAGCCTGGGAGACTGAACACAGCAGGCCTTCCACACAGTCACTTACATCTGAAAAGTACGGTTTGTATGTGTGACATCTCAGCACAGTTATAAGCAACTGCTCAAGATATTTTATTTCATTTTGAACTTAAAATTTCTGCACTGTCAAAAATGCCTACCAAAGTACCCTACTTGAACCACCTGTAGTTGTTAAAATATGTGTTGGTTATTATCCTTCCATTTATACCTTGATTTTCCACCCAGTCAGTTTCTATGAGAGGGCCATGCCATGGCTCAGGCGGTTAGTCAAAGGCCTCTAACTGTGGATGCCGTGGGTTCAATCCCAGGCCTCTCTATGTGGGATTTCTGATGAATAAAGAGGCACTGAGACAAGCCTTTCTGCGAGTACTTCAGTTTTCCCATCAGTGTCATTCCACCAATGCTCTACACTCATCCATTCATTCATCTGTCACTGATGCCATATAATTTTAACAACTGACAGCACTGTTCAATGATGCACTTAAAGTTTCTGTGAGAATGTGAAAATGAAACTATTTATGCAACCAACCCCTCCTTCATGTTCTGCTTGCCACAGTATATCCTGCATTCACTGGATCAAGCTGACAATACTAAGTGAATGCTACGTTAGTTTTCTTGGTTCATATTCTGCTGCTCTGAGGCAGATAAGGCCTGAACACAAGAACATCTGAATAAGTTTCAGTGTCTTAATCTGAGACCACCAAATCATGAGTAGAGATATGGAAGGAATGGGAATATCTAAGCCAAGTGTGTTTACTGTACGTTTACTTGTACCTGCTGTTACACGACTTTCTGTGCATATTTTTAAGTAGGCACAAAGCATGTCTTCTAGTTGTGTCTCCTCTTGGTCCAAGTACTCAACTGCAGCCAAGAACTGGTGCTTACTTTGGACTCCATGATCCCTTACATGCATCAATAATTCAAGTTCATCTATAAATAATGTGTCACAAAACAAGCATTTCAAATGCTTGTGCCGATTGTGATGGATGTTCAGTGATATGCTGTTCTGGAATCTCTTCCCACAAGACATGCACTGATATGGTTTCATGTCAGCCAGGTGCTTGTCATAGTGTTTCTGGCAAAAGTATAATGATGCAAACTTTGTGGAGCAATACTGGCAGGAATATATTTTGTCATGTTTGCGCTCATGTGCCTTCTGTTCCATCACTGTGTTGAATTCCATGAAACATATTTTACATATCATTTCTGGGTACTGAATTCCATGAACTGTTGATAGGTGATGCTTCAGCTGGGACTGGATGACATATTTCTTCCTACATACAAAGCACTGAAAATAAATAAAAATTAATAGTATACACCTGACATGAGGTATCTGTGCT
Organism: Reticulitermes speratus; assembly: GCA_021186555.1. Taxonomy (NCBI): domain Eukaryota; kingdom Metazoa; phylum Arthropoda; class Insecta; order Blattodea; family Rhinotermitidae; genus Reticulitermes; species Reticulitermes speratus. The sequence continues at coordinate 31,576,318 of JAJKFL010000013.1, read as the reverse complement.
GTCAAAACTGTGCTGATTACTTGTGACTGTTAACACATTACATAAGCACAACTAAGTAATCAACTCCACATGCCATAGTTCTTCAGAAGCTAGCAGTTACTGCAGTGATCAAGAAATTCAACAACTCTCAAGGAATCAAAATCTTCATCAATATGTTCATAACAAGCTGACTTTATATTAAACAACATTCTCTTGCAGCCTGTAACAAATTTGGTGAAATATAGCATCAAGCAGCTGAATGCTGAAGAGGCTGAAATACATGATTACCATATTACAAAATTTCTTCAGATTACAGATTATCTTGTGAGAGTTAGCTAAAATTCATGGAGTTCTGCATACACTGATGTGACACAAATTCTACACGAGTTGCAATACCAACCTGTTCTAACACCACCTGCTGCTGAGGGTGCATTTCCTTAAAGTGTTGCTCTACCTGTGTTACCGAAAGGAACTGCTTGTGACATGACTCACATTCATGTTCATGAGTGTTGTCTGGATTATCTAGAATTGTTCTGTAAGTTTCTGCTAGAGATGGTTCAATGCCCTTGAGCTCTCGTTTCTGCCACATGCTTGTAAGCAGTGGTACCACTCGGTTTGCACCAGTGACGCGACGGGATGTAGCATGCTTTGTTTTCACTGCATTAGGCTTCTGTCTTATAATTTCAATGTGGGTCACTGGCCTGGCACTGCTCGTGTTTTGTTCAGAGAGCATGTCAACGGACTCGATGCTGTCACTGGGTTCACTTTTCTTTTCCGCTTGTAGGGTCGGTCCTAACAACTCACTTCCAAGGACGACTGAATAGAAGTCTAAGCTTGGTTGTAACTGAACATGTGCCTGCGTACCTAACGTCTCTTGCGGAGTCCTCAACATTAATGTTGGTACCTCTTTGTTAAAAATGTTAGTTGAGGAACCAGTAAGCAGAACAACACCTGACTCAACACGAGACTTTGCGATCATGCTGTCTAGTACTTCAGTAGCTGCCACTGTCGAGAATACAATTTCATTATTGTCTAAGATATTTGAAGCACTTTCATCCTCATCTCTTCACGTGCTTCAAATACATTAACCTGAAACATGCATTCAGACATATTCAAATTAACTACAATTACAGTTTCCTACAGCACAAATCTTATATAATTTTAAATCTCTGTAAATGTCATCACCTCGATTGTAGGTTATGTTATTAACTGCAGCCATAATGAATCGGAATAGAAACAAATGACCACCGAAATTGAAGCTTGCTTCAAAGAGATCAAAGAGATACAGGCTAGAAGTTTGTCGACAGCAACGATGATGTAGTATGAACCTCCTACTCCTACTCATGGTTCGAAAAGTGTGGGCGTTGCGTGTCATCTGTCTTTCACTTCACAACGCTGTGGTATAGAGGTGGGCAAAGTGCGTATTAGCTGAGATGCGGTTCATTCATTATGGGTATCGTTGGTAATCGGGTCATTTAACCCGTTTTATTTGTACCACAGATAATGTAGTAACTTTGTACACTTTTTTTATTGCTTTCACCGCGCATTTTCACTCACTATTCAGTTTACCAACAAATCCACAAACATAAACTACTTTTATAGTTTTATTAGTATCGATGTGTTCCCCTACACGTGTTTCGGTCCGTAGACCATCTTCAGGGGGGTTAAATAGGCTACTACACTTCACATTTCATGTTAAAAGGGCTCGAAGAGCACACTTGCTCAGTAATAAGTTATAAAACATTTGAATTTGTAAAATATGTAAAACTGTAAAACATAATTTATCATATAAGTTAAAGTGAAGATTTAAAATAGCAGCGTTGGTCATTTGATGCACAGAATCATGGTATTGTATTTGTTGTTGATTATAAGCGTGTTGTTTCGCGTGCTGTTGTGTGGAGTGGTATAAGCTGAATTCAGCAACCACAAGGAACCCTTTTCAAGAAGCCTCAAAATGGTAAAAACATGACGAATACTAAATACAAAATGACGGGCGGAAACGTACACAGAATGTATAAATCAATAAAATCACTTGGAACGGGTGCCAGATTAAACAACCAGTGTTGATAAAATAATGTCAAGTAATAATTAATACTGGCACGTCATTAATTAATACTGTCGGAGCATCCCAGCAACTGCAAAACTACCGCTATCACCCTCCTGTGTAGTAGACCAACCACCAACCAACCAACCAACCAACCAAAGTGCTAACTAAGGGCGGAGACTTGCGCAGAGCGCAAGTCGACGTCCCTTGATCTGTTTAGCCATACCTGCGTTTTACCGCATTGCTGGACACAATAACAGACTCTTTATTCTGAACTGGGGATTTGCGTACGCTAACAAATTTAAGGTCTCGATTAAGTTGGGACCTAGCACACCAAAGGCTACGGCTCCAAGAGCGTGTAGTTTTTCTAAGTGGGGGGAATACTTTGGTTGGATGGCTCCCTGGGATTTGAACCCAGAGTGGCATTTTTCACAAATAATTTCGCGAAGGATCTAAAACCTGCACACGGATAATTTAGTCCTACAGGGGGGGGGGGATGTGGGCTGTGCCCCGACTTGTTTGTTATACCCTGGCATTCACCTTACAACTGAGGAAAATCACTGTGTAGTAGACCGCCAAGAGCACTGGTAGTCGTTCTCACCACCGCTGCGAAGAGCTCTGCCTGCGAGCCAATCACACAGCAGAAAGCGATCGACCTCCTACTCCACATTTTGTGGTGTCGGTGGCTAGAGGCCCAGAGGTGCAGAAGGTGCGATCCCTCTCTGAAATCTGCGGCCTAAAAGTCTCTGTAGAGACGTACGTGGCCCCCCAAGGCCCCGCTCCAATGTAAGCGCTGCCAACGTTTCGGCCACACGCAGCGCAACTGCGGATACACACCCCGGTGTGTTGCCTGTGGAGAGCCACATCCCTCCGGGGAGTGCTCTACCCCAAGGCAGCAGCTTAAATGCTGCAGCTGTGGGGGTAACCACACAGCAAACTACCGGGGCTGTGCAAAGTGGAAGGAAGCTAAGGCCGCGCTTACTAAGCGGACGCCAGCTCCTCGCGTCCACACGAACGGTGCAACCGGCCGCTCGGCTTCAGCGCAAGCGACCCGCGCCGAGCCTTCTGCGGAGCAGAAGAGCTTAGGCCCTGAATGGTCTCATGTGGTGTGAGGGGGGCGGGTAGTGAAACCCACCACCCCATCCCAACCTGAACCCACTCTCAAGCCGGCCGGCGGCCCCTAAACAGGGCAAAGCGCCCGCAAGCAGGAAAGAGGGTAGGACTGCCCTACCTGCCGTGGAGGCCCCTCAACAGGCCCCAATGAAGAAAAAGGTGATGACTGGTAAATCATTGCCTCAATCTAAGAAGCCCAATCCTGCTTCCATTCCACCTCCCAACCAGTCACCAATCGAGGAGATCTCTGATCTGCTCGACAACCTACCCGTAAACGCATGTGTCGAGCTGACACGGCGGCTCCTCACAGCGGTACCCACCCTCCCTTCAGGTGCAGCACGCACGCGGGCTGTCCTGAAAATTGTTATCCTCTTTGTAGCCGAGTATGGCAGCACACCCTAAGGCACACAGTGCGAAGGCACTACGGCTGGCCTGCTGGAACGCGGATGGCGTGCGCGGCAGAAAGATGGAGCTGGATCACTACCTTGGTAAACACGGGGTTGATATATGCCTCCAGACTGAAACCCATCTCAGATCAGTGCAAGTCTTTCGGCTCGCAAACTATGTTTGCCACCGTACAGACCGGCCTACAGAGGGCGGCGGAACAGCAATACTGGTCCGCCGGGGAATAGACCACTACGCTATACCCGTCCCTGGCCTAAACCAGTTGGAGGCAACTGCCATACATGTAATGTTGACAAGCGGAGCGGTGAAAATCCTGGCGGCTTACCTTTCGCCCTCCCGGCCCCTAATAGAAGCGGATCTGTCTGCCTGCCTGCCTGAGGGCTCCCCGTCCTGATGGCGGGGGACCTGAACGCCAAGCACGTGGACTGGAATTCGAGGCTAATCACGACAAGAGGCAGGCGCCTGCGTGATTACGCCAATGATCATTCCTGTTTGATTTATGGGCCGGAAACACCCACCACTATCCCATATAACTCCTCTGCTACCCCTGATGTCCTAGACATAGTAATAACTAAAGACCTAGTAATCCCAATGTATCTGACAACGTGCTCTACACTAAGCTCAGATCACTTAGCTGTACTGATGGACACGAGATGTCGATCGTCCTTTCTCAATCTCCCGGACCACCCGGACTTCAGAAGGACCGACTGGGTCAAATTCCAGGCCTGCCTGGAAGACAGACTTCCGTGCACCCCGATACTACGTAGCGGGGTGGAAATCGACACGTGTGTAAAGGAAGTGTTCAGCGCTATCACTGAGGCACTAGCAGCGTCAGCCCCAGGAGACGCCCTCTTGACGATCCACGGCCCCCCGGCACGTATTCAAGATGATATACGCCTGAAACACCGGTTGAAGTGGCAGTGGCAAATCACTAGGGACCCTGCTCTTAAAGCTGAGGTCAACCACCTTCAGCGGTCGGTGATCCACCAGCTAAACGAGTGGCGAAAAGAGCAGTGGAGTGCCACACTGGAGAGCATTGATCCCGAGGACCAATCGCTGTGGAAGATGACAAAGCGGGTGATGAGAGTGCCCACTCTCTCTCCACCCCTGGTCACACAGGGCGGGCTTGCTCTCTCAGACTCTGAGAAATCCGAAGCTCTGGCGGACAGTCTTGAGGCTCAGTTTCAGCCGGTAAACGACCCGTCGGATCTGGCAGTTATTGGGGATGGTTGGCGAGGCGCTGCAAGCATACTCTTATGCACCTGCAAGCGAGCCCAAGTTAACCAACCCCGCGGAGGAATAGGATGCCATCCCGGGTCTCAAGGTCAGCAAGGCGCCGGATCCAAACGGTATTCCGAACAGGGCTCTGAAGCACCTTCCGCAGCGTTCTGTATCTCTCCTCGCCGCGATATTCAACGCGACTCTTCTAGCTCAGTACTTCCCAGCAGTATGGAAGCACGCCCGCATTGTCTCCATTCTGAAACCTGAGAAGGACCCAGCGTTACAATCTTCATATCGTCCCATAAGTCTTCTGGACACCATTGGCAAGTTTTTTGAGAAGATCCTACTTAGTAGGATCTTAAGTTAGCGGGCGCGGGCTTCTGTGAAATGAGTAGATTGGATTCAGACCCAAACACAGCACCTCTCTCCAGCTAGCCCGCCTTGTCGAAAGGGTGACCAGAAACTTTGGCGAGAAAACGGCTAACAGGCGCAGTCTTTCTCAACGTGGCTAAGGCCTTCGACACTGTTTGGGTCGATGGTTTCCTCATCAATCTAACGGCCCTTAACTTCCCCTCCTATCTGGTTAAAACCATATCCTCTTACCTTCGCAACAGGACGTTCGAGGCGTCCTTCCAAACAGCCACATCCACCCGTCGTGTCATGCGGGCTGGCGTAGTACAGGGGGACTAATCTCTCCTGTCTTGTTCAGTCTGTATGTCAATGACATGCCGGTCCCATCCCGCCTCGTCGAGCTGGCATTGTACGCTGATGACACGGAATCATTGCCACATACCGCAGCTCAGCGCTGATTGTTAGCTACTTAGAAGCATACCTCAGCGACATAGGGTGGTGGCTGAGAGACTGGAGGATCGCCATCAACGTCTCCAAGAGCAATGCTATGCTCTTCGCGAAGGCAGGGTGGCTATTCCCCAAGCCTCGACAGGTGCAGCTCCTACGGGAGCCAATCCAATGGGTCGACACAGCCCGTTATCTGGGAGTGATCCTTGATAGACGGATGACCTGGTCGCCTGGTCCAGGTGAGGAAGAAAGCTGCCCAACGACTGGGTCTGCTTAGCTCTCTCCTACACAGGAGAAGCGGCTTGTCCATCAGGAACGGAGTTATGCTGTATAAGCAGCTCATACGGCCCAATGATGGACTATGCATGCCCCATTTGGAGGTCCGCCGCCTGCAGCCACCTCAGAAAGCTGCAGGTTATTCAATCCAAGTGTTTAGGCACCTTGGTACATGCCTTGGTAGCGTGCAAATTCACACGGATCTGAGAGTTCCTTTCTTTGCTGAACACATCAAAGCCCTAACCGAGAGTTACGACTCAAAGTTAGCTGGTGTGGGGAACCCCTTAGTTCAGCATCTTGGCAAATATTTACGCTGACCGAGGGCTGACCCAAGTCGCCTAGCGCAAAGCTACGAGGACAGGTCAGTGGAAATGTCGAGGCCGCAAAATTGTGACCAAAATGACACCGAATCGTGCCTAGCACCTATTAACTACGCGCTTTTCGAATACCCTGACTGAGGTTTTTCCGTGATTTTTCCTCAGTTATAAGGTGAATGCCAGGGTATAATAAAAAAAATGTCGGGGCACGGCCCGCACTCCCCTCCTCCCCTACTACTGAATTACTCGTGTGTAGGTTTTAGATCCCGCGCGAATTTAATTGTGAAAAGCCACTCTAGGTTCAAATCCCAGGGAGCCATCAAACCAAAGTATTTCCCCCACTTAGAAAGACTATACGCTATTAGAGTTGTAGCCTTCGGTATGCCAGGTCCCGGCTAATCGAGACCATAAACCGTTAGTATAAGCAAAATCCTCAGTTACAGAATGAAGAGTCTGTTATAGAGTCAGCGATGCGGTAAAACGCAGGAATGGCTAAACTGACCAAGGGACGTCGACTTGCGATCCGCGCATGTCTCCGCCCTCAGTTAGCACTTTGGTTGGGTGGTTGGCACAGGGTATCTTTTCGGCATGAACTTTTTGGCATAATGGTTTTGATGTAGAGTGCAACGACGAAGGTAAAACAAAGAGAGTTAATTATGAAACGTGGCGGTGTTAATGTTTTTGATTAAGTAATTTAACAAAGAGAACAAGTGAATTGTGCAAACACTTTTATTAAGTGCAATACAAAGTTGTGTGACGCCATTCCTTGGATTATATTGATCGGATTATTCCACAGACAAAGGTAGGTGGCGCTGTAAGATTATCCAAATTAAGTGAAACCCCATAGAGAGAGGGAATTAGTGACTTGTGATAAAGTAATAATTAAAATTCGAACTTACAGAAATATAAATTATAAACACAATTATTTAAATAGAAATCCGTGTAGAGTGGCATTAGCAAGAGGTGTAAGTTGGCTGGAACTGTTAGCAAGTGCGCGTAGATAATTTATTTATATTAGCCAACTGTGTGTGTGATTATTCATGTTGTGTGTATAGTTAGTAGTCCATATTATTAAATGGATGTAACCATACTGAGTTATTTGCAACTACGACGAAGTATAAATCCATCCCCTCCACCCTGAAGTCCTAGGTAATCTTATTAGCCTATGAAGGGTAGCTGGTGGCAGCGTGACACCGAATTTAAGTAACCCTACAAGCAAAGACAGTGTACCAAATATGTCGAGCCATTAGACCGCTCAGGTCACGTATACCACACGAAGGTTTTCTGCGAGTACTCCTACTCGGTTACGAAGAAAACGTTTCGTTACAGTTAATTGATTTTTAAACTGCCTTCAGAATGAACGAAATGTTTGTTAATGTTTTATTTCATACCAACAAATGCACATAAACGTATAGTGTCAATAGTTTATTCGTAACTTCCCCGATACGTATTTCGGCGTTTTTAAACCGCCATCATCAGGGGGTCTTAGAGGTTTCTACATAGACCAAGTATTTATAAATACGTCGTAACATCGGTATTATGTAAAATATGATACACATATAGTTTGTCCAATACATATAAACTTGTATAATAATAAGATTACTATTAAAGTTATTAATAAAATTGTATAAAATTATCAGACAGGTTACACAGCGTAATGTAACTAGGAAATTATTGGCAGTATGGTCTTGCGTTTTCTGGCGTGTGTGTTTTAAGCTGCCGTACAGCAGCCATACGATAAAGACACTACGCAGCACAAACAGAACACACAGATAACCATCATACCATAGTAGTAACTCAATTCCAGTTTCACCACCCTGCTCAGGGAGTAAGAGTTAGTGCATGGCGTTCGGAAGAAGTGGTTGGGATTTGTAGTCGGTGTTACAACGCGCCAGTATAGACAAAGGAAGTAAGTAGTGATGTAATATAAACACGAGTGATGGAAAGTGCACATTGATTTTATGTCACTTATGTTAGCAAATTCTTTTTAATAAATACAGTCCACTTATTAAACATTGATTGAACATAATCTTGTGTCTCAGCTTTACGGATATCGAACATAATTAGTTCTCTTCTCTGGGGTTTTATCACAAGAGATGGGTAACATCTGAGATTATGAAACCTGACAAGTAACTTACTGTTTTGTAGTGAATGTGTGTATTTTCTGTAAATGCTAAAAGAGTGCAACTAATGTTCTGTGTTGTTAGCCCAACTGTTATCACAGCAGTGGCATTCAGATAATAAGAAATGATGCTGTATATTGTAACGTGGACAGTCTTCAGATCAGTGAAATTGTACGTTATATTGACCGTGCATTCTATAGCAATTGGAAGTTATTTATTTATCATACCAACTCGTGCACAGTTTTTACAATATTACTTTACCCGTATACGTATTTCGGCATTCAGAATGCCATCTTCAGGGGGTCACAGTGTTAAAAGCATAGAATATACATCGATTGTATAAAATGTTATATCCATATGAGTAAAATATTTAATATTTTATATTTTAATGTTCAACATTTTACTCATATGGATATAACATTTTATACAATCGATGTATAGTCTATGCTTTTAACACTGTGACTCCCTGAGGTTGGCATTCTGAATGTCATAATACATATTAGGGGTGAAGTAATAATATTATAAAAATTGTGCATGAGTTGGTATGATAAATAAATAACTTCCCAGTGAAATTTTATTTTGCCTTTTGACAAACATTAACGCGAAACCATGAATTATGCTGCTGTTTTATTGCCTCTAATTTCGAGCCAATTCCAGCTGTACTTTAAACTTTTGAACAGTCTATTCATGATTTATTACACATTTAACAGAGTATGTTATTTACTCCTTCTTAGGCATGCTGATTGAATTTTTATTATTAAAGCACCAAGAGACTGATGGGGTGAAAGTAACCGAAGCTGCAGTACTTATATTTAAATGCAGTGTGAACTTCCGCGTGCTTCTTAGAAATGTTTAGATACATTTCTCTGTAAAAATAAGTTTGAATACAACTTGTAATCATGTTTCCATTTGGCCATTTATTTCAGAGTTGTTAAATTATAAAGTTACGTGAGGTTCAGCAGTCTCTTACAAGAATGCCAAAAATACTACTATAGAGGGCTGAACATAGATTTCCTGTTCTGAAGGAAAACATGGTGAGTGTTCTGTGCATGAAAGTAATTGTGTCAGTTTGTTCGCTGATGATTGCTATAGCTAGTTTGTAAGGCATTATACAAAGACAGAATTACTTGAATTGCAGATCTTTTCCTTGTCACTACTACAGATGTGGGCTGTGTAATTTGTGTGTATGAAATTTATTTACTTTCCCATAATTCCCTGTGTTAGAATTTCATGGAATATGCAGAATGTGAAACTTGCCATGAAGAGTTCAGCATTCTTCCCTCAATGGCAACTCCATATAAGTAAATTTTTGCCAATAATCAATATGGATGTAACATAGTAGGTCATTTACTGATCAGATATTCTGAATTTGTCAATTGCTGAATAAAAAAGGGAATGTAAGGGGAAATAATGTTTGCTTTTTTATACAGATTGAGGATCTTATGATTCAGTTAGGGAAGAGATACAGTGAAATATTCTTATAGGATTTTGTATACAAATGAAATTGGTTGAGATAATGCAAAACTTGAAACTTTGATGTTAACGAAAAGTGATAAGAGTTATCTTGGGTGACTACCATATCAATTTATAGAAGGGATCCATGCTAAGTTAAGTGTCATATCCACTCACAAGTATGTCGCGGAAAGCCTTGTCAGGTAAGAGGATAACAGTGGATTCTGATGGGACATCATTGGATGGGTCTGTGATTTTGTTAAGCAACATACAGGCAGGCAAGTGGTACAGGAGCTTCCTTGCTTTCTTGCAGGGCTTCACTGTTGTATGTATGGTGTTGTGTTCAGTGAGTGATATTCCGTAATGATTGGGATGCAATACCTTTCGAAATATTGTGATTGTGTACTAATTTTATGTGGCTTGTTCATTCATCATTCTGTAGTCTGTCTTGCGACAGGTCCGTAGCCTCTTCCAAAGCGAGTTCTCCACAGGGTGCGATCTAGTGCTTCCTCTTTCAATTTCCAGTATCTTTTCTTTTCCTTAAGGTCATCCAGTAGCTGCTTACGTCTTCTCTCTCGTCGTCCCGTCATTTCTATCCTTCCTTCTAACTTTCCTTCAATTACGTGTTTCAGAAGGCAGTTTCTACGCAAGATGTGACCAATCCAGTTAGCCTTTCTTATTTTTATTGTATGTAGGATATTCCTCTCCTCCTTGACTCTGTAATACTTCTTCATTTCTCACACGATCGGTCCAACTGATCTTCTCCATTCTTCTCCAGCACCACATTTCAAAACTTTCCAGATACTTCTGATCTACTTTCCGAAGTGTCCACGTTTCAGCACCATACAAAGCTATGCTCCAAATGTAGCACTTTACTAGTTTCTTCCTTAAATTTAATTCCAGTTTGCTGGTGAAAAGATTTTTCTTCTTGTTGAATGCTGTTTTTGCCATGGCAATTCTGGATTTAATTTCACGTGTACACCTTGCATCACTTGTTATCATGCTACCCAAATAATTGAAATATTCCACATTCTCCAATTGTTTTTGATCTATCATAATTTTCATTGGGGATGGTTGCCTTGAGATTTTTATTACTTTAGTTTTTCCCACATTCATTTCCATTCCATAGCGTCTTCCAATTTCAATTAGTCTATCAATCATGCCCTGTAGCACGTTTTCTTTCCTAGCCAGTAGCACAAGGTCATCTGCATATTTCACAGTGCGAATTACTTGTCCTCCTATTTTGAAGTCTCCAAACCCTTCAAGAGCTTCCTTGGTAAGGTACTCGCTGTATAAGTTGAACAGAATCGGTGACAAGCAGCAACCTTGTCTAACTCCTCTTCCAATCTTCACACTTCTCGTCTCCCCTTGGTCCAGTCGTATTTTGACACTCTGTTCCATGTACAATTTGCTGATCAATCTTCTTTCGCGCCAGTCTATCCCAATTCCTTTTAGGATTTGCATTAATTTGGTCCAGTTGACACGGTCAAATGCCTTCTGCCAGTCTATGAAGCAAGCACACAATTCCTCATCTATGACCAAGGTTCGTTCTGATATTATTCTCAGCATCCCAATTGCATCCCTAGTTCCTTTTCCTCTTCTAAATCCAAACTGATCTTCTCCAAGTGCATCTTCAATTTTCCTCTCAATCCTTCTTCTAAGTATCCTCGCTACTATCTTTGCTGCATGAGCGATGATGCTGATTGTGCGATGGTCGCTGCATTTTGTAGCTTTGGGCTTCTTCTTTAAGGCAATCATTGTAACTTCAATAAAATCTCTGGGCCATTCTCCAGTTACATACATGCTGTTGATCATCTGTGTCATTCGCCTTAGACCACCATCTCCCAACAATTTGAGTACATCCCCAGGTATATCATCATCTCCTGTAGCCTTCTTATCCCTCATCTCCTTGATAGCTTTTTCCACTTCACTTTGCAAAATATAAGGGCCTTTCTCGTCTTCATCTATTTCATCTTCAGGTTCGAAGTCTAGATGTTCTGGTCGATTAGCTTGATCGTAGAGCTCTGTGATATAATTCTCCCAAATTTGCAATACTCGTCTCTGATTTATTATTATATTGCCTTGAGAGTCTTCGATGCCAATGTTTTGAATCCCATGGTTTTCTTTCCAACCTAGTTCCTTTGTCTTCATGTACATTAAATCATAACGTCCTATTCTTTGAAATTCTGTGATCTCGTCGCATATGCTCTCCAGATATTCCTTCTTGGCGTTGTTCGTGGCGCTTTTCAATTCATTCCTCAGTCTTCTGTAGTTCTTCCTTCCTTCTTCATTGTTGACATTCTTCCATTTCCTTCGTTCATCCATTTTACTGATCATCTCCTGTGTAATCCATGGCTTTCTTGCTCTCCTCTCGACTTTTCAAACCAAACCACTCATAGTATCTAACACACATTTCTTGATATTGTTCCACTGCACTTCCACATTCCCACTTTCACATTTGATTGCACCAAGCTGTTCTTCTAGTCTATCGTGTACTACCTGTCGTTGAGCATATAGCTTCTCCAAATCCCATCTTGGTTTTTTCTTGTGGAACCTCATGATCTTCTTCAATCTGGTGCAGATCTTTGCAACCAGTAAATTGTGGTCAGAGTCAATATCTGCTCCAGGCAGTGTCTGCACATCCTTCACACTGTTCCTGAATTGCTGTTTCACTAGTACATAGTCCAGCTGATATCGATTCCTATCTCCTGGTGATTTCCACGTGTACAATCTTCTTTTAGGTTTTTTGAACCATGTGTTTGTTATAACAAGTCCATTTCTTTCACAGAAATCAATAAGCATTTGACCTCTCTGATTCCTCCTTCCCAGTCCATATGGTCCAACAGTGTTGTGATGTGCTTTATCTCCAACCACACTGTTCCAATTTCCCATTACAATCGTGTTTGTCGCACCCTTTCCATCCTCTTCAAGAATTTCTTCAATTATATCATACAACTCTTCCACTTTGTCATCTTCATAGTCCGATGTTGGCATGTACACTTGCACTATCAAAATACTTACCGGTTCTGCCTGCAATTTAATAGCAATGATTCTGTCACTATACACACTCTTCTTAACAACACTTTTCACTACGCTTTTATGCACTACTATAGCTACGCCTCTTTCAGCACTGTCACCCCCGGAATAATACACTGTATAATCACCACTTTTTATTTCACCTTGACCCTTCCACCGCACTTCACTAACACCTAGCACAGACACTGCGTTCTTCTGCATCTCTTTCTTCAAATTTTCGAGTTTTCCTCCTTGATTCAAGGTCCTTACGTTCCAAGTGCCTATTTTGAAGGTGGCTTGTTATCCAAGAAGATTTATAATTAAAATTCTTTAAATGAAAGATGCTGTAAATGTTTGTATTTAAAAATTTGTATGTTGCATTTTCTGTTTAACTTTGCTTGAGACAAGGTGATGGCTCATCATTGTTTTTCTAGGATAATGCATTTAGAAAGGTTTGAATTAAAACGTGAGAAGTTGGAACTGAATGGCTGACACTTCAGCAGCTTGTGTATGCAACTGATGCTGATATGTTGGGCGAAAATGTAAATATGATAAAAGAAATTAAGGGGTTTATTAGGTTGGTAGTAAGAGGTTTGATGTGCAAGTAAGAGGAAAGAGAACTATGTGTGTGGTAAAGTGTAATCACCAGATTGCATGAAAGGGACTATAGTAGAAAGCTACCTAATAGACTATTTGAAAGTGTGGCAAAGTTCAAATACAGAAGAATCACTTTAATGTGGCGGCCACATTACAGAACGAGTGCCAGATTATCAAACAGTATGTAAATGGACCTAAGTTCTTCCAGGTAATTTTTGATACTGCCCTGAGAGAATGTGCACCTGTCCATTATTTTCATTTTATCGTAAAAAGTTTTAACTCTTCCAGTTATCCTAAGCACAGTCACGGGTTTTCCTTCAGAACACATTGCTATAAACTGAATATACAACTCTTTGCCCAGTTGCACTACTTAGGCTCTTTCAATGCCTGTTGCTTGAAAACATTCCTTTCATTGTTTTGTATCATAGAAAGAAGATGATCCAATGTCATATGATGACATAATCTGCCTTTGGCTTTCACCACTTTCAAGGCTCCTAATTATTCCAGGTTTGTGAGGAGTTGTTAAAGTTGGGTGTTTTATCTTGCGAGCAGTAACTTGTTTACATATCCTCCATTGTAATAGCTCAGTGTGCTCAGTAAAGTCCGATATTCCAAGATAAGTCACAGAATCTGTATGCACACCTGATGTTACACAAGGTGGAAATTCATGTGTTTGGAATGCATTCCTCAAGTGCTGAACTATGAGTGATGGATTATCAGGTGTTGGTTTAAAGGATTGGTAACGTGGAAAGAAATACAGAGTATGTGATGAAGAAATGGAGAGCCGATTAATGTGATGTAATGCTCCACTCCGACATTCATAATCCTTTTCTTTCCTGCCTGCTATCTGAAAACATGGAAAGTAAAATACAAAAATGTGTATGTTTACCTGTTGTTTTGTGTGGTTGTATAAAACTTGTTACATGCTGAGGAGAGACAGTAGACTCAGTGCGTTTGATAACAGAATGCTGAGTGGAATATTTAGATTTGGCGGTTGGGAGGGGGAGGTAACAGGAAGCAGCAGAACATTGCATAGTGGGTATCTTCATAATTTGTACTGCTGGGGAAAGGATGGACAATGATATGGGTGGGTCATGTGGAATGTAGCCTGCATGTGACATTAGAAATACACGTAAAATTTTGATGAGGAAACGGGAAAAAAAATACAGCATGTTTGATAGCTGTTGAAGGGCCTATGAAAAATTGGGAGGTAGGGTGTAGGCTGCACCAATGACAGACTGTTGTGAACAGGGTAATAAATGAACATGTTGCATAAAAGGCAGGGAATTTAATAAGTAGCTGTGCAACTATTAGCTTCTCAGGAAGGACTGTGCTTCATGGAGTTATTCATTAGTAATTACTTTGAAAAATGTAGTGGAGAGAATCTACAGAACAACAACAGTACTATTAGTTTTGATGAAAGTGTGTCATTCTTTGTCATGTCTGAGGATGAACTGATAAGGAAGCATACTCTGGTTTTACAGAGCTCCACAGTGTCACTGAAAGACCAATCGGGTTCGTGTAATGAGACAGGTGCTACATCACATAATGATGCACCTGCAGTCGTCAGTATACAAGTTGAAGAGGGAACAGATTTGTATATAAAAGTGGAGGAGATTCCTGAGGCTATATCATTTCCTGAAATAAAGTCTGAACAAGATGAGGTGAGTTATATGTCTTTGTGTCACCAGTATACAAAAATGGCTAGTTTCTTTTGTGATCTCTCTCTGTCTGTGCACTTGGAACAACTCCAGTGTGGTGAACGTAAATTTGTTTTATGTGAATCCTTATTAAATCCATTATTTAAAACTGTCTATTGTTAGTCGAGTAATGGATTACATAATGGTTTCAAAAGCTTAAAAGGAAGATAAATTTCATTGCCATTTGGTACTTAATTAGTAACTAGCATCCTGCATTTTAAATCTCTTATATTTTTACTTCTGGGTTGTGCATCACACCTTTTGTGTTTAATGACACCACCAAGATCACAAGTCAATTGTAATTCATATTTTATATTGTATGCATTTTATATCATTTATGAGATCTCACAAATTTTGCATTTTTACCTTGAATTTTAAAGTTTTGTAAAAAGAAACTCCTCATGATCATTGGCGTGATGGAAGTATTTGAAAAAATAGTAATATAGACAGGTTGTGTCAGACGGAATACGTACTGTTATTTATGCACGTCTATATGCAGAACGGGATAGATAGGGTCAAATTACCAGTTTTGCTGCAAGAGTGTGTCTGTTTTTTTGTCATGACCAAAGAACGGTGCTGCGGTGTTACAGACCTGCACGCAGTCAGTGGAAGTTATACCAGATCCATGTAATGAGACAAGTGTTACATCATATAGTGATGCACATGAAGTCATCACTATAAAAGTTGAAGAGGACACAGATGTGCGTACTAAGGTGGAGATTCCTGAGCCTATATCATTTCCTGCAATGAAGTGTGAACAAGATGAGGTGAGTTATATGTCTTTGTGTCATCAATATACGAAAATTGCAAGTGTCTTTTGTGATCTCTGTCTGTGCACTTGAACAACTCCAGTGTGGTGAACGTAAATTTGTTTCTTGTTTTATGTGAATCCCTAGTAAATCCCATTACTTAAATTGTCCAGTGTTGGTCAAGTAATGGATTATGTAATTGTGTCAAAACTTTAAAGGAACATAAATTTCATTGCCATTTTGATACTTAATTAGGAACTAGCATCCTACATTTTAAATTTCTTACATTTTTACTTCTGGGTTGTGCATCACACCTTTTGTGTTTAATGACACCACCAAGATCACAAATCAATTATAATTCATATTTTATATTGTATACATTTTATATCATTTATGAGATGTCACAAAGTTTTGCATTTTTACCTTGAATTTTGAAGTTTTGTAAAAAGAAACTCCTCATGATTATTGGCGTGATCGAAGTGTTCGAAAAAATTGTGATAAATACAGGTTGTGTCAGACGGAATACGTAGTGTTATTTATGCACGTCTATATGCAGAACTGGATAGATAGGGTCAAATTACCAGTTTTGCTGCAAGAGTGTGTATGTTTTTTTGTTATGACCGATGTTGTTCGGATAAAGAAGGGTGCTGCGGTGTTACAGACCTGCACGATGTCATTGAAAGTTATACCGGATCCATGTAATGAGACAAGTGTTACATCATATAGTGATTCACATGAAGTCATCACTATAAAGTTGAAGAGGACACAGATGTGCGTACTAAGGTGGAGATTCCTGAGCCTATATTATTTCCTGCAATAAAGTCTGAACAAGATGAGGTGAGTTATATGTCCTTGTGCCCATTATTAGACACGTCACAAGTATCCAGAAATGCATAGTGTCTTTCATCATGTCCATCCCTCCATGTGTCCACTTGAACAACTCTGCTGTGGTGAATGGAAATTACTTTCTCCTCTTGATTTACATGAATCCCTGGTAAGGATATCTGTATGTGCTCATATCTGAACACCAGTATTTAGGACAAAAGTCTCATCTAAATATAGTCGTCGTGTTCTGTGAAAATCTAACCTTTCTGTCACCAGTGAAAGCGTAAAGGATAAAGTAAACTGAACGTTCAGTGGTCCTTTTTTATGTCTGTGTAAAGATAAGGGAAGTGCAAAGGGGATTGAGCTGCATGAGAAGAGAGTGCTGAGGAAACTGCTTGGACCTAGGAGGGAAAAGTAACAGGAAGCTAGTGAAGTGGCATGATCAGAACATTCATAATTTGTACTCTTTATCATATAGTACTACGCTGATCAAATGAAGCATAATGAACTGTGTTGCATGTAGCATGCATGGTAGACATGACATTTGCATACAAAATTGTACTCGGGGAATCCTCAAGGGAAGCTGTCATGTGGGAGACGTAGGTGAGGATGGTAGAATTATGTTGAAATTGTTCTTAAAGAAATGGGTTGTGAGAATGTGGACTGGACCAGGATGTTAGTATGGACATAAATAGGACTCAAGATAGATTAGAGAATATGTCAAAACTTAGATAAAAAATGCTTCAGGTAATGTTGAGAAGCTTTCTTTAATGATCACTGGAAGGACACTTGAAGTGACTTGATCATTAAAACAGTTCAGTGTACAAAGTGTCCAGAATCTAAGTCTTATGACAGGCGGCTTTGTATGTAACATGCAAAGTGACAGTAGTATACTGTGCAGGGACTAATAGGGGAATGCTTGGAAGACATGGGTGAAGAAGTTGAAGCAGTCAGGAAGGAACACAGAACACAAGCCTTGTGATGTAATGATTATTAAACTTATGTATATATTGCTTTTATATACATTTAAGATTTAACCTGGTGTAGTTGTCTTAACTTTTCTTTTAACAGAGCACTTCTAATGAACACCAACACGTACGTGATGTGGATCGTCCATGTCCAAGTCACGTGTTTAATAAAACATCCAAGCAGCAGAGTAATGTGCATGGTGGGAGGAAACTACATACCTGTGATGTGTGTAATAAGTCATTCACACGGCACGGTCATCTGAAGGTACATCAACGCACACACAGTGGAGAGCGTCCATTTGTTTGTGGTGTGTGCAATAAATCGTTCAGGAACCAGAGTCATCTGAAGGAACATCAACACACGCATAGTGGAGAGCGCACATTTACTTGTGATGTGTGCAGTAAATCATTTAAGAAGAAGATTACTCTGAAGTTACATCTACGCACACATAATGGAGAGCGTCCGTATATGTGTTCTGTGTGTAATAAATCATTCGCACATAAACATAATCTGAAGGTACATCTACGCACACATATTGGAGAGCGTCCATTTAAATGCGATTTGTGTGATAAATCATATACACAGAAGTGTGATCTGAATGTACATCAACGCACACATAGTGGAGAGCGTCCATTTAAATGCGATTTGTGTGATAAATCATATACACAGAAGTGGGATCTGAATGTACATCAACGCGCACACAGTGGAGAGCGTCCATTTGTGTGTGGTGTGTGCAATAAGTCTTTCAGGAGACAGAGTTATATGAAGGAACATCAGCACACACATAGTGGAGGGCGCACATTTACTTGTGATGTGTGCAGTAAATCATTTAAGAAGCAGTTTACTCTGAAGGTACATATACGCACACACAATGGAGAGCGTCCATATATGTGTTCTGTGTGTAATAAATCATTCGCACGTAAACATCATCTGAAGGTACATCAGCATACACACAGTGGAGAGCGTCCATTTAAATGTGATTTGTGTGATAAATCATATACACAGAAGTGTGATCTGAATGTACATCAATGCAAACATGGAGAGCGTCCATTTAAATGCGATTTGTGTGATAAATCATATACACAGAAGTGTGATCTGAATGTACATCAACGCACACATAGTGGAGAGCGTCCATTTAAATGCGATTTGTGTGATAAATCATATACACAGAAGTGGGATCTGAATGTACATCAACGCACACATAGTGGAGAGCGTCCATTTAAATGCGATTTGTGTGATAAATCATATACACAGAAGTGGGATCTGAATGTACATCAACGCGCACACAGTGGAGAGCGTCCATTTATGTGTAGTGTGTGCAATAAGTCTTTCAGGAGACAGAGTTATCTGAAGGAACATCAGCACACACATAGTGGAGAGCGCCCATTTACTTGTGATGTGTGCAGTAAATCATTTAAGAAGCAGTTTACTCTGAAGGTACATATACGCACACATAATGGAGAGCGTCCATATATGTGTTCTGTGTGTAATAAATCATTCGCACATAAACATATTCTGAAGGTACATCAGCACACACATAGTGGAGAGCGTCCATTTAAATGTGATTTGTGTGACAAATCATTTACGCAGCAGTGTGCTCTGAAGGTACATCAGCGAACACATAGTGGAGAGCGTCCATTTACGTGTGATGTGTGTAACAAATCCTTTAAGCAGCCGAATCATCTGAAGGTACATCAACACACTCATAGTGAAGAGCGTCCATTTATGTGTGATGTGTGTAATTAATTATTTGCTCGAAGGGATCTACTAAAGACACATTTGCTGTTACATTGTAGGCATCATCCATAATTCTGTTATATATGTAAGTCCCTCCCTACTGAGCATACTGTAAGGAAATGTCAGCACACACTCTGGTGTGTTCATATTTCTAGGATGTTGTGATTTTCCACTATGCAGATACTAATTACACACATGGAATACAGTATTCCAAGTATTGTTCTGTTTAAATAGCTTTCTTGTATGTGAATCCCCATTTCTGACAGCTCCTGGCATGTGCAGTGAGTGTAGAAGAAGATCTTTAGGATTGGAGCAGTTACCTGATGCAAGGATCTTCAAATGATGGTGTGGTGATTTGTGAATTATAGAGATGTGAATATTTGTAAGACCTTCCAGTTTGGTTTGGCCACTCCAGCAGTGTTTTGCTGTAGGCCACATAATTCTTATATATCTTCTGTGCTCTTTTAACACTAATAATTCCATAGAAACTGATGGTATATTGTGATTCATTGAAGGTGTCACTAACTGGTCGTATACATGACGTTATGTCTGCTAGAAGTTGCTGTCTTATATTGCAGAAACTGAAATCTTGCCTTATTAGCTAATGAACTGGTCAAGTTGAGTGGGATTTTATGCCATTTAGACACATTTATGTTACACAACTTGTAATTTTGTGTGATATGCATTATAGTTATTTGTGTGTTATGCACTTGATTTTGTATGCTTGTGCATATGCATGTATAAACCCCTTTAACTTCAATGCATTTGTGTGAGAGATCCTCTGTGACTAACTTCATAGAAAGTTGTTGCATCTAGCAAGCAGGTTCAGAGTGATTCAGTATAATGAGCAGTTAATATTTCATGAAGTATTGTGATGAACGAAAGGGTGCAGATGTTATTTGTGTAAGTTCAATCGTCCACGTATTTCCATAATACGGTTGTGTCTCCTTATGCCTGTGCAGTAAGTTTATTAACAGAATATATTTTAGCACAGTATACTGAAGGATTAAAATGTACAGTACAAATGTTGCCCGATGTTTTGTATGTGTGTGAAAATTGGTGTCATGCACTGGGAGGAACTTCAATTGGGATTGTTTACGAAATGGTGCTAAGAAAAATACAGTAAACCCCCAATTTAACGTTCCCACATTTTGTGATGATTTTTTATGTCCTGACAATAGCTCCATATAAACATATAAACCTCCATTTAATGAAAACCTCGATTAAGTGAAATATATTCTAGTCCCCCAGCAGTTCATTAAATAGGGGCTTTACTGTAGTTGTGATTGAGAGAGAGGAAATAACAGGATGGTGTAGAAATTTGTGTTATGAGTTGCTTCATCACATGCCATCCTCATGTATGATTATAGGCACAGTACTAAAACGCAAATATATATATATATATATTTGTTTATTTATTTATTTATTTATTTATTTTTTTTCAAATTTAAATGAATGGGTCAATGTGGTGTAGGCATGGGCTACATTTGTACTAAGATCAGATTGCTTTAGTGCTGTTCACAAATCTATAAATTTACCAGTTAGTGATGTTGGTGGTGCAGTGCAAGATACAAAGCAGATTGTGTTTAAAGGTGTGTAAAAAATATAATCCATAAGTTTGTAGATGTAAGAACATACAAGTCAACAAAATCCCAATAGCATTAACACACTGAGAAGGAATTACCATTGTGCTGTATAGTATGTAGCTGTTAGAAGTTGGTACCCCACGTTTGTGAGGAGAAACAAGTTTGAATATGCAGCAGTGTTTATGTCCCTTATTACAGGGATGCACAATTCCTGGGCGCCTGGTCCCCTGGGTGAATAAGTTTTGTATGAAGGTGTGTAATTTTTGTGGCTCGTCAGTTTGCGTGTTGCTTTATGTCACCCTTCTGGGGACTAGAATTTTGAGGTTGTGCATGCTTGATTAATGACCTATGCTTTTCAACACTGAATTTTACATCTGTAGTGTCTTACCTGGACTACTGTAGTTTTGTTTATGAGTAAAAAATAAAATCACAGTTTTGCCTACCTGAACTTTTGTACCCTTATTGAACCATCACTTCTGCACAGACTCTATATGAGACTGCGGAATTTTGCAGTCTTCAGTATTCTTAATAGTACATTATATCTTTGAATCACATGCAAACAAGATGTGGCTGAAAATTTATATACAGCCACAAATATCACGAATAAAGTATTAAAAGTCAAGGTACGCTAAAGATTAATGGTACCAGAGACAGGAAATGATGCGGAATTTATGTTGGTCATGTAGATACGAAATTAGTTGCTGTGGTTTACCTAGAGGAGAGTATAAAATTGCTAATCTTACAGAGAACTGGGGAGTGAGGAAAAGTGGTGATAGCATTACTTAAATCACAATAAAGTAGTCATATTGCCCTCAAGTAATCGCCAAATGTGTAAGAATGTGAAAGCAGGAAACCAAACTGGTCAAGATTGAATTAAGTTTTCTGAAACTGTGCTTAAAGAGATTTTATTTGAAGTAATATAATTGCCCCTGCACAGTGAGTATGAATATTCTTGAGTAAGTATTACTGAAAGAGGTAGGCTGTAATTAATAACGACAGTACTGGCGCTCCGTCTCTCCATATTTCACAGTATTGCAGATTGTGTTCACTGGGATAGAATATAAGCAACAACTCAAGACATTTTATTTCGTTTTGAACTTAAAATTTCTGCACTGTCAAAAATGCCTACCAAAGTACCCTACTTCAACCACCTGTAGTTGTTAAAATATGTGTTGGTTTTTATCCTTCCATTTACCTTGATATTAAACCCAGTCAGTTTCTATGAGAGGGCCATGCCATGGCTCAGGTGGGCAGTGAAAGGCCTCTAACCGTGGAAGCCCTGGGTTCATTCCCAGGCCTGTCTATGTGGGATTTCTGATGAATGAAGAGGCTCTGGGACAAGCTTTTCTGTGAGTACTTCGGTTTTCCCATCATTGTCATTCCACCAATGCTCTACACTCATCCATTCTTTCATCTGTCACTGATGCCATATAATTTTAACAACTGACAGCAATGTTCAGTGATGCACTTAAAGTTTCTGTGAGAATGTGAAAATGAAACTATTTATGCAACCAACCCCTCCTACATGTTCTGCTTGCCACAGTGTATCCTGCATTCACTGGATCAAGCTGACAATACTTAAGTGAATGCTGTGTTAGTTTTCTTGGTTCATATTCTGCTGCTATGAGGCAGATAAGGCCTGAACACAAGAACATCTGAATAAGTTTCAGTGTCTTAATCTGAGACCACCAAATCTTGAGTAGAAATATGGAGGGAATGGGAATATCTAAGCCAAGTGTGTTTACTGTACCTTTACTTATGCCTGCTGTTACATGACTTTCTGTCCATATTTTTAAGTAGGCACAAAGCATGTCTTCAAAGTGTGTCTCTGAACAAACATTTCCTGCACTGGAGAAAAAGATGGTGAGTGTTCTGTGCGTAAAAGGAATTGTGTCAAATTGGTCGCTGATGATTGCTACAGCTAGTATGTAAGGCATTATACAAAGACTGAATTAGGTAACTTGCAGTTCTTTTCCTTATCACTGCTACTGATCTTCACTGTGTACTTCATGTGTATAAAATTTATTACTTACCCATAATTCCCTGTGTTAGAATTTCATGGAATATGCATAATGTGAAACTTGCCATGAAGAGTTTAGCATTCTTCCCTCAATGGTGACTCAATATATAAGTAATCTTTAGCCAATAATCAATATGGATTTAACATAGTAGGTTATTTAGTGATGGCTGGCCTGGACAGGTCGCCTTTTACTCGCTGCCACCGCTGTTCTTCCTGCCGTGTGATTGGCTGGCAGGCAGTTTTCATCGCAGAGTTGGGGAGAACGACAACCAGTGTATTGACCACAGGTTATGTAGTATGTGTATTGACGGCCAGTGTTCGCTGGGGTCTGCAAAACAGGAGTGCGTCAGGGGCCGCTTTGCAGTTTTTGGGATGCTCCCATGGGTATATATTTGAATATTGAAACGTGGCCAGTATTAATTGGATACTTGACATAAATTTATCAACACCTGCTGTATAATGTGGCCCCCTTTTCGCGTAATTTTATTCATTTATACATTCCGTGTACATTTCTGCCCGCCATTTTATATGTGATTGTTGTCATTTTTTTTTACCATTTCTTACCTTACAGACAGATATCAGAGAGTTTCAATAGATAACTGGCATACTACTTCTGAATGGGCAAAGTTAATAGTTAATAATAGGTGTCAATACTGGGACCTTTATTGTTTCTTCTTTACATAAATGACCTACCAAACATTGTAATTAGTAAATCTAAACTGATTCTCTTTGCTGACGACACTAGCATAATTGTCACCAACTCCAGCCCCACAGATTATAAAAACAATATTAATTTATTTGAACTTATAAATGACTGGTTTAAAGCTAACTAATTTTGATAGAACATATATTCAATTTATGACTGAAAATGTTTCTGCAATCAATTAAAAATATTGGCTATGATAACAGATTGTTAATTCTGCAAATACCAAATTTCTTGGATTAATTATTGATAATATGTTGTTTTGGAAAAGTCACATTGATTGGCTTATGTCTAATTAAGCACAGCTTGTTATGTAATCAGGGCTATTAAACCTTATATGTCTGGAAATTATTACTAATGATTTATTTTTCCTATGTCCATTCTGTTATGACTTACGGTATAATTTTCTGGGGCAATTCTCCTCACAGTATCCACATTCTTAGGCTTCAAAAAAGGATAGTCAGAATTATCATCAATTCTAGAGGCAGAGACTCTTGTAGGGAATTGTTTAGGAATCATAACATTCTTCCCTTACAGTTACAGTATATATGTTCCCTTTTGTTGTTCATTGTTAATAACAGAGATGAATTTGAATCTAACTCTGAGGTTCATGGTGTAGACACAAGGTATAATAACGATTTCCATCAAACCTAACAACATTCCAGAACGGACCACATTACTTTGGTATCAAGGTGTTAAATAGTCTCCCACCTAGCATCAAATGTTTAGCTCATGACACAAAGAATTTAGATGAGTTTTAAAAACGATTCCTTTTGTTAAATTCGTTTTACTCATTGGAAGAATATTTTAATTATAATGAAAATTAAGGATCTTGATTTATTAATCCCTGACAACTGGTATTATATTTTATACATAATTATAGCACTTATGTTATATATTTGTATTATTACCATTTATATTATTAAATATTGTTTTAATATGACGCTTGCTTATCAGACATATGTATGTTGTACTGTTTATTATATGTGTATTGTGACAAACTCCATATCCGTCAGGTTTCTACTGTTACCTACAAGGATCTATGGACTATAATGAATGAATAAATGAATAGATGCTCCTTGAAAAGGGTTTGTGGGATACTGGCAGGATTTCTATTGCTAGAAAGGATAACACAGCATCCACATATAGTCAGTCAATATATTCTTCAATCAAAGTGTGTTGGTACAACGAGTGTATGTAAGTGCTCTCCTTCCTCAGTGAGTTGGGAAGTGGAGAGCGGCAAAATGTACCGTGCTCTCCTTCCATGTTGTGTCGTACTCTCCTTCCTAAGTGAGTCGGGAAGTGGAGAGGTGGCTGCTGGAAGTGGAAAGCGGCAAGAGTACCGTGCTCTCCTTCCTCAGTGAGTCGGGAAGTGGAGAGCGGCAAGATGTACCGTGCTTTCCTTCCATGTTGTGTCGGGACGGCGGTGTGCCGATGATGTCCCAAGAGTTGGCTCGCTGTTGCCGTGCATAGGCTACACGTCAGTACAGCGAGTGATGAGTGATGGCAGCTGGTTCCCAGTAGAGGAGTCGGCTGCGAAGTGGGCGAGTTGGGCGCATAGTGGCGCGGTCCCACCGGCCGAGTCTGCCGCTTATTGTGTGACTCCTTTGCGTGATGAGTGAGCTTGTGAGTGCTGGTTGTAACCAACCAACCAACCAAAGTGCTAGCGCAAGTCGACGTCGCTTGATCTGTTTAGCCATTCCTGCGTGTTACCGCATTGCTGGACAACGATAACAGACTCTTTATTCTGAACTGGGGATTTGCTTACGCTAACAAATTTAAGGTCTCGATTAAGTCGGGACCTAGCACACCAAAGGCTACAGCTCTAAGAGCGTGTAGTTTTTCTAAGTGGGGGGAATACTTTGGTTTTATGGCTCCCTGGGATTTGAACCCAGAGTGGCATTTTCACAAATAATTTCGCGAAGGATCTAAAACCTGCACACGGATAATTTAGTCCAACAGGGGGGGGGGAGGGGGGATGCGGGCCGTGCCCCGACTTGTGTGTTATACCCTGGCATTCACCTTACAACTGAGGAAAATCACGGAAAACTTCAGTCAGGGTATTCGAGACGCGCCTAATTTTAGGTGCAGTGTCGGTTGGCCACTAAGGGCCTCGACATATTTACTGACCTGTCCCCGTAGCTTGCGCTAGGCGGCTAAGGTCAGCCCTCGGTCAGCGTAGATATCTGCCGAGTTGCTGGGCTAAGGGGTTCCCCACACCAGCTAACTTAGAGTCGAAGCTCTCGGTTAAAACTCTGATGTGATCAGCAAAGAGAGGAACTCCCAAATCCTCGTGAATTTGCACGTTACTCATGTACCAAGGTGAACCAGTAGCAATGTGAAGACACTTGGATTGAATAACCTGCAGCTTTCTGTGGTGGGTGCAGGCCGCAGACCTCCAAATGGGGCACGCATAGTCCATCATGGGCCGTATGAGCTGCTTATACAGCAGAACTCCGTTGCTGATGGACAAACCGCTTCTCCTGTGAAGGAGAGAGCTAAGCAGACCCAGTCGTTGGGCAGCTTTCTTCTTGACCTGGACGATGTGAGGCGACCAGTTCATCCGTGTATCAAGGATGACTCCCAGATAACGGGCTGTGTGTACCCACTGGATTGGCTCTCCTAGGAACTGCACCGGTCGAGGCTTGGAGGACCTCCACCCTGCCTTCGCAAAAAGCATAGCATTGCCCTTCGAGACATTGATGGCGATCCTCGACGCCTTCAACCACCTCTCTAGATCACTGAGGTATGCTTCTAGGTAGCTAACAAGCAGAGCCGGGCTGCGGGACGTGGCAATGATTGCCGTGTCATCCGCGTACAATGCCAGCTCGACGTGGCGGGAAGGGACGGGCATGTCATTGACATACAGACTGAACAAGACAGGAGAGATTAGTACCGCTGTGCTACGCCAGCCCGCATGCCACGACGGGTGGATATGGCCGTTTGGAAGGACGCTTCGAACGTCCTGTTGTAGAGGTAGGAGGATATGGTTTTGACCAGGTGGGAGGGGAAGTTAAGGGCCGATAGCTTGAAGAGGAGGCCGTCGACCCAAACAGTGTCGAAGGCCTTAGCCACGTCGAGAAAGACTGCGCCTGTTAGCCAATTCTCGCCAAAGTTTCTGGTCACCCTTTCGACAAGGCGGGCTAGCTGGAGAGAGGTGCTATGTTTGGGTCTGAATCCAAACTGCTCATCTTGCATAAGCCCGCGCCCGCTTACTTCACTTAAGATCCTAGTAAGTAGGATCTTCTCAAACAACTTGCCAATGGTGTCCAGAAGACTTATGGGACGATAGGAAGAGGGTAGCGCTGGGTCCTTCCCAGGTTTCAGTATGGAGACAATGAGGGCATGCTTCCATACTGATGGGAAGTACTGCGCTAGGAGAGCTGCGTTGAATATGGCAGCGAGGAGGGAGACAGCTCGCTGCGGAAGGTGCTTCAGTGCCCTTTTCGGAATACCGTTTTGGCAGGGAGCCTTGCTGGCCTTGAGACCCCGGATGGCATCCTGAACCACCGCGGGGTTGGTTAACTTGGGCTCGCTTGCAGGTGCATAAGAGTATGCTTGCAGCGCCTCGCCAACCATCTCAATAACTGCCGGATCCGACGGGTAGTTTACCGGCTGAAACTGAGCCTCAAGACTGTCCGCCAGGGCTTCGGCTTTCTCAGAGTCTGAGAGAGCAAGCCCGCCCTGCGTGACCAGGGGTGGAGAGGTAGTGGGCACTCTCATCACCCGCTTTGTCATCTTCCACAGCGATTAGTCCTCGGCATCTAGGCTCTCCAGTGTGGCACCCCACTGCTCATTCCGCCACTAGTTAAGCTCGTGTGTCACCGACCGCTGAAGGCGCTTGACCTCAGCTTTTAGAGCAGGGTCCCTAGTGATTTGCCACTGTCTCCTCAACCGGTTTTTCAGGTGTATTTCATCCTGAATACGTGCCGGTATTGGGGGCCGTGGGTCGTCACGAGGGCGTCTCATGGGGGCTGACGCTGCTAGTGCCTCAGTGATAGCGCTGGACACTTCCTCCACACACGTGTCGATTTCCACCCCGCTAAGCAGTTTCGGAGTGGGCGGAAGGCTGTCCTCCAAGCAGCCCTGGAATTTGACCCAGTCGGTCCTTCTGAAGTCCGGGTGGTCCGGGAGGTTAAGAAAGGATGATCGACATCTCGTGTCGATCAGTACAGCTAAGTGATCTGAGCTTAGTGCAGAGCACGTTGTCAGATACACTGGGATTACTAGGTTTTTAGTGATTACTATGTCTAGGACATCAGGGGTAGCAGAGGAGTTGTATGGGATAGTGGTGGGTGGTTCCGGCCCATAAATCAAACAGGAATGAACGTTGGCGTAGTCACGCAGGTGCCTGCCCCTTGTCGTGATTAGCCTCGAATTCCAGTCCACGTGCTTGGCGTTCAGGTCCCCGCCATCAGGACGGGAAGCCCTCCGCTCAGGCGGGCAGACAAATCCGCTTCGATTAAGGGCCGAGAGGGTGAAAGGTAAGCCGCCAGGATTTTCACCGGTCCGTTAACCAACATAACATGTATGGCAGTTGCCTCCAACTGGGTCAGGCCGGGGACGGGTATAGCGTAGTGGTCTATACCCCGGCGGACCAGAATTGCTGTTCCGCCCCCCTCTGTAGGCCGGTCTGTACGGTAGCAAACATAGTTTGCGAGCCGAAAGATTTGCCCTGATCTGAGATGAGTTTCAGTCAGGAGGCATATGTCAACCCCGTGTTTACCAAGGAAGTGATCCAGCTCCATCTTTCTGCCGCGCACGCCATCCGCGTTCCAGCAGGCCAGCCGTAGTGCCTTCGCACTGAGTGCCTTAGGGTGTACTTTCATATTCAGCTACAAATAGGATAACAATTTTCAGGACGGCCCGCGAGCGTGCCGCACCTGATGGGAGGGTGGGTACCGCTGTGAGGAGCCGCCGTTTCAGCTCCACACTCGCGTTAACAGGTAGGTTGTCGAGTAGATAAGAGATCTCATCGATTGGTGACTGGTTGGGAGGTGGAATGGGAGCAGGATTAGGCTTCTTAGGTGGAGGCGATGATTTACCATTTATCGTCTGCTTCTTCATTGGGGCCTGTTGAGGAGCCGCAACGGCAGGTTGGGTAGCCTTAACCTCTTTCCTACTTGCGGACGCTTTGCCCTGTTTAGGGGCCTCGGCCGCGACTTCATGTCCCAGTAGTCTGTCCGCCCAGGTGAAGGGCGAGAAATTGATGATCGTGACGGGTACTGCCGACGGATTCAGAGCCACAGTCAGTGCCCTCCGATCCCTTGGCGGGAGCGATAGTGTGACCTATCACACTTTCTGTATCCCAGAGGATCGCTGTGTACGTCTGCTGATGAAAAACCTCGGCAGACAAATGCCTGAGAGCGTCGTCCGTGAGGAGCTTGAGGCCCTGGGAATCCGTGTCCAGGGCGTCATATAGCTCCGCTCTGGGCGCCGCGATCAGGACGCCGCACACGATCGACCCCCCACTTCACACTTCATGGTGTCGGTGGCTAGAGGCCCAGAGGTGCAGAAGGTGCGATCCCTCACCGAACTCTGCGAATTAAGAGTCTCTGTAGAGACTTACGTGGCCCCTAAGGCCCCGCTTCAATGTAAGCGCTCCAACGCTTCGGCCACACGCAGCGTAACTTCGGATACACACCCCGGTGTGTTGCGTGTGGGGAAGCGCACCCCTCCGGGGAGTGCTCTACCCAAGGCAGCCGCTGAAATGCTGCAGCTGCGGGGGTAACCACACAGCAAACTACCGGGGCTGTGCAAAGTGGAAGGAGGCTAAGGCCGCGCTTACAAAGCGGACGCCAGCTCTTCACGTCCACACGAACGGTGCAACCGGTCGCTCGGCTTCAGCGCAAGCGTTCCGCGCCGAGCCGTCTGCGGAGCAGAAGAGCTTAGGCCCTGAATGGTCTCATGTGGTGCGAGGGGGGCAGATAGTGAAACCCACCACCCCATCCCAACCTGAACCCACTCTCAAGCAGGCCGCGGCCCCTAAACAGGGCAAAGTGTCCGCAAGCAGGAAAGAGGTTAAGGCTAACCAACCTGCCGTTGCGGCCCCTCAACAGGCCCCAATGAAGAAACAGACGATGAATGGTAAATAATCGCCTCCACATAAGAAGCCTAATCCTGCTCCCATTCCACCTCCCAACCAGTCACCAATCGATGAGATCTCTTGTCTACTCGACAACCTACCTGTTAATGCGTTTGTGGAGCTGACACGGCGGCTCCTCACAGCGGTACCCACCCTCCCATCAGGTGCTACACGCTCGCGGGCTGTCCTGAAAATTGTTATCCTATTTGTAGCTGAATATGGCAGTACACCCTAAGGCACTCAATGCGAAGGCGCTACGGCTGGCCTGCTGGAACGCGAATGGCGTGCGCGGCAGAAAGATGGAGCTGGATCACTTCCTTGGTAAACACGGGGTTGACATATGCCTCCTGACTGAAACTCATCTCAGATCAGGGCAAATCTTTCGGATCGCAAACTATGTTTGCCACCGTACAGACCGGCCTACAGAGGGGGGCGGAACAGCAATACTGGTCCGCCGGGGAATAGACCACTACGCTATACCCGTCCCCGGCCTGACCCAGTTGGATGCAACTGCCATACATGTTATGTTGGCTAACGGACCGGTGAAAATCCTGGCTGCTTACCTTTCACCCTCCCGGCCCTTAATCGAAGCGGATTTGTCTGCCTGTCTGAGCGGAGGGCTTCCCGTCCTGATGGCGGGGGACCTGAACGCCAAGCACGTGGACTGGAATTCGAGGCTAATCACGACAAGGGGCAGGCACCTGCGTGACTACGCCAACGTTCATTCCTGTTTGATTTATGGGCCGGAAACACCCACCACTATCCCATATAACTCCTCTGCTACCCCTGATGTCCTAGACATAGTAATTACTAAAGACCTAGTAATCCCAGTGTATCTGACAACGTGCTCTGCACTAAGCTCAGATCACTTAGCTGTACTGATCGACACGAGAAGTCGATCATCCTTTCTTAACCTCCCGGACCACCCGGACTTCAGAAGGACCGACTGGGTCAAATTCCAGGCATGCCTGGAGGACAGCCTTCCGCCCACCCCGAAACTGCTTAGCGGGGTGGAAATCGACACGTGTGTGGAGGAAGTGTCCAGCGCTATCACTGAGGCACTAGCAGCGTCAGCCCCCATGAGACGCCCTCGTGACGACCCACGGCCCCCAATACCGGCACGTATTCAGGATGAAATACGCCTGAAAAACCGGTTGAGGAGGCAGTGGCAAACCACCAGGGACCCTGCTCTAAAAGCTGAGGTCAACCGCCTTCAGCGGTCGGTGACCCACCAGCTAAACGAGTGGCGGAATGAGCAGTGGGGTGCCACACTGGAAAGCCTAGATCCCGAGGACCAATCGCTGTGGAAGATGACAAAGCGGGTGATGAGAGTGCCCACTCCCTCTCCACCCCTGGTCACGCAGGGCGGGCTTGCTCTCTCAGACTCTGAGAAAGCCGAAGCCCTGGCGGACAGTCTTGAGGCTCAGTTTCAGCCGGTAAACTACCCGTCGGATCCAGCAGTTATTGAGATGGTTGGCGAGGCGCTGCAAGCATACTCTTATGCACCTGCAAGCGAGCCCAAGTTAACCAACCCCGCGGAGGTTCAGGATGCCATCCGGGGTCTCAAGGCCAGCAAGGCTCCGGGCCCAAACGTTATTCCGAACAGGGCACTGAAACACCTTCCGCAGCGAGCTGTCTCCCTCCTCGCTGCCATATTCAACGCAGCTCTCCTAGCGCAGTACTTCCCATCAGTATGGAAGCATGCCCTCATTGTCTCCATACTGAAACCTGGGAAGGACCCAGCGCTACCCTCTTCCTATCGTCCCATAAGTCTTCTGGACACCATTGGCAAGTTGTTTGAGAAGATCCTACTTAGTAAGATCTTAAGTGAAGTAAGCGGGCGCGGGCTTTTGCGAGATGAGCAGTTTGGATTCAGACCCAAACATAGCACCTCTCTCCAGCTAGCCCGCCTTGTCGAAAGGGTGACCAGAAACTTTGGCGAGAATTGGCTAACAGGCGCAGTCTTTCTCGACGTGGCTAAGGCCTTCGACACTGTTTGGGTCGACGGCCTCCTCTTCAAGCTATCGGCCCTTAACTTCCCCTCCCACCTGGTCAAAACCATATCCTCCTACCTCTACAACAGGACGTTCGAAGCGTCCTTCCAAACGGCCATATCCACCCGTCGTGGCATGCGGGCTGGCGTAGCACAGGTGGGACTAATCTCTCCTGTCTTGTTCAGTCCGTATGTCAATGAAATTCCCGTCTTTTCCCTTCCCGCCACGTCGAGCTGGCATTGTACGTGGATGACACGGCAATCATTGCCACGTCCCGCAGCCCGGCTCTGCTTGTTAGCTACCTAGAAGCATACCTCAGTGATCTAGAGAGGTGGTTGAAGGCGTCGAGGATCGCCATCAATGTCTCGAAGAGCAGTGCTATGCTTTTTGCGAAGGCAGGGTGGAGGTCCTCCAATCCTCGACCGGTGCAGTTCCTAGGAGAGCCAATCCAGTGGGTAGACACAGCCCGTTATCTGGGAGTCATCCTTGATACACGGATGAACTGGTCGCCTCACATCGTCCAGGCCAAAAAGAAAGCTGCCCAACGACTGGGTCTGCTTAGCTCTCTCCTTCACAGGAGAATCTGTTTAGCCATCAGGAACGGAGTTCTACTGTATAAGCAGCTCATACGACCCATGATGGACTATGCGTGCCCCATTTGGAGGTCTGCGGCCTGCACCCACCACAGAAAGCTGCAGGTTATTCAATCCAAGTGTCTTCACATTGCTACTGGTTCACCTTGGTACATGAGTAACGTGCAAATTCACAGGGATTTGGGAGTTCCTCTCTTTGCTGATCACATCAGAGTTTTAACCGAGAGCTTCGACTCTAAGTTAGCTGGTGTGGGGAACCCCTTAGCCCAGCAACTCGACAGATATCTACGCTGACCGAGGGCTGACCTTAGCCGCCTAGCGCAAGCTACGGGGACAGGTCAGTAGGTATGTCGAGGCCCTTAGTGGCCAACCGACACTGCACCTAAAATTAGGCGCGTCTCGAATACCCTGACTGAAGTTTTCCGTGATTTTCCTCAGTTGTAAAGTGAATCCCAGGGTATAACAAACAAGTCGGGGCACGGCCCGCATCCCCCCTCCCCCCCCCCTGTTGGACTAAATTATCCGTGTGAAGGTTTTAGATCCTTCGCGAAATTATTTGTGAAAATGCCACTCTGGGTTCAAATCCCAGGGAGCCATAAAACCAAAGTATTCCCCCCACTTAGAAAAACTACACGCTCTTAGAGCTGTAGCCTTTGGTGTGCTAGGTCCCGACTTAATCGAGACCTTAAATTTGTTAGCGTAAGCAAATCCCCAGTTCAGAATAAAGAGTCTGTTATCGTGTCCAGCAATGCGGTAACACGCAGGAATGGCTAAACAGATCAAGGGATGTCGACTTGCGCTCCGCGCAAGTGTCCGCCCTTAGTTAGCACTTTGGTTGGTTGGTTGGCGGGAAACGGAGAGGCTGCTGCGGCGTGTGTACCGCGTTCTCCTTCCCGGTGCTGTTGCGGAAAGCGGAGAGATTGATGCATGTGGGTAGCCCCCACAGGTTCCTAGTTAAGCGAGACAAGTCGAAGTATGGTATACTATAGACCATTAGGAAATTTCCCTTTGTAGAGTATATTATGTTGGTGGATTTATTACAGTTTTGAAGTGTAAAAACTGGGAATAAGCAGTATTAAAATGCGACACATATAATTTTTCCGCGTCCTGCGCGAGGAAAAATGTAGAGAGAGAGGAAGGGGCGGAGCTAAGTGCAAAGGTAGAGGGCTCTGGCACCATGTTTGCCACATAGTCACTCTCAATTTTCACAGAGGTAACATCGTTTAAACGTGTTACTAACGGAGCATATATTGGGAACAGTTTTATTTCGACTTGGCAATAGCGCACTGTACCCAGACCTGGGCAATCAACGCAACGCTGCCACGTTGTTATAACGTAAAGACAAATATCTCCCACTCCTATACGCTACTAAATAACCTTCACAGGACGGTGGCTGAAAGGAAAATGACTGATGTAGCAACAACGGTGATGCTAAAGCGACAGAAAGGGAGTAGTGGAGACTGACTGATTTTGGTCTCTGCGTCGCGGAAAAGATATTTGAGTCGAGTTCTACAAGACCTGCTTTATTTGTACAAACATCGATGTCGACACGCTCGGGAAGATTCGGATCGATTCGGCTCTGCTCGTTTGAGTGAACTTAACAGAACACAGATTATCTAGTGTAACAGAAGTTGGAAATCGGCTTCCAATTAAGGAGAATATATTGTTATTTAACTTTGTATATCGATGAAAGATTTGAGACATAAAATTAAATAATTTTTAAACTTCCTTCTGAATGATCGAAATGATTGTTGTTTATATGATGCTAGTACCCAGGGGGGAGAAACTGGGATTGGGGAAGGGGAAGCATGCAATCGCGACATCTTACCGTGGTGCACATCATACTCGTCAAGAACGACAACTACAATATCTACTATTAATCATAACAGATGTCGCACAAAGTCGGAAGAAGTTACCATACCACGTGACATTTTGGACCAATCACAAAGAAGCGCCAACCTTTCCATTTTGGTTTCCCCGTTTTGTGTGTAGCGTTGTTCGTTGATTGCATCGTGTGTTTTGAGTGAGTTATGTATACTCCAGCGTCTGTGGAACGGTAAGATTTGAATTTATGAAAGCTTAGCTTAATCCTACATGATGGGCCGTGTAATTTTGAGATGTACGTACTGTATCGCGTTGTATTCTGTTTCTTTCAGCAAAATGGCCAGGCGGAACAAGTGCCACGCGGCAAGATGTACATCGACGCACAAAGACGGTGTACGATTCTTCAGATTTCCTACGAATACGATACGGTATGTCACATGCAATATCGTAATATAAGCAGATCTCATTTAATATAGTACGTTTGTGTAAAAAGGAAATGTGAAAATGTCAATTGATGTCCAGTGGACTGTGCAGGGTTACACGGCGTTACAATAAAGAAGACCAGTCAGATGTGCACTGTGCATTCCTAATAGGAAATGTGTAAGTCATTAATACTAGGAGAATGCAATTTAAATGTATCCCATTAACATTAAATTCCCAAACATATGTAATGTAATGTACTTTCATTTTTTCTTTCCAGAGCCAAAGTATGGGCGGAGAACGTCGAGCAGCCATGCAGTATCGACTCTGCAAAAATGCTGTACAAATATTTTTTGTGCAGCAAACATTTTGCAGAGAGCGATTTCTGCACTTCTGAAAGGGTACGCCTGAACAAAGTGGCAGTTCCACATGGCTCAGATTCATTTTCACATTCAATCCCACAACCTTCGGAATCTTCCTATTATAACCCTTCTCTGAACTCCTTGCCCACAAATTTAACCCCTGAAGATAACCTCCATGTCCTACCACCCACCAGAACCTACGGCAAGGCGTCTGTGTCCTCCACTAAAACTACTATGCCTGTCCATGCAGACAGTCCTTCAACTTCTCATCAAATCCCTGGGTTCCAAACACCACCACCAGCAGGCAGAACTTTAGCAGTGAAAGAAACCTCTTGTTCCTTGAGCCCTGTAAATCCTAATGCTTGTGATGGAGAACTCAGATGTATCAATCATCAAAGTTCTTCCTCAAAGCCTAGAGCAAGGCATTCTCTACTAAAAGAACTTAATTTGGCAACAGTTGCAGAATTGACACATAGAAAAAGGAAAATGTATGAACATATTCGGAAGCAGGGGAGTGCGCTATGTAAATTGAAAAAGCAATGCAAGGCAAAAAAGTTGAAAGATGTCTGTGATCTGGATAGGGATCCAGTGATGCAGAAGCTTGCATCTTCTTTGTCTGTAGAGGCTGCCAGGTTATTGGCAGGAGTTATTCAGAACAGTAGGCAGAAGCCCAAGGGCAGGAGGTGGAATTTTGAAGACAAAGTGTTGGCTCTGGCCCTACTGAAACGCAGTCCCAAATCCTACATCCTTCTGCAGATGCTCTTCCCCCTTCCATCTAGACGAACATTGCAGTCTGTCCTTAATACTGTTCACTTCACGGCAGGTATTAATGCCCATGTGTTTGGTGCACTCAAACACTCTGCGCAGACAATGTCTGATAAAGATCGTTATTGTATTCTGATGTTTGATGAAATGTCAATCAGAGAAAACTTGTGCTTTAAGCAGAAATTGGGCTGCATAGAGGGTTTTGAGGACTTTGGAAGCCAGGGCAGGACAAGCAACATTGCAAATCATGCTCTGGTTTTCATGGTCAGTGGCCTGCATCAAAAGTGGAAGCAACCAGTGGCTTACTACTTTAGTCGCGGAAGCACTAAGGCTGAGATGCTTGCGCAATTTTTGAAGGAGGTTCTTGACGCTTGTCAGAATGCTGGACTGCAAGTTGTTGCCACTGTCTGTGACATGGGTGCCAACAATGTCAAGGCCTTGAAATTGTTGGGTGCTTCTGAAACAGAAGCATTCTTCAAGTTTCATAATTAAAGAAATTGCGACAGTATTTGATCCTCCACACCTCCTGAAATGTACCCGAAACCTATTCCATAAGTATGATGTGCAGTTGAAGTCTGAGGCACTGGACAAACAGCTTCCTGTTATAGGTGGGAACACATTTTGTGATGTGTACAAGTTTGACAAACCGCATCCACTCCGACAACTGTATAAGCTTACAGACACACACCTGAACCCTGTGGGGCAGAATGCAATGAAGGTGAAGCTGGCTGCACAAGTGTTGAGCCACACTGTAGCAGCAAGTCTGTATAGCCTCGTATGTACAGGTAAGAAATGTTTCATTGCATTCAGTTATTTGTAATGCACTGTTTTTAAGGCATTGGTTACATGAAGACAATTTTTCCAACTTCTCCCCAAAATGTACTTGTGATCAGCCGAAAAAAAAGAACTTTATTTTCTCCCAGTTTCTGTGCACTGATTACTGTGTTATTCTAATATTAATGTAACAAGGCCCTAGCTTTATTATTTTACTGATTCTTTTAGGAATGTTGAGCAGCACATACCTGGCTACTGTCACCTTCATTGGGGAAGTTGATAAGCTCTTTGACAGTTTGAACGTGGTGCGGTGTATGATTTTGTGGAACATCAAAAAGTGCAAAGATACAGTGAACAGTGTGGTTTCAACATTCTGTCATTTTAACTATATTTTATACTCACGATTTTACTTATATATGATTTTATAAACAGTACACAAAAAATTTTACGAATGTCAATAATAGGCAGACCCAGCATTTGAGAAGCACTATTAGAAAGCCCCTGATGATGGCTCGTGGAGAGCCGAAACATATGTAGGGTTCGACTATAATAAAGGGCTGATTGCACCTTTTTAGTGATTTCTGCATTTGTTGGTGTATTCCTGAATATACACTGTTTGATGTTATACATCAATCACTTTTTTCATTCATCCTGTAGATGAAAATACAGTGATATAGGATGTGAATCTGTATTATACATAACAAAAGTACAGCTGTGTTTATTGTATATACAACATATACCTTTGCTTGTATAGTCATAATAGATAGATAGATTGATTGATAGCTAGATAGATAGATAGATATAATAAAGACTATTTCTTGTGTTACGTGTATGTACATGTTTATTTACAGTGCAGTTAGACTTTTCTATTACTTATAAGATTGTCTTTTGAATGTATAACAAATACACTGTTAATATCTTTAGATGACTGAAACTCTTTCTACACGATTCTAAATGTTTTAACCCTGCAGTATACCTTACTGCCCGTTTTTGAAGAATAAAAAATTTTTAGTTTCTTTATATCTTGTCCTACATTCAATATTGATGTGTTTGAAGTGGAAGTTAAAAGTGTGAACATTAACATACTCTGTAGCTGAGTAGATTTCAGTGCAGGGATAATAAATACATATGAATGAAATATCTATGATATGACCTATTGTACAGGACATTATTTCATGCTGCTGCTGAACCATGTCAAGTGAAAAATATCTGTATGACAGTGGCGAAAGGGAGGGGGGGATATTGAGGGCCGAATAGTAGTCAACCTTACCGACTGGGATATTGCTACCGATTGCTACTAACACCTTGTGGTACTTGTGCACTGCGCATAGATGGCAGGACAATAGACTCCGCCCCCACGTTTCCGACCAATAGCATTGAAGTTACCGATCTGGTAGTAGTAATCTGTGCTAGTACCTCATTGGATAAAACAGTGAGCTGTTAATTGATACGTAACGAATCAATTCTCGCGATTGTTCAAAAAGGTAAATGGCTGAAGCGGATATGGTGGTTATGTTGTTGGAACAGAAGGGCGTGTGGCATTTACCATATTAAGTGAGCACAAGTTTGGAGAGCTTCGAATTCGTACTTCCAAGAGAGCTGATTCTTGCTTGGTACTTGTTGTTCGGTAATTGAGCACAAGTTTGAAGGGCTTTGAATTCTTCCTTCGTATCTTGGTGTTCGGTAATTGAGCAGAAGTGCATGATCACAATTGTGATAATTGCTGCTGTTTTATTGCATCCAATTTCCAGCTGTACTTTAAACTTTTGAACAGTCTATTCATGATTTATTACACATTTAACAGAGCATGTTATTTACTCGTTTCTTAGGCATGCTGATCATATTTTTATTATTAAAACACCAAGAGACTGATGGTCACGGTGAAAGTACCGGATTCTGCTGCAGTACTTATATTTAAAGGCACTGTGAACTTCCGCGTCCTTCTTAGAAATGTTTAGATACATTTCTACGTAAAAATATGTTTGAATACAACATATATTCATGTTTCCATGTGGCCATTTATTTCAGAGTTCAATTATATCAGCATCCTTGTAAGCCAGTTTCATACCAACCAAGAAATCACAATGTGTGACAAGCAAGTTTTAAGGTTACGTGAGGTTCAGGAGTCTCTTGCAAGAATGCCAAAAATACTACTACAGAGGGCTGAACATACATTTCCTGTTCTGAAGGTAAACATGGTGAGTGTTCTGTGCATGAAAGTAATTGTGTCAGCCTGTTCGCTGATGATTGTTATAGCTAGTGTGTAAGGCATTATTATACAAAGACAGAATTAGGTGACCTGCAGATCTATTCCTAGTCACTACTACAGATATGGGCTGTGTAATTTGTGTGTATAAAATTTATTTACTTTCCCATAAGTCCCTTTGTTAGAATTTCATGGAATATGCAGAATGTGAAACTTGGCCTGAGGAGTTCAGCATTCTTCCCTCAATGGTAACTCCATATATAAGTAATCTTTTGCCAATAATCAATATGGATTTAACATAGTAGGTCATTTATGATCAGATATTCTGAATTTGTCAATTTGCTGAATAAAAAAGGGAATGTAAGGGGAAATAATGTTTGCTTTTTTATAGAGATTGAGGATCTTATGATTCAGTTAGGGAAGAGATACAGTGAAATATTCTTATAGGATTTTGTATACAAATGAAATTGGTTGAGATAATGCAAAACTTGAAACTTTGATGTTAACGAAAAGTGATAAGAGTTATCTATGGTGACTACCATATGAATTTATAGAAGGGATCCATGCTAAGTTAAGTGTCATATCCACTCACAAGTATGTCACGAAAAGCCTTGTCAGGGTAAGAGGATAACAGTGGATTCTGATGGGACATGATTGGATGGGTCTGTGATTTTGTTAAGCAACATACAGGCAGGCAAGTGGTACAGGAGCTTCCTTGCTTTCTTGCAGGGCCTCACTGTTGTATGTATGGTGTTGTGTTCAGTGAGTGATATTCCGTAATGATTGGGATGCAATACCTTTCGAAATATTGTGATTGTGTACTAATTTTATGTGGCTTGTTATCCAAGAAGATTTATAATTAAAATTCTTTAAATGAAAGATGCTGTAAATGTTTGTATTTAAAAATTTGTATGTTGCATTTTCTGTTTAACTTTGCTTGAGACAAGGTGATGGCTCATCATTGTTTTTCGAGGATAATGCATTTAGAAAGGTTTGAATTAAAACGTGAGAAGTTGGAACTGAATGGCTGACACTTCAGCAGCTTGTGTATGCAACTGATGCTGATGTGTTGGGCGAAAATGTAAATATGATAAAAGAAATTAAGGGGTTTATTAGGTTGGTAGTAAGAGGTTTGATGTGCAAGTAAGAGGAAAGAGAACTATGTGTGTGGTAAAGTGTAATCACCAGATTGCATGAAAGGGACTATAGTAGAAAGCTACCTAATAAACTATTTGAAAGTGTGGCAAAGTTCAAATACAGAAGAATCACTTTAATGTGGCGGCCACATTACAGAACAAGTACCAGATTATCAAACAGTATGTAAATGGACCTAAGTTCTTCCAGGTAATTTTTGATCCTGCCCTGAGAGAATGTGCGCCTGTCCATTATTTTCATTTTATCGTAAAAAGATTTAACTCTTCCAGTTATCCTAAGCACAGTCACGGGTTTTCCTTCAGAACACATTGCTATAAACTGAATATACAACTCTTTGCCCAGTTGCACTACTTAGGCTCTTTCAATGCCTGTTGCTTGAAAACATTCCTTTTATTGTTTTGTATCATAGACAGAAGATGATCCAATGTTATATGATGACATAATCTGCCTTTGGCTTTCACCACTTTCAAGGCTCCTAATTATTCCAGGTTTGTGAGGAGTTGTTAAAGTTGGGTGTTTTATCTTGTCATCAGTAACTTGTTTACATATCCTCAGATCTTTTGAGTCCATTGTAATAGTTCAGTGTGCTCACTACAGTCAGATATTCCAAGATAATTCACAGAATCACACCTGATGTTACAGAAGGTGGAAATTCATGTGTTTGGAATGCATTCCTCAAGTGGTGAACTATGAGTGATGGATTATCAGGTGTTGGATTAAAGGATTGGTAACGTGGAAAGAAATACAGAGTATGTGATGAAGAAATGGAGAGCCGATTGATGTGGTTTAATGCTCCACTTCGACATTCATAATCCTTTTCTTTCCTGCCTGACATCTGAAATCTTAGAAAGTAAAATACAAAAATGAGTATGTTTACCTGTTGTTTTGTGTGGTTGTATGAAACTTGTTACATGCTGAGGAGAGACAGTAGACTCAGTGTGTTTGATAACAGAATGCTGAGTGGAATATTTAGACTTGGCGGTTGGGAGGGGGAGGTAACAGGGAGCAGGAGGACATTGCATAGTAGGTAGCTTCATACACAGTCCGACAATTATATAATGAGACTGATTTTATTTTGACCAAGATAGAAGTGCCATCTATGAAGCAATGCATGCCATCCAAGTGCCCAACCTTCATCTGTAATCTGGCAACGCCCCACGCTGAGCATGACGGGAAATACGGCGCCATGTTGTGTAGGTAGTGAGAGGACGTGGTCACAGTAGCAGCATGGAGCAGAGAGCGAACATTAAATTCTGTGTTAAACTCGGGAAAACTGCAGCTGAGACTGTGAAATTGATGAGACAAGTGTATGGGGATAATTCTTTATCTCGTGCACAGATATTCAGGTGGTATGCACGATTCAAAAGTGGTGTGGAAACGATTGAAGATGAAGCCAGGCCTGGGCGTCCATTTTCTGTTCGTAACGAGGGACTCATTGTGAAAGTGAGAGAACGAATACAAGAAGAACGTTGTGTGACTGTGAGAATGATGGCTGATGAGTTTGGTGTTAACAGGGAGACGATTCGTCAAATCTTAGTGGAAGACCTGGGCAAGAGAAAGGTCGCTTCCCGGTTTGTGCCGCATTCATTGAATGATGATCAAAGACATGAGCGTGTTCAGTACGCAAAATACATCATTAAAACTGCTCATAGAAATAAAACTTTCTTGAATTCGATTGTAGCAGAGGATGAAACTTGGTGTTTTCGCTATGATCCCACAACTAAACGCCAAAGTGCTGAATGGAAGTCACCAGCATCACCAAAAGGCAAAAAAGTTCGTTTTCAAAAGTCAAAAGTGAAGACAATGCTTGTGTGTTTCTACGACAGCAAGGGAATTATTCACCACGAGTTTGTCCCTCAGGGACAAACTGTCACTGGAAGTTTTTATTTGAGTGTTCTGGAACGCCTATGGAAGAGGATTCGCCGTGTCCGGCCCGAGTACTCAGCACCAGGCAGTTGGTTTCTTCTTCACGACAATGCACCGGTTCACCGGGCAGTTGCTGTACAAGAATTTTTAGCCCAAAAACAAGTGTGCGTGCTCAATCATCCGCCTTACTCCCCTGATTTATCCCCCTGTGA
The DNA here is from genome assembly GCA_021186555.1 of Reticulitermes speratus. Taxonomy (NCBI): domain Eukaryota; kingdom Metazoa; phylum Arthropoda; class Insecta; order Blattodea; family Rhinotermitidae; genus Reticulitermes; species Reticulitermes speratus. Next base: position 31,534,433 of record JAJKFL010000013.1, on the reverse strand, counting down.
TTATTTTCTGTTCCCCAAACTGAAGTTACCATTGAAAGGGCGCCTCTTTGAAGATGTTCAAGACATCCAAGGAGCTGTGACATCGAGTCTTCGGGCCATACCACAAGAAGACGTGCAGAGGTCGTTCCAGTCTTTGCTAGATCGTGCCACTCGCTGTATCGATGCAGAAGGGATGTACTTTGAATAAAATGCAGATAGTACTCAAGTCTTTTGTTCCAGTTTTATTCTATAACCTCAGTCTCATTATATAATTGTCGGACTGTGTAGTTTGTACTGCTGGGGAAAGGATGGACAATGATATGGGTGGGTCATGTGGAATGTAGCCTGCATGTGACATGAGAAATACACGTAAAATTTTGATGAGGAAACGGGAAGGAAAAACAGCATGTTTGATAGCTGTTGAAGGGCCTATGAAAAATTGGGAGGTAGGGTGTAGGCTGCACCAATGACAGACTGTTGTGAACAGGGTAATAAATGAGCATGTTGCATAAAAGGCAGGGAATTTAATAAGTAGCTGTGCAACTATTAGCTTCTCAGGAAGGACTGTGCTTCTTGGAGTTATTCATTAGTAATTACTTTGAAAAATGTAGTGGAGAGAATCTACAGAACAACAACAGTACTATTAGTTTTGATGAAAGTGTATCATTCTTTGTCATGTCTGGGGATGAACTGATAAGGAAGCATACTCTGATTTTACAGAGCTCCACTGTGTCACTGAAAGATCTATGGGGTTCGAGTAATGAGACAGGTGCTACATCACGTAATGATGCGCCTGCAGTCATCAGTATAAAAGTCGAAGAGGGAACAGATTTATATATAAAAGTGGAGGAGATTTCTGAGGCTATATCATGTCCTGCAATAAAGTCTGAACAAGATGAGGTGAGTTATATGTCTTTGTGTCACCAGTATACAAAAATGGCTAGTTTCTTTTGTGATCTCGGTCTGTCTGTGCACTTGAACAACTCCAGTGTGGTGAATGTAAATTTGTTTCTTCTTTTTTTATTTGAATCCTTAGTAAATCCATTATTTAAAACTGTCTATTGTTTGTCGAGTAATGGATTACATAATGGTTTCAATAGCTTAAAAAGAAGATAAATTTAATTGCCATTTTGATACTTAATTAGTAACTAGCATCCTACATTTTAAATTTCTTACATTTTTACTTCTGGGTTGTGCACCACACCTTTTGTGTTTAATGACACCACCAAGATCACAAGTCAATTGTAATTCATATTTTATATTTTATACATTTTATATCATTTATGAGATCTCACAAAATTTTACCTTGAATTTTAAAGTTTTGAAAAAAGAATCTCCTCATGATGATTGGCGTGATCGAAGTGTTCGAAAAAATAGTGATAAATACATGTTGTGTCAGACGGAATACGTAGTGTTATTTATGCATGTCTATATGCAGAACGGGATATATAGGGTCAAATTACCAGTTTTGCCGCAAGTGTGCTTCTGTTTTTTGTCATGACCGATGTTGTGCAGATAAAGAAGGGTGCTGCGGTGTTACAGACCTGCACGCAGTCAGTGAAAATTATACCGGATCCATGTAATGAGACAAGTGTTACATCATATAGTGATGCACATGAAGTCATCACTATAAAAGTTGAAGAGGACACAGATGTGCGTACAAAGGTGGAGATTCCTGAGCCTATATCACTTTCTGCAATAAAGGCTGAACCACAGGAGGTAAGTTATATGTCCTTGTGCCCATTATTAGACACATGTCACAAGTATCCAGAAATGCATAGTGTCTTTCATCATGTCCATCCCTCCATGTGTCCACTTGAACAACTCTGCTGTGGTCAATACAAATTACTTTCTCCTCTTGATTTACATGGATCGCTGGTAATGATATCTGTCTGCAAGTAAATGCAGAGGCGAGTAAATATGTGCTCATATCTGAACACCAGTATTTAGGACAAAAGTCTCCTCTAAATATATTTGTTGTGTTCTGTGAAAATCTAACCTTTCTGTCACCAGTGAAAGTGTAAAGGATAAAGTAAACTGAACGTTCAGTGGTCCTTTTTTATGTCTGTGTAAAGATAAGGGAAGTGCAAAGGAGATTGAGCTTCTTGAGAAGAGAGTGCTGAGGAAACTGCTTGGACCTAGGAGGGAAAAGTAAGAGGAAGCTAGAGAAGTGGCATGATCAGAACATTCATAATTTTTACCTTTTATCATATATTACTAGGCTGATCAAATGTAGCATAATGAACTCTGTTGCATGTAGCATGCATGATAGAGTTGACATTTGCATACAATATTGTACTCGGGGAGTCCTCAAGGGAAGCTGTCATGTGGGAGACGTAGGTGAGGATGGTAGAATTATATTGAAATTGTTCTTAAAGAAATGGGTTGTGAGAATGTGGACTGGATCCATCTGGATCAGGATATGGGCCAGTGGCAGGCAGTATGACACGGTAGTGAAGCTTTGGTTTCCAAAGTAGAACGAATTGCTTGACAAGGTGTGGGACTATTATCTTCTGAAGCAGCATTTTGCTACACTGAATTGTGTATGTATGTGGTAAGCAGTGCAGAAATGAAAGTTCCTGTTGAAGATTCAAGGTGTCTGGATTATGCCATGTTTACTGGTACTAGTGTTACTAGCATTTCAAATGATGCAAACAATACAGTTGCTTGAAATGCCAGGAACTGTTATCAAGCTGATACAGCATATCAACCCAGAAGTGTTAAATCTTCAGCAGCACAACCACTGTGAGGACCTGTAATGTTGCAGATTCCTTGTACATTAAATACATGTGTCTCCAGAGTGCATTCTGTTAATGATTTAATTATGAATCTTTTTGCTTTTTTCCCAAGTATCGAAATATTGCCTAATGGTAAAATTTAAGATCTGTAATATACATGAAATTGTTTAATGTTAGATGACTTACATTTCATGTGTACTGATCATCCTGCATATTGATATAATCACAGCTATTCTTACACAAAAATAACCTCTCACTAGGTTGAACCCCGAATTGAAGAAAATATGCACTCAAGGACTCTGTTTGTGGTGTGAAATTGATAAGCTTTATAAGACAGGTTTATTTTTATATAATGGGATGATATCAGTGTCTCAGAATACAGTCTGTGTTACTGACTGGTAATGGTAAGAGGTTGTGTGATACGTTTGTGAGTGTGCATGCTATGACTAAGTGTAAAAATGGTGATATTGTGGAACATGTTCATGAGGAACTGCAGTATGTACTAAACGAATTCTGTTAGTATGACATGAAAATTTTGTTAGGAAGTTTTAGTTTGGAAATATAGAAAATTGCCGGTAACAGACATTTTGGACTGAGAGTTTTTCATGGAATTTGTATTGATAATGGGATAAGAGTTGTAAACTTTGCCTCAACATGTCTGTGAAGGTAGGGTGTTCCCACGTCCGAGTATTTCGTAAATGCACTTGGAGTTGCCATGATGGAAAGATATGTAGTCAGATTGTTCATGTCTTGATAGCTAATGTCAGTTACATATTTGATGCTCTGTCTCGTAGAACAGTTGATGTTGGGACTGACCTTTTCTGGTGGGTGAAAGTCATGGGTGCCTCACATTATGTGGGGGTTGGGGAAGGGGAGAATAAATAATTTAATAGAAGACATCTAATGTGAAGCAGGCGAATGATGTTGAAGTAAAAGTTTAGTATCACACTGGAATGTCAGACAGGTTAGCAGCTTTCAAAAACCTGGATGTTAGAATGGACATAAATAGGACTAAAGATAGATTAGAGAATATGTCAAAATTTAGATAAGAAATGCTTCAGGTAATGTTGAGAAGCTTTCTTTAATGATCACTGGAAGGACACTTGAAATGACTTGATCATTGAAACAGTTCAAAGTACAAAGTGTCCAGAATCTAAGTCTCATGACAGGCGGCTTTGTATGTAACATGCAAAGTGACAGTAGTAGACTGTGCAGGGACTAATAGGGGAATGCTTGGAAGACATGGGTGATGAAGTTGAAGCAGTCAGGAAGGAACACAGAACACAAGTCTTGTGATGTAATGATTATTAAACTTATGTATATATTGCTTTTATATACATTTAAGATTTAACCTGGTGTAATTGTCTTTACTTTTCTTTTAACAGAGCACTTCTAATGAACACCATCACGTACATGATGAGGATTGTCCATGTCCAAGTCACGTGTTTAGTACAACATCCAAGCAGCAGAGTAATGTGCATGGTGGGAGGAAACTACATACCTGTGATGTGTGTAATAAGTCATTCACACGGCACGGTCATCTGAAGGTACATCAACGCACACACAGTGGAGAGCGTCCATTTGTTTGTGGTGTGTGCAATAAATCGTTCAGGAACCAGAGTCATCTGATGGTACATCAATACACGCATAGTGGAGAGCGCACATTTACTTGTGATGTGTGCAGTAAATCATTTAAGGAGAAGTTGACTCTAAAGGTACATCTACGCACACATAATGGAGATCGTCCGTATATGTGTTCTGTGTGTAATAAATCATTCGCACATAAACATCATCTGAAAGTGCATCAGCGCACCCATAGTGGAGAGCGTCCATTTAAATGCGATTTGTGTGATAAATCATATACACAGAAGTGTGTTCTGAATGTACATCAACGCACACATAGTGGAGAGCGTCCATTTAAATGCGATTTGTGTGATAAATCATATACAAAGAAGTGGGTTCTGAATGTACATCAACGCACACACAGTGGAGAGCGCACATTTACTTGTGATGTGTGCAGTAAATCATTTAAGGAGAAGTTGACTCTGAAGGTACATCTACGCACACATAATGGAGATCGTCCATATATGTGTTCTGTGTGTAATAAATCATTCGCACATAAACGTCATCTGAAAGTGCATCAGCGCACACATAGTGGAGAGCGTCCATTTAAATGCGATTTGTGTGATAAATCATATACACAGAAGTGAGATCTGAATGTACATCAACGCACACACATTGGAGAGCGTCCATTTATGTGTGGTGTGTGCAATAAGTCTTTCAGGAGACAGAGTCATCTGATGGTACATCAGCACACGCATAGTGGAGAGCGTGCATTTACTTGTGATGTGTGCAGTAAATCATTTAAGAAGCAGTTTACTCTGAAGGTACATCTACGCATACATAATGGAGAGCGTCCATATATGTGTGATGTGTGTAATGAATTATTTGCTCGAAAGGATGTACTAAAGACACATTTGCTGTTACATTGTAGGCCTCATCCATAATTCTGTTATATATGTAAGTCCCTCTCTACTGAGCATACTGTAAGGAAATGTCAGCACACACTTTGGTGTGTTCATATTTCTAGGATGTTTTGATCATTTTCCACTGTGCAGATACTAATTACTCACACGGAATACAGTATTCCAAGTACTGTTTTGTGCAAATAGTTTTCTGGTATGAGAATCCCCATTTCTGACAGCTCCAGGCATATGCAGTGTGTGTAGAAGATGTTTAGGATTGGAGCAGTTACCTGATGCAAGGATCCTCAAATGATGGTGGGATGATTTGTGAAGTACAGAGATGTGAATATTTGTAAGACCTTCCAGTTTGGTTTGGCCCCTCGAGCAGTGTTTTCCTGTAGGCCACATAATTCTTATATATCTTCTGTGCTCTTTTAACACTAATACCGTATATTCTCAAATCTAATCCGCACCCTTTTTACAGTTTTAGAGGGCTAAAAAATCAGATGCGGATTAGATTCGCGGTCGAGAGCTGGATTTTGGAAAAATGATTGAGCTGCTGTACGTGCCGTAAGAACAATACAATACAATAATCTGTTATTTTATTATTTATTTTAATTTATTATTCATCAGACTCGCCATCATCACTCATAATTCGAGGAATGTTCAAAGATCTTGCCTTCTTTATTGCCTCCTCGCGAAGTAGATCATAACTCACAAACAGTCCAGTCTTGCGTCTCTCTTGAAAAAACGTGAAGACTGCATCATCAGTTTCAGGAAATCGTCCTTTCTTGGGTCCAGTGAATTTCCTTCGTGACGCCTCACACCCGCTGATTGCTGCCTTGTGTTTCCGCCACAGTCGAACGTTGCTTTCATCAACTCCAAAAATTGCAGCGGCTTTGCGGTTTCCATTCTCCTCTGCGCACCGAATAACTTCACGTTTGAATTTTGCCGTATATGAGAGTCGTTTAGATTTCAGGCGTCCCTCTTCCATAACTACGGTACACGACAAATTGGAACAAGCACCTCCCACGTTTCAACAACTAAGGCGCGAGCTGGCTTCAGACGAGATTGCGCACGTCTGTTGAGAAAGACCCCGCCTCTATCGGTATGACTCATCGGCCCCAGGCGTAGCGTCATATTTTAATGCATTGGTAACATCCAATATTATTCAATCAGTCGCCCCGTGGGCAAGGGGTGGTTGAAGGAAAGGTGCGGATTAGAACCGCGAACTAACTTTTTTCGTTTAAGAAATCGCCAAAAAACTGAGTGCGGATTAGATTCGGATGCGGATTAGATTTGAGAATATACGGTAATTCCATAGAAAACTGATGGTATATTGTGATTCATTGAAGGTGTCACTAACTGTTCGTTGGATACATGACATTATGTCTGCTAGAAGTGGCTGTCTTATATTGCAGACACTGAAATCTGTCCTTATAAGTTAATGAACTGGTGCAAAATGAGGGGGATTTTATGCCATTTAGACACATTTATGTTACACAACTTGTAATTGTGTGTGTGATATACATTATAGTTATTTGTGTGTTATACACTTGATTTTGTATGCTTGTGCATATGCATGCTATGAACCGCTTTAACTTCACTGTGTCTGTGTTTGAGAGATCCTCTGTGACTGTTACTTCATAGAAAGTTGTTACATCTAGCCCGCAGGTTCACAGTGATTCAATATAATGAGCAGTTAATATTTCATGAAGTATTGTGATGAAGGAAAGTGTGCACATCTTATTTGTGTAAGTTCAATTATGCACATATTACCATAATACTCTTGTGTCTCCTTATGCATGTGCAGTAAGTTTATTAACAGAATATATTTTAACACAGTGTACTGAAGGATTAAAATGTACAGTACAAATGTTGCCCGATGTTTTGTATGTGTGTGAAAATTGGTGTCATGCACTGGGAGGAAATACAATTGGGGTTGTTTAAGAAATGGTGCTAAGAAAAATAGTTGTGTCTAAGAGGGAGGAAATAACAGGATGGTAGAGAAATTTGCATTGATTTCCTTCGTCATATGTCCTCATGAAGGATTATAGGCATAGGATTACAAAGCAAATTTTTTCTTTATTTATTTTTTATTTTTATTTTGGATGAATGGGTCAATGTGGTGGAGGCATGGGCAACATGTGTACTAAGGTTAGACTACTTTAGTGCAGTTTACAAATTTATAAGTTTACCAGTAAGTGATGTTGGTGGTGCAGTGCAAGATACAAAGCAGATTGTGTTTAAATGTGTTTAAAATATATAATCCTTATGTTTGTAGACGTAAGAACATACAAGTCAACAAAATCCCAATAGCATCAACACACTGAGAAGGAACTAACATTGAGCTGTATAGTGTGTAGCTCTTAGAAGATGGTAAGCCCAGGTTTGTGAGGAGAAACAAGTTTGAAAATCCAGCAGCATTTATGTCCCTTAATACAGGGATGCACAATTGCTGGGCACTCTGGCCACCTGGGTAAATAAGTTTTGTTTGAAGGTGTTTAATATTTGTGGCTCATCAGTTTGCGTGTTGCTTTATATCACCCTTCTGGGGACTAGAATTTTGAGTTTGCTGCTAGGTTTTTGTAAAATTTGTGCATGCCTGCTTAATGACCTGTGCTTTACAACACTGTAATTTACATCTGTAGTGTCTTATCTGGACTACTCTAGTTTTGTTTATGAGTAAAAAATATAATCACAGTTTTGCCTACCTGAACTTTTGTACCCTTATCAAACCACCACTTCTGTGCAGACTCTGTATGAGACTGCAGAGTTTTACAGTCTTCAGTATTATTAATAGTACAATATATCTTTGAATCACATGCAAACAAGAGGTGGCTGGAAATGTATAAGAGCCACAAATATCACTGATAAATAATTAAAAGTCAAGGTATACTAAAGATTAATGGCACCAGAGACAGGAAATTATGCGGAATGTATGTTGGTCATGTAGATACGAAATTAGTTGCTATGATTTAGCTAGACGAGAGCATATAAAATTGCTAATCTTACAGAGAACTGGGGAGTGAGGAACAGTGGTGATAGCATTACTTAAATCACAATAAAGCAGTCAATTTGTCCTCGAGTAATCGCCAAATGTATAAGAATGTGAAGGCAGGAAACCAATCTGGTCAAGATTGAATGAAGTTTTCTGAACCTGTGCTTAAAGAGATTGATCCTATATTTGAAGTAATATAATTACCCTTCTTCTTCCTTGTAGGGGCCTGTCGGCATTAGCTCCGGATGCACTGCAGCCTTAGGCTTATTGTGCTAACCCTTAGCCTTTCAATCAGCATTGGTTCATTAGTCCTGTGCCTCTAACAAAGATACACAGGTCTTTCAATGAAGCCATGCTTATATCCCTTGGTTCAGCAAACATCTTCCCAAAGAACTTATAACATTGTCGAGCCAATGCCTTGCAACAACAGATAATATGGTGCACAGTTTCAGTGTCCGACCACAAAATCTGCAGGTCGGATCTCTGTCAAAAAGGCCCATAGTCTTCAAGTGCTTCCTCATAGGTGCATGTCCTGTGAGAAATGAAACTACTGATCTAAGTTGATTCCTGCTCAGTTAAAGAAGCCATCAGCTTTTTTCTTACATGGTCCATCAATAAAGAGTTTCCCATGTCTGTGACCTGGTAAATTATTCCAGGTACTTAAATGTTGGCACTCAATCCAGTTCTTAATAGCTTCTCTTGCTGAACACCTAGGTATTCCAAGAGCCGGCTCTGGGCCGAGTAATGGCTTAGCTACACCTTGCCTCACAAGTTCATCAGCTTTTTCATTACCAAGGATGCCACAATGCCCAGGCACCCACATAAGGGTTACCTCATTGCGGTTTGCCAGCACAGAGAGAGCATCCAAACATTCTACAACCAGTCTCGAAGTCACTTTTGGGCTGTTAAGCGCCTTAAGTGCCGCATGGTTGTCAGAAAAATAAGGATCCGCTTATTTCTGTAAGTCCTTATATTCTCACATGCACATTGTAAGATGGCATATATTTCGGTTTGAAAAACCGTGGCAAATTTACCCAGAGAGAAACTGAAGCTTCTCTCTGGTCTTATGCCATTGATCCCAGACCCTGTCCGTGAGTCAGCCCTTGATCCGTCAGTAAACCAGATTAGGGCATCTCCGGGAAGCACTGGATCTTTGTTCCTCCAAAACTCCTGGTCAATAATTACCATGAAGTTTTTGGTGTGATAATAAACTGGTATAATGTAGTCCAACCGCATATCAAGTAAAGGGTCACCTACATTCCTCCAGATATCCAGAACCCTGTCACTGTTCTAGGAACACTCGGTTGCTCAAGTATATGCAGTCTATAGAGTGCCATCCTCGCCTCCGCCATAATCAGAAGATGTAGTGGAGTCAGATTCAGAAGCACTTCCATTGCTGCAGTAGGGGTCGATTTCATAGCCCCAGTGATAGCAAGGCAGGCCATTCTTTGAATCCTGCCTAATTGGTTTTTAGTACTCTTTTGCTTAACCTTGGGCCACCAAACCAAGGCAGCATGGAAAATAGAAGGTCTGATTACCTCTAGTATAAAGCCAATGCAACATACTAGGTCCAAGTCCCCATCTCTTGCCATACATTCATCTGACCACTGCAAAGGTGGTCACTGATTTCCTGATTATTTTCTGTAAATGTTTGTTCCAGTTAAGTTTGGAATCTAGAATCACTCCCAAATACTTAACCTCCCCCAGCATTGTAAGTTCCTTACCTAGAAGTGTGATCAGTCTTGAATCCCTCACTATCCTTCTATTGGTAAAGGAAACTATGGTTGTTTTGTGAGGGCTAATATTTAGACCCTCTTTGACAACCCAGTTAACCACTACATCCAGGGCATTTTGCATGAGCTCCCTGACAGTGTGTTCAAATTTACCTTGTACTATGATGACAATATCATCAGCATAGCCTAAAGCCTAGGTCATTGGTTATAACCAAAAGCCTATCAAAAACTAGATTCCACAAAAGGGGAGACAAGACTCCCCCTTGTGGACATCCCCCTACAACTTGGGCAGTTAAGTTACTGCCCATGAGGGAAGTATGTACCAGTCTGCTTTCAAGCATGGACCTGATCCATCTACAACACGTTTCCTCTCTCTGGCAGCTGTAGTAATTGCATTAAAGGAGGTGTTGTCAAATGCCCCCTCAATATCCAGGAAGGCACCCAACGCAATCTCCTTGTTTTCCAAGGACCTTTCCAGTCTACTTACCACCTGGAAAAGTGCAGTTTCTGTGGACGTACCTGCCCTATAGGCATACTGGTGATGGTGAAGTGGTTTTTCAACCAAGACACCATCCCTGATATGTCTATCAATTATTTTCTCAAGTGTTTTGAGTACAAAAGACATGAGACTGATAGGTCTAAGGGACTTAGCCTGGGACAAGTATTTCCCAGGTTTTGGTATAAACACCACCCTTGTGTGTCTCCAGCTCATCGGGATGTATCCTAAGGCCAGACTAGCTCTTAGTAATACTAACAGTTTTCCTGCCAGCAGTTCAAAGCCCTGCTGTAACATGTTGGGCATAATTCCATCAATGCCTGGGGATTTATATGGTTGAAATGAGTAAACAGCCCATTTCAATTTATCAAAACTTATGACCCTTCTGGAGAATGCCTAGTCACTCCTGGATGCCCTCCATTCAGGAGACTCCAGTTCAATACCATCCCATCCACCAGAAGGTTCTTTAAGTATTTTTGAACCAGGGAAATGAACCCTGAGTAATTCCTCCAGAGTCTCGTTCTCTGAATTAGTGTATTCTCCGTTTTCCAACTGGAGAGAACTAATTACACTACGCCCATCCTTCGAGAGAATCTTCTGGAGTCTGGCACATTCAGGAGCCTTTTCAATCTCCTCACAGTGTCTCCTCCAGGACTCTCTCTTGGCCTGTCTTAGTGCCTTATTATATTCAGTTAAATTGCTCTTATAGTCAGTCCAATTCCCTGACTATTTTGCAGCATTAAATAATCTGCGAACTTTCCTCCTTCTGTCCGCAAGGTCCTTGTTCCACCAAGATATATTCCTGCTGTACCACCTTGCAACTGAAGGACAGTTACCAAAAATAGTTCATCAACAGAAAAGGCCTGTTTCAAATTAATAAATAATATTTTACTAGCACTGAATAATAAATTAGAACCACTTGTTTCTTGGACTTTGTCCATCGCCTTTAATGTGAATAAAATATAAAATTTAAAAATATGTATAAAAATCTAAAATTCACAACGTTTCGGAAGTTGGCTCTTCTGTCGTTAGGCCTACTCAGGTGGGTCCTGTTGATTAAGCTAGTCTCAATCACTGGACAACTCAGTCAATGGAATCACAGTTATAAGACTTCCTGATTTTCAGAATGTGTCTGAGGAAGATAATAAATACATAGGCATTAGAAATATATTGCAAGCTGTAACAGACATAAATTCAAGATAGACAGGAAGACCAACATTCTTTGCATCAAATAAAGTGCTTATAAACAATGTGCAGTGTGGGGAGGGGGGGGCAGAAATTGTTTATGATGATGATCTTTGTGAATTGATGACTTCATTGCTGACAATATATGCAGTAGGCCTGAAGACTGAAGAAGAGCCATCTTCCGATACGCAGTGAATTTTAGATTCTTATATATATTTTTATATTTTACATTTTATATTTTATTCACATTAAAGATGATGGACAAAGTCCAAGAAACAAGTGGTTCACAATGTTACATACCAGGGGTGGCCAAACTTGCTTAACATAAGAGCCACATACGATAAACTTCAGATGTTTGAGAGCCGCAAGACATGAACAAATATTACACACACGTTTTTATTGTTGCATGCACATTCTGTTACAAAAATTCTTAAATATATTTACTCACCATGAACATTAAACTTATGTTTTAATCCAGTGGACTCTCAGTTTATACCCGGTAAATAATTATAAAGCTTGAAAAATTTTTATTTACCTTTTATATGAATTGTAATGCAAAAAGGAGCTCAGCCAACATATTTCCGTGAGCCGCTGTTTGGCCACCCCTGTTATATACCATCGTCAAAACCTTTTAGAATTCAAATAAATTAACAGTTGATGGAATGTTTTGTGACTTGGAAAAAGCATTTGATTGTGTGAATCATAATATATAATTATCTAAGTTCGAATTTTATGGAACTGTAGGTAAAGCCAACACACTGATAAAATCCTATCTAAATGATAGATATCAAAGAGTTATGATAGGCACTAGTTATTCCAATAATAGTATCTCGTCTTACTGGGTGAAAGTCAAAAACGGAGTCTGTCAGGGTTCAATTCTTGGTCCTTTGTTCTTTTTATCTTGTATAAATGACCTATCAGAAATTATAACAGATATATCTCAAACAGTCTTATTTGCTGATGATACTAGTATACTTATCTCGAAACCTTGTCCTACAGAGTTCATAAATGACATTAACAAAGTATTTGGAAATATAAATGACTGGTTCAAAATAAATTTATTATCATTAAATTTTGACAAAACATTAAGTTAAAATTCTCACTAAGAACAATCAGGAAATTAATATAAATATAAGCTATGGAAATAAACTAATTACCAGTATGTTCAATAATCACCAACTAATGCACATAAACTTTTTCACAATAGTTTATTCTTAAAATTCCCCTATACATATTTCGGTGGTTTAAACCACCATCTTCAGGGGGTCATAGAGATTAATATGCATATTTTCAGGCTAACTACAAATTATGTAAACAGTTTAACAACTTTTAATTCATTTTATAGTAATTTATTTTACATACTGTACGAAGTGGACATTATCAGCCCACTCATATTCTACATATATGAATATAACCATATACGTAATAACTGTAAAGTCTATGCATAGTAATCTCTATGACCCCCTGAAGATGGTGGTTTAAACCACCGAAATACATATAGGGGAATTTTAAGAATAAACTATTGTGAAAAAGTTTATGTGCATTAGTTGGTGATTATTGAACATATCTCATTTGAAAATGCACGGTAAATACAACGTTAAATAATTACCAATACTCATAGTACCAATTTTCTGGGATTAATCATTGAAAATATTTTGTCATGGAAAAATCGTATTCATAAATTAATGTCTAAATTAAGTTTGGCATGCTATGCAATCAGTGATGTCAAATCTCTTATGACACAAGAATCCTTAAGGATAATTTATTTCTCTTACTTTAATTCTGTTATGATATACGGTATAATTTTTGGAGGCGATTCATCCTATTGCAGTAATATTTTTAAAATACGAAAAAGAATAATTAGAATTATTACTGATTCTCGAAGTAGAGCTTCTTGTCGATAATTATGTAAGAAACTAAAGATTCTTCCATTACAATCACAATATATGCTCTCATTTATTATTTGTCATTAAGAACAGGGACCTATTTAAATCCAATTCTGAGATTCATAGTATAAACACCAGACATGGTATTGATTTACATCCTCCTATATCGAATTTAGCAATGTTCCTATAAGGAACCTTATATTTTGGAACTAAGGTTTTTAATCATTTACCATTTTGTATTAAAGATTTATCTCATAATTCATTCATTCTGTAGTCTGTCTTACGACAGGTCCGTAGCCTCTTCCAAAGCGAGTTCTCCACAGGGTGCGATCTAGTGCTTCCTCTTTCAATTTCCAGTATCTTTTCTTTTCCTTAAGGTCATCCAGTAGCTGCTTACGTCTTCTCCCTGGTCGTCCCGTCATTTCTATCCTTCCTTCTAACTTTCCTTCAATCACGTGTTTCAGAAGGCAGTTTCTACGCAAGATGTGACCAATCCAGTTAGCCTTTCTTCTTTTTATTGTATGTAGGATATTCCTCTCCTCCTTGACTCTGTGTAATACTTCTTCATTTCTCACACGATCGGTCCAACTGATCTTCTCCATTCTTCTCCAGCACCACATTTCAAAACTTTCCAGATACTTCTGATCTACTTTCCGAAGTGTCCACGTTTCAGCACCATACAAAGCTATGCTCCAAATGTAGCACTTTACTAGTTTCTTCCTTAAATTTAATTCCAGTTTGCTGGTGAAAAGATTTTTCTTCTTGTTGAATGCTGTTTTTGCCATGGCAATTCTGGATTTAATTTCACGTGTACACCTTGCATCACTTGTTATCATGCTACCCAAATAATTGAAATATTCCACATTCTCCAATTGTTTTTTATCTATCATAATTTTCATTGGGGATGGTTGCCTTGAGATTTTCATTACTTTAGTTTTTCCCACATTCATTTCCATTCCATAGCGTCTTCCAATTTCAATTAGTCTAGCACCTTTTCTTCCCTAGCCAGTAGCACAAGGTCATCTGCATATTTCACAGTGCGAATTACTTGTCCTCCTATTTTGAAGTCTCCAAACCCTTCAAGAGCTTCCTTGGTAAGGTACTCGCTGTATACGTTGAACAGAATTGGTGACAAGCAGCAACCTTGTCTAACTCCTCTTCCAATCTTAACACTTCTGTCTCCCCTTGGTCCAGTCGTATTTTGACACTCTGTTCCATGTATAATTTGCTGATCAATCTTCTTTCGCACCAGTCTATCCCAATTCCTTTTAGGATTTGCATTAATTTGGTCCAGTTGACACGGTCAAATGCCTTCTGCCAGTCTATGAAGCAAGCACACAATTCCTCATCTATGACCAAGGTTCGTTCTGATATTATTCTCAGCATCCCAATTGCATCCCTAGTTCCTTTTCCTCTTCTAAATCCAAACTGATCTTCTCCAAGTGCATCTTCAATTTTCCTCTCAATCCTTCTTCTGAGTATCCTCGCTACTATCTTTGCTGCATGAGCGATGATGCTGATTGTGCGATGGTCGCTGCATTTTGTAGCTTTGGGCTTCTTCTTTAAGGCAATCATTGTAACTTCAATAAAATCTCTGGGCCATTCTCCAGTTACATACATGCTGTTGATCATCTGTGTCATTAGCCTTAGACCACCTTCTCCCAACAATTTGAGTACATCCCCAGGTACATCATCATCTCCTGTAGCCTTCTTATCCCTCATCTCCTTGATAGCTTTTTCCACTTCACTTTGCAAAATATAAGGGCCTTTCTCGTCTTCATCTACTTCATCTTCAGGTTCGACGTCTAGATGTTCTAGTCGATTAGCTCGATCGTAGAGCTCTGTGATATAATTCTCCCAAATTTGCAATACTCGTCTCTGATTTATTATTATATTGCCTTGAGAGTCTTCGATGCCAATGTTTTGAATCCCATGGTTTTCTTTCCAACCTAGTTCCTTTGTCTTCATGTACATTAAATCATAACGTCCTGTTCTTTGAAATTCTATGATCTCGTCGCATATGCTCTCCAGATATTCCTTCTTGGCGTTGTCCGTGGCTCTTTTCAATTCGTTCCTCAGTCTTCTGTAGTTCTTCCTTCCTTCTTCATTGTTGACATTCTTCCATTTCCTTCGTTCATCCATTTTACTGATCATCTCCTGTGTAATCCATGGCTTTCTTGCTCTCCTCTCGACTTTTCCAACCAAACCACTCATAGTATCTAACACACATTTCTTGATATTGTTCTTATATCTCATAAAGAAATACAATTTTAAGATGCTTTAAAGAGGTTTCTTCTTACAAATTCATTTTATTCATTGGATGAATAAATTTAGTTGGAATTTGACTAAAGATCTTGGTCCTTACTGAATTTATTTCATAAGCATATTTTTATACAACACAATTTTAAAATTTAATTTATTAGCATTTATAATAAGTAAGTGTTATATTGTTGTTATGTTAATTTGTTATATTACATTGTATTTTGACTGTCAACTTTTGCTTATTGTAAACTTGACACATGCTTTTCATAAGTAAGCATATATATAATATTATTGACTGATTCCATATCCAAAAGGTTCTTTCAACTTGTTAGGATTTATGGAATGTAAGCGAATGTGAATAAATGTGATATAGAGGTCTGTACATTTGGTGAGGAAACGCGAGTAATGCCTTTTCCCTTCTTCATAGCTGTGATTTTTACTTAATCCGACTGAGGAAAACTATAATCCATACTCCCGAGAGGGGTTCGAACCAGGTACCTCTCAAACATTCAGTATTTTCTGATTGATTTATATTTTTCAACAAGGTATTATTTCAACATGAAACGTACTGGCGTTTGAAGGCATTAGGTTAAATACTTATTCAATAAAACGTTAAGAACGAGATTATTGAATTTGAATTTACACCTCGTTTCTGTACGCATGGTTAGTCTCATCAGAAATAACCGCTTAGGTGAAATATTTATTGCTCTCAACGTGGCAGACGTCACTTAACACGCTGGAAGCAAATACCACACATTCCACAACCTGTTTCGGTATTCGTGACGTATAACTTCATACATCGAAAACGAGGTCTGCACGTGCTTCTAGGCGGATGTATTTAAGTCTGGAGGAAACGGATAATTTAATGTTGCTTTAAACACATGTCTCAGACGATTAAAAAATAATACTGTAAATTTATAACCTCAACAATTTCGAACATACTATGAATCGCAGCCTCACATTTGGAAAGACATTGGGAACTATATTTTAGGCGGATGCAGTGAAATCACTTCCGTCATGCGCGAGTTGTGCGAACGAACTTCCTTTCAACGTCAACGCTTGCTCGTCGAGGTGTCAGATATATCACGACATTTTCCAAGCTATTTGCAAGTTCTGTGAGCTTTGGCGACCCTTATAATTTTGTTGCGGAACAATGGCACCAAAACAGAGAATGCGCATTGCCAACGAAAAGGCTAGTAAAAATGTTACAATGCGAGGAAACGTCCCAAAATCATCTGTAAGTATGACGACCGTATGGAGCAGTGGAAGCAGCTGTCAGTTTCTGTTCTATAATGTTATTTCAGTTGACAGAATTTTTGGTAGGTTAAAATATTGACCTAAACGGCCATGTTTACTTCCATGAAAGTAAAATATATGTATTAGGTTGTAAATCCATGCAGTTGTAACAAAGCACTGTCTTGGGTAATTTACTTAACCTCAAAAATCTAAAACGGTCAAACCCTGTCAAATTGTCATGACGTTTTGTTTTATTTCTTCTAATAAACACAAGGAAAATGTATATGTAAATTAAGAAGTTTACAATGAAGGTGGGGAGTGCTTGGTGAAATTGGAGTGTGTAGCCCATTGAATGAAGAATGCAGATGACACGTTCATTCCTTAAAACAGGAATACACATAGTATTACACATATCGACACTGATCTACGTACATCTTCTGTAACTACGTTTTTCAATTAAATTGTGTTGCAGAAACCCTGGAAGATAAATACCCTGTTGGACCTGGGTTACTAGCGCTTTTCATATTTGTTGTTTGTGGTTCAGGTAAGCCAGAAATTTTTAAAATAAAAAACATGTTTAGTTGATTAAAGGAGATGATGCATCATACAATCATTATCATTGATATACTTGAACATATTGCGTGCTATGGACTGCTGATGTAAGCAGGGAAGTGTATTTGAACGAGATCAAAAGCAGTTCAGCAGTGCCATAACCAATAAGAAATTAGTTGGTAGTTGAAATTATGCAAAAAAGAAAAAGCACACATGTGTACATACATGTATATATATACTTGTTTAATAATTGTTGGTTTTTCTGTGTAAATTTTAGTGATGGGTTTAAAGATAATTCAAATTTAGACCCACAAGAACATGTGATTTTGTAGTGATTGTAATCTGTGGTTTTCGAAATAGGCTAGCTGAAATGCATGTAGGCCAACACTGCTTTGAAAGTATGCTGTCACGACTTCAGCTCACAGCCTTTTCATTGATGGTGTTGAACAGGTTAGGAAACCTGCTACCATGTGAATGTGTGGTCACAAGACTTTACCACTGTATTCTGTCGTCCACCAGTTTAATATAGTTCATGCTGCATTAGATCTATTCTATGATTGTCCTCTCATCCATGCCTATGACTCTGAAATGGTCTCTTCCCAGTAAGTGTTCAGGATGAAAGCATTTACACATTCATTCTTCCTTCACATGGGCTGCATGTTCTGCCCATCTTATAATCCTTAGTAGATCACTCAAAGAATATCTTGTGAAGAGTAGAAATCACGAAGTTTCTCCTTATGCAGTGTTGCCCATTCTCTTCTCATTTCCTCTTTTGTTGGGCCATAACAGTTCTGTGAGCACCCGGATTTCACACACCACAGTCTGTGTTCTCTTAGTGCAAGAGACCAAGTTTCAGATCCATACAGAACAACAGTCCAGACAGGAGGACAAAAGATTCTGAACAGAATGATAGTGAGCAATTGCCAAATTTAATTCGCTCATAGTATCTACATGAGTAATTTTGGTTTGTTCATGTCATTCCAAAATGTTGGAAGGAATAAATAGCTGTTTGTATGTTATGATTTTATGCTTCATTCTGGTGACGTGGTATGAAAATATTGTTGCTTTTCTGCATTTGTTTATAGACCAACCTTTGACAGCAGCGTCTCTAGAGTTCTTGTATTTGTTTGCCTAATACCATATTTATGCAAAGAGAAGAGTAAAATTTTTTCCTAGTTCATTGTTTGAGAAATAGGGGTCACCTTATAATCACATGTGAGGGGAAACATTTTCTGCGTAGGTGTTTTCCCCAAAACCGAAGTTCTTAAAGAGGGTTGTCTTATATGAAGGGTCATCTTATATCTGCGTAAATATGGTAAATTAACATATCAACCACACATTAGTGTGTATACCATTTATTTCATGTTAGTTAATGTTAGAATCCACACTGATGATTAGAAAAAAAAGTTTCTTCACTTTTCCCAATTTAATTCTGAGAAATGAATGTCAGCAATTTTTATGCAGTTGACTAAGTGTTACTGTATTTATTGTTATTTCTTCCACTGCTGTGGTACTTCCAAGTGCAGTGAATACGTTTGCTGGCAACATAAAGTTTTGCTTCTTTCTCAGAGCTGATATACTAGAACGTCACAGGGACATGACAGTTAGTACTCTGTCAGTTTGTTAATGGCACATTCAGCCTCAAAAGGACAGCTGTACCTTAGAATCTGGTACACCTTCTGTTTCCTCTGCTGTCTGTCTGTGTGGCACCCGTGTCTTATCCCACATTTCCCGTGTTGTCCATCTGTAATCCGTAATCTGTGGTGCCTTTTGCTGTGCCACACTTGAAACCGGGGTGTACCACATTCTAAATAGACCCATAAAAACTGTGCTGAGGTACAAATGGATTAGCTTTGTATGTAAGTTTGCTTAATAATGTTATGTTCACACTGCTGTGTTTACATTTACTTATATCTCTACATAGTTATTTTTATGTTATGTCTTGTGGAGCAGTGATGCTAACCACTACACCCTAACATGCATTGAACTGAGGTATTGAATGTCTTAGTCAAGCGTGTAGTGCTCCTACTTCTTATTTGGCAGGTCTTGTGTTTGAATCAGGTCGGCTGGTTTTCCTCAGTCCCTCCAGGCAAGTGCTGGAATAGTACCTTAAACTAGGCTTGCTGTGTGAGATTTGAGGTTCTCAGAGCAGTGTTGATAAGGATAAAATTATTCTGAAATGTCATGCTGTGTTAATTGGTAAAGAGTTACCAATGTGTCAGAGCACCTTGCTCCCTCCATCGTCAAGGTCTGAGTAGTCCAAGAAGAAGAAGAAGAAGAAGAAAAGGAAGCTAGCACCATTTCATTTAACATCCTTTCCAATACATCATTTAGTAATTGCCTTTTTATTTGTTGCTGTCCCCTCTACTGGTAGCCTGATTAAATACAGGAGATACTTATGTTTTAACTGGCCATTTTGGAATTTACCATGTTTTTATGGACCTGCTTACCAAAGAATTTGATATAATTCAAAACATACATTTTTTTTTATTTCACCGTGCATCTTTTACTAATTATTAATAAGTCGCCAACTAAATACACTTCTTTATTTAAAGAACACTACAAGGGGTTTTTATCTAACGTTTTAAAGAAGCCTTGTAGTGTTCTTTAAATAAAGAAGTGCATTTAGTTGGTGACTTATTAATAATCAAAACATAAAGTTTAATTATGAAACTAATATTATCCATATGGAATAATCTACTTCATGGATTTTGTCTGTGTTAAAAGATAAGTAAAAGGAAGTAGGGAATTAAGAAACCCCTAAATGAAATCCAACGTTTCAAGGACAGCCTTGATTTCAGGCTTCCACCGCGATGTTGATGAGATCTACGCTCTTCTGGGATATTACACCACATAATATCCCAGAAGAGTACTCATTTCAAGGACAGGATTGGTCCCTCTCCAGAGATTAAACAACTGGGTTAAGATTTAACTCATTTGGGCTCAATAGGCATGGTTACTGTCAGCTTCTGCGGAGCTGATGTCACTTGAACTGGCATTCTCTGACTATGCCTAATGTCTGGTTACGTGGGAGTAAGGCGAAAAGAAATTATCATAAAAATTGTATCGTTGACTATAGACCTAAAACCAGGACAGCCATTAAGGTGAATTAAAATACCATTTAATAAAACCACAAGCAGCAACACACACACATGTAGTTCAAATAAACCAAAATTATCTACTATCATCACAATTTCTTTGCCACTGTCAGGCCCAAATGAGTAGATCTTAAACTTAGTTATAAACATGATGATGGAGACCAATGCTGTCTCCAAAATGTAGTGTTTTATGAAGTCTTTTATTTATATTCAACAATTAAACCAACAAATACACTTTATTTCTTAGGTATGTTCATTAACCCTACACATGTTTCGGCTGCAGCAGTGCCATCATCAGGGGTTCAAGGTCACGTTCACTTTAACATTCACTGTTCCATTTGGTATCACAAATGATACTAAATGGAACAGTGAATGTTAAAGTGAATGTGACCTTGAACCCCCTGATGATGGCACTGTTGCAGCCGAAACATGTGTAGTGTTTATGAACATACCTAAGAAATAAAGTGCATGTGTTGATTTAATTGTTGAATGTTATCAAAATGCACGGTGAACACAACGTAAAATCTTTTATTTATAGTTTTGTATTTTATAATATGAGACAGTACATAAAGTGCTTGAAGTAGATAATTCCATTTGTGATACCTTTTAGAAGTATGTTACTAGCTGTGTTTTTATCATGTCTTCCATGTGTGCTATATTCTCTGTTCATCTTATGTTTCAGATGTGCACCACATATGCCACCCATCTTATCTTATGTGTGTGCCCCATGCCCACCTATCTTCTCTCTCTTATGTGTGCCTTATGTACACTTGTATTATCTTTCCTATGTGTGCTGCAGGCCCATCTGTCTTACCTCTCTCATGTGTGCTTCATGCCCTACATATCTCTCCCATGCCTGCCGCATGCCCACACATCTCATCTCTCTCATGTGTGTGCCACGTGCCCCACATATCTCATCTCTCCCATGTGTGTGCCACGTGCCCCACATATCTCATCTCTCCCATGTGTGTGCTGCGTGCCCCACATATCTCATCTCTCCCATGTGTGTGCTGCGTGCCCCACATATCTCATCTCCCCCATGTGTGTGCTGCGTGCCCCACATATCTCATCTCTCCCATGTGTGTGCTGCATGCTCCACATATCTCATCTCTCCCATGTGTGTGCTGCGTGCCCCACATATCTCATCTCTCCCATGTGTGTGCTGCGTGCCCACATATCTCATCTCTCCCATGTGTGTGCTGCGTGCCCACATATCTCATCTCTCCCATGTGTGTGTCATGTGCCCCACACATCTCATCTCTCCCATGTGTGCTTCATGTGCACATATCTACAGCACCATCATTATCCTCGTCATCAGTTCGTTTATTAATTCGTGCATTAATTAATTGAAATTATTTAACTAATTCTTTCTAAGTGAATTGCTTGGTGACATGGTTTCATCTGCCAAGGTTGTGTAATGTTCAGTTAGATAAAATATGAGAATAAATGGTAAGAAGTGTAGGACTTTGATGGAGGCTGTTGTAGCCTATCTAAAGGTTCTGGTCTGATTTTTCTTATGTGAAAGTGAGGAAGATTGTGGAAAACCTCAGCCACTGTAGCTGTTAATGTGGACAAGATTCAGAACACAAACCTCCTGAATACAGACCTGGTATTACTGCCCAGCATGTTGCATTGAGACGGGAGTCATTTTATTTTATTTTTGTTGTTGCAGCTGTCTTCCAGATTATCCAGAGTATCAGAGCAGCCTAATGGTCCTCCTTGCCATCTGTCCAGAGCAACTGTGCACACACACTGAAGCACACTGTATGATTACTGCTACAGCAACTGGTTCTTGTTTGATATTTATTTGTTTGATTACTGTGAAGTGATGTTCTTCCTTTAAGCATTTAATATGGTCTCAGTAGTGCACATTTATTCAATGGGTTATCTTTTATTTTGCTGGGAGGGGTGTGTGTGTGATTGAGATATACCTATAAATATTGTAAATATAAATTTATAAGCATACTGGAACCTAATTGCCATTCCAATATCTCACTCAAGTTCTTACACCAGATGTGGATAAATAAACTTGATTCTTAAGTATGTCTTCTGTCTGTTGTCACTGTCCTGAAATGCAATGGGTCTTCATCCCAGTACTTGGGGGGGGGGGGGGGATGGGGAGGGGGCTGGGATGAATTACCAAACATTCCTCCTGCTGGGGCTATGGGAAGAAGCACACTGGATGTCAAGAATGAAGATGTGCAATACTTACCGCAATCTGCCTACTGTTTTATTCCCCTACAGGCCCGTCTGGTTTGTGTCAACCAGCCCAAAGTTCTTGTACCTAGGAGGGGGTTATCGTATAGATATTACTACCAATATATTTCTAGGTGATTGGAGAGGAATGTAGGAAGATGCGGTGCAGGAGGCGGAAGTGTAACTGATAAGAGCGAGATAAGGAGGGGGTTAATCCATGGGACTTATTTCTCTAGCCTCAGTAAAACTAAGTAATACTTAAGTAGCCATTAGGTATTTGATTGCCTTGTTTTGATGAATGCCATGTTTTATTGTAAGAGGCACACCACTGGTTCATATCCAATTGATTCACTTATGTTCAGGTCATTATATGCTGTTCATACAAGACTAATATTATTTGCCCATGTATGTATTAGTCTTTTCCCTTGAGATATTTGAAGCCTAACTGTAATGATTGTTGTTTACATTTATGCCTTGAATGGGGTTTGAGAATTTGGATAAATTAATTTTTTTAACATGTAATACATGAATCCTGAACTTTCCACAGCTTTCATGAAGAGATCTTTAATGTTTTTGTAGTAATGAAAAGAGAGACTGCATGGTAAGTATTGCTCTATTCGAGTGTGAAGGCTGTTTTGTGTATGTGTGGAATTCACAGCAGCTTGTTAGAATTCAGTAAACAGCATTTTGTGCTTGGGAAATTTGTGATAGTAAATTAATTAAAGTCATACACTTGTGTAGCCAATGGCTGTACGTAACAAATTGAAATGTCTCATGTAAATTGAAACTAAAATTTAAGACAGACTCAAGAGGCCAGAATTCTGATTTGTGCCCCATCTTGCTGCTCGAAGGAGATGTTTTCACACTCTCCACTCCCAAAACAGGTTTTTCTTGATTTGCACTATTAATGTGTTCCTGAAAATTGTTGCATAAATCAAATTCATGTAAAACTGGAACCATTTTCCCGTATAAAATAATTGAAATGCCCTGTTTAGGAGGAGTACATTCCTACATTTGCCTACCAAACATCATGGAAGTTCCAAATTAATACAGTGTACAATAATTTGAAACAGAGGTGAGGTTCCCATTTTGAAAAAAACATTTAGGTCAACTGCTGTACCTGCCTGTTCTTCTCCATGTACATTTCGGTGTAATAACTGATGTCTGCTTATACATTTTGAGCAACTTTTGAGCTGCATTCATCCTCATCTGCTGTGCTGGGGGCATAGGAAGAAGGAAGTAGTAGACTTGCCTGACAGTGGAAGGGGAGAACAGTTCGCAAAAGTACAACATGGAATGTGTGTTCACTGTGTGAAGTCATGCAGAAATTGAGACATCCCAGTGCGAAGTGACTCGCGTGACGAGATGCCGACACTGGTCGTATGTAGGTGGCAACAAATTGTGAGCTTCGTCCACTTTTTGTACAATGTATGTGTGTTATCAGTACAATTGCCACAATTTGTGGCATTGCAATTTGAAGGTTCATTCCACACTACATAAAGGTAAGTGTCTGACCACGTAAATCAAAACTATGAAGTGAGAACTACCTGTACTAGATACACTGGAGGAACGAAATCTGCGAGTTACTGTTGGCTGTAACTGAGGTTTCCACAGTGGTGTGGTTGAGGAATCAGGTCTTTGATAATAGTGTCGGTGGGGTAATGGTTCCTGACGTGTTGAAGGAACACGGTGTCTTCATCTTCAAGGGTTGCAGCAGTCCAAGAAGTAGATTTGTCTTGAACTGCTGCAGTCTTCAAGGAACCACTAACCTGTCACACTGTGTCACATCCAAGAAGACCTTACTTCTTGGTCTGTGTTCTTTTATGATTAATGTGTGCAGACATGATGGGATAGGTCAGGATGGCTTAGTCACTAGTGAGTGGCCACTGATGTGTGTTTCCTCCACAGCATTCACTGTATGTATGTACCATGCACTCTTTCCCCATAAATG
Source organism: Reticulitermes speratus (assembly GCA_021186555.1). NCBI lineage: Eukaryota > Metazoa > Arthropoda > Insecta > Blattodea > Rhinotermitidae > Reticulitermes > Reticulitermes speratus. The sequence goes on along the minus strand of JAJKFL010000013.1, from coordinate 31,509,655 downwards.
AAGCAACTGGGGTATGAAACTGATCATTGTCCTGAAACTAATGCTAAGGCATCATTCATTCATTCTTTCATTCATTCATTCTGTAGTCTCTTATGACAGGTCTGTAGCCTCTTCCAAAGCGAGTTCTCCACAGGGTGCGATCTAGTGCTTCCTCTTTCAATTTCCAGTATCTTCTCTTTCCCTTAAGGTCATCCAGTAGCTGCTTACGTCATCTCCCTCGTCCTCCCGTCATTTCTATCCTTCCCTCTAACTTTCCTTCAATCACATGTTTCAGAAGGCAGTTTCTACGCAAGATGTGACCAATCCAGTTAGCCTTTCTTCCTTGTATTGTACGTACGATATTCCTCTCCTCATTGACCCTGTGTAATACTTCTTCATTTCTCACACGATCGGTCCAACTGATCTTCTCCGTTCCTCTCCAGCACCACATTTCAAAACTTTCCAGATGCTTCTGATCTGATAAGTTTAATGCATGGATTTATACCTTTACTCTGCCATGCATGTTCATAGTGTGGGGAACAAAGTAGACTAACATATGCAGTATATTCTGTGTAATACCTGTTTACTATTCTTTATTGACCAAACTTTAAAATACTCTGATTCCTACAACAGGAGTAATATTTGTGGATAAAAATTGTAATGTAATGAAACTTGCTCTCATTTTTGCATTGCTATGTTCTTGTTTTGGATGTAATGGAAATTATAATGCCAACACAGATAGTGTCAGTAACTGACTTGCCTGTTGCCATCCTGCAGATTGAGTTTTACAGAGCATGAAAACTTAAGCATAAACTTGTTAGATCACATCTTCAAGGGTCAGGCAGTCTGCTTGACCCTTGAAGGTCGGACTGATAGTATTTCCCAAAAACTAACAATGTACACTGCATAAAATCCTAGAAGAGGACAGGTCTCATTTACGCTGCAACGGAAGCCTGAAATCACGCATTGGTAGATCACCTCCTTTTTCTTTTTTGTTTTTTTTTTGTTTGTTGCTTCTGCAAATGGTGGCTATAACATGCAATCTAACAGCCTAACCTTTATGTATGCGTGAATAAGTCTTTACATTTTGTGTGTTTTTATAATCAGTACTATGAAAACGTGAAGCCTATCCATTGTGGAATGCATTTTTTGTCTTTTAATCTGTCTGGCAACTGCGACTTGAGTCGCTGTATGTGTGTTGTCAGCCCTGATGTAACATGATATGAATTCTATAAGACAAAGGGAAAAAAGGAGGGCAAGTTTTATGGCTACAGGAGCCTCTGGACTAGTCAGTATTGCGTTCATTAACAAGATATGAGTATTTTTAAGTGTCAGTGACTACAGCATTTTAAACAAAGTCAGCTTGATTGTTTACACTGCAAATTAAGAGGCTCTTATGGTGGAGCCTGATAATTCTGAGATGGTATGCTGTGTTGTCCGGTAGAAATTACGTTTTGGAGGAATATGCTTCTATTTTCAAAACAAGAAGAATGCAATGATGTGCTAATAACTAAACTTTTATTTAATTATCTGTGAAGATAGTCTGCCCTGTCAGGGAATTTAGTGGTTTTATTGTTATTTCATATTAATGCCAAAACATCTTGAAATAGGTACACATATTCCCATACATACATATTTCAAAAGACTGGGACTGTTGTAGAAATTTTATGCTAATTTTTGCCAAGAATGACCTTGGAAAAATAAAAAGTACAGGTTATGTGTGTGTGTGTATGTGAGAGAGAGAGAGAGTTTGTGAGATTGTGGTGGTGATTTAATCGGAATAGCCCATGAACCTGTTGTGTTGGATTTTTAAAAAATAGTAGTTGTATACATTAACTCTACAAATATATCTGATTTGCAGGAACTTTAGCTTCTCTGATAAGGAATACAGTTGTGAAATATGGTGACAAGGCTTCTTCCCTCCAATTTTATTGTTCTGTGTTAGGTGTTAGTATTGTTTTTGTGTGAGTGGTTTTTCAGTATTGGAAAGTTATGTTTGTTATGTTGAAATCAATCCTGTACCTTGTAAGTGTAAAGTAGTGGTTTAGAAATGCAGTGAATGCTGTTGTGTAGAACTGACAAGGAGTTGGTGTGTGAAAAGAGAATGAAAGTACAAATTAGAGAGAATTCATAAAGTCAGTGTCATTCAGAGATTGTGTACTGCCTACTGTTCAGAATTTTACCCCAAAAGTTATGGAAATTGGTTCCCCATGAAGTCTGCAAGGCTACATTCATTTACACTCCAAATAAGCTACAAGTGTTGTAGTGGGAGAAGAATCTGTATGTTACATACTTGCATCATACGAAGAAGAGTTGCCTTGCATACAGGCATACCTCACTAATATGGCAGGTTAGGTTCCAGACTACCACTGTAAAGCGAATATCGCCGTAAAGCGAATGACGTGCTTTTTTTCACTTGCTAGTGCATATAAAAGCCTTAAAACATGTTCATACTATCATATATTAAGTGCGCATAGAGCTAGGCCGAAAAAAAACGATATGAAAGTAAAAATAATAAATAATAACTCGGCTGATGTGCGCGTCAACGCCGTAAGAGCAAGGCAAGCGCCGAAAATAATAAAAATGAATATAATTGAAAAGCGCCGTAAAGCGAGGTACTACTGTACACACATTTGACTGTGTAGGCATAATTGTTGTGGACGTTTCTAACTCATGTCAGTGCCAATTGACATTAACATTTAATTACATACGAGGGTTTACTACAGTAACATGTAGAGAACAAATAGCAAATTCATAGTCATGTGGTATCGAGATTTTCTGTCGTGTGCTGAATGAAAGTGGTCGATAATAGGACTATCGACATAGTTGGCTCAGTAGGGTGAGCCATCTGGAGGGAAATGGCGGAAGTAGGGAACGTGATGTAGGAGGCCGTGCAGTCAGATGGTTAGTTGTGCAGTCGGTGGTTGTCGTTGTACAGCGGTAGTTGTGAATCAAGTCAATTTGTTGGTTGTTTGGTGCCTGGTGAGTGAGCGACACGTTGGTGGAGGCCAGGGATAAGAGCCAGCACATCGTCAGCAAAGGTAAGTGACTGTAGTGTCAATAATTTGTAGTGAAATTTTAACGTTGTAGCGCCAGGTCCAGCGGGTGTGGACTGTTGAAAGCTTATGTGTATTTGCAGGTCATATCGAGAGTTTCTTTCGTGGGGAATCCTAATTATAAATGCTGCATTGATGGGCTTGTGTTGAACATAAGTTTGTCAGAGACAGTGACATTTTGTGTGTATTAAAATATGCTTTATTTGAGCAGAGTTGGGGTGCCAGTTTCAGAAAGATGTATGCTTACATGCAATTGAGGGAAATTTGATTAGCCGGCTGTTACCTAGTTTCACTTTTAATACGAAACATCTGAACCTCTGAGCTATAGTTTAACAGAAATGGAAACTACACGCCAGATTTGTTGTGGCTTTGAAATAAGAACATTTAATTTTCTCTTCCCTTATTTAATTGCGGCCACAAGCTTGGTAGTTAACGTGATGCCAGGAATAGCCTATTTTAAATTGCTGCTTCTATTTCAATTTAAGGTATGGGCATAACATAACTGTCAGTACGGTACTGAAACATAAGAGAGAGCTGTGCAATGAGACGGTCCCAGTTCGATTTTTCACTCTTCTAGGTATTGCCTATGAACTTCATTGTATTATCGAAAATACGTTGATATTTTGTTGGTCATATTTATCATGTGCTATTAATGCACTGCTTTCGTACTGGCGTATTTTGCCATATATATATATATATATATGAAAGGGGTTCGTGGACTATTTCAAATTTTGTCTCCATTAACAGTTGCACTAACGGACGCAACAAGAGGAACTGTGGGTTGTGATTTGCGAATCTATTCGATAACATGTGTTGCAGACTGTAAACGAAATAACTCTGCTGCGTGTAATAATGTGCAAACAGAAGAAATAATATCGCTTTGTAGTTTGATAAGTGGACGACCTGAAAGTGATGGGAGATAAAAGCTGTAATGGAATTGTTGTTGTTCTTTTCCGGTCAACATAACTTTCATTTACTTACGACGACGCCGCTGGTAGCACCTCGTTCGTCCCTTTGAGGCCGTCTAGAAAGGTAAGGCGAGCGAAAGACCCCGAAGTCTTATTTATTTCGCGATAAGGAATATTTCATTTGTAGCGTTTGAGTGTGCATCGCGTGAAATGCTTTGAGTGGACGCATAATGTGACCCATTCGCCCTTAAATGGCGTTTCAGTTCGCGAAATTATTTAAATAATTTTAGTGCATCACCAAATATTATTCGGGTGATAAAATAAAGAAGAATGAGGTGGGCGGGGCATGTAGCACGTATGGGTGAGGGGAGAGGTGCATACAGGGTTTTGGTGGGGAGACCTGAGGGAAGGAGACAACTTGGAAGACCCAGGCGTAGATGGGAGGATAATATTAAAATGGGTCTCTAAGAAGTGGGTTGGGGGGGGGGCATGGACTGGATTGATATGGCTCAGGATAGGGACAGGTGGCGGGCTGTTGTGAGTGCGGTAATGAACCTTCGAGTTCCATAAAACGCGGGGAATTTCTTGGCTAGCTGAGGAACTGTTAGCTTCTCAAGAAGGACTCTGCTTCATGGAGTTAGTTAGTGTAATTCTCTACTGGGGTCAACCCTAAAAGATTTGGGGTAAATCTGATATTCGTCCAATAATAACCTCCACTTTATATAAAGGTAGATTCGATCTAAGGTGTAGCACATTTTGTATTTTTTATATTTTATATTTATTATATTTTATTTAAAATAGGTGTAGCATATGTATAATTTTCCCTTTGTATCGTACTGTATGATGGATCTTTTATGGGTTAGCCGAAACACGTTGTTTAATAAATTTCAGCTTAATTAATATAAGGAGATTATTTTGACTCCTTACCTTTGTATATTGATATCACAATGGGATGTCACACTTAAAAGCACATAAACTAGTCTGTTTTCTGTCTGTCTGTCCATCTGCATGTAGCCTAACAACAGGTGAGTCGCAAGCAAGGTTTCATGAAATCACAACACTCAGTCCAACAAAATGCTCTATATTGTTTCCAGATATTTTATATTACAATATCTTGTTGATGAATCCTACATGTTTCGGTCCCTCATGGGATCATCATCAGGGATTCCTATCAAAGTACTACTTCACAAACTGAACTAGCAATCCATGTACATATTAAAAATATATAAAAAGTCAATGAGTCAAGATGTAGGCGTTGTGTAATGAATCCTGGTATACTGTGTTGTGGAGACTGTCTGCTTATGTAAGGAAGGATAAGACAGTACTGAGTATTGTGATTTGATTATCGACAATGCACGGTATGAACAGTATAAAACGATATAAATTTTCATGAAAAGTTGTACTGGAGATTTATACTAGGGCTGAAAATGGGAATGGACTTGGGTAGAGGTAGTCTGGTTAGTTCCAGAGCTTCATGTGAAACGTTTCTAAATTGCTTATAAAAATTAAATTCCTACATCACAGAGAACGCAGTCCGTGCCAGTTACAAACACCAATTAGTTAATGCTGTTTAGGAAATAATCGTGTTTACATTGAAAATCATAATAAACACAAAGTACAGTCTTTAGGCAAAACGCAGAGTATGTTACCTTCCAGCAGGTGGTACAGAAACGCCTCACTAGGCTGTAAGAAGTTATTACTGGCCGTTCCCTACAACAAGAAATGAGCGACGACATATTGTCCACGAATCTGCATTATAATAATTCCATTTCCAATATGAGTTTATCGTTCCCCGGGCTTTTTAGCTGATAGTTTATCGCTTTTTTAGTTCTGCTAGGTCATGTGCTTCCCTCAGATTTGCTAAGACCTGTCACATTGCAGTTTTGGTTAAAATCAGACAAAAGTAACACTGTGTGAGGACCTGTACCCGTTTCTGTGCGCGCATATCGATAGCATATCGATCGCAACTCATTAAATATTTACCGGGGTGAAGAATGTTTTAAACAGAAGTTGTAGAGGAAAACGAGGCAGATATTTTATGTCCAATACGCTTTTTGACGTAAAACGTCTTACATTTCGGTACACTAAGGTGGGTCACCTCGGCGCTCGCGGTGTCAGACTTTCCCGTTACCTACGTTTCTTCACAGTGCTCCGCGCCTACTTCGATTACAGCAGTGAACGATACATAGTTTGAAAGGTAAGGAATATGCCTACACGCTAAAAAGAGAATCATCGAAAAATCTTGATATCTGCCAAAATGGCGGCCATGTCAAAATCACCTACGATTTTCACACTCTCACCATCTAACGTCTTACATTTCGGTACACATAGGTGGGTCACCTCGGCGCTGTTTTTTACAGGTTCACCATGCCGAGACTAACTGACGCACAAAACCATGAAAACTACCGAAAACGGAAGAAGGAGGCAGAGGAGGGTTCACAGAGGCCGAAAAAAATTTCTGAAAAAATATAAACTCCAATACAGTCAACTTCTTTCTTTCGTTCTTTCTTTCTTTCTTTCTTTCTTTCTTTCTTTCTTTCTTTCTTTCGCCCTTCCCTCACTGAAGCAGCTAAAACATTTTAACACCCGCAAAAAAAGATCGCCAACATTCAACTTGTCGGCGTGACGTTTTACGTACAATTTGCGGTTCAGTCGTAGCTTGAAACACCGAATAATTTTTTCCCGTAAATTTTGGTTTTTTAAAATCTTCATTAAATGAAAGGATTTTTTTTGTTCCCTAATCTTGTGACTCGTGAACACTTGGGCTGATATTATGAAGGAGGTCCTTGTACAGATTGTTGAACCGTTTAACTTTTTATGAAGATCTGTGCCGTAGAAGTACTCCTGTATGTAATTGTGCAAGTGCAGATTTGTATGGCATATATTTGGGGGAAAAATTTAGTTTCTACCTAATCCATTTGCTGAGGATAAAATAGCAGCACCAGATAATAATCGTTGTGTTTTACGAGGCCATGTAGTGAAATGACATTATTCTTACTAAAATATCAATCTAACTTTGCAAAATCTAAAAGAATGCCCCGGCGAAGATTCAAAACGCGATTTCCATGATACTATCAGTTGAACATAATTCATATTCTGGCTTATGACACCGTCTGGTAGGGCCATAATATAGGGTGTTTTTTTCCGCTTGACCGATAAGCGCCTGCCCAACGCTTCTTCAGCTTTGCGTCGTACGCCGCATGTCGGGGAGGTTTAACAGTCGATGGCGGGAGCTAGACAAACGATCGCAGTGATAACAACTTTTAGAAAGTCTAATAATAACTCACTAGAGCGTCGGGCTGGCGCTTATCGGTCAAGTAGGAAAGAACCCTTTATGTACGTCTCTCACCTACCAGACTGTAAGGTGTCATAACCCAGAATGCCGTATTGTGAATCCTGAGCGCCGTGAAAACTCCAAATCTGACAACTGAACACGAGTGCGCGAAAAATTATAGGCGTATGCAGGGTGTGTTTTTAGTGTGTCCCTGAGCACCGCAGCTATCAAGGAATGTCCCGGCAGATTCAGGCTTTCTATGCGATAAAGCTGCCATGCTCGGGGACACGATAAAAGGATCACTCCTTGCATGTATCTGTACGAATTATTGTGTTGCCTGTAGACACAAAATAGTAATTTTTCACTGAGCCGTTTTTCGGTGCTTTCGAAAAGCCTGTATTAAATATAGTCACTAATACAACGTGAATACGTTTGTGTGATTTCAGGCTTCCGCCGCGGTGAAAATGAGATCTGCGCTCTTTTGGGATTTTACGCAGCGTAGAATGGTAGTTTCTTACCGACGTTTTGGGACAACCTAGCGGTCCCATTTTCAAGGGTCAAGCAGACCAAGAATGCCGTACCTAAGTGTTGCTGACCCTTGAGGGTGGGACCGATAGGTTGTCTCGAAACGTCGGTAAGAAACTACCATTCTACGATATGTAAAATTCCAAAAGAGTGCATGGGTTTGTTATTTTTTCGTCGACAGTTTTTTCGTATGAATGAATATGGTAAAGACAGGGCTGGTACATGCAGCACGGCGTGCTTTTAGCACGCTTTCGGCCGTGTTGTGTTTGTTGCGAACAAAGTGGACACATTGAAAATGCTCGCATTTGTGATTGTTTTGTTTGAAATGGCCAGTTTCACGCTATTGATATGAGAGCACAAAACAATAGCTTCAGTGAATTGAAATCCTCCAAAGGCCATAACATGCGGACGCACCACAGTTGTTACGTCACGTATGAACTTTCTAACTTCTTATATTTTGAACCATGGAGTTTCTTTTAACCACAGTTGTGTCACGACGCAAAGTCAGTATGTTGACAAAGTGTCTTTAATAAGCAAAGCGCGGCTGTTTCTCGCCTCTCGGCGCAGCGCACTTGACAGTAGATTGAGTTAGTTGATCTGTGTGTGTCGTGTCGCCTAGCCTTCCAGTTCCTTGAGCGAAGGTGGTGTCTCCTGCCGGGCACGTGGCACAACTGCGGGAAGAGAATACGTGCTAATATGTACATTTCAGAACACCGTCATGCACCACACAATTTACAACTCTTAAGGTTACTAGTTTCGTCTTTCCATTAAGCCATCAAACCTAGGCAATATAAGAGCCATATTTGTGTATATCTTTGGGTTTAATAACTGACCTAGTTTAACCACTTTTGATAGGGCTTCGGGAATATATTTTGAAAACCAAGGAGGTACGAACTCCACTAAAGGTTAAGAACCACTTACCTACGCAAATGCTGCGGAAATATCTCGATTAGACCATTTCCGCGTGTTCCAAATTCTTCACGGTTCATCACTGACCTGTCCTGCCATCTGGGACTCTTAAGAGCGCGCCGTAGAATAACCACAACAACATTTAAGTTAGGCCCAAGACAAGAAGCTTGCAGTTGTCATTAAAGCCGTATATCCAGCTGCAGAAAGCGCCGATCAATAGGGCGCTGGTGCGGTGTGCCCGCCATGCTTTATTCATGTCGCTCGAGACAGTATCGACTTGAATATCGATAGCACTCGCAACGACGCTGCGCCATCTGCTGAGGATAGAATTGAAGAACCGTTGTCTGGTCCAAGGACCTCCCGTCAATTAACATGTATAGGTACTACAGAGAGCTGTTAAATATGCGAGACCTGCCCTGAAGATGGCGGTAGAAAATTCCTCCGAAACAGAAATAAATTTATAAAAGACCGATGGCGTCATATGACGCGAACGAGTATGTTCAGCCATGAATGCAGTTCATGAAGCAGAGTTCGTCTTCAGGAGTTAGAAGTTGACGAAAACCCGCCCCTGGACCACATCCAAACCCAGATGAGTTCACTCACAGCTATTTAAATGTAATTCCATCTCGCTTAGAGCTGCCCTTCAGGCTGTGCCACTGAAACACTGTATGCATTGCTCATAGTTTTGAATTCAAAGTTAACGTGCCATGTTTTTTGAATAATTGATTTTTGGGCTATTTAACCACTTTATTTTAACTTAACAGAATATATTTATTACATTAACCAACTAAACTAAACTAACTAACTAACTCCATGCAGCAGAGTCCTTCTTGAGAAGCTAGCAGGTTGTCAGCTAGTCAAGAAATTCCCCGCGTTTTATGGAACCCGAAGGTTCATTACCGCACTTACAAGAGCCCGCCACCTGTCCCTATCCTGAGTCATATCAATCCAGTCCATGCCTCCCCCCCCATCCCACTTCTTGAAGATCCATTTTAATATTATCCTCCCATCTACGCCTGTGTCTTCCAAGTGGTCTCCTTCCCTCAGGTCTCCCCACCAAAATCCTGTATTCACCTCTCCCCTCACCCATACATACTACATGCCCCGCCCACCTCATTCTTCTTTATTTGATCACCCGAATAATATTTGGTGATGAGTACAAATCATTAAGTTCCTCGTTATGTAGTCTTCTCCACTCCCCTGTTACCTCGTCCCTCTTAGGCCCAAATATCCTCCTCAGCACCCTATTCTCGAACACCCTCAGCCTATGTTCTTCCCTCAGTGTGAGAGACCAAGTCTCACACCCATACAAAACAACAGGCAAAATTATAGTTAAGTATAAAACTCCTATCAAACTCCTACATGTTTCGGCACCGAGGTGCCATCATTGACTAGGTTAAGCGTGCTGGCCTTTACGCCTTTGTTCAGAATGACTGCCTGATGAAGACACCTCAGTGCCGAAACATGTAGGAGTTTTATAGGAATTTTGTACTTCTGGATGTATTTTGTTAAGTGCATAAGTTGGTTGATGTATTAAGTATAAGAATATGCACGGTATGAGTTACATAAAAATTAACAGAATATGTCTTGTCATCTGTGTTGAATACGTAAACATTTTGAAAGGAATCGCCGTGGCCTGTTTGAAAGTACTGGAAAATCTGGGGGAAGCTGTTCAAATCCCGAGTATGTATTAGAATGCCCTGCAGTCATCTCTGGAACACAAGCTTGACGTTACGTGCCTTATTACGACGCGCCCTGGTGGCACGTTGCAAGCTGTTGTGTCGTGATGACGCAGTCCGCTCTGCTGTACGTACTGTCAGATGTTAGAAGTCGCTACTTCCCTAAGAACGACTGACAGAAATGCGAGGTTTGAGGGTTAGATTTCAGTTTTCTGGGTTATGACGCCGCGTGGATTGGTATATAGGTACACATGTTTCGGAGGAGCTTGCTGCCCACGTCTTCAGGGTATTTCAATTGGCGTTATATCCTAGACTGTAAGACAGATATCTTAATTCACATAATTTTTTACAGTCCGTATGATAGAGAGCACTGCCTAGTGGCTAATAAACTGTATTCGGGTTTCGAGAAAAGGGCGCTAAAGAGAATAAGTGGTCTTTTGAGGCGGAGGGGGGGGGGGCGTTAAGTGACAGGAGGATGATGGAAGTTGCGTAAAGATAAACTTCATGTGTTGTTTTGCAGTGTGTACTATTCGCCAGATATAAGGTCGTTATTTTATCTGACAACTGTCGGTTACCGCTTCTTGTCTGCTTGTTTATCGTATTAATGTAGCCTATTCTTCCGACGCCCTACACACGCGGCGGAGTAATGGTGCTAAGAAACATACGATAGTTGTCAGATAAAATAATGATCCTGTGTTATGAGGGCGATCAAAACAGGGGGGATGAGATAGACGAAGCGTGTGGCACCCGTGATAGAAAATACATTTTGGCAGGAAAATGTGCAGGAAAAATACCACTAAGTCTTGGGCGTATAAGGGAGGATAATATTAAAGCGGATCTTAAGGAAATTGGATGAGAGTTTTGTACTGGTAGGGGTTCGTGGTAGAGGCCAATGGTGGGCTGTTTTGAGAACGGTAACGAACATTCGGGTTCCACGAAGTACGGGGGAATTCCTGATTCCTAAGTTCTCAAGAAGTTCTGTGCTCCATGCAGCTAGTATTTGAAGTAGGTTGTGTAATAAGTTCTGTCAAGAATGACAGAACTATGAATGCAACCATAACTGTCCACCCCGACACTTGTCATAATTGAGGGATGAGTCTATGGCTGTGGAAATGCACCCTGTAATTGGCACATTGTCCATCCGGTGTGTGATGCATGAGTGGGTAGGAATAATTGGTGAAATGATAATTGGTAGGGGAAAATTGAAGTATTCGGACAGAAACCTGTCTCAGTGTCAGCTTCTTCATCACAGATCTCTGGGATAGAACCTGGACCTCTGCACTGAGAGGACGGCGACAAAGATCCTGAAATATGGCGCGAGCAGCAACTGAAATAACACATTCAGCTTTTTTTAATCAACACTATTGTAAATCAATGTGCTTTGTTTTTCGATGATGGCGGACGATGCGGCCATTTTGCAGTGTCTGCGTGACCCACTGTGTTTCGCGTAGCCTTTGCTTGAAACGCTGGCTCCCATAGTCAATAATCTATTTCAATTTGGGCTCTACAACACGCGAGCGAAAATTTTTTTCTGTCAATATTGTTCCAATCATTTAAATTAAGTTCTGAAACAGATGTTCAACAAATTGCACATGTTCTACACCGTGACATAGGGAACAGGCCTTACCAGAGTGTTTTTCACTTTTTGAATATCATATGCTTTCACGGTACACGTGTAAATGTAATTTTATTTAAGCCCATAGGGAAATGTATGGTTTTTGCCTCGCCGATTTTCGCGACACTTATAGATGCTGAACCTAATTGCTTGCAGATTGGTTTATACCGAATTTGACCATAATTGGACAATTAATGTGGGAAGTTTTTTTTTCCCCTATGGCTCGACAGCCCTTAGGGGGCCTAGGCCTCGTCATTGTACGACGCTTCACGATCACACATTTAGACACACCACACTCGGTAGGACTCCTCTGGACGAGTGACCAGCCCGTCGCAAAGACAACACACAACACTCACAAGAGACAGACATCCATGCCCCCGGCGGGATTTTTTTTTTTGCCTGTCCGGGGTTTTTTCCCTTTGATCCATATTTGTACTGTTTAAATCCTTTCGTCCTTCATGTCACTTTACGTTCCATATTACCGTCCTTACAAGAAACACAACACAAACATCCATGCCCCCGGTGGGATTCGAACCCACGATCCTAGTAAGCGAGCGGCCGCAGACCCACGCCTTAGACCGCACGGCCACTGGGATCGGCTAATGTGGGAAGTACAGATATGAATTCCTTTTCGCCCCCGAAGTATGGCTTTTACTGCGCCGAATTTCACGAAAAATAAAAACACTGGACACATTTTTGTTGACATCGTCTCTACCGAACTTTGTCCAAATCGGACAAACATATAGAAGACACGGACCACATTTCATTTATGCCCTTACGTGAACTGTGCCTTTCACTGCACCGATTTTCACGAAATTCACACTGGCGGTCTTCTGTAACGACTTTTATCCAAATGGGACGAAATGGTAGAAAATGCGGGCAAATTCCATTTACGCTGTTAATTAAGGTATGGCTTCCACTATGCCGGTTGTTGAAAAATACGTTAGCTGAGCGGTATCATGTGGAGGTGTTCTGTTCTGGACTTCACCCAAATCGTTCAAGAAATGTGGAAAGTACGGGTAGAAATTTATTTGCACCCTCAAGTGAAGTCCGACTCAATGAGCCAATTTTCATGAAACTTAGGCTCGCTCAGGTTTTTGTAAATAACTCCTCTACTACATATTTCAAACTTGTCCATTCCGTGCATTTATAGATCAATGTATTCAATTTACTGTACCAACCAAACGCACAATATCAGTTACATATGAGTGTTAAACACGTAGCTACGACATGTTTCGGTACAAACGTACCAACTTCAGACAGCGCAATATGCCATGTTTAAAGCCAACTGCCAGTGACAAGCTATCATTTACAAGGTTCCGCAGTCTGCAGTAGGCTGCGTTGTTGATGTCATTTGTGTATAAAGGTACAACTGGTACTGTTTTTGAAAAAACTTATGGTTAAAATACGGTTAAAACATTTCTTACATAATAAATATGATTTATACAAATTAAAATTATTGTTGCAGCTGGTAGTGGAAAGTTCTAGTTTGTGGCATTATATGTTGAGGTCTGTAGTGCGTATCTCAGTGCAAGGTGGATCGGGTCACTGTGTTTATGCTGTGTCGTGTATTGGAGCCAGCAGCATACTTCCTGAAGGTCAAAGGTAACACTCAACAAAGTAGAAACACTAAACTTGCAGTAAAAAGATAGGATGAAATAAAGAAATTAAATTTCTGTACAAAATATAAACTCATATTTATTATGTAAGAAATGTTTTAATCATATTTTAACCATAAGTTTTTAAAAACAGTACCAGTTGTACCTTTATACACAAATGACATCAACAACGCAGCCTACTGCAGACTGTGGAACCGTGTAAATGATAGCTTGTCACTGGCAGTTGGTTTTAAACATGACATATTGCGCTCCCTGAAGTTGGTACGTTTATACCGAAACATGTCGTAGCTACGTGTTTAACACTGATATGTAACTGACATTGTGCGTTTGGTTGGTACAGTAAATTGTGAATATATTGATCCTGTACCAAACTTCATGAAAATCCAATAAACTGGTTAGTCGCTGATATTGCGTCACAGGCGAACAGACGGACGTTGCGGTTTCATCGTAACACGCTCTTTTACTTTACTTCGTAAAGGACAGCTAAAAAGGCATTGGAATGCTTCCCATTCTACTGTTTTTAATCGATTTTATGGTTCACTGATCACTGCGTAAAACCCGAAGGTTGGTACGGCCTGACAACCAGCTTCTGCGACTTTGTAGCGTCACGTGGACAGGACCTCAATTTAAGGTCACATTCTGGGTTCGTGCCTGTGATAATGAGGATATTAATACTATAATCGGTCCACTTGCGTTAATAAACAACTTGGGGATGGCGTCAGCAATAGAAACACCGTAATGACACATTACTGCTTTATTATTTTAGTTCATGATCCACAGTAATAAACATGTTTGCAATGCGCCAAGGCAATTGGGATCGAATTTCTCACGAAAAATGTCCCTTTTATCGTGTCCCTGGTCATGGCAGAGTTGTCGCATAGGAAGCGTGCATCCGCCGGGACATGGCGTATATCTGCCGTGCTTGGAGACGCGGTAAATTGGGGCCATTCGGCACGAAAATGGTAAAAATGTGAAATATTTTGCTCTTAATTTGTCTGACACGATTTAAACATTACGTTTGTGATCCGGTTGATATTTTAAAGAAATGAGCCCAAACGTTGAACCTAAAATGGTAATTCGGAGTGACTCGATAGCAATATTGTTACGAAACTTCGGAGTGGAACGTCAGCAGCATTGTTATGACATTCTATCACTGTGGTAGTTGGAGTAGCTCAGTCGGTATAGTGACTAGGCTACGTGCTGGACAGTCCGGGGTTCGAATCCCCATAGGGGCAAGAGATTCTTCTCTTTCTCGAAACGTCGAGACCGGTTCAGAGGCCCACCAAGCCTCCTATTCAGTGAGTGCTGGTGTTCTTTCCTGGGGGTAAAGCGGCCGGGGCGTGAAGTTAACCACTCACCTCCATTTAGTGCCAAGGTTAAGAATGAGTGGAGCTATAACTCTACTCCCCTTAAGTGCTTTCGTGGCGTGTAAAGGGAAAACCTTTACCTTTTACTTTATCAGTATCTTTATGAAAGTTCGGAATCACACGTTACCATTGTTGTTATGAAGCTGTTGACTAAATTTAGTAGGGAAGAAATCATTAGAGAGTCACGGGCCTAGATGAATCTTAGCAATAGGTCTGTAGGGTGCGACGGCGAGGTAGGGATGGGGCCGATTTGCTGCTTCTGTGAATACAGTAATGAAAATGCTGGTTGAATAAAACGCTTCTAGTTCTAAGTATACTCGTATGTATTTTAGGTTGCAGTGGTAACTACAGTCGATCTCGGTCATAACGTCTTGATAGGGACTGAATCTTTTGTGTCGTTATAAACGAGTATTGTTATAACCGAGGAGTATAATGTTATGGTTAACAGCGAGGAATTAATTGGTACCACAGAATATCTGACGCTGTAGACGAGGTGTCGTATAAAACGGTGTCGTTATAACCGGGTTCGACTGTATATATACCACTTGCTTTTAGGTGCATATCTCAGCATTTTGCCCACAAAGTGTATCTAAGTATGATTCTCACAATAAATAGCTATTCTGTCTGTAAGCGGCATTAACCAGCAAGTTTCTGTACTGGGGACGCAATGGTTTTCAGTGAGTCACGAACTGAATTTTTAAATATTATTTAGATAACTTAAGGCAACTTAGTTGCATGCGGTTTAGTCGCATTTGTGTGTTTATATTAGTAAGTAAAATTGAAATTGGCCCTTATGCACGCATGAAGGCGTATGGTGGGAGAGGAGTGGTAGCTCTACTCATTCGTAACATAGGCACTAGATGGAGGTGAGTGGTCAGCTTCACACGCCGGTCGCTTTATTCCCGGGGAAAGAGCTTCTGATATCCATCGGTTCGGACTCTTGAGTTGGTGTCAGAGCCGATCTGGGAGCTGCTGGAAATCGAACCACGGCTCCTTGGCAGTCCAGTCCATAGCCTAAAGACGCGCGCTTGTGTGTGTGTTGATAAATAAAAAATTGTCGAATATGTTTCGGTTTTGTGGCTTCCGAGCTAGCTGAAGGGACTTTTATATGTGCTGGGCTAGCTAGAGTGACATTGTGTAGCTGCTGGGCTAGCTAGAGGGACGTTGTGTAGCTGCTGGGCTAGCTAGAGGGACTTTTTTGCTGCTGGGCTAGCTAAAGGGACATTGTGTAGCTGCTGGGCTAACTAGAGGGACGTTGTGTAGCTGCTGGGCTAGCTAGAGGGACATTGTGTAGCTGCTGGGCTAACTAGAGGGACGTTGTGTAGCTGCTGGGCTAGCTAGAGGGACATTGTGTAGCTGCTGGGCTAACTAGAGGGACGTTGTGTAGCTGCTGGGCTAGCTAGAGGGACATTGTGTAGCTGCTGGGCTAGCTAGAGGGACATTTTGTAGCTACTGGTCTAACGTAATGAATATTCTAGTTGCTGGGCTAGCTAAAGGGACTTTTGTGGCTGCTGGACTATCTAAAGTGACCTTTGTAGCTGCTGGGCTAACTTAAGGGAAATTTGTAGCTGCTGGGCTAAATTGAGGGACTTTTGTTGCTGCTGTGTTAGCTAAAGGTATATTTTTTAGTTGCTGGACTAGCTAAAGTGACGTTTTGTAGCTGATGGGCTAACTTAGGGGACATTTTTGGCTGCTGAGCTAGCTAGAGGGACATTTTGTAGCTACTGGGCTAGCTAGAGGGACATTTTGTAGCTGCTGGGCTAGCTAGAGGGACATTTTGTAGCTGCTGGGCAAGCTAGAGGGACATTTTGTAGCTGATGGGCTAGCTAGAGGGACATTTTGTAGCTGCTGGGCTAGCTGGAGGGACATTTGGTAGCTTTTGGGCTAGCTAGAGGGACATTTTGTAGTTGCTGGGCTAGCTAGAGGGACCTTTTTTAGCTGCTGGGCTAGCTAGAGGGACATTTTGTAGCTGCTGGGCTAGCTAGAGAGACATTTCACGATGCTGTTATTTTCGGTCTGTATGGAAGGGCAGTTACTGCCGAGGGGCAGGGATCAAGTTGTAAGCCGAGGAACTCTTCTCGATGTTCCACGAGCGTCACTTCTGTACTGTAGTCAGCACACCAGTAGTTACTGTGTGCCTGTAGTCAGCACACCAGTAGTTACTGTGTGCCTGATCGGATCCTTATTAACCAGTTGCAGTCGAGCGCCTATATTCTTCTTAAAATGAGAAATGTTTCGGACAAAAGTTGTAGAGGAAATAAAAACACATTTTATGTTCAATAAGTCATTTCCAAAAGTCGTGCCGTTTATAAGATAATGTGGAAAAATACGGTAGAGCCAGACAGGTCACAGATGACAATATAATACGGCGCATGCGCTTGGCGTGCTTGATAACTAAGGCTACAGACACACACTCAGAGTATGTAATACTTATTGCTGTTCCAAGGCAGCAATGGTTACGCGAACGCGCCGTAATATTACATTTATACGTACATTGCCTGTCTTGTTTAATTTATTAAGACCTTCCCGATTACCGTGTGCGACTTAGTGACAGTTTAAGATAACTGTATTGCTATTTGTACTGCTCCCTCTAAAGCATAGTGGTTAAGATATATATTATATATTCTGTGTTATATAATATATAATATTGTACATAATATATTAACCACTGTGCTTTAGAGGGTGCTTTAACATGTGAAAACGCAGCATTTTCCCCAACCAGTGTATTTTTGTTTCTTATGGTTTTTTAAAAAACAGCGTGTGTTTTCCTAAATAGCAGCTAGTTGGTTTCTTTAATGGAAAGTCCTTGAATGTGGGATATATGTATTACGAAATTTGTAGCCACACTGGGCATCATCTACCAACAGCCACATAGACACACACACATGCACACAAACACATGTATTCATGAATTTTCCGGAAGCCCAATCCGAGGTGCGATGCCACTTTGCTGTCGTTTTCAATACTGTATCCGGACCTGCACTGAGAGGGTGTCAGCACTTAACGCCATGCCTGTTGTGACAGTTATAAATAGCAGTTACAAACTGTGTCTTTACTGCACCCTCCTACCCTTCGTCGCGGCGCCGGCTTGTCTTGGCGTCGCGTGACGTAAACTGCACAACAGTAACGAAATGGATGGATGGATGCAGTGTGATGCTCAGCTGTTTCCTTGACCTGCATCAAACAAATTGATTGATCCGTTTGTCGGCGCCGTTGTTTGGATGGTTTCACTTTGACGGTCCCATCCCATCCCAAATGCTGTGTGTGACGTGACGTAATGTGACGCTGCCAGAAGATGGAGACACACGTTCTGGATACGTTGTCATGAAACGTCGGTAAATAATTACCACACGACGCCGTGTAATAACCCAGAAGACCACAGATTTCACGTTCTGGATAATTTGCAGGTAGTCAGAAGATGGAGACACTAATTTTGGATGATTTTCAGGTACCCAGAAGATGGAGACACTCATTTTGGATGATTTGCAGCTACCCAGAAGATGAAGACACTCGATTTGGATGATTTACAGGTACCCACAAGATGGAGACACTCGCGGATGATTTGCAGGTACCCAGAAGATGACACTCGTTTTGGATGATTTGCAGGTACCCAGAAGATGGAGACACTCGTTTTGGATGATTTGCAGGTATCCATAAAATGGAGACACTCGTTTTGGATGATTTGCAGGTATCCAGAAAATGGAGACGCTCGTCTTGGATGATTTGCAGGTATCCAGAAAATGGAGACGCTCGTCTTGGATGATTTACAGGTACACAGAAGATGGAGACACTCGTTTTGGATGGCTTGCAGGTAGTCAGAAGACGGAGATACTTCTTATGTATGATTTGCAGATCGTCAGAAGATGGAGACACTCGTTGTGGACGATTTGCAGGTTTCGGAGAGGCTTAGGAAATTTGGTAGGAGATACATCTGGTGTGTTTGTTGTAACGCGGATTTTTTAACAAGCCTGCATATGATGTACTCTGTAACGTAGTGCATAGTCATTCCGAAGGCTTTCTTTACATTCCAAATATACGGTTTTACGGTACGGACATAAATGTAATAACGTTACTGCCGTAAGAAAAATACAGCCTTCCCTGTACCAATTTTCACGAAAATCACAAATGTTCAACAGCATTACCTTTAGCTGACTTATACCGAACTGTATTAAACTGTGTTAAAATAACCCGTCAAATTACAACTAAATTTTATTGTCAGTACTTATTGTTCATTAAAACGTGTTTTGACCGACTTGGCCCTCTTCAGGTAAGTACAAAATTATTAAAATACTTGGCAGATTAATTGCAACATAAAGTTCTATAAAAATGAGATCTTATTTTTACATAAAGGGTAATAATTCTAAAGGAAGGATTCATTTTTTTTATGTAAGTTTGAAGTCGTATATATTCTAGTTATCCCAAAAGCCTGTAAGAATTTCCTTGAAACATCTTTCACCTAATTTAATAGTACAGGTTTATTCAAAATGATTGTCGGGGTTTTAACAACTTGTCATACACAATACACTTGAGATAGCAGTATATGTATTCTTTTATTTAGTAGAACAACACTCCAAGTTTTTGTGACATACCTTACAGGTGCTCTATATGTGCACCCTTTGTGATTCTACAAACATCAACACGATAATCGAGTTCGTTCCAAACTTTTTCTAGCATGTCAGCGGTGATGGTTTCAATGGCGGTTCTGATTCGTACCTTCAGTTCCGGGATACTTGCTGGAAGAGGAGGAACATAAACCTGATCCTTGACGTAACCCCATACACAGAAATGACATGGGGTTGCATCTGGAGAACGAGGTGGCCAAGTTGTTAAAACCCCGACAATCATTTTGAATAACCCTGTATTTTACGCTGAGCATTTAATTATGGTACATAATTTTACTTTTTTTTTAACGTTTTGTAGAGTAGTTTCATGGGTTTCAGCTTTTTATTTCTTGAGTGTAGACTAGTTGAAAGTTTCAGTCTTATAGAAAATCTGTAGAGCGAATTTTACCCAAATCGGATAATAAATATGGAAAATAGAGGTAGAAATGCATTGGTGCTCTTTAAGTAAAATATGGCTTATACTGCGACGATTTTCACGAAAATTACCTTTACTGAACGGCATTACCTGGAGGTCTAATATAGAGAATTTTATCCAAAGCGGCAGAAACGTGTAGAAAATGCGGACAGATTTTCATTTACCCCCTGAAGTCCTGTATCGACTTTCACAAAACTGACATTTGCTTGGTGGAGTTACTGGAGATCTTCTATACCGAATTTTGCTCAGATCGGTAGAGAATTATGAATATTACTGGTGGACAATAGTTTACGCCTGTAAGTTAAGTATGACTCTCACTACGTCTATTTTAACCAAGTCACGCTATTTTTCTGCCCCGAAGATGGAAGTAGCTGTTTCTCCGAAAGGTTAGTAGGCCTACTTGTCTATCTGGAAATCGCTGTCGGTTTTCCCTAGTACAAGTAGTATGCGTTTTGAAGTTGCGCAAGTAGTCAAAATCGTCAGGACCCGGCCCCGGGCCAGTTTTATTTGACGCTATTTGAATTTTTTAAATCGCAGGTCATTTTATCTATGTCTCAGTCTGTGTTAACACCGGGATGTTACAGACCTCACATTTTTCCATACATTTGCATCGGTCTCTATGCTCACCCATCCACACACATATGGCCCTAATAATGCTACATTACTAACACAATCATACTTCTTCTGTTCATCAAAATCTAGATATCTCGTTCTATTCTCCTGTAACCTCATATAACTCACATTTTCCATACATTTACACCAGTCTATCTCCTCACTCATCCACACACATACTGTCCTAATAATGCTACACTACTAACACAATCATACCTCTTCTGTTCATAAGACTATAGGCATCTCGTCCTATTCTCCTGTAACCTCATACAACTCACATTTTCCATACATTTACACCAGTCTATCTCCTCATTCATCCACACACATACTATCCTAATGATGCTACACTACTAACACAATCATACCTCTTCTGTTCATAAGACTCTAGGCATCTCGTTCTATTCTCCTGTAACCTCATATAACTCACATTTTCCATACATTTACATCAGTCTATCTCCTCACTCATCCACACACATACTGTCATAATAACGCTACACTACTAACACAATCATACCTCTTCTGTTCAATACTCTAGGCATCTCGTCCTATTCTCCTGTAACCTCATATAACTCACATTTTCCATACATTTACATCAGTCTATCTCCTCACTCATCCACACACATACTGTCATAATAATGCTACACTACTAACACAATCATACCTCTTCTGTTCATAAGACTCTAGGCATCTCGTCCTATTCTCCTATAACCTCATATAACTCACATTTTCCATACATTTACATCAGTCTATCTCCTCACTCATCCACACACATACTGTCATAATAATGCTACACTACTAACACAATCATACCTCTTCTGTTCATAAGACTCTAGGCATCTCGTCCTATTCTCCTGTAACCTCATATAACTCACATTTTCCATACATTTACATCAGTCTATCTCCTCACTCATCCACACACATACTGTCATAATAATGCTACACTACTAACACAATCATACCTCTTCTGTTCATAAGACTCTAGGCATCTCGTCCTATTCTCCTGTAACCTCATATAACTCACATTTTCCATACATTTACATCAGTCTATCTCCTCACTCATCCACACACATACTGTCATAATAACGCTACACTACTAACACAATCATACCTCTTCTGTTCATAAGACTCTAGGCATCTCGTCCTATTCTCCTGTAACCTCATATAACTCACATTTTCCATACATTTACATCAGTCTATCTCCTCACTCATCCACACACATACTGTCATAATAACGCTACACTACTAACACAATCATACCTCTTCTGTTCATAAGACTCTAGGCATCTCGTCCTATTCTCCTGTAACCTCATATAACTCACATTTTCCATACATTTACATCAGTCTATCTCCTCACTCATCCACACACATACTGTCATAATAATGCTACACTACTAACACAATCATACCTCTTCTGTTCATAAGACTCTAGGCATCTCGTCCTATTCTCCTGTAACCTCATATAACTCACATTTTCCATACATTTACATCAGTCTATCTCCTCACTCATCCACACACATACTGTCATAATAACGCTACACTACTAACACAATCATACCTCTTCTGTTCATAAGACTCTAGGCATCCCGTCCTATTCTCCTGTAACCTCATATAACTCACATTTTCCATACATTTACATCAGTCTATCTCCTCACTCATCCACACACATACTGTCATAATAACGCTACACTACTAACACAATCATACCTCTTCTGTTCATAAGACTCTAGGCATCCCGTCCTATTCTCCTGTAACCTCATATAACTCACATTTTCCATACATTTACATCAGTCTATCTCCTCACTCATCCACACACATACTGTCATAATAATGCTACACTACTAACACAATCATACCTCTTCTGTTCATAAGACTATAGGCATCCCGTCCTATTCTCCTGTAACCTCATATAACTCACATTTTCCATACATTTACATCAGTCTATCTCCTCACTCATCCACACACATACTGTCATAATAATGCTACACTACTAACACAATCATACCTCTTCTGTTCATAAGACTATAGGCATCCCGTCCTATTCTCCTGTAACCTCATATAACTCACATTTTCCATACATTTACATCAGTCTATCTCCTCACTCATCCACACACATACTGTCATAATAACGCTACACTACTAACACAATCATACCTCTTCTGTTCATAAGACTCTAGGCATCCCGTCCTATTCTCCTGTAACCTCATATAACTCACATTTTCCATACATTTACATCAGTCTATCTCCTCACTCATCCACACACATACTGTCATAATAATGCTACACTACTAACACAATCATACCTCTTCTGTTCATAAGACTATAGGCATCCCGTCCTATTCTCCTGTAACCTCATATAACTCACATTTTCCATACATTTACATCAGTCTATCTCCTCACTCATCCACACACATACTGTCATAATAACGCTACACTACTAACACAATCATACCTCTTCTGTTCATAAGACTCTAGGCATCCCGTCCTATTCTCCTGTAACCTCATATAACTCACATTTTCCATACATTTACATCAGTCTATCTCCTCACTCATCCACACACATACTGTCATAATAATGCTACACTACTAACACAATCATACCTCTTCTGTTCATAAGACTCTAGGCATCCCGTCCTATTCTCCTGTAACCTCATATAACTCACATTTTCCATACATTTACATCAGTCTATCTCCTCACTCATCCACACACATACTGTCATAATAATGCTACACTACTAACACAATCATACCTCTTCTGTTCATAAGACTCTAGGCATCCCGTCCTATTCTCCTGTAACCTCATATAACTCACATTTTCCATACATTTACATCAGTCTATCTCCTCACTCATCCACACACATACTGTCATAATAACGCTACACTACTAACACAATCATACCTCTTCTGTTCATAAGACTCTAGGCATCCCGTCCTATTCTCCTGTAACCTCATATAACTCACATTTTCCATACATTTACACCAGTCTATCTCCTCACTCATCCACACACATACTGTCATAATAACGCTACACTACTAACACAATCATACCTCTTCTGTTCATAAGACTATAGGCATCCCGTCCTATTCTCCTGTAACCTCATATAACTCACATTTTCCATACATTTACACCAGTCTATCTCCTCACTCATCCACACACATACTGTCATAATAATGCTACACTACTAACACAATCATACCTCTTCTGCTCATTATTTCCCATGTATATCTGCTTTGTAATAAGTATTTACCAATATTTGTTTCTCTTTTGCATTTAAAAGTTGAAGAAGTTTCTGTATTCTTCATCTTCCTTAATATTGAAACATTTAGGGTGCAAGGGTTCCTCTCTCTTCAAATTTTCCGATCCGATAATTTTAACGATATGTGTATTTGACATCTTCCTCCCCTAAGTATTGGATGTTCCTGAGCCAGTTCAATCCATATTTCCGGAGCTTAACACCTGATGTTCCTAATACATCTTCCCAGTGGTTCCTTTGTTTTGACGTTTTCCGACGAAACTTTTGTAGCTACGGTGTAGGATATGCTTTTGACGTACGCAAATAACACTGTGTATTCCGTTTGACACAACTTATATTCATTATTATTTTTTTCAACACTACATTCTTCCATCAAGCTGATCATCAGCAGGTGTTTGTTTATACAAAAACTTAAAATTGAAGGTAAAAATGTAAAATTTTGTGAGATCTCACAAATCATATAAAATATAAATTACAATCGAGTTGTGTCATTTAACACAAACGGCGTGGTGTATAATTTAGAAGTTAAGATTTAGAAATTAAAATTTGATGATGATCGGCTTGATCGAAACATATAGTGTTTGAAAAAAGAGAAAGAAATAAAGATTGTGTCAGACGCAATACGTAGTGTTATTTATGTAAGTTTATATAGACAACTCGTCGCCCTCGGTGGACTAGTGGTTAGCGTGCTCGCTACTGGACCCAAGGTTCGCGGGTTCAATCCCTGCCGAGGTCGATGGATTTTTAAGGGTGATAAAAATCCGTAGCACAACTTCCTTGGGAGGGGAAGTAAAGCCGTCGGTCCCATGTCGTAGATTTACGGAATGTAAAAGAACCTTACGGGCATGAATAGAGATGTTTCGTAAGCGAAATTCAGCGGCCATGATGGCCATGATGCTAGATGGCTCTGGCAGTCACATCAGGATTGAGTAGTACTTGTGTAGTCAGTGGGCTGGTCACTCACTACACCTATGCACACGACCAAAGAAACCTCCGAAAGGAGGCCCTATGCTCCACAAGGAGCGACAGGATAAATAATAATAATAATAATAATATAGACAACTCTCTTTTCCTTAAGGTCATCCAGTAGCTGCTTACTGGAAATTGAAAGAGGAAGCACTAGATCGCACCCTGTGGAGAACTAGCATTGGAATAGGCTACGGACCTGTCGTATGAATGAATGAATATAGACAACGCGATGGATAGCGTCAAAGTGGTATACTTTTGAGTCTTAACTCTTGCTGTTGTCCGAGCAACTGGGAATCTTAGTGATCTTAACGTGTGTGGCACTGTAAGTCATTATCTTGTTTCTTGTAAAGTAGTTTCATGGAACAGGGAAAGTATTTCAGGTTTCGTGGAATTGTGGACGCATTTAACTGAGAGGGACCTCCCGATCAATACGAGACGTGCAGACAAGAAACCCTTTCTAACGCTATCACGCCTGGTCTGTCTCAGCCCTGCTGTGTGGATTGGAGTTTACATACGAGGTGTGCCCCGGCCCTTTGCTCTTAACCTTTTAAAGCTGAGTGGTAGGTGTGTACGACCTGCCTTAACATTTCAGAAGTTGCATTTTGCTTTTTATGTGTTTCATATGATTTTCACGACAAAGATCAGTTGTTTTCTTAAGGGGGACTGTGCTGTGTGTTAGGTAATTGGTCGCCGGCTTTTTACCGCGGAGGCCTGAGTTCGATCGCATGCTAGTTCATGTGGGATTTATGGTCGACAAAATTGGCACTGGGACAGTTTTTTCTCTAAGTACTTCGGGTTTTCCCTGTTAATGTCATTCCAGCAATGCCCATACACGTTCATTTGGCTTTTATGAATGGTGTATTTTCTTAGCACTTGATAGCGTCATTACACGTGCGCACCCAGATTTTTCATTGGGGTGGGGGTGACGCTGAGGCTATATATAATCTATCTTTAATTTTAAAAGTTGTATTATAAAATCATGTTATAAACTGTAACATAACACTGTTTTCAACTGCATTTATGTACATACAAATATAACTACATGTTCCATGACTCACATAAGTTAAATCACAAGGTCTAATCTTCTTGGTTTTTAAATTCTAATGTACTTTTAATTCTAACGTGCTAACCAATTTCAGTGGCTGATTTCGGCTGAAGGGTAAATCGCGTAAAATGTTTAATATCGTGGTGTCTACAAAAATCTATGTTTTTCAAATTTCGGTTTGGGGAAGGGGCCGCAACCCGTAGCTTCTCCTTTTGGTTACGCTCCTGCATCCTTAAATAACAGATTTTTGTAAACAGATTTAAACGGCTGTTCTTTGTAAAGGACACTATGTTTTCTGTGAATCGGAACTGCACTTATACATGTCGTATAGATTTAAAATAGGCTTGAAAGTGTTAGAAAGATTTCCGTCCAGACTTTGGCAAATTGTGTCTTATATCGCTTCGATCACGACCCGTAACTTGATTTTTGCTTGATATTACCGTTATCAGACTGCTTGTTATTACCGTTATCAGACTGCTTGTTATTACCGTTATCAGACTGCTTGTTATTACCGTTATCAGACTGCTTCTTCGTTAAGATTTCTTTTCTTCACTGGAAATG
Organism: Reticulitermes speratus; assembly: GCA_021186555.1. NCBI lineage: Eukaryota > Metazoa > Arthropoda > Insecta > Blattodea > Rhinotermitidae > Reticulitermes > Reticulitermes speratus. The sequence continues at coordinate 31,483,249 of JAJKFL010000013.1, read as the reverse complement.
TATTTGAGGTGTTCCGTCACACGTTTTACTGAATACATTTTGGCTATCAGATTTATGGCTGTTTTCCGGAGATGTAATATGCACTTAAACGTACCCAATCAGTCTGTCAGTAGTGAGACTTGCATGTATTAGGACAGGCACTGTTAGGACTATGTATATTGGGATGTGACATCGTGTAGTTTGGGAAATTGTTGACAGCATTTCTGAGACACATACTGCCTCCTCATTCAGTCTGAAATTTAATTATATAATTATTTTGGTATTTGTTCCGTGCAATATAATTTGTAATACAATATATATGAAAAATATACACTCTTCCCTCCTACTATCCGCCTAACTTGGCTAATAACACTGGGAGGAGCAAAATGGACCATAACTTCAATTTACGAGGAGTCAATTTAGAAAGAGGGGGAGATTGGTTTGAACCAGTCCTTAATATACGTAACACCCTACCCCTACCCTCACCCAATTTTTTTGCCCCTCTTCAACTTTAACTAACTAACTAACTAACTAACTAACTAACTCCATGGAGCAGAGTCCTTCTTGAGAAGCTAACAGGTCGTCAGCTAGTCAAGAAATTCCTCGCGTTTTATGGAACCCGAAGGTTCATTATCGCACTCACAAGAGCCCGCCACCTGTCCCTATCCTGAGCTAAGTCGTACCATAAGAATCAGTCCAGGTTCGAGGCTCTGTATAGTGTTTCGTAACATGGTAATTCTTTACGGTGAGGAGTTGTTAGCACCTCGCCCAACCCCCAAGCTGGAGGACCACCCCTTGTCGGTTGTCCGCGACTGCATATTCGCAGCTACCCTCCATATTCGGAGGCCGTTCCTCCATCCGCAACCCGAGGACGCGCCATGCCGTGGTGACAGGGACCCACTAATCATGGCAACTCTAACTAACTCTAAACTAACTCCATGGAGCAGAGTCCTTCTTGAGAAGCTAACAGGTCGTCAGCTAGTCAAAAAATTACCCGCGTTCTTTGGAACCCGAAGGTTCATTACCGCATTCACAAGAGCCCGCCACCTGTCTCTATCCTGAGCCATATGAATCAAGACCACGCCATCCCATCCCACTCCTTGAAGATCAATTTTAATATTATTCTCCCATCTACGCCTGGGTCTTCCAAGTAGTCACCTTCTCTCAGGCCCGGCCCTCTTCAAGTCAGTAACCAAAAACTTTTTCTTAAATTGAAAAATATTTGGGGGGAGGGGCTTTCCCCCCTTGCTCCCAAAGTTACGCCTATGTCTCTTACGTGTTTTGGATGTCGACCGCCATCTTCACAGAACAACTCCGAAAACATGTATGATTTAAAAGCTAATGAATCCAATCTATATACATATATAAAAGATAAGATGTAAGAATGTCACTGCTTGTTATAATGTAGAATATATCAGCTGATTACATGTGTGATTAAAATTCTTAGTGTGCTTATTATGTAGTTGATTTCATAAATTCGAAGGAAACTTAAAGAAATGAGGTAAGAAGTTTATGACTGGAATTATCTGTCTCAGGATATGATCCGGTAGCTCAGTTTAGTAAAATGTGTGAATATCTTCACCAGTTGAGCGACTGTTATGTACTGAAGCACGACTCTGTTCCACGGTTTTCGTTGTCTAATGTGGTAGGAACTTTGAACTGGAGTATCCAGTTTCTGAACAACGTTTACCGAGGCGCCATTCCCCTGTAGCGGCAATCATTCTAATTAAATTTCAAGTCTTACGTCTCACGAGCCACTGTAAGTAGCTTATGAGAGGCCCACAGCGGTTTGACATCAGCGCTGTTTGGACCGCAAAGTGAATTCATGGCTTTGTTATCCACAGAACAAACACTGACATCCGTTAACAGTGTAATGTTATTAAGGACCATGCGATGTGTTTTCCTAGCGGTAAAAGGTAAATTTCACCCCATAACTTGCCATGAAGGCACAGAGGGGGAGTAGAAGTATGACTATTCTTTCTTTAACCTCGGCGCTATATGGGGATGGGTGGTTAACGCCACGTTCCGGCCGCTTTACCAGGTGCCCACGAGGCTGGGTGTTTCCCAGGGCCGTTGTGGACGGGTGCGGAAAATATCGCCCCCACCGGGATTCGATCCCCGGGCCGTCCAGCCTGCAGCGAGTCGCTATACCGAATACGATATCATGACCCACGCTTCCTAGAGGTACAAACTAAACTTTCAAGTACTGAGACATTGTCTTTTTTTTATTCGGACGTTCCATGGCCCATGCGGCTACTTGCTGGCTCCTAACCACGGAGTTTACCTAAATAACGTACAATAATTAAGTTCGTACCTCGCAGTAAACATCACCCGTCTCCATTACAGAGACCTAACGGCTGTGATGTTTGGAGAAATAGCAGCTCTCTATTGAGAGTAGTCTATCATGTTTGTGTTATAACATGTATGTGTTACTGCAAGTATCAAGTTTATGACATTTTATACGTGTAGTTACTGTGTGTATCATGCTTATAAGGTGTGGTATGTGTAGTTACTGCGAGTATCATGCTTATAACATTTGGTATGTTAGTTACTGCGAGTATCTTGTTTATAACATTTGGTATGTGTAGTTACTGCGAGTATCATGTTTATAACGTGTGGTATGTGTAGTTACTGCGAGTATGTTGTTTATAACATTTGGTATGTGTAGTTACTGCGAGTATCTTGTTTAGAACATGTGGTATGTGTAGTTACTGCGAGTATCTTTTTATAACATTTGGTATGTGTAGTTACTGCGAGTATCATGTTTATAACGTGTGGTATGTGTAGTTACTGCGAGTATCTTGTTTATAACATTTGATATGTGTAGTTACTGCGAGTATCTTGTTTATAGCATATGGTGTGTTTAGGTTCTGCTGTAATATAAGTGGCTAAATGGCCTAAATGAAAACCTTTTTCACTTTCAAGTCTAACGATAGGTCGCGTACTGCGCACATTAATTCATTGTGGCAATAGCACGAGGAGTCACACGTGAAGGTCGACAGTATTCACGTGATCAGCTCGTTATTACCTTACGGCACGCGTGTAAGATCAGAGATCTGCAGTGAACACGTATAGAACACTGCTTTCTGCTTCGTGTGGTATGTCAGCACACCACCGACGTACTGAGACATTCTTGTGGTTCAGCGTTTCACTGAAACACCCCCAAGCATCATTTAGGAACACCACCGACACCTTGTAGCAGCACACTCTTTATATCTCAGTGCAGTACTTAAGTACCCTAAAGTCTGTGTTACATTGTACAAGTTCTAGAATTCCAGCTGACAGTGCAATTTACTCTGATTCGTTTTAAACATTTGAACCACAAAGTGTGTCTAGATCAGTGGTTCCCAAATGGGCGGTACCGCCCCCTAGGGGGCGGTGGGATTACCGAGGTGGGCGCTAATAGGTACGATAGGTGGAAGGGAGCGCTGTTATTATCACAGGGGGGCGCTAGTAGACAAGTAGTGCATTTATTTTTATAATAAAATTCAAATAACGTAGTTTTTGTGTTAAGAATAAAAAAATGAACTAAACTTCTTAGTATTTTAATTTATGAATCTTATTCAAGCACATATTATTTTTTTAATAAACTATTGCTAGATGAATTATTGTTAATCATAAAAAATATAATAAATTTTAAATTATTAATTAACACATAAAACATTAAATTTAACTCTTATAATTTTATTTAAACGATTTTTAAATGTAAAATAAAAGTGGAAACAGAAGCGCATTTATGTTTTTTAAAAAAGGTAGGGGGGCGCTGTGGTTGTGCATATGGAAACAAGGGGGCGGTGGACCGAAAAAGTTTGGGAACCACTGATCTACATGATATTTAAATATTCAGTTCATATCTCATTGATAACACGCTACATCTCTATTAGAAAGAGTAACCCATTAATGCAGTCTGGGTGAATACTTGACTCATAAACACACGGTGTGAGCAAAATGCAGACATTTTGACTGTTAAATTAGGCGTCAGATATTGTTAACAATTTCTTTTACAGAGTGAAAACACTGCATATATCTTTACAGCGGACAGCCGTCACGCATAACGAACCCCACCCTTTTAAATGCAACCCCCAAGGGTGAACTCTGTTTTTGCCGGTTGTGGAAACTGATGTAAAGCGTTTGGTGTGTGTCTCCAGGCGCGGTTGCTAGGCAACGGTGGCTTCCCGCTGTCTGAGCGAAACCGAAATGGATTTTGAATATTTAAGCACTGAGGAAAAAAAATTCTGTCGCAACTAAATTTCACTTTCTGTGTGCTTTTACAGCTCTGGGATCTGTAACCACGTAATGTCTGTGATGACGTCACAGTTCCTGACACAGTATGGTTTATTTGTGATCAGTGAAATGTAAAATAAGCAGTCGTGGTGTAATTTCAAGTACTATCCCGTCATTTCGTTAGGACTGAGGAAAACCTTTGAAGGTTTAGGATCACTTATTATTTCAAAGTTTTGAACCCGAGGTTTCTCGAATACGAAGCAGGAGTGGTATAAACTCTATTCTGACGTTCGTTGTGTTTCAGAATGGTATGGGCCACTTTGACCGCGAGGTCTAAGGCGTGGGTCTGCGGCCGCTCACTTACTGGGATTGTGGGTTCGAATCCCGCCGGGGGCTTGGATGTCTGTCTCTTGTGACTGTTGTGTGTTGTCAGGTAGAGGTCTCTGCGACGGCTGGTCCCTCGTCCAGAGGAGTCCTACCGAGTTTGGTGTGTCTGAGTGTGATCGTGAAGCCTTGGTGATGAGGAGGCCCTGTCCCACTAGGGGCTGTTGCGCCATGGGGAAAAACAAAAATAGGCCACTTTGACACAACTTGTGTCCCACGGGCTGAGGGCTTCATTAGAACATTATAATCATAACTACAACATGGTGTTACAATTATTTACGATTTTCAACTTCTAAGGATCTGTGGGCCATAAAATTTAAAGGAGAATTTATTACGACGTTAAACGTAGGTCATTTATTACACAGAATGTCATTATTTTTCGCCATAATCCCCGGGCACATTGATGAATTTTTCTCTCTTTGACCCGGGTGTAAAAATTGCTTCGCCGTAAAAAAACAGCCCCTTGCTTTCACTCACATTTTGTTTACAGTTTCGACGATCAATTTCAATGCAGCGGATAGATCTCGAATTTTGACTCGTCGATTTTCCAAATTAAGGACCTCCAATTGTTGCCACTCGTCCTTCCGGTGCTGTCATCGCCTCGGTTGTCCGTTTGACCAATTTTCGAACTCTGTGCACTGTTTTCTGACACGCTGTACTCCCATTGTGTCATCACCAGACACCTGTATGATCTGGCGATGAATTTCGATGAGGCAATATATTTCGCCCGTAAAAACCGAATAGCACCTTGACGTATTTACCGAGATCATTTTTCCAATAGCTTTATCATTGCACATCAACTTATCCCATTGAATGCATTTGATTGACACGCGCGCCATCTGTTGCATATTTTCCCTACTACAAGTGTTACTTCCTACCGAGAAATGAAATGCTTGATTAAAGCAGCGTTACTAGTTAGGGGAATTTGCTTACTGAATATGCTTCGTGTTAGGCAGCCAAGAATTGTGTTCTGTCGCCTAACTGTATGGAGCGTAGTGGTCCTGGTAAAAAGAAATTCTCTGCCTTCTATGGAATCAGAATGTTTATTACCGCCTTTACAAGAACCCTCACTGTTCCGTATCCAGAGCCAGATGAATCAATTCCACACCTTCCATCTCTTTTCTTCAGGATCAGTTTCAATGTTATTATGCCATCTACTCCTAGGTTTAACAGCTCGTCTTCCCTTCGTATTTTTCGACTGAACATTTTCACATATTTCTCATATTTTCAATGCGTCATACATGTCTCTTTTTCCCTAAACACTGTGCAGTGTTATGGACCCCCCTGTTACGTTAGATGTCTGGGACCCAGGTATTTTTCTGCGTTTTACTTTCGTTGTTTCCCTGCTATTTTGCAGTCAACCACGATACTGGCCTCGTGTCTGGGAATAATTACTTCGTAAATCGTGTAAGTTTATGCTGTATCCGAGACGAGAAATTGCTCAGAGCATTGTTATGTTTGTACTACCGATCGGACGTCCATGTAATTTCCAGCCGCGCGGTTTCAAGGCGACACTCACAGTAAACCTTACTGTCTACTGATGGAAGTGTCATTTGCAGATGGGCTGTGTGTAAAAGTACTAAGGGCAAGTGTTCAGTCCTTGGTGTATTTAGGTGGGGTTTGGCAGCCTTGGGTGCTTGGTTGGCCACCCTGTTTTCCCATGATGCCTAGCGTGTAGCAGGATGTTCATGGCGGACATTGGTCGTTGTTTCTGCTTGCTAATAGATTACCTTGTATAGGTAGCATCCGATCATAAGGATCGATGCTAATGTGTTAGAGTTGAAATATTATAATTATTATATAGGGAGAACATTACAGTCCACAAAACCAATACACACTTGAAAGTGCATCGTGTTGTATACATACTGAGCAAGTGTATTTGCATATGTTTCGTGTGATACACGTGTCGCTGAGCTACCAGCAAGAATAATCCTGTATTTATGGAACTTCCTGTATCTAGCGGAGGAAGCTGTGGCTACTAAATTGCTGACAAGACGACACAGGAAATGAAATTTTACCATGCCAGTGTCCGCTGGAGTGCAAGACCGGAGATGAAGAACTTCGGGGCATTTTGGCTAACGGGAAGTGACGTCATCGCAAGGAAATCGATTTGACTGTGATGATTTGTGAAACGGCAATCGCAAATGATTGGCCTTTTCGGGTTATCAGCGACGTGAAAAGATGAACGGTGGGTTGTTGCGGTGTACTTTTCGTTAAGAAAAGCCATTATTCCGTATTGCAAAGACAGACCGGTTAATGCTGAATAGGGGAATAATCCCTGTTGGTTGTGAGTGGCACACAGCGTGAATACATTGTGTGGTTAAAGTGCTGTGGTTTTTAGGCGCGTTCGTAACACTGCAAAAAGCGACTATTGGCTTCGTCATGTCTGTTCTTCCGCATGAAACAACTCGGCTCCCACTGTACGGATTTTCATTAAATTCGATATTTGAAGATTGTTCCAAACTCTGTCGAGAAAATTCAGATTTCATTAAAATCTGTCAAGAATAATGGGTACTTTTTGAAGATTGTTCCAAACTCGTGGACAAAATTTAAATTTTGTAAAATCTGTCAATAATAATGGGTACTTTTTGAAGATTATTCCAAACTCGTCGACAAATTTAAATTTCATTAAAATCTGTCAAGTAATAATGGGTACTTTTTGAAGATTGTTCCAAACTCTGTCGACAAAATTTAAATTTCATTAAAATCTGTCAAGAATAAAGGGTACTTTTTGAAGACTGTTCCAAACTCGTTGACAAAATTTAAATTTCATTAAAATCTGTCAAGAATAATGGGTACTTTTTGAAGATTGTTCCAAACTCGTGTCGACAAAATTCAAGTTGTCATTAAATCTGTTAAGAATAATGGGTACTTTTTGAAGATTGTTCCAAACTCTGTCGACAAAATTAAATTTCATTAAATCTGTCAAGAATAACGGTACTTTTTGAAGATTGTTCCAAACTCTGTCGACAAAATTTCAAGTTTAATTAAAATCTGTCAAGAATAACGGGTACTTCTTGAAGATTGTTCCAAACTCGTGTCGACAAAATTCAAGTTACATTACAATCTGTGAAGAATAACGGGTACTTTTGAAAATTGTTCCAAACTGTCGACAAAATTTAAATTCATTAAATCTGTAAGAATAAAGGGTACTTTTTGAAATTGTTCCAAACTCTGTCGACAAAATTCAAGTTTCATTAAAATCGTGAAGAATAACGGGTACTTTTTGAAGATTGTTCCAAACTCTGTCGACAAAATTAAATTTCATTAAAATCTGTCAAGAATAACGGGTACTTTTTGAAGATTGTTCCAAACTCTGGTGACAAAATTCAAGTTTCATTAAATCTGTCAAGAATAACGGGTACTTTTTGAAGATTGTTCCAAACTCTGGTCGACAAAATTCAAGTTTCATTAATATCTGATAAGAATAACGGGTACTTTTTGAAGATTGTTCCAAACTCTGTCGACAAAATTTAAATTTCATTAAAATCTGTAAAATAACGGGTACTTGTTTTGAAATTCGTCATCGTCTTTGAGTTGTTCCAAACTCTGTCGACAAAATTCAAGTTTCATTAAAATCTGACAAGAATAACTGGTACTTTTTGAAGATTGTTCCAAACTCGTGTCGACAAAATTCAAGTGTCATTACAATCTGACAAGAATAACGGGTACTTTTTGAAGATTGTTCCAAACTCTGTCGACAAAATTTAAATTTCATTAAAATCTGTCAAGAATAACGGGTACTTTTTGAAGATTGTTCCAAACTCTGGCGACAAAATTCAAGTTTCATTAAAATCTGTGAAGAATAACGAGTACTTTTTGAAGATTGTTCCAAACTCTGTCGACAAAATTTAAATTTCATTAAAATCTGTCGAGAATATCGGGTACTTTTTGAAGATTGTTCCAAACTCTGTCGACCAAATATAAGTTTCATTAAAATCTGACAAGAATAACGGGTACTTTTTGAAGATTGTTCCAAACTCTGTCGACCAAATATAAGTTTCATTAAAATCTGTCAAGAATAACGGATACTTTTTGAAGATTGTTCCAAACTCGTTCGACAAAATTCAAGTGTCATTACAATCTGACAACAATAACGGTACTTTATATGAAGACCTATGTACATTTATGATAATATCTCGCTGAATTCTTCTTAGAATGAGAAATGTTTCACACAAACGTTGTAGAGAAAATCAGAACACACATTTTGTGTCCAAAAAATGTTTTTTTTTTTTCCGAAAATTATGCTGTATGACAGAATGTGGCAAATAAAACACAAAATTCACAGTTGCGTCTGCACTGCAACAGTGGTTACGCGAACGTACATTGTTTATTTTGTTTATGTTGAAGCAGGTGGTATGTATAGTCACCATACTTCCTTAAAGGACATGATTATCATGAACATCGTTTGCCTGCTAACAAGACACTCGAGCTCTCTTACATGTTATTGCGGCTTCTGTGTGTAGGACCTAATTCAGATACGACGTATAATTATTTTACCCTTTGTTTTTATACGCAGCGTAGTCGCTGTACGCTCGGGGTTGGAATCCCGGTCGGGGCAAAGTATTTTTAATTTTTCCAAAACGTCCATACCGGCTATGGGGATCACCTAGCCTCATATTCCATGGATACCGGGGTTCTGTTCCGGGGGTAAAGTGGCCGGGGCGTGAAGTTAACCGCTCGCCTCCTTCTAGTGCCAAAACTAAAAAATAATGGAGCTATAACTCTACTCCGTCTATAGGCCTTCATGGCATGGAGAGGGATAAATTTATCTTTTTTTATGGGTGCGAAACTTGGTCTTTTCTATTAAGTAAGATTGAGGGTATTTAGCACAGCTTGAGGAAGTGTAAGGGGGATAGAGAATATTGCATAATGAAGAACTTCATAGTTTGTAGCATTCACTGAATATTGTCTTATAAGAATTCTCAAAGTAAGGAGGAGGATGTGGACAAAAAAATGCTTGTGGTGAAATTACAATTTCTTACAGAATTTTAACTGGAACCCTTAAGATAACGAGACAGCGCGGGAGGGTATGCTTTCAATAAAGGATATTGTTAAAATATTACTATTAGACAGACCTGTATTAAATGTGATGATTTCTTTTGTACTGCATCAGCATGTGCCTTATTGGAGATTTTTTGTTGCGGCAATGAAAATTCCGATTGTGTAAAGGCTGAGAAAACTTTGGAACACCCTGTAACTTGCAGTGCCAGACTGCGAGATCGAGAAAACTTACAATTGCCGAGTGTTTGTTTTTCATTACGGAAAATGCCTGCGACAGCTTGGCAGTCCATTCGCAGAATTACGTAATTAAATTAATGGGTTCGCCTTTAATTGTTTGGGGACGACAGAAGCGCATTGTAGACGTCGGTAGGCAAACACACGCGTCTGTTTTGTGTCTTTTGGTACGGTTGTTGATTTGTTTAGTTTTTAAATATAACTTGAAGAGTTTGTATTATCTGCTTTTGATATGTCGCAGCAGAACAACAGTGTTAAAAATATCCCACCAAGTGTTATTCGTTAAGATAACACTTGGTGGGATATTTTTAACACTGTTGTTTTATGTAGCGATGCTGAAAGTGATTGCTTATATGTGAAACTCTGTTTTCTGAATTAAACAATTCTGTGTACATTGATTTTATTGAATTTGGGTACTGACAGTATGCCTATAATGTTACAATACCGACGAAACAGTATAGGATACCCGCCATAGGTTTCCCGTTCCTTAGCATCCAGACAGAGTGTAGGGCCCATTTATCCTCCCATCCAAAGATAAAACGACAGGTGCGAAGCTAAACACGCATTTCCATGTAGTGTGAATTAAAAACGTGGAGGTATAATTCCAATCCGGTGTGAACTTTCACGGCATGATGCTGAGTTAACATCAGGACAACCTATAAATTTTTTTTCCTATTGCTCGGCAGCCCTATATGGGCCTGGGCCTCCTCGTGTCGTCGAGGTTTCATGGTCACACACACTTTAGACACACCACAGTCGGTAGGACTCCTCTGGACGAGGGACCAGCTCGTCGCAGACCTCTACCTGACAACACACAACACTCACAACAGACAGACATCCATGCCCCCACAACCTATAAACTAACGCTTTAAACCCGGGTACTACTTACAAATTAAACATTGAAAAATTCTACGTTCCTCTGCTACAGTGTATTTATGTCTTTTATGGAAGTAAGAACAACCAGCGATTATTTATATATAGGGCATTAACTTACTGTTTTTGTAACCTAGACGGATTGTGTTTACTGCGCGGTACGAGCTGAAGGTCGAAATATAATTCTGGTTAATTTTACGTTCTCGTTCTACGTTCCTCTGCTACAGTGTATTTATGTCTTTTATGGATGTAAGAACAACCAGCGATTATTTATATATAGGGCATTAACTTACTGTTTTTGTAACCTAGACGGATTGTGTTTACTGCGCGGTACGAGCTGAAGGTCGAAATATAATTCTGGTTAATTTTACGATACTGGTACCGTATATTTTTGATTATACAAATCTAATTCAGACAAATGTACACTGTTTTATGTTTATTCAACACAACGTTTTATTAAATGTTGCCCCTTTAATAAAAAGTTGTGTTGAATAAACATAAAACAGTGTACATTTGTCTTAATATGATTTGTATAATTCTGGTTAAATTTAGACTTAAAAGGATTAGTGTTTCCCCTGCCTTTCTCTCGCATTTCGTTCTCACATGTTTCATTTTTCCCAGATGCTAAAGTATGTATGTGACGAGGTAGTTTGACGATTAACTCCATCTGTCAGACATTCAGAGTAACTACGTATTCTGTAACAGCATAACCTACACGCAGTAGATGCTGTGTCCTATAGCCTGCTGCACTATAGGCCTACTGCCCGCATTACACGCATGCCGTGCAGTTGCGGCCGCGGCAGTAAAGAGTACTTTTCGGCTGATTAAGACTTGACTGTTACTGGCAAATTCAGATTCAGTGTCTGAGGCACCGTGGTAAACGTGAAAGTCATATTAACTTTTTAAGCTTAGTGTTAATATACATACCGCCAGGTTTAGACCCAACTACGCATTTTTTACACGATATATTTAATGGGTTTTTTCAAAATATTTTACTAAACAGACCTTTACGTACACGGTTTTCTTGGAATTTTCTTGTTAATCGAAGCAGACGGTGTTCTCTGTGAGATACGAACTGAATATAATGCTACAATCCCTTTTGCCTTCAGAGCCGTAATGTCCTTCTGTTACCTCCTCTACTGTCCTAGCTCCCAGGCACTAGACACTTCTCAAGTGTGTCTATAGTACTGCTGTTTTACAGTGTCTGAAGTTGCGGACTGCTGCGCATTGTTATCAAGGTGAACAGCAGTTTGTTGCTCTACCTTACAATGGGAAGAACCAACTGTAATGGTTGTAGTTCCTTAGGTAAAGTATGCATACACTGAGGCGTTTTGTTGGGTCCTGAGAATGGCTGAACGATGTTACGCGTAGAGCATCTACAGCGACATTAGGCGTAGATCAATTTTAACGACTTTTATCCAGTCACTCATTCTGTATTCTGTCTTACGACAGGTTTATATCGTCGTGAAATCAGGTTCGCCACAGAGTGCACTCTGGTGCTTCCTCTTTCAATTTCCAGCATCCTCTTGTTTCCTTACGTTTATCCAGTACCTGCTTACGTCTTCTTCCTCGTCTTTCCGTCAACTTTTATCCTTCTGTCTATCTTCCTTTCAATAACATCGATTTAGAAGGCACTTCCTGTGCAAGATGTGACCAATCCAGTTAGCCTCTCTTCTTTTTATTGTAGGTAGTATATTCCTGTCCTCCTTGACTCTGTGTAATACTTCTTCATTTCTCACACAATCGGTCCAACTGATCTTCTCCATTCTTCTCCAGCACCACATTTCAAAACTTTGAAGTATTTCTGATCTACTTTCCGAAGTGTCCACGTTGCAGCACCATACAAAGCTATGCTCCAAATGTAGCACTTTACTAGTTTCTTCCTTAAATTTGAGTCCAGTTTGCTGGTGGACAGAGTCTTCTTCTTGTTGAATACTGCTTTAGCCATGGCAATTCTGGATCTAATGTCACGTGTACACCTTGCATCATTTGTTATCGTGCTACCCAAATAGCTGAAATATTCCACATTCTCCAGTTGTTTTTGATCTGTCATAATCTGTACTGCGGATGGTTGCCTTGAGATTCTCATTAACTTGATTTTTCCACATTAAGTTCCTTTCTATAAGGGACAATCATTACATCATGGCTTTTAGACTGGCACGCTTACGTCGTCATGGCTTTTAGACTGGCACGCTTACTACGTCATGGCTTTTAGACTGGCACGCTTACCACGGTGCGTTTGCACCAAGCATTGTTTTCTGGTAAGTGAAAATATAAAAAAAAATAAAAATACAAAGCGAATAAATCTTAAAAATAACTAAAGCACAGCCATATATTTGCTAATACGTAGCATAGCTGGCAATATTATACACAACATCCCCGCTGTGTGCCAGGCTTTCCAATTTCAGGTTTTTTAAAGCGAATCGTTGTCCTGTTCTAATATCCATAATGTGTGCAACAGCATTCAGCCGTACACAAGAGAACTTCAAGATTTTAGTTTTCTCCATACTTCTTGGTATGCAGAAAAATGTACATTTTTCGCACAGCAGTATATTATTTTTTGAAATATTGAAGTTATTAATTTTATTAACTTCAGCTCAAGAAGTTCAAAGTAATTTTCTGTCTTATGCAACGAAATGGGCAGCACCTGATAAACACATTTTTCATACCGAAATTGGTTGTTTTACGCGCAGGAGTGTTTTGAGCCGACTATTTGAACTTCGTTCAGATGTGCAAGTTTTTCTGTCAGACAGGCCTTTCAGATCGTGTGAGAAATGAAGAAGTATTACACAGAGTCAAGGAGGAGAGCAATATCCTACGTACAATAAAAAGAAGGAAGGCTAACTGGATTGGTCACATCTTGCGTAGAGACTGCCTTCGAAACCGATGTTATTGAAGGAAAGATAGAGGGAAGAATAGAAGTGACGGAAAGACGAGGAAGAAGGCGTAAGCAGCTACTGGATAACTTTAAGGAAAAGAGAAGATACTGGAAATTGAAAGAGGAAGCACTAGATCGCAGCCTGTGGATAACTCGCTTTGGAAGAGGCTACGGACCTGTTTAAGTCAGACTACAGAATGAAGAGAGGCTACGGACCTGTCTTTAAGACAGACTACAGAATAAAGAGGTTACGGACCTGTCTTAAGACAGACTACAGAATGAAGAGGTTACGGACCTGTCTTAAGACAGACAACAGAATGAAGAGGCTACGGACCTGTCTTAAGACAGACTACAGAATGAAGAGGCTACGGACCTGTCTTAAGACAGACAACAGAATGAAGAGGCTACGGACCTGTCTTAAGACAGACTACAGAATGAACGAGGCCTTCAGACTGGAGCAGTCGCTGCGCTGATGAAATCTGTCTGTTTGCGACTGTCCTGCCTGGCAGTTATATTGTGCCGTCTGAAATACCTGAAGAAGAGCCTACATGGTTTTATTTTTAATAATTACATGCTTGATTAATATTTTGCAGAATGTAGTTCGGTTTATATTGTAGCTGTCAAAGTTATCAGTTTCTAAGTTCGTGAACTTTTCGGTCACAATTATTTGTTAGATATGCGCTCTTCTGTGGTATTACTACTACTCGGACTCTTGACCTGAGAAGATGGGACCGATACGTTTTCCCGAAACGTCGGTAAACAATTACCACACGACGCCGCGTGATATCCCAGAAGAGCGCAGATCTCATCAACATCGCTGCGGCGGAAGCCTGAAATCAAAATTATTTGTTAGATAAATATTGTATGTCGCTAGTTTAGGCGTCTGTGAACTGTTCCTAGTTTCAGGTTGAAAAGATTATGTTCTTTTTCCTTCCAAAATAAAGTTTTCATTTACCCAGAGAATTTAACCTGTATTTTATGTAAATACAGAAATGGTATTGGTACTTTGAAGTTTTTAAATTTACTTGGTGTTATCACAGCGAAAATTTTTGAGAACCTCTGATGTAGAGGATAAGATGAAATATTCATTTACGCCCTTATGTAAATCTGAAACTCATAAGTGATTAACGTCACTGCGTCTGTTACTTCGATATCGTAATGTGTCTAAATCGGTTACGAAATGTGGATATGAGAGGAATAAGTTGTTCTTATCTGTAAGCAGAGTATTATGATGTTTGCGGCGCGAATTTTAATGGAACTCACGGATGGCTAACAGAATCAAATGCAGATTTTGAATTCCAAAATTTGACATAAATCGGTCAAGATAGGCGGAAACTGTGGGCGGAAATTCGCTTACTCTCCTAAGGTAAATGGACTTCAGTTAGATTGTAAACACGGTAACGATTTACAGTGCAATCAAACAGTATCACAACCGATGTTTAAATATTTATTGATGGCTTTAATGAGCCAGCTCAAGTTGTTTCATTGGTACAAGTTTGTACTGTATAACTGATTTTACACAGACCCTCGCCAGCCTTCTGTCAACAGGCGAAATGCGAACAGGCATGTTCTTTGGCCGTTTTGTTCAGATAAACCGTATCAGCAGAAGTTTATATTATATATACCGTGCATTTCAGTAATTAATTAATTATTTAATTCCACCAAATGCACACAAGACACCACAGGGCGGTCAACAACACAGCATAAAGACAGGATCAAATACGATCGCACAACTAATATACATAGCAAGTTGTAGAAAACAATTTTAATAACTTTTAATATTTTATACTACGACTATCTTCAAATCAATATCTTAATGATTCATTTTAATAATATCAAAGAAGATAAACTAACCACTACGAACAAGAAGATAAGTGATATTCAGTGATAGTCACTTGCAAATTATATGTTTTTAAAGTGAACTGGATGCATTGAGGATTGTGAACTCTCGACGACACCCCTGATGATGGCACAGGAAGTGTCGAAACATATTTAGGGACAGAAAACACTAAAATAGTGTAGTGGTTTGTTGGAATTAAATAATTATTTACTTATCAACATAAGTTTAAGTTAAAACCAGCTAATGCACAAGCATTATTAACAAAGTAATGTATATTTGTAACCCTAAATATGTTTCGGCAATCAAGTTGCCATCAGGGGCGCCTCAAAGAATCACAAGTGTCTATGGCATCCAGATACACATACATTACTTTGGTAATAATTCTTGTGCATTAGTTGGTGTAACTTAAACTTATGACAAACTGCACCGTACTATAATATAAAATTGTTATCAACAGAACTTTATCGAATTTCATACCCTTGTTGGAAGTTAAGGGAAAATGTGGGTCTGTGGCATATACAGAAAATTCAGTAGGCTAAGGATGTGCGAATTATTTTGCGATAACATTATTTGTTTAAACTTGTGACCCCCTCGATCACGGGACCTAACAACCGGGTATTTAATTTGGGGCTTTTTTGAAAGAGAATGTTGCAACAGCAACTCGCACGGTTATGATAGAAACAAAATATTCGGTTATTCTTTAAAGCACCGCTGAAGGAGTTATTAACTGGATTGCTTCAAACGCGACAGACAAGAATGAAGGCATGTATTGCTGATCGTGGTGCACATTTCCAACAGTTGAGATCTGCACTGTTCTGGTATATTACGCAGCGTCGTGTGGTAATCCTTTACCGACGTTTCGGGACAGCATATCTGTCCCATCTTCAAGGGTCAAGAAGTCCAAGAATCTTTGCTTTTGAACGTCTTGACTCTTGAAGATGGGACCAATACGTTGTCCCGAAACGTCGGTAAAGGATTACCACACGGCGCTGCGTAATATCCCAGAAGAGCGCAGATCTCATTAACAACGTGGCGGAAGCCTGAAGTCACGATTTTCAACACTTAATATAAAGTTGAGTTTTTTTTAATTGTAATGTTTTTGAGAAGTAGAATGTTTCAAAAAATGAGTTCGTTATCTTTCGTAGAACCTGTGAAATGATGATGAAGTAATTATTTCCGTATGCCGTATCATGTCAAAAACATGAGTATTGGTGCGTGACGTAGTTTTGTTTGTTTGTTTGTAACAAGCCTGAAGTCAAGTTTATGCAATATTTAACCGCATACAACAATACAGAAAGTAACTGTATTAACTCACACGCACAAAACACGACTGCACTTGAGCCAACTGTGTTTTTAACTGGAATTCATCGGTTAGTGGGTACAAACAAGGGACGGTCGCCTTTTCCCAGCCCAAACCAATGCGAAGGTCAACTACAAACTGCCCAGTCAGTATCTATGGTTATATTCTGAGTCGCCGGGAAATGATACGCTCGACTTATGAGTATAGGTAATATTGTTCTTGTCCCGCCATGAAGGCATATAAGGTGAGTACACGTATAGGCTATGTCCATTAATTCTGGACACTAGATGCAGGTGTGTGGCAAACTTCACTTCCCGGCCGTCGTAACTCTGGGGAAAGACTCTCTGCTACCATTGATTAGGAGGCTGAGTGGGCCCCAAAGTCGGTTTAGACGTTTTGTTGAAGAGGAAATCTCTTGCCCGTAGCCTGGTCACTATACCTACTGAGCTATCCCGGATTCGATTTCCCGTGAACATTTCGGTAAAGGTATTTTAAGGTGTTAGCATTATTGCGTCACAGGATTCAAAAGCTAAACGCATAATGAGGGGATAACAACTTCGTAAGCCAAAAATTATCTTGTGCTTTGTGCATTAAGTCTCGTTCTGTCTCTCTTAAACAATTTTGTTACAATTTAATGTAATAACTTGTGGCAGGGCAGGGGGGGGGTAGCTGCCACTGTAATTAACATGAACTTGATGTGTACGCGTTCCTGAAGTTTTTGTGACATCCAGACAGAGCGCGCTCGGGTCTTGTCGGTTGTTGCTATGACAACAGGAACTCTAATTGATAGGTTCACGTAATGCCCTCCAGGGCAGTAAAAATGGGCGGATTGCGTGGAAATGAGGGACTCGGCTGTATGGAACTCCAGTCCCAGGGTAGTTCGTGTTTACAGACTGGCAGAGTGACACTGTGTCATACCCACGTGGCCTGCTGTCAATCTTGCCGGAGGCGACGTTTCTGCGAGCCAGCACAACCTCGGATTTGAACCTCACATTTGACTATGCTCAGAGTATAGAAGTTTTATAGAAGACCATATTTCTTGGTCTGGCAGTATGTCTGCTGTCATGATTCATCGTAAAACTACTGAAAGGATTGTCATGAAATTTCGCATTGGCGTATCTGCACTAAACGTTGTAGGGCGAATTTAATTTTGGTTCTTACGAACTGGACGGTCCAGGGTTCGAATCCCAGTAGAGGCGAAAGACTTTCTCTTCTCGAAAACATCAAGACCGTTTCTGGGGCCCATCCAGCCTTCTATTCAATTGGTACCGGGGTTCTTACCCGGGGGTAAAGTGGTCGGGGCATGAAGTTGACCACTTACCTCCATCTAGTGCCGAGGTTAAGAATGAGTGGAGCTATACCTCCACTCGCCTTATATTCCTTCATGGCGTGGACAGAGAAAACGTTACCTTTTACTTTATTTTATGGGCTCAATATAATTTCTGTTTTGTATGAAATTCGTCTGGAGTATTTTCTCAGCAAGATGGAAAACGTACACACTCCGGACTCTCCTTGCACTTCCGCTTTTCTTCTGTTTAATCATCACGAAAACTGTAAGACTTAAGGGATAGAATTTGTCGGATAAAACCTGTCAGCGTTTTTTTAAAAGTAAAATTTTACGGCTTATGTGCAAATTACGTCTGTCTGTCCGTCCAGTCGTGCCCTACTATCAGCGGCTAAACGTTGTGTCGGATTTTCAGGAAAGTCTAGATCGGAGGTCTTTACTTAAGGGCGTTAAGTTACAGCAAATTCTACCCCCAATTTCCGTGCTTCGTGACTCATTTGCGCGAATTTCAGTACGGAATATATCCGTATAATTGTGTTGAGTAATTAGTAGTTTCGTGAAAATCGATGCAATGAAAGCCATACTTGACTTGTGTCGTGTTTTCTGTACTTTCGTCCGATTTGGATGAAATTCAGTACCGAAGTTCTCGAAAATTAAATTATTGACTGAGTTTTGTTAAAAGGGACGCAATAAAAACCACAATTTAATCGGGCGTAAATTAATTTCTATCCGTGCTTTCCATATTTATTTTCCAATTTGGGCGAAATTCAGTACTGGAGAGCTGAAATTAATACTGTTGAACATTTGTGAGTTTTGTGAGAATCGGTTTCGGAAAGGTATAGACTTTTCTGACAGGTGTAAATGAAATTACATTTATACGCGTGTACAATATGGCCTCTTGAAAGTCACAAACGCCTTGGTAAGATTTGTGCACTAGTCATGGAATACACCATTTGCCTTCTTGTTTCCTGCAACTTTTGTTGGAAACTTTTTTCATACTTACAGTAACCACCGTGCCTACCAAACAACGTGTGCAGGTTTTGCCGCATGTGACGAATTTAGTAACGATAAAGCCTCGTTAAGATAGGTTTTCTTCACGTATCGCTACGTTAAAATAGCCTGCCCACATGTGTTTCTAGTTTAAAATAGCTTGTTTACACGTGTTGCTACGTTAAAGTAGCTTTTCCACACGTGTTGCTACGTTAAAGTAGCTTTTCCACACGTGTTGCTACGTTAGAATAGCTTTTCCTCACGTGTTGCTACGTTAAAACACCTTGTTCACAGGTGTTGCTACGATAAAATAGCTTGTTCACAGGTGCTGCTACGTTAAAATAGCTTTTCCTCACGTGTTGCTACGTTAAAATAGCTTGTTCACACGTGTTGCTACGATAAAAAAGCTTTTCCACAGGCGTTGCTACGTTAAAATAGCTTTTCCACACGTGTTGCTACATCAAAATAGCTTTCCACACGTGTTACTACGTTAAAATAGCTTGTCCACACCTGTTGCTACGTTAAAATGGCTTGTTCACAAGTGTTGCCACGTTAAAATAGCTTGTCCACAAGTGTTGCTACGTTAAAATAGCTTATCCACACGTGTTGCGACGTTAAAATAGATGTTCACACGTATTCCTACGTTGAAATAGATTGTCCACACGTGTTGCGACGTTAAAATAGATGTTCGCACGCGTTCCTACGTTGAAATAGGTTGTCCACACGTTTCTCCACCCATCTGGGTGTTTGGAATGTTCATAGTTCGTGTTGTCGGTGTTCAGCTGCTTGCTACTACCTTCACCAGATGTCAGGACATTAAAAGGCATGGAACAGTCTTTTGTCTGATCGTCTGCTGTCTAGAAAGACGGTATACAAACCTAAGCCTATAGTTTTATAACTCCTGTTTTCTGTAAGGGAAGCTTTGTCTCTCAGAGTCTGAGCGTGTCTGAGAATGGGATGCTGAGGAGAATGTTTAGACCTAACAGGGAGGAAGAGACAGGAAGATGGAAGAAATCGCAGCATCATGACTTGTATTGTGAGGCGAGCGGAGCCTGTAGCAAGGGTGTGATAGAAGGAGACAAAATTTTTAGGCGCGTTCGCAAAATTGCGAAAAGCGACTATTAAGTTCGTCATGTGTATCTGTCCGTCCGTCCGTATGGAACAACTCGGGTTCCACTGAAGGGATTTTCATGAAATTTGACATTTGAGTACTTTTCGAAAATCTGCCCAGAAAATTCAAGTTGCATTAAAATCTGACTAGAATAACTGGTACTTTACATGAAGACCTATGTACATTTATGATAATATCTCGCTCAGTTCTTCTTAGAATGAGAAATGTTTCAGACAAACGTTGTAGAGAAAACCAAAACACACATTTTATGTTCAATAACGTTTTTCCGAAAATCGTGCCGATTATGAGATAATGTGGAAAAATATGGTACAGCCAGACAGGCCACAGATGACAATATAATACGACGCATGCGCTTTGCATGCTGAATAACTAAGGCTACAGACAGACACTCAGAATATATAATACTTATTGCTTTTCTACGTCAACAATGGTTACGCGAACGCGTCTCAGTGTTACGTTATACGTACGTTGCCTGTCTTGTTGTGAGTGGTTTCACGTAAGTTTTGTCAGTTACATTTACCAGGACTTTTTCCATTGTTACAACACACAACACCATGCAGCGTTCTGGAAGCCATCTATTTCCGTCTTCAGATGAAGTAACACTGGATTCACAACAATAAGAGGTTAGTCTTACTCGACCTGAAGACTGAAACATGCAGCTTCCGAAACATTGGGTGGTGTTGTGACATTGGAAAACGTCTAATAAACATAACTGAGAAACACGTGCGACTTTTTAGTCGGGAAACATGAAGGCCACATCGTACTTGCAAGACCCACACGGAGGATCATATTCAGGTAAAGCTAATGTTCGCCCTGTAACAGGCCGTGAAGGCCTAGAGGGGGAATAGAGGAATAGCTCTATTCTTTCTTTAACCTCGTCGCTAGATGTGGGTAGGTGGTCAACTCCACGATCCGGCCGCTTTACCCCCCCGGGAAAGATACGCGGTACTCATTTACCAGTACGCTGTGTGGGCCGGTGTGGATGGGTGCGGAAAATCTCTACCACCCCCTCGGGATTCGATCCCCAGACCGTCCAGCCCGTAGCTAGTCGCTGGATAATATTAAGACGTATGTGCAAGAATAGTATTTGAGGTTGTGGAGTGGAGTCTGTTGGCCGTTGACATAACTGGCTGTTGTGAGAACGGTAATGAACCTTACTGTTTCATAAAAGGTGCGGAATTTCTTACCAGTTGAACAAAGGTCGTCTTCTGAGCAAGAACTCCCGAGACAACGAGCATTTCAGCAGATGCGAGTTATGAGTACGTAACATGGTGAAGAAACTGGGTACTGTAAAACGTCGTCTTACCAGACTACACGGTGTCACACCTCAGAACATCATTCCGTTCATTCTGACACCTACAGAATCTCAGATCTTACAATGGAACCTAGTAATGTTATGATGATGGGCAACCATTTCGTAACAATAATCGTTCCCGTAACAACTGCATATTATTACTGTGCAGTGCACGTATACTCTGAAATTAATTCTTTGATATTTTCATACGTCATATGACTCGACATACATATATTTTTATGAAAATACAGTCGAACTCGGTTATAACGTTATAAATGGGACCGAATATTGTGTGTTGTCGTTATAAACGAGTGTTGTTATAACCGAGGAGTAGAATTTTGTGGTTAACAGTGATGAATTAATTGCTACCGCAAAATATCTGACGCTATAGACGGGGTGTTGCATAAACCGATGTCGTTATAACCGGATTCGACTTATGTTGTTTCTCAATTACTGAACATAAATGCTTTACGCAATGGCCTCATTTGTTTCTTCAGGGTGGCTGTAATAACGGTCAACAATGTCCGTAACTCGCACGCCGAATTCGGATCGCGAATAGCAAGTCGCAGTGTGTATGAGTTGATCGATTGTTGGATGGCACAGCGGCTGCAATGGCCAGAAGACGAAACAAGAGTAATTTTGTAAGGGCCGAGCTCGAGATAGGGGAGGGGGCGTCGCCTTGGAGACACGCTCAGGTGCTTCGTGACGTCACATTATTCACGTGATGAGCGTTGGGGTAAACTGCAAGAACTGGAGCTCGAAATCTGTTCTCTCGGGATTGCCACACACAGTACAGGAAGAAAATGTGTGGCAGGTATCGGGAAGGAGTTTTATTCTCTCCCGTTACACTTTATGCTGCTTTACTACAGGCTAATACATGTTTAAGATGATAAAATGTAGGAGGTTGAGATTGCTCGGGTACGTAGCACGCATGCAAGCGATTAGAAACGTGTACAAAATTTTGGTCGGAAAATCTGAAGGGAAGAGACGTCTCGGAGAACCTAGGCATAGATGGTAGGATAATATTAAAATGGATCTTAAAGAAATAGTATGGGGCATGTGGACTTGATGTTTGTGATTCAGGATAGCGGCAAGTCAAGTGGTGGGCTGTTGTGAAAACGATAAAGAACCTTCGGGTTTTATACACTACAGAAAAGTTCGTGATTAGACCAAAGCTTAAATCAAAGTAATTCGGCGTTCGTTTCTTGCTAGGGACAGTGTTCCCTTTGCCCCACTGGGGCTCAGCGAAAGGATGACAGAATTCTGAACGTAGCCTGGACTCAGCCCTCTATCGGCAAAGTATACAAGATGGGAAATGTATGTATAGCATAACATTGTGGCGCGTTCGCGTAACCATTTTTGCTGTGGAAACAGAACAGTGCATTCTGTGTGTGTTGAGCTACATGTCACTGTGAAATATATAGAAATATTGAGTGTTGCACAACAATGTTTTTGTGGCAAACTTATGTCGCCGGCAACAAAACAACGTACGTAGGTCTTCAGGTAAAGTGGCCGATGCTGCATTGAAACAAAATAATGTTCGTTTGCTTGTGGTCTGCTTTAGACGTACGGCTTGGCTGAGCAGGTCGTAATGATAGATAAGTCGTTGTGCAGTTTCTCAGTTTTTGTATTGCCTTAAAACATTTTAAGAGATCAGACGGCGTTAATGAATTATGAAGCAGTGAGTATTCAATATTATAAGTGTGTGTCTGTATACTTGTATTAGTTATCTGCTATGTAATTTGCATATTTTCTGCGCCGTATTGTATTGTCATCTGTGGCCTGTCTGGCTGTACCATTTATTTACACATCATCTCCTAAACGGGAAGATTTTCAGAAAAAAGTTATTGAACGTAAAATATGCTTTTTAATTTTCTATACAAGTTTATCTGAAACATTTCTCATTCTAAGAAGAATTAAGCGAGATATCATAAATGTACGTAGGTCTTCATGTAAAGTACCCGTTATTCTTGTCAGATTTTAATGAAACTTGAATTTTCTCTATAGAGTTTCGAAAAATCCTCAAATATAAAATTTCATGAAGATCCGTACAATGAGAGCCGAATTGTACCATGCGGACAGGCAGACGGACCTGCAGACATGACGAGGCTAATAGTCGTTTTTCGTAATTAACAATGCGTGAAATTTTACTTTTATGCCTCCTTTGTGCGTTAATGATGCTGTGCATAGACAGAGTTGATCAGGCCTGTAGCCATGGGGGTGGTAAGTGTATATGCACTGCGCCCACTACAAATCTGGCTTCACCCACGAGGAATTTGCAGAATATCAAAGACAAACATGTTGATTAGAAGTGAGCTCCGTGAAGACAATATCACAATGCCAAGCCATGAAAAATGCACAGTTGCTATTGGCAGAGAGCGCGAGCAAGCGAACGGTAGCTACGGGTTAGTTAGTGTGGGTTTGTTGGTTAGAATAAAGGTAAAGCAGTCTCTATACAGGCCTGGACAGGCCCTAGGGTTCCAGGAGGTTGAGGATCCCTAGAACAGGCCTCGAAGGCCCAGAGGGGGAGTAGAGGTATAGCTCTGCTCTTTCTTTAACCCTGGCACTAGATGAGGGTGGGTGGTCAACTCCACGCCACGGCTGCTTTACCCCCGGGAGAGAGACCCGGTACCCATTGTATAGGAGGCTGGGTGTGGGCCCCAGGGCCGGTCTGGACGGGTGCGGAAAATCTCGCCCCCCACCGGGATTCGATCCCCGGACCGTCCAGCCCGTAGCGAGTCGCTATACCGACTGAGCTATCCCGGCCCACACTGTGATATGTAAACTACCTCATTCTCAAAAATGTATGTATAGGCAAGATATTTTGTGCAATGTTATAGAGCGCATTACATAATTAAAGTGTGATTTTTTGGTCCTAACAAAGGCACATTTTTAGGCTTATAGTTACATACAATAAAAAGAAGAACGGCTAACTGGATTGGTCACATCTTGCTTAGAAACTGCCTTCTAAAACACGTGATTGAAGGAAAGTTAGAGGGAAGGATAGAAATG
Source organism: Reticulitermes speratus (assembly GCA_021186555.1). Taxonomy (NCBI): domain Eukaryota; kingdom Metazoa; phylum Arthropoda; class Insecta; order Blattodea; family Rhinotermitidae; genus Reticulitermes; species Reticulitermes speratus. The sequence continues at coordinate 31,458,820 of JAJKFL010000013.1, read as the reverse complement.
ACGGGAAGATGATGAAGAAGACGTAAGCAGCTACTGGATGACCTTAAGGAAAAGAGAAGATACTGGAAATTAAAAGGGGAAGCACTAGATCTCACTCTGTGGAGAACTCGCTTTGGAAGAGGCTACGGACCTGTCGTAAGACAGACTACAGAATGAATATATACATTATATGTATAATAGAGCATTATATACATATGTAAACGTATGTGCGTGTATGCACCCACACTTAAAGCAACTGCACTCACTGTGTTCCAGTCTGGCTGTTGGCCTGCAGTTGGTGACTTTTATCCTGTTTTGCTGCTAGCTTTCGTTGAATCCTCATGCATCAAGCACGATGCACTTGTGCTGCTCTTCTGCCAACTTCACACGGGATTGAGGCTTGCGCTCGAAAAAACAATTGAATTCTACCATTGTTCTCATTTTAACTATGGCGTGTTATTTTACATGTTATGTAAAAATGGTTGGTGCTTTCAGCAGTCGGGCGAAGTGTTAAAATTTCGTGGTAAATAGCAAGCACTCTTTAAAATGTGTGTTATAGTGGACTGATTAGAACTAACGCTGCCACAGTATTACAGGTTAGCTCAGCGGTAACGTCTTCTGGCTTGTACTTAAGCTTCTCGCAGTATATACCTTGGCTTTACGGAGCATTTTCGTGCTTTGCCGAGTACTTCCAGCGATTACTGGAAAGTATTTTGAAATAGGCTACGACATACATATTCCATGCTTTCTATGTAATCGTGTAAAGCAATCCCATTATAGGCCTGGACAGGCCCTGAGGGTTCCAGGAAGTTGAGGATCCTAGATTTCAAGACAGTCGGCACATGAAGGTGGTAAGGTTGTCAGCCCTACGCACCGGCCGCTTTTGCCCCGCAGGAAATATTCCTGGTACTCATTTCTGTTGGAGGCTGAGTCGACCCCAGGGCCATAGTGCGACCGGAAGGATTATGTCAATGAAAAATTTCAATGACACCATCGGGGATCGAACCCGCTTGCCCCCCCCCCCCCTATGTAATGTTACATATTTATATTTTTACAATTACGAATAGGTCTAGATCAGTCCTGCTCAACCTTTCACATGTTAGGGCAACTTCGTCGAAATTTGGTCTGTGTGCGCGCAACATGTAGTTCGGCACACAGATGCGTGTAAGTAACTTGCCCGTGTATCTGTCTGTACGTCTTGTGCAATAATGTATACTGATGATAATAACAGGAAAAAATCTATAAAAATAAAATGAACAACCTAGGCTGGGGTGTCGCTATTTTTGCACATTTTTAAAAATTGACTTAGTAATGTAATGTATGCTCCAAAAACAAACGGGTCATGAGTTTTCGAAATTGCTTCGGCGTTCTGTTTTGGCGTTGATAGGGATAGGGTTAAAAGGAGCTTACTCATTTCAAATATCTTCGCGAGCAGCAAGTTGCCTGCGAGCCATGGGTTGAGCGGAGGCTGGCATGGGGTTTGTGCACAGAGGTGATGTAAGTCACAACGCTGGAGTCGGGAGAGCAGCAAAGTTGGGGGGGGGGGGGTTGCTGCCGCGCTGCGCCCCCCCCCCCCGAAGTTGAAATAAAAAAAACAGATTTTGTAGAGATAATGGTATCAAACAGTTCACCTGATTTACCCTTCAGCCTAAATAAGCCACTTAAATCGGCTGATGACTAGTTTATTAGCATTTGGTAATATAAAATAAAAAAACGTAGGATATCTTTGATGACATTAAGAAAACCAAGAAGATTATAATTTATGATTCAAATTAGGCGAGTGAGTTATGGAACATATAGCTATATTTTTATGTATATAAATGCATTTGCAAACAGCGTTATGTTACAGTTATACTTAACGACATAACATTTACCTCGTAAAACATATTTTTAAAAATCAAACATCTATAGCCCCAATGTTAGCCCACCCCTCCCCCACTGAAAAATTCTGGGTGCGCACCCGGCTGAAATCATCAATGAAATTCCCGAGCGGCCAGAGTTAAGGACACGTGCAGGGGCGCGACGGTACACCGACAGGAGTGTGTCCACGTGCTTACCGCCGTGTTATGTAACTGGGTCACTGGCGACATGACACGGGGACTAGATGCAAAGTTCTAAAGCCTAAATTTTATATCATTACTTATATATATCTATTATTTATATTATATAATTTGTGAATTCTAAAGCCTAGTTCACATTGCTCTGACGATTGCGTTTGGCTCACTGACATAATCTTCTTTTTTTTTTGGACTTTGTCAATTATCTAATTTTTAGTGATTCACGACGTTTCGGAAGCCGACTCTGTTTCCGCCTTCAGGTAGAGAAAGCACCTACACTAGTGGACCCCTTAGAGCTATTCTCAGTTACTGGGCACCAGTGACTGAGAAAAAGATTATATCAGTGACTGTAAAGCCTAGTTCACAATAATCTGACGCTTTAACACTGTATAAAGGCCGTGCCATGGCTCAGGCGGTTAGTCGTCGGCCTCTTACCGCGGAGGCCCGGGTTCAATCCCGGGTCAGTCCATGTGGAATTTTTGGTGGACAAAGTGGCACCGGGACAGGTTTTTCCCCCGAGTACTTCGGCTTTCCCCTGTCAATTTCATTCCACCGGTGCTCCATTACACGGAAGAATGGAGAGAAACTGATCATCTTCATCACAGGGTTGCACAATAAGCCTTGAAGACTGCGGTGCTTCCGTAGCATCTGCTGCGGGGCCCTCCAATAAATTAAATAAATTAATTAACACTGTGTAACCTAGTTAACAGTAAGCTGATGGTTTAACAAAACATTTGCTAACTTTTTCCCCGTACTTTCTCTGTACATTGTCAGTGTCACAGTCGGGGTCCTCATTCATTCATTCATTCATTCTGTAGTGTGTCTTACGACAGGCCCATAGCCTCTTCCAAAGCGAGTTCTCCACAGAGTGCGATCTAGTGCTTCCTCTTTCAATGTACAGTATCCTTTCGTTTCCTTAAGGTCATCCAGTAGCTGCTTACGTATTCTTCCTCGTCTTCCCATCACTTCTATCCTTCTATCTTTACTTCAATATCGTGTTTTAGAAGGCAATTCCTACGCAAGATGTTAGTGTCCTATAGACGCTAGAATAATTCAACGTCGGCGTTGAAGTACTGATTTTCTGTCTGCCTCTAACCCTGCCGCTATTATATTGACACCTGTCTGGCATCTCTTAGGCATTCATTTTATGTTCATTATAAATGAATTATAGCGAGGGTACGCGGACCACGGATTGTGAACTGGGGCAACAATATGTCACTTTTGTGAAGCAGAGTTCCATTCGAGATATCACTCATATGTATTTGGACTTTTTCCATCGCCAATGATTACACAAACACTAAAGTGATTCACAGTCTTTGCTGATTTAATTCCAAACTTATCAAGTTTATGGAAAGCAAGAAACACACCGCGTCCAAACCTGTTGATTAATTGTACACCATAATTATTAGACAATGGTGTAAAATTAAATAAACGGTATGGACGAGGTGTGTTTCTTGCTTTCCGTAAACTTGAGTAATTTGGTATTAAATCAGCAAAGACTGTGAATCACTTTAGTGTTTGTGTAATCATTGACGATGGATAAAGTCCCAAATACACATCAGTGATATCTCGCATGTGACGCCATTGTCTAAGAATTATAGCGTACAGGATCCCGTTTCCCTCCTGCTTATCGCCGGGGCAAATCTGCACCATGTCTGGGGGACCAGGTTGTCACCTCTGAGGATTGCTGAGACAACACCGACCAGTTGTCTGCAAGACATTGCCTTCCAGTCGCCATGCAGGTTAAGAGACTTCAGTTGGTACAGCGACTGTGCTGCCGACTGGACGACCGAGCAATCGTGGTTCATTTACGACAGTGGTTCCCAAACTTTTTCGGTCCACCGCCCCCTTGATTCCATAAACACGCCGACAGCGCCCCCCTACCTTTTTTAAAAACATAATTGCCCTTTTGTTTCCACTTTTATTTTATATTTAATCGTTTAAAATAAAATTATAAGAGTTAAACTTAATATTTTATGTGTTAGTTTATAAATTAAAATTTTTTGTGATTAACAATAATTCATCTAGCAATAGTTTATTAAAAATAATATGTGCTTGAATAAGATTCATAAATTAAAATGCTAAGAAGTTTAGTTCATTTTTTAATTTTTAACACAAATTGCTTTATTTGAATTTTATTATAAAAATAAATGGACTACTTGCCTACTAGCGCCCCCCTGTGATAATAACAGCGCTCCCTTCCACCTCTCGTACCTATTAATTCCCACCTCGGTAATCCCACCGCCCCCCAGGGGGCGGTACCGCCCACTTTGGGAACCACTGATTTACCACATGGCCAGAGATGTTCCTTTTAGCCAAAGCGCCCAGACCGACTCTGTGGGCTCACTCAGCCTCATATTCAATGTGTTCCTGTACCTCCTTACACTGGGATCAGTCGGCTGGGGCGTGAAGCACATCTCTTACGTACTTTTAGTGCCGAGGTTAAGAAACCATCATGGGGCTTTATAGCGATGTGTTTAACCTTTCAAAGCCGAGTGATGACTGTGCCACCTGCTGTAACACGTAAAACTCGGTGTTTAGCCTACACATTGCGTTTGTCTTCCAACGCGTCTCACAGACAACTTCCATTGTCCTCCTAAATAGCATTAACAGACTGGTCTTTGTAATGGAGACGGCGAGTGTTTTCTGTGCGACAGAAACTGAATATGCGTGTTTTATTTAGATGGAATTCAGTCTTCGGAGTCTTAATTAAACACAGGGACAAACACACTGAACGCTTAGTAGTTCGTTGTTGCTTTGCCTGCAGAAGAGTAATGTAATCTAGTACACGTGCACTCTATCTAGAACTTGTCAGACATAACCTCACTTTTTTCCTACAGAGGAGTAGTGTAATCTAGTACACGTGCACTCTATCTAGAACTTGTCAGACATAACCTCACTTCTTTCCTACAGAGGAGTAGTGTAATCTAGTACACGTGCACTTTACTTAGAACTTGTCAGATATAACCTCACTGTTTTCTTACAGAGGAGTACTGTAAAGTAGTACACGTGCAGTTTATCTAGAACTTGTCAGACATAACCTCTCTTTTTTCCTACAGAGGAGTACTGTAATCTAGTACACGTGCACTTTATCTAGAACTTGTCAGACATAACCTCACCTTTTTTCCTACAGAGGAGTACTGTAATCTAGTACACGTGCATCTATCTAGAACTTGTCAGACATAACCTCACCTTTTTCCTACAGAGGAGTAGTGCAATCTAGTACACGTGCACTCTATTTAGAACTTGTCAGACATAACCTCACCTTTTTTCCTACAGAGGAGTACTGCAATCTAGTACACGTGCACTCTATCTAGAACTTGTCAGACATAACCTCACCTTTTTCCTACACAGGAGTAATGTAATCTAGTACACGTGCACTCTATCTAGAACTTGTCAGACATAACCTCACATTTTTTCCTACAGAGGAGTAGTGCAATCTAGTACACGTGCACTCTATCTAGAACTTGTCAGACATAACCTCACCATTTTCCTACAGTGGAGTAATGTAATCTAGTCAACTGCTTTCTAAAACAGGTTAATGAGGGAAAGATAGATGGAAGGATAGAGGTGACAGGAAGACGAGGAAGAAGACGTAAGCAGCTACTGGATGACCTTAAGGAAATATATAAGATGATACTTAAAATGGAAGGAGGAAGCACTAGATCGCACTCAGTGGGAACTCGCTGTGGCAGAGTCTATGGGCTTGTCGTAAGACAGACTGAGGTATGAGTGAATGACATGAAAATATTGGGCCAGCCTACATGAAACAAGATAAAGCAGGAAGTGAAGAAGACATGGAAATTAAGACAGAGGGCAAGCAGAAAGAGTGGGAGGAAACGTGCATTTGCCCCTGTCCAAGCCGTGAATGTTTATAGGGGAGTAGAATAACTCCTGTCGTTCATAACCTCGACTCTAGGTGGACATGAGTGGTGAATGTCTCGCCCTGGACACTATACTACCGGTACTCACTGGGTAATCTGGGTCGACACCGGAGACTATCCGGAAGTTTTAGATAAGAGAACAATCTTTTAATTCTGTCATAAATTGAAACCTGGATGTTGTAGTGCGTAGATTAGTCATTGTTACCGCCTAATATATATAAAAATTGAGAAGATGGAAGTAAAACTGAAGAACAACAAAATAATGAAAGGCGGGCAAGCAGGAAACGAATAAAATTAGAGATAGGAATACAAAGCTTATGAAATGCGTTAGGAGAAATAAGAATTGGACGAAAGAGAATCAGCACGTGAAGTTACAGCTGATGCACACTCCTCATTCCGCTGCGCCACCATCGATCGTCCGCAGTTAGTGACGTCACGACCGCAAACTGATGAGAGTCTTACAACAAACAACACCAGGTGACAGCTGACGTTCATTTGTTTTCACTGTTTGTCGGCCCGTTACTCGATTCGCAGTCCTTTCGTCTTCCCTGCCGGACCCCGCCTTACCCCCTCTCTATCCTTTGTTATCGTCTTCATGGTACCCGCTCAGAAATTGGGGCAGCTGCGAGCCAGTCAGTCAGCCAGTCATTCAGCCAGTCGATCGATCAGTCAGTAATTCATCATCATCACACAGTCTGTCTTAAGACAGGTCCATAGACTCTTCCAAAGCGAGTTCTCCAGCGACTGCGATGTATTGCTTTCTCTTTCAAATTTCAGTATCGTCTTTTTTTCTTAAGTCCATCCAGTGGCTGCTTACGTCTTCTTTCTCGTCTTCCTCGCACTTCCATCCTTTCCTCTATCTTTCCTTCAATAACCTGTTTTAGAAGGCAGTTTTAATGCAATATGTGACCAATCCAATTAGCCTTTCTTGTTTGTATTATACACAGGATATTCCTTTCTTGACTCTGTGTAATACTTCTTCATTTCTCACACGATCGGTCCAACTGATCTTCTCCATTCTTCTCCAGCACCACATTTCAAAACTTTCCAGATACTTCTGATCTACTTTCCGAAGTGTCCATGTTTCAGCACCATACAAAGCTATGCTCCAAATGTAGCACTTTACTAGTTTCTTCCTTAAATTTAAGTCCAATTTGCTGATAAAAAGATTCTTCTTCTTGTTGAATGCTGATTTTGCCATGGCAATACTGGATTTAATTTCACGTGCACATCTTGCATCATTAGCTATCATGCTATCCAAATAGTTTAAATATTCCACATTCTCCGGCTGTTTTTGATATATCATAATCTGTATTGGGGATGGTTGCCTTGAGATTCTCATTGCCTTAGTTTTTTGCACATTAATTTACATTCCATAACATCTTCCAACTTTAATTAATCTATCATTTATGCCCTGTAGCACCGTTTCTTCCTTAGCCAGTAGCACAAGGCATTCAGTAAGCACACCACGAAATACCCTAGTATGTAACACCGAAAGGGGATTGGAATAAACGATATCGACAGGATAAGAACAAGAGGAGGCGGAGGATAATAAAGAGGAGCACAAAGAGGATAACAGTAAACAGACAGGAGAGGAGAGAGGAGGCTTTAGAAGTAGTAGGAGGAAAGGCGAAAAGTGGGAGGAGGAAAAGAATACTACTACTACTACTACACTAATAATAATAATAAGAGAAATATTGAATCGGCTCTCATATTTCGTAAGGAAAGAAGATGCAATCGTCACATGTTTTATTATATTATTATTATTATTATTATTATTATAAGATGCATGTATTTTCATGGAATCCACAGAAATACTTCATTTTTCAAAACTTTGTGTCTCTGAACTGGCACAATTCTCACAAGAATGGAGAAGCAGATGACACTGTAACTGTGGCATGCCAGCTAGTGGCTCATCGTCTTGATTAATTTTATACCATTTATGTAACTTGAACGTCTCTTTACTTACCCAAAGCAACAGACACGACACAACCCTCTGAACAGCAAATTATGCACGTTGAAAATGAAGCACCTGCAGAGAGGTTCCACGTTTAGGATATGCGTACTTGAATGCCGGGCTGCTGGCTGAAAGTCAGTGTGCATCTGGAAGGTCCTGCTACCGGTCAACTGGATCAAAGTCTTTCGTGAATTTTCACGGTACTAGAGCAAATGCTGGATTGGTACCCTTATCAACAGTGCACTGCATGCTTCACTGTCAGCTGTCCTGACTTTAACATCATTGGTACCCATATCAACACTGCACTGCATGCTGTACTTTCAGTTGACCTGACTAACATCATTGGTACCCATATCAACACTGCACTGCATGCTGCTCTTTCAGTTGACCTGACTAACATCATTGGTACCCATATCAACACTGCACTGCATGCTGCGCTTTCAGTTGACCTGACTAACATCATTGGAACCCATATCAACACTGCACTGCATGCTGCACTTTCAGTTGACCTGACTAACCTCATTGGTACCCATATCAACACTGCACTGCATGCTGCACTTTCAGTTGACCTGACTAACATCATTGGTACCCATATCAACACTGCACTGCATGCTGCACTTTCAGTTGACCTGACTAACATCATTGGTACCCATATCAACACTGCACTGCATGCTGCACTTTCAGTTGACCTGACTAACATCATTGGTACCCATATCAACACTGCACTGCATGCCGCACTTTCAGTTGACCTGACTAACATCATTGTACCCATATCAACACTGCACGCATGCTGCACTTTCAGTTGACCTGACTAACATCATTGGTACCCATATCAACACTGCACTGCATGCTGCACTTTCAGTTGACCTGACTAACATCATTGGTACCCATATCAACACTGCACTGCATGCTGCACTTTCAGTTGACCTGACTAACATCATTGGTACCCATATCAACACTGCACTGCATGCTGCACTTTCAGTTGACCTGACTAACATCATTGGTACCCATATCAACACTGCACTGCATGCTGCACTTTCAGTTGACCTGACTAACATCATTGGTACCCATATCAACACTGCACTGCATGCTGCACTTTCAGTTGACCTGACTAACATCATTGGTACCCATATCAACACTGCACTGCATGCTGCACTTTCAGTTGACCTGACTAACATAATTGGTATCCATATCAACACTGCACTGCATGCTGCACTCTCAGTTGACCTGACTAACATCATTGGTACCCATATCAACACTGCACTGCATGCTGCACTTTCACTTATTCCGATGTTAATATCAGAATTCCACAACAGCGCAGCCCTTCTAATAATGTCAGTATCAAAAGTGGATCATTACTTACAAAGTACAAACTTTGCCCTACTTCGTACCATTCTGCATTCTTTACTTGCGATGCTTTACTATCTCTTGAACTTATGTTCGACAAAAGGATGAGCTGGTACACCGTGGGTAGTTTCAGGGACAAAAAATATTTGTGTCATTTTCCCCTTGCAGTTTATGTACCCTGTCTCAGTAGCTCGTACACCCTATTCTCTCTTCCAGGTTCAGAAGGCTAATCGGCTTTTGTGATAACGTAACTAGAAACCTTTCTCTCGTATAGAATATAAGTTGTTTTATCATTTACCAGAAATACCGTGTCAGATGTGGCCTGGATAGCTCAGTCGGTATAGCGACTCGCTACGGGCTGGACGGTCCGGGGGTCGAATCCCGGTGGGGGCGAGACTTTCAGCACCCGTCCAGACCGTCCCTGGGTCCTACCCAGCGTCCTATACAATGGGTACCGGGTCATTCCCGGGGAAAGCGGCCGGGGCGTGGAGTTGACCACCCACCCCATCTAGTGCCGAGGATAAAGAAAGAGTAGAGCTATACCTTTACTCCCCCTCTAGGCCTTCATGGCCTGTTGTAGGGTGAACTTTAGCTTTTACCGTGTCAAGTTTCAGTACTTCCGAGAGACATGGGCCATTATATATCTACTTTTGTTGATGGCGGACCGCACAGAAAACACGGCCATGTCGTGTTACTGTATATTGAGAGTTGCCTCTCCGAACTACAAGCGTCTATCCTGCCTTCCGTGTAATTACACTCTTGCATCTGCGAGTCTATAAAATGGCTGGCATGCCGTATCAGCAGCTCTACTCACAATCCAATGCAGTCTTGGGAATTCCCAGCGCGGCCTTATTTCGATACAAGTGGTTACAGACAGCCAAATCGATTGGATTGGCAGTAGGAGAGCAATTGCTTCTGCTACTCCTGCTCTCTCTTTGTATGAAAGCCTTGAGGTAACCACTAGGTGGGAAGATATTGGTGTTTACGGCACTCCCACCATAGCGTCAGTCGCTTGTGTGAAAGCACCTTCCCCCCCCCCCCCCAGCCCCCGTCACATTCATAACGCACCAACAGTGGAGTTTTGACAGAGGAGGTTGTGATATCATCAGGCAGGTGACGAAATACTCACACCTAGTCTGTAGCTACAGAACGGAGTGTCCACAGTGGGCATTTTAGCGTTGAATTTCATTGGAAACTGGTGTATGAAGTGGTCACCCAGATAGACAGCTGTAGTTTGGAGAGCAGTCATAATGTGGTCTGTTATGAACGATTTTGTAACGCGAACTGGACGGATGTAAAGCAGAAAGAATTCAGTAGCTGCATTTTGTGATCGTGATGATGGAGACAGTTGAAGTCCCAAAAACGCTGGACTTCTGCTCTGACGTGACTCAGTTGGTCCTACGGAATAGTCTGTCGATGTTGTTTTGCCAAGTCCAGGTATTATGAACTTATCTGAAGTTGCGTTTTACTGCACTTAGGGTTCCAATCATTTTGTAACTAACGGTTTAGTGCTCTTGTAAGGCGCCCAATAATTTCCTGTCCCTTGGCTTTTTCACAGGCTTCATACCTTGCTGCTTCTTTTTGCTGTCTGCATGTCGCGTTTGCAGTTGCCAGTGTCTGCAGAGTGATGTCTCACAGTGTACACAGTCTTACGACATACGTGAACTTGCCACTCGACTAGATTTGAAGATAATTTGTTATTCAAGGTTTTCAGATGTTCAAGATGTTGACAATTTTGTGTAATTTTATCATATCATTAATATATATTGCCGACGTTAAACATTGGTGTTGTAATGGTACACTGGCATCGTATTTTACCATTTATGATTTGAAAAAGCTCTGTGCTAACGTTGTAATATGTCTCTTAGTATATATTGGTGCTCCCTGAAGATGGTTGGAAATAATCGGTGAAACATGGAGCAGTGGTTCTCTGTTCACGGACAAGTGCAATTGTTTGGTAATAAACCTATTTATATGAATTCTAAAAGGTTCTGACGGTGGTGTATAATATTGAGAACCAATTGTCTTCTGGACTTTGTCTATCGTCCGGGTAAAATATTAAAATATAATATAAAAATCACGACGTTTCGGAAGATGGCTTGTCTTCCGTCTTCAGGTGATGGGAGGGGAGACACCTACTCAGTTGGGGTCCTTTTAGACTGAGCTAATATCAATCCCCTCCCATCACCTGAAGACGGAAGACGAGGTATCTTCCGAAACGTCGCGATTTTATATCATATTTTAATATTTTATCCGGACGATGGACAAAGCCCAGAAGACAATTTTTCTCAAACGTATATATGTGTATCAGTTGCACGGAGGTTGTACAATATGAGCTGTGTTTGTGTCTTGAACATGTGGATGTGTTGTGTATGTGCCTTGCTGCCTAGCGCATTGTAAACATATGGATGTGTTGTGTATGTGCCTTGCTGCTAGCGCATTGTAAAAATATGGATGTGTTGTGTATGTGCCTTGCTGCCTAGCGCATTGTAAACATATGGATGTGTTGTGTATGTGCCTTGCTGCCTAGCGCATTGTAAACATATGGATGTGTTGTGTATGTGCCTTGCTGCCTAGCGCATTGTAAACATATGGATGTGTTGTGTATGTGCCTTGCTGCCTAGCGCATTGCAAACATATGGATGTGTTGTGTATGTGCCTTGCTGCCTAGCGCATTGTAAACAAATGCGTTGTGAAATTTAGGATTCTTTATTCGGATGACTAACTTGCCAGTTGACTAACGAAATACGTAAGTCAAACATTTAACTTGTTAACTAACTTAACTGGTTAAATAAAAAGAATGGCCGTGCCATGGCTCAGGCGGTTAGTCGCCGGCCTCTCACCGCGGAGGCTCGGTTTCGATCCCGGTTAGTCCCTGTGGCATTTGTGTTGGACAAAGTGGCACTGGAACAGGTTTTTCCCAGAGTACTTCGGTTTTTCCGTGTCAGTTTCATTCCACCGGTGCTCCATGACACGGAAAAACTAAAAAAAACTAATCAACTTGATCACAGGGTTGCACAATAAGCCTCAAGGCTGCGGTGCGTCCGTAGCATTTGCTGCGGGGCCCTTCAAAAAGAAATAATTAACTCACTGAACACTGAAGTTAACTAATTTCCAACTACCAAATTTTATGGCAGAAGATTTTTTTTACCAGTTTACATCCTCTAAAACTTGGTTAAAATTTTCCTTTTATTATGGGTCCCTAAGTTTTATTACCGCGTAATGTTCACGAAAAGCTTTACACCATATTACATTAATATTCGGTTTAATATTATCCTTTTGTCTACCCTTACGTATTTCATGACACTTAGACGAGTCACACAATTGCTTCTTCTGTAAACAGCAACACACGGTTAGTGGCCAGGCTGTGGTCGAACTTATTTTGTGCAAATATGAATGCGAACGCTGTACACGTCAAGCGGGTTGCACAGTATCGATTCCTCGCGCGGTCGACCAGTGGCCATGGACACAGGGCAGAGAAACTGCTACAGTAGGGAGAAGACCAAGAAAACAAAATACCAAAAATCGATGGATCAAACAGAAGAAAGCATGCAGGTAGGAAAATAGCAAAGGAGAGAGACACCGGATGAGAGGAAGAACTAAAGACAAAGGGAAGAAGATGGAAAGAAAAGTGGATCGAAAAGAATGAAAGCGACAAGTTGGGTTTTGTTATTATTATTTGTATTATTATTAATTCTGTTTGCTTATGGTTTATTTAACGTCCTGGCAGTATCCAGCATAGTGACTGAGCTATTGTTTGGGCGATCGGGGGTTCGATTTACGATAGGGAAAAGATATATAGGGGGGGTTTCCCTGCTTGACAAGCGCCCACAGGACGCGACATTTCAGCAATTTCCGGAGAACTCCAGAGAGTAAACAACAACGCCTTCCGCAGTTGTTCTGAGTGCTTCCGGTCAGGAGGACATCATTTTCTGCATCTGCTGTAGCACTGGTGAGTTTCTATTAGACTTTCTGAAGGTTATTATCACAGCGAATCTTCTACTCCCTTCCTTCACCGACTGTTAAACCTCCCGAGACTCGGCGTATGACGTAACACTAGCGGAGTGTCGAGCGGGCGCTTATCGGTCAAGCAGGGGAAAACACCCTGTATATATCTTTTCCAAAACCTACATACCGTCTCTGGGGCCCACCTAGCCTCATATGCAACCGTTACCGGAGGTCTTTCCCCCGAGTGTGAAGCGCCCGGGACATGAAGCTTATCACCTCCGTCTATTGACGAAGTTAAGAATAAATGGAGCCATACTTCTACTCCGCGTATGTGCCTTCATGCCTCGTACAGGGACAACTTTACCTTTGGCCTGTTCCTGAGAATGGTGGCGAATAGAGGATGGTAAAGGTAAGTTATCTCTGTAACATGTCATGAAAGGACATAGGGGTGTGGCGGTATAGCGCTTCCCTTTCTTTTACTTCTGCGCTAGAAGGTGTGGATGGTTAAGCCACGACCCGTCCGCTCTAACCCCGGGAAGGAGACCCGGTACTCATTGTACAGTAGGCTGGGTGGTCCTCGGGACGGCTACGGAAAATCTCTCCCCCTCCGCGGTTCGTACCCCGTCCCATAGTGATTCGCTGTACCGACTACGCTATCCCGGCCGCATGTAGGGTACTTGTAAACGATGTGGAAGAAAGCGGTCGTGGCATACTTTAGGTATTACCCCGGAATATGTGTGAAAACAGGGAAAAACCTTTATCATTCCCGGTAAGTGTGATTTCTGCAGCCGACATTTGAATGCGGTGCCTTCCAGATACAAATTGCTAACAATGCGACTGTTGTTGTTGTTGTTCCTTCAACTTGGCGGTACATGTCGCTGTGAGCGGAGAAAGACAGACAGACAGACGTAGCTTACAGTCGGCCCAATAAACAAACCCTAACAAATTCCCCGCCAAGTAACGACCACCCCCAGTATTTCTTTATCTTAGACAACGCGCTGTGTTGCATAAATTACAAATTAGCTATTGTTTACCATCAACACAGCTAGTTATATTATATTGTATTATATAAATGTGAGACTACATGTTTCAAACAGTATTTTGACTTTCATATTTTGGGCGCCCTGAAGATGACCATATAATGGTTGAAACATATAAAGTAAAGGTAAAGTTCTCCCTAGAACAGGCCATGAAGGCCCAAAGGGGGAGTAGAGGTATAGATCTACTCTTTCTTTAACCTCGGCGCTAGATGGGGGTGGGTGGTCAACGCCACGCCCCGGCCGCTTTACCCCCGGGAATGACCCGGTACCCATTGAAACATGTAGCCGCACATTTAAATAATACAGTATCATATAATATATAGTCGTGTTAATGGTAAATAATGGATATTGTGTCCACAATCTGCTTAACGAATAATTTAAAATGGCTTTCAATTATATTTTTGTGTGTGGATTTTTAAATATAAATTTTTATACAGCAGCTGCGCGAGAACACATGGGGAATTAATTGTGATGGGTGGGGGTTGGGGTGGGACCACACTCTCTAAGACTGTGGTTTCAGATGCTAGATACCAAGAAGTTCTGGATACAGCTGTTACAGTATACGAAAATAATTTCCTAAGTTCCACATTTCTACCATGGTACGTTTTTAGTGACACGTTGCTAATATTTTAATATTTAATATTTAAAATTTTAACATTTTAGTGTTTTGGCTAATGTGTCTACGTGCAGTTTCTCCGCCCTGTAGTCATTTCTCTCTCCCATCATTCCTGGTATCCGCTTTGAGTTAAGACAGTTTAACTTGTCTGATGACTAACGCCATCTATCAGACACTGCGGGTAACTACTTCTCCTATTAGCGCAATATACAATACCACAAAAATTCCCTCGAGATCTTTATCCTCTGCGAGTGCAATCAAATACTCGTGTGTGCTGCCTTTCAAGTAAGTGTGTGGTATATAGCCTGCTTAGTGAATTAACAACGAAAGCTTACACTTTGATTGAGTGTTAACAGTAAGAGACACATTTCTTGCCAGTCAGGTCTCTTCGGAAATTAATTTCTTCCCATGTCCCAGTTGGCGTCCAACAGAAAGCAGGCACTTACAGACCTTTAGTATCTTGGGTAAGTTTCTTCTCTGTAGAAGGTAATTCAATCCCTGTACAGGCTTGTGGCTCCCAGATTTCAAGACAGTCGACAGTCAGCCCTACGCACCGGCCGCCTTTACCCCGTAGGAAATATTCCTGGTAGGCCTACTCATTTCTGTTAGAGGCTGAGTGCGGCTGGAAGGATTAAGTCAATGACAAATCCAAATGATACCATCGGAAATCGAACCCGCGAACTTCCGGCTTGTAACGCAGTGCCTCAACCAACTGCGACACCGCGTGCCCCTTTTTCCTCTCTAATGTACTATTCAGCAGGACGCCCCCTTCGAGACACCACGCCAGTGTTAAGCGAGACTCCTGGCAGCGTAGGGAGCAATATTGCCTTAATGTGACTTCTGGTATGATGGCAGGGCTTTATACACTACGAGTACATGGAACACGGACTAGGGTGAAATTGAATCACTAGGAACTCGACCGTACCGTGTGCCTCAACTGATGGTTGCTTATATAGCACGCATTATGTAAACCTACTACAAGCTCGGTGCCATGGCTCAGATGGTTAGTCGCCGGCCTCTAACTGCGGAGGCCCGGGTCCGATCTCGGGTCAGTGCATGTGGGATTTGTGTTGGACAAAGTGGCACCGGGACAGGTTTTTCCCCGAGTACTTCGGTTTTCCCCTGTCAATTTCATTCCACCGGTGCTCCATTACACTTAAAACGAAAAGAAAACTAATTATCATAATCACAGGGTTGCACAATAAGCCTCAAGGCTGCGGTGCATCTGCTGCGGGGCCCTTCACCACAAAAAGAAGAACCCTACTATGATGTCTGCGGACGTCGAATAACGGACACCGTGTGGCCTAGTTATACTTGAGAAGCTAATAGTCGCTCATTGCACCGGATGATAGCAAGCATTCATTGATTTCAAGTTGCTCTTAGTGTCATCATGAATGCAATTTTGATTTTTTTGGGTTCCAAATATTTGAACTGTTCCAGCGATTCAAAGGATTTATTTCCTATATTTTATGCTATATTTTCCTGCATGCTGGTCTCGAGACATGACCATGTACTTAGTTTTCTCAGCATTTACTTCGAATCTAATCTCCTTACTAACGAATAGTAAAGTTTCTGTGTTTTGATTTATAGTATGTATGCTTCCGACCAATTTATTAACATTATCAGCATAAACTAGAAGCTGATGTATACCATTTAATGTCAAGCTTTCCTGATTTTCCTGAGCCCTCCTAACTGCAGATTCTGAAGCAAAGTTGAAAAGCAATGGCGATAAAGCATCTCCTTTCTTCAAACCCTTTTAATAGTAAACGTGTCAGATAAACGATTTCTACCGAGACTGTACTATAGGTTTCACTTAGACGTATTTTTATTGACCTCTCTAGTTTTATAGGATACCATATTCAATGAGAATATTATACAAGACCTCCCTCCTAACTAAATCATAGGATTTTTTAAGTCTATAAATATGTAATGCACTGCCTCACTTTATTCCCATTTTTTCTCAAGTATTTGACGAATCAGAATATATGATCAGTAGTCGACCTGTTACGTCTAAATACACACTGATGATCCCCAATAATTTCCTCTGCATATGGAGTTAACCTTATCAGAAGGATGTTGGATAGAATTTTGTATGTGGTTAACAAAAGTGATATGCCTCGATAATTACTGCAATCTGTTTTATCACTCTTCTTATAAATAGGTACAATGATTGACTCCTTCCACTGCTCAGGCAATTCCTGCTTATTGCAAACAGACTTAATAAGTTTATGGATCTCAGAAGGAATTGTCCTACCTACTGCTTTAATCAGTTCTGTTGGAATTTGATCAATACCTGGTGATTTGTGCCTTTTTAACTTTTCAATAGCCATCTCAACCTCAGAGTCACTGAGCTCAGGCACCAGTGGCTTTGCTGTATTATTACAGTCTGCCTAACATCCTTAACCCCATGTACATTCAATAACTGAGGGAAATTATTCCTCCACCTAGCAAAGATAATGTGGGAGTCTGCAACCAGATCACCCTTCTCATCCTTTACTACATTAGTTCTAGGTTGGTAACCCTTCTTAAAGTCATTGATGCCCCTATACAAGTCTCTGATATTCTTGTTCTTACTGTTTGTTTCAAGTTAATTAATTTTAGCTTTCAGATATTCCTTCTTTTTGTTCCTGAAATGTCTACTAGCTTCACGTCTTACATTGTTCAGATTATCTACATTACTTTGGTTTGGATTTTGTAACCACTGCATTTTAGCCTGTTTCCTTTGATCAAAAAATTCTGTACATTCTTCAGCAAACCATGGTTTATGCTGCTTCCGTTCATACAGACCTAGACTCTCTTTTTAGCTGAGATTTTGATATTCGCTAGCTGGAGATGGGACTTCTGCAACCGGATAAAAATGTCTTACACGGGGCGGCGTTATCTTGAACAAAATATTCTTATGTGCATTATTTTTTCAGTTTTTGAACCAACAAATGCACTTTTTTATTTTCGTATTTCTATTCAATTCACCCTACACATGTTTCGGCCGTGACTCGGCCATCATCACGGTACATTGATAAGTTCACTTCACTGTTCACTGGTCCATTTGGTATTATCACAGCACCGTTACACAGTTTAAGGCTACTATTTACATTAACAATCACCAGTAATACAATTTCTTCAAGTAGTTTCTTGAAATGTCTCGGTGTATATAGTATTTGTCTGGCGTTTGAAGTATATAGTATAGCACTATATATTGTGAGTATAGAGCACTATGTCGTTGGTAGTTGTTGAAGTCGTTAAAATTATTATTAAAATTGTTAAAATTGCTGGCAGTTGGTCTTGTATAGATGTTGAGGACATAGTGCTCTATATTCACAATATATAGTGCTATACTATACACTTCAAACGCCAGACAAATACTATATACACCGAGACATTTCAAGAAACTACTTGAAGAAATTGTGTGTACCGGTGATTGTTAATGTAAATAGTAGCCTTAAACAGTGTAACGGTGTGTGATAATACCAAATGGACCGGTGAACAGTGAAGTGAACTTATCAACGTACCGTGATGATGGCCGAGTTACGGCCGAAACATGTGTAGGTGAATTGAACAGAAATACGAAAATAAAAAAGTGCATTCGTTGGTTCAAAAACTGAAAATTAATGTCAAGATGCACGGCGAACACAACGTGAAATTCTTATATGCAATTTCGTATTGTTGCTTTTGCATATGATGAAGCATTTCAGTCCCTTCATGGGAGTTACAGCCCCAAAAATGGACACGACCACTGCGTGTAGAAGTTTGAGATTTGTAACTTTCTCCCCGTGATCTGTTAACTCATAACAGCCCATCATTTGTTGAGCTAAATGTACGTCCGTCAGAGAACATGACTGTCCCTTAGCGATGTACAGAACGACTGTTACGCCGTACAGTTCATGTTGATCAGCAAGCAGCATGATTTTCTGTGAGACCAGCGTCTTTAAATAACCAAATAATCTAAGATTTCTACCCAGGAATATCGATAGAATCTTAATCTCCCTTTCTCTGATGAAAGGCTTTCTTTGAGCTTCAGCTTCTAAGAGTTTCGCGCCTTAACCCACTTCCTCATCGCCTTCCAAATTGTCCATCCGCTCGGTATTTCGGTAGCCATGCTCTTACCGTCGACTTGGCACAACTGGGTCTTCAGTCCACTCATAGTAATTGCACTGAGTCCTCGCTTCTTAGCAAGAGCCATGACGTAGTCGCGAATAGTGAGCGAATGGTGAGCCATAGTAGCGAGAAAGAAGAAGGAATGTTGTGAGCCTCAAATGTGAGCAGAATTATGGTAGATGGGAAGCAGTGTTCTGTCACTCCGTACACCTTAACGATAAACTTTCAAGCATAAACAGTAAGATTGGCCATCATGCGCAAGAAACACACTGTTAAGTCTCTGCTGCATAACTTGCAAACGCAATTATATCCAACTTAATAAGTAAAAATAAGACCCATAATGAAGTTAATGTAAACTGAAAAAAAGCAGCAAAGTTGATTCATCTCAACGTCATATTCCAGCTCAAATCGAATCCGTGCCAATAAGACAGCGATCCTTGCTTGTAAACCAGACTTTCTGAATATTATATTAAAGATGCCAGGCGCTGAAAACATTCTTTCGAAGTTCTAACATAATAATTGATATTTTGTGTGAGTCGTTTACTTCACGAGACAAGTTATAAATCATGTATGTTTGCAGAGAGAGTTCTTGAATTATAATTCGAAAACGGGTACTTAAGATCACAGTGCAAACAAACAACAAACGATCGAAAAATAAAGAGAAATATCTGCTTCACTCGCCCTGCTAGCCTCTAGATAACAAACATACTCGTATCTGCTTCACTCGCCCTGCTAGCCTCTCCAATGCAGCACAGATAACAGACTTACTTGTATCTGCTTCACTCGCCCTGCTAGCCTCTCCAATGCAGCACAGATAACAGACATACTTGTATCTGCTTCACTCGCCCTGCTAGCCTCTCCAATACAGCACATATAACAGACATACTTGTATCTGCTTTACTCGCCCTGCTAGCCTCTCCAATACAGCACAGATAACAGACATACTTGTATCTGCTTCACTCGCCCTGCTAGCCTCTCCAATACAGCACAGATAACAGACATACTTGTATCTGCTTCACTCGCCCTGCTAGCCTCTCCAATACAGCACATATAACAGACATACTTGTATCTGCTTCACTCGCCCTGCTAGCCTCTCCAATACAGCACAGATAACAGACATACTTGTATCTGCTTCACTCGCCCTGCTAGCTTCTCCAATGCAGCACAGATAACAGACATACTTGTATCTGCTTCACTCGCCCTGCTAGCCTCTCCAATACAGCACATATAACAGACATACTTGTATCTGCTTTACTCGCCCTGCTAGCCTCTCCAATACAGCACAGATAACAGACATACTTGTATCTGCTTCACTCGCCCTGCTAGCCTCTCCAATACAGCACAGATAACAGACATACTTGTATCTGCTTCACTCGCCCTGCTAGCCTCTCCAATACAGCACATATAACAGACATACTTGTATCTGCTTCACTCGCCCTGCTAGCCTCTCCAATACAGCACAGATAACAGACATACTTGTATCTGCTTCACTCGCCCTGCTAGCCTCTCCAATACAGCACAGATAACAGACATACTTGTATCTGCTTCACTCGCCCTGCTAGCCTCTCCAATACAGCACAGATAACAGACATACTTGTATCTGCTTCACTCGCCCTGCTAGCCTCTCCAATACAGCACAGATAACAGACATACTTGTATCTGCTTCACTGGCATTTTTAGCCTCACCAACTTAGCACAAACCACTTTTGGAATATAGAGTTAAATAATGTAACCGTACTGTTTAAGTTAGTGTTTGTGCGAATACAACAGGTGCAAAAGACATATGTCGTTACCAAGACAGGAACTAACACACTTTATCACCGCAAAACAGTTCTGCGGCCTTTGTCCCTTTTTGTTGCGAGTGAATATGGATGCTGAAGTGCAGCATTGTCTTGATTGAAGCTTTGTCGCCTTACCTAGGCGCACGTCTTTCAGAGAATTAGCTTTAACACATGTTTGTCTTCAAATAACGCAGATTGGCGTGTTTGATCAGTCGATATCTGATTTCAGTAACTGTAATAAGTTGCAGGCTGAGAAAAGCCACACGCGGGCAAACGCAGGGAAATTATGATGTCAGCTCTACAGTTACACAACTTCCGGTTTGGAACTCAGTTTTAGTAACTCGAGTTACGTTACACAGAGTGTACTATAACTGAACTGGTTGGTTATTTTTTGACTGTATTTGAGTATTCAGATTTTTTGGGATGTGACACGGTGTCGTTGGTTGAGCGGCTTCGGACGTTTCGAAAGATGGAAATACCTTCATCTTCAAGGGTCAATTAGTCCAAGAAGAATAAACCATTGAAGATGGAGGCACTGTCGTGAGAATTTATAATCTCTCATAAACTAAATGAAGCTGAAATTCAGTAAGGCACGAAGTACCGTTGAGTGCACCTGTTGGACGTGAGGTACTGTAGTCTGGTGTCATGGGAGTTTAGCTACTGTAGTTAGCCTAAATGGCGCATGAAAACAGCTTCTACCCCACAGTTAACACAGCGTCTTCATAACAGAAACCAAATGGTGACAGCGCCGATCCCAATGGCCGCGCGGTCTAAGTCATGGGTCTTCGGCCGCTCGCTTACTGGGATCGTGGGTTCGAATCCCACCGGGGGCATGGATGTTTGTGTTGTGTTTGTTGTATAAGTACGGTAGCATGGAACGTAAAGTGACATGAAGGACGAAAAGGATTTAAACAGTACAAAAATGGATCAAAGGGGAAAAACCCCGGACAGACAAAAAAAAAAAAAATCCCGCCGGGAGCATGGATGTCTGTCTCTTGTGAGTGTTGTGTGTTGTCAGGTAGAGGTCTCTGCGACGGGCTGATCACTCGTCCAGAGGAGTCCTACCGAGTGTGGTGTGTCTGAGTGTGATCGTGAAGCCTCGATAATGAGGAGGCCCTGGCCCACTAGGGGCTGTTGCGCCATTGGAAAAAAAATGGTGACAGCTGTTTTGAGAAATAATTGCCCTTTATTTTGAAAATTATGTGAAACACATAAAACACACTGTGATAGGTAAATGTTAAGTTCTTGGATGTTTAAGAAAGAGGTACATATATTTACCACTGTATTAATGAGGGGTTTGAAGCCCCTTTTTTTTTCTTTCGAAGAAGTAAAGTCTGTATCACACAAGGAAGAAAGTTTAATATTTGGACAAGTAGATCGATCAGTGAGTGAACTGCTAATTGGAAATACCGGCAGGGTGAGTAAAACCGCTCCGTGTACAGGGGTTGCAGCTTTGGAAAGCTTGTTCCATCCTCCCTCTAGCATTCATGTTCACCCGCTGGCGTTATAGGGGTGAGTTTAGTAGCGTTATACTTCTTTTGACATGGAACACCGCGGAATATGGCGTGGGGTGGAGATTACATTAAATTCACCCTCGCACGTAGGTCTGGGACAGACGCACACTCGGGAAGGGCTGACTGCTCTTTTGTTACGAGGATCACGTGACTTAGGATGTGTGAGGTTTCAACAGAGCTGAGTGTTCAGAGTGTGGAGCTGTGTAACGTGACCGTTGGCACTCCTGCTTTGTACGTGGGAGGACACGGGTTCAGATGTCTGTCCGCAAATCGGCCGTATGGGCTTCTGCATTCTCCTCAGACTAACGCCGTCATATTACCGCCTGTTAGGCCAATACAGCTTCCTTCTGTATCATTACCAATTCATTGTTCATAAAACATCCGACGCTGAGCTAAATACATCCGCTTTACGTACTGTGTACTTGTGTTTCAAAGGAAGGCACTCCCTCCAGTTTCAGTGTAGACATACTCAACAGAAAGATTCCTCCAAAATGCTTGACACTGTTCTGTGTTGTGACTGAGAAGATCGCAGTAGTAATTGCAAGTTTTTCCCCATAAGGTGTTACACGTAACGTTTAAAGTAAAACAAAGTGTTTATTGTTGTTTTAAAATTTTAAAAGACAGTAAGGGATGAAAATAGACGAGTCGGTAGAGCTAAGTTTTTCTCTACGAAAACCAATAATAATAATATTGGAAAGTTACTAGTGTACTGGAGGAAACTTTAGGAGACTACTGGAGAAAAAATTAGGAGTGTACTGGAGGAAAAATTAGGAATGTGGTGGAAGAAAGGTTAGGATTGTACTGGAGAAAAGGTTAGGAGTGTACTGGAGGAAAAATTAGGAGTGTGCTGGAAGAAAGGTTAAGATTGTACTGGAGGAAAGGTTAGGAGTGTGCTGGAAGAAAGGTTAAGATTGTACTGGAGGAAAGATTAAGATTGTACTGGAGGAAAGGTTAAGATTGTATTGGAGGAAAGGTTAAGATTGTACTGGAGGAAAGGTTAGGAGTGTACTGGAGGAAAGGTTAGGAATGTACTGGAGGGAAAATTAGGAGTGTATTGGAAGAACGGTTAAGATTGTACTGGAGGAAAGGTTAGTAGTGTGCTGGAAGAAAAGTTAAGATTGTACTGGAGGAAAGGTTAGTAGTGTACTGGAGGAAAAATTAGGAGTGTGCTTAGGAATGTACTGGAAGAAAGGTTATAAGTGTACTGGAGTTAAATATTGGAGTGCACTGGAGGAGAGTTTAGGACTGTGCTGGAGGAAGGAAGGGCTTCAATACTCCAAGCCTTACTTGTGTTCCTGAGGAAGTGGACGTAAATCGAACCGGCGCAATTCAAAAATGATATTCCCATAAGAAATATTTGAAATACGTAGAGATTAACATAATAGAGCACAGCCAAAAAAAGGGCGTTAAACTGAAGATGGGAGGCGTAAATTAAGAAATGGTATATATTGGCAATAGGCGTTGAAGGCAAGAGGCGTAAAAGAAGTGGAGTGGAAAGTAAGAGCTACGTGTGATTAATCAAACCATCTGGATAAAATGGGAGATGATCACACTCCACAGAGTGTTGTAAAATGTGTGTTTTCTTCAGTGGGAGAAGGAATTACGAATACGTCGAATGGGACTTAGAAATCAAGAGTAGGTTTAATGAGATGAAATGGTTCGTAGACAGACGCATTGTCATTGATGTAAAATTAAATTTCCACTTCAGTAATAGTGCAGTTGGTCTGTTTTACTGAACAATGACTTAAAACCTGAGAGAAAGTTTGCTACGTACATTGCGTTTGATACACTGGCGGAAATTACGAAAGGGTTTCTGTTTAAATACCAGGAATCCCAGCAGCCACGTCATATTATCTTCTATTACAATAGAAGTGTAGTGGGCCGGGATAGCTCAGTCGGTATAGCGACTCGCTACAGGCTGGACGGTCCGGGGATCGAATCCCGGTAGGGGCGAGATTTTCCGCAGCCGTCCAGACCTGCCCTGGGGCCCACCCAGCCTCCTATACAATGGGTACCGGGTCTCTGTCCCGGGGGTAAAGCGGCCGGTACGTGGAGTTGACCACCCACCCTCATCTAGTGCCGAGGTTAAAGAAAGAGTAGAGCTATACCTCTACTCCCCCTCTGGGCCTTTATGGCCTGTTCTAGGGAGAACTTTACTTTTACTTTACTTTTCATACTTTTACAAAAGAAGTGTAGTTGAGGTCTTCACTCTTCTGGGATGTTACGCAGCATAGGTCGATAACTGGTCACCGACGTTTCAGGAAAGCCTATCAATCAAGCAGTCCAAGAAGAAAGTTTTCTTAGACTGCTTGACCTTTGAATATGGTACCGATAGGTTGTTCCGAAACGTCGGTAACTGCCATTCTACGCTGCGTAACATCCCAGAAGAGCGGAGATCCTCAGAGACACTTATAATTGCTACTGTTTTGCGATATTTATAATGTGTGCTCACGATAAATGTTAAAGTGTTAATGAATTTAAAGTAATTCGGACCTTAATTCTACTGGAAATATGTCAGCGTTACATTATTTCTTCTCGCAAAATAGGAGTACATGAAATGACTATAATTTTAACTGTAGTCGAGGCTGAGTGAACTGAAATGAATTTCCTATTTGTTCAGAAACAGAATGTTGCATATTCATTGATGATATAGTGCTGCTATCTGTTGTTAGCCCCACGCGTCATTTAATCTGCTAGACAGCTTTATTTTGTTTGACTTGTATCATAACTGCCGTATTGTGTCACTGCGCGCGAAATATAGTTCGGAAGGAAATGCACAACATCCCGCAGCGACTAAAAATTGGAATATCGTACGGATTAACACCATAAATTGTGTTTTTGAGATTATGGTCATTCAAACAAAGCTGCTGCTGCTGCTACGATATTTATTATGCTTTGTTTTAGGCTCTATTTTCGCTACAGCCCTTTCGTTGTGTTTACTGTTTCCTACTGGATGATTCAAAACACAGGAGACACGTAATTTGATACAGGCGTTTGTTACTTTCCTTACTTAATAAAATATCGCGATATTAGCGCAGAAAGCGGTGTCTGGGCTGTCTGAGTGTATCCTAGCAACTTTACGATGACGTCATTACTGCCAGTCTCTAAATGTTTTTAATAACTAATAATTATTCGCACGTAGAAACAATAAAATATTTAATCAACAAAGATTTATTTATGTATTTGAAACTTTAAAACACTCATCGATATACAATGTATGATGTTATCAATCTGTCATGATGTTATCAATCTGTCATGATGTTATCAATCTGTCATGATGTTATCAATCTGTCATTTTCTATACATTTTTGACGCCCTTCTATAACTGCAAAAGGACGTTTTCAAATGAAGAGGATCGAGAAAATGCCACATAGAGCTGACCATGGGGAAAAACAGATGAACCCGTTTATAACATCATCGGTTTTTGCGATAACTCGTCTATAACGTCAGATATTCTGTGGTACCAATTCCTCTCTGTTAACCATAACATTATACTCCTCGGTTAGAACAACACTCGTTTACAACGACACAGCCACAGCAAAGGCGATTTTGATAGGAAATCTTCTTCTGCACAGTTTGAAGGAAATGATAGGATCTTACCGTAGTAATATGTATGAAGACGCATCAGAAGCAAAGTGTAAATACAAAACAATAGCTTACAACCACGTTTAAATAAGAAATCAAATGTTGCATTAGGTAGTCCTGCCCCGAGCGGAGCCCAAGGGAAGTATATGAAATATGTTAGCTTCCCATGGCTTCCGTTTGAGGCAGCACTGTCAATTCTTGACTTAACCTTTCTTGTTAAAAATATTTTTTAAGAAGGGGTTATGAAAATAAAGGATATTGTCATTCATGCCGTTTCATAAGCTATCTGAAAATGCCTACCTTGAAAAGATCCCTTTGGTAATTGAGTAGAACGTGATTTCGCAAGCTGAAGTTAAAGAGTTACAGAGTGGCGCAAAGCCGACTGACACTTTTTTTTTGCACACGATATTATTGAAAAGTGTCAGTCGGCTGTGCACCCCCCTTTATATATGATAGCCCTTTCTATATTGTTATTGTATAGAACTGAGAAAAATGTACACGAATATGATATATTAATTGCAACATCAAATAAATCTATGTACAATAAAAAGCTTACGTTAAGCACATCTTTTCTGGAACGCCATAAATGCCAGGTCTGTTCTCATGCATTCTGTCCGTGGATATTTCTTTGTTGTTTTCCTTTCATGACGTTAAATGTTCATCTAGTCTATGTTGTGTCCTGTGTACTTTACATCAACAAT
Source organism: Reticulitermes speratus (assembly GCA_021186555.1). NCBI lineage: Eukaryota > Metazoa > Arthropoda > Insecta > Blattodea > Rhinotermitidae > Reticulitermes > Reticulitermes speratus. Next base: position 31,432,316 of record JAJKFL010000013.1, on the reverse strand, counting down.
TTTTTGTCGATAGCTATTTCGTGTGAACGATGCTTTGTCCAGTAGAATTTATATTCACTTTTTATGTTCTATTCTTTTTGTTGTTTAGAGGAGAAGGTAAATTTTTTGACGTTAGTTTTTGATCAAAATGGGCAAAGAAATAATGACATTTTTTTCCATGACGCAACAGCCCCTAGTGGGCCTAGGCCTCCTAATTATCGAGGGTTCACGATCACACTCAGACACACCACACTCGGTACGCCTCCACTGGACGAGTGATCAGCCCTCTCTACCTGACAACACACAACACTCACAAGAGACACCCATGTCCCTGGCGAGATTCGAACCTCAATCCCAGCAAGCGAACGGCCGCAGACCCACGCCTAAAACTGCACGGCCACGGGACTCGGCCAATAATAACAATTTTTTTAATGGCTCGACAGCTCCTTGGGGCCTAGGCCGCCTCTGTCGAGGTTTCACGATCACACTTTAGACACACCACACTCAGTAGGACTCCTCTGGACGAGTGACCAGCCCGTCGCAGAGACCTCTACCTGACAACACACAACACTCACAAGAGACAGACATCCATGCCCTAGGCGGGATTCGAACCCACAATCCCAGTAAGCGAGCGGCCGTAGACCCACGCCTTAGACCGCGCGGCTACTGGGATTGGCCAGTAATAATAATACAGAAATAAAATATGATATACTTGTGTCTACAAATTTCATATGGTTGTCTTTTCGTGGGGTTTGAAAACATTCGACATGATGACTTCTGGAGAAACGACGAAGAAAGGAATACCTTGTTCATTCTCCATTTCTTTTTAAGTTTCGTCATTTTGTTCCTTCTTTGTTTCGTTTCTGCCTTTCTTTCAATTTGCTGTTTTTAATCTCTACATTCCATGCCCGCATCTTACATACTGCACTGTCCACGTTTTCCTCTCTGCACGCAAATGTTCCACTAATTTACCTCGCAATTTTGCTTCCCCTTTCAGCGCCCCCTGGAGGTTTCATAAATACCACGCGGGGGCTGTTACCCGAAACAAGCAAAACTAATCCAATTTGCTCGTTGAGCCGCTGGGGGGTGACACCAAATAATTATGCAAGTCCCCGTCAACAAGGGGAGGGTCGCCCGTCATTGCAATGGAAACAGATCACTGCTTTCATAATTCGTCTGATGGCGCGGCCTGGCGATGTCTGTCACTGACGGAGTTTAACTTCATAAAACTAATTTTGTGTCTGGAGTTTATTCCCAGTGTTTTTTTGACCACATTTAGACAGATGGCATATTCGTTATGCTGGCGTTTCTTCCAGTTATTACTCCGTTTATGTAACAACGCTTTGTCAAATGCACGTGTTAGCTACGAAGTATCAATTAGGATAGATATGGGTTCACTGTTCCAGTACTTGACTGGAAGAAATGAGAGAAATTACGAAATTTCCTCAGCCGGATTTCTGGTCGAGATTCGAACCAGGGACCTTCTGAATACAAAACAGTAGTTTCAAACACGTTCATTCCTTGTCCAGTTCGCATGTAGTGATTCAGTATAGCTTTCGGCTGTCAGTGGTTTTGGATATGGAGGGTAGCTGCGAATACATTGAATAAGCAGTCGCGGACAGCCGACAAGGGGTGGCCCTCCAGCTTGGGGGTTGGGCGAGGTGCTAACAACTCCTCACCGTAAAAAAATTACTTGCGAAACATATCACAAAGCCTCGGATCTGGACTGATTCTTTGCTCAGGATAGGGACAGGTGGCGGGCTCTTGTGAGTGCGATAATGAACGTTCGGGTTCCATAAAACGCGGGGAATTTCTTGACTAGCTGACGACCTGCTAGCTTCTCAAGAAGGACTCTGCTCCATGGAGTTAGTTAGTTAGTTAGTTAGTTAGTGGCTTTGGAGTTTATTTACTTGGTGTCTTCATTGGCCTGTGGTCTACTAATGCATCTTCTTCTTGGTTTGTAATTCGAGACAAGTCACCAGCTGTAATTTTAGTGATTTTCCGTGTATGATAAATTGTTTGAACATCTCTGTGTAAAGGGCAAGTACGTCTATCGCCATGCATGTCGTGAGAAAGGATTACAATACGCCGCAGATGTGTGATGTTACATGCGGTATTGTTTTGTGCCTGTAGAAGCTCATGCTGTGGGAAGAAAAGTTAAGGGCGTTTGTGAACAGGGTGCTGGGGGAAAATGTTTGGACCTAAGAGGGAGGAAGTGGTGGAGGTTCCGTGAAATTCATACTGTGAGGAGCCTTATGATTTGTACAGTTCAACAGATGTTATTGGGATAATGAATTTAACGAGCATATGTTTGGAGGTAATATAGTACACATGGGGAAATAAGAAATGCATACAAAATTATAGGAAAGCATGAATTGGAAAGTACGGATGTGGGGAATTACACTGGTCAAGAGTGAAAATGTTACGGAGTTGAAACTAGTTAATCTTAACTAATTTGAGGTCGCTGAGAACGAATATGATGCTTAAAATTGTTTGTTAGCTCTTGTTTTGAAGTAACAGGCCTTTATTAATGTGACCGATTTTTATTATTTTCCTTACATTTTGTTTATACACGAAAGACTGAAATGGGTCTACATTTCCATTCCTAACCGTAATTTATGCTATAGGCTTATACTTACACTAAGATTGTGTACTTGCATATTCACAAAATTATATAGGCCTATATATTGAGCCGGTTCTGGCGTAGCGCAACTGCAGTGACTTGGTGTCGGTCATCGTCGGATCGCGTCGGGTCGCGCTAGCCAATCGTCGGGGATTCCCGCGCCCTTTCCACGGTGTGCCACGTGGTATTTAGAGTTTCAGGGTGCTTTCTCGCTGCATCCGTGCTCGGTTACAATATCTTGTTTTTTAACGCGAAGAAAACCAAGATGCCTCGTAAATGTGTGAACCGTTCAGATAGTTTTTGTTATGTTTGTGGGAAAGTGACATTTGCTTCACAAAAGCGTGCTCTAACTCCAATTGTGAAAAAGGCGTACCATCTATACTTCGGTTGTAAAGTTGGGGATCAGGACAAGAGCTGGGCTCCACACATATGCTGCAACTCTTGTTCGGCAAATCTTTGCGGCTGGTTAAATCACAAGAAGCGTTCTATGCCTTTCGCTGTACCCATGGTGTGGCGTGAGCCAACAAACCACATTACTGACTGCTATTTCTGCATGGTTCCTCCACTGGAACATGGAACGTCGAAGAAGAAAAAGTGTAAACTGATCTACCCAAATATACCATCTGCTATACTACCGGTGCTCCATGGAGACGATCTACCTATTCCAGAACCGCCTGACTCATTTGAAATCGAAGATGATGATGAAGATGAGGAATGCAGTAATACAAATGTCTCAAGTTCTAGCGATCCAGATTTTATATCTGATGAAACATGTACTGAGCCACACAGAATAACACAGAACGAATTGAACGACCTTGTGCGAGATCTAGATTTGTCGAAAGGTAAAGCTGAACTCTTGGGCTCAAGATTGCAGCAGTGGAATCTACTTGGTGAGGGCGTCAGCGTGTCTACATTTCGTTCACGTCATAAAGACTTTGTTTCATTCTTTTCAATGAAAAGTAATCTCGTCACCTGCCATGACATTGATGGTCTGATGTCAGCTCTCAACATCAATCATAACCCTGATGAAAGGAGACTTTTCATAGACTCCTCACAGTTGAGTTTGAAAGCAGTATTATTGCATAATGGCAACATTTTGCCATCGATTCCAATCGGTCATGCAGTTCACATGAAAGAAACATACAGCAACATGAAGCAACTGTTGGAGTGCATAAACTATGATAAATATAAATGGCAGCTTTGTTGTGACTTAAAGGTTGTTGCCATCTTACTCGGACTGCAGCAAGGATACACAAAATTCTGTTGTTTCATCTGTGAATGGGACAGCCGAGCAAGGGCCTTGCACTATGTGGTCAGGGACTGGCCTTTAAGACAACGTCTGGAGCCAGGTTCAAAGAATGTACCACATCCGTCTTTAGTGGAACCAAGCAAGATTCTGTTGCCACCGCCGCACGTTAAGCTTGGCCTAATGAAGAATTTCGTCAAGGCAATGGATCGAGACGGCCAAGCATTCCAGTACCTTCGTGATAAATTTCCGAGGATGAGTGATGCAAAAGTCAAAGAAGGTGTTTTCGTCGGTCCAAAAATCCGAGACATCTTCAGAGATGAACAATTTGACCGGCTTATCACTGGTGACGAGCAGTGTGCTTGGAATGCTTTCCGGTTGGTTGCTAATAACTTCCTCGGAAACACCAAGGCTGACAATTACAAGGAAATAGTAGAGGACCTGTTGGTTGCGTATCAGAAATTGGGCTGCAATATGTCGTTAAAGATTCACTTTCTGCATTCTCACCTGGATTTCTTCCCTGAAAACTGCGGTGCGGTCAGCGACGAACACGGTGAACGCTTTCACCAGACCATTTCGGAAATCGAAAATCGTTATCAGGGGAAATGGAGTCCAGTTATGTTAGCAGATTATTGCTGGACAGTAGTTAGAGACTCTCCAGAACTTGTATACAAAAGACAGGCTAAGAAAAGACGCCTTTAGCCGAAGTGATGACGGACAGCAGTGAATAGTAAGTATTATTGTGTTAAATATGCTACATGTTATTATAAAATTTCACAAATCTTGGAAACTGTAGCTAACTCATCATTTTAAGGCCTATTTTCATGTTCAGCATACCCAATTACATAAAGGAAAGTGGATTTGATGCTCGTAACCGAAAAAAAGTTAAAATTTGTTGCCCAGTGTTATTATATAATATTGCCAAGAGCGAAAGCGGCCAAATATCAGACCTCTTTATATGTCTCATTCCGATTTATGTCTAAGCAGGCGATACATAATTGTGATACTTTCAACTGATTTAAAGTTTCGTAATTCTAAGTGATCATATGTTGTTGACGGGTGTCATGACACGATTAGTGCATGAAGCATAGACACTTGCTGTTGTTGACGGATCATGACACAATTAGTGCATTGAGCCATAGACACATGGTGTTTTTGACGGATCATGACACAATTAGTGCATTGAGCCATAGACACTTGCTGTTGTTGACGGATCATGACACAATTAGTGCGTTGAGCCATAGACACTTGCTGTTGTTGACGGATCATGACACAATTAGTGTATGGAGCCATAGACACGTGGTGTTTTGACGGGAAACTGTGATGTTTTCTTGGTGTATTTTTTTCGCAAGTAACATGGATCATGTTTTTATGCGACACTGATGAGAAGTTAATCCCTGAGCTTATTTCTTGCTGAGCCCCAGACGTGTCTACATCTGTTCTTTTCAAAAGTGTTTCCAAACTTTGTAAGTTCAGTAGCTGGAGCAACACACGTGCAAAATGCCTTAGTCGTGCTACTGTATTTGGGAATTAAGTAGACATTCTCGTCAGAAGCACTTGCTACGTGTACTATAAAGTGGCTGAATAGTTGTTAGGCCCTGGCGCCAGTGTCTTAATTATTGCAGTTTTTAATCATATTTTGGTATGTATTCTATTTATGTAGAGGGTAATTAAAAGTAAATTAACACTTCTCATGTTTAAATAATATTTAAAAATTTTACTCTTATATAGTTATATGTTTAATAGGTATAAAATGTTGAAGAAATGTTGAAAAGTTTCCTAACAGTTGATACACACTATATCATCATTGGCTCGCTGGTGATTTCAGTTTAAAAATGTGAATATGTTATCTTCTTTCGGAATTACCCTGTATTTTTATTTCCTCTTACTGGAGAAGATCAATGATGTAATTTGATTGTCACGCCATTTGTGATCATTATAATTTCCTTGCCTTAAAAATATTAACTAACTTATCAACAATCTACAGTCCTTTGTTCTTGATTTATTGTATACAAAGTGTCAAATGGTGCCCTATATATGCATATATGTAAACTGGAATGACTGCAGGGGATTTCGAAACCGCATCAGTGGACATCTTTTCCGCTGTCAATATGTTCTTCACGCTGTTAGCACGGTATTAATTGTGAGTGTACCGTATGTGTAGTCCTCAGCAGTTGCCCGGTTTATTGAAAAAGAAATGCTTGTAAAAGTAACTTTCATCGTGATGGGTATGCTGCACTGTATAAATCCATGGCCGACTATGGTAATAAAAATATCTCCGTTCGGTTTATAAAGAACTGACGCTGATTCCCCCCCCCCCACACCCCCGGAAAGCGAGGGTGAAACGTAAGAACGATTTCTTGCATGGATCAAAGTCAAGATGTGTTCTGCAGTAGCTTTTCATGAGATGGCCGTTGAGCGGTGCTTATGCGCAGAAACTCACCGCTTTGTGTTGCTTTTTCCTTGTTAGGCAACTGTTACCATGATTTACGCTTTCCAACTGGCCATAAGTGATAGGCCATTCACTGTGACAGTTAACGTTCCTCGTCTGTTGGCCACGTGGCCTAATCAACTCGTCCCATCTGATTATCAATCTTTCATGCGGGGGCCACTCAACTGGTCTCATTCCTGGGACACCTGCCGTACTTTGGCACTGGGGTCGACTTCAGCCTCTAACAGAAATGAGTACCAGGAATATTTCCTGGGGTTAAAGGCGGCTGGTGCATAGGGCTGACAACCTTACCACCTTCATGTGCCGATTGTCTTGAAATCTGGGAGCCTCAACCTCCTGGAACCCTAAGGGCCTGTCCAGGCCTGTGCAGGGATAACTTTACCTTACCTAGGACACCTTTTACGAGTCGTACCTACTAAGTGCTTATTGGTGATGTACCCATACTAGTCCCGAATTCAAGGCCCGACTTGTCCCTCTAAGATAATTCAAGGCCTCGCCTTTCTCTTTCGTTTTTCTAAAGAACGTGATTTGACCTCCTTGTGGTCACAAAATATACTTGATGTTTTTCTTGTTATCACTTCTGCAGAATATTTGTGACATCCAAATTGGATTGCCCTACCATAAGTCATTGACTCTTTGGCGTTTTTGAGCATTTGTGTGGGAACAGTGCTAAATTCGCACTCACACAAAGAAAGGCTGAATTGAGTGCACTTTCACATTATCTTATAGCCTGTTAATGAAAAAGCTTTTATTCAAATAAAACTGGTTGTTTAGCCAAGAAGTGGGATATGTAACATTTCTGGCTGACAAATCAGGAACCGTTAATTTTAAACTTTTTGAGATATATGTCACATAACGGCTGTCCAGGGCGTGATTGATGGACTGATGGAAATTGGAGGATGAGGTGGAATGGAAATGAATGTGGAAAAAAAACTAAGGCAATGAGAATCTCAAGGCAACCATCCCCAATACAGATTATGATATATCAAAAACAGCCGGAGAATGTGGAATATTTGAACTATTTGGGTAGCATGATTGCTAATGATGCAAGATGTGCACGTGAAATTAAATCCAGTATTGCCATGGCAAAATCAGCATTCAACAAGAAGAAGAATCTTTTTATCAGCAAATTGGACTTAAATTTAAGGAAGAAACTAGTACAGTGCTACATTTGGACCATAGCTTTATATGGTGCTGAAACGTGGACACTTCGGAAAGTAGATCAGAAGTATCTGGAAAGTTTTGAAATGTGGTGCTGGAGAAGAATGGAGAAGATCAGTTGGACCGATCGTGTGAGAAATGAAGAAGTATTGCACAGAGTCAAAGAGGAGTGGAATACCCTATATACAATAAAAAGAAGAAAGGCTAACTGGATTGGTCACATCTTGCGTAGAAACTGCCTTCTGAAACATGTGATTGAAGGAAAGTTAGAAGGAAGGATAGAAATGACGGGAAGACGAGGGAGAAGGCTTAAGCAGCTACTGTATGACCTTAAGGAAAAGAGAAGATACTGGAAATTGAAAGAGGAAGCACTAGATCGCACCCTGTTGAGAACTCGCTTTGGAAGAGTCTGCGGACCTATCGTAAGACAGACTGCGGAGTGAATGAATGTTACATAAGGAGGCCACAGGTTATATTGGCTTATGGTACTTCAAACACTTGTAACAAAAATTTATAGCTGGTGACGTCTTATTGGTCGAGTGCGCTTGTGTAGGCCACAAATAAGTGATTGCCAACGAGTTGAATTCTGTTACGCACACTAACACCACGTGTTATATTTATGCAGTAAATAAATGGACATGCCAGTGTTCCTGTATGCCAAAGTTTGAGTACTGCGTCGCCTCGCATGAAGTCCGCGCGCCCCTTCCAACACACTAAGACTCCCTTCCAGCCAGCATCTACTTAACCTACGTCATCCTTTACCCTTATTCACCTGGATATGTGATGGGCCCAACCTCTAACGTCTAATGGCCCAACTAGTTTTGTAACAGCAGCGATAGACTTGCTGATTGCTGGGTTAAAGTTTGATATCAATTTATTAACTTAAATGCTCGTAAAATATGATTCGAATGATTAAATCAATGTGCGCGATGATGAGAGAAGCTTATAGCACGCATGGAATATATATAAAGTAAAGATCTCCCTTGATTTCAGGCTTCCGCAGAGATATTGATGAGATCTGCGCTCCTCTGGGATATTACGTGGCGTCGTGTGGTAATTGTTTACCGACGTTTCGGGACAACGTATCGGTCCCGTCTTCAAGGGTCTTCTTGGACTCTTGACCTTTGAAGATGGGACCGATATGTTGTCCCGAAACGTAGGTAAACAATTACCACACGACGCAAAGTAATATCCCAGAAGAGCGCAGTTCTTAAATTTTCCCTGTCTACGCCATGACGCCATAAGTGTAGCTCCAGTCATTCTTAATGTCGGCAGTAGAATGGGATGAGTGGTTTACTTCAAGGCCCTACCACCAGGAAGGAACTCCGGTACCCATTGAATAGGAGGCTGGTGGTCCCCAGAGACGGTCTGGACGTTTCGGAGTAAAGAAAAATCTCTCGCCTGTACTGGGAGTCAAAACCCAGACCTTCCAGTCCGTAGTCTAGTCGCTATACCAACTGCCCTACCTCGGCTCCTTGTATTATATGCCACACTTTCGCTGGAAAACCTGAATTGGATGACCTAGGCAGAGAAAGAAGCATATTTTGAAGGATTTTAATTGCCGTGGAGGATGTGGACTGGATTCGTCTGGCTCCAGACAGGCAGAGGGCTGTTGTGAGCACGTTAATGAACCTTCCGGTTTCATAAAAGTATGGGAATTTCTTGTCAGTTCGCTATTAGATTTAGAATGTAGGTGCTTTCACAACGGTGTGCCTGAGGATTCCTTTCTTCTGGCACATGACGCTGTCTCACTGCCTACGCTCCTTTGATGTCTCTGTCACACACCGTCTTGTGCCGGAACAATGGAATCCTCCAACGTTAGCTTATTGGAAGAAACGCCAGTCTTTGGATCTAGTTGTCCAGTCCGTTTATATTGATAATTGTAATGATGTAATTTCTAAAAGGTTCTGACGATGGTATGTAACACTGAGAACTGGTAGGTTTCTGGAATGTTTACCTCCAATTCTATCTTGGTTCCGCGTCTGTTCTTGTATACGACAAGTTTTTACGATTTATCTACTTCTGACGTAGCCTAGTCTCAGGTACTCATATAGCTTTGGTTTAACCAGCTTCGGTTTTCCAGTGATTGAGGTTAACTCTATCTAAGGGACCCCACAGAGTAGGTGTCTCCCTCCCCCTTCACCTGAGGACGGAAGCAGATCCAGTTTTCGAAACGTCGTGTTATATAATTATTTTAGATTTCCGGACGATGGACAAAGTCCAGAAACCCATTAATTCTCAGTATAATGATGTAGTCTTTTAAGTTCAATCAAACGTGCACTTTCGAACGATCGTAGATTTATGAAGATTACTGTCTTCTGGGGTATGACGCCGTGTATGCTTTAAAAAGCCTACCGATTTTTTTTATTTCATATTATACTGTGCATCTTGTTACAATGATTTTTTTCCAGTGGCTCGACAGCCCGTAGGGGGCCTAGGCCGCCTCATTTTTCGAGGCTTCACGATCACACACTTTTTAGACACACCACACTCTGTAGGATTCCTCTGGACGAGGGACCAGCCCGTTGCAGAGACCTCTTCCTGACAACACACAACACTCACAGGAGACAGACATCCATGCCCTCGGCGGGATTCGAACCCACAATCCCAGGAAGCGAGCGGCCGTAGACCCACGCCTTAGACCGCGCGGCCACTGGGATCGGCGTTACAATCATTACGTGACTCAGCTAATAACTAGATTGATATGTTGGATCTACATACCTTTGTATCGAACTGCCCCCTGAAGATGGCACCTCGATGCTGAAACACGTAGGGGTTTTTATAATAGCTTACGAATGTATTTTATTCAATGCATGAGTTGGTAGATATAATGAAAGCATACCGATGTGTCAGGGGAATATGTTTTCTCCGTCTATTTTGAGTATGGTGGCTGTTGAGTGCTCCGAAACGTCAGTAAACCTTTACCAATGTACACGCTCTCAAATCCTAGAAGACATTAATGTTTGTAGTCACCATGGTGAGAAAAGAATTAACACTTGTTTTTTGTGGTGGGTGAAGTAACCGTGCGAATAAAGATTTCAGTAGCAAGTTTCTGAAGAATGTTTTGTGATATGTCTCTAATGATTTATTTTCCATAATATTTCGTGATACATTCTGTATGCTTTATGTTCTATATCTTCTGACATATCCCGCGTGCTTCGTGTTCCATATCTTATGACATCCCGCGTGCTTCTTGTTCCATATCTGCTGACATATCCCGCGTGCTTCGTGTTCCATATCTTCTGACATATCCCGCGTGCTTCGTGTTCCATATCTTCTGACATATCCCGCGTGCTTCGTGTTCCATATCTTCTGACATATCCCGCGTGCTTCGTGTTCCATATCTTCTGACATATCCCGCGTGCTTCGTGTTCCATATCTTCTGACATATCCCGCGTGCTTTGTGTTCCATATCTTCTGACATATCCCTCGTGCTTCTTGTTCCATGTCTTCTGACATATTCCGCGTGCTTCGTGTTCCATATCTTCTGACATATTCCGCGTGCTTCGTGTTCCATATCTTCTGACATATCCCGCTTGCTTTGTGTTCCATATCTTCTGACATATCCCGCGTGCTTCGTGTTCAATATCTTCTGACATATCCCGCGTGCTTCGTGTTCCATATCTTCTGACATATCCCGCGTGCTTTGTGTTCCATATCTTCTGACATTCCGTAGGCTTTACGAGTAGTAATTTATGTATTTCCGTCAAACACAACACATTTATTAAATCTAACATTGCATGCTACATGTTTCGGTCGTCCTCCACCATCTTTATGCATTAAAGTGTTTAATTTAAAACCCAAGTGCACATGCGTTTAATGTATTTTGCAATTTGTGAGAACTCACAAATGTTAAAATTGTCGTAACACTGGATTATTATGGATCTTTTTATTCCATAAGTATCGGTTTGTTTTGGTATTAAAATCATGCCGCATTGTGTCTGTGAATCTTAAAATATTTTTTGCATACTGTGTTTTGTTGGACTTGTTTGAATATTTAGTTTCCCTGGTGTAGTTATGTGTATGTATGTATGTGCGTAGGTTTTTTTTGAAATCGATACGTTCAAGGTGTGTGAGTAGTTATTCTTTTTGGTGTTCAGTGTGTATTGGGTTGCATATGTTGCTGAAGTTATTACACTTTGTGTGTATTCACGTTGACTATTTAGCATTTTTCTATACAATATCGGTTTATGCTATGCACTGTGGTTGTTGTGTCGTGTCGTTTATGGTGTGCTTTAAGTTCATGTCTTATGACATCCCGTATACTTCATGCTCCATAATATCTTACGACGTACGCCGAATGCTTTACGATGCATAATTTCCAGCCATGTTTAAATCCATCATTGTCTCTGTAACAGTTTAGAGCGATATGACATGCATATCTTCTGAAGTCGTCGTCTTTTGCTTTAAATGTACTTGGTACTCAATTTGAAAGGCGAGATCCGAAGATCCAAGTCTTCTGGAATTTTTCGCTGTTTGTACTGTTGGAGCGTTGCCCTCTGCGCCTAGAGTGACCCCTAAACTTTGTCACTTCGTCGATAAAGCACGGAACTTAACGCCTGTTGCTAGGCTACCCGTATTGTCGGCATCGTAAATGTTAGTGTGCTGTCACAGTTTCTTATAAACCAGGGGTGACCAAACTTTCTTAACGTAAGAGTCACATACGATAAACTTCAGATGTTGTTAGAGCCGCAAGACATGAACAAATATTACACACACATTTTTATTTTTACACGAACATTTTGTTACAAAAATTCTTAAATATATTTACTCGCCATGAACATTAAACTTACGTTTCAATCCAGTGGACTCTCAGTTTATACCCGGTAAATAATTATAAAGCTTGAGAAATTTTTATTTACCTTTTATGTGAATTGTAATGCAAAAAAGGAGCTCAGCTAACATATTTCCGCGAGCCGCACATTATATGTCAAAGAGCCGCATGTGGCTCGCGAGCCGCGGTTTGGCCACCCCTGTTATAAACAGTGTGCAGGAGGGTGTGCCAGACGACGAACGTGGGATCAGCCTACAGTAGCAAGCTGGCGGTGTTCCGCAGTCAGTATGCGATTTGGAATTTGAGTGTTCAGCTTAGAATAATAACGAATTTGTCATACTGTCATTGTCATTAATAATGCCAAAGTACAAACGTGGCCACGTCGCGTTAAGCGCTTATCCTATCCTCTTTATGCAGTGTTCTAATCGCGTTCCTCTGTCGGCCATGTTAGTTCCCCACTTCATGTCAATGTCACGCTAAGGGCATTACGAGAAGGTAGTAGGCGGTTGTTCGGAGATGCAGATCACAGCCACGAACACCTTGTCCACACTTGTCCACGAGCGAATTTCTACCTCTCAACGTACCGACACGGCGTTAAAATACTCCGATTGGGTGGAAGTACTCAGAATCGAACTTGGAGCTCTGAAATTACTGGTGGACCCGGAACAATATATATAACACTGGCAGGCTATTGTAAATACAGTCTATATATGCACCGGTAAGTTGTGGTAACTACAGGCTATATATAGCACCGGCAAGTTGTGGTAACTACAGGCTATATATAGCACCGGCAAGTTGTGGTAACTACAGGCTATATATAGCACCGGCAAGTTGTGGTAACTACAGACTATATATAGCACCGGCAAGTTGTGATAAATACATGCTATATATAGCACCGACAAGTTGTGGTAACTACAGGCTATATATAGCACCGGAAAGTTGTAACTACAGGCTATATATAGCACCGGCAAGTTGTGGTAACTACAGGCTATGGTAAGGGCAAGTTGTGGTAACTACAGGCTATGGTAAGGACAAGTTGTGGTAACTACATGCTATGGTAAGGGCAAGTTGTGGTAACTACAGGCTGTGGTACCGGCAAGTTGTGGTAACTACAGGCTATGGTAAGGGCAAGTTGTGGTAACTACATGCTATGGTAAGGGCAAGTTGTAACTACAGGCTATGGTACCGGCAAGTTGTGGTAACTACAGGCTATGGTAAGGGCAAGTTGTGGTAACTACATGCTATGGTAAGGGCAAGTTGTAACTACAGGCTATGGTACCGGCAAGTTGTGGTAACTACAGGCTATGATAAGGGCAAGTTGTGGTAACTACATGCTATGACAAGGGCAAGTTGTGGTAACTACAGGCTATGGTATCGGTAAGTTGTAACTACAGGCTATGGTAAGGCAAGTTGTAACTACAGGCTATGGTACCGGCAAGTTGTGGTAACTACAGGCTATATATAGACCGGCAGTCTATGGTACCGCAGTTCAATCCGTCTACCTTCGATGTCTTTCAGTTGCTTGTTCTTTCTGTTTCTCTGCAACTGTTGGTGAGCTCCTGTAGTCCAGTTTCGTGACCTACACTTTGCACTTTGTGATAAATTATCAGGGGCCGCTCACCTTGCAATCCAAACTCTTTGATACGATCTCCAAAATTCCGTGGATTTAAGTAGATTCATTGTTTTGACCTGTACCTCCTCCTTGTTAATTTCATGAGATCAGGCAGCGCTGAAATTCCAGCCTTTATGCACTTACGGAACTTCAATTATTCACATGCTGCCGGTCGGTGCTCTGTAGGTCGTGAATGCAATTGAGGGTTGTATAAATTAAAAACACCTTCGTCCTTGGCGGTCGTTGGTTTTAAACCCCAGCGTCATTAAAGGGTTAAAAGAAGACCATGAAATGACGTCAGCGACACAAACACGGCATTTGGACAATGGACATTGTCATACGTTGCTACATGAATGTTATGCCAGTGCCTGTTATTGCATGAAGATTGAATTGAGGGCGCTTTTGGGCATCGGAATGCACTTGATTTGTACCGGCGGCAGCCTGACTGTTATCAGTGCTGCTCACACCGGACAGGTTTTGAGCCAGGTGTCAGACCCATAAAACTCATGTTGAGGACCCTCAGATCGTGTTGAACTTTAGGTCAAGGTCAGATTGTAGTACGAAAGGAGAGAATGAAGTGAAACTTGGATTTGCTACGGCGACGACCATCAAGATAACCGCCTTCTGAGATGTGGCAATTTGTAGTTTGATAGACACTTACCGACGTTTCGGCGTAATATGCTGAGCCCTTCATAAAGTTAGGTGAAATTTGGACGATTGAACACTGAACATCGCGTAGTGAATGTTTGTCCATTTTATCAGAAGTGGTGGAACGAAAAATGTCAGCAAGGAAAGCAAGGAGAAGCAGTTGAGGGATAAAACATTGCTTATTATTTATTTGCGTATTACTTAACGATGTTTTGAGTTTTAAATTGTATAGCGTCGAGTGGAATGTGACAAGTGTGTTACGTAATTGGAATGGAGGTGGCAGGAAGCGAAGGTGGCCTCGCATTTTCCAGATAATTGTCTGAAGGGGGTTGACGAGAACTGCGGAAAACTTTTCTCAGAATTAGCAGTATTACAACCAACAAATGCACTTTTTGTATTTCTGTTACACTTTTACCCTACACATGTTTCGGCTGTGATCCAGCCATCATCAGGGGTACACTAGTAGGTTCACCTCACTGTTACTGGTTCATTTAGTATTATCACAATGTTTTTGGTTTTGTAGCTTCTGTTCACTCTCAAATGAAGTTTGTGTCTGTCTTGCGTTAAAAGTTGAAAGTTAAAAGTTGAAAGTTAAAAGTTGAGAGTGAACAAAAGCTACAAAAACAAAAAAACACTGTGATAATACCAAATGAACCAATGACAGTGAAGTGAACCTACTAGTATACCCCTGATGATGGCTGGACCACAGCCGAAACATATGTAGGGTAAAAAGTGTAAAATCTAACGCATTGAGATTATTTAATGTTTGGGTGTTTTTGTAATGTGCTTGTTTTTTTTGTATTGTGTATGGGTGTTTTTGTAAGGTGTGGATGTTTTTGTAATGTGTGTACTGTGTTCTAATGTGTGTACTTGTATTTACTGTATGTATTTTGTTTTGTAATTGTGTATAGTTTGTTTTGTATTGTTACTTTTATGTATATTATATGTACATTTGTATTGTGTGTACTAGTGTAAGGACTACTGCCACCGGGTGAAAACCCAATTGCAGTAAATAATAATAATATAATAATAATAATAATGATAATAAATACAAAAAGTGCATTTGTTGGTTATAATACTACTAATTGAATCAAAATGCACGGTGACTATAACGTGAAGATTGTACCACAGAATATCAGTGTTCTAGCTGGGATTCGAGCTGGGAAGCTCTGCAACACACAGAAGCGTCACTTTGTGAGCCAGCTTCTTCTGTGAAATAAGGGGGAAAATGAAAGAAAGAAGGTAGAAAGACAGGAGAAATATGAAAGGAGAGGAAGAGCCTATACGAAGAAGAATAGGGGATGAACTGAGGATCACGTGAGTGCCTGTGGTCAGGACGTATTTATGAGGCTCAGAAGGTCATCCATCATGGGATCTTTGTAATGGGAACGAACAGACAGTGTGGGCGTTGTAATAATGTGGTGAGACAGCGCCGTGATCGTACGCAACTTCCCCAACATGAGAGTATTGTGTGTAATCTGAACGTAGGCTAAGGCTAAGATATATGCGTAATTGGACGCAAATGACTGGAGTGTTCGTAACACTTCAAATTAAATTGTGGTCATTACGAACTGCTATGGACCTTGTTACGTGTGGCCTGAGGTTATGTTTCAAACACTGGGTGAGTATAATACGAGGCTGAGACAAAGTTTGGAAATAAGTGAAGGGAAATGACACAAGGATGGAGAAAGTCTTACAATAAGGTACTAGTGTTATTGGGATAGTCATATTAAGAAAGATGATAGGTGGAGAATGTAGCAGGAATGGGAAATGATAAACGGGGCATGTAGCAGGATTTGGAATGATAGGCGGGGCATGTATCAGGAATAGAAAGATCAGAAATGTATGCGCAGTTCTGCTTTACAAACCTGAAGGACAAAGACAAATTCGGAGATGTAGGCATACATTGGAGATAATATTAAAGCGAATCCAAAATGTAAGTTTGTGAATTTGTGGTCTGGATTAATCTGGCGAGCTGTTGTGAACGTGATGATAAACTTTCGTGTTCTTTGTTGGATAATGCAGTTGTAGCTGACCGGAAAGACTGTGGGGTTCTGAGCACCGTCTGTGGTCTGTGGCATTAGTGACAGTGTGATGTTATTTGAACCTAGGGCTGTGTAAACGACAACTGTGTTAGTGTTAATATTCTATAACAGTTGAACAATTTATTCCAACAAATGCACACAGAGTATAACTTGTTCGATTAAGCAAAAATGCACGGTGAATGCAACGTAAAATTCTATAACAGTGTTTTTCAAAGTGGGTTCCTCGGAATACTAGGGCTTTGCGAAGGCATGCGAGGGTGTCCGCGAAACGCTGGTAAAATTTTGGCAGTTTTTGTGTTATAGTTATTTTTATCCACTTATTTATACGATAATATTAAGCTATGAATGATATAATGTTTAAAAACAAGTATATTAAATTTTGAGAGGGAATACTTCGGGAAGAAACAGGTGCATAAAGTCAGAACATAGCGGAGGCCCGGGGGTTCTGTCCCGGGTCAGTCCATGTGGGATTTATGGTGGACAAAGTGGCATTGGGACAGGTTTTTCTCCGAGTAATTCGGTTTTCCCCTGTAAATTTTATTCCACCGGTGCTCCATTACTTGGAAAAATGAAAAAAATCTGATCATCTTTCTCTTTATCTTCGTCATAGGGTTGCACAATATGCCTTAAAGGCTGCGGTGCGTCTGCAGCTTCTACTGCGGGGCTACTCACCACAAAAAAAACTTCAGAACTTTATAAGACTGCTACCGTTTCCAAACACCTGTGTGTATCTGCATTTTCGCTATAAAGAATGACAAAAACTAAATACAGACACAAGCTAGACGCTGAGGCAGATCTCAGATTGCAACTGTCGCCCGTTATACCAGATTTCAAATTGAAGTGTTCGTCAGAACAGCCTCATCCGTCGCACTGAGGAATTAACACACAATAGTTGGTACTGTTTTATTGAATGATTAAACAGACAGTGAATTTTTATTGTTATTTTATTTGATTACAAGCAAGAAAGAAAAATACCCTACGGTCTCCATTCCCCTTTTATTACTTTCCTTATATTGACAACTCAAAAACAGGGTGGGGTTCCGTGAAATATATCAATTTGGAAAAGGGTTCCACAGACGAAAGTTTCGAAAAGCACTGTTCTAGAACTTATAACGTGCTGTTAAATGACAGCGAAGTGCGAAAAATTGATCGTGGCCTATTTACATACACAGTTCATTATCTAGAAGGAATAAAGAAGACCATGATACAAATAATATACGTCCCAGTAGGTTAATGTAGCGGTAACATGCTGGTCTTTTATTATGGATGTATGCATTTCGAATCTTGGCGGGTGTACCAGCTATACTGACTGAAGTTTTAACTAATTCCATGCAGCAGAGTCCTTCCTGAGAAGCTAACAGTTCCTCAGCTAGTCAAGAAATTCCTCGCATTTTATGGAACCCCGAAGGTTCATTACTCCATTCACAATCGCCCACCACCTTTCCCTATACTGAGCCAGACCAATCCAGTCCGTGCCTCCACATCCCAATTCTTGAAGATCCATTTTGATATTGTCCCCATCTACGCCTGGGACTAAAAGTTTATTTCAGCCTTTTCAAACTATCTATCTTCAGGTATTTCACTTCCACCGATGAAACAGTGTAATTGAAGTGAGATCTACATGTGTGTGTTTGTATCTGCAGGTGTCGCCGCCATGTTGTGGAGGAGTCTGCTGCTGGTGGCGTGTCTCGCTCTCATCGCAGAAGCCAAGGTAAGAGCAGACGCCCATTTACCCGCGCTCTTTCCCAAGGGAAAGTCCCCAGGTGAAGGAAGACATCTGCTACACATTTATAGAAAGTTTTTACGTTTGTTGTACATTACGGGCGACGTAAGACAGAACGCGGTGTGGCTTAACCCTCGAGAGCATCGTGTTTTTTTATCACAATGTCTGTCTGTGATGGTAGCTCTGCGTACCATCTGCATAGAAATAAGTCCCTGGATATTATTTATATATTGATTCTGAAGCAGGTATGTCCAATGGCTCTGGCTGCTAACACCAGGTTTTCAACAGTACGACCTTTACATTAAACCAAAATATCTCTATAATTTACATTATATTTTTAATTTATAATATATCGATCTCTGTGTATAACAGATCTTAATTTTGTCTCAATATTTTTTGCTGTTTTGTTCTTTCGGATTTGCCATTTACATGTTACAATTTTTTTGTGGTGAAGGGCCCCGCAGCAGATGCTACGGACGCACCGCAGCCTTGAGGCTTATTGTGCAACCCTGTGATGAAGATGATTAGTTTTTTTTCGTTTTTCCTTGTAATGGAGCGCTGGTGGAATGAAAGTGACATGGGAAACCGAAGTACTCGGGGGAAAAACCTGTCCCAGTGCCACTTTGTCCACCACAAATCCCAGATGGACTGACCAGGTATCGAACCCGAGTCTCCGCGGTGGCACGGTCTACATGTTACCTTACACAAACATTTACCTGGGTTTCTCAAATCTGTGATCTTAGTACAGGAAATTAATTTCTTATACGCAACTTTCTCATTTACGTTTCCGGAAGTATGATTTATTTTAGAAGTTACTAAGTCTGTTTTCATTGTAGGAATAAATAGGAACATAGCTTAAAACACTTTAGCAGCCATTTTAAGACATTTTTTAATGAGCAAAACAAATGACTTCTCGATGCTCTGCCACTTGATTGCGATATGCGAATATTATAATGGGTTTAATAACTTGAGAAAGTCCCTAACAAGGAAACGTTTGGCGTCTGTTTGGCCCAATTAACAAATGCAACTAGCGTCTGTCGGGCCCTTAAATTTTCCTATGTTGGAGATAGCCACTTCAGTGTAATTTCTATTTTACAATACATAATACATACACAGTGCTCAGAAAAGCGGTGGTGTATGTGATGGCAATCAATGAGGCCGTTATACAGGAGGGGGGGGGGGTTCTGTAATTTATATTGTAAGGATGGCCTTTCCTGTTGGTCTGTTAAGTATAGCATCTTAAGATGGTATGTGTATGTAGATGGCTGGGGTAAATGCATAGACGATTTTGATGGACATGTCAGTAACAACATCTGTAGGCATAGCTCACCTATTGATAAAGTACTCGAGCTCTCACTGGTTCCACCAACAAGCCGTTGCCCTCATGGGATTAATTCATTCATCATTCATTCTGCTGTCTGTCATACGACAGGTCCATAGCCTATTCCAAAGCTAGTTCTCCACAGAGAGCGATCTAGTGCTTCCTCTTTCAATTTCCATTATCCTCTCTTTTCCTTAAGGACATCCAGCAGCTGCTTACGTCTTCTTCCTCGTCTTCTCGTCCTTTCTGCCTTTCCTTCAATAACGTGTTTTAGAAGGCAGTTCCTACGCAAGATGTGACCAATGCATTTAGCCTTTCTTGTTTTTATTTTTTGTAGGATAGGGATTAATTATGCGTGTTTATTTATTTATTTATTTTTATTTATCCGAAATGTTGTTTGCTATGTGCTGAACTACACGGCGCCATATCCCAGAAGACCGCACTCTTAATGTTCTGTCTTTAGATATGAGTCTAATTATATTCAAAGCGAAGTTAGTGTTTGTCTTGCACTGAGTTTAAATCTCTTCATCTCTCGTCCCCCGTATGAAGTTTTAAAGACCCTGATGTAAACACCTACAATCTTACCTGCTGTTTTGTATGAATGTGAAAATTAGTTTCTGACCCTGATGAAAGAACACAGTCCGAGATTCTTGTCACCCGCGCACTGAGGGGATGCTTGTTGTACTTGTGATAGAGATGTTGAGTAAAGGCACACTATTTTTTGTAACAAAATGTGTCCTTGGTCTGTGGCAGCCATAACTCATCAGGAAATAGAGGAGCTTGAAGTTTTGTCAGTAGTTTTAAGACAAATAGGAGATATTCCGTACCAAATCGAAATATGGGGAACCATGGTTCGATCGGCATTGCAGCGTCGCTTTTTTGCCGGTAAATTCATAATGTTTCTTAAGAATTTTTAAATTAATTTTATATATATTCAGTAAAATTGTGATTTCATATTATGCCTCTTGGGTTGTGGTATAACCGAACGGGTCAGTTTAAGGGCTATCTGTGTGGCGGGAATTGACAAAATACGTCAGTTCCCGTCACACTCCAGGAAATCAAACGCAACCATCGCTCTGATAAGGGTAACTAATGGCGGTGAGTTTGACAAAGGAAAGGGATCAGAAAGGACTGCGGGAGAAGGAGAGACGGAGATCAAATTACGACGTGGATAATGGGGAGAGAGAAATGAATTTCTCCGTAAGTTTTGAGGACTCACTTTTTCTTTACATATTTGATCCAACAAACTGCACAGTCAGTAATAAATAATCATTTGTCATTTGTGTTCCTTTTATGTGTTTCGACCTCTACAAGGTCATCATCAGGGAGGTATATAAAAAAGGGATAAAGGTACAGGAAATTCTGTCAAAGATGTGCCTGAGTAGAGTTAAAATATTTTCAATTAAAATTACTAAAAATGTTTAAAATATAAATCAATTAACAAATATCTTTTACAGTCCTGAACTATATTTATCTTCCATTGCGACAAATATCTGTGTCAATTTTGTTTGCCATCTTCGTTCCATTACTGTCTATAATACTGTACACCGGAAGATGACGTAACATACGTCAGAATGGAAACGATATATCTTGGTTATGTCCACACAATAGTTATTTGTGACGTGTGAAGTGTCTGTTAGTGTTTGTTGTGTATCAGAGGGAAAATCGCTCAACTTCTGTCTGTTACCTTTGGTACAGTTTAACTGATAGAAGTTTGTATGTTTTATAATTGCGAAATGAAGTTATGGACTTATCACGGTTTGTTCTTGACCTTTACCATTGACATTTCAACGCGTTCCGTGCTGGTTTAAAATAACATAGAGTTTATAGTCTATAGTCTTATTCCGACAAATGTACAATTTATTATCTTCTATTTAATACATGCTTATGTCAATAAATAATCAACATGTTTGACATTATTGACATAAGCATGTATTAAATAGGAGATAATAAAGTGTCATTTGTCGGAATAAGAATTCATTCATTCTGCAGTCTGTCTTACGACAAGTCCGTAGCCTCTTCCAAAGAGAGTTCTCCGTATGGTGCGATCTAGTGCTTCCTCTTTCAATTTCAAGTATCTTCTCTTTTCCTTCAGCTCATCGAGTAGATGCTTACTTCTTCTCCCTCGTATTCCCGTCATTTCTATCCTTCCCTCTAACTTTCCTTCAATCACGTGTTTCAGAAGGCAGTTTCTACGCAAGATGTGACCAATCCAGTTAGCCTTTCTTCTTTTTATTGTATGTAGGATATTCCTCTCCTCCTTCACTCTGTGTAATACTTCTTCAAATCTCACACGATCGGCCAACTGATCTTCTCCATTCTTCTCCAGCACCACATTTCAAAACTTTCCAGATACTTCTGATCTACTTTCCGAAGTGTCCACGTTTCAGCACCATACAAATCTATGCTCCAAATGTAGCACTTTACTAGTTTCTTCCTTAAATTTAAGTCCAGTTTGCTGATGAAAACAGTCTTCTTCTTGTTGAATGCTGAAAAACTATATACAATAAAAATGTACGGTGAAAATAACATAAACATGGAGTTTGTTGCGGGTAAGAAAACGTACATTAAGTTGGTTTAAGAATATTTTTTTCTAATTTGATACCGTATTCTGTTTATTACTACGCCATCTTCCTTTTGGCGCCATGTTGAGCGGCAATTCCAATACCAATACAGTAATATGAAATTTACATTATGAAAAGGAGAAATTCTTCCGGTTTTTTTATCTCCTTATGTCATGGTTGCTCTGAGAGGCGGTTTTTAATTTATATGACATGAAGCTCGCTGCGTGTGGTGACATTTTGAGGTTAAACTTTTCATTTTGTTTCGGATTCTCTTGTTGTGTGTATTAAGTCGTCGTATTTAAGAGACGCCTCGCGTTTGTCAATTGTTCTGACATGAAGCTAAAAAATGTCGTGCTGTCCGCGATGCTAGAGCAACATGGCGAATCTGAGAGAAACAGGAAGTTAAGCGACAGACTGAAGAGAAAACAGGAGACTTACATCGTTTTTTTTAGATCGTGAATTTTAAGAATTTTAATACTGAATCTCAGCTATATTACAAAGTCTACGGAGCCACTAATCTCCAGTTGCTTCACCATTTTGCTGTGCGAAGTTTCTGGTGCTTAGGACTTTATAAAAGTCACAGAGTATCGCAATATCGTGCACCACTTCTGTATACAATATCTGATATTCTGTACCTTAGACGTTGATTTATTACTCGTATCTAAATTGTTATAGTATGTTGATTGCAGCGGGCCCTGTGATTATCAAGACATTGCAACCTTCAAGACGGTGAAGTGAAACAACTTTGTTGTAGCGGTCTTGTAGACTCCATAATCAGCCGAAAATTGAAGTCTGCTGAGATGTTATGACTTATCGATTCGTAAATAGGCACAGAAGTTTCGAGGGCGCTTCCTGCTTCCATATTTACAGTCTAAGGGATTCTACCATGAATGTGAGTGCAATAATCTTATGCGAAACTCTGTAACTATCCATATACAGTATACAAGTACAACGACAAGAAACCAAACAAGTTATTTCAAGCAGTGACGCTAGTGATTTCTGTTCCGGAAGTCTCCAATTCTATTCTCGCCCCAAAAACAAATGTATTCAATCCTTCAAGGCAAATAACGAGTGAAGCCTTACAATTAGGTCACGACCACGACCACTTCTTCTCGCGTCCTGCAACGTAGCATGTTTTACAGATCGCCCTATCAGTCGACGCGACAGCGTGTAATTTGACTGACAGCGTCATTAAACAAAGCAGAAATGAGTAAACAACAACAGTTATTGTTTGCGCATTTTATGCATTTTGTGTGTACAGTCGAACTCTGTTATAACGTCATGAAAGGGACTAAATATTTTGTGTCGTTATAAACGAGTGTCGTTATAACCGAGGAGTGTAATGTTATGGTTAATAGTGAAGAATTAATTGGTACCACAGAATATCTGACGCAATACATGAGGTTTTTCATAAATCAGTGTCGTTATAACCGGGTTCGATTGTATTTAATACTAAATAATTGCGTGTTTAATAATAACAATGATATTACAATATCTCGTTGCTTAATCTCCTACATGTTTCGGCTATTAACAGATGTCCTAAGGGAGAACAATTAGCATAAAGTAATTATATTAATGTTGGTATATCACCTCTTCAATATAAAGCTCCGTTGGTATTTAAATCAATGATTTTTTTTTTCAATTGCTCGACAACCCCTTGGGGGCCTAGGCCACCTCATTTTTCGAGGCTTCACGATTACACATCTTTAGACACACCACACTCGGTAGGATTCCTCTGGACGAGGGACCAGCTCGTTGCAGAGATCTCTACGTGACAACACACAACACTCACAAGAGACAGACATCCATGCCCTAGGCGGGATTCGAACCCAAAATTCCAGTAAGCGAGCGGCCGTAGACCCACGCCTTAGACCGCGCGGCCACTGGGATCGGCAATCAGTGATTAGTATATCAAGAAATTACATTAAATGTTGTAATGTTTCGTATAGTAGTTAAAATGAGATTAAAATTATAGATACCTACAAATGACATTGCATTGATATTATGCTAGCGTTTATAGCATCCAAACATCTATATGCCTATGGTCATCTTCGATCCAAAAGGGTCTTAATGTACGTATTACTGAAGAGGTGTGCACCCTACAATAAATTACCCTATGCTGTCCCTGAGGTTAGCTGTTAACAGCCGAAACATGTAAGAGATTAGGCACCGAGATATTTTACATAGTATTATTGTAATTATTAAATGCGCCATTCGTTAATATAAAATACAAATTGCTACCAAAAACTTCCCGAAATTTGAACGTCGCGCGGGAACTGACTTTAGTACGGACTAGTGGCGCCTGGTAGCGCTGCGTGTATCCTTTGTGCGACGTGGCTTCGCGCTGAGTGCACAATATGATTGTTGTATGGAATATGTACAGCCTTAAATTTATGCATTTTATTCTGAACAGATCTTCAAATAGTTTTAATAGTGTTTGAGTTCCATTCTCGTCCAGTCCTGCACTCATTGCTGTGGAATACACACCATACTTTTCGGATTAAATTAAACAGTAGAATATTTACACAGTGACAGGAGGGTTTGTGTTGGACATATGCGGTGTGTATGGCCTTTGAATTTACCATAAATAACGTTGTAACATTTGAAAGCTAGGAACAGCTGATGTCAAAATTGAAAGAAAGACATGCCTGCTCTTTCCTTAAATAAACAATTTCTGCTTCGTTTTCTTTTCAGAGCTTTTGGGGTCTTGTAAGGTATTTATTTGTTCGGTTTGCCGTATGATGCAACAAGCAGGCAGACTCCAGCAGAAAGTTACTACAGCAGCTTTCAGTTTGTACAGAGGGCTAGAAAGACGCATGATATGATAAATTTATTTATTATTTATTACAAAATCAGGAATTACTTCCAAGGCCTAATAAGACAATGTTTTAAGATGAGAAGCGCCAAAGAGGAAGTGCTGGTTGATTTCTGGTTGATATTACCTGCTGCTTACGCATGCGCATCTTCTCGCTACAAGACCTGACATATTATACACAATGCGGAAAGACAAAATCATTCTGTTCCTAACTTTGTGTTCCCTTAGCTGAATCTGTGCGCTTCAAGTTATTGTTCCGTTCTTCCACGTAACCCTCTGAAACCTGAAGTGCATCTAGCTCAGATGTTCCCAGACTTTCTTGTCGACGACCCAGACAGCATCAGCACCTACTGGGAGCCCTATTAAAGTCACTAAGTTCAGTCCGCTTGCATCTGAAAATTTAATTCCTACCTTACAGAGAACTGCCTCTCTAACCGTTTAATTCTTTTCAGGGAAATCCGCCGTGGTGTACTTGAGATCACCGCCCTTCTGTGATGTTACGCAGCGCAGATTGGTGTTTATTGACGTTTCGGGACAACCTATCGGTCCCATCTTCAACAGCCAAGCAGGTTGACCCTTGAATATGGGACCGATAGGTTGTCCCGAAACGTCAGTAACTAACTTCCGATCTACGCTGTGTAACATCACAGAAGAGCGGAGATCTCAAACCTGCTGGTACGTAATATTACCACTGGGTTTTGATATTTTAATGTCGCTGGCGAGGACTTGATTTTAGAGCGAAAATTTTTAATTATTTGAAGGTTATGAGTCTATTGTTTTAGACTGCGGTCCGTTTCGATATTAACATGGGTAAGTGTGACGTTAAGGTCCCTTTTTTTGCTCCCCGGCGTGACGTCACTCTATACTCTGAGGGTGAATGCAGTCATAAGACAGTTTTAATCTGTGGGGGTTGCTTAACAGGGGTTGTTTTATAACGGGTGGGTGGGTGACGCATAAGCTGGCCGTGTTATCGATCCTTTGTCGTGTAAACAAATGAACTGTGACAGCAATGAACATCTCGAGGCGGGTTCACACTGGCGCGAGCCTGCCGTACCTCTTATTTAACTGCTATGGCCAGCTGACAGTCTAACGTTGAATGGTGGAGTGATTAGAGAAGTGGATAGTATTGGGTGGAAATTTTCGTGGCTTAATTTGAGGTACTGGAGGAACTGTGGTAGACCAGAAGCCCCTCAGAGAGGATAGACAGCGTCTGGGACTAGATTTGAACACAGGACCTCCAAAATACGAAAGAGTACTACCGAATTCATCATTCGATCGTTGTGTGTGTGCGTGCGTGCGGCATACACAAAAGACACGCCTTACTACCTGGTGGGAGGTGGTTAGTTTAATTACTGCGTTTCATAACCCGACACTGCCAATAAAATTTTTCGGAATTACAATTAATACATCAACATAGGCACTTAATAAAATTCATTCATGAACAAGTATAAAATTCCTACATGTTTCGGCACCGGGGTGACATTATCAGGGAGTTGTTTAGAACAAAGAAGTACAAGGGCAACACGCTAATCTAGGTATTGCGTCTCCCTTATTGTAATGCTTAAAAGATTAAAATATTAAAATTCGAAATTACGCAAAGTTAATAAGTATGAAATTAAAATGTATTAAAAGTGAGACGTTCTAGGTACAAGGTCACAGTTGTTTACATTCTGTATGGAGCGTGTATTTTTTTGTTTTGTTATGTTGGTATTGCCACAGTAAACAGAGATACAGAGATTTTTTTTTCTGCTTGTAATCATGTGGTGAGTCTAGACTTGATGCGGTGATTTCTTGGAAGTGGCAAACATATTTTAAACTAATGATCAGATCCGTTCCGTCTTTTTTTATGGTGAAGGGCCCCGCAGCAGAAGCTACGGACCCACCGCAGCCTTAAGGCTTATTGTGCAACCCTGTGGTGAAGATGATTAGTTTTATCCATTTTTCCGTGTAATGGAGCACCGGTGGAATGAAATTGACAGGGGAAAACCGAATTACTCGGGGGGAAAACCTGTCTCAGTGCCACTTTGTCCACCACAAATCCCACATGCACTGACCCGGGGTCGAACCCTATCCTCCACGGTGGGAGGCAGTTCCGTCTTAGTCAAGCATTTCCGCGGCTCCGTCTCTGCTGCTTGTTTTGACCTCATCTAGTGCCGAGATTAAAAATAAGTGGAGCCTCATCTCTACTCCTCTATACTCCATGATGTGTACAGGAATAACTGTTACTTCCTGCCTGTCAGCTCGGTCCCGTGCAGTTCCGGTAATGCCATATCGTACCGCCCTGCGCTAAACCCACTGCAAGTGAAGTAACCTCAATCAGTCTCCTGGCGCGTGGTTACCCGAGGCTGGGGAGATCTGCCTAGGACAGGTACATGGGACACTACCTGCGGGCGGTTTGTGAGCTGAACAAATGCAGGTTTGAACCCGAGCTTGTATGTTAATCTACTTTACTTGTATTCTGAACATGATTGTGTGTTCTACGGTGAGGCGTTACTGACATCGCCGCGAAGTTGGCAGTACTGTTGTTTGGTATAGTCATGTGATCAAATGTCCGCCCGTCGAAAGTTCTCCTGATTAGAGTTTTCGCGGTTTCTCCTCGGCCCATCCAGATATATACTATAATAGTTCAACAAATTAGGTCACTACAGCTTCCTGCCACATACTGTACAATTTATTTGACTGTCTGTGGTCTTAGCCACGTTATGTAACGAGTTAAGTCGATACTTGGGTTTTGTCGCTGGAGGTAATGCTTTAACTGTCTTTGTAACCCAACAAGACAGGCAGTGTACCTATACACCTAAAATTGAGGCACGTTCGCGTAACCATTGTTGCCGTGGAAAAGCAATAAGTATTACATATTCTGAGTGTGTGTCTGTAGCCTTAGTTACCCAGCATGCAAAGCGCGTACGCCGTATTATATTGTCATCTCTGGCCTGTCTGGCTTTACCATATTTTTCCACATTATCTCATAAATAGCATGATTTTCGGGGGAAAAATTACTGAATAATGTGTTTTGATATTCTCTACTTTTGTCTCAAATATATTTTATTCTAAGAACAATTCAGCGAGATATTATCATAAATGTACATAGGTCTACATGTAAAGTACCGTTATTCTTGTCATATTTTAATGAAACTTCAATTTTCTGAACAGACTTTCCAAAAATACTCAAATATCAAATTTCATTAAAATTCTTCCAGTTGGAGCCGAGTTGTTCACATGTGGGCGGACGGACAGACAGACACGAGGAAGTTATTAGTCGCTTTTCGCAAATTTGCGAAAGGCGCCTAAAACATAGGGTCGACATATTGCCTGTGCCATGGCCTGATAAAATTTTTCAACGATGAGGATTTCATGAGGAAAGATTCATTTCAAATTTACGTAAATTCGCGATTATGTTACACGAACCGCTTGACCATTGTAGGCACAGTGGGTACTATACGCACTGCGCATTTTAGCATTCAAACACCCTACATTTTATGTACAGATATAAATTACATTTGGACACAACTCTTTTATTCCCGTACTCTAAATATACAGAATTAGGCGTGCTTTGTGTTTCGGCTTGTTAACTTCAGCCATCCTCAGGTAAAATTCGCATGTGTACTAATAAAATAGTGTACAAAAGTTAGTTTACCCTGCAACAAGCCATGAAGGCCAAGAGGGGGAGTAGAGTTATAATTCTACTCTTTCGTTAACCTCGACGCAAGATGGGGGTGGGTGGTCAACGCCACGCCCCGGCCGCTTTACCACTAGGAAAGGTACCCGATACACATTGTATAGGAGGCTGGGTGGACGTGTGCGTAGAATCTTGCCTCTATACGAACTACGCAATCCCGGGACATACAGTCTTTACTTCAAGCCATCCTCAGGCCCGGCTCACATATGTACTAATGATAAATACTATTAAAAAATAAATTTACTTTAGTTTTCTTGTGAGCTGTACCTGAGGGTCGCTTGAAGTAAAGACGCTTAAACTTTCACGTTGTGTTCACCGTGCATCTTGACATTAGTTTTCAGTTTTTTCTAACCACCAAATCACTTTTTTTTATTTCTGTTCAATTCACCCTACACATGTTTCGGCCGTAACTCGGCCATCATCACGGTACGTTGATAAGTTCACTTCACAGTTCACTGGTCCATTTGGTATTATCACAGAACCGTTACACTGTTTAAGGCTACTATTTACATTAACACTCACCAGTATACACAATTTCTTCAAGTATTTCTTGAAATGTCTCGGTGTATATAGTATTTGTCTGGCGTTTGAAGTGTATAGTATAGCACTATATATTGTGAGTATAGAGCACTGTGTCGTTGGTAGTTGTTGAAATGGTTAAAATTATTAAGATTATTATTAATAAAATTTGTTAAAATTGTTAAAATTGTTAAAATTGCTGGCAGTTGGTCTTTTATAGATGATGACGTGCGTATGCTGCTGTTGTTATTGTCCTGTTGCGTGGTTGTGACACTCAATTTTTAGTAATAATAGTTTTAATAATTTTAACTATTTCAACAACTACCAACGTCATAGTGTTCCATATTCACAATATATAGTGCTATACTATACACTTCAAACGCCAGACTATATACTATATACACCAAGACATTTCAAGAAACTACTGGAAGAAATTGTGTGTACCGGTGATTGTTAATGTAAATAGTAGCCTTAAACTGTGTAACGGTGCTGTGATAATAGCAAATGGACCGGTGAACAGTGAAGTGAACTTATCAATGTACCGTGATGATGGCCGAGTTACGGCCGAAACATGGGTAGGGTGAATTGAACAGAAATAAAAAAGTGCATTCGTTGGTTACAAAAAAACTGAAGCTTAAACTTGTCTACACAATTCTGTATATTTCTAATACAGGAATAGAAGAATTGTGTCAAAATGAAGTCTGCTTCTGCAGTTAACATTTCGCACGAGATGCAATGCATAAAAACTTAACATAAAATAAATTGCAGTTACATGGGTATATTGTATGTTGATAGACTGAGATCTCGGGACACGCGGTGGCGCAGTTGGTTGAGGCACTGCGCTACAAGTCGGAAGATGGCGGGTTCGATTCCCGATGGTGTCATTAGAATATTTCAATGACATAATCCTTTCGGCCGCACTGTGGCCCTGAGGTCGACTCAGTCTCTAATAGAAAGGAGTACCAGAAATATTTCTTGGGGGTTAAAGGCGGCCGGTGCGTAGGGCTGACCTCACTACCTTCATGTGCCGATTGTCCTGAAATCTGAGAGCCTCAATCTTCCTGGAACCCTCAGGGTCTGTATAGGCTTTACCTTTATATGAGCCATAAAGTTAAAATTATGAAATATACAACATTTTATAAGAAAAATAACGGAGATTGTGCAGCTTGTTTTAAAAAATGCAGTAAGTGCCCTTATTGCATAAACATATAGAATGCTTTTTGGGGTCAATCTGTACGGGCGTCCCAAATATGGGACTCCAGGCGGTTATAGATTAAGGTATATAGCGGGAGTAGAGGTATAGTTCTGTTCATTGTTAACCTCGTCAATAGATTGAGGTGTGTGATTAGTTTCACGCCCCGGCTGCTTTACCCCAGGTGAAAGAACTTCCTGTAGATGCAGGCTAGTTGGGCTCTAGATACGATCTGGATATTTTGGGGGGGAAAAAATCTGTTGCACTTCCCGGAAATGGAACCCCAGGCCTTGCAGTCCGTAGCGTAGTCACTGTATCAACTGAGCTACCGTGATGTCCTCTTCGCGTGCTAATATGTGTGTTTGGAGGATTTCATAAAATCAGGTTGCGGTTCTTGGGCCGCATGTTTTTCTGCTTTGAACTATATTAATGGTAATTAAATTTCGCGCGGGACTGTGTAATATGCTACGTTTAATAAAGCGTAATAAGAAGGGGATAAGGAATTTTTATAAAAGTGAATTACAACGAAGCGGGGTTTTAATTTTAAACATAAACGCGCCTTATTAATAAATCTCTCTGCCCCCCCTTCCACCACCCTCCACACTACCAATGCCTGAACGAGATGCTACTGCCGTCGATTGGAATGCTCCGTTGTGGAGGCTGGAGGAACTGAGGAAAATTCCGCTCAGTGCGTCGCGGTCTGTGTAAAGGGGGGTACAGCCTGTTTGTTACTGTGCAGCTTTAGTAACTCCAACTGCTAACATATGGTCGGTTGGAAAGGCCGGGGTTCGAATCCCGACAGAGGCGAGAGATTTTTCATGTCTCCAAAACGTCCAGACCGTCTCTGGGGTCCACCCAGCCTTCTGTTAAATGGGTACTAGTTTTGTTTCCCGGAGGTAAAGCGGCCGGGGCATGAAGTTAACCACTGACCTTAATCTAGTGCCGAGGTTAAGAGTGAGTGAGTACTTTTACTCATATATATGCTTTGATGGCTTGGAGAGGAAAAACTTTACCATTTTCCCATTTGGCCCCTAATAATTATTTTTCCCCCATGGCTCGACAGTCCCTAGTGGGCCAGGGCCTTCTCATTATCGAGGCTTCACGATCACACTCAGACACACCACACTCGGTAGGACTCCTCTGGACGAGTGATCAGCCCGACGCAGAGACTTCTACCTGACAACACACAACACTCAAAAGAGACAGACGTCCATGCCCCGGGCGGGATTCGAACCCACAGTCCCAGTAAGCGAGCAGTCGCAGACCCACGCCTTAGACCGCGCGGCCACTGGGATCAGCCCTAATAATTACAGCATACAGAACTACAGTTTTCCTTGGGTGCGTAACTTGTCTCTCGCTGGATAGAAGTAAATTTGCCCCTTAACATGCCAAACAGGCACTGAGGGGATGTAGAAGTATGCCTCTACCCATACTCATACTCGGCTGTAAAAGGGGTGCGTGGCCAGGGCACGCTCCGGCCGCTTTATCCCCAGGAAATGCCCACATCATGTCCGCAAGTTAAAGGGGTTTTCACCCCCGACCGTGTTATAAGTTGTCGTATGTTTTTGACTTCGCTTGTTTTAATCACGTATTTCCTTCCAGGCTAAGGAAGCCAATGGAATTGAAAGGCAAATCACGATGATGTCACATGATGTATGGGAATCCCCTGTCTTAAAGAAGAACGTGAATAAACGGGAATATTGTTTATGGGCTGGTAACTCTGTTTAGTCCCATCAGATGGCACCAGTAGTACGTACATCGTGTTGTATGTGACAAATTGGAATTGTTTCTTAAATAAAAAGGGTGAATGATTTCATAAATGTACCAGTTATTTATTGTTGACTGCGTTGCGTCGTATTTAGTAAGCAAGATGTAGTGACTGGCTGTGGGTTGGACGACCTGTTTATCCTTGTTTGATTCCCCGTAAGGGTCGCCAATTTTCTCTTCGCCATCACTCTAGCCGGACCGCCTCTGATACCACCCAGTCTCGCGTTCCATGACTACCACGGGTCCTGAGGCAAAGCGACCGGAGCGTGAAGCTAATCATTCACCGTCATGTAGCGCCCAGATCAAGAATTCATGGAGCAGTACCTTTACTCTCCCATACGTCTTCGCGGTGAGGTGCTTTATTAAGCACTGAGATAATATTGTGAAGATATAGTTAAATACCCATGATAAGTCGGTCCCTGTCACCACGGCATGGCGCGACCTTCGGTTGTCAGGATAGAGGGACGGCCTGCAGATATGGGAGGGTAGCTGCGAATATGCAGTCGCGGACAGCAGACAAGGGGTGGTCCTCCAGCTTCGGGGTTGGGCGAGGTGCTAACAACTCCTCACCGTAAAAAAATTACCATGTTACGAAACACTACACAGAGCCTCGGATCTGGACTGATTCTTTGGTACGACTTAAGCTCAGGATAGGGACAGGTGGCGGGCTTTGTGAGTGCGGTAATGAACCTTCGGGTTCCATAAAACGCGGGGAATTTCTTGACTAGCTGACGACCTGTTAGCTTCTCAAGAAGGACTGTGCTCCATGGAGTTAGTTAGTTAGTTAGTTAGTTAGAGTTAAATACGTAAGAGCATAGAGGATAAAATGGTGGGAACATCTTAACAGGATGGAAAAAACAAAAACAGTGAGGAAGATTACGGAATGGAATCCCATAGGAATGAGATCTAAAGGACGTCAAAAAAATAGATGGAAAGATGAAGTGCTGAATGATTTAAAGAGATTAAAGGTGAAGATCTGGACATATCTCGTTAAAGACAGAAAAACCCTGGTATGAACTGGTGCAGAAAATGTAAACCCACAAACGTTGTAGTGTCAGCTGCAACAGAAGAAGAGATAATATTGTCTTTCTCTTCAGTAGTGTAAACCGCATGGTTTACATTTCAAGCAATGCTGCGTGAAGCAGCTTTTACTTCCCAATATTTGGTTGGCTGTTTTGTTGAAACCAGACCATTCATTTGAATGATAAAGAATCTACAGATCCCGGGTTCAAATCCCATAGGCAACCGGCAAGCATGGCCTCAGAGTCCCTGCGTCCTTGACAGTCTTCCTAGGCAAATGGCGTGGCTGTATCTTCAAAGGAGTTGCTATTACCTCCTCCTTTCGAATCCTTACTTATAAAAATTATTAACGTTAGAACAGTTTTTTTAGCCTTATGAGGCCAGAAATCCATGTCAGTACCGTTTTAAAATGCGCTTCGTGACTCACAGAAAACATTTGATTTTTCTTACAAAGACCGGTCACGTAATGCTCTAGAGGGAAATTATCTTCGTTCAGTGTGACAATGATATATATATATATATAAAAAGGTAAAGCAATCCCATTACAGGCCTGGACAGACCCAGAGGGTTCCAGGGGGTTGAGGCTTCCAGATTTCTAGATATTCGGCACAGGAATTTGGTAAGGTTGTCAGCCCTAAGCATCGGCCGCCTTCACCCCCCAGGAAATATTCCTTGTACTCATTTCTGTTAGAGGCTGAGTCGTCTCCAGTGCGGCCGGAAGGATTATGTCAATGAAAAATTCCAATGACACCATCTGGAATCGAACCCGCGACCTGCCGGCTTGTAGCGTAGTGCCTCAACCAACCTGCGTCACCGCGTGCCCCCGAATCATATATGTAATAAAGCTAATTTGTCCATGTGTACGCTATGAAGGCATATGGGGGAGTAGATGTATAGCTCCACTTATTCTTAACCTCTGTACTGGTTGGAGGTATTATAAATATATTATGTAGGTAAAGTACAGGGTTTTTAATGTTAAAGAAGGTGGTATATACAGTTATCGGTGTTTTTGGGGTTAAGTAATACACAATCCTTCCCTAGAGCACTGCATATGTCCTGCAGTAACTTCTGTCTGTAAGCCTTGAAGTAAGACGCTGTGTGTGTGTGATCCCTTCTGGAGACAAGTTTTCAATTTTGTTATGTCATGCGAGAAATTGAAAATTGGATTTAGAAGCTGTCTCCACTCCACCCCCACTCCTGTCGGCTCCATACTCAACCGTTCAGGCGGGGAAAGATATGCTACCCGCTAACCACATGAGAGTTCTGTGGCCCGCAGTGAACAAACACACAAACACAGGGCGAACTGTCTTACTAATGGAGGACACTTCACATGCCGCTGCCTCACGGAACCCCAGGGGGGCTGTGTGCAGACATACATGGAAACGCTTGTTGTGAGTGCGTTCTGAAAGGTAATGACAATGGTGTACTACTACTACTACTACTACTCTACGTACTACTACTATGCTGCTGCTGCTGCTGCTGCTGCTGCTACTGTGACATCCCAGTTGGACTGACCAGTGAGTCATGCTATATTTTAATCAAAGGACAATGTACAATTTAAGTGTAGTAGTAGTGTAGTAGTAGTAGTAGTAGTAGTAGTAGTAGTAGTAGTAGTAGTAGTAGTAGTAGTAGTAGTAGCAGTAGTAGTATAATTAACAATGTATCTGTTGTATTGTGTGGCTGTGAAACGTGGCTGCTGAATCAAAAAAAGAATTCAGACATTGCGTGCATGGGAAAAATAGTGATGGGTATCGGAATTATATTCCTGGGGTTAAAGCGGCCATGGCGTGACAGTAATCACTCGCTCCATCTGATGTTTAAGAATTCATGGAGCTGTAGATTATTTCCCCATACGTCTTTATTTCCTTGTGTTTAATTAAGCTCAGAGATAATTTATTAATAGTTTTGTACGGTTGTGAATTCTGGTTTAGAACTTTGAATGATGTTCATAAATTGATTTCATTTAAAAAAGACATTAGTACGTAAAAGGGATGACGTAACTGGACCCTTATGTGTGTCTTCCCTGGTGTTCTAGCAGTTTATTGGTGTATATTCATGTGCTTCACCAGATATTGTTACGGTGATTAAATCAAGGCATATGAAGTGGGCAGGGCTTGTAGAGCGTATAGGAATTATGAAAAACTGTAATCAGAAAACTTGAAGGTAAGAATTTACTTTAAAGGTTAGGTAGAGGTAGCAGGATAATATTGAAATGGACGGTAAGAAGGAGGATGGACGACTGCGGAGTGGATTCATTTAGATCAAGACAGTGTCTAGTGGCCTGCTGGTGTGAGCACGGTATTGAACGTTTGGATTCCATAAACGTAAGTGACTTCTTAATTAGCACTCAACTTGATTATTCTTCTTTTTATATAACGGACTTCAGAACTCAAAAATTGCCATGATACTTCCCGCAGAAACTTCTATGCTTTATATGTCGGTGTATTATGACGTTCAAAAAACTGTAAAATACCGTTTGAAACTTTGAAGCCTGAAATTCATCTGCATGTCGTAAAAGGTTTGCAATAACTATCACACAGCAAACACCCGCAACCTCCATTACAAAGACCATTTGATTAAAGCTGTTAGATAAATAATCGCTGTTTAATTTAAGAAATATAAGATACTTAAAAATAGAGAGTTTTTTAATGTTAAAGTAGGTGGTACATATGTCTACCACTGGGCTTTTTAAGATGTACGTTTGTTTGAAATTTGCTGCTTTTAATCACATTATTTCAAACTGCATGCTGTATAAGATGTTAGAAATGATACAGCGTCATGAAACGAACAAGAAAGCAGTCTTCCTATCGTTCTGTTGCTAGCCGCTAAACTCGTGGCGCGGGCTGGAGTGGGAGTTCATGCTGAAAGATGGGAAATGAGTCGTCGCTCGGCGTGTAATTTCATCTGGAGGCGGTAATTTAGTTACAGCGCCTCTTGAAATGAACTTGGGTTTAACGCAAAAAGCGTAGTGGCAAAGGGAATGGATGGACGAACGAGGAATTGTTCTTCTCGGCACTTGTACTGCACGCCATGTACTGCTCAGTTCCCCACGTCCACACTGTAACATGAAAATATGTTTATTTAAAGAGACAACTCTACCTTCTGTCAATAGTACTTAACCGAATTGTATCAAGCACTGAGTCAGACACTCTCCGTTAGTACTGCTGCCTGTTAAACTGGCTGTAGCTGTCACATTATTGGGAACTCTAATTGTATCAAGCACTGAGTCAGACACACTCCGTTAGTACTGCTGCCTGTTAAATTGGCTGTAGCTGTCACATTATTGGGAACTCTAATTGTATCAAGCACTGAGTCAGACACACTCCGTTAGTACTGCTGCCTGTTAAATTGGCTGTAGCTGTCACATTATTGGGAACTCTAATTGTATCAAGCACTGAGTCAGACACACTCCGTTAGTACTGCTGCCTGTTAAACTGGCTGTAGCTGTCACATTATTGGGAACTCGAATTGGATCAAGCACTGAGTCAGACACACTCCGTTAGTACTGCTGCCTGTTAAACTGGCTGTAGCTGTCGCATTATTGGGAACTCGAATTGGATCAAGCACTGAGTCAGACACACTCCGTTAGTACTGCTGCCTGTTAAACTGGCTGTAGCTGTCGCATTATTGGGAACTCGAATTGGATCAAGCACTGAGTCAGACACACTCCGTTAGTACTGCTGCCTGTTAAACTGGCTGTAGCTGTCACATTATTGGGGACACACACTCAGAATATGAAATAACCATTGCTTTTCCACGGCAACAATAGTTACGCGAACGCGCCTCAGTGCTACTTTTATAAGTACATTGCCTCTCTTTTTGACGGAGAACGTCTTAAACCGCGGGTCCGGTATGGGGGGAAACTATGCGAAAGTCGATGTTACGATTTTGTGTATACCACACAAATCTTAATAACTTTAAAACTATAACGCATATCCAAATAAGCAATACACGGTTTAAAAGAGCAAGGATGAAAGAATGTTACGCGACATTAACCTTGAGCGCGTGACGTCACACGCCGCCACAAGATGGTCGCCAAGTTGGAGTGGAAAATTACCGATTCGCCGCGCGGCAAAATTAGTATAGATCGGGAACGCGTACGCGTAGGACGTTGTGTGAGGTGTCGTTTAACAGAGCTCGACGAGTACTATAAAATAAAACACTAATAGTGACAATAGTGAAAGAACTTGAAAAAAATATACAGTGAGAAAGTGTTGAACTTGGACAAATTTTCCCTAAAATTTAAAAAATGTCGAAATATCTTGAAAACAAGAAGGTAAATGCCTATCGTAAACGCTTACAAAGTGAAGGAAGAATAAATGAGGAATCCAAAAACGCCCCTATGACAGCAGCAGAACGAATGCGGAGGATGAGGCAGCGTCGACAAGTTGAGGCGAGCACCAGTCGCGCGGACGCCGCAACGCCTGACGCAAGTTCACAGGCAATGGATGTCGACAGTGAGATAGAACCGATGGAATGCGACGAAATACAAGCAGATGAGACGTTTGAGAATCGAGATTTAGCGTTTATAACCGATTGGCGTCTGACGACGGAGCACTTTGAAAAGTCGTCCTGTCTTCAACAAAATTTTACAAATTTGTCAGCATTGTCAGAAATAAATAAAATAAAAGAAATGCAAGTTCCTTGCGCTCATTTCTTTCTTACCAACCCTACAAACACCCCGCCCCGGCAACACCGCCTGGGTAAGACGTTTTCCGCCAAAAACCTCAGCGGTAGTGACTCCGACACTACCTACCCCATTTTTTTTCTTATTGTGGGACACACCCACCAGTCGACTCTATAATCGTGATGTACTCAGTGAAAAGGGTAAGTGGGAAAACCTAGCATGTGCTGACATAATGAAGTTGAAAGATGTCAAACATGAAAGCCTGAAGGAATGTTTAGCAGTACAGATAGGACAGTTAAATGATAAACATTGTTCAGCAACAGTTGAGGTTATTAAGGAAAGGGCGAAGATTATTTGCAAGTACTGTACACTTCTACTGTATTAAATTTTATTCTAACACGTTTTTATTTTGTAACTGGCATCTTTTGTCACTTGAAGTAACTTCAATGTATTTAAAGAAGTTTCCTTTTTACCATTTACAGGCACCCATGTTACACCACCACAAAGTGCGGTAACAAACAGTGACGCATTGTTGGGGGTTGACTGTAGTTAACAGTAACATAATTGCTGCCTAATGTCTCTCCAACGTGGCCTGCGGGGTTCGACTCCCTGCTGCAATTGCTTTAGGTCGCTGGCTGAAATACTGATGGCTCATTAGTGGTGAGGAGCAAGTTCGCAGTAGGGTCTTCAGGGTGACGTCACATTCTCCCTACCATTACGCCTTCAGTGTTTTCTCCTTAGTAATTTTCATTTTTCTTCGACGTTAGAAATTCAGCTATACTCACCGGCATGAAAATAAACACATAAATAAATAAATAAATAAATACAGATAAATAAATAAATCCTTGTATAACTGTATGAGCCGATCCAGTGGCCGTGCGGTCTAAGGCGTGGGTCTTCGGCCGCTCGCTTAACTAGGATCGTGGGTTCGAATCCCACCGGGGGCATGGATGTTTGTCTCTTGTGAGTGTTGTGTGTTGTTGTCAGGTAGAGGCCTCTGCGACGAGCCGATCCCTCGTCCAGTGGAGCCCTACCGACTGTGGTGTGTCTCTCAGTGTGATCAAAAGAAATTTCAAACCTCGACACTGAAACGCAAAAAGCGGAGTAGGTAGAAGAGGACGACTGAAAAAAAATAACTGTATGAGATTCTCTCGTGTGTAAACCGAAGCACGGAGATGGAAAGAAGAGGAAAAAGTGGGATCTTGCTAATATAGCTCAAGAAATTGAAGCCATTAGAAGAAAGCAGATGAAATTACTGAAAACTGCAAAACTGTTCCGTTAGTGTCGGATTACTCTCCGAATTTTGTCTGTGAAAACATTTATCCCGTAGCGAAACTATAAAAATTTCGTTGGGGATTGGGGAAACCAGTGTTTTTGAAAGCAATGGAAGAAGAACTGGTTGAAAGGACTTTCTTTGGACTTACAAGGGTGGACTACGTTGTCTGATGTACCAGCTTGCAAGAGCAAACAGCACTATGAATCCATTTTCCCAAAACAACCGAAGTGCTGGTATAGACTGGCCGCAGTTCTTTCTAAACCTTTCTCTCCGAAAGCGTACTGGAAGCGCTATTGCAAGAGGGTTTAATGAGGAAGATGTTTGTAAGTTCCTTAAATTCTGAAAGACGAATTTGAAAAAGGCTACATCAAAGCTATAAGGTGTTCAGTGTTGACGAGGCAGGCCTTTATTGGAGTTCAGTCCTGATGACCTTGAGGTCGTTGTTTTAAGACAGAAACGTGAAGTTGCAGCAAAACCATTAGCTGAAGGGGAGGGGGATTTTCATTACGTTGGTTTTGTATGGACGCCAGAGGCATCTACGTACCCCCATACAGGTTTCTCCACTTAAGAATTTCAGCGTCCACTTGACGAAATGTGCTCCGTCTGGGTATGTGTTCGACAGTAGTAAGGGTGGATACAAAGAGAACTCGTCATGAGACTGTTTGGATATTTTTTGAGAAAGTGAAACCAACTGAAGAAGAAATGTCCATGCTCGTCTGACTTGCATTGTCACACCAGCCTAAGCTCGACAGAATAATGTGACCGCTGGATGTATGCCTCCCCATTTCAACCCACAAATGACAAGTCTTGGTCTTTCCTACGGAGTCAAGGTCGCCGTGTTGGTTATTTCGACTCGGCAGAAATGCTTGGCAGAGTTTATCTAAAAACACAGTCTGGACAAACAGCTGTGAATGGGTTTAGAGACAGGAATAGTTCTCATTAGCCTCCAGGTGTTTAGATTTGTACTGCATTGTATCGGAAATGTCGCAACAAACTGCAACTCACAGAGATCTACAGACTAAATTTTCTGCTTCTCTTTCAACTACCATTCAAACAGAGAGAATGTAGAGCTAGGTCAGTCATCAGGACTTTCAGCGGGGTCTTTCTGTGTTTGTCAGTGTAAGTTTTACCGACCCCACAAATCAGCAAATGATGTGGACATTGAGGAAGAAACAGTGGTTCAGCTTGCTTTGCCACTTTTTTGCCTTATAAAAGCTAACACTGAGGAGGAAAGCAGATGAGGAGAAGAAGCAAATTAAGGGAATGGAGTCAACGTCAAACAAAACATAAACCGCCATGGTTAGAGCAAAAAAATTCCACAGAAG
Source organism: Reticulitermes speratus (assembly GCA_021186555.1). NCBI lineage: Eukaryota > Metazoa > Arthropoda > Insecta > Blattodea > Rhinotermitidae > Reticulitermes > Reticulitermes speratus. The sequence goes on along the minus strand of JAJKFL010000013.1, from coordinate 31,391,948 downwards.
ACAATATTTACTCTTGATAGAAGGAAGCTGAATCTCAACAAATCTAAAGACTGCTCTTCTGATTTCGTTTATGGAGGTAGATCTAGAGGACGACTGTTCTGTAAACTGTAACAACACAAGTAATGATGCTGATTTTATATGCTATGCCGGAAAGTTTTCTGAAAACGTTACGGAGAAGAATGGATCATGTGGTCAGTGTTTACGGACTTGGCCAACGTTCGTGATTTCAGGCTTCCGCCGCGATGTTGATGGGATCTGTGCTCTTCTGGGATATTACGCAGCGTCGAGTGGTAATCCTTTACTGACGTTTCGGGACAACATATCGGTCTGGAATTCTTGAAGTCCAAGTCTGGACTTCTTGACCCTGGAATATGGGACAAGAACACAGATCTCATTGGCCAACGTTGTTTGCTCTGAAATAATAATGTTTGTACGATTTTTGTGAGTGAGACATCTTTTAAACGCATTTTTTTGCTTGTAGCTTTCATTTAATGGCTTTATTATGATTCACACCTCGACTTAATGATTCTGTATTAATATTTCCTAAAGAATTTGTAGCGTTGTTGATTTGCACAGGGCTATTAACATGAAACGCCATCTAATAATACGTCCATGTAGTAGAACAATATGCACAGTCACGTGTCTTAAGAAAATATTTGTTTTAAACCATTTGATAAATAAAGCTGGGTGTAACGTTTAGGATTTAATTGCCAACTAACTGCCCTTATGTTTAAACCGTTAGATGTAATGTCTATGTAATTTTATTTTTTGTTAGTTTCTAACCAAAATATATTCCATATACCTCTACAAGGTACAAGTGGTGACTTGTAAGAGAAGGGAAGAATATACATAAACACGAAAGAAGGACAAATAAAGCGTGAGTAGCTTCACGGAGGACAGATATGCAGAACCTTGTGTTTATTTGGCTATGATTAAATTGCAATTACCATATTGTGAGATGACTATGTTTAGTTTGGCTAATCGGTGTCAGCTTTTCGGGGGGCAGTCTTCAACCTTCAGTAACCGCTGTCTGCAGAACCTTGCCAAATATTTTGCCCCCCTTACGAACATAAATATCATAGACGCCAGCGCACATGTCTTTCAGTTTATCAAACCGACATTCAGTTGATCTGTTTTGTTTGCGCATTTGTCAGTTGAGCTTTACATAACCATATAACTACATGGAGCAGAGTCCTTCCTAAGAAGCTAACAGGTCCTCATCTAGTCAAAAAAATTTCCAACATTTTATGGAACCCGAAGAATCATTACCGCATTCACAAGCGTCCGCCATCTGTCCTTATCCTGAGCCGGATCAATCCAGTCCATGCCTTCCAATCTCACTTCTTGAAGATCCATTTTAATATTATCCTCCCATCTACACCTAGGTCTTCCAAGTGGTGTCTTCCCGTCACGTCTCCGCACCAAAAACCTGTATGCCCTCTCTTTTCCCCATACCTGCTGCATGCCTCACCCATCCCATCCTCCTTGATTTGATCACCCTAACAATATTTGGTGATGAGTACAGATCATGAAGCTCCTCGTTATGTAGTGTTCTCCACTCCCCTGTTAGCTCGTCCCTCTTAGGCCCAAATATCCTCCTCAGCACCCTATTTTCGAACACCCTCAGCCTATGTTCCTCCCTCAAAGTGACAGACCAAGTTTTACACCCATACAAAGCAACAGGAAAAAATGTAGTTCTCTAGCTATCTTACATATTGCTATAGATCTGCTCATGTTTCGTCGGCTTATAAATGTCAAATCATTAAGGTGTTTTGTCATCCACTTATACGTTTGTTTCTTATGGTAACTCGGCCGCCTATCCTAAGCACTGACATGCTCTCCATACACCCCGTCGTTGTCATTCAAATAATGTGCACCCCTGAATTCTCTACATTATATTGCCGGGGGTGAGAGATATTTTAAGTTTCCGCTCCTCCACCTGACAGTGCATATATCAAGTGAAACTGCAGAGCTTTAATGTGAGAATGTGGTGGTGCATGGGGGGGGGGGGGGGGGGTTGTGCTTTGGCGAGCAGGCAAGTCGTAATGGTGGTGCTCGTAGTAAGAGGTAAAGTTTACACGTCTCTACGCCATGAAGGCATATAGGGGGAGTAGAAGTATAGCTCCACTCATTCTTTACCTCGGTACTAGATGGAAGTGAGTGGTTAACTTTAGCCCCGGCCGTTTTATCCCCGGGAAAGAGCCCTTTTTTCTAATTGAATAGGAAGCTGGGTGGGCCCCAGAGCTGGTGTGTGGACGTTTGGAAGAAGAGAAGAATTTGTTGCGTCTTCTGAGATTCGAACCCCGGACTGTTCAGACGGTAGCCTAGTCGCGGTGGTGGCGGCAGTAGTAATGGTCGTTATCAGTAAGTGCGCCATTTATTATGTACACTTACATACATACATACATATATACAAATATACATTCACCGATCCAACATCCACGTAAATAGGATTGGATATGGAATTCGTAGGCAGTAGTCACAGATTTTGCACGGGATGTAGTTACATATACTGTCACTGTCACAGCATACAGCAGCTAAAACTTTGAAGGACGAATAACACTCAAAAATAAGACACTAATATTTAGGCATGTAATTAGAAGGAACTGTTAATGCGGATTCAAATCGCAACCAAAAATTCTAGCGCAATACTTGAACATTACGTCAACAGCTGCGGCTGCCGTTCGTATTGGCAACAGTCGGTCTACACAGTAAATGTCACAATATCGTAAAGTGTTTTGTGTTAGGTCCAAGGAAGGGAAGATAGACATGACACCTTGTATGTGCCTACAAGATACGTGATGAAAATGTAATTAACGTTTAGGAAATTTGAAGTTCTCACCAGAGGGATAATTTAAATAATAAATTCTGGGTTATGACATCGTGTAGATAGATAAGTTTCGGAGGAATGTACTGCTCCCATGTTAGAGTAGCATAAACCCAGTATTTTTGACCATAGGTTTAGCAAATGATGGGTGACACATATAGCACAGAGGAGAGGTATTGTAATAAATTGCTGGAGCGTCAGGCTTGGAAATATTTCAGAAGAGGAAAGTAAAATTTTATATATTTTTTATTTTTTATTTTTATATTATATGTACCGTGCAGTTTGTCATAAGTTTAAGTTAAACCATCTAACGCACAATAATTATTACCAAAGTAATATATGTGTATCTGGACGCCACAGATACTTGTGATTCTTTGCTGCGCCCCCTGAGGATGGCAACTTGATTGCCGAAACATATGTAGGGGTTACAAATATACATAACTTTGTTAGTAATTATTGTGCATTAATTGGTTTAACTTAAACCTAGGAAACTAAAATGTTTATAGTTCATCCTAAGAAAGTAGTACTGATACTGACTGAGGAGTTTGCAGTTGACCTTGAGAGTTGTTTGCACTGGGGAAAGCTTACCCTCTTTTGTTTGTGGCCAGTAACCGAAATATTCCGTTTAAAAATACATTGGGGTGATGTGCAGTGGTGTTTTGTGCGTGTGAGATAGTACGGTTATTTTCTGTAGTGTTGTATGTGGTTAGAGCTGTGCATAAATTCGACTTTAGGCTTGTTGTAAACGAAATAACAAATAGCAGCCAGTAAAGGAAGGTCATGCAATGATAAATAATTATGTTTTTGAGTGGATTTGTAAATTTTCTCCCCGAACGTCGTTGCGAGTGTTAAGGGACTCTACCCACGCTGTGCAAGGTCAACTGCATTCTCTTGAGTAAGGGACAGTAAGTATCCATCTAGCAAAGAAACTCCACGAATTTTCTGGAAGGTGTAGGTTTATCGCCGTATTCACAAGACTTAGCATCTGATCGTTATTTTGGAAGTATCTGAGGCCAGCCCACGTCACCACACCCCACTCTTATATCCTCCCCGCAACACCTAGTATCGCAGTTGGTTCTTTCGCCTAAGGCCCTTCTCAGTTTGATAATTCTAATATTGTCCGGTGAGTAAAACAAATCATTAAGCCCCTCGTTCATTCATTCTGCAGTCTGTCTTACGACAGGTCCGTAGCCTCTTCCAAAGCGAGTTCTCCACAGCGTGCGATCTAGTGCTTCCTCTTTCAATTTCCGGTATGCTGTCGTTTCCTTAAGGTCATCCAGTAGCTGCTTACCTCTTTTTCCTCGTCTTCCCGTCACTTTTATCCTTCTGTCTTTTCTTCAATAACGTGTTTTAGAATGCACTTTCTACGCAAGATGTGACCAATCCAGTTAGCCTTTCTTCTTTTATTGTATGTAGGATATTCCTCTCTTCATTAACCCTGTGTAATACTTCTTCATTTCTCACACGATCGGTCCAACTGATCTTGTCCATTCTTCTCCAGCACCACATTTCAGAACTATTTCTGATTTACTTTCCGAAGTGTCCACGTTTCAGCACCTTACAAAGATATGCTCCAAATGTAGCACTTTATTAAATTTAAGTCCAGTTTGCTGGTGAAAAGAGTCTTCTTCTTGTTGAATGCTGCTTTTGCCATGGCAATTCTGGATTAATTTCACGTATACACCTTGCATCATTTGTTATCATGCTACCTAAATAGTTCAAACATTCCACATTCTCCGGTTGTTTTTGTTCTATCATAATCTGTATTGGGGATGTTTGCCTTGAGATTCTCATTACTTTAGTTTTTGCACATTTGTTTCTATTCCACTGCATCTTCCAATTTCAATTAGTCTATGAATCATGTCCTGTATCATGATTTCTTCCTTAGCCAGTAGCACAAGTTCGTATGCATATTTCACAATATAATTACTTGTCCTCCTATTTTGAAATCTCCGAAACCCCTCAAGAGCTTCCTTGTTAAGGTATTCATGCTCCTCATATACGCTTTTTCTCCATCCTTCCGTCTCTTTCTTTCACTTAGGTCTGTTTAGGTTTCTAGCATTATTCCCTCATGCTGTATTCTGCTTAACTTCTTTTATTTTTTGGGGTCTAGCACCAAATTTCATCAAAATACGTGCACTGAGACGCGATTACAGGGCAGACACGCTTGCGACTACTCTTGGATGCGCGCGCAGTTCTGCCCGTTCCGTAAGGTGGCGGTGCCTGATATGTACAGCACGCACAGCACCTGCTATCGGATCATTTTCCGTATTACTACAGAGATTTAATTTCAAAAGATGGTTTGAAAGCACTGAGAATGTGGCTGGCTAATTGGGCAGTCATTCAGATGTTGAAAGGGTCGTTTGAAATTACCTTTACTTAGCAAATTTGACGCACTGTTTATCCGTGTATTTATCGCACATGGACTTACGTACTTTGTGTCATTTTCAACCCATTCACAAGTTGCAAACACACAACTTTCAGCTTCACTGTACCCGCTTTCTGTCAGCATATCTCTCATGAAACGGCAATTTATCGTACCACACACAATTCGTCAAACAGATTCCCGCATTATTAGACAGTTGGGTTACAGACACATCTTCTGTCAAAATGTCGTGTCGAAACAAAATTGCTTGTGCTTATTTTTTCGTAAAAACGTGACATGCTTAGGTGTTGGCCTACTGAGGGTCGGTCAAGCTTTTCTGTCTCCTGTAAAATTGTGTATGGATGGGTTACGACAAATTGCTGTTTTATGAGCGATATAACAAATCTAAAACGGCGTAATGGATTTTTATGAAATTTGGTACTGTAAATTTGTAGAAAAATTTTTCGATATGGAGATTCCAGTTTTCTGGGACTTTGGGCGAGTGGTTCAAGACATTTTGAAAGATTACAGTATCTTCATCTTCAAGGTCATTCAGTCTTGACATATGTGTGTGCATCTCTGGTGTGCCTTATTTAGTATTTGTTTCAGCGGTACAGTTTAGAGCAAAATTTGTACAGATAACCGTCTTGTGGTTGTACAATAAAAGGCACTGTCCAGCTCCTTCCTCCTTCCGCTCTACCCTCTGGCTGTCCTGTGCAGTGCTACTCCCAACGGCTGATCCGTCTGTCACGTGTCTTTGTTGTTTTCCTCATAACTCCCACGTCTGCACTGTAGAGTATTTCGGATTATGCCATGACCGCTTCTTGTGCCAATTTTTATTTTCGGTTTTAGCGTACTGAGTCATTTTAAGGCAGAAATTAATCGCAACGACATGCAGAAATTCAGTTCTTACTTGACAGAACACATGCAGCGTCTCCATTACAAGGGCCTTTCTGTTAGTTGTATTCAGGGCAGTAGTCAGTGTTTTGTGACAGGATCATATGAAGCACATTGATGCACTGTGTTGTAAGAATACAGGGCCTTTAAATGCTAAAGCGTGTGGTATATATAATTACTACTCTGCTGTAACCCTTTACGTTCGAACGGGAAAGCAATGTCCCAGTAATTTAAATACCATCACGGCCGAACGGGAAAACAATGTCCCAGTAATTTAAATACCATCACGGCCGAACGCGAAAACGATGTCCCAGTAATTTAAATACCATCACGACCGAACGCGAAAACACTGTCCCGCAACGCCATGTCGTTTTTAAAATTTGCTGCCTCTATAATTACACTTCCCTTTTTCACAATATTTGCCTAAAAGGCTTGTACAGGCATGAAAGATTGTGCGAAATTTAATTCTAGTAAAAATTATTACTAATGAGGTTTAATTTACCTATTAATATCCTTACAATTTTTACAGCAGTCACGAATTATTTACATACATCTCCAGGCAGTGGTTCCTCATATTGGCGAAGTGAAGCAAATACACACACATATAGGATCTTCCGACAAGTCTCTCTTCCTTCATACAGCCCCTTCTGTAACATCCACAACCCCTTCGCCCCCATTATTTCATCAAGAAGACGCTACTAAAAATATAAGTTCAGTAATTACAGCAGTTATATTTACTTACATTTGTGTGTTCCGCTTTTCAATTTCAGTGTCAGTTGCTCCTCACAAATGCAGTTTTGTATGATATATCTAGTAACATGCGGTAGCAGACAACTCTATGTTGCATTCTCGACACCTGACTTTCGTTCTTGTTTCTTTGTTTTTGGCAGAACACACATGTCACCGAATTCTCTTACACTGCGTAAGCCGGTGTCTGATTTCTCTGATGGTGATTCAAGCGTCTGTACTGCCTGGCTTATCGCATGTTATTGCTAGGACAGGCAGTGGACCGAACTGTTGAGTGGAAGACAGACATAAGCATGAACCTAAAATTCAAACTAGTCACGAAGACATCCTTACAGCAGAATGAAGGACATTTGTCTGTGGTCCCATATTGCACTAACCAGAGAAATGGACACCTGTATTCATTCCTTTCTCATCCCACTGACTGCATATGAACTCAGCACCCAGATAAGCCAGCACTACCACCAAAACTGAACATATTATAAGACTGCTACCTAAACAGCGTCTCAGGAAATACGGTGACATGGACAGGCCGCTCCAAATTTTACAGCACGGTGTCTCCACTTACAGCAAGAGATTTGAAAAGAATAAATCTAGAAAATGAAGCTTAAATTGAAAAATAAACAAAATAAAAATGACATTCAAGCTGCGTAAAAATAGGTGGATTTTCTGGAAACTTGCGTAACGGGTAGATGGATTCATTCGTGTACGTTTTATTTGAAGTTTTTATTTTAAAAAATGTATGAAATACAAAGGATAATATCAACACCTGCGAAAACTGGCATTTAAAGCTAAAAGAACCCCGGCCGTCAGCGGCCACTTTGGGATTTAAATCTACCGTACTTTAAAGGTTAAATGTTTATGTAATACTTTGGAAACATCTTGGTCCATAAGGATTGTAGTTTTGCTTTAAACCTAAACAGATTTCCATATTTATTTCCTTTCATGTGCAGCTCATAATGGGCGTGGTCTGATGACTCACGCTTACATATTGTAACGTATATCACGTTTTGTGTTCTTGCTATATATATTCCGACTATTCCACCCATCGTAAGCTTTATAATTATATTAACTTAGTATTGCTGTGACCATGCCATGGCTCAGGCGGTTAGTCGCTGGCCTCTCACCGCGGAGGCCCGGGTTCCATCCCGGGTCAGTCCATGTGGGATTTGTGGTGAACAAAGTGGCACTGGGACAGGTTCCCCCCCCCCCCAGTACTTCGGTTTTCCCCTGTCAATTTCATTCCACCGGTGCTCCATTACACGGAAAAACCAAAAAAAAATAATCTTCATCACAGGGTTGCACAATAAGCCTCAAGGCTGCGGTGCGTCTGTAGCATCTGCTGCGGGGCCCTTCATAAAAAAAAGTAGTGGCGCTGTTGATTTTTTCTTTATGTAATTTTCTCTGTTCTTCAGTTATTCATTTCTTTCTCATGATAAGTCCTGTAGTCCTTACAGAGTCAAAAATTTTATTCTGAAGCAGTGCATTCATTTAACACTTGGTACGTTTCGTCAGACAATGGAGGGGCACATCTGATAGTCTGTAGGCATGCAGAACAACGTAACACACATATGTGTAGTCCGACGGGGATTCGAACCCGACTTAGTGAACTCTGGAGGTACTCTAACCCGGTTACCGCAGCTTCGCCTCTCTGCGCGGAATGGAAACTTGCAAAATGCAAAAATAGGTGATTCCCCCACCTGCAAACTTCTTCATGTCGAAGTAATTTATGGGAGTAAATATCAATCTCGGTGTTGCCATCTCGTGTTTCAACTACGCACTAAAACTAATTTAAAGTTGGAAGGCTCCTTATTAACTTGGCGAAGGAGAGCATAAATTGGTTCTGTAATATTTCACGGCTCGTAGGGTGCTGACCTGACTGGTACTTAGAGGGACTTTACCTTCCTTCACTACCTGCTTGTAACTCTCAATGTTCTTTCCTTCACATTTTGGCGGATTCGCAAGGAAAGTTGCAAAAAGTGCACCGATTTGGTTTGCCTTGTTTGTCAGTCCGTACCAAACAACTCCAGAGCTGATAAGAGGATTTTCGTGGAATTTGATGTTAGGGAGCTTTACAAAAGTGGTTGCGAAAAGCGACTATTAGCTCCATAATGTCTGTCTGTGTGTCATGTAACCACTCGGCTCCCACTGGACTGATATTCATGAAATTTGATATTTGAGGATTTTTTAAAACTTTGTCAAGAAAATATATTTTTGATTACATTCTGACAAGAACAATGGGTGCTGTACATGAAGACGTGTATACAGTTATACACAATATCTCGCTGAATTCTTCTTATAATGAGAAATATTTCAGACAGAAGTTGTAGAGAAAATTAAAACACATTTTATGTCGAAAAGTTTTTACGAAATCACTGCCATTTATGAGATAATGTGGAAAAATATGGTAGGGCCGGACAGGCCACAGATGACAATATAATACGGCGCATGCGCTTTGCATGCTGGATAACTAAGGCTACAGACACACACTCAAAATATGTAATAATTATTGCTTTTCCACGGCAACAATGGTTACATGAAAGCTTATGAATGTTACGTTATACGTACAATGCCTGTCTTTTTACCTGTAACTAAAGCCCTAAAAAGTCACAGACATTTTACACTAAGATTACGTGCTTGTCTTGCTGTCTGGAGCGTAATTCAGTGAACATTTATGGGCCGAATCGTGTTTTGGGTAAACATTGTAGAGACAGCTGAAACACAGGCATTACGTTCAGTAAGTCTTCTCCATATGTCTGTCGGTTTTAGGTGTAATTAAAGACAAATAAGCGAACGTGACGTAATTGTCACGACATGCAGGGTTGCTAAGTGCTTTGTTTGTTTTGATCTTGTATTCCTTTCTTTTGTTTTCGTCGTTGATCTCATTTCTGCCCTTTATTTGCTCATTCTGAACTGTATTACTTAAGAACTGTGCGCCGGGAGTACGCAAACCAGCGGCAAACAAGTGTAAGTTTGGTTGCCGAGTTACGGATTAAGGAGGGATGGGTTTCCCCTCCCTAGTGGATCGAAGCAGTTCGCGAAGCAAGTGGCATGGCCCCGGCCCCCCCTCTGTGTTTGTGTGCTTTAACTGCGAGACGGCTTTTAACCAAACATGGTATAGGATGAAATGTATTGTTACGACGCAGGGTCATGCTATAATCATTATTTATCTATTTTATGCTAGGCTAATGTCGTTAGCGAGGTGAAAAATCTGACATGGGCGTGGCTTTCTATTAGCAAAGTGGTGCATACACTTTGATGAGCACTCAACAGGATACGCTAGCTGGCAGTACAGAGTGCTTCGAAAATGGGTACTGGTTTTGGTAGGCTTGGATTGTAAGGTGTTTCGAAAACTTGGCACATATTTGCAGCCGATGCCAAACAGTGGCTGTCCGCGTGACGGTGTTGAGGGTGTAGTTACAGTTGAAGTACCGTTACTGAATAACTTCTTTTTTTTACTTATTTCTGGCGATCTAACGCTTTCTGCTGATTGCCGCTATGTAATACTCCTCCATCATTACGACACCCCACCTTGTGATTCAAACCCTGTTAGCATGAGATCATTTTAATAATATCCCGTTATACTTCTTGAGGTTAATAGTCCAAACGCTCGATTGAGGTACCAAATTTGACGTTTTACTGAATTTCGTTTTGTCCGCGCTATATGTGTTGCCTATCGGAATACTCTGGTTCCATTATCCCATTTTCAACAACAGTCGGTGTTCCCCGTGTAATTCCTCTAACGATATTCAGAGGATGTTTTAAGAGACGGTGTGTCGATGGTGTTTAGAGCAAGCCTAATCAAAGCCGTAGCTCGAGGCAAAGTGTTGCCCGCGACACAGTGTTATGCTGTCCGCAAAGACGTTTGAAATCACAAACTGTATTTTAATCCTATTTCTGGAAAAGCCGAGGTAGGAGGCCGAAACATTTGAAAACTTAATTACTGTTTATTTGTGGAGACACACCTTACATTACTAATTGGTTTTGTAAAAAAAATGCGCTAAGCATAGCAAAACCCTAATCTAGGTTGTGAATTGCATTCTTAAAAAAAATTTTATTATTATTATATTTTTTATGTCACATAATGTGTAGACAAATATGCACGTAAAGTTCTACATACAATTATACTTTAATTTCACATTATTCATTCCGTGTTTAAAAGTTTGTGTCACCCGCATGTAGACCAAACTACGTGGAAGTTCGCGGTACTACGTAAAAGGTTTAGCAGGTCTGGTTTAGTGTCGTTCAATAAGTACTCCAGAATGCCTGTCACTTCCGTATATTTGTATTGAACCTAGCATTGTGTGGAGGATGCGAGTAGAACTTCTTTTGCGTGACAGTGCTACCAACCCTTCGGACAACCTTGTAATATTGGTCTGGGGGTTATACTTCTAGACGAGTTCTCTGCCTGGACGAAGTGTCTCGTGTGTCCAGTTGTCCTGTCCGGCTATCTGCACTCAGCCAAAGTGTCTCGTGTGTCCAGTTGTCCTGTCCGGCTGTCTGCACTCAGCCAAAGTGTCTCGTGTGTCCAGTTGTCCTGTCCGGCTATCTGCCCTCAGCCAAAGTGTCTCGTGTGTCCAGTTGTCCTGTCCGGCTATCTGCACTCAGCCAAAGTGTCTCGTGTGTCCAGTTGTCCTGTCCGGCTATCTGCCCTTAGCCAAAGTGTCTCGTGTGTCCATTTGTCCTGTCCGGCTATCTGCCCTCAGCCAAATTGTCTCGTGTGTTCAGTTGTCCTGTCCGGCTGTCTGCCCTCAGCCAAAGTGCCTCGTGTGTCCAGTTGTTCTGTCCGGCTATCTGCACTTAGCCAAAGTGTCTCGTGTGTCCAGTTGTCCTGTCCGGCTATCTGCACTCAGCCAAAGTGTCTCGAGCGTCCAGTTGTCCTGTCCGGCTATCTGCACTCAGCCAAAGTGTCTCGTGTGTCCAGTTGTCCTGTCCGGCTATCTGCACTCAGCCAAAGTGTCTCGTGTGTCCAGTTGTCCTGTCCGGCTATCTGCACTCAGCCAAAGTGTCTCGTGTGTCCAGTTGTCCTGTCCGGCTATCTGCACTCAGCCAAAGTGTCTCGTGTGTCCAGTTGTCCTGTCCGGCTATCTGCACTTAGCCAAATTGTCTCGTGTGTCCAGTTGTCCTGTCCGGCTAACTGCCCTCAACGTCAAACTGACAATGCAGTGTCGTGAAATTCACAAGGCATTGACTGACTGGCTGGCCATGCACCAGTTTCTTTTTGAGGAGAGGAGACAAGACAAGCATACAGAATTCTAGTGGGGAAACATTTTGGAAACCAGCACGTTGAAAGGCCAAGAACTTATTAGAAAAATAATGTGCCTACTGAACTCTGTCTTGAGGTCTTGACCCAGCATGTTGTCTGCTGCTAAGAAGATTAAGCTCGAGCCGATTTCCACGAAATCTCTTTCCTGAGGGCGCACCCACACTGTAACAGCTGCCCAACAATTCCTCTAGTGCAGTGGTTCTCAAAGTGGGTGGTACCGCCCCCTGGGGGGCGGTGGGATTACCGAGGTGGGCGCTAATAGGTATGAGAGGTGGAAGGGAGCGCTGTTATTATCACAGGGGGGCGCTAGTAGACAAGTAGTGCATTTATTTTTATAATAAAATTCAAATAAAGTAATTTTTGTGTTAGAAATAAAAAATGAACTAAATATCTTAGTATTTTAATTTATGAATCAAATTCAAGCACATATTATTTTTTAATAAACTATTGCTAGATGAATTATTGTTAATCATAAAAATATAATAAATTTTAATTTATTAATTAACACATAACACATTAAGTTTAACTCTTATAATTTTATTTAAACGATTTTTAAATATAAAATAAAAGTGGAAACAAAAGCGCATTTATGTTTTTTTAAAAAAGGTAGGGGGGGGGGGGCGCTGTGGGCGTGTATATGGAACCAAGGGGGCGGTGGACCGAAAGAGTTTGGGAACCACTGCTCTAGTGATTCAGGAATTAATTGACAAGTGGCAAGCTGCAGCTGTAGAGCGCGATTCACAGTGTTACGTACAGGGTGTTTTTTGTTCCGCTGTTTAGCCAAAGTGGCCTCTCCTTGCTCCACGTTTTTCTACAAACAAACTGCAGGCTTTATGTTATTTGTACCGTACATTTATGTTATTTGTACCGTACATTTTCTTGATTACACAAAATCGTGATCCGACAAATGTACACTCTTTATTAACTGCTATTTAATACAGTCTATATTAAAAATAGTCCAACATGTTTCGAACTATGTTAGTTCATCTTCAGGGACTCAATTGTTTATTACACCAGCTATAGACGTACGGTACTCATTAAAATATATAAGTTAGGTAGATAAAATGTCGTTAACTGTGTTGAGTTTGTGGACACACTATCTGCTGCTTCGTGTTCACCATTTGTCAGAACACGATTTTATATAAACTGCAGGATAATAAGGACATTGCTTATTTATTATGGATTATATTCCCGTTGACAAGTTTCATACTAGATCAATGTATTCACTTTATTGTACCAATCAAATGCACATTATTAGTTACATATGAGTGTTAAACACGTCGCTGCGACATGTTTCGGTACAAGTGTACCAACTTAACGGAGCACAGTATGCCAGTTTTCTGGCATACATCGATGTTGAAATTTAACTGTTGACCTGCCTCGTAAGAGCTGTACTTGTGTATCGCGTTTACTTTAGAAATGTCTGTTATGATCTCTTAGCAACCATACTACAGGCAGAGAGAAATTGTGGGAGAAACTGAGAAAAATAAATAAATTTCTTATCAGATGTTATATCTCATTAGCTAATAGATTTTTGTCTCGTCATTAATGTCGATTTGATGATTAATATAAGACTTTTATATGCTGCCTGGTAAATTCGATCAAAAGCCGATACCACGTTACAGTCACGGAGAGCAATTGATCGCGAAATTGAATTCCTTGCGTTAAACATTTGCGTATGTCACGCACAGCGTTCCCACGACTGGTCTATTCGACAAGCGGACAAGTGGCCAATATTTGTACAAGTGTACCGTTCCCACGACGTGGCAAGTATCCACAAGTGATAAATGTCACTGGAACACGGCTTGAGGCAAGTACACCTGAAACTATGTGACCCACAATTGACGGTCATTCTTACAGGGTCTGTGACATATCGACTGGCACCTCTTTATATATCGGAATATACAGGAAAGCCATCGTGACGTCATCACAGAAGCCGAGAGGTCTCTCAGGGCAGGACTGTAGGATATCACATTCGGTTCGAATGTGGGAAGCAAGAAATATGTGCCAAATATTCACTAGGAATCCTGTATGAAGGATATTGGATATTCTAACTGCGGTGACTATGAATATCGTCTGCTGTAACGTGACGCCGTGTGGTTTGGTAGCTAGTTGCCAGCGTTTTAATACGCCTATTAACTCCATATTTAGGATAGGTTCATGATACGGTGGAACCCAGTTATAACGACATCGGTCTATAGCGTCAAATATTCTGTGGTACCAATTAATTCCTCACTGTTAACCATAACATTATTATTTTTTTTTTCAATGGCTGGACAGCCCCTTGGGGGCCTAGGCCGCCTTATTTTTCGAGGCTTCACGATCACACTCAGACACACCACACTCGGTAGGACTCCTTTGGACGAGGAACCAGCTCGTCGCAGAGACCTCTACCTGACAACACACAACACTCACAACAGACAGACATCCATGCCCTAGGCAGGATTCGAACCAACAATCTCAGTAAGCGAGCGGCCGTAGACCCACGCCTTAGACCGCGCGGCCAATAGGATCGGCCCACCATAACATTATACTCCTCGGTTATAACAACACTCGTTTAAAACGACACAAAATATTCAGTCCCTTTCATGACGTAAGCATGTTCAAGTATGTACGATGCTTCTATATACAGTCTCCAGTACGGAAGTAAATCTGGAGGACGGTGAGGAATATGAACTGGTTTATATTGAACGTTTCAAAGACATTTCCAACACGACATATAGGATGGACTGTGCAGTACAGCCAATGCGCTGCTTTTGAAATAAGGCGAGCTGTGTTATGTAAACAGTTGAGCATCGCTTTGTATTGTTTCTGACGATTGCGAGTGGCGCTGTGCTTTATGGGAAAGAAACAGGACGTGGAATAAAAGGCTTCGGAGTGCAGTCAACTGTTTGCTGGTCGTTTCAGAACATCTGCGGGCCGTGATTAATGGGTTCGTGAGGGGGAATGTGTATAAATTGTGCAGCTATCTTCGGGCTATTGATCGAACTAGGGGCTTACACATGTGCGGCGGGTTACGTTGCTTTGTTCTGGGGGGGGGGGGGGGGGGAAGGGGGCAATTTTTATCGATGCACCTGACCGTGAAAATCGTGCTTTGCGGGAAGTATACTTCGCAGTGCCTGTCAGATTTATTTTTTAACTTACGTAAAGCCGAGGAGAATGAAAGAGGTATTTCATGAAAAATTAATACGAAACTTGGCTGGGAGACTTAATAAGTAAGAAAACATTTGGAACACCTGGGCTACTGTTTGTTTAGTAACTATATAGCTATAAATCTGTATAGCTTTGGATGTTAGGATGATTAATGAATATTGAACCAGGAAATGTTTGGGAGTAAGTGGTCGTGGCCAGTTTCATAAGCTTTCTCGGCATTTGCCTGGGGGGACTGAGGGAAATCACGAAGAACCTCAGTGTCCGGGTCTGGATATGAACTCAGGACATACCAAAAACAAAGCAGGAGCGTTACACTAATCATGTGAACTCGGGCGCTGTTGTGATTCGTAACACGAACCACGGACTGTAGGGAACTCGTCCTTAAGGTCTGCAGGGCTGCAGTCCTCCCAGAAATTATGAGAAAAATTAAACTAAATATCTGAGTAAAAGTTTTCGTCAGGAGATACGTACATTCTTTAAAAGAATATAAATTAAATCATTGTAAATTTAAATACTTATGACAGACTCAAAGCGCTGTGGAGATCACAGCGGGCTGCGCCCTACCCGGACATTGCGCGCTGGCTGTGGGAGTCCCAGCCAGTTAGGTCGGCGGGCGGCCGCTTCAACGAGGGCTTCGTAAATCTGTTTACGTTTCCTAACCCTTCAAATGCTGACATTTTGATAACTATTTCTATGTAACTGTTTTAAAACCCATATTTATGAATGTTGTAATTTTAGTAGCTGCAATTTTAAGATAAACATGAACAAGGACGCTGTGAAGTGTTTACAGAGCATCGATTTTTCGCAATTAACTCACCGAGAAGACTGAGATTAAGAATTTATTTCGTGCAACAACGGATTTAGTTACTTCTCATTCATCATCAAGCAGAACAAAACTTGCGTGAGAAAATTTAACCCTGCTATATACGGTAAACATACGTGATTGGGTGGCTGTGCTGAAAGAAAGGCTTTTTTTTTGGCCTTCACATTCATCATGTAACAAACCTAGCCCCAGTCCTACCATAAGAAAGTCCCACTAGCTGCCACTGAAAAGCCAAAAGGCGTAAAACAAACGGGCGTAAAACAAAGGCTGGGTGTATATCAATGCTTTAACATTCAAGAAGTGCGTTTTGCACACACACACATGACATTTATGTGTTTCGTCTGATTCCCGCAATGAACAGCCATTAATACGATCTCCGTTCTTTTGGGATGTTACGCAGGGTAGATTGGTAGTTATTTACTGACGTTTCGGGACGACGTATCAATCTCATCTTCAAGGGTCAAGCAGTCCAAGAAGATGATGGGACCGGTAGGTTGTCCCGAAACGTCGGTAACTAAATACGCTGCGTAACATCCCAGAAGAGCAAATATCTCATTTTCACCGCGGCGGAAGCCTGAGATCACGCAGTCATTAATACCTTTAAACAGCATTAACTGTTTGGTTTTCTTAA
The DNA here is from genome assembly GCA_021186555.1 of Reticulitermes speratus. Lineage (NCBI taxonomy): Eukaryota > Metazoa > Arthropoda > Insecta > Blattodea > Rhinotermitidae > Reticulitermes > Reticulitermes speratus. Next base: position 31,375,242 of record JAJKFL010000013.1, on the reverse strand, counting down.
TAGGGGTGCTGTTTTGTGTGAGAGAGCTTTTGAGTTAGCTATGCAGTTCCTCATTACATAGCTTTCTCCATCACGTCTTCCTCGTTAGGTCCAAATATCCTCTACAGCACCCTTTCTCAACTACACTCCCTGCAAAAATTTTGTAACTGATATTTGTATAATCAGGCAATGTGAACATCGCCTGATAGGGAAGTGACCCTTTATTACAGGTAGGCTGCATGTCGAACCAATTTCGGCCCTACTGTTGTGTTTTAGCGTTGTTAAATACCGCAAAAATCGTTGAGAAATTGTATATAACTTTTTGGTAGGTCTCTCCCAAAATGTATACATTTTATTTGGTTTTTTATTAAATAATTCGCACGTAGCAAGAGTAGAATATTTAATCAACAAAATTACAGCATCTTAATCTTAATGAAAATTAAAAATTGTACTTGCTATTTCTTGATGCTTGGTAATTTCTTTCGGATAGCAACGGATCATAAGCAACGTGTAAAAATGAGACAAATGCTTCCTAGCACGTGTAAATAGGAAACAGTTTTGAAATTTACAGTGCTGCCACTACCGAATGCCAAGGGAAACTAACGTATTCCATGTACATCCCTTGGCCTCCGGTGGAGGCAGCACTGCAAATTTTTAACGTTACACGCTTTTGTTAAACATTTTTTGAGAAAGAATTTATGAAAGTGAAGGAGATTGCCATCAATGCCGTATCATAAGCTTTCTAAAACTGTCTATCGTAAAAACATCCATTCCATAGTTCAGTTAATTATGATTTCACAAACAGAGTTCACTATAATATATACATTTATATATGTATATATATATATACACACACACAATGGGCTCTTTAATAGGACGTTTTGTTTTTAATCAAGCATTGAGTGTTGTAAGTTTAAGACAAATTTACCCAAACGAAGGGGGTTTTTATTTTTAACTCTAAAAGAGGGCCGTGCCATGGCTCAGGCGGTTAATCGCTGGCTTCTCACTGCGGAGGCCCAAGTTCGATCCCGGGTCAGTCCATGTGGGGTTTGTGATTGATACAGTGGCACTGGGAGAGGTGTTTCCCCGAGTACTTCGGTTTTCCCCTGTCAGTTTCATTCCACCGGTGCTCCATTACTTGGAAAATTGAAAAAAAACTGATCATCTTCATCACAGGGTTGCACAATAAGTTTAAGGCTGCGGTGCGTCCGTAGCATCTGCTGCGGGGCCCTTCAAAAAAATCTAAAAGACAATTTGTCGAAACTTTTGATCCATTGCAGAAGTCTGCGGTGCCTTGGTTGCGAATGTTAAAGTTGTTAAAATTCGCTCTATTATCTATTACCCTGTGTGACATCAGCTGGCATTTTGCCTCAAGTTAGAAATATTTTCAGGCAGGGACGTTTCATCTTCATATGAATTCGCGTCGCAGTTCTAAACATCACTCATAGAGGACGTCCTGAACAGCCAGGACATAGCGACCAACAGTTTCGCCTTCAATTGTTATCACGTTCAACGCTTATGAGATGGTTTGTGCTGTTTACTGTCTGGTGCCTTTCCTGCTATTTACCTACCCCGGGCAGACGATTTAATATCGCTTCCAGCCGTGATCTGAATAGTGACTATTTCCTGGGACACGAACTCCGTCCCCTGCAGCAGCCGGACCGAGTTCGTGACAGTTGGGCCTTTTTTTTATGGTGAAGAACCCCGTAGTAGATGTTACGGACGCACCGCAGCCTTGATAATTATGAAGATGATTTGTTTTTTCGTTTTTTCGAGTAATGGAGCACAGATGGAATGAAATTGACAGGGAGAAAACCCTGTCCCAGTGCCACTTTGTCCAAAAAAAAAAAAAATCCCGCACGGACTGACCCGTGACCGAACTCGGGTCTACGCGGTGAGAGTCGGGCGAGTAACCGCCTGAGCCATGGCACGTCTTCGTAAGCTGTGTTGATGCCAAAGCGTCAAGTTGTAACCGTCCTGTATTGTAAAGAGATGCTTTATTTTTGCTCCTGGGGCATAGGTTTGACTGTCGTTTGTTGCGGAAATATGCATGGGCGAAAACCACAGTCCTGCCAACAGCAGTACTAAGTTATGTACAAACCATCGCTGATGACATGTAACTGCCCTTAGTATGAATCCCAGAGATAAATGAAATAACCCTAAATCCATAATTTGAGGGAATATAAAGTTTCAGGGACCCATAATTTACTAGTTCACCCAGACATTACCATTTTTAGTGATTTCAGGCTTCTTCCGTAGTGCAGATGAGATCTTCGCTCTTCTGGGATGTTACGCAGCGTAGACTGGTATTTAGTTACCGACGTTTCGGTACACCTATCGGTCCCATTTCCTAGGTTCAAGCTTCACCCTTGTAGATGAGACTGATAGGATTTACCGAAACGTCGATAACTAACTACCAATCTACGCCGCGTAACATGCCAGAAGAGCGAAGATCCCGACACCATTTTGTTTCTGTCTTCATTAGCCGCAGTGCTGGTGGCCCGAATTAACTAGTTTTCATACAGGATTGACAAATTTTCCTACCATTACACATGCAGAGTCGTCTGTTGCGCGCGCATCCTCACACGCCCTCTCACACACACAGAGGCAAGCTCCGACGATAAAGATAATTAGCCGCAGTAATGGATGACATCTATCGGCAAATGGTAGAACTCACAAAGGCACGTTCACGACCAGGGCTGTAATTGTTTCCTCATTATGAGGAATTTAGCATTCAATATTCAAACGTCATCCTGTAATCTCCAATCGTCATTCGCAATCCTATTTTAAGCCAATCAGTAAGTTTCCGAAATGAAAGCTCGTCTAGACAACAAAATGACCGTATCTACATATAAATTTCGTGGGAATGGTTCGTAATAACGACCCAGGGCTACCAACTTCACGTTATAAGCCGTTTTATTTCGCGACCGTGCTTCCATTAAGGGCGATCCGTACAGCATTAACAAAGCGTTTCCTAAGGGCGCTTCACATTGCGGAAACGGAATCGGCTGTGAGAACATGCGAAGAAATATTATATTTACTAACGCAGTATGTATCAGATACGTACCTGAGAGACTGGGTGACAAAATCTCCTGAGATTTGAGATTCTAGTGAGAATAAGGCTGCGAATTAGTGTTTTTTGGGATGAATTATCGCGTAGTTTGATAGACTAGTACCGTCATTTTGGAGATTCCCAGTACTTCCGTCTTCGCTATACAAAAGTGAAGCTGAAGTTTCAGCACAGTGAACTTTGTCGGTTTATCTCAACCCATATCACCAAAACGTACACACTTGAATAATAAATTTTATTACCAACAAATCGCACAGCAAATTTCACTTATCCACATATACAGAAGATTACTCCAACATGTTTCGGCTATTTATTATAGCCATTTTCAGGGAGCACTGATATGCCAAGGACATATATATATATATATATATGGAGTTACTCTATATATATCCTTTGTATATCATTGTCTAGGATATATATATATATATATATATATATATATATGGAGGTTTTGTATATATCAGTGCCCCTGAAGATGGCTATAAGAAATAGCCGAAACTTTTTTGAGTAGTCTCTATATATTATAATATATATATATATAGATAAGTGAAATTTTTTATGCAATTTGCTAGTAATAAAACTTCTATATATATGTCTACTGCATGTAAGATGTATAATATATACATACATGGGCAAATTTTAAATGTATTCACAGTTTCACATCTTTTGAAGATTAATTTTTCGTGAAGCGTTCGGAACGCTCCCGTTCACCTACGTATGTCCTGTTCCTTATGTTCGAACTCTTACTCCAATCAACCGCAACTCTCTTTATTCTGATGGCCCTAATTTAAGAGAGCCGAGCGCTGAAGTCGATCAGATCCGCGATACGCAAATTCCAAAGTAGCATGAAACAGTGTAACTGAACGCGAGGTCTCTCCTAAATGAAAGTATGTCCATTTCAAGGCCGTTTGACTACTAGTGCCATCCATCAGACACTGAGCGTAACTACATACCATATGAGGGATTAAAATGTGCACAAAATCAAGTAATGCATTTTAGATCGCTTTTATTTTGTGTACATACATACGTTTGTATTCAGTTGTCAGAATTAAATAAGCAATAACAACTTCCCGAACCGATTTAGTAGGATATAAATAAATAAATAAATATATATACATAATAGGCGAGCCAATTGAAATCTTTAAAATTTTTTGACCGTATGGTCCAGTACAGCTTTCTGTTTTTTAGTTAAAAGTCCAAGATCTACCTTACACTAGAGGTGCATAGATTTTCAAAAAATCTAGGAACTACCTCACAATTCTAGGTTCCAGAAGGGTTACATGAAGCAGGTTACACACTGAAGACCCACAAATGTTAGGCGCCACCGTAAAGAAACTTAGTCGGCGTGACACCTGACGCCCGGGATATGTGCTTTCCTATCACACACAGTACATACTTCTGACGACTTGCTGTGCCTACAGCTGCACACAGTACATACTTCTGACGACTTGCTGTGCCTACAGCTGCACACAGTACGGTCTCGATTTTTTCGCACCTTTAAGGTTTGCTTTTGACTCACCATCGTACGTGTACATATGTATATTTATATATAGCCTAATCACTTTACTGACTACGCCGGGATGGCGTAAGTCAGTAGAGTGACTAGGATACGGGCTCGAAGATCTGGGATTCGAGCCCCGGCAGGGGCAGGAGATGTATCTTTTCTCAGAACGTTGAATGGGCCTGGAGTCCACCCATCCTTCTTTTAATGTGTACCACAGTTTTTTCCCGGGGTAAAGCGGCCGGGGCGTGAGGCTCACCACTCATATATGTGTTACCGAGCTGAAGAATATGTGTATCTATACTTCTGTATCTATACTTCTGTATCTATACTTCTGTAACTATACTTCTGTATCTATACTTCCACTTTCTCATGGCGCGTATAGCGACAATTTTACCGTTCTTTCATTTTGTCCTTTGGTTGGCCTTGCCATATCAGAAGATTTTGGATTATATTTTCTTGTCGAAGTGACATTGGAACAGACATTTGTTTCCAGATTTCTTATGTTGCCTTGCTTATATTTTTGTATCATCCCCCGCTGCCCCCTAATGTGTAGGGTAGCTTTAAACAGGCAGTGTATTTTCACATCCTGAGTCTCTAAGCTGGGGGCTTGCTCTCTGACTGGCACTTGGCAGGTCGAAAGGTCAGGCAGGCAGTTGAAGTTCTGCTTACTGCTCGAACTACCATCGTTTTCTATATGTGGTCCAGAGACAAGGCGTTGTTGCTGTGGAGCGCCGAGAAACAGTTTTGTAACCGATAATTCAGCTGACAAATGTTATGGTTTGTACTACAGTAATGTGCAGTTAGTTGATTCACGTATTCAGTTACCTTTTGATGATTTCTTTGTACAATTTGGTATCACATTTGTGTGTACGTTCTGTTATGTTTGTATCATGATGTCCTTGTATTTGAAGGTATTTCGGATTTTGTTTTTAAATATTGTTATTAATTATTATTATTATTATTATTATTATTACATTTGCTATTACTTTTTACAGAGTGTTTACAACTATGTACCTGAAACAAACCATGTTTCTAGGGTATATATTGTTCCAGCTATTCTGTAGTTACAATTTATGTTACATGTAATGTTATTTCCCACATTCAATGTTCTGTACCTTACATCAGCACTTCCCGCAGTATGTGTGCAGTGCCAGTATGGCTGTTTGCTGTAGTTACTTGATGTCGTGCTCTACATATATGTTGCTGAGGTATTTTGTGAATGATTTTGAGATGGTTCCAGTTGTCCGTATTATTACTGGTATCACTTTGGTTTTACATTCCACATGCGCTGTATTTCTGTTGTAAGGTCTTTATATTTTAGAATCTTCTGGGCTTCTTTCTTGATCACATTTCTGTCTCCTCAAATTGCAACATCTATTAACATACATTTTGCTTTTCATTATCACGCATTATGACGTGCGGTTTTATTGTTAGTAATGGTTCTGTCGGTCTGCAGTTGTTGATTCCATAATGTAGTTAGCTTGCCTTCATGATTTCTTTGTACCAATTTCGGTACACGCTCATTTCAGTGTTCCTTGTGTAACTGTATCCTATATCCTGCATATGTTAAAGTGTAGTTGAGCACACACACTATCGTGTGTCTTTATGTATTTTTCTTTTGCCAGTATTGGGCATTGTTATTATAATTATTATTTTTTTATTATCATCATTATCATCATCGCGTCGCCGTCGCCGTCATCGTCGTTGTATTAACAGGAGTGTTTTGTTCCCTGTTGGTGGCGGACCGCAGAACACCTGGGCACCTGAAGGCCACTGCCAGGTGCTGTGATATTCTGTGACAAGCGGTTAGGTAGCTTATGTGTCTTGTGTGCTGCCCTGCTCTGCATTGTGTCGCGATTCTTAGTGACAGCTGACGCAATCCGCCCAGCAGCTGTTCCAGAGAAGAAATCACAGCAGGTAATTTTGGCCCCCCCCCCCCCCCCCCAAACCACTTTTGCCGCGCACGGCCACTTGTCGGTTGACGAGACAGAAGGCTGCCGGCCGGCGTGATGCACCCACAACCACAGCCAAGGTCGGATTGCCTTTTGTTGCAACTGCTACGCCATCTTGTTGCCAGGTCACTTCTGTCAGCGTTATGCACCAGCTTGCGAAATGTCGAACGTTTGTTATGCGCATTCGCAAAATTGTGAAAAGCGACTATTAGCTTCGTCACATCTGTCCGTCTGTCTGTCCGCATGCAGCAACTCGGCTCCCACGGGACGGATTTTAATGAAATTTAGTATGTGAGGGTTTTTTTTTGTCGAAAATCTCTCGAGACAATTTAAGTTTTTATTGAAATCTGACAAGAATAACGGGTACTTTACATTGAGACCTATGTACATTTATGATCATACCTCGCCCAAGTCTTCTTAGAATGAGAAATACTTTAGACAAAATTTATAGAGAAAATCAGAACACACATTTTATCTTCAGTGACTTTTTCCGAAAGTCATGCCGTTAATGAGATAATGTTGAAAAATATGGTACAACCAGACAGGCCACAGATGACAATATAATAAGGCGCATGCGCTTTGCATGCTGGATAATTAAGGCTACAGACACACACACACACAGAATATGTAATATTTATTGCTTTTCTACGACAATAGGTGTTACGCGAACGCGCTTCATTGTTACGTCCATCTTGAGAAGGTAATAGAGCACAGTGTATTTGGAAGTTCTGAAAACTTTGTATAGAACCCAGTGTTCATTACTGTGTCCACAAAAGCCCACTCTTAACCCTGTCCACTGCCAGATGAATCCAGCCCACACCCTCCGAAGTAATTTCTTATATATATATATATATATATATATATATGTAAGGGCGGTGCAGAACTTTGCGAAAATCGACTGTTAGCTTGGTCATGTTGGTCCTCCCTCCTGCCGTCTCTCTGCCCGCAACGGATCAACTGGGCTCACACTGTACGTGTTTCCGTGAAATTTTTTATTAGAGATTGTGACACAAATAAGTCGACTAAATTCGGGTTTCATTAAATCGAACAAAACTAACAGACACTTTACATGAAGACCAGCGCACATTCATGTTAACATCTCAACGTTTGCGAAACACGTATCAAGATATACAGCTGTCTGAGAGGCCGAAGAAACAGTTAACGATATTAACTTTGCGCCGTATAGCTTCAATTTGCATGCCGGGCGATCTGTGCAAAAATACGGACACGCCTCACGAAGATGTCATACGTATATTTTCTGTCTTCTTATAATATCCTCCTGCCTCAAGTGTCCTTTTCTTTAAGAGGCTTTTTTTTTTCGTGTTTCAAGATATGTTACAAACTTGAAAAGGTAAAGTAGACACAGGGGCTAGACAGATATTTGACTTATCCCTCAGGCGGTATGAATAGCAACGTGGCCTCATTTGAGTCTCAGAAGGAGTCTGAAATACACGTGTGCATGTCTGAACGTAACCACTTGTGCCAAAGAAGTTCCACCGTGCATGTGTATGGTACACTGTTCAGTAAACATTGACGGGTGCCTTACCTGAAAACTTCGGCTATCAGCCTTTCTTCCTTTCTCAGTCTAGCGCAGTGGTTCCCAAAATGGGCGGTACCGCCCCCTGGGGAGCGTTGGGATTACCAAGGTAGGCGCTAATAGGTATGAGAGGTGGAAGGGAGCGCTGTTATTATCACAGGGGGGCGCTAGTAGACAAGTAGTGCATTTATTTTTATAATGAAATTCAAATAAAGTAATTTTTGTGTTAAAAATAAAAAATGAACTACATTTCTTATTATTCTTATTTATGAATCATATTCAAGCACATAATATTTTTTTAATAAACTATTGCTAGATGAATTATTGTTAATCATAAAAAATAGAATAAATTTTAATTTATTAATTAACACATAAAACATTAAGTTTAAGTCTTATAATTTTATTTAAACAATTTTTTAAATATAAAATCAAATTGGAAACAAAAGCGCATTTATGTGTTTTAAAAATATTGGGGGTTGCTGTGGGTATGTATATGGAACCAAGGGGGCGGTGCACCGAAAAAGTTTGGGAACCACTGGTCTAGCGTCTTCTACCTACTCATTGCAGGTGTAGAGGGGTATTGTTACACGTGATCACACTCAATGACACACACACACACACACACACTCAGCTGGACGAGGGATTGGCCCGTCGCAGAGACCTATCAGCCTTTCACTAGTAATAAATTGTTTTTTTAATCAATTCATACGGGTTGACTATATAGGTTTTTCCCTCTTGCTGTAGGGGGCACGCGGTAGCGCAGCTGGCTGAGACACTGTTCTACAAGCCGGAAGGTCGCGGGTTCGATTCCCGATGGTGTCATTGGAATTTTTCATTGACATAATCCTTTCAGTCGCACTATGGCCCTGGGGTCGACTCAGCCTCTAACAGAAATGAATACCAGGAGTATTTCCTGGGGGGTAAAGGCGGCCGGTGCGTAGGGCTGACAACCTTATCACCTTCATGTGCTGACTGTCTAGAAATCTGGGAGCCTCAACATCCTGGAACCCTAATGGCCTGTCCAGGCCTGTAATGGGATTGCTTTACCTTACCTTTTTTTTTTCCAATGGCTCGACAGCCCCTTGGGGGCCTAGGCCGCCTCATTTTTCGAGGCTTCACGATCACACACTCAGACACCACATTCAGTAGGACTTCTTTGGACGAGGGACCAGCTCGTCGCAGAGACCTCTACATGACAACACACAACACTCACAAGAGACAGACATCCATGCCCCCGGTGGGATTCGAACCCACAATCCCAGCAAGCGAGCGGCCGCAGACCCACGTCTTAGACCGCGCGGCCACTGGGATCGGCCCTTACCTTTTACCGCTTGCTATATCAGTAGTGTTAGCATAGTAATTTTGTTAGTTCTTTTTCAAGTGTGTCTTATAACTGCTTTACTCATTTTCCATATAAACATTTCTGTAAGTGGTGATTGTTAACATTACTTTCACTTCTGTTCTAATAGTCACTTGAACGATTTTATCAGATTATAAGTTACTAATACGGAGGGAATTTAAACGAAGTCATTACATGTTGGACACTTCAGTTGGTTTGGGCCATTGTTGTCAAGTTTTTGTGAGAGAAACTGCAGTTTGGACAAGAGTACGATCATCACTGTTTGCCAGAAACTGAGAGACAATCCCGTGTTTAGTAAAAAGTTTTGGAGGTTGCCAGAACGAACTTATTGTTGGTCGGCCTATCGAACTCTGGGTTCGAGGTTTTCTTGGTTACTCGAAGTTCTATTCGGTTGATGAAAGTAAGAAAGCCCTATTTCTATTCATGGTCAATTTTGAAAGCCAAAACCAATTTTCGGAATCTACCAACCGTGACTGGTGAAATCGCAGCCCTGCTGCCAGCGAGTCTCGCTGTCAGGCGAGTTACGTTACTGCGCCTGCTTTACCGCCTGCGAAGTGTCGGATTTGCAACACAGCTGGAACACGTGGAAGAAATTGTAGTCTAAATTTGAGTTTATGTATAAATAGCATTGAAGGTATATGTATATATGTATGTATGTATGTATATATATATGTATGTTGTGTGTATGTATGAATGTATGTTGTGTGTATGTATGTATATGTGTATGCATGTATGTATGTGTATGTATGTATGTATGTGTATATGTATATATATATTCCATTCATGAAATTAAGAGCAGATTGAAGTCAGGCAATGCTTGTTATCATTCGGTGCAGGATCTTGTGTCTTACAGTTTGCTATCCAAAAATACAAAGATTAAGATATACAGAACTGTAATTTTGCTTGTTGTTTTGTATGAGTGTGAGACTTGGTCTGTCACACTGAGGGAGGAACATAGGCTGAGGGTGTTCGAAAATAGGGTGCTGAGGAGATATTTGGGCCTAAGAGGAACGAGGTAACGGGGGAGTGGAGAAGATTACATAACGAGGAACTTTATGATCTGTACTGCTTACCAATAACTATTCGGGTGATCAAATCAAGACGAATGAGATAGGTGGGGAATGTAGCACGTATAGGGGAGAAGAGAGGTGCATGCAGGGTTTTGGTGGAGAGACCTGAGGGAAAGGGACCACTTGGTATACCTAAGTGTAATGGGAGGATAATATTAAAATGGATTCTTAAGAAATAGGATGCGGAAGCATGGACTGGATTTATGTGGCTCTGGATAGGGACAGGTGGCGGGCTTTTGTGAATGCGGTAATGAACCTTCGGGTTCCATAAAACGCGGGGAATTTCTTGACTAGCTGACGACCTGTTAGCTTCTCAGGAAGGAATGTGCTCCATGGAGTTACATTGTATAAATAATGTGTCTGGGTCTGAATCCTATTTGGCGTGGAACCGTCGCTACAATATAAGCATACATTAACACGTTACAGTAATGCTACGAAACACGTGACAACGCCATCCTCACCGCTGTAAGGTTACGGCAGCCCGTATAGTTAATATCACGCCTAGTGCATCTGCTGCCCGCACTGAGGTATCAACTAAAGTCTCACCGGTCCGCATCCAAAGTTTGGCAATTTATCTCACGACATCTGCAAAACCGTGACCAAGAATTTATAATTTACATTATAACATCGGAACTAGCTCGCGGTATTCATATTTGAGGGAGACCATAGCGACTCGCTACGGGCTGGACGGTCCGGGGATCGAATCCCGGTGGGGGGCGAGATTTTTCGCAGCCGTTCAGACAGGCACTGGGGCCCACCCAGCGTCGTATACAATGGGTACCGATTCTCTTTCCCGGGGGTAAAGCGGCCGGGGCGTGGAGTTGACCACCCACCCTCATCTAGCGCCGAGGTTAAAGAAAGAGTAGAGCTATACCTCTACTCCTCCTCAGGGTCTTCGTGGCCTGTTCTAGGGAGAACTTTACTTTACCATAGACTGTCTGGGCCAAATTTTGAGTTATTTTTTTGTCATTCGTATGCGGACATTTTTTGTGTCATGGCTGTGTGGATGTTACATTGCTCTGTACGTGGCCCACGTAGCAGTACAAATAAGACGTGCATTTTCGGAAGCGCGTTTGGTATCTAAATGGCTTATCTCGCGAAGTTATAGTTCAAATGGCTTATTTCATCAGCACACCTATGACACGCCTTACTCCGTGTAACTTTGCTATTCAACTGAATAGGAATGAACAACCGCCCAAATCAACACAGTGTGTGAACGTCATTGCTTCTGGTCAAATCCAGTCGAATCCAGTGAGTAGTTGCATCCACACGTCCACACATTTCTGGTTAATCCTCATGACAGAGTGTCACAAGCCTTCAGCTGAATTCCACGTCACCAGAGCTCTTAATAACAGTAGCACGCTACTTGTGACCAATGTAAGGCGAATAAGTGCTGCCTTCTATCGGCTGAATTTAGTAACATAGCACGAAATAGTGGATTTTGGGGACTGTATTTCGGTTTGAAGTTCTCATGATTGTTAAATTTCCTTTTCTTGACATACAAATTGCTGCATATTTAAGAATTTTTAAAACGAATCAGTTATTCAGGGTTTACACTACGTTAAAATCCTTCGTTGTTAATTTGGGGGACTGACGCGAGTGAAGTTCGGTGAACGAGGGCACCATGTAGACTGTATTGCCCTTACAACAGGCCGAAGGAGGTTTTGTTGGACCTGAAATGGGTGAGTGACAAATGACTGTAGAAGATTACATTGTGAGGAGCCTCGCGATTTGTGCTCTTCACGTAATATTTTTATGGTTACTGTATAAGAAAAGATAAGATGGACAGAACACACAGTACGAATGCGTACAGAATTTTAGCTCGAAAACTCGAAGTAAAGAGACGAGTTATTGAACCTAGGAACAAGACTATATTTCTCTGGAAATTTTACTTGTGGTACTCAAATTAAGATTGTAACTGTTTTTGCATTCAGATGTTTCTGACTGTAATACGCGATTGAGGGTTTGTATTGGAATGAATGAAGTTGTAGTATTTTGTTTAACACAGTTACTTCCTCTTGCTAGATAGCTAAGTTTTCCGAAGCTGGTAACAGCTCTATCCTAACAACAAATGCTTGCAATCAAAACATCCACCAACTTATGCACTTCGATTTTCGGCTTCCGCCGCGATGTAGATGAGATCTGCGCTCTTCTGGGATATTACGTCGCGTCGTGTGTACCACACGCCGCCGCGTAATATCCCAGAAGAGCGCAGATCTAAACTTATGCACTTAATAAAATACATTCAGAAGCAATTAAAAAACTCTGACATGTTTCGGCACCGGGATGTCGTCATCAGTAAGTTAATCAGAACAAAGGAGTAACAAAACTAACAGCTGATCAGGTATTGTGTCTGCCTTCATAAAGTGATTAAAATATTAAAATTCTAAATATATACAATATATACAATTAATAATCATAAAATTACAATGTAATTTAAATTAAATTTTAAATTTACAAATTTGCAACTAAGCACCTAAACCATATTTACATATATATATATATATATATATATATATATATAACTATCAATATGTACGGCCTCCACAGCTGTTAAAGCCTTCTTTAAGTATTGCGGAAGCGCATTGCTGTGCGACGAAATTTCTCATTGCCAGTATTTCCTTTTTATTGCAAAAGTGAACCTCCAGTTTCGTAATGTGCCTGCCATTCCTCGTGTAAAGTTGTTTTTATTTCACGGCTTGATTCTGACAAGGAAGGCAACAGGAACGGCGGTAAGCACTTGCGTGAATTCAATATATCGGAAACATATAAGACGTGAAGTTTGCAGCGCTTAGCGTTCTTCAAGCGCTGTTTTATTTTTGACAAACTGCACTAGCTTTGACATCGCGGATGACTGATCTGTCAACAGTAAAATAGCACATTACCAAATTTATGAAAAAGAAGTTATATATATATAAGTTCTAACTTCTTTTCCATAAATTTGGTTTACAGCTTACTCTCCATTATCGGAGGTAATGGTGGGGAGGGGTTGCACGGGTAATTGAGAAACTCGGATAATCCAAAACATATATTTTATTAAGGCACGAACAGAAAATAAAAGTAATTTATTTATTATATATCTAACACACACTGCACGCATATTGTTTATGTAAACAATCTGTAATTTTTGGTTGTCTTCGGGATTGCATAATAAACGTAAAATAAACTTAATATTATTCATTCCTTACATTTTCTTTTCTATGTTTATTGTCCAACGAATGTACACTTTTATTCACTATTAAGTTTTGTGAAACACAGTGCTACATGTTTCGAACCTTATCCTGGTTCATCTTCAGGGACTTCAGTATTTTAAATTAAACTGATTTTTTACATCAGTGGTACAATTATACACTGGTTAGAATGGTACAAACTGAGCAATACATCACTTTGTTTGTGCTATATTTATACACTTTGTACCATTTTAACCAGTGTATAATTGTACCACTGATGTAAAAAGTCAGTGTAATTTAAAATACTGAAGTCCCTGAAGATGAACCGGGATAAGGTTCGAAACATGTAGCACTGTGTTTCACAAAACTTAATAGCGAATAAAAGTGAACATTTGTCGGACAATAAACATAAAACATAAAATATTTATTTACCATCTTCGTCTTTATTGATTGGCAAATTTGATCGTACACGGATAATCCGCAAACCGGTTAATCCGCGAATGGATAATCGAGCGTGCACTGTATATACATATGTATTTGGTATATTTATAGTATAAATAAAGTATATATCTTGTGGAGATGCGTAAATATTAATATGTACGTGGGGATTATTATTTTTACTGTTATGGTAATGGATATTATGGGATTTTAATGAGGCAAGCCCGTCACACATGACCGAACATCTGTAGAGACTGGATACCGCTCGTGTCTTCAGCTAAGTGCTGTTCAGTCTTCGTCAGTCCAAGAGACGAATGCCGGGATGGTGCCTCCTGCTATACAGGGACTACACCTTCTATATAGTTCATTATTCATTATCACTTTACCATTAGATGCTATACAGTGCAAGTTAGTGCCAGCATCTTTAGACAAACTATAAAGTTAAAGTTTCCTCGGCAGTGCCATGGCTCAGGCGGTTAGTCGCCGGCCTCTCACCGTGGAGGTCCCGGTTCAATCCCGGGTCAGTCCGTGTGGGATTTGTGGTGGACAAAGTGGCACTGGGAGTACTTCGGTTTTCATCTGCGAATTTCATTCCATCCGGTGCTCCATTACAAGGAAAAACGAAAAAAAATCTTCATCACAGGATTGCACAATAAGCCTCAAGGCTGCGGTGCGTCCGTAGCATCTGCTGCGGGGCCCTTCACCACAAAAAAAAGCTTCCTGTGTCCATGTCATGAAAGGTGTATGTGGGTAGGCAGAGGTATAGGTCTACTCATTCTTAACTTTAATTTTAAAAATATACGAGGGCTGTCCAAAAAGTATCCGACTATATTTTTTCCCGCGGTAAGTAACGGCGAAAGGGTGGGGAAATTGAGCGTAGTGGTAGAAGGGACTTTCATGCGCATGCGTGATTTTTTGCTGCCTCGCAACACCGCCGGATGCGTCTGTCGCTGCCAGATAGTGAAGTGGTGTAACACGTGTTCGTCGCATTCTCGCTTCGCTCAAGATGACAGAATGTTTGGAGCAGCGAGACTGCATCAAGTTTTGTCAGAAACTTGGGGATACCCAAGCGGAAACAATCCACAAAATTCAGCAGGCTTTCGGTGATGATGCAATGGGGGTCACTCAAATTAAAGAGTGGTTCAACCGCTTTAAAGATGGCCGCATGTCGGCGGACAGTGACCAGCGTTCCGGGAGACCGTCAACGAGCCGAAATGCTGATGTCATTGACAAAGTGCGGACATTGATCATGGAGGACCGTCGTTTGACCGTCCGGGAAATTGCTGATGAGGTTGGGATCAGCAGAGGTTCCGCAAACACGATTTTAACTGAGGATGTGGGCATGCGAAGAGTGGCGGCAAAATTTGTGCCCAAGCTGCTTTCGCCGGAGCAGCAACAACTCCGCCTTGAGGTCGCGCAGGACATGCTGGAGTGCGCCAACAGGGATCCTGAGTTCCTGAAGACTGTGATCACTGGTGACGAATCGTGGGTGTACGGATATGACCCGGAAACCAAGGTCCAGTCATCACAATGGAAGCATCCAACATCCCCGAGGCCCAAAAAAGCACGACACGTTCGGAGCAATGTGAAGGTGATACTGACTGTTTTCTTCGATTACCGGGGTGTTGTGCATCATGAGTACGCACCACTAGGCCAAACTGTTAATAAGGAGTACTACCAAGAAGTCCTCCGTCATCTTCGTGATGCAGTTCGGCGCAAGAGACCGGAGCTGTGGGACGCACGCAACTGGCAGCTGCATCATGACAATGCCCCAGCTCAGTCATCACAACTGATCCAGGGTTTCCTGGCTAAGCACGGCATTCCGCAGGTTCGCCAGGCTCCCTACTCTCCTGACATGGCTCCTTGTGATTTCTGGCTGTTCCCGAGATTGAAGACACCGCTAAAAGGCTCCCGTTTTGACAGCCGCGAGGACATCATACAGAAAGCGACGACGCAGCTGCACACCATTCCAAAACAAGCCTTCCAGAATTGCTTCCAGCGATGGAAGGAGCGCTGGGCTAAGTGTGTGGAGTCACAAGGGGCCTACTTTGAAGGGGATTAGGTATTGTAACCACCCAGATACAGAACTTTTTTTTCCCGGCCCAAGGTCGGATACTTTTTGGACAGACCTCGTATAACTCTGTTTGTGTCATCAAATCACAAATAAATATTTTCGAGGTCAGTCACACACACAACACAAAGTCTATATTTTTTTTACAGGCAACATGTTTCGACTCTATTATGATCCATCATCAGGCTATTCTAAGAACGTTGATCATCTTTCATCTTCATCACAGGGTTGCACAAGAAGCCTTATGGCTGAGATGCGTCCGTAGCATCTGCTGCGGGGCCCTTCAACACCAAAAAAAACTGTTGATACAGAACGTTTACATAGCTTGTTACATATATACATATGGGTATCTTGTAAAACAACCCTTGACTTATTTATATATATTTGTAATATATTTCAGTGTAAAAGAGAAGTCTCTATCCTAATGCAGTTTTAAACTATCTGTATCAACTCACTGTTTAGAGCACCAACGAAATGAACTTTACTTTAACTTTTATTATGTATTAATTTATTAATACATAATAAAAGTGAAAGTAAAGTGCATTTCGTTGGTGCTCTAAACAGTGAATTGTAGAAAATACACGGTGAGACTAATAAAAAATTTATCTGTATCAACGTTCTTAGAAAAGGCCTAATGATGGCTCAGAATAGAGCCGAAATATATTGCCTGTAAAATAAACATTGTGTTGTTTGTGAGTGACCTTGAAAATAGAGTCGGACCCGGTCATAACGTCATGAAAGGGGCTGAATATTTTGTGTCGTTATAAACGGGTGTTATAACCGAGGAGTATAATTCACAAATTACACACCAACGAAATGCACTATATTTTCACTTTATATTCTTTAGTCTTCAAATACGAATAAAGAATATGAAGTTAAAATATAGTGCATTTCGTTGGTGTGTAATTTGTGAATTGTAAAAAAATTCACGGTGAAAATAATATAAAATCGAAGAGTATAATGTTACGGTTAATAGTGAGGAATTAATTGGTACCACAGAGTATCTGACGTTATAGACGAGGTGTTGCATTAACCGATATCGTTATAACCGGGTTCGACGGTATATATTTCTCGTTCTTAACTACATAGAGGTGGGTGGTCGGTTTACCCCCACGTTCTGCACACAAATAAAATGACTATGAGCATTGTCCATCCACTTGCAGTGTAAGTCTGTCCAGAGAAGTTCTGGAATTGTGACCGAACACAAGCTATTGTGCAGAGCGCGTGATATTGGTGTCCGGCGACCTGTGATATAGCAGCAATCAGGGTGGGTAGAATTGCGGCAGAAATGGGGAAGCCACGGAGTGGTTTTGAATGCGGAACTGATGAGTATTGCAGCTGTGAGGCAGGCATTGCTCTGTGTGGCTGGGACTTACGTGTAGGTATATCGACAGGGGAAAAGAATAAGTGGGAGAAACTGACCCTGTCTTTAACCTATTAAAGCCTAGAGGTTACTTTACGGACCAACAGGTTTAAAACTAACTCCATGGAGCAAAGTCCTTCTTGAGAAGCTAACAGGTCATCGGATAATCAAGAAATTCCCCGCGTTTTATGGAACCGGAAGGTTCATTACTGCATTCACAAGAGCCCGCCATAACCGAGGCGGAGAGTGTTTACTGCACGGTACGCACTGAGTCATATAAAACAGACACGTCTCGTCTTTAAAGTGTTAAAAACCGTCGAAGAAAATGACCCCGTCTTTAAAACTCGTAACAATGTTTTGGCGGTGGTTTGCTCTTTATAGGAGGATAACATATTGGGAGGGTCATACTGGTGGGAAATTTTGACTGATGGAATTCATGGTGGAAAATGGGAGCAGTGCAGCTGCTAACCCCCTGTCTACTCTGATTGACTGACTGACAGCCTCAGTTTTTGTGAACAACACAGGAATAATTATGCAGTGGCTCGAAAGTTTAAACTTTTACACCTCTGAAGAGGTTCGTATGATATTATGATACGGCTTACTTTGGCATGTAGGTTAGGTAGGTAGTGCTTCGGTGGAATATACTGCTTCCATCTTCAGGACAGAAGAAACGTTGGTACACACCTACAAGCCTACAACGTGATGTCATAACCATGAACAACAAAACTTAAAGGATGCAGCGGATTCTTGTTTCCCAGGTCCGTGGTTATTATCTTGGTGCTGGTTACGTTTCAGACAAGGATGGTCCTCACACGGTAACCGAAGACTGAAATACAGCATTAGAATTGGCTGCAGACGGACCTCTACTCTTTTGCTGAAAGAATGTTGGCCACCCCTATTGAAACTGACGCTGTGACGTAATAGACGTAACACTTTACTGTAAATCCTCGATCATCCGACTCTCGATCAATCGACCGCCGCATTAACACATCCACCTTTTCGATCCACCGACAAAAAGAGCGATTTCAAATTATTGTTTTCCAATGGCGCAACAGCCCCTTGGGGGCCTAGGCCTTCTCATTTCGAGGCTTCACGATCACACTCAGACACACCACAGTCGGTAGGACTCCTCTGGACGAGTGATCAGCCCGACGCACAGACCTCTACCTGACAACACACAACACACACAAACGACAGACATCCATGACCCCGGCGGGATTCGAACCCATAATCCCAGCAAGCGAACGGTCGCAGACCCGCGCGGCCACAATTTCAAATTGTACGTGTACAAAAACTTTAAATTAACCTTTACGCTGCATATTGTACACTATTTTTGTGGAGCCCAATAATGTAGCGTACAAAACTACGTTTACATAGTGACGACACTTACGCTAAACTAGGCCTAGTTACGCCTACATGACACAGGTCAAACTTCGTTAATTGGCGAAAACTACCGACAAATATTTAGTCAATAAAATATGTTCTTGGATTTATTTTCTTATTCTGTATCAAATTAAACCATTCAAATGTTGTTTTTTGCTAATTAATTGCTTAATTTCATTTATCCGATTTCATAAATTCGCATTATAGGCTAGTCTATAGGATAGGGAGCGGGCTCCGAACGACCGACGTGTCGGCTTTTCAGATTCAACCCCCCCCCCCCCCACACGCCTTCAGTTATATTGGTTACCCTAGGCTTTACTGTAACATGTTACCGTGGCCGATATGCATTGCGAACTCTGACATCTGGTTTGTGATTTTGCTGTGGCCGTATTGCTGTCTTCACAGTTTGTAATAATTTCCACGTGTCTGTAAACACGTGTGCTGAATAACATATGAAAATGCTTTAATAAATACTGTTTCTGGTGAGACTTATAAGGGTACGCTCCGTCGCCATGTTGCTGCTTTTTGGGTAAAGGACAAGAAAGTTGCTGTGAACAGCGTGCACGTGCAGCTGTAACTGCTTATCGCTGACGTCACAACACATATCTCGCTCTGTCCCCTCATTGCCATTACTCAACTCAACCTTTTCCCCAAAATGGGAGATCCAACAGATTTAACTGGTGACTTCAGGGAAGTTTAACATCTACCTTCGGTGTGGTAGAGTTATATAAACGAAGAAGTAATCACCTCCGTAATATGAAGTCGTTGTAAGCCTATTATAGTATCAGTCGTCTGAAGTCCAGAATATGATAGGTTCTTAGTGTTATTAGCTAGCAATAGCTGTGTCCGACGTCTCCTGACTGGACTATATAAGCCACCATTTTTGGCAGTAACTGACCGATTTAAGTAAACTCTAATCTTGAGGGCCTTCAGAATTGCTACTTGTGACGTAACAGAAATATTACCAAATTACGTAGCTTTGTCTAAGTTTTAAAATGAGAATCGTAAACAATATGGCGGATGTACGAAGTCTTTTGATTCCTTGAATCTTATGTCAGTTTGTATCGTGACCTCTGACATATGTATGGCGGAGTCTTCCGGCGGTATGAGAAGGCGTAATTCCAAATCATAATTATCAGTGTACGTATGATCCTTCAAAAATTAAACGCACCCGGACAGTGGAAAGCGAATTTAATACTCCGTCAAACACAGTGCTTGAACGTAATACAGTTTGTAATTTTTAGAAGAGACGCTAAAATTTTGTCGTGCCAAGTGTAGTGGTATAGAGGTGTGGTCAGAACAGGGCGCACCCTACCTTGTTTTACGGGCGTTAGCAAAGCAGTGGCGAAAAAGGCACATGGCTTCGTCTTGTCCTTCCGCCTGTCTCCGTTCATCTGTCCGTAACTGCCATCTGAGGGATTTAAGTGACATTTCATAATTCGTATTTTTACGTAAATTTGTCAATAATTCCGACTTCTGTTGAAACAGTACGGCAACCGTTCACGCTTTACAGGAAGACCTACGTACTTTTCTGGTTTTTAGGAGTTTTCGCAAAATTGCAAAAAGCGACTATTAGCTCTGTCGTGTCTGTTTGACTGTCTGTCTGTCTGTCCGTCCGCCCGCATGGAACAACTCGGCTCCCACTGGACGGATTTTCATGAAATTTGATATTCGAATAGTTTTTTAAAATCTGTCGAGAAAATTCAAGTTTCATTAAAATCTTACAAGAATAACGGGTACTTTACATGAAGACCTATGTACATTTATGATAATATCTCGCTGGATTCTTCCTAGAATGAGAAATATTTCAGACAGAAGTTGTAGAGAAAATCAAAAACACATTTTATATTCAGTAACTATTTTCAGAAAGACGTGCTGTTTATGATAATGTGGAAAAATATGGTACAGCCAGACAGGCCACAGATGACAATATAATACGGCGCATGCGCTTTGCATGCTGGATAACTAAGGCTACAGACACACACTCACAATATGTAATACTTATTGCTTTTTCCACGGCAACAATGGTAACGCGAACGCGCCTTAATGTTACGTTTATAGTACATTGCCTGTCTTGTTATAATTGAGAAAGTCTGTTTTCTTTCTGAGGTACGAGCTTAGAATTAAAAAACGGTTTAACATCGAGCATGACCGATTTTATACGTCGAGATATCGGTATTTAAGACGTAACGATTGTGAACCTCTGTGGTAATTGATTGTGCGTCTGTTGCGAAAATACGGAGAAATTTTGTATCCGATGTTAAACTAGTCCGTGTTTTTCTGCTAATTTTTCACAAATTTGGCATGGACAATGACAGAGCGAACGCGTCCGAAGTCTTAGACTTTGCGGAAATTTCTTAACTAGTTTAGTACTTGTTGGTTTATTTTTATTTTTTTTAAATTTTCATGTATTTAGATTCTTATATCTATTTCCTCTCGCTTCCTTCACACGCTTCATGACTGCTTTCCAGGCCACTACCCGACTAGTAAAGCTCACTGTTCATTTGTCCATGGTTACAAAGTTGTAGATTTGTTTTCCGCTACGTCACACAAGCAAAAGCACAAATATTTGTTTCTGTTAAGATCGAGACTCTGTTTAACGTTTGCGAGCTAAAGGACTTTTGCATTTATAACCTCACCTCGAGTGGAGCTTAGGTTAGACGTCAGGCTAGTCTCTCTCTGTCATTGGTGTTTTCATTTCTCCTTGCGGGAGGGGCTTAGGTTAGACGTCACGCTAGTCTCTCTCTGTCATTGGTGTTTTCATTTCTCCTTGCGAGAGGGGCTTAGGTTAGACGTCAGGCTAGTCTCTCTCTGTCATTGGTGTTTTCATTTCTCCTTGCGAGAGGGACTTAGGTTAGACGTCACGCTAGTCTCTCTCTGTCATTGGTGTTTTAATTTCTCCTTGCGAGAGGGGCTTAGGTTAGACGTCAGGCTAGTCTCTCTCTGTCATTGGTGTTTTCCTTTCTCCTTGCGAGAGGGGCTTAGGT
Organism: Reticulitermes speratus; assembly: GCA_021186555.1. Lineage (NCBI taxonomy): Eukaryota > Metazoa > Arthropoda > Insecta > Blattodea > Rhinotermitidae > Reticulitermes > Reticulitermes speratus. The sequence goes on along the minus strand of JAJKFL010000013.1, from coordinate 31,353,358 downwards.
TAGACGTCAGGCTAGTCTCTCTATGTTCATAACAACCAACAAATGCACTAGATTAAATACATACATAATGTATATTAAAGTCCCCTACGTATGTTTCGACAACAAGTTGTCATCCTCAGGGTGTTCATCACAAAGGAGTACAAGATCATCACGTCAAGTTACACGGTTAAAAGATCAAACATTAAAAACCCAAAACGTACAAAAGCCATAATCATAGTTCACACTAATACACTGTTAAAATATTAACAATGGTAAAACAATACACTTCTAGTGTATGTAGTTGTTTTAGGTCATGTGAGCTGTGCACACAAGCATCTGAATCGATCATATATCGATCTCGTCCTGTTGCGGCATGTGCTGTGCGTGTGCTATCGTATTATTGTGAACTGTGATTGTGGAATTTGTATGCTTTGGGTTTTTAATGTTTGATATTTTAACCTATAACTGATGTGATGGTCTTGTACTCCTTTGTAATGAACCCCCTAAGGATGACACCTTGTTGTCGAAACATATGCAGGGGTCTTTAATATACATTATATATGTATTTTATCTAGAGCATTTATTGGTTGTTATGAAGATAGTAACAAGATGCATGGTGTATATATTCATTTATTCATTCATTCATTCATTCATTCATTCTGTAGTCTGTCTTACGACATGTCCGTAGCCTCTTCTAAAGCGAGTTCTCCGTATGGTGCGATCTAGTGCTTCGTCTTTCAATTTCTAGTATCTTCTCTTTTCCTTAAGGTCATCCAGTAGCTGCTTACGTCTTCTCCCTCGTCTTCCCATCATTTCTATCCTTCCATCTAACTTTCCTTCAATCACGTGTTTCAGAAGGCAGTTTCTACGCAAGATGTGACCAATCCAGTTAGCCTTTCTTCGTTTTATTGTATGTACGATATTCCTCTCCTCCTTGACTCTGTAATACTTCTTCATTTCTCACACAGTTAAAAAAAATAGTTTCTCTATATTACATGCTCCTCAAACATACGACTGCAGCGCTTCTACGGGGCGAGCACCTTAACAGTAGTGGTGGGGTTATGACAGGAAAGATCCGAGATAATTACTGTAGACAGCCGGGTAGAGTGGATTGGAGGAATTGGCGTTACGCTGTTTCCCGAAAGCGCCAGTCCGCTTACCTGTACTACAGAGAAACGAAGGCAGACATAAGTAATACCAGTGAGACAGGAAGTGATCACTAACATCCTAATGCGCATGCGTGTAACTGTCCTGCCACCCCGCCATCAACATGTTAGCATTGCGTGTCCTCTAGTAGTGCGCCCGTAGTAACGCCTTGTGTGATGTAATGTACTTAAAAACTACGTAGTTTCTTTATGTGGGTAGTACGTATTCGAAATGAAGGTAACTAGTTTAAACCAAGTTACTAATTACTTCAGTAAAATTCAAAGAAAGAAACCTCATAGTTGGGCAGTGAACAAGATGCAAATTTTCAGACCAAAAAAACTTCGGTGTTTCAAGCTACGACTGAACCGCAAAATGTACGTAAAACGTCACGCCGACAAGTTGAATGTTGGCGATCTTTTTTTGCGGGTGTTAAAATGTTTTAGCTGCTTGAGTGAGGGAAGGGCGAAAGAAAGAAAGAAAGAAAGAAAGAAAGAAGTTGACTGTATTGGAGTTTTAATTTTTTTCAGAAATTTTTACAAGTTTTTATATGTATGTGTTTATGTCTCTGTAATGGTTAGCCGTGGCTTGTGGTATGAGAATTAGGTCGCGTAGTTTACGCTCTCCTCTGCCTCTTTCTTCCGTTTTCGGTAGTTTTCTTGCTTTTGTGCTTTAGTCTCGGCATCGTGAACCTGTAAAAAACAGCGCCGAGGTGACCCACCTATGTGTACCGAAATGTAAGACGTTAGATGGTGAGAGTGTGAAAATCGTAGGTGATTTTGACATGGCCGCTATTTTGGCAGATTTCAAGATTTTTCTATGATTCTTTTTTCAGCGTGTAGGCATATTCCTTACCTTTCAAACTATGTATCGTTCACTGCTATAATCGAAGTAGGCGCGGAGCACTGTGAAGAAACGTAGGTAACGCGAAAGTCTGACACCACGAGCGCCGAGGTGACCCACCTATGTGTACCGAAATGTAAGACGTTTTACGTCAAAATTCCGCTGTGTTGTCGTGATTCCGTTTCCTCGGTTATTCCGACTTCTCCGTCGTACTCAGAAAAGCAGCAGCAAATACGTAATGGTGCGATTACATCATTATGCAGCAATGTGACTCGAACGCGAGAAGAAAGATACGTAGCTAACAGAGCTAATTCATCATTACGTCACTTAGTACGTCATACTACGCAGTGATTATCATTGAGCTGCGAATGGCACATTTATTTTCAGTGGCACAGAACAGAAAACAGCAATTAAAATCTCTACGAACTAAAATTTTGACCTCCCGGGCATTATGTGTATATAACAAAGCCGGATTAATTGTAGCTGAGGCTTAAAAAGCGCAGGGAATTCATTATTAAAACAAAATGCATATTGCATTAATGCAAGAGACAGAATGTTCTACAGCACTTTGTTGTTGAGCTAAAATGGACGATTCACTCCCCACGAAAGCTGAATGCAACAACAGGAGAAAAATGGACTCGATCGCAGAATAAACTCTCCATTGCGACTGAAACAATCGAGCACATTGTTTGAGGATTTTAAAGGAGGTTTATGTGGAAACTGTTTATTAGATTCCAAGAACATGTACTTGTTTGGCAATATCTGCAGACACACACACACACATTATTTACCATTATACTTTCTGCGAAATATGTCGGTTCTGATTGAGCCATCAGGGTGATATATTTCAAGGGACTGTACATGATATGTGAGTGTTCATTTTGCTAGAGAGTGCAGATCATGTATGCCTTTGTGTACAAGGTATTGTGGCTCCAGACACAGGTTGGCCTTTTCAGCATTTATCATATATATACATGTATTTCGAAATTTAATTATTAGAAAATATTAATATTTTAAAATTTAAAAAAGTGGCACTGGGACAGGTTTTTCCCGAGTACTTCGGTTTTCTCCTGTTAGTTTCATTCCACCGGTGCTCCATTACGCGGAAGAACAGAAAAAAACACCTAATCATCATTTTTATCGCAGGGTTGCACAATAAGCCTCAAGGCTGCGGTGCGTCCGTAGCATCTGCTGCGGGGCCCTTCTCCACAAAAAAAATTAAAAAGATAATAAGTTTAACTACATGCAGCAGAATCCTTCCTGAGAAGCTAACAGTTCCTCAGCTAGTCATGAAATTTCCCGCATTTTATGGTACCCGAAGGTTCATTACCGCATTCACAAAAGCCCACCACCTGTCCCTATCCTGAGGCTGATCAGTCCATGCCTCCCCATCCTTTTCTTAACGATCAATTTGAATATTATACTCCCATCTACGCCTAGGTACACCAAATGTCTCTTAACCTCAGGTCTTCCCACCAAAATCCTGTAGGCACCTCTTCTGTCCCCCATACGTTCTACATGCCTCGCCAGTTTTATTCTCTTTTATTTGGTCACCCGAATAATACGTATTTTGTGAGAAATACAGATCATTAAGTTTCTCGTTAAGTAGTCTTCTCCATTCCCCTGTTACTTCGTCCCTCTTAGGCCCAAATATCCCCCTCAGCACCCTATTCTCAAACACCCTCAGCCTATGTTCCTCCCTCAGTGTGACAGACCACGTTTCACACCCATACAAAGCAACAACAAAATTATAGTTCTGTATATCTTAATCTTTGTATTTTTGGATAGCAAACTGTAAGACACAAGATCCTGCACCGAATGATAACAAGCATTGCCTGACTTCAATCTGCTCTTAATTTCTTCATTAATATTTGTGTATATACTGTGTATATATATGTAGTTCGAAATGTAATTATTAGAAAAATATTAAATTTTTTAAGGTAATAGACTTGTTTAACATATTTAGTTACAAAATACTCGTTTGGACTAAACTATAAGTTAATGTCATATTTGCCTTCAAATATCCATCACATATCGTTAGTATGTATTATGACAATATCCAATACTGTAACAGTGTATTGTTAAAGTAAACCCACAGTACATGGAAGGACACATGAGTTGTACTCCTTAATGACAATATATACTCATATCTTCCTGAAGATGGCTCAATCAGAGCCGAAACATTTTGGAGAAGGTGAAGTGTATAATCATAATATATATATATATATCGAATAACAAGTGTATTTTCTTGGAATATAATGAATAGAGAAGTAATGCACGGAAGATGCAAAATATTGCATGGAAATATTTTTGAGAACCGAAATTGTTTGTGCTAGTAGATGAAATAGATGACTTAAAATTTCCCGGATCGACAACAAGAAACAGCTGCTGCCTGTTTCTCGATTTTATTTTTCTTAAGAATCAGGCGTCTAAAACTCTCTGTTATATGTCTGCACTTCTGAAGTCTCCACACATACGGTCTGACTCAAAGTTACGTCCAACACGATACGCCTCGCATGTGTTGATGCCAGTTTCATGACGGGCGCAATTTATGGCGATGGGGAAACTGCCTCAGGTTTAACTGCAGCAACCAGATATTGTTATTTGGCGCTGTATCAGCGATCATTTGGGGTTGGCTGTCAGTGATTGGATTGCTGATATGAATGTCATTATTCGTTTCGAAAGTTTCATCAACACAATATACGCTCTGCTCGCTCAGTCATCAAAATTAGCTGAAAACAGTTCGTACACACTTCAATGTGTAATTGACGAGACGTTTCAGAGTTTATACTCGTGTTGGGTTTCAAATAGTTTTTGAGTCTTCAGTGTGATATGTTTATCATTAGTTAAAAGGTAAAGCAATCCCATTACAGGCCTTGGCAGGCCCTTAGGGCTCCAGGACGTCGAGGCTCCCAGGTTTTTAGATAATCGGCACATGAAGGTAGTAAGGTTGTCATCCCTACGCACCGGCCGCCTTTACCCCCCAGGACCGAAACGATTATGTGAGCGAAAAATTCCAGTGACACCATCGGGAATCGAACCCGCGACGTTCCGGTTTGTAGCGCAGTGCCTCAACCAACTGCGCCACCGCGTGACCCATTTATCATTAGTTATATATTTTAATGAGGTTTCTGCAGAATAAGGATAAGCCAACATACGGCGAACTACGCTGCTCTGTATCACCTTGTGGACTCCATCGAAATACTGCAGGCTCAAGCATTAAATAACTCGTGATGTGATGTGATGTTCTCTGTACAGCTACAAGAACGGTTTAGCACGGGACGTCGTGTGGAGAGAGACTGATAAAGGAACAGTTCGGGTTAGTGGAGCGTTGAAGAAGAAAACCGGGAGAAAAGGCAAGAGAAGTTGTCTGAAGTATCACATAGCAAGGATCAACAAAAGTGCCTTAAGACAGAAGGTGTAGACTGCGTTTATTGCTGTCCTTATCAGTAATCTAGAATCGGCATACTGCAGTTTATTACGCTCCTTATGAATAATCTAGAATCGGCAGACCAGTTTATTACGCTCCTTATGAATAATCTAGAATCGGCATACTGCAGTTTATTACGCTCCTTATGAATAATCTAGAATCGGCAGACCAGTTTATTACGCTCCTTGTGAATAATCTAGAATCGGCATACTGCAGTTTATTACGCTACTTATGAATAATCTAGAATTGGTAGACTGCAATTTATTACTGTCATTACGAACACTCAAAATCGGCAGACAGCACCATATTACTGTCCTTATGAATAATCTAGAATACCGTTTCTTCGCACCGGGAACTGACTTAATACGAGAAAGAAATTTGTAAGCAAATTTTAACTGCAGAATTTGAAATTCTTAGTCCCGTCAAATGGACTGAAGAGGAGGAAAAGCATGTGGGATCTGATGAGGATGATACTAAATCGTGTACACAAGAGTCCATCCGATCAATTGTAAATTGATTCCGAGAACATTTTAATGAAGTGGGAGGGGGAACATTTGGTGCCTCACCCTATGTTTCACCTGCAGCACAGTCGAGTGTGAACGGAACATTATCTTTGCCAAGCAATGTTTCTACCTCCTGCCATGTTCACAGAACTACAAGGCGCGCCACTGTCCCTACGAAACACACATTGCACTGTAAATCATGGTCCTTACACCTGCACTTAGCAGAAGACACGTAGCATAGGCTAGGGGCGAAAGGAGGAGAGAAACATGGAAATACTTTTGATGAAATAAAAGGTCGTAATTATAATTTCGGTAGAGTTCGGTGTAGGCATTCTTTGCTTGCTGTCGTAAGAATTCTGTCAATAAGGCGGACGAAAGTTATGCAGAGCGCAAATAAATTGTAATAGATTCAATCTTTCATTCCGTTGAACTCCTAGGAAGTAATGTGAAGGTGGTTTACTTATGCCAAAACATGTAGCAGAATTTAAACTATAAAATAGTACAACATATATTTTGTCACAAAAGAGCAGTTAGTTGGAATTATATGTAATAAATATAATAATTATCAGACGTGAGATTTGGATCGCCGAAACATTTCGGTATGAATTGCTTATCGTTATTAATAAACTGATGATATTTATGGCAGAGGCTTTTGTAATACAGTTAGCCATTAAAATGTATATGAAGGTTCTACTTATTTTATTTTCGCTGTATTTACATGGCCTCTTTTTATTTTAATTGCCATGCCATATTTTGATGTTTAAAGCGTGTGATTAAACATCGTTTTTATTACTTCCCCCATCAAATCATGCACATGCAATTGTAATAACAATAAATCAGACATTTTTGATACGTACTGCTACAATATATTTTGTGTTGGAGCTCTGACTAGTTCTTGTTTACAGGTAATCCTCAACTGAGGACTGAATTTGTGGTAAGGTACACTCTCAGAGAGCTGCTGAGTTCTCGGTCCTGACACACACTTGAGAGAAAGAGAGTGGAAGGGATAGATGAGTATGGAGCAATGGTGGAAACATCACTGACAGGGAAATCTTGAGTAATGGAAGATAAATCTGTCCCAGTGACAATTTACCCCTATAAACGTTACATCTTCCACCGCGAGATTGAACACTGGATTCCTGTGTTAAGAAACGGTGTCACGTGTGCCAAATGATGTTCAGAGGAAATAGAATCTGTCAGTGTTAATGGATGGAAACAAGTTAGGAAATGTACACTTAGCGTAATAAATATCGCTCATGAAACAGGAATTTCTCGTAACCCACCGATACACAATTTTAGAGGAGACATGTAACATATGACAGGTCCTTAATAGGCTAACAGTTAAGCATGTTAATGTTGTGGAATCTGTCGGTGTTAAAGGAAGGCAACAAGTTAGGAAATTACACATATTCATTCTGTAGCCTGTCTTAGGACAGGTTCGTAGCCTCTTCAAAGGCGAGTTCTCCACAGGGTGCGATCTAGTGCTTCCTCTTTCAATTTCCAGTATCTTCTCTTTTCCTTAATGTAATCCAGTAGCTGCTTACGCCTTCTTCCTCGTCTTCCCGTCATTTCTATCCTTCCCTCTAACTTTCCTTCAATCACGTGTTTCAGAAGACAGTTCCTACGCAAGATGTGACCAATCCAGTTAGCCTTTCTTCTTTTTGTTGTATGTACGATATTCCTCTCCTCCTTGACTATGTGTAATACTTCTTCATTTCTCACACGATCGGTCCAACTGATCTTCTCCATTCTTCTCCAGCACCACATTTCAAAACTTTCCAGATACTTCTGATCCATTTTCCGAAGTGTCCATGTTTCAGCACCATACAAAGCTATGCTCCAAATGTAGCACTTTACTAGTTTCTTCCTTAAATTTAAGTCCAGTTTGCTGGTGAAAAGAGTCACATAGCTTAATAAATATCGCTCATAAAATAGGAACTTGTCGTAACCCACCGATACACAATTTTAGGGGAGACAGAAAACATATGACAGGTCCTTAATAGGCCAACATTTAAACTTGTTGTGCTTTTAGGAAAAATATAAGGAGAAGCAATACTTTTGTGGACACAACATTTTGGCAGAAGGTTTGTTTGTAACCGAACTGTCTAGTAATGCGGGAATATCAATTTGACGAATTGTGTGGGTTACGACAAATTGCTGTTTAATTAGCGATGTGGTTCGTTGGCTTCCCCCCCCCCCTCCCCAATGGCTAGACAGCCCTTTGGGGGCCTAGGCCGCCTCATTTTTCGAGGCTTCACGATCACACTCAGACACACCACATTCGGTAGGACTCCTCTGGACGAGTGATCAGCTCGTCGCAGAGACCTCTACCTGACAACACACAACACTCACAACAGACAGACATCCATGCCCCCGGTGGGATTCGAACCCACAATTACCAACCAGACTGGAAGACGTGCGGTGAATTCCTGTCGGACCCGAAACGTATTTCGTTTTTGTTCGATATATTTTACAATTCGATAAATATTAGCCGCTTATTTTCGCGATGCCCCCACATGAGGTTCTCCGCTAATGTTGCCCCATGTTGCCCACAACTGACACATTCGCATATATACGGGTTTTAGTAGAAACTCCCCAATATAAAATTCCAGTAACATCAGCCAAGGGGCTGTCGATGGGCGCATTGAAACCAGTGGGCTTGATTTTAAAACTGTTCGTTACGAAATGTGCCATAAAGTCTGTTGGTTCATCTCACATGCGGAGTGGTTTACAGCTGGGAGATGCTTTGTTACTGTCGCTTTTAGCTTCTGCATTGGAACGTGCTGTGCATCTGTCTGTCTGTCTGAGTGATTGGAAATCTGTGTGAGGAATTTGGCCGTTCCGTCATTCACAGCCCAGTGGATGCGCTGTGGCTGCTTGTCATCGCGAGAAGGGCACAAGTAGCAGGCATAGGGTCAGTGATAGAAGAATCCCCTCTGAGCTAGGACAGTTCAGTCGGTGTAGTGACATGCTACGGGCTGGAATACCGAGGAATAGCAGTTCGATCCCCGGTACAGGCAGAAATTTTCTTTACCCTTTTCACTATTCCTTTCACCCACGTATTTCGTCTATAATAACCTTTTCCCTAGGCGATAAAATTTTCTACTCAGCTCCATATAGTGACTTCTACCTCCCCGACACGTGATAATAGAATGGTTTTGATTGGTGACAGGGACATTACCTTAGAGCTATAAAAGTAATGTTGTTACTCTGCACGTCATGAAGGCATATGGGAGAGTGGAGGTAAAGCTCCACTCATTTTTAACCTTGGCACTAGATGGGATCACATCACGGCTGCTTTTCTCCCGGTGAAATAACCTTCCTATCCATTGAATATTAGTCACTGATTTTATTAGGGAAGTGCTGGGTTCGAATATCCTCATCTGATATGAGATCTTGACAAACACACATTTTTTGTGTGTCTTGTTGTTAGCCAAGTAATTTTGTGCCTCGGATTAAGAGGCTGATATCTGCTGTTATGTTTGCTAATTAAAGGGGTTTTTGGCAAAGAAGAAGTACAAAGATACTAAATTTAAAACATCACTCATGATTTGCAAACATATCGACCGCAACGCTGCGGTGAGGCTGTTCGGAACTAGTGTCTCTGTGAGAATGTGTGTGGCCTATTGGTTGCAAGACACGTGGAGGGAGAGAATGGGGCTGAGCAGGAGATGTGAGATGCTGAGAACAGCGTGCATCAAGTGTGTGTACGCCTCATCGAACATTATTCGGGTGATCAAATCAAGAGATGGGCGGGGCATGCAGCACGTATGTGGGACTGGGTTTTGGTGGGGATACTTGATGGAAAGAGACCACTTGGAACATCTAGGCGTAAATGGGAGTATAATATTAAAATGGATCTTCAAGAAGTAGTCTGGGGAGTTATGGATTGGATTTATGTGGCTCAGGATAGAGACAGGTGGCGGGCGATTGTGAATGTGGTAATGTACCTTCGGGTTCCATAAAATGTGGGGAATTTCTTGAGTAGCTGAGGACCTGTTAGCTTGTCAGGAAGGACTCTGTTCCGTGGAGTTAGTTTAGTGTGTATGAACACGCCACGTCGTTTGGCGTGTAGGTAAAAGCTTGAGAGGCGGTTGATGCTAGAAGTAGCCTCTGCCTTCGAGATGTTTGCTGCCATTTCCGCCGAAAAACTGATATGGTACCCGGGACGATCTACGATTGGGGAAAGGCGAGCGGAATAGTGCGTGTGGAGGTAACAGCTGGTTGCTGCCAGACCCATAAGCATGCGACGAAATCTCTGATTAGCTTATAGCAGTAAATGGTAGTGTGCCTCACCGGATGTCAGTTAAGCCCGTGTTTTGTAAGATTTCAGGTTTCCACCGTGGAGTAGAGAGGTCTTCGCTCTTCTAGGATATTACTGAGCTTATGTTGGTAGTCGTTTACCAACGTTTCGGGACAACCTATCGGTCCCATCAAGCGGTCAATAAGCCAGTAATTACCCTATCTGGAGCAGCACTTAGTGGAGGTCAAGCGAAATGATTCACGCCGAAGAATATACCTACCAAACTACACGGCGTCACATGCTAGAAGACGGTAACGTGATGTTTACGCTGGTTATTTTCTGCTCACTCCTCGGGTATCAATTTCGGTTTCCCACGCTACAAGCCGGAAGGTTGTGGCTTCGATTCCCGATGGTGTCATTGTGAATTTTTCATTGACATAATCCTTTCGGTCGCACTATGGCCCTGGGGTCGACTCAGCCTCTAACAGAAATGAGTACCAGGAATATTTCCTGGGGCGTAAAGACGGCCAGTGCGTAGGGCTGACAACCTTACCACCTTCATGTACCGATTGTCTAGAAATCTGGGAGCCTCAAATTCCTGGAACTCTAAGGGCCTGTCCAGGCCTGTAATGGGATTGCTTTACCTTTACTTTACTAACAACGGGTATCGCCTGGTGGTTAGATTTTCTTTCTTGCAAAGATGCTGGAGAAGTTGCCTATGGATACGGCGTTGTACGTTTATCTTCGCCTGTCGAATGCTCTGAACTCGCACTGTGTTGGAGAATGGGATAATGAGGAGAGCATTTGGAAAGAAAAAAATGGGTAAAAGGAGCTTCATATAGCTGAATCCTTCTGGGTCTTTAGGAACAGCAGTCCACATTCGGTGATGCGGGACAGTTTTCGGATTATTGTTAATTTAATGTCGATTGTTCAACTGGTTTTGCTTTAGTGGTGCAGGACGGTCAGTACGGTTAGCATTGTTACCTCAAAGCTGAAGTATGCAACTGTTCGCATTATTGACGCAGTATTAAAGGTAACATGATTATGCACACAGCTGTCATGGAGCTCGGACCTCACAGTAAACACACATTAATGGTAATTAGGTTACTGAATTTCCTTAAGCAGATCATGCCCTTCCTGCCCAAGTCCATGTATCTGCCAAACACAATTGCATACATTACTGTATACACAGACAATTGGGACTGTAACCTGTTGTCTTGGCAACCGTCACATCGCGTGCTCACAGCTGTGTGACGTCAGGGTGTGAACCCAGAATTTCGTCGATCAAATTCCGGGATGATTCAGCAGCAGTTATAACGTCCATTAAGCTGAGAGATTGGAAACAGTACAGGGTGTTCGCAAATCTGCAACACTGTCACAAGTAATGCAAGTATTTTTTTTATTATCTTCACCGTGTATTTTTTTTAACAAATCACAAATTAAACACCAACGACATGCACTATATTTTCACTTTTTAATTTTTAACCCCTACATACGTTAAAGAATAAAAAGTGAAAATATAGTGCATTTCGTTGGTGTTTAATTTGTGATTTGTAGTGCAAGTATGTTGAAATTAACGACAGTCTTTTTACATTTTTCAACAGACGTGTGGCTTTCGACGCTTAATTCGTGCCTTCCTCAGTGACTGTCCATGTTGCCTCATTTAAGATACACGTGGCAATACTGTATTTAATTACCGGTTGTAACCCTTTAGGGTATGGCCTGTGGATGTTCGAGAATAGGGTACTGAGGAAGATATTCGGGTCTAAGAGGGCGGAAGTAACAGGAGACTGGCGAAACTTGCAATGACGGGCTTTATGGTTTGTACTCCTCTCTAAATATTATTAAGATTATCAGAGTAAGGAGAATGAGATGGGTTGGGCATGTAACATTTGTGGTGGAGAAGACCAATTTCTGCAGGGATTTGGCGAGGAAAACAGAAGGAAATGGACCACGTGGAAGACATAGGTTTAGATGGGAATATAATATTAAAATGTATCTTCAAGGAATACAGTGGGAGGGCGCGGACTGGATTAATCTGGCTCAGGATAGGAACAAGTGGCGGGCTCTTTGAACACGGTAATTAACTTACGGTTTTCATCAGATGCGGGGAATTTACTGAATAGCTAAGGAACCCTATCTTCTGAAGAAAGACTCTGCTGCTTGGAGTTAGTTAGTGATTTAGTTAGTTAGTTGTTAGTGATTTAGTTAGTTAGTGATTTAGTTAGTTAGTGATTTAGTTAGTTAGTGATTTAGTTAGTTAGTGATTTAGTTAGTGATTTAGTTAGTTAGTTAGCGATTTAGTTAGTTAGTTAGTTAGTTAGTGATTTAGTTAGTTGTTAGTGATTTAGTTAGTTAGTTAGTTAGTGATTTAGTTAGTTAGTTAGTTAGTTAGTGATTTAGTTAGTTAGTTAGTGATTTAGTTAGTGATTTAGTTAGTTATTCTTGCCCTTTTAACGTTGTTGCTGTGTGTTGTGATTTGTCAGCCAACTTCTGTAATTCATATTTAATATTACGTATAGCGTCGAGAAACAACAATCGCTACTCTTAGCTTACAACAGTTCAAAAATGTCTTAAACTTGTGTATTGTCCTCTTAGCTTAATTGAAGACCGACTGGTGAGTAGAGAGGAAAGAAGTACAACACATTAATTTGCTTTATTTGAAGATAAAAGAAGTTTGTGAAGAGCTGCATGAAGGAACAAGAAGTTTCATGTAGTTCGCATAGCGGGATACAGACAGCTGGAATTCCGTTACAACGAGGGGATGGCGAGACTCAGGACGATGAAACATAAGACGCAGAAACCATGAATATCTTGAGATTCATAGGAATAGATCTTAAAGCATGGATCTTCAGCCCGTGGCCCGCCAGTTTATATTATGCGGCCCGCGGCCACATTTGTACACTGTGTATCTACAATAAACATTTTACAATAATTTAGGTGGTTAGGTATACCATTTGTTTTTTCCAACGTACGGCCTGCGAACCAGCCTACTACGAGTATAACGGACGTGGCCCTTTGGCATAAAAAGTTTGGACACCCATGTCTTAAAGGACAAAAATTACCAATTTCGTGCTGGTGGGGATGATGATGGTGGTGATAACAATGACTTAAGATCTGAGCTCTTTTGGGATTCTACGCAGCGTAGAATCGTAATCTTTTTACTGACGTTTCGGTACAACCTGTCGTTCCCATCTTCGAGATTCAAGCAGTCCAAGAAGAATTCTTCCTGACCTTTAAAAATGGGACTGAAATGTTGTTCCGAAACGTCGGTAAGAAACTAGCGTTGTACGCTGCGTAAAATTTCAAAAGGACGCAGATGTCATTTACACCGCGACGGAAGCCTCGGAATGACACGAAGATTTAAGTTCATTGTGGCGTCGAACCGAAACGCAGACATAATTTAAATTGTAACGACATTCGTCAGGTCCTTCAGGAAACTGTTGGTTTTTATATTGAAATGGGCCACGGTTACGTGCTGTACATTTAGCACACTATTTTGGGGCCCTAACTAAATTTCCTCACTACTTGGTCTCTTTCATTACAGACGCCTTCTCTTCTCTGTTTTGTGTGTTCTGCCATCTTCCCACCTTTCTCTTCTGAAGATCCTTTTTAACCCCCCCCCCCCCCCAACTTCTCACTCTGTGTTTACCCTTCCCACCGGTTTATTCGTAAATATCACAGTGACTGTACCTTCTATGCTCCATTCTTACTACATGTCCTGTCCATTCGATTCCAAAGTTTTCTTTTTTACGTCTGCTACAATGTCCAAATATTTGTACATTTCCCGCAATTTATTATTAGTTCCTATTCTCCATATTCATTGTTTTACCACTGGTCTCTTTATCCTCCTCATGATTTTCCTCTCTCTTGTATTCAATCTTTTCATATCCGTCACTGTCATGGGCCATATTTCCATTCTATATACAGCATTTGGTTTCACCATTGTTGTAGCTATTTTGATTGTTACTGTTTTACTTGTAGCTCTAGACATAAATATATGTTTTAAACAATAACAGCCTTTATTACCTTAGAAATCCTTAATCGTATTTCCTCACTTCTAGTTTCCTACATCAAGCTCTGAACCTGTTTAAAGTCCCTCTCGTCTGTTATCAGCACTGGCCTTAACTTTGTTGCATTTCTATTAATTTTCATATATTTTTCTTTCATTTATCACTAATCCTCGTCTTAATGTAGCTTCCTGAATTAGCGGAAGGTCGCGGTTTCTATTCCCGATGGAGTCATTGGAAGTTTATATTATATATACCGTGCATTTTTTTATAATTAATTAATTTTATTTCAATCCAACAATTCCAACAAATCAGTGAAAGAAAGTGTAGTGCATTTTTTATTGAAATAAAATTAATTAGGAATCGTTGGAGTTTTTTTTGACTTAATCCTTCCGGCCGCACTATGGCCCTGGGGTCGACTCAGTCTCTAACAGAAATGAGTACCAGGAATACTTTCTGGGGTGTAAAGGTGGCCGGTGCTTAGGGGCTAATAACCTTACCACCTTCATGTGCCGATTGTCTAGAAATTCTGGCAGCCTCAACTTCATGGAGCTCTAAGGGCCTTTCCAGGACTGTAATGGGATAGCTTTACCTTTATCTTTTTCAGTCGCTCTCACCAATCGTCCAAGTATTCATACGTTCTGTTAAACATTAATCCCATTATTCCTTATAACGTTCTCCACGTTCTGCACGTTCACTGTGCATCGCTTTGGCTCGAGCCTCTTCCAGTGTCGAATGACTCAGTTAGTTGGCGTTGAATTTTGTTTTAAACTTTGGAACATGTAGCGTCCTTTTAATGAAATTTATCAATTTTTAGTTTCCCAACCTTTTAAAAAATTTTATGTTAAAAAATTACATTTATTGAATCATCTGCATTCTTATAATCAATAAAACTAAATGCAAATCAAGGTTCAGTTAATACAATTTTTCAAGTATTTATCCGACATAAGGTATGTGTAGTTGAAAGCCCTTGTCTAAATCCTCACTGGCAATCTCCTAAAATATCTTCTGCGTATGGAAGCATCTGTCTTTGCAGATTATTAGTCAAGATCTTTTAATAAATTTTGCGCCGGGATATCTGAGTCGGTATACAGACTTGCAACGGGCTGGACGGTCCGGAGATCGAATCCCGGTGGGGTCGAGATTTTCCGTACCCGTCCAGACCACCCAGCCTCCTATACAATGGGTACCGGGTCTCTTTCCCGAGGGTAAAGCGGCCGGTGGCGTGGCGTTGACCACCCACCCCCATCTAGCGCCGAGGTTAAAGAAAGAGTAGCGCTATACCTCTACTCCCCTGTGGGCCTTAATGGTCTCTTCTATGGTGAACTTATAATAAACTACGTAGTTGAAAAAGTGTCGTTTCATGTACCAGGAAGTGATATTCTAGGCTGTGATCGTGTCTTGTGAGGTGAAGAAGTGTTATGGCCGGCTGCTTGATATCGATAATTCGCTCTGGCTGACCCAGCTGGAAATGTTATATGTGAAGACATTATATCGATATGCACTGTAGGCCAGTCGTCAATAATGGGACACCGCGGTTGCAAAGTTCAGGGATATTTCACTCAGCAGCCATACGACTTTCAACTATTTTGCCCACAACAAAGGCATAAGGAAAATATGTTCTAGGTTTAAGGCCCCGACAGGCATGGTAAGGGTAAAGGTCACCCTATAACAGGCCATGAAGACAGAGGAAGAGGAGAGGTATAACTCTACTCTTTCATTAACCTCGGCTCTAGATGGCGGTGGTTGGTCAACGTCACGCCCCGGCCGCTTTAACCCCGGTAAAGAGACCCGGTACCTATTGTACAGGAGGCTGGGTGGGCCCCAGGGCCAGTCTGGACGGGTGCGGAAAATCTCGCCACCACAGGGATTCGAACCCCGGACCGTCCAGCCCGTAGCGAGTCGCTATACTGACTGCCATGACTATAAGCATAAGGCCTTCTCTAGCAACGTGTAAGCATAATCTGGTTGAAACTTACCATCATTTCGTAGAATCTTACAACCTTCATAATGTGGGAAGAAAAAGAATAAAAAGAAAACACTGTATGTGTTCTGTATAAATGAGTCGTGAGATGACTGATCAGTTTACCAGGAGATGAATATTTCTGTGAGAGCAAACAACATTGACAGGTGTGACATTCTGTGATTCCTTACAGTGTGTCATTAAGATGGTTGGCGGCCCTGCATAAACTTGTTGTGACTTACAGTGCGTTGTTGGTTTTCGATTTGCTGCCTGTCGCAAAGGGCGCAGCGGAGCGAGGAAGTCATCTGTTTGAAGTCGCATTCGCTCGAATGCTGATGGGTAATCCGTTGGATTGTTGCGGCCCGCGCCCTACACCACGCGAAGAATGTCACTTGCGAAGAGTTTAGAAAGCAAAGACGTCACACTCCAGACTTGTGTTGGGACACTTCTGTCCGATATTGGTGGGGGGGTTTCCTCTGTGATTACTTTCGCTGGTTTGTCCATGATGGAGTTTCTCGATTTGTAATTTTACAGCCTTATTTCACACACACACACACACACACACACACACACACAATATATATATATATATATATATATATATATATATAGTATTCATGTTTATTTTAGAATACATTCTGAAACAGATAGCCTGTGTACCACCTGAATTACATTCAAAACTCCGTGTTTTGACTACGAAATTTGCATGTATGATTTGTTTCATTGTCACAATAAACAACGATTAGTTAAGATCAGATCTGCACTCTTCTTGGACATTACGCATTGCAGAGTGCTAATACTTTACCGACGTTTCGGGACAATATATCGGTCTTATCTTCAAGGGTTAAGAAGTCCGAGAAGGCTTTTGACTTTTCTTCTTGGACTTGTTGACCCTTGAAGATGGGACCGATAGGTTGTCCCGAAACGTCGGTACAGAATTACCACTCAACGCTGCGTAATATCCCAGAAGAGCGCAGATCTCATCTACATCGCGGCGGAAGCCTGAAATCACGCAACGATTATTTACTTGGCACTCGCTGTTCGATCTTTGTAATGGAGACGGGTTGTGTTTTCTGTGAGGTGGGAATTGAGTTTCAGGTAGAGGATAAACAGACGAAATGTAGACGATTTTAATGTAACTAGTTGTACCCGTGAGCAGAATTCGCACCTAGAAACAGTGAAGTTTCTAATCAACAAATATTACTGCATCTTAATAAACATTAAAACTTTTATACGTCTGACTTCAATGGTATATTTTTTTAAAGTTTTAAGAGCCTGAAAATGACCTAATTTAGGTCGAAATATGTAGCTGCTCAATTAGACTGATAGAGTTTATTGTCTAATAACGATACTTGTTTCGAGACATTGATTTTACCTATTAATATCATTCAAAAATGTTATTTACTGATGCTTGATGCTGGGTAATTTCCTTCGGAGATCGAAAGATCATGAGCAATGTGTAAAAAAGAGACAAAAGCTTCCTAGCATGTGTAAATAAGAAACAAAACTCCACAGTCCTGCCTCTAGCGGAGGTGAAGGAAAGTACATGAAGTATGTTAGCTTCCCTTGTCCTTCGCTTGAGGCAGCACTGTCAATTTTAACGTTAGGAATATTGTTAAGAATGTTTTTCTTAGAAGGAATTAGTGAAAACAAAGGAGATGCTATCAGTGCTAAATCATACACTTTCTAAAAATATCTATCTTGAAAAAATTCAGTCTGTAGTTCGGTAGGTCATCATGTCCCAGACAAACCTTACCGTATATGATGATTATATGTATGACACTGCTTAAGATATAAGAGGCACCGGAATGAAAACTAAGTGTGTTGTTGTAGGTTATATTATCGTGTTGTCGTGACCTACAATTAACAGACAACAGGCCTTCAATGAGAGCACCGTGACTATCCCCGGCGCATATCGTATTTGTGTTAAGTTCTTTCCGCCTGTTTTTAACCATGGCAGGTGTAACTGTACGTGCAGCGTGTTGTGTCCTCGCAGCAAGTTCCAGCAGACTGGTGGCGAATGGTGGAACTAACATTAACATGTATGCACACCATAAAAGTCAAGTGGCGTAAAGTCAGGTGAACGAGATGGACAAGTGATGGGTTCGCCTGTGTCAATGCATTTTCGTGTAAAGTTTTCGATCTAAGAAGTCCCGAAATACAATGTGAAAATGAGGAGATTAACAGTCTTGCTGGAATACCATGTTAGTTGGACCTCCTCCGTCTAAAAGTCCATATGAGGAATTCGTTCAGTGTGTCTAGGTACACTGTACCAGTAACAGTGCTCTCGGCAGGCCCAAAGACTTTTTGGTTTAACAGAGCACAGAAGACTTTTAATTTGGCACAGTTCCTTGTAGGTACCTTCAGTTACTGCAAGCTGATTGTTGCTGTCCCAAAATCTAAGGTTCTGTCGGTTAGTGTGCCCGGAGTATGACAAATATCTGCTCCACTAAAAATATTTTTCGTTGTAAAATTTGGTCTTTAAGATTTGAAACAAAGCCACACAAACATTTGTAGCAAACTTCATTGTCTTGGGCTATTACATGTTGTAGGGATTGGAATTTGTAACTTTTAAATCTAAAACAAGTTTCCAAAACTTTGTACGCTGTCGATTTTGGCAAGTTTATTGTTTGGTAACTTGTCTTGTTGATTTCCTCGAAATGCGAACAGAAGCCACTCCTAATTTAGTCAGCTTACCTGCAGTTACTGGTCTTTTATCGCAGCTTTTTTCTCTACAAGTGCAACGAGCCTCTTTGAACAAGTTATACAACTCGTAGATGGACTTTTTCGTTGGTGGTCCCTTACGAGTCTTCGTATGAAATCTCCTTTGCACGGTAACCACAAATTTCTATTCGTCATACCAGAGCACGCAATTAGCTTCTGCACTTCAGACGCCATTTTCTACAGTTGCGGTGTTAGCTCTACTGGTGGCAAGACTTGGAAACTTAAGTAGCGCGATTTCAAAACTTTTTTATATTTCCTACCTGAATACGTTCAGTTTATTCACGCTTATGCTTACAAGTTCATGAGCAATATTACTGTACATTAAAATCGTCCACATTTCATATGGTTACCCTATATTGTTTAGAAGAATTTCAGGCTGCAGAGTGATAACTGTGATCTGATATTGGCACTCCGAGTGCTTAAGCCTTGCCTATTAGTGACTTCTACGTACTTTAACGCTGAGCACAAAGGATGTATTTGGATTTAAAACCCGGTTGGGTTTTAGTTAATGTGAAGGCTGCCATCATCTGATCTTGCTAGCAATTTACACGTCCTGCGTTTTGCCACTCAAAAAATTTTTTCGTGGCTTCAATTTTGATGTAAGTGTTCAGGGTGTCACGGTGGGTATTGATCAGTTGTTTGTGACGTCTTGTGAAGGCGTGGGTTTAGAGGGACGTTTCGGCCGAAGATGTTGCCTCTGTCTTCAGGGTTCAAAGAATTGATGGAATTCTGACAGTTATCCTTGCGAGGTCTTTAATGCGGTACACCAGAGAATGCTGTATTTTGTCATGACGTCAGCTGCCGTAAGAAGGGCTCGAGATCTTCCACATGCCCTCTAATACGCAAAGGGAAACTACAGTGCATAGATTGGACTTGCTTGCTGGAGGTAATAGGTTTGAGTCTAGACACTGCGTTACTTATGGTGACTGCTTATAATGAAACACAGAGGGAACTGCACTTATGGAGATTAGTGCTCATGGGAGGAGATGGAGTGACGTTACACGCATACAGGGCGAAGAGTTGAAGGATTTTGGGAGAGCTTTTGAGGTTGGTACAGGAATTACATTGCATAAGCCTTGCAAGCAAATACAAAAAGCTTTAATGTTTTGTGGTTTAAGTGCTTGAGAATGAAGCATCGAATTATAAGGTGAATAAGTGAATAATGAATTGGAAAGAACGTGGAAGGAAGTGGTCGTGGCCTAGTTTGAAGTATCAGCCGGAAATTTACTGGACAGGCTGAGAGGTGGAACTTCGATATATCATGTCATAATGCAGAGATTTGAACCCTGGTCCAGTCGAGTGCCAATCAGGAGGGGTACCAAATGGATCATGAAATTCACTATGTGGATATTGATATTGGTATTAGTGTTAGTAGCATCAGTAGTAGTAGTAGCAGCAGTATTTTGTAATAGTAGTAGTATTTGTGGTAGTAGTTGTTTTGTTCTTGTAGTACCAGTAGCGGCAGTAGTAGTAGCGGCAGCAGTAGTAGTAGTAGCATCAGTAGTAGTAGTAGTATTTGTGGTAGTAGTTGTTTTGTTCTTCTAGTACCAGTAGCGGCAGCAGTAGTAGTAGTATCAGTAGTAGTAGTAGTAATAGTAGCAGTAACTGTTGTCATAAATGGTCTGATTAATGGGGAATGTTTTCAGCAGTCTAGCGGGAGCCCTTAGGGACATGGCAGGCATTTCATGTCAAGAATCCTACAGAGTGTAACATTTGGGATACGACCATGGACTTTACTGACGGTTACTTTCAGGGACATTGAGGGCCCTGTGGGAACACATCAGTTTCGAAATACGTTACTTACGTCAGTGGGCCCTGTGGGAACACATCAGTTTGGAAATACGTCACTTACGTCAGTGGGCCCTGTGGGAACACATCAGTTTCGAAATACGTCACTTACGTCAGTGGGTCCTGTGGGAACACATCAGTTTCGAAATACGTTACTTACGTCAGTGGGCCCTGTGGGAACACATCAGTTTCGAAATACGTCACTTACGTCAGTGGGTCCTATGGGAACACATCAGTTTCGAAATACGTTACTTACGTCAGTGGGCCCTGTGGGAACACATCAGTTTCGAAATACGTTACGTACGTCAGTGTAATGGCTGTCACCAGGGAAAGGGTTCACTGTGTTTAAAATACAGTTAGGGATGTTTTTATTTTGTAATTAGATTTTTTGAAACGGTGGAAGAATAAACGTAGCCTTGGGGAAGGCAATAATACTGACGTGAACACATTGACTTGTGTTATAAAAAACGTTTTCTGATTTCGAGAAAGCGAGTAGATTGTTCCAAACATTTGTTGCACCCTTCCTTAATTGGCCCCGGCTAATTCTCTTGAATCTTGTGTTGGACTTTCAGGCGCCCAAACCTTCAGTCATAATCATGTAATGGTAGAATTAATTTCCGTCTAGCAGGCTACCTGCCCAGCGTAGCATACCTGTATTTTAGTAGAGCAGTTGCTAGTGATGTAATTGTCTCTCATCTTTCTTTTTTTCCTGCTCTTGTTGTATAATAATGATACTTGGTGATGCAGCTGATACTTAGGAGGATAAAAAGTTTCAGAACCCTTCAAAACTGCAGGCGATTAGTTTTGTTTCCGTAGGACACTTCACGTCTCTGTCCACCTGTTTTAATTTGATTATAGTCGAACCCGGTTATAACGACATCGGTTTATGCGGCACCTCGTCTATAACGTCAGATATTCTGTGCTACCAATTAATTCCTCACAGTTAACCATAACATTATACTCCTCGGTTATAACAACACTCGTTTATAACGACACAAAATATTCAGTCCACTTAATGATGTTATAACCGAGTTTGACTGTATTTATTAGCGGATCTTGTTGAAAAGCTTGTCTATTTGTATATCAAAGATATGGCATTCGGCTGATATTCATCCCACTGCACAGAAAGACACAGTCCATGAGTGTTGTAAGACAGCGCTGTAAGCTACATAAGCAGAACGTTGCGATGTTCAAAGCTTCCTGTTGTTACGGCGTGTATTGAAGGAGCCTGCGAGAAACGGGACACGCAGAATATTGTGTCAATTCCGCTTGAGAAGATGCCACTTGAAAGATCAGGATGTCAAGGAAATAAAGCTATGTAAATTAAAAAAAAAAAAAAAAAAAGATCAGGTTTTGAGTATGGGAGGTGGATGGAACTGGCTCAGGATCGTGTCCAGTGGTGGGCTTTGGTATTAGCGGTGTTTAACCTTCTGGTTCTGCTACCAGAGAGTTAGTTAATTAGTAAGACGGATCTTAGGGAAATAGGTTGTGAAGATGGGAGGTGAATGGAACTGGCTCAGGATCGTGTCAAAGTGAGGGGGTTTGGTATTAGCGGTGTTTATCCTTCCAGAGATATCGTTTACATTTTCCCACAAAGGCCTCTAATTTACATGAAAGCTCAGATACATTTAAATGTGTTTCAGCAAACATGCATGGAGGAAGGGAATAGATAAATGCTTTACCATTAATGAGTTGAGTGTTTGCTGTTATGTTCTGGTTGTTTCCGAGATATCGACAAACATCCCCTGCCAGCCTCAGTATGTTATTACCTTTCTAATTTGGTACAACACATTTCACTCAACACTGGGCTAATCTCACTCCTACTGGCCGCTATGACTCATGGGACAGCACGCTTGCAGCGCTCGATTTGTCATTGTCACCAAAAACAAATGAATGCTGTACGGATGTGAATCTGATAACAGAGGCGCCATGGTAATGAATTTGCCGGCAAATTATTGCACGCGGCTAGAATCTCTGCCAAATATCGTGACTCATTGCCTATAGTCTATACTGGTGTCGTGGAATATCCTGGGACTTTGAGAGCGTAACTTTTGACGGCTTGAACCAGTTCAGTCCTATCCACAATCTGTATTTGTGAGAGTTTTTAGTACTGAATTACCATCTTTGTGTCTCAGACGTGGTCTATAACTTTACATGTTCCGTTCCAAAAATTTGTGCGCTATTTCTGGTTTCATGTATGGGTGCTAATAGTCCAGGCACTGTGAGTGCGGCGAAAATCGTAAAAGGTACACGAAGTTAATGATTGTGCACTGTTTTCCTGAGCGTTTTAGTTAATTTTGCTTACGCGTTTATGCTCAGTCACACACTGTGACATCTGGCCTCAGAACGCGAGACCAAGTTTCGTATCCGTACAAACATCGTATAGACCTAATTATTATGAAGAACTGAAGAAGGTTAATTCTGAAGTGTCTTTATATGTCGTTCGTGCTGCGACACCGGAGTGTCCACGTGTCGGAGGAAGTTACTGTCTTCATGTCCATGGTAATCAGCATGTGCGGACGTGTCTAGGTGTACCATATTTTTCCACATTATCTCATAAATGGCACAATTTTCGGAAAATTATGTTGAACATAAAATGTGTGTTTTGACTTTCTCTACAACTTTTGTCTGAAACATTTCTCATTCTAAGAAGAATTGAGCGAGATATTATCATAAATGTACATAGGTCTTCATGTAAAGTTCCCGTTATTCTTGCCAGATGTTACTGAAACTTGAATATTCTGAACAGATTTTCGAAAAATCCTCAAATATCAAATTTCATGGAAATGAATAGCGGCGGGGATAGCTCAGTCGTATAGTGACTTGGCTACGGGCTGTACATAAAAGGAATCTTGGTTCTATTACCCCCGGAGTTAAGGTACTTATCTCATTTCCAAAAAACTCCCAACAGGCTGTGTGTCCCACCTACCCCTTCTACTTAGTCGGTACCGGTGGTTCTTCCCGGACCTAACGCGACCAGGGCGTAAAGCTAACTACACGCCTCCTCTAGTGTTGAGATTAAGAATGAATGGAGTTGTCTCTCCACTTACAATTACACCTTCACGACTTGCATAGGGACCAGTTTACTTTTATCTTTACCCAGCAGGTGGACGCAGCAAGTTCAATCCGATCTTTGACACCAGCTTCTAAAATACACGAGTATCCAGAATTTGGAGGTGCTAGGTACTCCGAAACTGAGTTACACACCCAGGAAAGTACAGCTATAGCAAAGAAACCGCAGCACAAATCTTTACTGCTGCCTAAGTCTTATATCAGTTACGTGAACAATCGTGATTTTTAATAAAGTGCACATGTTGGAACATTGTGACAAGGAAAATATACGGACATATACAGAGAAAAGGCGCCGATCCCGGTGGCGCCGCAAGGCTAGGTCTGCTTCCGCTCGATTGCTGGGATCACAGGTTCGAATCCGCTGAGGGCATGGATATTCGTCCTTGGTTTGTTGTGTAGGTAGTGGCCTCTGCGGTGAACTGATCACTCGTCCAGAGGAGTCCTACCGTGTTTGTATCCGGAACTTAATAATGCCACGGTCTAGGCCAATTGCTGGATCGCGCGTTCGAAACCGCTGAGGCATGGATATTCGTCTCTTGTGTTTGTTGTGTGTTGTGTAGGTAGTGGCCCTGCGATGAGCTGATCACCATCCAGAGGAGTCCTCGTGTTTGTTATCAGGAACCTTAATAATGCACGGTCAGGCCAGATTGCTGGGATCGCGCGTTCGAAACCCGCTGAGGGCATGGATATTCGTCTCTTGTGTTTGTTTGTGTTGTGTAGGTAGTGGCCTCTGCGATGAGCTGATCACTCATCCAGAGGAGTCCTACCGTGTTTATGTTATCCAGGAACCTTAATAATGCCACGGTCTAGGCCAGATTGCTGGGATCGCGCGTTCGAAACCCGCTGAGGGCATGGATATTCGTCTCTTGTGTTTGTTGTGTGTTGTGTAGGTAGTGGCCTCTGCGATGAGCTGATCACTCGTCCAGAGGAGTCCTACCGTGTGTATGTTATCCAGGAACCTTAATAATGCCGCTGTGTAGGTCAGATTTGGGGTGTTGCGTCACGGGGTGTTGGGGGGGTGGGTAAGAAAAGAGGCATGGTCATGTGACTAGATGTGAGGTTTTCAGATCGGTATTGCAGAAGATTGAAGTCTTGTTCGATGTTAAGCATTGTTGTCGTCTGGTCAGTACAGTAAGTCGAACTTTCTAATGATCTTCGCTAAGTATATACCATTCGGCCGGCTGTGCCGAAACATGTCACAAGTTATGGATCGTCATGCTAAATTAACCTTTAATATTAGGGTAATGAAGTCTAAAAGGCATGTACCCGGAATTTAAGGCGCAGGAGGAACAGTTCTGATGCCATAAACCTGAGTTGCGTGAAGTCTAAACAATAAAATCCTCTGTTGAACCATGACAATGAACTATGTCAACGCGTGTTGACATAGTTCATTGTTGCATTAGCTCTCCGCCCAGTTGACGCGGCAACCCGCAGGGCAGCTGTTAATAAAAAGTGACTGACTGACCATTCACACGCTCGCCGGAAAAGTGTTTTAGTT
The DNA here is from genome assembly GCA_021186555.1 of Reticulitermes speratus. Taxonomy (NCBI): domain Eukaryota; kingdom Metazoa; phylum Arthropoda; class Insecta; order Blattodea; family Rhinotermitidae; genus Reticulitermes; species Reticulitermes speratus. Next base: position 31,328,162 of record JAJKFL010000013.1, on the reverse strand, counting down.
ACATTCTGGAAGCCATTGTTCAAACGGTTCGGATTTTGTTCACGAGGATAATATTAAAATTAAATATATTGAAATACATTGTGGTTGTGTGGGTAGCTACCGCTAACAACTGTACCTCCATGCAGCACACTCCTTGTTTAAAAACTGCTGGTTTTTTTCAGCTAGTAATGGATTCCCCGCGTTTGATGGAAATCGAAGGTTCATAACCGTGTGCACAACAGCCCGTCACATGTTTCAGTACCGAGTCAGATGAATCCACTCCACGATCTCTCATTTCTTTAGGATCTATTTCAATATTATCCCCCAATCTACATATATATCTTTCAAGTGGCCAATTTCCCTCCGGTTTCTACTCAAAACCCTGTGGGCCTATGCATTTCTTTCTCCCCCTTACGTCCCACATGCCCCCCCCCTCACATTCTCCTTAATTTTATTTTTTATGGCGCAACAGCCTTTAGTGCGCAAGGGCCTCCTCTTTATCATGGCTTCGCGATCACACTCAGGCACACCAGGACTCTTCTGGAGGAGCGACCAGCCCGTTGCAGAGACCTCTACCTGATAACACACAACACTCACAAGAGATAGACAGCTATGACTCCAGGGGGTTTCGAACCCTGAATCCAAGCAAGCGAGCGGCCGCAGACCCACGTCTTAGACCGCGCGGCCACTGGGATCGGCTCTCCTTTATTTGATTACCCAAAGAATACGTAAAAGGTAAAGCAGTCCCATTACAGGCCTTGACAGGCCCTTAGGGCTCCAGGAGGTCGAGGCTCCCAGGTTTTTAGACAATCGGCACATGAAGGTGGTAAGGTTGTCATCCCTACGCACCGGCCGCCTTTACCCCCCAGGAAAGATTCCCGGTACTCATTTCTGTTAGAGGCTGAGTCGACCCCAGGGCCATAGTGCGACCAAAACGATTATGTCAATGAAAAATTCCAGAGACACCATCGGGAATCGAACCCGCGACGTTCCGCTTTTTAGCGCAGTGCCTCAACCAACTGCGCCACCGCAGTTATTACATATGTGTAAGGTCTATGCAAAATAATCTTTACGACCCCCTGAAGATGGTGGTTTAAACCACCGAAATACGTATAGGGGAATTTTAAGAATAAACTATTGTGAAAAAGTTTATGTGCATTAGTTGGTGTTTATTGAACATATTTTAATTGAAAATGCACGGTATATACAATGTTAAATTGGTTTTCTTATAAAGCCTGCCTTGGCACGGCTGCTTGTTACGTCCCGCTATCGAAACAAATTCCATATTCAAATAACCCTGTGTATTATTTGCTGTCATAGAAACAAGTACCACATTTAAACATTTCTTTATTTATGTTGCGATGTCCCATGTCACTCTCCCGCCATCACCGTTGATTCCAGGTAATATAAACAAGCCTTGAAAGTTTGTCTGTTATAAGAGCGTCAGATTCTAGCTCGGACCGAAGTGAAGCTTGTGAAGAAGACAGTATAACATTGTAGCAGTCGTTATTCAAATTGTGGCGCTGTGAAACAAGTCACTTTTCATTGGGGGGGGGGGGGGGCCGATATCAGAAGCGAAACGCATCTACACACAGCATTAACTGTTCCACGTGAGTTAATAGCACAAGGTGATTCGCTACGAATATGGCTGGTTTTGTATGGCTTCCAAACTGCGTACATTGTTGCGTGTCACGCGGCGAGAGAGTGTGTCATAGAGGTTCAAATGCGTGTTGCAGAACGGCGTCCGTCCGCACAGAGGCGCAAACGGAACGATAAATTGTTTAAGGCATTTGGGAATTACGGCTCGATGCTTTAAACCATCGTTACCAACCTATGGTCCTCGATAACTCGTTGGGGCTGCGCAGGTTTATTCAAAGGGGGACACGATTTCATACAAGGGCTCAGAGAATTTACATAACATCGTAGCGAGTGTCGCTGATCCTGCCAGCGTTTGGATTTCGTATTATATTATTTACATTATATGATATTATGTTATATTATGTTATGTTATATTATATTATGTGTGGGCCGGGATAGCTCAGTCGGTATAGCGACTCGCTACGAGCTGGACGGTACGGGGATCGAATCCCGGTGGGGGCGAGATTTTCTGTACACGTCCAGACCGGCCCTGCGGCCTACCCAGCCTCCTGTACAATGGGTACTGGGTCATTCCCGGGGGTAAAGTGGCCGGGGCGTGGCATTGAATACCCACCCCCATCTAGTGTCGAGGTTAAAGAAAGAGTAGAGCTGTACCTCTACTCCCTCTCTGGGCCTTCATGGCCTGTTATAGGGTGAACTTTACTCTACCAATATTATATTATGTTATGTTATATTATATTTTGTTGTATTATATTATATTATATTATGGTATGTTATATATTATGTTACATTATGTTATGTTTTGTTATATGTTATGTTACATTATGTTATGTTATATTATGTTATTATGTTAATGCACCTTACACGACAGAAGGTTTCAACTTGTCGCAATATTCGTAGTTCTCCGCAGACACTTCTCTCTGTTCTTGTCAGCTCTTCTGCCAACTGTGTCTTAGCGGCTAATCTGGCTCGTAAGATATTGATTGATATCTTCATAAACAAGCCGCTACATTTGACCAGATTTTGTGTTAATTTTGTAGTTTCATCAACTTCTTATCTGTATTTTATGTTACTTTTATGCGTCGTTTCTGTTTTTCTCATTGTTTTGTTTGTTATTGTTTTATATGTGTTTTTGTTCTATTGTCCCATTGCTTTGCTTTTGTTTGCATGTTTGTGCTCTTTCTGTTGTTGGCCACTATGCTGTTTAATCAGCATTTTAACAAACAATAATTGAATTGTATTGAATTGTTTTGTTGTTATGAATGAACTGTGAATTCTTTTACAAGATTTCCGCCAATAAATTTTTTTCTAATTATGTGTTTTGTCACTTAGTGGAGCTTAGACGTATTAATTTTGGGGGTCAGCGAAATACTTTAAATTAAGAAGGGGTTCGCTTATTCAAACCACTTGGGAGACCCAGGCGTAGATGGGAGGATAATATTAAAATGGATCTTCAAGAAGTAGGATGGGGGGGCATGGACTGGATTGATATGGCTCAGGATAGGGACAGGTGACGGGCTCTTGTGAATGCGGTAATGAACCTTCGGGTTCCATAAAACGCGGGGAATTTCTTTACTAGCTGAGGAACTGTTAGCTTCTCAAGAAGGACTTTGCTCCTTGGAGTTACTATAGTTACTTACTAATAGTTAGTTAGTTAGTTAGTTCGCTTATTCAAAACATCGGGAGCCACTGCATACAATATGTAAATTGAACTTGTAGACTTCACGTATTCCGTTGAAGAAGGCAGTGTATTTCCGATCAGTCTTACCAACTTAAAAGCAACCGAATATAAAGCAACACAGTTTGTTCTCTAAATCCAGTTTGCTTCAGTTTGGTTTTATTGAACACCGAGTGATCTCCTAATGTAGGCAAAGGATGACAAACCTGTGACGCGCCTGCCTAAAGTGGCACGTATTAGATGCGCCCCCAAATCTTTCTTAACAATGCTACCCAAAATACCTCCAACTCCAGAACCCACCCTTTCGCTGCCCAACGATCCTTCGGGCACGTTGTAGGGTTTTATTATACATTTTCAAAATGTATGTCACTCTGTATCAAAAGCGAGATCTGCACTCTCCTGGGATATTACGCAGCGTCGAGTGGTAATCCTTTACCGACGTTTCGGGACAACATCGGTCCCATCTTCAAGGGTCAAGACCCTTGAAAATGGGACCGATAGGTTTTCCCGAAACGTCGGTAAAAAGCTACCATTCTACGATGCGTATAATCCCAAATGAGCGCAGGTCTCATCAACATCGCGGCGGGAGCCTGAAACCACGGATTTACCGGTATTTGACAGGAAGGGTTGAGGAAAGTGAAGAACATTCTTATTTAGGATAGACGATTTCCGGGACCACATTTTTTTGGGAACCTCCCAAATAGGGAGGTGTTAGGGCTCTGCAGAGCTGATCCCTGGGTACAGAAGAGTGCACTGCTCACGACACCCTTAGTTTGCCGGGAAAAAATGAGTACAACTAGAAGCAACGGATCCTTTGGTTACGTTTCTTTCCCTATTTTGACTGAACTGAATAAAATGAGTACAACTAGAAGCAACCGGATCCTTTGGTTACGTTTCTTTCCCTATTTTGACTGAACTGAATTCTTACACAGTCTGTCTCACTGTTTGCTAAATCTCTTTTTTCACTGCAAAGGAAGGCGGCTCTATTGTCATATGTCATTGTTATGAGCCTTGTAAAACCAGTTAATTATACTTACATAGTAACTGCGCTAAAGAGGCTTACAGACAGCTGAAAATAACGCCTGGATTAATTTTATTGTAAGTTGTAAAACGAAGGAAATATAACTGTGATGTGTCTGCATGCAGGCCGGTACGATACAACGCGATGCTCTGTTGTTGCTGTGCTATCCATTAAATCCGTACACGCGGCCAGGAGGGGTACTCCGGTGAAATGTAAGCTGGCTGGATCAGCGCATGCGCAGGCCTTGCATGAGACAACAGTATCGTAAAGTAGACTTGTATTCGTTATAAACTCCTGACCAGACATGATGTGAGGTTGCAGAATACAGTGTGACCACGAAGTATGTTTCTTCTTTTACAAATTCCCGAGATTGTACCTAACGAAATATTTTTCGCTCCATTCGTTTTTGTTTCTTTTGAACATATTTCGAGCTGTGCCATGGTGCATGGAGGTTACTCTCCGGCTTCTCATTGCAGAGGCTCGGGTTCGATTCCAGCCCAACCCTTGTGAGATTTCTGGTGGACAAAGTTTTGTCTCTCAGTATTTCGGTTTTCTCTGTACCATTCCACCATGCCCTCCATACTCGTTCTTTCGTCCATGACCGACGCTATATAATCTTTGAAATTGACAACTTCATTTTATAACACACGCAGTTTTAAATAAATTTCCACACTGCCAGGTTTTGTGTTAAAATATATTCGTATTTGCCTTCGATATGTTTTTGTCTCTACGCAAAATGCCAAGGATAATGTCCGCAGCAACGCAGGGTGCTGTTTAATTTTCTCTAGTTTTATTCTCTGAACTTTATAGTTAATGTACCTCAATATAAATACCAACACAGTTTGCCCACTGTCTATGTAATTCTCGACGTATCGACCCAGTGGTTTGGAAATGTCATGTTAAGACAATCTCGCTCGATATTTGCAAAATGGGAGTGGGCGCCATTTTGTTAACAATCGTGGACTGCTGTAAACCGTTCTGCTCCAAGAACTTGCTCTAGAATCTCCAAGTACATTAAACCAAATAGATGGAGGCTTTATGGCGATTCGGTATAAAGCAGAATTATGTTGAAGTGAGCCGTCATTAATTTTCTAAGGAGCACAACTAAATACAGGATCGCTGTCGTGACAATAAACGTGACGCCTTAAAACGTAGAACTAATCCAGCAGTTTAAACATGGCACACGGTTGCTAGGCGACCCTGCGTTTGGAGCAACAGCGCTCTGGAGTGCAAAGCTGGCATTTATTTTAAAATTCACATCGCACTAAACCGTTTAAATCCTCTGTCATTAAGGAAATACATGTAGTTTTGTCTTGAAAGATCTCATGGTACGTGTTAAGACAACGTAAGTGTCTGTTAAATAAGTATCTAATGATGGTAATAATAATAATAATAAGCATGAATGGAAGACAACAGTTGGAAGAGGTGCTTAGGGTGGATGATGATATTAAAATGGATTATAAACCACTATGGTCGGAGAGTGTGTGTTGAGTTAATTTCATTCAAAATGCTGTAAGCTTTAACACTTTGAAAATTGGGAAAAGTGAAAGTATGTGGCGTAAAGTATGCGTATTGCGTAGTGCTTTGTAATTTTTGTCCCCTTCGCTGTAGTCGTTAAAGTTGAACTCGAAAACCGAAAAGTCCCTCTATCTTTGAAGTGCGGTTGGTGATACGAATTTTAAACGCAAAAAATATTTGTCCATCGGAAATTTGCAGGTAGATTCTTGAAGTGTATGGTGAATGTACAATGAAGGATGGGAATGTGAGGAAATGGTGTCGGTTGTTCAAAGAAGGCAAGAAGATGCGCGACCGCACTCCGCCGCCCGTACACGGGCATTACGCGAACAGTTGTAGCTAATTTTCTAGCATCCTCCACACAGTCGTGACCTTGCATCAAGTGATTATCACTTGTTTCTCCACCTCAAGAAACGTTCGGCCGGTCAGAGTCTGAGGAGTGACCAAGAGACCAAAGACGTTGTGCAGGACCGGCTGAAAAGCTTGGCGGCGACGCACAAAAGCTGGTTCCGCTGTATGGCAAGTGCCTTAATATACATGGCGACTATGTAGAGAGGTAGTTTAATGTAGATACCAACATCTTGCAATAAAGATATTTTTAAAAAAGCTTTTAAACAATTCCTACACGCAGCCATTTCTTACTCTCTGGACGAGCTATGTACCTTTCTACCCAGTACTCCCCGGTTTCCGAAAGAGCATAACTTTATGGAAGGTTCCCAGACTTCGCCCATTAGTCCTTCTGGTAAGTGCTGCTTTTAGCTGAAGATGGGTATGGAACATTGGTGGAATGATGCTGACAAGAGAAAAGCAAAGTACTTAGTCAGAAACCTGTCCCACTGCCATTTTGTCCATCACAAATCTCACATGGACTGACCTGGGATCGAACCTGAGCTTCCGCGGTAAGACGCTTGCAAATAACAGCCTGAGGCATTGAGGACCGAATGTAACCTGAATTATAAATAAATATTCAGTTCGTACCTCGCAGTAAACACGCTCCATCTCCAAATCACAAATTAAAATTTTCCAAGGTTTACATATACTTAGCAGCCACACGACGAAAATAATGGATGCTAACATTCAACAATTAAACCAACAAATGCACTTTATTCCTTAGGTATAATCGTTAACCCTACACATGTTTCGGCTGCAACAGAGCCATCATCAGCGGTTCAAGGTCACGTTCACTTTAACATTCACTGTTCCATTTGCTATCACCACTTATACACCACAATGTATGTCAAGCTGCTGTTAACAGTTGATAACACTCACTGTTACCGTAGCTGGTGTGGCTGTCACTGACTGTACTGCACTAGTACAGTCAGTGACAGCCACACCACAAGACACTGATGTACCTAACACAACTACAACAGTACAGTCAGTGACAGCCACACCACAAGACACTGATGTACCTAACACAACTACAACAGTACAGTCAGTGACAGCCACACCACAAGACACTGATGTACCTAACACAACTACAACAGTACAGTCAGTGACAGCCACACCAACAAGACACTGATGTACCTAACACAACTACAACAGTACAGTCAGTGACAGCCACACCAACAAGACACTGATGTACCTAACACAACTACAACAGTACAGTCAGTGACAGCCACACCAACAAGACACTGATGTACCTAACACAACTACAACAGTACAGTCAGTGACAGCCACACCAACAAGACACTGATGTACCTAACACAACTACAACAGTACAGTCAGTGACAGCCACACCAACAAGACACTGATGTACCTAACACAACTACAACAGTACAGTCAGTGACAGCCACACCAACAAGACACTGATGTACCTAACACAACTAAAACAGTACAGTCAGTGACAGCCACACCAACAAGACACTGATGTACCTAACACAACTACAACAGTACAGTCAGTGACAGCCACACCAACAAGACACTGATGTACCTAACACAACTAAACAGTACAGTCAGTGACAGCCACACCAACAAGACACTGATGTACCTAACACAACTACAACAGTACAGTCAGTGACAGCCACACCAACAAGACACTGATGTACCTAACACAGCTACAACAGTACAGTCAGTGACAGCCACACCAACAACACACCAATAACAAAAACACGGCACGGACAACAATATTTGTATACAAACCAATTACCAGCAATTTTTAATAATTTTTAACAACTTTTAACGACACTGTATTATCAACTTTTACTTTTTTAACCCAAGACGAAACCAACCTACGCCAGACATTTAAAAGTTAAGGTTGTATAAACGGAAACAGTGAGTGTTATCAACTGTTAACAGAAAATTGACATACATTGTGGTGATACCAAATGGAACAGTGAATGTTAAAGTGAACGTGACCTTGAACCCCTGATGATGGCTCTGTTGGAGCCGAAACATGTGTAGGGTTAATGGACATACCTAACAAGTAAATTGCATTTGTTGGTTTAATTGTTGAATGTTATCAAAATGCACGGTGAACACAACGTAAAGTTTAAAAATGGATGCTAAGTGTATGTAAACCTTGGACCCCCTGATGATGGCTTGGTAAAGCTGAAACATATGTAGGGGCATTAGACTATACATGTGGAAATACAGTGCGTTTGTTGGTTTTTAATTTGTGATTTGTTATCAGAATGCACGGAGAATATAACGTGAAACACTCCATCTCCATTTAAAAAAATCGATCAATTCTGTGCAGGCAGATAATCTCACTTTGTTGTGGGAATCATGCGGATCACTCGAAATACATTCTGTGGGCGGAATTAGGGTTTCTGAACGTTAAACGTGGTGGTACATATAGTAACCACCGGGCTTTAAAGGTTAATTACATTCTGGTCTCGACTGCTGCTGGCTTCGGTCTGTAAAGTCGGTTGTAAACAAGCAGTGCTGCGCTCTCTGATTGCGTTACGAAATTACAGACCTCTTTCTCTTATCGAGTTACATCGGTTTCTTCACAAACGTCGGATCGTTAGCTGCTTTATTAAAACAAGTATCAGACGTCGGTTTGTCCCCAGGTTACTGATAGCTATTTCAGGGGCCCCAACGTTTACCAACATTTCCTAATAAGACAGGGTTGTACAAATGGCGTCTGTGGCAGTGATTTATTTTGGGTTTCCAAGCGCCGAATTCGGGTTTCAATCCTTGTGGGATTTATGGTTAAAATATTACCATATTCTTGGTTTTACTCCACAAGAAGGAGGGTGTTTATTACTGTAAAACGAACTGCAATGTTACGGCCTTTGACCTAAATTTTGGAAAATTTTAGGTGGGAAGCTTGAGGCTGATATTGGATGATGCGTTGCAAAACGGCAAAATGTGACTTCCAGTAAATTACGTCGCCTTCTTTGGAGTTTAAGGGCAATGTTAGGAATGAGAGTAAACACTTAATTGTTAGTACCGTAGAATCTATTTGTTCTTGATTAAGTGGGGCAGGTATATAACCATGACGAACACTGAAGTGCAATGGGCAGGCAATGTACGTATAATGTAACATTGAAGCGCGTTCGCGTAACCATTGTTGCCATGGAAAAGCAATAAGTATTACATATTTTGAATGTATGTCTGTAGCCTTAGTTATCCAGCATGCAAAGCGCATGCGCCGTGTTATAATGTCATCTGTGGCCTGTCTGGCTGTACCATATTTTTCCACATTATCTCATAAACGGCACGATTTTTGGGAAAAAGTTTTTGAACATAAAATGTGTGTTTTGATTTTATGTACAACTTTTGTTTGAAACATTTCTGATTATAAGAAGAACTGAGCGATATATTATCATAAATGTACATAGGTCTTCATGTAAATACCCGTTATTCTTGTCAGATTTAAAAGAATGTTGAATTCTGTCGATAGATTTTCGAAAGAAAAAGGAAGTATGAAATTTCATGAAAATCCGTCCAGTGGGAGCCGAGTTGTTACATGCAGACGGACAGACAGACAGACATGACGAAGGAAATAGTCGTTTTTCGCAATTTTGCGAACGCACCTAAAAAATCAAGAAGCGTAAAAGGCATTGAAATTTATTTTAATAAAACACAAAAATTTTTTGGAATCATGAAATACTTAAAATGGTTTAAGGAGAGTCCCATTCCACAAGGCACCTCACGCCTTGACCTGGCGGAGGGTGGTTTATGTAGTAACAGAAGAGTGGGGAATTCGACTCGCGAGCCACGTGGTCTCATTCCGAATCGTCGGAGCGTGTCACGAAATGTCGAGACAGTGTTATTAAAATAGGTTATGATGAAAGAATGTTTTTGGCCCGGAAGGTTCGTGTTATTTATGCTAGTTCATTCGGTGTATGCACTGGGTAGTTCTAGGGCCGCTTGCCTTTTTTCACGTTTATAGCGTCGTTAAGTGGCGTTATAAGTAAAGCACAATGTGACGGCAGTGTGACGTCACTTTACAAGGCGCTTTGCCCGTTGTTAGTTATGTCTCAGTCATTGCACGATAAACCGTATGAAGCCTGAAAGCAATGCAACATTACACAAATTACATTGCAACATTACACAAATTACACACCAACAAAATGCACTATATTTTCACTTTATATACTTTATTCTTCAGCCCCTACACATGTTTCGGCCTTTACAAGGCCATCATCAGGGGACTCGTAAACTACATTCACTTCACATCCAATATTTTTGTCTGCTATCACATTTAGTCCAGTTTCAGTGTCATATATATTTTAGCTATTTACAATGTCTGTATTTAAAATATGTAAAGACACAATATAAAACCCTTAAAAAGTTCGTCAATTTTCGTAGTAAAATGTTAAAATGAAACAATATGGTTTTTATGTAATGTCTTCCACCATTGGCTAGTTTTTCAGTTTTGGCTTTGGTTTTGTATATACTCGTATATGGATGGTCAGTTAAGTAAATATATCCTGTTTATGTTGTGTGTCCTGTGTTGCGGTGAAAATATTGCATTTCGTTGGTGTATAATTTGTGAACTGTAAAAATGCACTTTGAAAATAATATATGTAAAAAATGCAACTTTGCTTTTCTATCAAGTGCTGTCCAATACCGAAAGAGCATTGCTGCTTGAAGGTTCCCAGGCTTCGCCCGCTTGTCCTTTTGGTGAGACGTCTTATTTAAAATGAAGATGAATGTGGAGCGTTGGTGAAAATATACGGAGAGGAGAAAACAGAAGTACTTGGAGAAAAACTTGTCACAGTGCCACTCTGTACTCCACAAATCTCACAGGGACTGACCGTAGATGGAACCCGGTGAGAAGCCGGCGACTAACCGCCTGAGCGTTGGCACTGCCTCTGAAGCTTGAAATTAATTTATTTATATAATTTTTGTCAAGACCTTACAGATCACACGCTCCATTTCCATTAAAAGATCAAGTAGTTAATGCCACGTGCGGATAAAAGACTTACTGGGCCCGGAGATGAGAATTGTTGGCTGAAATCATTCAGTACATTGTAGAGTTACGAATAGTAACAAATATTAAGAGCCGACTTGTAATTAGGAAATAATTTGACAGTGTCGGCGTCATGTGTCAGTTAGGTAAAGCAATCCCATACAGGCCTTGGCAGGCCCTTAGGGCTCCAGGAGGTCGAGGCTCCCAGGTTTTTAGACAGTCGACACATGAAGGTGGTAAGGTTGTCAGCCCTACGCACCGGCCGCCTTTACCCCCAGGAAAGATTCCTGGTACTCATTTCTGCTAGAGGCTGAGTCGACCCCAGGGCCATAGTGCGGCCGAAAGGATTATGTCAATGAAAAATTCCAATGACACCATCGGGAATCGAACCCGCGACGTTCCGGCGCCCCCATGTGTCAGTTAGCCAGGACAATTTGATTGTCAACGTCAGTGTGTCAATTCAAAAGCACAATTTGACAGTATAATATCACAGTGTCAGTTAACTAGCACAGTTTATATTTAAAGTCCGACACATGTACAATACAAACACATTAATTGTGCACTTTCACCGTCCTACATGTTTCGAACCACTAACCTGAGTTCATCTTCAGGGACACATTATCTAATATCGCACACTAGTCACACCAACTGGCACAATTATTTACATGAGTTCTTTACAATTGTTCAGATACACTGTTTAAAACAAATAAAAGTTAAAAAGTTAAAAATTGTGGTTGTCGGTTGTTAAACATTGTATAAAAGTTGAACAATCTATGCTGTTTTGATATCCTGAAACATACAATATCTGTTTATCGCACACTAGTTCTCACTGTTCTCACCACCCAACAGGCAACTTACTCCGATAAACAGATATTGTATGTTTCAGGATATCAAAACAGCATAGATTGTTCAACTTTTATACAATTTTTAACAACCGACAACCACAATGTTTAACTTTTGAACTTTTATTAGTTTTAAACAGTGTATCTGAACAATTGTAAAGAACTCATGTAAATAATTGTGCCAGTTGGTGTGACTAGTGTGCGATATTAGATAATGTGTCCCTGAAGATGAACTCAGATTAGGGGTTCGAAACATGTAGGATGGTGAAATTACACAATTAATGTGATTAAATTGTACATGTGTCGGACTTTAAATATAGAGGTAAAATATACGGAATGAATAATTAAGTTTACCACAGTTTATTTGAGCATTACCTTTTTGTTATACTTCGAGATAGACCTACTTGTAGTGATGTCTCAAATAAATTTTATGTGTTTTATATGTCTATTCAGCGTATTAGTTCCCCGCCGCAATAGGGTCGTGCTGAGTGCTGTGTACGGAAATTGTCGCTGTTTGTTGTGAGAGTTATATGAAACAGAAATAGACGTTACTGGACAGAGTGCGGAGTTTTAATGCAGAAGTGGGAGGTGTGTGTAGTTAGCACTGTGTTTTAAAGGTTTAATATATAAGAAAGGAAGCTTTGTATTCCTTTGAATAGGGAAACCTTTTTCAGATCCCCCCCCCCCCCCCAATTCGAAACGAATCGCGAATGTGAGCACAAAATGCAGACAGCTTAACTGGACACAAATAGTCCTAATGCCAGCGTCATCGCATAAGAATTCTGCTGCCTGCTGCTAAAAATGAACCGTGTTTTGAGAAAACTAACAAGCGGGCCGCCATGTTGGTTCCTGAATGAAGGCAGTATCAGTTAACGTGATGTGAAACACATCTTATGGGTGTTTGAAAACAATATACTTAATAGAATATGTGAACCTGAGAGAAGGTGACAACGGTACTGAGAAAATTACATGTAGAGGAGCTTCATAATTTGTTCACTTCATCAAGTATTATTTGTGTAATTAAATAATGGAGGACGAGAGGCGCAGGGCATCTAGAATGTATGGAAGAGATGTGTAATTGGTGCGTAAGTTTAATCGGAAGCCCTGAGTAGAAGTGACCGCTTGGCGAAGATGATGAGGTGACAGTAAAATGGGTCTTAAAGAGACAGAGCGTGAAGGTGTGGGCTGGATTTATTTAGTTCAGAACAGGATCTAGTTCTGGGCTTTTGTGAGCACTGTAGTAAACTGTCGGGTTACATGAAATTCGGAGAAATTCTGAATTGTCAGCTTCGCAAGTACTCTGTTGAATTATTTGATAGGCAACGGCCAGATTTGCCCGAATTCATGATTAATAATGATTATACGCTTCAGTACTTGTTTATAGTTGATTGAACGGTGTTACATAACCTAAAAATGTACCACTGAATCTGAGTTCAGCAACAGATACGAGGTTCAATTGTTTTATGGTGTGCAGCTAGACATTTCTCTGATGTTCTGCTGTTATTCCTTCCCGCTGCTAAAGACTAAACAAAGCGTTGAATTCCGAGATATTATTAGCTCCGTGTAATTCATATTGCGACCGGCAGATGTCTTTTGAAAGATGAAGCCAGCATGTGTTTTCATTTATTCCGTCTATCTCAGATTTAATTTGTTTTGTCTGGTGTAAGACACTAATTAATGAACAGTGAGGAAGTGGCATTCATGGACGAGTTGCGTAATTAACAAGAAGTTCTGGGAAGGCTGTGTTGTGGATGTGTGAGGGATTTAAAATTAATTAGCCTGTCGTTTTCTGTGTTGATTAGGTACATTTGTCGGATTTAATACCAGAGTTTCACACCATCGCCATGTCTGTAATGTTTAATATATTAAAAATATTTCACGCAGAACTCGTAGGTCTCTTTAGGTCAACTTTCGTATAAAACAGACACCAAATACCCGTTCTTCGCCCTGTATATGTTTGCTGTCTTTGTAAAGGTAAAGCAACCCCATTACAGGCCTAGACAGGCCCTGAGGGGTCCAGGAGGTTGAGGCTCCCAGATTTGTAGACAATCGGCACATGAAGGTGGTAAGGTTGTCAGCCCTACGCACCGGCCGCCTTTACCCCCCAGGAAATATTCCTGGTACTTATGTTAGAGGCTGAGTCGACCCCAGGGCCATAGTGCGACCGAAACGATTATGTCAAGGAATTAATTCCAATGACACCATCGGGAATCGAACCCGCGACGTTCCGGTTTGTAGCGTAGTGCCTCAACCAACTACGCCACCGCGCGCCCCTGCTGTCTTTGTCAGTATCACAACATGTAGTGTATAAAATGTTGAAATCAGGAATAACATTCAAGCCTTTAAAATTCACTCATTTAATCAAAAGGTTTAAATGAGGAGTCTTCCTAGCACGTTCATTATTCAGATGGTTCTTCCTTCGAATCTCTGACGTATTACCAGATTGCACCTGACCTTTTCCTCAAGTCGATGTGCCCTGGAAGGCCAGGACTGCTTATCTGTTGTGCTCCAATGTGTTCCCCGTGTGAACAGAGTGCCTTGTGATCCAGGACAATTGTATTAAACTCAGTGTCTTTTGTTGGGCAGGGATCTTTGGATACGGCGAGACAGACTGCTGTATGAGTACTTTGAAGGCAGTAACTAACACATTTGGTACCGGAGAGACTGATTTATTAAGTATAAGGAAGGAGGCATACAAGGGGTTCCTGCTAAAGCAGGTTATGATAACACTGATAATTGATGGTCTTTGAGTCTGGCGTTTCACTATACGATCACTGATCACGTGAACAACTGGATTTTTACTAACTAGCCAAAAGCCAAGAGAAACTAACCGCAGTACGCAGCACTGAAACGCAGCGGCAAAGAACCCGAAGAGAACTCATGGCAAAACACCCCTCACGTAGGCGTCCAAAATCTTATAAAAACTCTGGCATCACCCTCGTAAGATTCTACAAAGTTCCATGTTCTCCTTGCTCTCTCATTTGTTGCTTTTCACGTCTGACATCACGCCATAAGGATAATTATTGAAATTTAAACAGAGTCAATGCTTTAAATTTGCTGAAGTAGTGGTACGATTCCACTGTTACCCTGGGGGAACTAAAGCTGTAGGATCTATGTGACGTCACAGAAACACTTAGCAGCGAACGTGACTTTACATTTGTGCTGAAGTTTAAAACACAAAGGGCGGGAAATTGTATTCAGTGGACGGCCTGACAAATACCAACTGGAGGAACACCTGTGCCATTCGGTTGCTCCCACCTGGCGGTACTTATAACTGAATATTAGGATTGAACACAGGAAAATCTGTTATAAGGTGTTCTGATTATTTGTACTGTTTTTTTCAAACTTCCTAAAGTTTCATAATTCGTAATTGTAATCCTACCTCATAAGACATGTATAATCTCAGTAAAAGTTACAGTTGAATCGGCGTTCTTTAAGTAGTTAAGAATCAGTCATGATTTCCTTTTGGTTTATCGGTGACGTTCAGATTTTAATAACTGTTTTAATTCAGCTGTCTGTTCATGGTTAACTGTCCTATCTTCTGTGTGTGTGTGTTTCTTTTTCACACATCGGAGTTACAAGTTTGGTGCAATGCTGCCATCTGGAGTGACCGATGAAAACCCTCGGAACGGATATCCGGCTGATGAATTCGATCCAGACACGATTTCGATAGCGGGTTGTAACATCTCAGTTGTGTTATTGCCCGCCAGAATGCAGCACACGTAGTCTCTACACGGGAGTGTAATTTAAGTCATCGTTCCTGCGCTCGGAGCAATAAGGGCGCATCAGCTTACAGCGGAGGAATCAGTCCACCTTGTCTCGTACATATGTAAGTTATTCAGAAATGCTTTCCAAACTACTGAGGTTTTGTGTTTGGACTTTTGAAGAGGATTGTATACAAGTCCTGAGTTTGAACCCTAGGATCGGTTTCGGTGGTTTGTCATTCCCTCCAAAGAAGTGCCAGGATAGGGCCGGAAATTAGGATAGGACCGATTCCTTCCTTGTCCTCTCCAATTCAGTACCTACTGAACGGGTCTGAACTGCTAACAACGTCCTTAAATAAGTAAGTAGGCTATATATGTGTGTATGTGTATATACATACGTACATACAGTCGAACCCGGTTATAATGACGTTGGTTTATGTGACACCTCGTCTATAGCGTTAGATATTCTGTGGTAAAAATTAATTTCTCACAGTGAACCATAATATTCTACTCCTCGATTCTAACAACACTCGTTTATAACTAACTAACTAACTAACTCCATGGAGCACAGTCCTTCTTGAGAAGTTAACAGGTCGTCAGCTAGTCAAGAAATTCACCGCATTTTATGGAACCCGAAGGTTCATTACCGCACTCACAAGAGCCAGCCACATGTCCCTATCCTGAACCATATCAATCCAGTCCATGCCTCCGCATCCTATTTCTTAAGGATCCATTTTAATATTATCCTCCCATTACACTTAGGTATTCCAAGTGAACAACGCTCGTTTGTAACGACACAAAATATTTAGTCCCTTCCATGATGTTATAACCGAGTTCGACTGTATGTATATGTATATATATATATATTGTGTGTGTGTGTATATAATACCAGTTTATAGAATATTTGGTTTCTTCATTTACGTTACCTGAGACAGGAGACCCTTCTTTGGTGTTTCTCAGAATTGGTGATTCACAACTCGTGGTCAGCACACCAGTGTCTGTCGATAAATTTAAATTATAAATATATTACTTCATTAGAAGAAATTGACAACTAGAAATTTTTAATTTTTGCTATTTGTTGTTATTAGGCTTTCTTTACAAAGTAAAAGAAAACGGCGTCTTATGTGCAGTTCACGTCCGGCCGTCTGTCTGCCTGTGACCTATTATCAGCGTCTAAACCATTTGTTGGGTTTTTGTAACATTCTGTATAAAAATAATTTTAAAAATTTGTCGAGCAGGTTTGAGTTCTATGAAAAGCTGTTCAGTGATAGTCACGCTTTACTTCATGGTTCTCAGGCCCGTAGCCCGGGGGGGGGGGGGGGAGTGCAATTGTGTGCACTGTACCCACTACGAGTCTGGATTGACCCACTAGGAATATGCAAAATGTCAAAACAAACATGCTGATGGATCCGCTAAAAAATGTGCGACACCTTACCGCATCCACGTGTTGCCTTTGTTGAGCCGCCGTGGTTGGAAACTCATTGTCAAAAATGTATGTATAAGTTTTGAAATGTGGTGCTGGAGAAGAATGGAGAAGATCAGTTGGACCGATCGTGTGAGAAATGAAGAAGTATTACACAGAGTCAAGGAGGAGAGGAATATCTACATACAATAAAAAGAAGAAAGGCTAACTGGATTGGTCACATCTTGCGTAGAAACTGCTTTCTGAAACATGTGATTGAATGAAAGTTAGAGGGAAGTATAGAAGTGACGGGAAGACGAGGGAGAAGGCGTAAGCAGCTACTGGATGACCTTAAGGAAAAGAGAAGATACTGGAAATTGAAACAGGAATCACTGGATCGCACCTTGTGGAGAACTCGCTTTGGAAGAGGCTACGGACTTGTCGTAAGACAGACTGCAGAATGAATGAATGAATGAATGCAAGATGTTTTGTGCAATGTTACAGAGCGCATTATGTAATTAAAGTGTTGATTTTGTGGTCATGACAAAGGCGCTTTTTACGCCGATACACAAATAATATACGTATACACAATATATTAGTAATATAGCATTATATACGTATATAAACGTATACAGTGGTGCCTCGCAATTCAACACTAATCCGTCGCCGAAGTAATGTCGAAATGCGAAACTGTCGAATTGCGGGACAATATTTCCCATATAAGGCTATTGAAAATAGATTAATTCGTTGTCACTGGCAGCTTGTATTTAATGATTTTTTTCCCAAAGCACCGAGGATTTTCTGAGTGATAGATCAGAAGTGGCTTTAGTTTAAAGTGTCCGCTTGCATTTGCCGCCAATAACAAGGTAAGCCTATCTTTCATAGGCTTATGTCCTGGGAGTTTCATTTCTTCTTGCGTGATGTAACTTCGATTTGGCAAGCGCTTCCAAAATAACCCAGTTTCATCCCCGTTAAAAATTTGCTGTGGCAGGCAGCCTTCCTTCCTGATTAAATCTTCGAATTTTCTCACAAACTTTTCTGCAGCATCTTTATCTGCACTAAGAGCCTCCCCATGTCTGAGAACACTATGAATGCATGTTCTACCTTTGAATCTATGAAACCATCCTCGGCTTGCTTTGAATTCCTCAGTTTTATTTGAGGTAGATCCTGGAGTTTTCTTCTGCAATTCTTCAAAAATTAACCTAGCCTTCTCACAGATCATTGCTTGAGTTACTGGATCTCCCTTCATCTGTCTTTCTTTAATCCAGGTAATAAGCAGCTTTTCCATCTCTTCATTGATCGAAGATCTATTCTTGTCAGAAATCTTCATTGCTCCAACAGACACCCTAGCACTCATAATCTTCTCTCTCTGTTGCCAAAAAGTTGCCACAGTTGACCTAGGAACGCCATACTCTTGAGCTACACTTGTAATTGTGCTACCTTTTTTGCACTTTATCTACAATTTCTTTCTTCTTCTCTATGCTCAACCAAGTGTGTATTTTCTGTTCACTTCTGTTTTTACTCATTCTTAATGGTGTAGGGTATGAAAAATGCAGAATTGAAAATTAGCACAAACAACACGAGCAAACACCAACGCACTTCAATAAGAACTAACAAATAACAAATGACAACGCACAATTCTATGCACGCGCATGCGCCGGCTGGCGCAACTCAACTGTCGAATTGCGAAACTGTCGAATTGCGAGACGTCGAATTGCGAAGCACCACTGTATATATATATATATATATATATATATTATATATGCACCCACTGTGTTCATGGTCTGGCTACGGGCCTGCCCGAAATTTTCCTATTCTTTCACCTATTTCGGTGAAATCCAGCATAGGTATTACCTGAGTTTCGTGAAAATGGGTACAGTGAGAGTCATATATATCGCCAACTTGGATCCAGTTCGGTAGAAGACGTGTACATGAAATTATATTAAGTGATTCCGAGTATCGTAGAGGCTAAGGTCCAACAAGTACTGCTAAGGTCCAACAAGTACTGCTAAGGCCCAACAAGGACTGCTAAGGTTCAACAAAGACTGTTAGGGTCCAACAAGGACTGCTAAGGTTCAGCAAGGACTGCTAGGGTCCAACAAGGACTACTAAGGTTCAACAAGGACTGCTAGGGTCCAATAAGGACTGCTAAGGTTCAACAAGGACTGCTAGGATCCAACAAGGACTGCTAAGGGCCAACAAGAACTGTAATGCCAGAAGAAGAAAAAGAAGAATAAGAAAAAGGTTCCGAGTTTCGTGAAAATCGACACAGTAACAGCCATACTTTCCTTAAGGGCGTAAATGCATTTCTTTCCATACTTTCCACATTATTGTCCGATTTCAGTGAAATTCGTTGTAAGTGAAATGCAGAAAATGCTGTCAAGCTTGAGTTTTGTGAGTATCCGCGTAGGAATGGCTGTACTTTTCTAATGGGTGTAAACACGTGATTGAAGGAAAGTTAGAAGGAAGGATAGAAATTATGGGAAGACGAGGAAGAAGGCATTTTGGAGACAAGGTAAATGGTTGGGCAATCAATGACATGAATTTATGGGCAGTAGTATAAGAGAAAAATGACACTGCGATTTGCACACAAAAATGTTGGGAGTTGGGTGTGAGTAGGCGGTTGTTAGTTGGGTGTCAGTAGGCGGTTGTTGCTCTGAATTACAGACTTGATCTCTGTGACAGTGGTGATTCCACTTAAACACGTATTAATCACGTAATTAGTGCCAGGATACAACAGGGTGTTTTGAGTAAATTTCGTATCGACCTCATCACGCATGTGACACTCATCTCACCGAAAGTTTTGAAACTGACACGTGTATTTGTTGACATAGCTACCTTTTAGCTTACTGATTTATTTATTTCGCCAATCTGTGCCAATATTTGTTATTCTTCTGATCAAGTTTGTTTGAAACTGACACATGTATTTGTTGACATAGCTACCTTTTAGCTTACTGATTTATTTATTTGGCCAATCTGTGCCACTATTCGTTATTCTTCTGATCAAGTTTGTATGAAAATGACACATGTATTTGTTGACATAGCTACCTTTTAGCTTACTGATTTATTTATTTGGCCAATATGTGCCAATATTTGTTATTCTTCTGATCAAGTTTGTTTTAAAATGACACATGTATTTGTTGACATAGCTACCTTTTAGCTTACTGGTTTATTTATTTGGCCAATCTGTGCCAATATTTGTTATTCTTCTGATCAAGTTTGTTTGAAAATGACACATGTATTTGTTGACATAGCTACCTTTTTGCTTACTTTATTTATTTGGCCAGTCTGTACCAATATTTGTTATCCTTCTGATCAAGTTTGTTTGAAAATGACACATGTATTTGTTGACATATCTACCTTTTTTGCTTACTGATTTATTTATTTGGCCAATCTGTGCCAATATTTGTTATTCTTCTGATCAAGTTTATGTATATTTTAATCTATGATCTTCTCCATCCCTTCCGCCCATTGTCCTATACAGAATAACAACACCTGCAGACCCTCACATTGTGGAAAGAAAATCCTATACATAACTCAAGAATTGGCTCACACCTCAGTCCACATTGACGCAAGTGTCGACGCTGTGACATTCTCCAGCTTCAATACTTACGCCATCGTGAATTGATTACGTGTTAAAGGATGTAACCGCGTGAATATGATACGAAATTAGAGGTCAGAGTGATACAGCATTTGATCCAACAAACTGCACGTTTAGTAATAAATAATCATTTGTTACATATGTTCCTGCTACATGTTTGGACATCTACAAGGTCATTATTACAGAGGCATATACAAAGGCATAAAATCACAGGAAATTCTGTTAAAGATGTGCGTATGTAGTGACATTCCACATTGTCAATTAAAATTCCTAAAAAATGTGTAAAATATAGATAAGTTAATAAATATTTGTTTACAATTCTAAACAATATTTTATCTTCCGTTGCCGAAAAAAAAACCTATGTCAGTTTTTTCATATTCTTGCAAAGGGCATATCCCTGCGTTATCTTTTAACCTTTATTCTGTTTGCATTAAGGTGACGACGAAGTTGACATAGGCATTTGTCAACAGTGGAAGGTGAAATATAAAATTTAGAGTTGTAAAATGTTGCTTAACTGATCTATATTTTAAACACTTGTAGCAATTTTAATTGACAATATGGTGTGTCACTGCACACGCACATATTTTATAGAATTTACTGTATCTGTATGCCTTTTTATATGCGTCCCTGATGATGACCTTGTAGAGATCGAAACATGTAGGAGAAACATAAGTGAGAGATGACTATCTATTACTGAACATTCAGTTTGTTGGATTCAGTACTGTACAATCTATATTTTGCAAGGTATGTGGATTACATTTAATTAGAATTTATAATTTGTATAAATAATCTCTCTTGCTGCTGAGTACACTAATTCGTTTCGACACCAAATTTCTCATTTCTTTGTCGTATATACCATGGTCCGTATTCGAAACTCAGCCCATAAACGTCCATAATCGCATTTTTCTTCAGTCACTATAGGGAAAGTATATAACAGAACGTAGAATAAGCCACGGCCGCTTCCTCCCGTGGCACTGCATATCTTGTCACATTTACAATCGACAAAGCGTCGTTCAGTTATCCAAATGTTGATATTTTTAACAACCACTGTACTTACACTCGTTTCAGTTGCGATAATTTGTGTTTAAGGCCCAGTTTAGAAAACATCTCTTCGCTCGCTATCGGTGGACATGTGCCACTGTTACCCGCAGTACTTGCGAGCGCTGTTCGTTACGCCTGATTGAGGTTATGTCCGACATCTTGTCCCTGTCCGTGTAATCATCCTGGCGCCATATCCCACAAACTCAGCATACACGTTGTATGGTAATGTAATTATTTGGTCGTAATTATTGCTTGGGAAATCCGAAAATGCAGGCTTAGAACCTTACACATTAACAGGCTGGGAGAAGGTACCTATTCGTTAATAGTTGCTCACATAGTTAAAAGATGGCAGTAATTATCTAAATACATCGCTGGCGTACCATATATCCGCGTCTGCTAACAACACAGGCTAGCATATAAATATACTGCGGTGCCTGAAAATCATTAGGGCTTCAATGCCTGATTTTCTGACGCTAAGGAACGGAAACCGTGAACAGCTGAAGGTTGTTTAGCTGGCCAAGAAATTCCTCACATTTTATAGAAACATGAATATTGGTATACTGTTCATAAGAGTCTGTCATCGCTAAATAAACTCAGGCCATACGGACTCAACATGTGCCCTTAAACTCACTCTTAATTTTGTATTACTGTCTACTTCTACGTATGTTTCGTACAAGCAGTTAGGACAAGAAAATGGATGCATTTCTCATCTCTCCCCGCCCAAATCATCTTTATTGATTCAATGGCCGAAAAATATTTAAAGAAAAGTAGATGTAGCCGAACATTTGGTTCACATTCCAGGCAGGCCACACCCCCCCCCCCCCTAGTGTGTGACAAAACTGAAATATTTTGAAAATTAAAATTTGACAAAATTGCAAAACCACGTGTTCACCAGTACAGCTATAAAACCACGTGTTCACCAGTACAGCTATAAAACCACGTGTTCACCAGTACAGCTATAAAACCACGTGTTCACCAGTACAGCTATAAAAGCTATATTTTCTCTGGCAACGCCATGAAGGCGTATAGGGGGACAAGAGCTATAGCTCCACTCGTTTCCACCTCAGCAATAGATGGAGATGAATGGTTAACTTCGAATCTGTCGCTTTGTTTCCGGGAAAGTAACACGGTACCCATTAAATAGGAACCTGCGTGGGATCCAGAGTCGGTGTGGACGTTTTGGAAAAGAGAAAAATTTCTTTCTTCTACCGGGATTTGAACCCCAAACCGTCCATCTATGTTCACTCTAATTGGAAGGCCACGTGTTGACCAGTAGAGCTGTGTTCAGTCTTACTGGAAATAACGACTGTAAGTCTTAAGTTTCACCAAGCCTTTTGTTACAATTGTGAGTTGTGTTATTTACGTAACCTAACCATGTCATTTGGACTTTATATTTTTGACGAAGCTAAAATTCGCTTTTCAAAAATTTACAGCCCCCCCCCCCCCCAAATTTAGAGTAGTTTTGGCTGGCACCGTTTGATCTGAAGCCGTACTGGACGTTTGCAGCGTCTGTCGCCGATGGCGTTTTGTTTGCTGTAGAAGAATTTTAGTTAATGTTCATCAATGAGAATTATGGACAGTCCTCTAAGGAAAATTGGTCGACCAAAGACAGAAGTCTAATCTGTAAGAAAAGTCGAAGACACGCTTGTCAGAAATGTCACTTCTGGAACAAGAAATACTGATGTGATTGGAGACGCCATTCTCCCAGTTCCAGTCATTCAGTCACTGCACTTTAAGTGCTGAGGGGATTGCCTTTTTTTTATTGCCGAGGGGAGACACAAACACTACGCAACTCATCGCTGCCTGAAATGAGAAAGCGAACTCTTGTACACTGTCGTAAAGAATTATTTGGTACTCCAAGGACTTCGGGGTACGCGGTGACGCAGTTGCTTCAGGCACTGCGCAAAAAGCCGGAAGGTCAAAGTTTCAATTCCCGATGGGGTCATAGGGATTTTTCATTGACTTAATCCTTCTGGCCACACTATGGCCCTGGGGTCGACTTAGCCTCTAACAGAAATGAGTACCAGGAATATCTCCTGGGGGGGGGGGGGGGTAAAGGCGGCCGGTGCGTAGGACTGACAACCTTGCCACCTTCATATGCCGATTGCTTCGAAATTCTGGGAGCCTCAGCCTCCTGGAATTCTAAGGGCCTGTTCAGGCCTGTAATGGGATAGCTTTACTCCAAGGGCTTTAATGATTAATTTATTGTTGATATTTTGTCATTCTTTTTACAACTCCTGCTTCCCTTTTCGCAGGAACGCATATTTGTTAAGACTCTGAAGACGGAATCTCTGCATTACTGTGCTAAGCAGTGCACATTGACCTCTCATCCACTGCATGTGTAATAATTAGCCAACTTGGCGGCCATCGCTGTGCTATGAAGTGTCATGTGACGACGAGTAGAACGTTGTCTTGGTCTTATTGCGGACGACAGCATAGCATTGCTTCATCCAGCTCTTTGAAGCTTCATGTTCATTGCAGTATTGTTTAAAATTCAGTTCCCTCCTCAAAGAAAACTGCTTTTCCATTCTTGTGAGAATTATACAAACCACTTAAATGGTTTTCCCCTGTCAATTTCATTCCACTGGTGCTCCATTAATTGTAAAACTTGGTAAAAAAACTGCTCATCTTCATCACAGGGGTTGCACAAGAAGCATTAAGGCTGCGGTGCGTCCGTAGCATCTGCTGCGGGGGCCCATCACCACGCAAAAAAAACCACTTAAATACACTGTGTCGACAAAAAGCATGGCTTTTTAATATTAAATCAAGTGGTACGTATAGTTACCACTGTTTTATGAGTATAAGCATTCTGCAAGAAATTTCACTGTGATTTAGACCTGAGTGATTATAAATAAAGCAGAGGGCCACGCTATTACAAAGGTCATGCTTCATCACAGACAGGGTCTGCTGTCACAAACAGGGACATTCTGTTACAAATAAGGTCATACTATCTCCAACAGGGCAATCCTATCACAAGCAGGACCATGCTATCACAAATGGGTGATTCTGTCATAAACAGGACTGTGCTGTCACAAAGAGGATGTCCTGTCACAAAGAGGGCCATAATAATACAAAAAGCGTCATTCTGCCACAAATAGTATCGTGCTATCACAAAGTTATGCTATCCAAACAGGGCAATACTATCACAAGCAGGGTTATGCCATCATAAACGGGGTGATTCTGTCACAAACAGGACTGTGCTGTCACAAAGAGGGCCATAATAATACAAAAAGGGTCATTCTGTCACAAATAAGGTCATGCTATCTCAGATAGGGCCATGGCATCACAAATATGACCCTACAGTCACAAATAGTGTCATGCTGTGACGAAAAAGGTTATTCTGTCCCAAACAGGGCAATACTACAACAAGCAGGGCCATGCCATCACAAACAGGGTGATTCTGTCACAAACAGGACAGTGCTGTCACAAGAAAGAGCCATGCTGTCACAAATAAGGTCATGCTATCACAAATCAGACCATACTGTCACATTCTCAGTGTCCGTTGGAGTCATTCTTGGATAGTTAATGACGCTCTTGACAGCTGCACAGAGCTAGATGCGATTGTTAAAATATACGAAGCCAATTTGATTGAAGTTTCTTGTAGAGACTAGAGGAAACCGGACTTTAATATATTTTAACGTGCACACAAATTACAAGAACCGGTAAGTGCTGCAGTATGCGCCCTGGAGGTCTGCGCGGGCCGAAATTTTAGAATTTTACCCGACTCGGCCCGGTCTGGTTACAGCATAATTTAGCCGGCCCCCCGGCTGATCTTCATATGTGTTATGGTGCCCCACACCGAAGAGAATGCAACTGACTCGCACAGCGTGAGTGGTGGGGTTATTGGTCACAAACAAGGCAAGGTCGGCTTTCCCCAGTACAAACCACAGCCAAGGTCAACTGCAAACTGCACAGTCAGTAACAGTACATGTTTATTTAAAGCATAAATGTCAGTAATCTTTCAGTGAATTATTAAACGTCATCCCAATAACATCTGGTATTACTTTGACATATGACGATAGGTACGAAAATACCGGACGCCAGTTGTGTAACGTGTTATTTGAAAGCATTTCTCCCCGATCAGATCATGTCCAGGTTTTTTTCTGAGTCCAACCGAACTCAATTTCCCAATCCCATTCTTTAAACAGATTTTCATCTCGCCACTATATGCACGTTCAGCCCCATTGTAACTCGCTGGTCAATTCAAGACAACACAATATCCCATCAGAGCTCTCTAGGCTATTCCTTAAGGTTATGACCTTCTTTCGAGCATAAGACGAAGGAGAGTACATATATAGTCAAACTCGGTTATAACGTCATGAAAGGGACTGAATATTTTGTGTCGTTATAAACGAGTGTTGTTATAACCGAGGAGTATAATGTAGTGGTTAACAGTGAGGAATTAATTTGTACCACAGAATATCTGACGCTATAGACGAGGTATCGCATTAACCTGATGTCGTTATAACCGGGTTCGACTCTAATTCTTTCTTTGTGAAAGAAGAATACCATGAGAAAGTCCGGCATTTTTTATACAACGTTTGATTTGTGTCATTTTTTCCTGCGGCCAGAAGCCAAACATCTGTGCTGACATGCCCCCGTCCATACGGACCTGTAATAAGCCGTTCGCGTGACATCAGCAGCTGCAGTGTTTAGTAACCTTCAGTCAGCCTGACTCTCCCTGATCTGCAACCCTGTAATGCATCACGTATCTGCGGCGACTTGGTTAAAAAAAAAACGCACATGAGTCTGAAAAATTGGACTGGAACTGCGCGACAGTAGTTGATATGCCTGCCCCCTAGCGGGCGCGAGATGAAAGGTCTGTTGGGGTCATGTCGATAAGAAGTTCGCCCTGTAATGTGATTGACTGCATTCAGAAGCTGAGGTCCGAGAAATGCCCTGATAGCTTGGGTCCAGAGATATGATTCGTAGGGGTTACAGGCACTTTGTAAGTTTATCGAAGGCCGAGGAAAAATTTTTATTCCTTACTGGCTGTAAGAAAAGTTCACTTTTTTAGCTACAGCACTCACTCTTCTCTGTCTACAGATTTCTAATTACTGTTCTTTACGGAAAATAACATGATAGATGCTCAACCCCGACCTCGTTTAGGACAGCATAATGTAGTGTCATTTTCACAATTTCTCGGCTTAACTGAATAAAGTTTTTGTGGGTTTTCTGAGTCCCTAAACTACAACAGAGACAGTACCTCCAGTTAGGTCACAGTTGCCAAATTGCACATATTTATAGTTCCCCAGTCACGCACTGTCCCACCACTGGGCGCGCTGTAAGCTGCGCTGCTAGCGACGCCCTAAAGCGACATGTAAATAAAGCAAACAAGACAGGTAACGTACGTATAACGTAACACTGAAGCGCGTTCGCGTAACCATTGTTTCCCTGGAAAAGCAATAAGTATTACATATTCTGAGTGTGTGTCTGTAGCCTTAATTATCCAGCATGCATAGCGCATGCGCCATATTATATTATCATCTGTGGCCTGTCCGGCTTTCTCAGATTTTTCACGTTATTTCATAAACGGCACGATTTTCGGGAAAATGTGGTTGAACATAAAATGTGTGTTTTGATTTTCTCTACAACTTTTGTCTGAAACATTTCTCATTCTAAGAGAATTAAGCGAGATATTATCATAACTGTACTTAGTTCTTCGTGTAAAGTACCGTTATTCGTGTCAGATTTTAATAAAAGTTGGATTTTCTCAACAGATTTTCGAACAGTTCTCAAGTGTCAAAGTTCATGAAAATCCGTCAGGTGTGAGCCGAGTTGTTCCTTGCGGACAGACGGACGTACGGATAGACCTGACGAAGCGAATATTCGCTTTTCGCAGTTTTGCGAAGGCGCCTAAAAATGAACGTATGAGTGAATATTCAGAGCGCAGTTTGGACACCCACATTGAGGACCCAAGATTGTAGTTTTGAGTGCATTCCAGGTAGCAGCTGCGACTTCTGACGATGGCTGTAGTGTTTGTCGGATCGGCCAGCACCAGTCGCCAAGTGAAGCCACTATACACGTCACAGGGATCGGCTAGAAGCGATCTGAGTGACGTAATGGTGACCGCCAGGATACACCGGTCAGAATGTCAACCACAGACACGGACGTGTGTACACTTACAGTTCTGTTCGTTTTACGACTGACAATAGCTTTCTTTCTTACTCGGACTCTTGACCCGTGAGGATGGGACCGATACGTTGTCCCGAAACGTCGGTAAACAATTACCACACGACGCCGTGTAATAACCCAGAAGGCCACATATTTCATCAACATCGCGGCGGAAGCCTGAAATCAAGGACAATATCTCAGTCCACACTGTCGAAACGTAGAATGATTACCCAGCTGCCAAGGATTTGGAAGGAATCAGTTTCCTAACCGATGTACTCTACCGGCCTTTCTCTGGAGGACCTGAGTAAAACCTTACGGTCGGTGACCGGGAGGAGGTTGTAAGAGGTTACCTCCAGTATACAGATACCGCAACACCAGCCTGCTTGGTGCGCATGTGCTGTGTCAGTGAACACTACAAGAACACGTATAGCAAGATTTATTCCACAAAGTTTCCAGCTTCAGGCGCATGTAACGTTAGCGAGCCTAGGCTGATGTCAGAAGTCGGGAGAGTGCGCGAAGTCGTGTGCGCGTAGATCAGTGTGTTTCTGCAGTCAGAGCGGTGGAGGTGCCAGTATTGGTCTGCTTACGTAGTAGCTGCAATCACGTGACTGAGGTAGGAGGGCCGTAAGGTTTGTGAGACTCGCGCTGAAGATTTTCATGCAAAATGATGGGTACTTTGTGGATGTAATCTTGCTACACACTGCATACATTATATTGACAGTATTGCATCATTTTAACACTTCAGTGACTCGTGGGGTTAAATTCCAGCTACTGACCAGAAATGGGGGGTTTTTAATTTGCTGTAGCCTCAAATGCATTTAAAACCGTACACTGCACCTAGGCCGACATTGAAGAGTTAAGTTATTGGACGACACAGCCTGCGCACAGCTGGGTACCAGCGACTTCAGGGTCTAATTGGCCATTGCGCGAAGCTTGTCCTCCTCGCCCCCTATGTTTCTTTATGGCATGGTGCCTAGGCGCAGGGTAACTTTGCTTCTGTTTTGAAACAAATTAGTTACATTCTTCAAGTAGCCGTCAGTTAACAAACAGTCAACAATATTTGCTTCTGCTTGACGAGCAAACTGAAGTCTCATCACTATATGTGGGGGGGGGGGGGGTGTTTCTTTTATGACACCTGACTTAATTATTTGTTCGAATGGTGTTCCCATTTGGGATCTTTACACCGTGTAATGAAGGTTTGTCCCGACGTTTCGGATATGTCCACTTGAACCACACTCAGTCACGCTGAAGATGGAGGCAGTACGATCCTCCGAAACGACAAAACACACCCTTACCACGCGGCGTAAAAGCTAAAAAATGTCATTATTTGTAGAATAACTGTCATGAAAATGTGAAAACTTGTATAGATATCGTTTGTTTTTCAGTACTCCGCATTTGTAAAATTAGTGTACACATGGCCACTAATTTATTATTTATTGTATTCCCAGAGTTTCTTTCGGAGAAATGATACTTAATTCTAATTTATGAAGAAAATAAATTTACTTTAAAGTGAAAAGGGTAAAGGTAAAGTTGTTTCTTTCCACGCCATGAAGGCATGTATGGGGAGTAGAGGTTCAGCTCCACTTATTCTTAACCTCGGCACTAATTGGCGGTGAATAGTTTACATCAGGCCCCAGCCGCTTTACCTTGTCAAGGAATCCTATTACCCATTGAATAGGCTAAGGGGACCCCAGAGCCTCCAGGCTCTGTAGAAGAGAAATATTTCATGCCATTCCCGGGACTCGAACCCCGGATTTTTTAGCCCGCAGTTAGTCGCTATACTGACCCAGGTATACCGGCTCCAGTTTACCGGAGAGTGCGTCGTAAGATTCAAATTGAATGTCGAGTCTGCTTTCATGAACTTTCACGTAATCGCACGCCGAATGAATCACATTCACTCTCACAGACACTTAAATCACGCTCTCACACACTGTCAGTTACACCAAAATACTCTGTTTCTCTCTCTCTCACTCACACAACACGCACATATTCACTCCTTCTTTTCACTTTGCAAATGCCCGTTTGTACAATATAACACCCCTTTTCACATCTTTGCTTTAATTAAAATTGCTGCAGTATTTCAATGGAGTGTAACTGCGCTCTTTTGTGCCGCCCTTCGTATGATAATTCCGAAATGGCAGGAGGTGGGTCTTGGCTTTCAGATTTAGCACAGTACGATATTATATCTGTAAATTACCCACCGGCCCTGACACTGAATTATTGCATTCTGAATTGTGGGACAGAAGAACTTCTACAGTTTCTACTCCGCATTTCCATTTCAACAACAACAACAACAACGACGACGACGACAACAACATTGTTACACTGTAGCCTTAACTACACCGCAAACAGTTTTCATACTAGTTCTTTGTACTTTAACATAATAACACTGTAACACTGCAGTCCGTACCGCACTGTACACAATTTGTACCTTAACATAATAACACTGTAACACTGCAGTCCGTACCGCACTGTACACAGTTTGTACCTTAACATAATAACACTGTAACACTGCAGTCCGTACCGCACTGTACACAGTTTGTACCTTAACATAATAACACTAACACTGCAGTCCGTACCGCACTGTACACAGTTTGTACCTTAACTAATAACACTGTAACACTGCATCTCGTACCGCACTGTACACAGTTTGTACCTTAACATAATAACACTGTAACACTGCAGTCCGTACCGCACTGTACACAGTTTGTACTTACTAATAACACTGTAACACTGCAGTCCGTACCGCACCGTACACAGTTTGTATCTTAACTAATAACACTGTAACTTAACTGCAGTCCGTAACCGCACTGTTACACATTGTACTTAACATAATAGACTGTAACATGCAGTCCGTACCGCACTGTACACCAGTTTGTATCTTACATATTAACACTGTAACACTGAAGTCCGACCAGCACTGTACACAGTTGACCATTAACATAATACACTAGTAACACTGCATCCTACCGCACTGTACACAGTTTCTACCTTAACATATTAACACTGTAACACTGCAGTCCTACGCACTGTACACATTTGTATCCTTAACATAATAACACACACTGCTTGTCCGTACCGCACTGTACACAGTTGTACTTAACTATAACCACTGTAACACGCAGTCCGTACCGCACTGTACACAGTTTACCTTAACATCAATCCATAACACTGTAACACTGCGTCCGTCGCACTGTACCATTTGTACCTTAACATATAACACTGTAACCGCAGTCCGTACGCACCGTACACAGATTGTACCTTAACATAATAACACTGTAACACTGACAGTCCGTACCGCACTGTACACAGTTTGTACCTTAACTAATTACACTGTAACACTGCAATCCTACCGCACTTTACACAGTTTGTACCTTAACATAATAACCACTGTAACACTGCAGTCCGTACCGCACTGTACCCAGTTTATACCTTAA
The DNA here is from genome assembly GCA_021186555.1 of Reticulitermes speratus. Classification (NCBI taxonomy): domain Eukaryota; kingdom Metazoa; phylum Arthropoda; class Insecta; order Blattodea; family Rhinotermitidae; genus Reticulitermes; species Reticulitermes speratus. The sequence goes on along the minus strand of JAJKFL010000013.1, from coordinate 31,296,867 downwards.
CATAATAACATTGTAACTTAACGTCCATACCGCCTGTACACAGTTTGTACTCCTTAACATAATAACACTGTAACACTGCAGTCCTACCGCACTGTACACAGTTTGTACCTTAACATAATACACTGTACGTACACAGTTTGTACTTACATATAACACTAACACTCAGTCCGTACCGCCTGTACACATTTGTACCTTACATAATAACACTGTACACTGCAGTCTACGCACTGTACACAGTTTGTACCTTAACATAACACTAACACTGCAGTCGTACCGCCTGTACACGTTTGTACTTAATAATAACCTAACTCAGTCGTACGCATTACAGTTTGTACTTACTATAACACTGAACCTGCATCGTACGCACTGTACACAGTTTGTCTTACTAATACCTAAACTCAGTCCGTACCGCACTGTACACAATTGTACTAACTAACACTGTACACCGTGTACCGCCGTACACATTGTACCTTAACATAATAACACTGTAAACTGCGTCCGTACCGCACTGTACACGTTTGTACCTTAACATATAACTGTACACTCATCCTACGCACTACGTTGACCAATAATACACTGTAACTGCAGTCCGTACCGCACTGTACCAGTTTTACTTAACATAATAACATGTAACCTCGTCCTACCCACTGTACACAGTTTGTACCTTAACATAATACACTGTAACCTGCATCCGTACGCACTGTACACGTTTGTACCTTAACATAAACACTAACACTGCAGTCCGTCCGCACGTACACGTTGTACCTACTAATACACGTACACTGCATCCTACCGCACTTACACAGTTTGTACTTAACATATACACTGTAACACTGCAGTCCGTACCGCACTGTACCAGTTTCTCATAATACTGTAACTCGTCATACCACTACACAGTTGTACTTACTATAACATGTACTGCAGTCCTACGCACTGTACACGTTTGTCTTACTAATACACTGTACATGGTCCGTACGTGTACACGTTGTACCTTAACATTACACTAACATGCGTCCGTACCGCACTGTACCAGTTTGTACTTACATATAAACTGTACACTGCAGTCGTACCGCTGTACACAGTTTGTACCTTACATAATAACACTGTAACACTGCAGTCCTACGCACTGTACACGTTTGTACCTTAACATAATACACTGTACACTGCAGTCCGTCCGACGTACACGTTTGACTTAACTAATAACACTACTGCAGTCTACGCATGTACACAGTTTGTACCTTAATAATAACACGTACACTGCAGTCCGTCCGCACTGTACACGTTTGTACTTACATAATAACACTGTAACACGATCGTCCGATGTACACGTTGTCTAATATAACCGACACTGCGTCTACCAGTAACGTTTGTACTTAACATAATAACACTGTAACACTGCAGTCCGTACCGCACTGTACACAGTTTGTACCTTAAATAATAACACTAACACTGCGTCCGTACCGCATGTACCAGTTGTACCTTAACATATAACACTGTAACACTGCAGTCCGTACGCACTGTACACAGTTTGTACTTAACTATAACTGTAACACTATCCGTCGACGAACGTTGTACCTTAATAAGTACCGCGCTTAGCACGTACCGATTTATTCAAATAACACTTCATAGTCCGTGCATGTACGTGTGTCTTACATATTACACTGTAAATAATCCAACCGATTTAATTTGTCCTCATGTCATGTAACACGCGCGTCGCCTGTCGCAGTTATAAACTATAACTTGTATTACAGACACTGTTCATTGTCTTCATATAACACGTAAACTCGCCTTACGCACTGTAAAGTACTTAACATAAAAACTGTAACACTGCAGTCCGTACCGCACTGTACACAGTTTGTACCTTAACATAATAACACTAACACTGCAGTCCGTACCGCACTGTACACAGTTTGTACCTTAACATAATAACACTGGTAACACTGCAGTCCGTACCGCACTGTACACAGTTTGTACCTTAACATAATAACACTGTAACACTGCAGTCCGTACCGCACTGTACACAGTTTGTACCTTAACATAATAACACTGTAACACTGCAGTCCGTACCGCACCGTACACAGTTTGTATCTTAACATAATAACACTGTAACACTGCAGTCCGTACCGCACTGTACACAGTTTGTACCTTAACATAATAACACTGTAACACTGCAGTCCGTACCGCACTGTACACAGTTTGTATCTTAACATAATAACACTGTAACACTGCAGTCCGTACCGCACTGTACACAGTTTGTACCTTAACATAATAACACTGTAACACTGCAGTCCTTACCGCACTGTACACAGTTTGTACCTTAACATAATAACACTGTAACACTGCAGTCCGTACCGCACTGTACACAGTTTGTACCTTAACATAATAACACTAACACTGCAGTCCGTACCGCACTGTACACAGTTTGTACCTTAACATAATAACACTGTAACACTGCAGTCCGTACCGCACTGTACACAGTTTGTACCTTAACATAATAACACTGTAACACTGCAGTCCGTACCGCACTGTACACAGTTTGTACCTTAACATAATAACACTGTAACACTGCAGTCCGTACCGCACCGTACACAGTTTGTATCTTAACATAATAACACTGTAACACTGCAGTCCGTACCGCACTGTACACAGTTTGTACCTTAACATAATAACACTGTAACACTGCAGTCCGTACCGCACTGTACACAGTTTGTATCTTAACATAATAACACTGTAACACTGCAGTCCGTACCGCACTGTACACAGTTTGTACCTTAACTTGATAATGCTGTAACACATAAATACACTGTGTGGGCGGAACGTAAAATTTCTGATTGTTAAACCTTGTGGAATATAAGTATCCGCTGGGCTTTAAGCATTATGGCGTGTAAATTTCCTCGAATATTAGTTCTCAAACTAATGCCATCCTTCTGAATATACGTTTCGGTGTTGGTCTTCTTTATGTGTGGATCTGTGGTAGCTTGGGGCGACTCAGTGCAGTGTTATTGACAAACAGTTTGTCGGGATAAAATAATGGTCAGACTCTCGGAAATTGTTTTTAATTTTGTTGACACGCAGGTGGTCATGAATGAGTACACCGCCTGACCGCTTGGCTGCGCTGCCGTCGCAGTTCAGCATAAGAACCTCATAAGCTGTGTATTACAGACACTGTTCATTTATGCGTCCTTTCATAGTTTAAGAAGCAACCAGTAAATACTTCTGCGCCATAAAGTACGCCACTGTAGAAGCTACATCAGATAAGGAAGCGAGACATGAAAAAAGAAAGTGGCGCCTGTTACGTTTTGGGCTTACGTATATAACACCGATATTCTGGTAGGGGCTTACGTTTCTGAGGAACATACCGCTGTGCCCGCCAGGAAAGAGCCCCGGTACCTGTTGGGTAGGAGGCTGAGTGGGTCACAGAGCCGGTCTGGACGTTTAAGTCAAGTAAAGTATTTCCCTGCCGGTAACGGTCCAACCTGCAGCATAGTCACTATATAGACTGAGCTACCCGGCTTCCGTTTTCTTAGACTAGCTTGCCTAATCGACCGTGATGCTGTCTCTCTATCACATATATGCACGCCCACACACTTCAATCGACTGTGATGCTGTCTCTCTATCACATATATACGCACATCCCACCACATGCAGCCACACTTCAATCGACCGTGATGCTGTCTCTCTATCACATATATGCACGCCCACACACTTCAATCGACCGTGATGCTGTCTCTCTATCACATATATACGACACATTCAATCGACCGTGATGCTGTCTCTCTATCACATATATACACGCCCACACACTTCAATCGACCGTGATGCTGTCTCTCTATGACATATATGCACGCCCAACACTTCAATCGACCGTGATGCTGTCTCTCTTACATATATGCACGCCCACACACTTCAATCGACCGTGATGCTGTCTCTCTATACATATATCACGCCCACACTTCAATCGACCGTGATGCTGTCTCTCTGTCACATATATGCACGCCCACACACTTCATCGACCCGTTGTGATGCTGTCTGTCTATCACATATGCACGCCCACACACTTCAATCGACCGTGATGCTGTCTCTCTATCACGTATATACACGCCCACACACTTCAATCGACGTGATGCTGTCTCTCTATCACATATATGCACGCCCACACACTTCAATCGACCGTGATGCTGTCTCTCTATCACATATATCACACGCCCCCCACACTTCAATCGACCGTGATGCTGTCTCTCTATCACATATATGCACGCCCACACACTTCAATCGACCGTGATGCTGTCTCTCTATCACATATATACACGCCCACACTCTTCAATCGACCGTGATGCTGTCTCTCTATCACATATATGCACGCCCACACACTTCAATCGACCGTGATGCTGTCTTATCACATATATACACGCCCACACACTTCAATCGACCGTGATGCTGTCTCTCTATCACACATATACACGCCCACACACTTCAATCGACCGTGATGCTGTCTCTCTATCACATATATACACGCCCACACACTTCAATCGACCGTGATGCTGTCTCTCTATCACATATATACAACGCTCCCTAACTCCCCACACTTCAATCGACCGTGATGCTGTCTCTCTGTCACATATATACACGCCCACACACTTCAATCGACCGTGATGCTGTCTCTCTATCACATATATACACGCCCACACACTTCAATCCCACCCTCTTTCATTATGGCAGATATTTCCCATACTGGTTCATGGAACAACGTATTTAACCGTACTTACTAAAAACAAAAACAGATTTATTCTCCATGAACTCGATAAGTCTAGTAAGCTCTGTCCAGGCTCTTGGATAACACGCATGCACGAAATGGACGTACCAGGTCGTCGGCCTGCAGAATCGGCTTTGTGCCCCGCCATTACAGGCCCTATTTAAACCGTTTCTACCACTCTTATGTTTCAGTGCGGCTCAGGTATTCATTACCAAACGCTTGCTTTTAACATTTAGAGTGTCTCTGAAAACGTTTTCCCTAATTTAAAACAAAATCTGACACCACACACACACACACACACGCACACACACACACACACACGCTGCTCGTAAAAATCGGACATATTTAAACAACAAAAAAATCGCCGTACTCATCAATCACTTGTTTACTCTGGCAGACACAGCACGAAGACTAAAGAAGATAGAATGATGCGACTGGTGTCAGGTGACTCACGAAGGTCACCACTAGGATGCATCACTTGCCGGACATTGCTGCGCGTTCGCGTTGGTGCGCTGTTTTAAAAGTTCGGGAATTTTCTGGACAGCCTTCGTACTCAGGCCTCAGAAAGAACACCCACGGGTGGAGCCCTCCACGCCTCCCTCGAGCTGTTATAGTTCTCCCTGTGTTTCTGTCCAGTGTAAGAGTTCTCTTAACACGAAACTTGGTGGTGTTGACCGTAGGATAACCTTCCCTAGCGACAGCTCTTTAAGCTCGTTGTTGGTCATTGTGACTGAAGGTAAATAAACATACAGTGACACTGGAACGCCTCATGAAGCCTGTATCCGCACCGAGATGCGAACCCGGGCCCTCCCGCTGTGTTGCAGTAGTTTCTTCGTCTGTCATCGTATCCCCAGGGTTTCGCTTTAGGCACGTTTAGGAAGGGATATAATGGCACAATATTGATGAATTAACTCCATGGAGGGATCGAGCTTTTAGGAAACTGACAGTATGTTACCTGGTTAACAATTACCCCATTTTATGGGGCAGGCAGGTTCATTTCTGTCGTCACAAAATCTCGCAGTTGAGTTGTATTGCGAGCCTGTTCAATTCAATCCATATCATTACACTGTACTTGTCTTAAATTTATATAAATGTCATCCTCCCATCTGTGTTTATGTCTCCCAAGTAGTCTCCTTCCTTCAGGTTATGCGACAAAAGTTTTGGACGCATTTTTCGGTGTTTAAAATACACAAATGCGTGTTTAATGTTTTATAAATGTAGAAATGTACCATTGCTACGGCCTGGACGGTCCGGTGATCGAATCCGGTTTGGGGGCGAAATTTTCCGCACCTGCCCATCCCGACCTTGGGGCCCACTCAGCCTCCTGTACAATGGGTACCGAATCTCTTTCCCGGAGGTAAAGCGGCCGGGGCTTGATGTTAACCACCCCCATCTAGCGCCGAGGTTAAAGAAAGAGTAGAGCTATGCCTCTTTCTATGCCTTCATGGCTTTTAATAGGTTGAAATTTACCTTTAGGTGATAAATGTAGCATGACTTTTAGAATTGAAATTCAGGTTGAATAACGACACGTTGCGGTTGGCAACACTGCTTGGAGCGCGTGGTTTTTCCTGATGTGGTGTTTCTGCGGGCGATTGGCAGCAGTGCGATCTGCCACGTGGAGCGACGTTGTTGTGGAAACAGTTTTTGCTGGACGGCCCCTAGATGACCAAAACTTTGCCTCTTGGGGGTGTGGGTAACAAAGCCAAGCGTATGCAAAACATTGCAGAGTTTTTAATTAAATTAACTGCCGTAACAATTGTCGGTATGTTTGTTGCTTCATTTAATTACAGTAATATAGAATATTGCAGAGTTTTCTTTGGATTCACATTAGACAGTGGTTACTTTAAACGCCAACATATTTTATCCATCTCTTATCGTTAGCCCGCCAAGCCCGAGTATTCTCTTTGCCCAAGGCACTTCCTGGCAGACACAAATTACATCCATTTTGAGGGTATTAAGTGTAGGCGCCAGACCGATCCACGTGTCTCGAGGCATGTAATAAGGAAATGACACTGATGAAAGTTCTAGAACCTGTGTAAGTCTTACCCGATTAGAGTTTATCACCGGGGTATGTCTGAAGATCCCGGCATCCTGGTATGTGACACTGTCGTTATTTGAGAGGTTTCAGAACTTTCGGAGGAGCCTAGTGCCTTCGTCTGTAAGTATAAGCAGTCCAAGGTGAAGTAGACTTCTTGGACTGCGTAACCTTTGAAGATGAACGCAGTACGTTTTTCCGAAACGTCGGGGAACACTCACCCAATGACACGGCGTCATATTCCAGAAGGTCTGAATTCTATGTAAGCCTTGCTACGGTCATATATTTCTTCAAGGACGCACCCAAATGTGGGCGGGGGGGGGGGCTGCCGGGCTGCAGCCCCCCCCCCTTCCCAAACTCTCCAAAACCGAAATTTAAAAACCACAGATTTTGTAGACACGCTGATGTGAAGTGTGTTACGTGATTTACCCTTCAGCCGAAATTAGTCACTGAAATCTGCTGATGACCAGTGCATTAGAATCTTGAAAATAAATTTAAAAATAAAAAAGAATAAGATTTGACACTGTGATCGAGTGATGGAACATGCAGCTATATTTATGTGTATATAAATGCAGTTGAAAAGAGTGTCATGTTTCAGTTGTACTTACGACATGATTCTTATAACAAATTTTAAAATCAAAGATAAATTATGTATAGTCTCAGGGTCAGCCCCCCCCCCCCCCCCCCCCAGTGAAAAATTCTGGGTGCGCACCTCTGTTGAATTTATTGGAATATAAAGGGTCGCTTTGCATTTGATACGGTAAACCTTAGTTTCTTGTTTACTTCATGGCGTGCCGTTGCCATGGTGACGAGAACTGTGTCAAGCACCTGACGCACCGTGACAAAGTAAAAAAAAAGCAAAGAAGAAAACATGGAGCGAGAAAGACAAGACGGAAGAGGCGAAACGCAACACAGACGAACAAATGAGTCACTGGCGAAGAAACAAAAGTGAAATTCTTTCAGAAGACCGAGTGAAACACAAGCAAAGAAGCAGGTGGAACATGACAAAAAGAAATAGATGGAATGTGATAAAAGAATGATTGAACGGCACCAGAAAACACGAAGGAAGCAGAACAGTGGAGTACTGCGAAAGACAGAGTGGGGAGTGTAACAGGCGGACATTTCAACACACAAAATGAATGATTATGGATAGTCTGAAACTGACAGGTGGCTGCAGGTAAACGACGTTGACACGACGATAGCTGATTTATAGGCCCTGAACCCTGGAACGTCCGATAGCGGGCTGTAGTAACGGGCCTGATTTTTTATTTGATCCCTTTATGGTTTCAGCCACGATAAGTCTGTCCCTGTCACCAAGATAAGTCGGTCCCTGTCACCACAGCACGGCGCGTCCTCAGGTTGCGGATGGAGGAACGGCCTCCGGATATGGAGGGTAGCTGCGAATACATTGAATAAGCAGTCGCGGACAGCCGACAAGGGGTGGTCCTCCAGCTTGGGGATTGGGCGAGGTGCTAACAACACCTCACCGTAAAAAATTACCATGTTACGAAAAATTTGACAAAGTCTCGGACCTGGACTGATTCTTTGGTACAATATGGCTCAGGATAGGGACAGGTGGCGGGCTGTTGTGAATGCGGTGATGAACCTTCGGGTTCCATAAAACGCGGGGAATTTCTTGACTAGCTGACGACCTGTAGCTTCTCAAGAAGGACTCTGCTCCATGGAGTTAGTGATATCACCAACGCAGCCTGCCGAAATGTGGAAGCATATAAACAAGTGGCCTGTTTACTGACAGCTGGTTTTAAAATTGGCACCACGTGCTCCCTGAAGATGGTGCATTAGCACCGAAACATGTCGGAGCGATATATGTAACATTGATATGTGAATAGCAGCGTGCATTTAGTTGGTTCAATAAATTGACTAAATGTAACTCTTCTTTGCACGCTGACAGTTGACCATCGCCTCAGATAAATGGCGTTTCCCCAACCAGTGACGCCTGCAGTTGGCAATGCTGCTCATCGCAGCCGCGCTAGATTTCGAAGGGAGGAGCGCCATTTGTTTATGTGTCAGAACTGGTTAATTAAATTCCATTCCGAAGGGTGTGATTTATATGGCTTATAAAACATAGGAATGCCAGGGAATTAAGGGATCTTACACGTGACAAAACGTACCTGCTAAGTGTAATGGGGTTTTCTAAAGCACTTGATAGTTGCTCAGCTGTTCAATAGACTGTCGGCATTTGTGTTCACGACAGCCCGCCATTTAACAGTTATCAGCCAGTTTAATCCAGTCGACACCCCGCTAGCTCCCTTTTAAGCCTAGACCATCGAAAGAATTTGCTTGGGATTTTCAAACAACTAAATATGCATAATCTCACGTCCAGCTTGCTACTTGACGCACCAATCTGATACTTATTGATTTAATGATAATACTAGTATTATTCTAAGGTCATGAATTTCGTCATGATGCCCCTGCCTGTTCTGTAACTAACTAACCAACTAACTGTGGAGTAGAATTAATCTTTACTAGCTAAGACTTTTTTAGCTAGTAAAGAAATTCCCCTCATCTTGTGGAACCAGAAGGCTCATTGCCATATCTCCAAGAGCTTGCCACTTGCCTCTATCCTGTGCCAGATCAATCCAGTCCACATCCTCCCTACCCATTTCTTTGAGATCATTTTATTATTGTCCTACCTATTGCTCCTAGGTCTTCCAAGTGGTCTCCTTCCCTCAGGTCTCCCCACCAAAATCCTGTATGCACCTCTCCCCTCACACATACATGCTACATACCCCGCCCACCCCATTCTTCTTGATTTGATCACCCGAATAATATTTGGTGATGAGTACAGATCATTAAGTTCCTCGTTATGTAGTCTTCTTCACTCCCCTGTTACCTCGTCCCTCTTAGACCCAAATATCCTCCTCAGCACCCTATTCTCGAACACCCTCAGCCTATGTTCCTCCCTCAATGTGATGAAGACCAAATTTCACACCCATACAAAGCAACAGGCAAACTTATAGTTCTGTATATTTGAATCGCTATATTTTTTTTTGTTTTTCATACCGTACGTACTTTGTTGTAAATTTACATTTTTTTTAATGTTTAAAGTGAGCCGTTCCAATTAGAATTTACCAGTTGTTTACACTCTGTAAGATAGTTTGCAATTTTATGACTATTAACTCGATATTTTGAATTATTTTAATCATTTTAAGGAAGGCAGACACACTAACTAGATTGGCTGTTGGCCTTGTTACTCCATTGTTCTGAATAACTTCCTCATGATGGCACCTCGGTGCCGAAACATGTAGACGTTTTATAATATAAGTTTTAAAACTTCCGCGTTTTGCCTGAGGATGGGGACGAAGCTAGTCCCCGAAACGTTGTATTCAAAAGAATTAACGCGGCTGTGCGCCCGAGAAAACTATATTGAGTTTTATAATAGCTTCTGGGTGTATTTTATTAAGGGCGTAAGTTGTTTGATATATTCCCTATATTTTTTGATATCAAACTGGGATACAAAAGATTCTGGACCCAATCTTAGCAAACATTCGCTGAGTTCAATCTGCTCTTAATTTCCTCATGAATGTAATATTAATTTATTGTTCCCAAATATGTAAACTCTTCTACCCTTTTAGGGGATTTATTACCTATTTTTATGTTGTGACTTGTCCTGCATTCTGTTCACAAGACATGAGCATAAACTTAGTTTAGGAGAGACAGAAAGAGTCTGCTATTCAGTTAAAAAAAATACACGTACTTTTGTGTTCCGAATTGAACCCCTAGTCAAAGCAGACAGACAGACTACAGCACTTAATGCGATCTTACTTTTTGGACAACTCTGTGTTCCACGGACTGTGAGATGCAGCGTCGTACACTTATCTCTTCAGCCTTTCAAGCTCAGTGTTTAATGTATGTACCACACGACTTTTTATTCCTACACTCTGCGTTTTGCCTTTATAAACCATGAGTTTCTTAATATTCTCACAATCAACGTCTGTTATTTCCCCTCTCACCGTCCGCACTCTGCACTTCATGCCACACGGATGGCCGCTGTCAGTTATTTATGGCAGGTGGAGTTGATATGTCAAAGTCCATAGCGTTGCTCATTAATGCTGGAGGCACGGATCATCACCATCCTCATCATCATCAAATAAGTCATTGCAATACGCAGTCGTGATAGGTTGTTACGACGTCCTTAAACGGAATGGAGGATACGCACTTTGGGTACCTAGATTGCTTAAGGTGACCAGCTGACTGACTGATTAAACCTTGAGAGAACTCATGCTTCTTGTCACATAAATATTTCCTGTTCCAGAAGTGACATTTCTGACAGATGTGTCTTCGACTTCCTTAATTGTTTATAATTAATTGAAATTTATCTAGGAACAAAACCCTACACGCAGAAAACCTGTAAAGGCAACTTCCCGCTCCGAATGCTATTCTAAATTTAGGGTCCGGTAGGCTTCTTTCACACGGGCGACTCAGTCGACGGCGATTTGTCGCCCAGAGACAGGCGACCGACGACTACGAGAAATATGTTGCTGTGACGTTAAACATAGTCTCCTTATAATCTCTGAAAATGAACGCTAGAACCGGATGAGATTATCGCTGTGTGTGCCCTAAGAGAACTGAAAAAGAAAAAGGGGAAGAAGAAGAAAAATATGGGTGCATCCTATAATATGTGATGGGCGAAACAACGGGTTATTTTGGACTATTTTTGAAGATGTGAGGAGAGACGAAGCGAAGTTTTTAAAATTATCTTAGAATGTCTGCGAACTGTTAACGAACTGTATGACACAACTGAGTATTGTCTACAGAAAGAAAATACTCGAATATGAGGAAATCTATACTACCCAGAGACAGATCAACAGCAACACTCACGTAATCACAGTATTTTAATTAACCACTTTTATTGATCATTAAGATTACATTTGAGGCTAAATACCACTCAATTTACAAATTATTTGTGACAATTCACATGTATACGCTTCGATTCGCCACGGAGATGTCGCCCGTCTGAGAGCTCTCATACAATTGCGTGGTTCTGCTGTCTGCCGTCAGTCTCGCTGTCTTCGAGCGACAAGAGAGGAAAGGCGACAGTAATTGTGTCGACCGTGTGATAGCCCTCATTACTTGCCATATATTCTCTGTCGCTGGCAGACAAGTCGCAGGCGATTCTGTCGCCCGTATGAAAGGGGCCTTTAAAGTTTTCAGAAGTGAATATTGGTTTCCATTCGTCTAAACGTAATTTCCAAATGGCCTTATATTAGTGAAAGACATAACTGTCACCGATGGACAGAAGTAAACGAAGCTGCAGCGTTGTGGGGATTGTTTCGAATTAGGGTACAAGTACAGCTGCACCGACGAACACCTGCTCTTCCAGTTTCGTCAGATTACAGTTTCTAGAACGTTTCCTTGTTCACGTGCTGTAAGGGCTTGCTCGGCTAGTGTCTGAATATGGTTAGTCTTTGTTGTAGAGACGCAGGTGTTTACTGCGAGTAAGAAGCTGAGGTTCTTCATATTATCTAGTTGGCATTCAGGCTTCAAAGGGTTACAGCATCTGCTGCCGCTTCTTTGTGTTCTGTTCCCAACAGCAGTTAGAATAAGACGACCCCTGGGCCGTGCCATGGCTCAGGCGGTTAGTCGTCGGCTTCCCACCTCGGAGGCCCGGGTTCGTCCATGTGGGGTTTGTGGTGGAAAAAGTGGCACTGGGACAGGTTTTTTCCCTGAGTACTTTGGTTTTCCCCTGTCAATTACATTCCAACGGTGCTCTATTACTTGGAAAAATGAAAAAAGCTGATCATTTTTCTCTTCATCTTCATCACAGGGTTGCAGAAGAAGCCTTGAGGCTGCGGTGCGTCCGTAGCTTCTGCAGCGGGGCCCTTAACAAAACTAACGTCTTATGCAGCCCGCTGTAACTGCAGGCACTTGTCTTATACCAGCCCTTTATAGCCTTTGTGAACCTGCAAGATTCACACAATCCATTGGCTTTAATATCTCGAGAAGAGATTGTTTCGGTAAGAAATTGCTATGAGCTTTCATTCTACAGGAGAACTTTTGTAGTCAGTATCATTCCACCAATGCTCCATACTCATCTTCATCTATATATTGCTCTTACGAGATGGACAAACGGGCGAAGACTGGGAACCTTCCAAAAAACAAGCCTCTTTCGGTAATCGGGGAGCACTGGACAGAAAAGTACTTTCGCTGTATTAGACTTTAAAGTGTTGATCAGTGGGATGACAGTTCGATACGGGAACTTGCACATCAGATGGCCACACAGGCCTCGGATTCTCTTCTTTCAAGGTATGACATCATTGAAGTCACCGATTTTATGGGACCAACAGGTTCTTTGCCGTGTTTACAACAGCCCGCCACTAGATAGCTCTGACTCAGGTGAATCCAGTGCTCACCGTGGCGTTCCATTTCTTTAATTAAGACGTAATTAAGACGTATGATAATATTAGCCGCCCATGTGCGCCCAGATGTCCCAAGTGGTCGTGTCAGGGTAACACTGTCGCGAATGTTTGTACACAAATTGCATTGGTATTCATAAGCAGTGGTTTACTCGTCCAGAAAAAAAGTTACAGAGTCGCCATCTTGTAAATAAATGTAGTCTCTGACGGCCCAGTTTACGGTTATTATGTAAGACCGTAAGTGGAGTAATTCGTGATGCAGGGAGTCGGTATTTACTGCGCGTGCACCGATGTGCCACGGAACAGCTCAGATTGTAGTTTTACGCTTGTTCGAAGGCGACACCGAATAGCTCAGATCATGTCTGGACTGCGATGTGAATTGTCATGTAGCTTTGTTATGGACAGGGACTGTGGTGAAAGTTCATGTAACTTATTGAATGTTTCAGGTGACACATATAGCCTTGAGGTGACACACGTAGCCTTGAGGTGACACATATAGCCTTGAGGTGACACATATAGCCTTGAGATGACACTTGTAGCCTTGAGGTGACACATATAACCTTGAGATGACACATATAGCCTGGAGGTGACACACGTAGCCTTCAGGTGACACATACAGCTCTGAGGTGGCTCATATGACCTTGAGATGACATGTAAGACCTTGAGGTGACGCAAATATTCTGTTTCATGCTTTTGTGTCTTCGCGATTGGCTGCATCCTATACACCCAACAAAAGAGGAATATTTTTTTATTTTATCTGATGACGGAGGCAGTACGGCCTCCCAAAACTTCCGTCTTTAACATAAGGCCACTATGGACAATGTAAAATATTTGTTTTTATGCAGAACGCACATTTGTGACACGCTATTAGTCGTGTCTTGATAATAAGTCTGTGGAAATGGCTGACGATAATGACAACAGGAACTGGATAGCTCATTTGGTATAGTGACGACCTGCGTTGTACCTCACAGCGCCCAGACTGGCTATGGGACTGAGCCGGCCGGCCTTCTAACCAATGTATGCGGAGCATCGAGCAGCCAGTTGTTACGGATGCACTCTGTATGCCTTCGTGGCTTGGTTAAGACCTGAATTTACACTTCAAACCGACAGCCGATTTTATAGCGTGCAAACTAACAGGCCTAAAAATGAAATAATTAAGTTTGTACATTAACAAAAAAAAAAAATTGAATTTGCCCGGTTTTTCGTAATTTTTACTCATTTTGACCGTTGTAAGAAGTTGAAATTCACTGGGCTACCTAATAAGACACGGATGTCTACCATCAGCAGCGGTTCTGCTTGCTTGTGGCTGTAATTCGTTATTGCCACAGGCGAATTAATTTTATTTTCTATATTGCTTGTTGTCTCAGTGGATAACTGACGTTTCGGGGTTAGGTTATATCTGTCTTCACGTTCCTGAAACTTTTCAGTTTTGCTTCCTTATTCCATTCTTGTACTTGTGTCCTTGTCCTGGATTTACAGGATTATCTATCTGTCGAAAATGTGTTGCTGCTGCATAAGAAATAAAGCGGTTTCCATAGCAACGCCAGCCATAGTGCAGTAAATAATAGACAAGACTCAGCAGTGCCACGTGTCCTTCTGACACTTCTCACAGCAACTAACACGTTGAATTCTGCTGTGCGTTACACGGATTGTTTATACATAGCGAAACGTTCGAATGTTCAAGATGACGCGTGCTGTGGCATGGAGGTTTGGAGCTCCAGGTACTACGGTGTTGTAACTGCGGACCAACGCAGCGAAGTACTAATAACTATACTGTGACACAAACACATACACAGTAACACAAACTAACACATACAGTGACACACACAGTAACACACACGGTAACACAAACGAACACATACAGTGACACGCACAGTAACACACACAAACTCACAGTAGCACGCACTAACACGCACAGTAACTAACACACACACACAGTAACACTAACACATACAGTGACACGCACAGTAACACACACAAACTCACAGTAGCACGCACTAACACGCACAGTAACTAACACACACACAGTACACAAACTAACACATACAGTGACACGCACAGTAAACACATACAGTGACATGCACAGTAACACACACAGTAACACTAACACAACTCACAGTAACAGCACAGTACTAACACACACACAGTAACACTAACACATACAGTGACACGCACAGTACACATACATGACACGCACAGTAACTAACACACACACACAGTAACACTAACACATACAGTGACACGCACAGTAACACATACAGTGACACGCACAGTAACACACACAGTAACTAACACACACAAACTCACAGTAACACGCACTAACACACACAGTAACTAACACACAAATAGTAACACAAACTAAACATACAGTGACACGCACAGTAACACAGTAACTAACACACAAACGTACAGTAACACGCACTAACACGCACAGTAACTAACACACACACAGTAACACAAACTAACACATACAGTGTCACGCACAGTAACACAGTAACTGACACACACACTCACAGTAACACGCACAGTAACTAACACACACAGTAACACAAACGAACACATACAGTGACACGCACCGTAACAAACACACACAAACGTACACAGTAACACGCACTAACACGCACAGTAACTAACACACACAGTAACACAATCGAACACATACAGTGACACGCACAGTAACACACAGTAACTGACACACAAACGCACACAGTAACACGCACTAACACGCACAGTATCATACACACTAACACACATTAACACACACAGTTACACACACTAACCCACACGCCAACACACTAACACACTCTAACACACACATAGTAACACTCACATAATTCGGTAGGGAAATGGAAGGCAGGGAATACTTGTAAGATTTATACATAGATGAGGGATAATATTAAAATGTATTTTGAAGGAAAGTTACTGTAGTGTGTGGGCTTCGTTCGTGTGGCTCAGAATGCGGTCTAATGGTAACAAACATACGAATTCCATTACAGATGTGGAATTTTGGAATTTCTTTAGCACCCGTGCGATTTATTATTACCTTCTGAAGAATGACTGCTCTGTGCAGTTGGGTAGACACGCCTACGTGCTTGCCTGCTGAGTTCAGTGTTCCTTTTGTAAGCTTGCAGGCACGTGCGGCCCCCCCCCCCCCCCCACCTCTAAGTTTCAATCGGAGCCAGGTAGCTCTGCTGATGTTATTTTCCTTCAAGCTGATGGACGATGGCTGAAAAACTTAATTGGGGTTTAAGAGATTTGCAGACAATACCGGGCTGTGAGGAGGATGCGCAGGAGTGGTCACTGTGGGCAGCCAGTGAAGCGGCCTGCCGCTTGGGACTTACGTAGTGGCTTATTGACAAGGCTTTCGGTTTCTCTCAGTAAAGTCCATTGTATGATATTTATGAATAATGAATTGGAAAGGGATTCGAAAGGAAGCGGCCGCAACCTACTTGATGTTATATCGTGGAATTTGCTGGGAGGGACTGGGCAAAGCCACGAAAATTCAGGATGTTTGCCGTCTGTGTCCAGAGTCAAACCAGGGACGCCCGAATGAAAATTTAGGGGTTACCGTTACACATTCTGCTTCTTGGGATTTTACAGATATTACTTTCCTGGTGCAGTCCGTAGTTTCCTAACAGTCATCACAAAAGCACTGATTTAAGCCCACTTCACAACCTCAGAACTCTGTCCGTTGAAAGGCATGAGAATGGCTATCGGATGTTCTTATTTGCTCTCATGAAATGCTACAACAAATATAAATAAAAGAATGAACGTTACAATTAGCCATAACAACATTATATACAGTAAGAATAAGGGTGCATATTTCGTTTAAAAATTATTAGACTTCATCATGCCCAAATGCAATATTACAAAAAGGAGGTAGACTTTACATCAGCATTTCAGGTTTGACATATCAAACCTGTATAAGTTAAAATATACGTATAATGTAAAAGACATAGGCCTACATTATGTACATATTGTAACTAGTAAAGGTTGAGATCTCAGACGTTAAAATAATAATAATAATAATAATAATAATAATAAGTTTTATGTCTTAAAGCTGAAATGCAGTTGTGAAATTTGTCCCCCTTTTTTTGTATTCTTGCAGTTGGGCCTGATGATGGCTAATTTTAGCCGAAATATGTAGCCTTATTCTTACTGAATATAATGTTGCGTTGACTGGTAGCAACATTCATTTCTATTTGAAAACGCAACGGACATGTGCCTCCTTAGAGTAACTCTGTATTTATCTTTCACTGTAATGTGTGAAGGACATACGTGCATAATGCACGTATAAGTAATAAAGAATCAACATTTTATTTCTGTCAGCCACTCAGTGAACGACAAATCAGTCATTCGGTTAAGTTTTAACTGGACGACTGACTTACGTAACTGATAGTCCAGCTGCTATTTAGTCCATATCTGTCGTCTCTGTACCTAGCGCAGCGCCTCTAGTGGCAATGTTTGACAACAGAGTGACGTATTTACACAGCACTCCCTCAACCTGCAGTAGTCCTAACACTCCCTATTTCGTCGTTCGAATTCCGAGCGTGACGTGGATATTCAAGCGATTTCTTTTAGATGGGCTTGGTGATATTACGGAGATTTCTGCCTGAAAAACCACAATATAATCCTGCTTAAATATTTAGTGTTGCTTTAGTGTTGATTTCCGTATTAATTCCGCACTCCGTAACCAGTCAACTTCGAGATCAGACATGAAACTTTCAACTTAAAGACCGGAGATGCGATGTGCTGCCTGGTCAGGGCTATGGAAGAGTGTAGAGCAATGGTGGAATGGTGATTAGCATGGAGAAATTGAAGAACCTCGGAGAAGATATTCGCTCCAGTGCTAATTTGTCCACGATGAACCTCGTGAAGTAAACCGGGATTGAACTAGAGGCTCCGTTGTGTCGGTCCGTGTGTAACTGCCAATAACAAAATTAATTGAATTATTCTGAGTCTTTCTTCTACCGAGACGGACGCTGTTTCTCCATTATGTGCCCATATCATGGCTATTCGTAAAAGTTACGCACAGAAATTGGATATGTGCTGCACTGTGTTAAGTGGGCGCTACATTTTCAGATGAATATTTTGCCTCCTCCTTTATGATAAAATTTTGGAGCAGCACATTCCTCCGAAACGTCGGTAACTATTGTAATTCAGAAGACAACAGGTTAATCTTCATCGATATGAAGACTTCATATCCCATTAAAGTCACTGATAGGCGCGAAACGCAACTGTTGGCTGAACCAGCCTGATTTGTGTTGTTTTGCTACCTCCGCTTTGTCTAATTCCCTGTTGTTTTTTGTTTCCAGGTAAGACAACGTTCGAAAGTATTGAAGTCCTCTTGCTGTAGACATCTGCCTATCGCATTACGTATAGTGCGCTCTGGTGAGTGAAGTTGGTAGTAACATCTTTGGCTGTTACAATGAAGGGAACAATAACACAGCGCCAGTTGGCGCAGAAAGTAATCACCTAGGAACGTAACCTTTGTTATGCGACAGTGGTGGCGATACTTAGAAACGTAATATGTTCCAGTGCCGTCCAGATAATAGAATTTGTAGTTTCTGGGTTTTGTGGTGGAAAGTTCACAATACAAGAGCATGTAATGAAAAAGTAACTACACATTTTTGTCACGTGAACAGATTGCAGGACAAAATCACAATGTACATGTAGCTAATAAATCCTTTGAAAATGTGGCATTGTTCAAATATTTGGGAACGACACTAACAAATCAAAATTGCGTGAGTGAAGAAATTGAACTCAGAGAGCGCCTGCTGTCACTGAATTCATAACCTTTTTTCTTCCCCGTTTTTTTCTTAAAAATATAAAAATTGAAATACCCAAAACTAATTTTGCGTGTTGTTTTGTATAGGTGTGAAACTTCCGTCTAGATAACGTGACTTTCAGTCGCTTGCTGGATCGTTCCAATTTAGTAGTGTCTCCAATCTGGCTAGAGTGTCTGCACTCGGTATATTGTCTCCACTGTTTATAGTGTCTCCACTCTATAGTGTCTCCGCTCTGTATAGTGTCTCCTCTCTGTATTGTGTCTTCACCGTGCATAGTGTCTCCACTGTGTATGGTTTCTCCACTCCGTACAGTGCCTCCACTCTGTAGTGTCTCCACTCGATGTATATTGTCTCCACTGTGTATGGTGTTCACTCCGTATAGTGTCTCCATTCTGTATGGTGTCTCCACTGTATATGGTGTCTCCACGGTGTATAGTGTCTTCACCATGTATAGTGTCTCCACCATGTATAACGTATAGTGCTCATTCTGACTGTATAATGTCTCCAGTCTGTATAGTGTCTCCTCTCTGTATTGTGTCTTCACCGTGCATAGTGTCTCCACTGTGTATGGTTTCTCCACTCCGTACAGTGCCTCCACTCTGTAGTGTCTCCACTCGATGTATATTGTCTCCACTGTGTATGGTGTTCACTCCGTATAGTGTCTCCATTCTGTATGGTGTCTCCACTGTATATGGTGTCTCCACGGTGTATAGTGTCTTCACCATGTATAGTGTCTCCACCATGTATAACGTATAGTGCTCATTCTGACTGTATAATGTCTCCAGTCTGTATAGTGTCTCCTCTCTCTATAGTATCTTCACCGTGCGTAGTGTCTCCACGATGTATAGTGCCTCCACGCTATGGTTTCTCCACTCTGTATAGTGTCTCCATTGTGTATGGTGTCTCCATTCCGTATATTGTCTCCACTGAGTATGGTGTGTCCACTCTGTATAGTGTCTCCTCTACAGCGTCTTCACCATGCTTAGTGTCTCCACTAGGTATAGTGTCCCCACTCCCTATGGTTTCTCCACTCTGTACAGTGTCTCCACGCCGTAGTGTCTCCACTGTGTATGATGACTCCACTGTGTATAGTGTCTCCTCTCTGTCTTCACCATATATAGTGTCTCCGCTATGTATAATGTATAATGTTCATTCTGACTCTATAATGTCTCCAGTATGTATAGTTTCTCCACCATGTATTAATGTATAATGTTCATTCTGACTGTATAATGTCTCCAGTCTGTATAGTGTCTCCACCATGTATAATGTTCATTCTGACTGTATAATGTCTCCAGTCTGTATAGTGTCTCCACCATGTATAATGTTCATTCTGACTGTATAATGTCTCCAGTCTGTATAGTGTCACCACCGTGACTCGATAATGTCTTCACTCAGACTGTACATTTCTACTTACACACATCTAGACGAATGTTTCTGTCTGTATTTTGTTATAATATTTTGTCTGTCCAAACTCCCATTACTATATCAAATTTTTTCTCTGCATGACTGTACAACTATCTTTACTCCGCTGCGACTGAATCAGCAATATTAATTAAAGCAGTAGATATTTGCACAACAGACTTTATTTATAAATATTGTGAATGTATACATTCATATGTATTTTAATATTTGAACATTTACTTATACCTCGTGATGTGTAAATAAGTACAAAAGCACATATTCAACTGAAGGTTATATATATACGTAAATTTAGATTGCAGAACCTGGCCAACGTTAAGTGGATACTTTGACACTGCATTACATTGCTCTGCAGTTTCCACAGTATCGATACGACTGTGTACGTGTACCTACATCTCCTACGTGCTCTACTTTGCACATTATCTGTGTCTCCTCGGTAACGGCTCTCTACATACCGATACGTGCAGCACAGACTGTTAGACACATTGTATGTGGTAGGCTGCAGTGTATTGTGTTGGTTAAACAATAGACGTTTGAAACATACATGGAATAGGCAACGTTATAGAGTGATCTTTCATATTGAGGGAAGAACGTATTGTCCGGGGTTTCGAGATTAGAATGCTGAGCAAGATGTTTCGGTCTGAGATGGAGAAAACTGCACAATGACGTGATTTGTGATCCTCAACATATGTTATTCGGGCGATGAAGTCAAGGAGAATAAGTTGTGTGGGGCTTGTGGCACATATGGGGGACCAGAAAATGCGTACAGGGTTTTGGTGGGGATACCTGATGGAAAGAGACCACTTGAAGGGATTGGACTTAGATTGGAGTGTAATTTTAAAAGGATTTAAAGACATAGGGTTGGCAGGCGTGGAGTGATTCACCTGGCTAAGTATAGAGACAAGTGGCGGGCTTTTGTGAAGCGTTCCATAAAGTGGGGGAATTTTTTGGCTAGCTGAGGAACTGTTACATTCTCAAGAAGGTCTCTGCTGCATGGGGTTAGGTAGCTAGTTAGGAGTGGAAAGTCTTGCGTGACTTTTCAGGCTTCCGCCGCGATGTAGATGAGATCTGCGCTCTTCTGGGATTTTACGTAGTGTTGAGTAGTACTGTACCGACGTTTCGGGACAAACTATCGGTCCCATATTCAAGGGTCTTGGACTTCTTGACCCTTCAAGATGGGATCGATAGGTTGTCCCAAAACGTCGGTACAGAACTACCACTCAACACTACGTAATATCCCAGAAGAGCGCAGATCTCAGTGGAAAGCTAGTTGATGATGTGTGTGTATGTGTGTGTGTGCAGGAATATATATATATATATATATATATATATATAAACTGTACTATTTAAGTGACCTTAGATGGTTGATCGAGTGCCGGTCGAATTATGGCTACAAGGAAATACACTTTGTATTACAACATAAACACATTTTTAGATACGTTCAATAATTGTACGAATTATGTGAATGACTAAAGATTTACAAGCTTGCTACCGTGAAAAGAATTGTGAACTGAATTTCTTTCTCTCCCTGTGAGGTAAGTCCTTTGTTCCCGACAAGCTGAGCTACGTACCTTGACCCTAAAGTCAAGGCGATAAGAAGAAAAAGAGGCCAGAAATATGTGGGAAGAGATTCAGAGTTTTTGTTTGTTTTAAGAGGTTGGTACTACTGTGGCTAAAATGGTTAAAGGAACGTCCTGTAAGTCCAGACAGGTTGGTTCGTGTTGGTACCACTGTGGCTGAAATGGCTAAAGGAAGGCACTATAAGTCCGGGGAAGTTGATTCATGTTGGCACCACTGTGGTCGAAATGGTTAAAGGAAGGCACTATAAGTCCGGGGAAGTTGGTTCATGTTGGCACCACTGTGGCCGAAATTGTTAAAGGAAGGCACTATAAGTCCGGGGAAGTTGGTTCATGTGGGAACCACTGTGGTCGAAATGGTTAAAGGAAGGCAGTATAAGTCCGGGGAAGTTAATTCATGTTGGCACCACTGTGGTCGAAAGGGTTAAAGGAAGGCACTATAAGTCCGGGGAAGTTGGTTCATGTTGGCACCACTGTGGCCGAAATTGTTAAAGGCAGGCACTATAAGTCCGGGGACGCTGGTTCATGTGGGAACTACTGTGGTCGAAATGGTTAAAGGAAGGCACTATAAGTCCGGGGAAGTTGGTTAATGTTGGCACCACTGTGGCCGAAATGGTTAAAGAAAGGCACTATAAGTCCAAACACTTTGTTTCTTGTTGGTACTACTGCGGCCGAAATGGTTAAAGGAAGGCACTATAAGTCCGGGAAAGTTGGTTAATGTTGGCACCACTGTGGCCGAAATGGTTAAAGGAAGGCACTGTAAGTCCAAACACTTTGTTTCCTGTTGGTACCACTGTGGCTGAAATGGCGAAGTGCTGCATGTCCAGATAATTATCTTGCTGTGTGTACGGACATTCTGCCAATTATGAACAAATTTAATGCTGCTTGCAGCGTGCACCGGTTTGTGTTTTGTGTTGTGTTGTCATCTGCTGACAGTGTGCACCGGTTTGTGTTGTGTTGTCATCTGCTGACAGTGTGCACCGGTTTGTGTTTTGTGTTGTGTTGTCATCTGCTGACAGTGTGCACCGGTTTGTGTTTTGTGTTGTGTTGTCATCTGCTGACAGTGTGCACCGGTTTGTGTTTTGTGTTGTGTTGTCATCTGCTGACAGTGTGCAACGGTTTGTGTTTTGTGTTGTGTTGTCATCTGCTGACAGTGTGCACCGGTTTGTGTTTTGTGTTGTGTTGTCATCTGCTGACAGTGTGCACCGGTTTGTGTTTGTGTTGTGTTGTCATCTGCTGACAGTGCACCGGTTTGTGTTTTGTGTTGTGTTGTCATCACGTCCGGCGAGTGTCTACGATGTCTTCTCAACACCTGCCGTTCGGCATGATGACGCAGCAGGTTGCTGCAGACGTGAGCGTTCGTTCCTCAATGTAATGTGTCTGAAGGTGGATTGGTGCGGAGTCCTGTACGCCCTTGCGACAAAATGCAGAGCGCTTCCCTCCTCCGAGATGTGGTTACTTAAAAGGTAAAGTTCACCCTAGAACAGGTCATGAAGGCCTAGAGGGGGAGTAGAGGTATAGCTCTACTCTTTCTTTAACCTTGGCGCTAGATGGGGTGAGTTACCTTCTCAATATCACAGTTTCAAGTACATAGCAAAGACTTTAAAGGAAATGCAACACCCATGCTAAGAAACAAAAGTTTTCTCGTCTTATTGCGATTAAGAGATTTGAAATGAGGATTCGAATCGCGTCTAAACACTTTACAACAGTACCCGGACGTCACCTTAACAGCTGTGGCTTCCATACCTATTGGCATAAATTTCATTAACATCTTTGGCTTTTCGTTGTTAGGTCCACGCTAAGCAAGAGGAAACTGCCATACGCTAAGGTAGTCCAGGTTGGTAGACACCTGCCTCTCACCGCGGCAGTTCAGGTTTTATCCCAGGCCAGTTCATGTGGGATTTATGGCGAACAAAGTGACACTGGGAGACGATCTTCTCCCAGTACTTCGGGTTTTGCCTGTCAGTGTTCTTCCTCCAACGCTTTGTCCTCCAAGGAGGACAAGCGGACGAATCCTGGGGGAACTTCTAACACAAAGTGAGGTAAAAGCAATCCCATTACAGGCCTGGAGAGGCCCTTAGGATTCCAGGAGGTTGAGGCTCCCAGATTTCTAGACAATCGGCACATGAAGGTGGTAAGGTTGTCAGCCCTACGCACCGGCCTCCTTTACCCCCCCAGGAAATACTCCTGGTACTCATTTCTGTTAAGAGGCTGAGTCGACCCCAGAACCATAGTGCGACCGGAAGGATTATGTCAATGAAAAATTCCAATGACACCATCGGGAATCGAACCCGCGACCTTCCGGCTTGTAGCGCAGTGCCTCAACCAACTGCGCCACCGCGTGCCCCCCACAAAGTGAGGTGCTTTTGGAAATCTTGGATCTTCTGTTTTTTGTTTTTCACTTTCTTACAGTATAAACGTATGTGACACTCCAGTGTCTATCTGACCGAACGGGTTGGCGGTTTTTATGCAAGAAATAATGAATCCGGAATTTTGTCGCCTGTCAGGGTATCCTGATTGACGGGCACCGTTTCTGTCGTAATTGTCTTCAGAAAAATTAGAGTCACGACTGCTCGGTCCAAATCCTAGCCTACTCAACTTGCACTGTTTTGCCCCCATCGCTTTCTGCCTCTGTAGTCACCGATAAGCGATAAGTAGAGGCAGTCGGTGATTTGCGGAACGAGGTGATATCTAAGTAAACTGGAACCTAATAACGAAGTAACGGGAAAGTGACTGTGTAAGTCAGTGATTGGCTGGCTTTGTGATCGTGTTGCATGTAGCCTTATCAACTTTAGCTAAGACGCTGTGCGCAGGAGCGCCATTCTTCAGATAACATCACTGCCTTCGAAACACCGTACAGGACCGGAAATTACGTGCAGCTTTATCAGTGGCTGGAAGCGACAGTAACTTTCCTTTCTCCAGTGAGAGGTTACAGATATAAAAGCTGCCAGCCCAGTGCAGTGTGGTCAGGTGTGACAGGTGACTATCGACCGTGCTGCCATCAAGTGGGTCATCGTGTCAGCTGCTCAATAATGGAACTTCCTCCCGGTGCCTGTTATATTTAGTGCCGTCTTTAGTGGAGAAGCGAAAAAGAACTGTCGCCGTTGACGTGGCGTAAGTTAGGGTTTGGGATTTAGCTTTTAACGCTTTAAAGCACTGTGGGAACAATATGTATACCGTTAACACTTTAAAGCACCGTGGGAACAATATATGTATACCGTTAACACTTAAAGCACTGTGGTTACCTTTAAAACTTTAAAGCACTGTGGTAACCGTATACCGTTAACACTTAAAGCACTGTGGTAACAATATGTATACCTTTAACACTTAAAGCACTGTGGTAATAATATGTATAATTTAAAATTTTAAAGCACTGTGGGAACAATATGTATACCTTTAACACTTAATGCACTGTGGTTACCATATGTATACCTTTAAAACTTTAATCTCTGAACGACATTGAAGCTGCAGTGCTGCTGTTTGTTTTGGAACTACGTATTATGATTACACGGATTAGAGTCTTCGTTGAGATGCTCGAGGTACATCCTGCCTTCTCTGTAGCCCGAAGTTTCATTATCCTCTTTACAAGACGTGGTGTATAATCCCTATCCCGAAACAGACAAACCCAATGTACACGCTCAGATCCTCTTTCTTCCAGATAGGTCTGTCAAATGGTCTGTTCCTACTACTATTTGCTACTTTACTCATTTGTGATCTCCTATATAAGGTGCAGTGCATCTGTTCATTCATTCTGCAGTCTGTCTTACGAGAGGTCCGTAGCCTTTTCCAAAGCGAGATCTCCACAGGGTGCGATCTAATGCTTCCTCTTTCAATTTCCAGTATCTTCTCTTTTCCTTAAGGTCATCCAGTAGCTGTTTACGTCTTCTCCCTCTTCTTCCCGTCATTTCTATCCTTCCTTCTAACGTTCCTTCAATCACGTGTTTCAGAAGGCAGTTCCTACGCAAGATGTGACCAATCTAGTTAGCCTTTCTTCTTTTTATTGTATGTAGGATATTCCTCTCCTCCTTGACTCTGTGTAATACTTCTTCATTTCTCACACGATCGGTCCAACTGATCTTCTCCATTCTGGACTTAAATTTAAGGAAGAAACTAGTAAAGTGCTATATTTGGAGCATAGCTTTGTATGGTGCTGAAACGTGGACACTTCGGAAAGTAGATCAGAAGTATCTGGAAAGTTTTGAAATGTGGTGCATCTGTTGCGGATTGAATATTATGAAGCTGCCAATTATGTATTTTTGTCAATCTTCCTGGCGTTTATTCTTCGACGACGGCGATGATGGTGATGATAATACTAAATATAATAAACAGTTGTATAATAATGTTTACAACACAGTAACAACAAGAACGTAAAGTGGCAGTACGTGCCACGCTGCACGCAGTTTCCACATACCTCTTTGCACCCTTACAGTCTGAATTTGTTTTCAAGTGAGTAGGTTACCTCAAATTCGAATTTCTTTTTTTTTTTTCACTGTAGTTAAAGTAACCGGGGGCACGCGGTGGTGCAGTGGGTTGAGGCACTGCGCTACAAGCTGGAAGGTTGCGGGTTCAGTTCCCGATGGTGTCATTGGGATTTTTAAGTGACATAATCCTTTCGGTCGCACTATGGCCCTGGGGTCGACTCAGCTCTAACAGAAAAATGAGCACCAGGAATATTTCCTGGGGGGTAAAGGCGGCCGGTGCGTAGAGCTGACAAACTTACCACATTCATGTGCCAATTGTCTAGAAATCTGGGATCCTGAACTTCCTGGAACCCTCAGGGCCTGTCTAGGCCTGTAATGGGATTGCTTTACCTTTACCTTTACCTTTTTTATGTTATTAGCTAAGTTACGCCTATGATTTCCATTATGTTTTGTGAATTCGTGTTTCATTTTCAGCGAGATTTAGAATATAATGTATATTAAGGGTTTAAACGGATTATCATATAGGATCACGTCATCTACTGGGCAGAAGTATATATATATATATATATATATATATATATATATATACTCAGGGCCCTGTGTATTTGCCGAAGTTACCACGTGGATGTAAATGGCAACTTACTATAAGACTGGAAGTGACCTGTTTGGAAACAAAACCTCTGTACACAATCAGTTACAAAACATTCTAACGGAGTGGTTACTATATCTACCACCTTCTGCAGTGTTTCGTCATTTTGCTCGTACGGTCGAACTCGTTTATAACGTAATGAAAGGGACTGAATATTTTGTGTCGTTCTAACCGAGGAGTATAATGAAATGGTTAATAGTGAGGAATTAATTGGTACCACAGAACATGTGATGTTATAGACGAGGTGTCGCTTAAACCGATGTCGTTATAACCGGGTTCGACTGTATCTGTATTCGTTCGTTCTGACTGTACACATTTATTGTTGCACTAAACAGTCCCGTGGGAATCTCTCGTGCATTCCGTCTCAGAGCATCACGACGGAATATTTCTGACATGACTCAAGGAAACCACAAAACCTCCAAATGTTCGACGCTGCTACTTTCGGAATACAACTCACTTTCGTATTTCTTGAGCGTCGTCTTTAAGGCACGTAAGGCACGTACCTGACAAACGCTCTGTAACTTTGTTCTGCTTTCTCCCTCGTTCCGTTTCTCCAGGTTACGTTTCCTTCCTTCGCTGCTCTCTCGTCCACCCATTCCTTCTGCCTGCAGCCTAGATCACGCACGCGTCACGTGGAGCATCACGAACGTCACGTCATAACTGAACAGCACGTGTAAAGCACAATGGTTACTATATATACCGTCTGATTTAACGTTCACTTCATTTTGTCCACACCCTGTCTTTATGTTTTTTTCTAAATACCTCGCCTTTGTTAGACAGACGCGGAGCGTTTTCTGTGAGGTAGGAACAAATTTTTAAATTTCATTTAGATGAATTTCAGTGTTCAGAGTATCATGGCTCAGGCGGTTAATCGCTGGCCTGTCACAGCGGAGGCCAGGGTTGTCCGGCTTCGATCCGGGCCAGTCCATGTTAGATTCTGTAGTGGACAGAGTCTTACTGAGGCAGGTCTTTCTTCAAATACTTAGGTATTCCTCTGTCAGCATCAGTCCGCCAGTACTCCATACTCATCTCAGTCTACATCACGAGTCTCCAACCTTTTTATGCCAAAGGGCCACACCCGTTATTGTAGGCTGGTTCGTAGGTCGTACGTGGAAAATTAACAATAAGTGTTATACCTAACCGCCTAAAGTACTGTGCAATTTCTAGACTTATCAGTAATTTACAAATGCGGCCCGCTGGTTGAAGACTCACATCTTGCACTGAATGATTCTCATGCAACTCTCCAGCTGGTAAAAAGCAATTCCATTACACGCCTGGACAGGCCCTTAGGGTCCAGGAGGTTGAGGCTCACAGATTTATAGACCAGTGGTATTCAACCTTTTTTGTTTGCGTACCCCCACATATAATTTCTCTTCAACTTTGTACCCCCAAAGTTGTTGGTGCATAATTCAAGTTATACACAGTCTATAATCTACATCTAAAATAAGTTAAATAAGTTACATACAAAATAATCTATTAAATAATAAGTTTTAAATGAAAAAAGGAGAATCAAGCTATTAAATAACAAATATATTATTGCATATCATATAAAAATTAATAAAGGAACAAAGGTATTTTAGCAAAGCAAAATTATATGCACTGTGTGGAATAAAATGAAACTAGCCGCCCAAATAAGAATAGCATAAAGGAGAGAGAGAGAGAGAAAAATGGCGCTCCCAAATCGCATGTCCTTACGTCCGGGTCTCTTGTGGCTAACCCTAAATCTGGCCCTGATTATTCAGTGTTTATCATGAAATAATATATTTATTTTCTTTTAATTTTATGTACCCCCTAAGATGTCGCGTACCCCCGGGGGTACGCGTACCCAGGCTGAATACCATTGTTCTAGACAATCGGCACATGAAGGTGGTAGGGTTGTTAGCCCTACACACCGGCCGCCTTTATCCCCAGGCTGAGTCGACCCCAGGGCCATAGTGCGACAGAAAGGATTATGTCAATGAAAAACTCCAATGACACCATCGGGAATCGAACCCGCGACCTTCCGGCTTGTAGAGCAGTGCCTCAACCAACTGCGCCACCGCGTGCCCCACTCCAGCTGGTACTCAAACGAACTGCACTGCGTGCGTCTCATCACGTTACTTTGCAATCTTACCTTTACCAGAAAGATGAATGGTATTGTTTGGGAATCTTTTGAGCCGAAACATTTCCAGACTTCCTCTAACTTTCCCTCAACTTTCTCCTTTCTGCCTCTCTTTATCTCTCTCTCTCTCTCACACCCCACTTATCTCATTCTGGCTTCAAAGGTTTAGAGCAGTTGGTAATATGGATCAGAGTTAAGTTGGTAGTATGGACACGAATTCTTAAACTCGGCGGTAGATGGAGATGGTTATCATCACACTCCGGCCACTTTACCCGTACGGAAAGTGTCTCCAGTATCACCGTTGAAGAGGTTTGTAACAGACAAGGGGATGGTGAAAACGAGTGTCTTCGATGGTAGCGAGAATCGACACCTGGACTTAGGAATTATCATTATTTTAATACTGGCATTAGTAGTATGGAGGTCAAAGCTTATTTGTGTTCCAGAGGTACCACCTTCGATGCCGACGGGGCCGTGCAGTGAGTATTGATATATGTATAGACTTTCCATCCAACACAACTATTCATTTATTGTAATAGAGCTACATGTTTCGGTCCACTTATAGAACAAACCTGAGGCTGTCAAATAACTTTTAAAAAAGACAACTGTACATACAAGTGTATATCTTGTATGTATTTTTAAAATTTATATTTGACAGCCTGATGTTGGTCCTATTACTGGACCGAAACATGTAGCTGTTTTACAATAAATGAATAGTTTTGTTGGAATCTGACCTCTTCTGGGATATTACGCAGAGTTGAGTGGTAGTTCCGTACCGACGTTTCGGGACAACCTATCTGTCCCATCTTCAAAGGTCAAGAAGTCCAAGAAGAAGAAGAAGAAGAAGAAGAAGAGAAGACCTTCAAAGAAGAAAGCCTTCTTCTTGGATTTTTTACCTTTGAAGATGGGACCAGATAGGTTGTCCCGAAACGTCGGTACACAACTACTACTCAACGCTGCGTAAAATCCCAGAAGAGCTCAGATCTCATCTACATCGCGGCGGAAGCCTGAAATCACGCAATAGTTATGTTGGAGGGAAAATCCATATATTTATCAATACTGATAGTGTAACACAACGGCACGGCGACCGTTAAATTGCACATACTATGCCCTAGTTTTACGCGATTTTCCTCATTTGCTGTCCTTGTGTCTCCCCTTACTGTAGAATGTGACAGTGATTCACCGTGTCTAGTTAATCTGTTTATATTATGAACCAGTCTACCGACATTCTGTGTCGTGACTCCATGGAGCAAAGACCTAATTGGGAAGCTAATAGTAGTTTAGCTGCTCAAGAAAGTCCATGTCCTCTATCACTGTGTTTACAAGAGTGCACCACTACACCCTGTACTTGGCCACTTCGGTCCAGTCCGTATCATTCTGCATCCCAAAAGTATTCGTATTTCTTTAAGCCTTGTGTTTAATATTATACCTTACAGTATTTACGTATAATTCTCACAGTCGTCTCTTCATGTGAGTGTTTTGTACCAAAACGTTGCATTACTCCATGCGTTCTACACGTAACACCCATCTCAATAAATATATGAAATATACTGTTAATCATATAAAAACTAAGATTAGTGTGAATTAAACTTAGAGATTCAGCTCGTACCGCGCAGTAAACACACTCCTTCTCAGTTATACAAACCAGTCAGTTAATGCTGTACAGTGAAATAATCGCTGTTTGTTCTGAGATCCACACAAAACACACAAATACACTGTGTGGGCAGAACGTAGAATTGTTGAATGTTAAACGTGGTGGTACATATAGTAACCATTGGGCTTTAAAGGGTTAAGGATTCAGTCCGTTCCGCGCAGTAAACACACTCCGTCTCAGTTATACAAACCAGTCAGTTAATGCTGTACAGTGAAATAAAAGCTGTTTGTTCTGAGATCCACACAAAACACATAAATACAGTGTGGGCAGAACGTAGAATTTGTGAATGTTAAACATGGTGGTACATATAGTAACCACTGCGCTTTAAAGGGTTAATATACAAAGATTCAGTCCGTACCGCGCAGTAAACACACTCCGTCTCAGTTATACAAACCAGTCAGTTAATGCTGTACAGTGAAATAATCGATGTTTGTTCTGAGATACACACAAAACACATAAATACAGTTTGTACCGCGCAGTAAACACACTCCGTCACAGTTATACAAACCAGTCAGTTAATGCTGTACAGTGAAATAATCGCTGTTTGTTCTGAGATCCACACAAAACACATAAATACAGTTCGTACCGCGCAGTAAACACAATCCGTCTCAGTTACACAAACCAGTCAGTTAATGTTGTACAGTGAAATAGTCGCTGTTTGTTCTGAGATCCACACAAAACACATAAATACAGTTCGTACCGCGCAGTAAACACACTCCGTCTCAGTTATACAAACCAGTCAGTTAATGCTGTACAGTGAAATAATCGCTGTTTGTTCTGAGATCCACAAAACACATAAATACAGTCCGTACCGCGCAGTAAACACACTCCGTCTCAGTTATACAAACCAGTCAGTTAATGCTGTACAGTGAAATAATCGCTGTTTGTTCTGAGATCCACACAAAACACATAAATACAGTTCGTACCGCGCAGTAAACACAATCCGTCTCAGTTACAAAACCAGTCAGTTAATGTTGTACAGTGAAATAGTCGCTGTTTGTTCTGAGATCCACACAAAACACATAAATACAGTTCGTACCGCGCAGTAAACACACTCCGTCTCAGTTATACAAACCAGTCAGTTAATGCTGTACAGTGAAATAATCGCTGTTTGTTCTGAGATCCACAAAACACATAAATACAGTCCGTACCGCGCAGTAAACACACTCCGTCTCAGTTATACAAACCAGTCAGTTAATGCTGTACAGTGAAATAATCGCTGTTTGTTCTGAGATCCACACAAAACACATAAATACAGTCCGTACCGCGCAGTAAACACACTCCGTCTCAGTTATACAAACCAGTCAGTTAATGCTGTACAGTGAAATAATCGCTGTTTGTTCTGAGATCCACACAAAACACATAAATACAGTTCGTACCGCGCAGTAAACACACTCCGTCACAGTTATACAAACCAGTCAGTTAATGCTGTACAGTGAAATAATCGCTGTTTGTTCTGAGATCCACACAAAACACATAAATACAGTTCGTACCGCGCAGTAAACACACTCCGTCACAGTTATACAAACCAGTCAGTTAATGCTGTACAGTGAAATAATCGCTGTTTGTTCTGAGATCCACACAAAACACATAAATACAGTTCGTACCGCGCAGTAAACACACTCCGTCACAGTTATACAAACCAGTCAGTTAATGCTGTACAGTGAAATAATCGCTGTTTGTTCTGAGATCCACACAAAACACATAAATACAGTTCGTACCGCGCAGTAAACACACTCCGTCTCAGTTATACAAACCAGTCAGTTAATGCTGTACAGTGAAATAATCGCTGTTTGTTCTGAGATCCACACAAAACACATAAATACAGTCCGTATACCGCGCAGTAAACACGCTCCGTCTCAGTTATACAAACCAGTCAGTTAATGCTGTACAGTGAAATAATCGGTGTTTGTTCTGAGATCCACACAAAACACATAAATACAGTCCGTACCGCGCAGTAAACACACTCCGTCTCAGTTATACAAACCAGTCAGTTAATGCTGTACAGTGAAATAATCGCTGTTTGTTCTGAGATCCACACAAAACACATACAGTCCGTACCGCGCAGTAAACACACTCCGTCTCAGTTATACAAACCAGTCAGTTAATGCTGTACAGTGAAATAATCGATGTTTGTTCTGAGATCCACACAAAACACATAAATACAGTCCGTACCGCGCAGTAAACACGCTCCGTCTCAGTTATACAAACCAGTCAGTTAATGCTGTACAGTGAAATAATCGCTGTTTGTTCTGAGATCCACACAAAACACATAAATACAGTCCGTACCGCGCAGTAAACACACTCCGTCTCAGTTATACAAACCAGTCAGTTAATGCTGTACAGTGAAATAATCGCTGTTTGTTCTGAGATCCACACAAAACACATAAATACAGTCCGTACCGCGCAGTAAACACACTCCGTCTCAGTTATACAAACCAGTCAGTTAATGCTGTACAGTGAAATAATCGATGTTTGTTCTGAGATCCACACAAACACATAAATACAGTCCGTACAGCGCAGTAAACACACTCCGTCTCAGTTATACAAACCAGTCAGTTAATGCTGTACAGTGAAATAATCGCTGTTTGTTCTGAGATCCACACAAAACACATAAATGCACTGTGTGGGCAGAAAGTAAACACTTTTTAGTGTTCAGCAAGGTGGTACATAAAGTAACCACTGGGCCTAACTAACTGCATGCAGCAAAGTCCTTATTGAGAAGCTAACAGTTCCTCAGCTAGTCAAGAAATTACCCGCCTGTTATGAAATGTGGAGGTTCCTTACCGCATACACAAAAACCCGCCACCTACCTCTATCCTGAGCCACATCAATCCAGTCCATGCCCCATCCCACTTCTCGCAAATACGTTTTAAAATTATCCTACCATCTATTCCTAGGTCTTTCAAGTGGTCTGCTTCCCTCATGTTTCCCCACCAAGACGCTGTATGCACCTCTCCTCTCCGGCTTTTCGTGCCACATGTCCCACCCATCTCATTCCTCTTGTTTTGATAGCCCGAATAACATTCGGTGATGAGTACAGATCATTAAGCTCCTCGTTATGTAGTCTTCTCCACTCCCCTGTTACCTCGTCCCTCTTAGACCCAAATATCCCCCTCAGCACCCTATTCTCGAACACCCTCAACCTATGTTCCGTCCTCAACGTAAGAGACCAATTTTCACACCCATACAAAGCAACAGGCAAAATTATAGTTGTGTATATCTTAATCTTTGTATTTTTGGGTAGCAAACTGTAAGACAGAAGATCCTGCACCGAATGATAACAAGCATTGCCTGACTTCAATTTTATATATTTTATATATATTTTAATTTTTATATTTTTTGATAGGAAACTGGAATGCCGTTAGGGCTTAAAGGGTTAATTTTGCCTTTTTCTGTTACAACCATTCCACCTCCTTTGCTGGTTACGCAACTTAAGGAGTGTACAGGCATCTGAATCTTTTCCCCGACCCTGATCGTCCATTTTACTGTGTCCACTAGGGCCTGCGTTTTTATTTCACTTTCTTCAGCTGTGTTTATAAACCCATTTAATTGTAATATCGCACGAGGGATAATCAGTGTAATGGATTACAATAAACGAATATCAGCTAATACCGACGTGGAAGTAAATCCAAGTTAGTAAGAGGCTCTTTTGGAAGAGCCAGTGTGATGAGTTTTTCTTTTTTTTGTTTTGTGCAATTCGTTATGTTGTTAGATCAAGTGACTGAGTGTGCTGCTATCTGTCAGGAAGCGAGGGAAGCAGCAGTTGTGTCCCCCGGATGTGTTTGAATAAACAACTTCCTCTCCAATTGAGAAGGGAGGTTTCTTCCCCTTTCTAGTAGAAATTGAACGATGGTGCTACACCCCCCCCCCCCCCTAGTTTGGCCATGCAATTCTACCCCTGTGCTTGTGTTTAGCTCCCTTCTCCCCAGTCTCCAGTTTTATGCGTCCGGCAGGCATTAGAATGCGAATCGGGACTTGGAACCACCCATACAAGCATGGCCTTCTGACGTCACGCGACGTCGGGCTTTTAATGCAGCTTAGAATGTTTGTGTCTGCAGGCATGAGTGTATCAAGTCACTTTGAAGTCAAAGTCGATGGCGGCCATTTGGTCGCTTTTGGTGCTGAAGGCAGCCTGGGGCTTATGATCAAACTTGAGTCTTGGTGCGCCCTCTGCGATGACCATGACGTCTGTCTGCTTTCAGAAGTCACCATCTTTGTCTGTTGCACGTGTTGACGTCTATACCTGGCTTGTCTTAGCCTCTATACGTATTTTTCAGTACTTAAAACAATTTAATCTGATCCCAGTGTCCGCGCGGTCTAAGGCGTGGGTCTGCGGCTGTTCGCTTGCTGTGATTGTGGGTTCGATTCCCGCCGGGGACATGAATGTCTGTCTGTTATGAGTGCTGTGTGTTGTCAGGTAGAGGCCTCTGCCTCGGGCTGATCACTCGTCCAGAGGAGTCCTACCGAATGTAGTGTGGTCGTGAAGCCTCGATAATGAAGAGGCCCTGGCCCACTAGGGGCTGTTGCACCATGAAAAATAATTCAAATGCACAGTACATACACGGCATATGTCAGTCCAAGCCTTGTAGATTAGATAATGCCCTAAAGCACTTTCATATCCAACGCTCCCCGAGGTTTGAGAGAGCATTTTTCTTTAAGAACTAATGGGTTTCTGGACTTTGTTTATCGTCCGGAAATCTAAAAGAACTAGATATCACGACGTTTCGGAAACCGGATCTGCTTCCGTCCTCAGGTGAAAGGGAGAGGGAGACACCTACTCTATCTACGGGACCCAACAGAAGGTCCAGTGATTGAGGTTAGCTCTATCTAAGGGACCCAACAGAAGGTCCAGTGATTGAGGTTAGCTCTATCTAAAGGACCCAACAGAAGGTCCAGTGATTGAGGTTAGCTCTATCTAAAGGACCCAACAGAAGGTCCAGTGATTGAGGTTAGCTCTATCTAAGGGACCCAACAGGAGGTCCAGTGATTGAAGTTAGCTCTATCTAAGGGACCCAACAGAAGGTTCAGTGATTGAGGTTAGCTCTATCTAAGGGACCCAACAGAAGGTCCAGTGATTGAGGTTAGCTCTCTAAGGAACCAACAGAAGGTCCAGTGATTGAGGTTAGCTTATCTAAGGGACCCAACAGAGGTCCAGTGATTGAGTTAGCTCTATCTAAGGGACCCAACAGAAGGTTCAGTGATTGGGGTTAGCTCCATCGTCAAGAACCTTAGATACTAAGGTCCAAGGCTTGTCGTTTGTCTTTTTAAGGAACCGTAACATGAGAGTTCAGATATTGTAGATGTAGCCTCAACTAAGGAATTCCACAAAGGTTGTCAGCGCATGTGGTTAGCCTCCTATACTAAGGGACAAACAGAATTCTATGTGCATTGAAGGTTCAGGATCTGCCTCTAAGGTGAACACCAACAGCAGAAGGTCCGTGATTGAGGATTGCTCAATCTACAGGCACAACAAAGGAGACAAGTGATTGCAGGATTAGCTCAATCTAAGGACCCAGCAGAAGGTCCAGTGTTGCAGGTCTGCCCTCTAAAGGGACCCAACAAAGGCCAAGTCGCTGTGAGGATTGCCCTCAAACGGGACCCTAAACAGAAGGTCCGCTGTGCAGGATTCTGCTCTAAGTGGAACCCAACAGGAGAAGGTCCGTGTTGAGGTCTGCCTCAAACTCTAAGGGACCCAACAGAAGGTTCAGTGATTGAGGTTAGCTCTATCTAAGGGACCCAACAGAAGGTCCAGTGATTGAGGTTAGCTCTCTAAGGAACCCAACAGAAGGTCCAGTGATTGAGGTTAGCTCTATCTAAGGGACCCAACAAAGGTCCAGTGATTGAGGTTAGCTCTATCTAAGGGACCCAACAGAAGGTTCAGTGATTGAGGTTAGCTCTATCTAAGGGACCCAACAGAAGGTTCAGTGATTGAGGTTAGCTCTATCTAAGGGACCCAACAGAAGGTTCAGTGATTGAGGTTAGCTCTATCTAAGGGACCCAACAGAAGGTTCAGTGATTGAGGTTAGCTCTATCTAAGGGACCCAACAGAAGGTTCAGTGATTGAGGTTAACTCTATCTAAGGGACCCAACAGAAGGTCCAGTGATTGAGGTTAGCTCTATCTAAAGGACCCAACAGAAGGTCCAGTGATTGAGGTTAGCTCTATCTAAAGGACCCAACATAAGGTCCAGTGATTGAGGTTAGCTGTATCTAAGGGACCCAACAGGAGGTCCAGTGATTGAAGTTAGCTCTATCTAAGGGACCCAACAGAAGGTTCAGTGATTGAGGTTAGCTCTATCTAAGGGACCCAACAGAAGGTCCAGTGATTGAGGTTAGCTCTCTAAGGAACCCAACAGAAGGTCCAGTGATTGAGGTTAGCTCTATCTAAGGGACCCAACAGAAGGTCCAGTGATTGAGGTTAGCTCTATCTAAAGGACCCAACAGAAGGTCCAGTGATTGAGGTTAGCTCTATCTAAAGGACCCAACAGAAGGTCCAGTGATTGAGGTTAGCTCTATCTAAGGGACCCAACAGGAGGTCCAGTGATTGAAGTTAGCTCTATCTAAGGGACCCAACAGAAGGTTCAGTGATTGAGGTTAGCTCTATCTAAGGGACCCAACAGAAGGTCCAGTGATTGAGGTTAGCTCTATCTAAAGGAACCAACAGAGGTCCAGTGATTGAGGTTAGCTGTATCTAAGGGACCCAACAGGAGGTCCAGTGATTGAAGTTAGCTCTATCTAAGGGACCCAACAGAAGGTTCAGTGATTGAGGTTAGCTCTATCTAAGGGACCCAACAGAAGGTCCAGTGATTGAGGTTAGCTCTCTAAGGAACCCAACAGAAGGTCCAGTGATTGAGGTTAGCTCTATCTAAGGGACCCAACAGAAGGTCCAGTGATTGAGGTTAGCTCTATCTAAGGGACCCAACAGAAGGTTCAGTGATTGAGGTTAGCTCTATCTAAGGGACCCAACAGAAGGTTCAGTGATTGAGGTTAGCTCTATCTAAGGGACCCAACAGAAGGTTCAGTGATTGAGGTTAGCTCTATCTAAGGGACCCAACAGAAGTCCAGTGATTGAGGTTAGCTCTATCTAAAGGACCCAACAGAAGGTCCAGTGATTGAGGTTAGCTCTATCTAAAGGACCCAACAGAAGGTCCAGTGATTGAGGTTAGCTGTATCTAAGGGACCCAACAGGAGGTCCAGTGATTGAAGTTAGCTCTATCTAAGGGACCCAACAGAAGGTTCAGTGATTGAGGTTAGCTCTATCTAAGGGACCCAACAGAAGGTCCAGTGATTGAGGTTAGCTCTCTAAGGAACCCAACAGAAGGTCCAGTGATTGAGGTTAGCTCTATCTAAGGGACCCAACAGAAGGTCCAGTGATTGAGTTTAGCTCTATCTAAGGGACCCAACAGAAGGTTCAGTGATTGAGGTTAGCTCTATCTAAGGGACCCAACAGAAGGTTCAGTGATTGAGGTTAGCTCTATCTAAGGGACCCAACAGAAGGTTCAGTGATTGAGGTTAGCTCTATCTAAGGGACCCAACAGAAGGTTCAGTGATTGAGGTTAGCTCTATCTAAGGGACCCAACAGAAGGTTCAGTGATTGAGGTTAACTCTATCTAAGGGACCCAACAGAAGGTCCAGTGATTGAGGTTAGCTCTATCTAAAGGACCCAACAGAAGGTCCAGTGATTGAGGTTAGCTCTATCTAAAGGACCCAACAGAAGGTCCAGTGATT
Source organism: Reticulitermes speratus (assembly GCA_021186555.1). NCBI lineage: Eukaryota > Metazoa > Arthropoda > Insecta > Blattodea > Rhinotermitidae > Reticulitermes > Reticulitermes speratus. The sequence continues at coordinate 31,258,366 of JAJKFL010000013.1, read as the reverse complement.
GAGGTTAGCTGTATCTAAGGGACCCAACAGGAGGTCCAGTGATTGAAGTTAGCTCTATCTAAGGGACCCAACAGAAGGTTCAGTGATTGAGGTTAGCTCTATCTAAGGGACCCAACAGAAGGTCCAGTGATTGAGGTTAGCTCTCTAAGGAACCCAACAGAAGGTCCAGTGATTGAGGTTAGCTCTATCTAAGGGACCCAACAGAAGGTCCAGTGATTGAGGTTAGCTCTATCTAAGGGACCCAACAGAAGGTTCAGTGATTGAGGTTAGCTCTATCTAAGGGACCCAACAGAAGGTTCAGTGATTGAGGTTAGCTCTATCTAAGGGACCCAACAGAAGGTTCAGTGATTGAGGTTAGCTCTATCTAAGGGACCCAACAGAAGGTCCAGTGATTGAGGTTAGCTCTATCTAAGGGACCCAAGAGAAGGTTCAGTGATTGAGGTTAGCTCTATCTAAGGGACCCAACAGAAGGTTCAGTGATTGAGGTTAGCTCTATCTAAGGACCCAACAGAAGGTTCAGTGATTGAGGTTAGCTCTATCTAAGGGACCCAACAGAAGGTCCAGTGATTGAGGTTAGCTCTATCTAAAGGACCCAACAGAAGGTCCAGTGATTGAGGTTAACTGTATCTAAGGGACCCAACAGGAGGTCCAGTGATTGAAGTTAGCTCTATCTAAGGGACCCAACAGAAGGTTCAGTGATTGAGGTTAGCTCTATCTAAGGGACCCAACAGAAGGTCCAGTGATGAGGTTAGCTCTCTAAGGAACCCAACAGAAGGTTCAGTGATTGAGGTTAGCTCTATCTAAGGGACCCAACAGAAGGTCCAGTGATTGAGGTTAGCTCTATCTAAGGGACCCAACAGAAGGTTCAGTGATTGAGGTTAGCTCTATCTAAGGGACCCAACAGAAGGTTCAGTGATTGAGGTTAGCTCTATCTAAGGGACCCAACAGAAGGTTCAGTGATTGAGGTTAGCTCTATCTAAGGGACCCAACAGAAGGTTCAGTGATTGAGGTTAGCTCTATCTAAGGGACCCAACAGAAGGTTCAGTGATTGAGGTTAGCTCTATCTAAGGGACCCAACAGAAGGTCCAGTGATTGAGGTTAGCTCTATCTAAAGGACCCAACAGAAGGTCCAGTGATTGAGGTTAGCTCTATCTAAAGGACCCAACAGAAGGTCCAGTGATTGAGGTTAGCTGTATCTAAGGGACCAACAGGAGGTCCAGTGATTGAAGTTAGCTCTATCTAAGGGACCCAACAGAAGGTTCAGTGATTGAGGTTAGCTCTATCTAAGGGACCCAACAGAAGGTCCAGTGATTGAGGTTAGCTCTCTAAGGAACCCAACAGAAGGTCCAGTGATTGAGGTTAGCTCTATCTAAGGGACCCAACAGAAGGTCCAGTGATTGAGGTTAGCTCTATCTAAGGACCCAACAGAAGGTTCAGTGATTGAGGTTAGCTCTATCTAAGGGACCCAACAGAAGGTTCAGTGATTGAGGTTAGCTCTATCTAAGGGACCCAACAGAAGGTTCAGTGATTGAGGTTAGCATACCATCGTCAGAACCTTTTAGGATTTATTTTTCTTTAAGGTTTCCAAGGCTTGCTCGTTTGTCCTTTTGATAAGAGCAGCGTAATCGATATGAGAGATATCAAGAATATTTGTTAGATGGTAGACACTGCGAACTGAAGTAGAATTGTCACATAAGTGTTTGGTGGGCGAAGACCGCAGCGGTGGTGCCTGAAGAACCTACACTGTACGTGAGGTGGCAAGGACAGAGATTTCGTATTGTCCGTCATTCGGACAAGGTCCGCTGTGCAGGATCTGCCCTCAAATGTGCTGACAGCAGCAACTAACAGGCAGACAAGGTCCGCTGTGCAGGATCTGCCCTCAAACGTGCTGACAGCAGCAACTAACAGGCAGACAAGGTCCGCTGTGCAGGATCTGCCCTCAAACGTGCTGACAGCAGCAACTAACAGGCAGACAAGGTCCGCTGTGCAGGATCTGCCCTCAAACGTGCTGACAGCAGCAACTAACAGGCAGACAAGGTCCGCTGTGCAGGATCTGCCCTCAAACGTGCTGACAGCAGCAACTAACAGGCAGACAAGGTCCGCTGTGCAGGATCTGCCCTCAAACGTGCTGACAGCAGCAACTAACAGGCAGACAAGGTCCGCTGTGCAGGATCTGCCCTCAAACGTGCTGACAGCAGCAACTAACAGGCAGACAAGGTCCGCTGTGCAGGATCTGCCCTCAAACGTGCTGACAGCAGCAACTAACAGGCAGACAAGGTCCGCTGTGCAGGATCTGCCCTCAAACGTGCTGACAGCAGCAACTAACAGGCAGACAAGGTCCGCTGTGCAGGATCTGCCCTCAAACGTGCTGACAGCAGCAACTAACAGGCAGACAAGGTCCGCTGTGCAGGATCTGCCCTCAAACGTGCTGACAGCAGCATCTAACAGGCAGACAAGGTCCGCTGTGCAGGATCTGCCCTCAAACGTGCTGACAGCAGCAACTAACAGGCAGACAAGGTCCGCTGTGCAGGATCTGCCCTCAAACGTGCTGACAGCAGCAACTAACAGGCAGACAAGGTCCGCTGTGCAGGATCTGCCCTCAATCGTGCTGACAGCGGCAATTAACAGGCAGACAAGGTCCGCTGTGCAGGATCTGCCTTCAATCGTGCTGACAGCGGCAATTAACAGGCAGACAAGTGTCAGGTGAGCAGAGTGACCTTCACGTCACGTCAGTTATGCCACTGATGCATTCGGAGTTGGATCCTTCGAAGAAAAGACGTCAAAGGCGAAAAATTGTTCTCATAGAATAAATGTAATAAAGAAGTTAAAAAGAATCTTAGACAAACAGGGGTTTTCTTTGTGGTGAAGGGCCCCGCAGCAGATGCTACGGACGCACCGCAGCCTTAAGGCTTCTTGTGCATCCGTGTGATGAAGAGAAAGATGTTTTTTTTTTCATTTTTACAAGTAATGGAACACTGGTGGAATGAAATTGACAGGGAAAAACCGAAGTACTCGGGGAAAAACCTGTCCCAGTACCACTTTGTCCACCACCAATCCCACATGGACACCCAGGATCGATCCCGGGTCTCCGCGGTGGGAGGCCGGCGACTGACCGCCTGAGCCATGGCACTGCCAACTAGACAAACAGGTTACTTGTGAGTACGTGTATTGTTATGAATCGGTTAAAGCTTGTGTGTGAGCTGAAAACCGTAAATCTGCTAAGGAAAACTGCGCAACGTAGGTATACTGAATTGGAAATTTTAGGCAGTTCTAACTATATCGTTACTTCATGTCAGTAAACCTCGTAGCCTTCTCCCATACCCTTCTGTGTTTATCGAGGGACACATCAGTTTTCTTGCTCGCCCTTATGTTATTAATTCATATCGACGCCGCCCGTGGCGCTGCTGTAACATTTTGCCACAGTTTTGCAACATTGAAGAACACAGATAACTGCAGAGTGCAGGAACCCTTTTTATTCTTGAAGGTTGGCGTCATTGTCATTCGATGCGATATTCTCTGTGCCAAATACTCGTATTTGTTATAAACGGTCTCTGCGGTGAAAATTACAACGTGCCGGAAGTCATGACTGTGCAAATGATTTGGGCTGACTTCAGGCTGTGCACGATGCTTAAACATTCAGTACCTCAGCAGCGGACAGGCGATTCTAATTCAAATGGAAGAAGAACAGAGACAATCATACTTATCACTAAAAATAATTTTTAAATTTCTTGAATATTTTTTTGGCATCTGCAGAAACTGATTTTATTGAATTTTGAGCCTTTTATGTCGAATAGTTTTCGAGATATCGAATATCAAGATTTTCACGATTTTGTCGAATTCATCCCGCGCGCGCCTTTTTCGACCTCAGTCTCTCTGCAGGCGTCCAGGGTAAAGGCGTCAACAAGACTTTCTTTTTAAAGCGAATGTGACGCGCTATGCATCAGCGTAAAACGCATTTTGAATGCTTTGTATATGGTTAGAAGCCTTTGCGATTAATTCTTTGACTTGAAGTTTCGCCCTCTTTCCGACTTTCGACATCAGGGGAAAGAACCATGAGATTTTTTGTTGTCAACCTTACGAACCCTACTTAAATCTATCCCATTACTGGCCTGGACACACCCCTAGGGCTCCTAGAATTTCTAGACAATGGCCACATGAAGGTGGTAAGGTTGTCAGCCCTACGCACCGGCCGCCTTTACCCAAGGTACTTATTTCTGTTATAGGCTGAGTCGACCTAATGGTCATAGTGCGGCCGGAAGGATTAAGTCAATTAAAAATCCCAATGACTTCATCGGGAATCGAACCCGCGGCCTGCTGGCTTGTAGCGCAGTTTCTCAACCAAGTGCCACCGGCCGCCTTTATCCTTAGGTGGTATTCCAGGTACTCTTTTCTGTTAGATGTGAGTCGACCCCAGGGTTATAGTTCGGCCGGAATTATTAAGTCAAAAATCCCAATGACCGCATCGGGAATCGAACCCGGGACCTTCGGGCTTGTAGCGCAGTGCCTCAACCATCTGTGCCACGTGATTTATAATTCCAGAAAAGACAAGAATTTCCGGACAGCGAGACCGACGTATGGGCTATTGTACCGCCGATCGGCTAGCGTTCCGCGAAAACTGAATGTCAGCAGGTAGCATTTGGTGGGCGATACCTTTCTGAGACGAAGGACGATGAAAAAGTGGAAAATTGGAAAAACAGACAAGGCGCTAAATAGGAAAGGCAGGAAGCTGAAAAATTACAATAGAATATTGAAGTTATTTATTACCGCTCTTTCTTATTTTAAAATATATAAATATTATATATGATATATATATTAAACGTGTACATGTGCAGAAGACAGTCAGGAACTTGACACTGCTGTCGCCGAGTTCGTGAGAGTGGCCAAGCACTTCTTGTGTTCAGATGAATCTGAGACTGACTGAAATAATGTAGGTAGTCGGGGTGCTTGGGCAGTTGTGGACAAAGTGGTATAACTGTACCATGCACACAGGAGAGCAGAGAGAAACGGAGACTTTTTTTTGTCGAATTACATCAGGCTCCAGATATCAGAAAGAGACTTATAATAACATCCTGGACCACGTCTTGAAACGTTCAGTAATGCTAAGGACAGCGATATGGAAAATTCAGATTCTGCACTTGGCGTGTTAGGGAAATCGACGAAGTGTGTAGTGCCACAGAACTACATACTGTTTATTCCGCGTTAGTACAGACTTAGCAAACAGCAGCTGTTTATTAAGCACACCAAGTCGGCAGAGACCGAAGTCCTAAGAAAACAGGGGCTTACTCACTTTTATATATCGAATGCTCTCCACACTGTGCCCGAAAGATAAGTTTTGTGACTAACAAACTTGGAAAGAAGCAACAGGTGCCTAATAAATCAGTATTGTTTGCAAATATTGAAGATTCAAAGACAAATATTCATACGGTAACACTGACTCCTCTAAAGCTGCTCATGGGGATATTTCACATTGTCCTGATGCAGGATCTGCTGTTATAGGCGGATTACTTCAATAATATCCCTGTCATTCTGCCCGCCGATCTTCAGTGCTAGTCTCAACAACTGCGTAGACAAATACAAATTACCCGTGACAAAGCAAGCAACAGCAACAGTGAAAGCAACAACATTTCTCCAGATTCGTGATAGTGTAGCCTGACCTTACGGCCAGATGCTGTACACAAAGAATTTGTGTCAGTGGGCGGAAAAGTTATTCCGATGAAATTTCATTTTACTTTAGCACTGTAGATGTTCTTCCGAGGAATCAAAAGCGTTAGGCAGTACACTCACCTGCGCCCCCACAGCGGGCATAATTGTCTGAATACTTCCGTCTGTTCCTGTACCGAGAAGGAGTCTTCAACCGAAATGTTCGTTTTATTCTGATATTTCCGCTGCTATCAGAAGAAGCAAGTATGTGGTGTTACGATCAAAGTTTAGTGTTGGGTTATAGTTATCTTTCTTTCTGTTTTTTTCCCCTAATTATCTCCAATTCCTTTTCGCTGTCTTCCTATTTAGTACTTTGCCATCCTCAAATTACGCATCCAATACAACCAACATCCTTTTCTCGGAGCGCTGTTTGATATATCATGGCACCGCCCACATACGTGTCTTGCGGCCCCTGGAACTTATCTTTATCCTGAAACGTTTCTGCATTGATCCCACACAAGTAGAGAAGACTTTTGTGTGGCAGAAGGCAGTGAATGTCGTGATACGTGCTTCCCTGATCTCGCAATTCAGAGAGACAGAGAAAATCGAAGTCAAATATGAATCACAAGTGCCTCTATTCATATATGAAATAATGAAACCGAGTTGTATAATGTTTGTGCAAAGCGCATAACTTTGGCTTTAAAATTAACTCATGTTGATCGCTCAATCTTGAACTGTTCCAGAGGTAATGTGTCTGAAAATGTCGCTATCGTGACGAATTTGGGCAAATAGTGAATATTTTGATATTCGATGTCTCGAAAACAAACGGACGTAAAGGGCTCAAACTTCACGACAACTAATTACTCGAAACGCCCAAAACGTGTACATTTTTTAAAAAATAATTTAAATTAAAAAGGAAATTGTCTAAATTTTCCTTGCGATTTGTCATGGAATCACCCAGACGCATTTGAAATAGAGCATCCTTTCGTCTGAGTAAAGAAGCGCCTAAACGAATTTAGATTAAATTTAGTATCGGTATCCTAACATTTCTAAGCGATGAATACACAAGGTCGACAGAGTATATGGATATAAAGAATTACTTCCATGAAACAGAGTCTTTCTTGAGAAGCTGATAGTTTTTTAACCGGTCGTAAAGCCTCTCGTCCTTTATGTGACTTGAAATTTAAATATCGTGTTCACAAGGACACGACTGGGTTCTGTTCTAAGCCAGATGAATTCAATCAACACCCTCAAATCTTATTTCTTTACGATCTGTTTTAATATTATCATCTGTTCTTCGCCCCCGCCTCAGTTTTTTTATCAGTCTTTTTGTGTCTGTAACGTTCTATTTGTCAGTAGAGTCAAGGATTGTTCTGTGGTTGCCACGAGATGCGCTGAGGGTGTTTCTCGTGTTCTGTGAGAGGCTTACACCGTCCGCGAGAGCCGCTTATGTCATCACAGGCAGGCGGTGTTATGACAAAGTCAATGGATTTGGTCTCGCAGCACTTTCTGGGAAACGTGATAGGCCATGAACATGTGTCCCTCTGGTCGTGTAAATTGATGGGATTACGGCAGCACATTTCTGCATGGAAACAACAGTGATGTGGGCTGGTGTCTGGGCATTCCATTCAGCGCAGAGTTTTAGCCTGCTTTAATCTTTGCATAAGACCCGTAGCCATGGGGGTGGCAAGTGTGTGCACTGCGCCAAATACAAATCTGGCTCCACCCACTACGAATTTGCAGAATATCAAGGAAAAACATGCTGATTAGAAGTGAGCTCCGTGAAGACAATATCACAATGCCAAGCCATGAAAAAAGCAGAGAGCGCGAGCAGCGATCGACAGATACGCTTTAGTTAGAGTAAAGGTAAAGGTAAAGCAAGCTCTATACAGGCGTGGAGAGGCCCTTAGGGTTCCAGGAAGTAGAGGCTCCCAGATTTCAATCGGCACATGAAGGTTTTCAGCCCTACACACCGGCCGCCTTTACGCTGGTAAAAGGTAAAGTTAAATTTCTCCCTAAAACAGGCCACGAAGGCCCAGAGGGGGAGTAGAGGTATAGCTGTGCACTTTCTTTAACCCTGGCACTAGATGAGGGTAGGTGGTCAACTCCACGCCTCGGCCGCTTTACCCCCGGGAAAGAGACCCGGTACCCATTGTATAGGCGGCTGGGTGGGCCCCAGGGCCGGTCTGGACGGGTGCGGAAAACCTCGCCCCCTTCGGGAATCGATCCCCGGACCGTCCAGCCCGTAGTAAGTCGCTATACCGACTACGCTATCCCGGCCCTTTACCCTGGTACTCATATTTGTTAGAAGGCCGGAAGCATTATGTCAATGACACAATCGGGAATCGAACCCGTGACCTTCCGGCTTGTAGTGCAGTGCCTCAACCAACTGCGCTGTAATGTATTCCACTTCTGGGAACCCTTTCGTCTGCAATGGTCCAGAAGCTTCCACTAACATCGTGACTCTTCTACGTATTGTGCCATGTGTCTGGCAACTTAGGCTACAGTTTGGAAAGCTGGTGCCGCGTGTTATCCACGAAACATTCTACTACGATGATATGATCTACTACGATCGTATGATATGTAAGCTAGCTCATCCTCAACATTGTATGTATAGGCAAGGCGTTTTGAGCGATGTTACAGAACGCATTACGTGATGAAATTGTTGATTTTGTGGTCCTGACAAAGGGAGCTTTTTACACCTATGCAGGCATAATATGTGTCCACAGTATATGTATAACAGAGAATTATATACGTATATAAACATATGTACGTTTATGCACCCGCACTGGTAGCCGCTGCTACCACTGTGTTCGTGGTCTGGCTACGGGACTCCTATGCATGGAAGTAACAGTGACGCAGGCGAGTTTCCGGTCCCTCCATCCTGCGAGGAATTGTGGCGTAGTTTACAGAATGACGAATGTTTGCACAGCGATTTTTAAACCAGTTGCTCTGTCAGGACTGAAATGCGTGTTTAAACATGCAGTTTCAACCGCACAGTAGATATATTGCTTTTCTATTACAATGAGAAACCGATCCCAGTGGCCGTGCGGTCTAAGGCGTCGGTCTGCGGCCGTTCGCTTGCTGGGATTGTGGGTTCGAATCCCACTGGGGGCATGGAAGTCTGTCTGTTGTGAGTGTTGTGTGTTGTCAGATAGAGGTCTCTGCGTCGGGCTGATCACTTGTGCAGGGGAGTCCTACCGAGTGGGGTGTGTCTAAGTGTGATCGTGAAGCCTTGACAATGAGAAGGCTCTGTCCCTCTATGGGCTGTCGCGCCATGGAAAGAAAAAATTACAATGAGGAAACGGTTAATGGTATTCAGGAAAGCAGTGACTGGGATAGCCAGATAAACCACGTATTATAAACACCCTGGGTGAGGCTAAATGCAGAGTTTTTGAGTGTTAGAGTAGGAGGTACATAGTTCTTACCACTGTGGTCTATATGGTCAAACTGTTTGTGGCATGATTGAGTTTTTTTTTTTTTTTGCTATTTCCAATAATCTTATCACATACTGAATTCAGTTGTTAGCACATTTTCTTAGAAATACTTAAACAGTTTTGTGCGTACTTTCTTTATCATTCATAATCATCTTTCCGTATTTCATTCCAGCCTACGTAAGCTTAGTAATGGCTGTGACGTCACAAGGCATCTGATTAATCCTCTAATCCAGTGGTTCCCAAAGTGGGCGGTATCGCCCCCTGGGGGGCGGTGGGATTACCGAGGTGGGCGCTAATGGGTACGAGAGGTGGAAGGGAGCGCTGTTATTATCACAGGGGGGGGGCTAGTAGACAAGTAGTGCATTTATTTTTATAATGAAATTCAAAGAAAGTAATTTTTGTGTTAAAAATAAAAAAATGAACTAAATTTCTTAGTATTTTAATTTATGAATCTTATTCAAGCACATATTATTTTTTTAATAAACTATTGCTAGATTAATTACTGTTAATCATAAGAAATACAATAAATTTTAATTCATTAATTAACAAACAAAACATTAAGTTTAACTCTTATACTTTTATTTAAACGATTTTTTAAATATAAAATAAAAGTGGAAACAAAAGCGCATTTATGTTTTTTAAAAAAGGTAGGGGGGCGCTGTGGGTGTGTATATGGAACCAAGGGGGCGGTGGACCGAAAAAGTTTGGGAACCACTGCTCTAATCTGTAGCCAATTAGGTTTCAATGTGCTAGATATTAGCTGTCAGCATAACCATCAAGTCAGGGTTGTGGTTCACATAAAGGAGTCTCTGTCCACCGAGACAGGCCGTAACTGTGACATTTCATGTTTAGTGTGATGCGCTGACTCAGTTCCGCACCATGACGTCACTTCCTGTGCGCCACTGCCACGTGTGTTAATAATTGCTGCAGTCGTGTGCGTGTCAGGTATCATGTTTTGCGCATGCGCTGTTTTTCACATCTGTAAGTGGTCGATGGATATAGCTTTAATGACCCAGAATAAGAAACATTTTTCTGCCAGACTTATTGGTGCTACGCGTATTGATTTCATTAACTGGTTAAAGCAACTGACTGTGGACCCAAAAACAACTAACACACTGAGTGTCTAACTTACAAACGAACATACTTGTGGCGTATGTAACGAAGTGACTATCCATTATGAAGGCCAGACTGATTTCGTGAAGGCTTTCATTCGCTCAGTCGGTATGGCTACTCGCTACTCGCTGGACGGTTCGGGGATGGAATCTCGGTGGGGGCGAGATTTTCAGCACCTGTCCAGACCGGCCATGGTGCCCACCTAGCCACCTATACAATGGGTACCGGGTCATTCCCGGGGGTAAAGCGGCCGGCGCGTGGAGTTGACCACCCACCCCCATCTAGCACCGAAGTTAAAGAAAGAGTAGAGCTATACCTCTACTCCTCCTCTGGGCCTTCATGGCTTGTTCTAGGGTGAACTTTACCTTTACCTTTACCTTTCATTCGTGTACGTAATGTTTAGATATTGGATTTCTACCTCACAGTAAACGTTTTGCCTTTCTGTGACACGTGAATTTAATGATGTACACAATCAATTAATACACACCATCGTCGTACTCACCAACATACTACATAGAGTGTTCAGTCGCACTTAACTGGAAACAAAATTCTTCAGGGAAGATACTGCAGAAAGTCAATAATACCTAATATTGGAATTATTTTAACATCATATCGAATTACAACGTATTTTAATACTTTTAGCACTGTAATGCTCGTACTGCCGATCCCAGTGGCCGCGCGGTCAAAGGCGTGGGTCTGCTACCGCTCGCTTGCTTTGTGGGTTCGAATCACAGACCACTAACACTCCTTAACGCGGACTACAAGATATACACGCGCATAATAGCACATCGCATGCAACAGACACTACACAAGGTCATACACAAAACACAGCACAGCGGTATACCAGGACGAAGCATCGTAGACGCGGCTGCGGGTTTAAGAGACATAACGGCCATAGGCGCGAGACGGAGAAACGGAATATGCCTCATAACACTAGACTTCCAAGGAGCATTTGATAATATATCACACGAGTACTTGACAAACCTACTAGAACGATACGGCTACAGCACAGGCATAAGGCGCGCAATTCACTCACTCTATGCAACAGCACAATCAAAACTGGCGATCAACGGACACTTAACTAAAAACATCAACATCCAATGCTCAGTGCGACAAGGTTGTCCACTCAGCACAATCCTGTATGCTTTGGCACTAAACCCTTTTCTCATATCAATAGACCAACAACTACAAGGAATACGAATCGGAAAACATAACCATAAGGTGACAAGCATAGCCTACGCCGATGACGTGACAGTCATTCTACAAGACCACAATGAAATCACGCAACTCCAAAAGATAATAACAACGTATGAAACAGCCACTGGAGCTAAGATACATTGGGAAAAGACAAAATGCATACCAATAGGACATTGGGATCAAAACAAACCAGTAGGACAACTAACATACGCAAACAAGGCCAAAATACTAGGGATCGAGTTCCACAACACGATGGAACAAACAATTGAAAGGACATGGAACGACGTAATACAGAAACTCCACGGCAGTATAAAAGATATATACACGCGGAAATTGGACATAATACAACGAATGAAGATAAGCAACACCTACTTATTGTCAAAAATTTGGTACATAGCACAACTGCTACCACTAACCGCCAGACAAGCTCAACACATCACGACTATAATACTAGGACAATTGTGGAAAGGTTGGATATTCCGAGTGCCGGTGTCGACACTGTACAACCGAACATCAGAAGGAGGAATAAACATGGTAGACGTAAGAGCAAAATGCGCTACCCTGTACTTTATGCGCATGGAACAGCAAAGACACATACAAGAACTCCCGACAGCGCAGTGGCTACGGACACTATACGCGACAATACAATGGAAAAACCCACCCAACATGGCATACCTCCCGAAAGAACTAGAATATCTTACACATTACATACACGAATGGGCATACATAGGGGAAAAACGGAACACCGAAACTACCAAAAGCTATAAAAGACGCATCTATGAGACGAACAGACAGAAAGATAAAGCAGCCAACCCACCGAGGGAGATGCGAATCACACGAAAATACCCCAACATCAATTGGCAAATGATTTGGAAGAACATACACATGCCATTCCTCCCGCACAAAGTACGCGCAGCATGGTTTACGGTGGTACACGACATTATACCAACAAATGAAAGGCTCCACACGATCAACCTTCACCCAGACGAAAGATGCAAAATATGTCAGGAAAGAGACACACTGATCCACCGCCTAACAGGATGCAAAGAGACGAAGAAAATATGGAACTGGACACAAAACCGAATAGCCTGGTATTTACGAACGAATCCAAAAGAAGTGCAGGAAAAATGGGTAACATTCCCCGACTACACATTATGGCCGAGACAAAGGCATAACGCAACAACATGGATACTGGGACACATGATGTGGTACGTCACAGCAAATATGACGACACCGACACTGATGGACTACATGGACTACATGAAGAGAACGAGATGGAAGGTACACAACCAGCGACACCATAAACAACACTGCGGGAACTACTTACAAATACTGGACTACTAAGGACATAGGTCAGAAACGGATCAAAACACCTAGACAAAACAGTCAACTAAAAGCAGGAAAAGGTAAGAAATAGATTTGACTAACAGAAGTAAAGATAATAATGAATCAGAAGACAAAAGTTAACAATGTGTATACCAAAAATGTAAAACAAAGTGTACAAATGTAACATGAATAAACGCCATTTTAATTAAAAAAAAAAATCCCGCCTGGAGCATGAAAGTCTGTCCCTTGTGAGTGTTGTGTGTTGTCAGGTAGAGGTCTCTGCGTCGGACTGATCACTCGTCCAGAGGCTTCCTATCGAGTGTGGTGTGTCTAAGTGTGATCGTGAAGCCTCGATAATGAGGAGGCCCTGGCCCACTAGGGGCTGTTGCGTCATTGAAAAATACTTGTATTCTTTCTCAGTCTATCGACATATAATTTACACATGTAATTGTAATTTTTCTTGTATGAAATATTGCCCAGAAGATTACATAAATGTAGGCCGAAACATGTTGCCATATACTTTAAAGATCTAATAGTAATCTTAGTAAAGAATTGTGTGAAGGGCACTTACAGGATAATTTGTAAATATTGCGAATATTGCGCAAAATGCCGAAATTTTGCTTAGTTTCTTGCAGTCCTCGTTCTGTACTTCTCGCAATATAATTAGCATGTTGTGTTTTACCACATCTATGTCTTTGTCTAATAAATTAACGTCACAGCAGATGTTTAAGTTTCAGACAGCCCTGCAGGCGTTTTCAAAACAAACGTGAAACAAAATGCGGATGTAACAGTCTTCTGTTTATAATAACACAAACATTTGACTCACACGAACTTTACTACATATTTATTGTAATTGCCTTCTTTATTTCATAAGATGTTTGTTTTGAAGACACAAAACTTACATTCGTCGGGATATTTGCCTCCGGGCACCAACACCAAACAAATTGCACTTGAGAAGTTTCCCAATTATGTAATGGATTTCTCTCTTGTAAGATTAAATCAAACTGAGCACTGTGCATATTGTAAGCTGTGATTGTTGCCATTACTACAGAAAGATTGAAAACAAATTTCTATTTTAGGGCTTCATTTGAAGAATTCTTTGAATCGAAACAAATAGACAGCAAATTTGCTTTAGAATTGGTAACCAGGGTCGTAGCTGGTTGGGGGGGGGGGGGGGGCAGCAGAGTCGAAGGGGTGGAAAATTCGGTGACAAAATAAATATATTTGAAATGAAGAAATTGATTTTCTGCGCTCAACAAATTTTAAATTACTGAGCCAAATGTGAAGAAATTTAATAAATAATTGTAATGTTTTAAAGGCTGTAAATTCTGTTAGGGGCGGCCATTGTGATTACTCTCCCCAGACCCCCAAAAGAACCTAGCTACACCACTGTTGGTAGCAGCTTTGCTTTGTATCTTAAGTCGCTAAGTAAGGGTCTGTAAAGTAAGCAGGTTTGTCTAGCTGTGTTTGCCACTCACTAAGTGTCTCGGATTGTTTAGCCTTCATTAGAAAACAGTTAAAGCAGCGAAATAGAGTCGAACTCGGTTATAACGTCATGAAAGGAACTGAATATTTTGTGTCGTTATAAACGAGTGTTTTTGTAACCGAATAATGTAATGGTTAACAGCGAGGATTTAATTGGTACCACAGAACGTCTGACGCTATAGATGAGGTGTCACTTAAACCGATATCGTTATAACCGGGTTCGACTCTATTTCGCTGCTTTAACTGTGCATAAGATCAAAATTGTATAATATATACTGATAAAAATTAGCTCATAAAGAGAGAATTAAAAGCTATTCATCTATAAAAGTTGTGTAATGTGATGAAAAGTCATATTGTTACGTAATTTTAGTACGATATTTACAAGAGAGCAAAATGGGCATATTATGGTTTGTTTGAAAAATGGAATGTACAGTATTTTAACGTAAGAATGTAAGAATAAGGGAGTTTTACTTGATCAGATGTTACCAAAGAACAATCAGAGGTGAATAAAGACATTGTTCAGCTGCGAATAAAGTTTGACGCATTGTATTACTGTTTATAAAAATTATTAGTATAAGAAGAGTAGAACTATACCTCACTTCCCCTCTGAACCTTCAAAGAGTGTTATAGGGTGAACTTCAATTTTTACCTTCTATTACCTTTACTAGTATAAGGCCCTTTGGAATTTAAACCTGGAATTTTGACAATTCCCCTCTTTCGCTAAGGTTTCCGCAGACAGCTCTTCATTTAACACATTCGTATATTTTATAGCCCTAGAGGAGGCTGTCGAATTACAATTTCACGGAATATTTATGTCATTCAGTTTTAAAAGTTCTGAAGAAAGAGCTGATAGATTTTATCATTAATCTGCGACGCTGCAATGCCGACCGAAGCACAGTTGCCTCTTGCCTGCTTCATAACGACAGATTGTTTAGGAAATCACTGCCATCTGGCGTAGGAATGATAAACTGTAAGAATAACCCGAGTGTGACTTACAAACCAAGCGGGTGCTAACGACGTGATGTAGGTAGAAGCAGTTTGACCGGTTTTAAGTTTCTGAATATTGCTTAAAAAACTTTTTGTATTTCCTCGAGTACTGACTCTGTAGAAAACCCTCGAAAAACATATAGACAGTAATATGGTCTGTGTTTTGTATCATAACGAAGACTCTGAGGCCAGTCTTTAACCCTCCGGAGCTTGAATTTCTTCTAAGTAATCTGGTACTTAATGATGTATTTCTCACCTCACAGAAACCACACTGTATCCCCATTATGAAGAAGAATAAGTTAATATATTAAGGGAAATAACTGCTGTTTATTGGGAGAACCATACAGAACAACAATTAAATTCTTTTGGAAGAATCCAGAACTTTTAACGTTAAGACAGTCGTTGCAGGTAGTTGATGTTCTGTTTGAGAGGGTTTCAGAACGTTTATACAGTGGACTGTGCCCAACGGACTTACCTACAATTGCTCGGAGAATGCCACGTGAGTACATACATAACCAAGAGGAAGCATCATACCTCAAAACATTCAAGATATACAAATGAACCCAAACGACATCTACCCACGATCATACTACACTACTTCAATCGTACCAATATAGTGAACAGTGCAAAAAATAACCACCCTACATTACTCAAAAACAATGGACAAGTGAAGTGGAGTGCACTTACGTGCATACTGAGCCCCTGATGATGGTCAATTTGTGACCGAAACGTACGTAGGGCTATTGTAAAGTGTAAATAAATTTTACTTAATTAGTGCATTTGTCGGTATACATTCCATTTATATATTAACAAAATGCACGGTGATAAAAAAAATGAAGTTGAATGCGTAAGAAAACCAAAAGCATCATTTTGAATCCAAGTTTAAGGAACCTTTGTGAAGGTCACCGGGTAATTGCCACCGGTTGTGACTACGAGGTGTTCATTTATTTACGACGTCAGGGTGTGTTGTGTCTTTCATGGACCGTGCTGTGACGTCACAGCGTGTGTTGTGTCATTGATAGACCACGTAGTGACGTCACGGCGTGTGTTGTGTCGTTGATAGACCACGTAGTGACGTCACGGCGTGTGTTGTGTCGATAGACCACGTAGTGACGTCACGGCGTATGTTGTGTCGTTGATGGACCACGTAGTGACGTCATGGCGTATGTTGTGTCGTTGATGGACCAGGTAGTGACGTCACGGCGTATGTTGTGTCGTTGATAGACTACGTAGTGACGTCACGGCGTGTGTTGTGTCGTTGATGGACCACGTAGTGACGTCACGGATTGTGTTGTGTCGTTGATGGACCACGTAGTGACGTCACGGAGTGTGTTGTGTCGTTGATGGACCACGTAGTGACGTCACGGAGTGTGCTGTGTCGTTGATGGATCACGTAGTGACGTCACGGAGTGTATTGTGTCGTTGATGGACCACGTAGTGACGTCACGGCGTATGTTGTGTCGTTGATAGACCACGTAGTGACGTCACGGCGTGTGTTGTGTCGTTGATGGACCACGTAGTGACGTCACGGAGTGTGTTGTGTCGTTGATGGACCACGTAGTGACGTCACGGAGTGTGTTGTGTCGTTGATGGACCACGTAGTGACGTCACGGAGTGTGTTGTGTCGTTGATGGACTACGTAGTGACGTCACGGAGTGTGTTGTGCCGTTGATGGACCAAGTAGTGACGTCACGGCGTGTGTTGTGTCGTTGATGGACCGCATTAGCCTGTAATTGTCGTGAGTTTCATATGTCCCTGTCATAGGCCTATGTAAACCAACACCAAATTTTTTTATTCCCCTTTGGTTTTTCTTTATTCGTATCTCTCTCTCTCTTTTTCAACAGACGATTTCCCTTTCTCTCACTCTGTAACCATGGCAACGAACTATCAGTTTCATGTAAACTTGGAGTTATGCCGATTCTGTTTTGTTTGTCTCGCCCGGAGGCTCGTAACTTTGTTACAGCGGACGGACAATTGAAAGTTCAGTTTGTTGAAAATGAAAGTTACGAACTTTGTAATGAAAATCGGTCGTACAGTTTTCTTTATAGCCAACTGCGCCTGTAACTCGACGTTCAGGTTACGCGCTCCGCTGTCATGGTGAAGACGTTGCATAGCCAGCACGGCGATTGTGACGCCACCAGACGTTAAACGCGACACTATCGTGTGCTGCTTTGATAACATGGCCTTGAAGACTTATGCGGAGTGGAGGTATAGCTCTATACATTCTGAGTCTCCGCACTGAATGGAGGTTAGAGGTCAGCTTCATGATCCTCTGTGTGACCCCCCAGTGAAGGACCTCCTGAATTCGTTGAATAGAAGGGGGGGGGGGGCCGCAGCTCTGGAGAAGCCAGAGGTGTTTACCCTTACCGGGAATCGAACCACGATTTGACGGTGTTCCACGTCATAGCCCAGTTACTGGACACAGCTATTACGTCATAGCCCAGTTACTGGACACAGCTATTACGCCATAGCCCAGTTACTGGACACAGCTATTACGTCATAGCCCAGTTACTGGACACAGCTATTACGTCATAGCCCAGTTACTGGACACAGCTATTACGCCATAGCCCAGTTACTGGACACAGCTATTACGTCATAGCCCAGTTACTGGACACAGCTATTACGGCATAGCCCAATTACTGGACACAGCTATTACGCCATAGCCCAGTTACTGGACACAGCTATTACGCCATAGCCCAGTTACTGGACACAGCTATTACGGCATAGCCCAATTACTGGACACAGCTATTACGCCATAGCCCAGTTACTGGACACAGCTATTACGCCATAGCCCAGTTACTGGACACAGCTATTACGCCATAGCCCAGTTACTGGACACAGCTATTACGCCATAGCCCAGTTACTGGACACAGCTATTAAGGTATAACCCAGTTACTGGACACAGCTATTACGCCATAGCCCAGTTACTGGACACAGCTATTACGGCATAACCCAGTTACTGGACACAGCTATTACGGCATAGCCCAGTTACTGGACACAGCTATTACGGCATAGCCCAGTTACTGGACACAGCTATTACCTATAGCCCAGTTACTGGACACAGCTATTACTCTATAGCCCAGTTACTGGACACAGCTATTACGCTCTAGCCCAGTTACTGGCCACAGCTATTACGCTATAGCCTAGTTACTGGACCAGCTATTACGCTATAGCCAGTTACTGGACACAGCTATTACGCTATAGCCCAGTTACTGGACACAGTTACGCTATACCCAGTTACTGGACACAGCTATTACGGCATAGCCCAGTTACTGGACCAGCTATTACGGCATAGCCCAGTTACTGGACACAGCTATTACCCTATAGCCCATTACTGGACACAACTATTACGCATAGCCCAGTTACTGGACACAGCATATTACGCTATAGCCCAGTTACTGGACACAGCTATTACGCATAGCCCAGTTACTGGACACAGCTATTACGCATTAGCCCAGTTACTGGACACATGCTATTACGCATAGCCCAGTTACTGGACACAGCTATTACGCATTAGCCCAGTTACTGGACACAGCTATTACGCATAGCCCAGTTACTGGACACAGCTATTACGCTATAGCCCAGTTACTGGCACAGCTATTACGCATAGCCCAGTTACTGGACACAGCTATTACGCATAGCCAGTTACTGGCACAGCTATTACGCATAGCCCAGTTACTGGACACAGCTATTACGCTATAGCCCAGTTACTGGACACAGCTATTACGCATAGCCCAGTTACTGGACACAGCTTATTACGCATAGCCAGTTACTGGCACAGCTATTACGGCATAGCCCAGTTACTGGACACAGCTATTACGCATAGCCCAGTTACTGGACACAGCTATTACGCATAGCCCAGTTATGACACAGATTACCATAGCCCAGTTACTGACACAGCTATTACGGCATAGCCCAGTTACTGGACACAGCTATTACGGCATACCCAGTTACTGGACACAGCTATTACGGCATACCCAGTTACTGGACACAGCTATTACGGCATACCCAGTTACTGGACACAGCTATTACGCATACCGTTACTGGAACAGCTATTACGCATACCAGTTACTGGACCAGCATTAGATACCCAGTTACTGGACACAGCTATTACGGCATACCCAGTTACTGGACACAGCTATTACGGCATAACCAGTTACTGGACACAGCTATTACGCATAGCCCAGTTACTGGACACGCTATTACATAGCCAGTTACTGGACACAGCTATTAGCATAGCCCAGTTACGGCACAGCTATTAGCTAGCCCAGTATGCACAGCTATACGGCAAGCCAGTTCTGACACAGCATTACGCATACCAGTATGGACACAGCTATTACGCTACCAGTTACGACACAGCTATTACGCATAGCCCAGTTACGGACACAGCATTACGCATAGCCAGTTACTGGACACAGCTATTACGCATAGCCAGTTACTGGACACAGCTATACGCATAGCCCAGTTACTGGACACAGCTATTACCATAGCCAGTTACTGGACAACTATACGCATAGCCCAGTTACTGGACAGCTTAGCTACAGTTAGGCACAGCTATCGCATAGCCCAGTTACTGGACACAGCTATTACGCATACCAGTTACTGGCACAGCATTACCTGCCAGTTCTGCACGCTATTACGCATAGCCCAGTTACTGGACACAGCTATTACCATGCGTTACTGACACAGCTATTACGCATAGCCCAGTTACTGGACACAGCTATTACGCATAGCCCAGTACTGCCAGCTATTACGCATACCCGTTACGGACACAGCTATTACGCATAGCCAGTTACTGGACACAGCTATTACGTTCCATTAGGACACGCTATTAGCATAGCCCAGTTATGACACAGCTATTACCATAGCCCAGTTACTGGACACAGCTATTACGCATAGCCAGTTACTGGACACAGCTATTACGCATGCCGTCTGCACAGCTTTACGCATAGCCCATATGGAAGCTATTACGCATGCCCGTACTGGACACACATCGAGCCCAGTTATGGACACAGCTATTACGCTATAGCCCAGTTCTGGACACACTTACCATAGCCCAGTTAGACACACATTACGCATGCCTTGACACGCTATACTCCATACTGACACTATTATACGCAACTTACCACATAGGAAATTCATACCCTTCTGCACCTTAGATGCAGTTAGAACAGATACATGCAGTATACACAGCCTTAAGAGCCATCGCACAGCTATTACCTATAGCCCATACGGACACAGCTATTACGCATACCCATTACTGGACACAGCTATACCATAGCCCAGTTACTGGACACAGCTATTACGCATAGCCCAGTTACTGACACAGCTATTACGCATAGCCCATTACTGGACACAGCTATTACCTATAGCCCAGTTACTGGCACAGCTGTTACGGCCATAGCCCAGTTACTGGACACAGCTATTACGCATAGCCCAGTTACTGGACACAGCTATTACGGCATAGCCCAGTTACTGGACACAGCTATTACGCTATAGCCCAGTTACTGGACACAGCATTACTAGCCCAGTTACTGGACACAGCTATTACGCATACCAGTTACTGGACAGCTATTACGCTAACCCGTTATGGGCATACAGCATTACGCATTAGCACAGCTATCGGACACAGCTATAGCCACATTATACACTATTACGCATAGCCAGTTACGACACATACCATAGCCACCAGTTACTGGACACAGCTATTACGCATAGCCCAGTTACTGGACACAGCTATTACGCTATAGCCCAGTTACTGGACACAGCTATTACGCTATAGCCCAGTTACTGGACACAGCTATTACGCTATAGCCCAGTTACTGGACACAGCTATTACGCATAGCCCAGTTACTGACACAGCTATTACGCTATAGCCCAGTTACTGGACACAGCTATTACGCTATAGCCCAGTTACTGGACACAGCTATTACGCTATAGCCCAGTTACTGGACACAGCTATTACGCTATAGCCCAGTTACTGGCACAGCTATTACGCTATAGCCCAGTTACTGGACACAGCTATTACGCTATAGCCCAGTTACTGGCACAGCTATTACGCTATAGCCCAGTTACTGGCACAGCTATTACGCATAGCCCAGTTACTGGACACAGCTATTACGCTATAGCCCATTACTGGCACAGCTATTACGCATACCCAGTTACTGGACACAGCTTTACGCATAGCCAGTTACTGGACACAGCTATTACGCTATAGCCAGTTACTGGACACAGCTATTACGCTATAGCCCAGTTACTGGCACAGCTATTACGCATAGCCAGTTACTGGCACAGCTATTACGCATAGCCAGTTACTGGACACAGCTATTACGCTATAGCCCAGTTACTGGCACAGCTATTACGCTATAGCCCAGTTACTGGACACAGCTATTACGCATAGCCCAGTTACTGGACACAGCTATTACGCTATAGCCCAGTTACTGCACAGCTATTACGCATAGCCAGTTACTGGACACAGCTATTACGCTATAGCCCAGTTATGGACACAGCTATTACGCATAGCCCAGTTACTGGACAAGCTATACGCTATAGCCCAGTTACTGGACAGCTATTACGCATAGCCCAGTTACTGGACACAGCTATACGCATAGCCCAGTTAGACACGCTATTACGCATAGCCCATTACTGGACACAGCTATTACGCTATAGCCAGTTACTGGACACAGCTATTACGCTATAGCCCAGTTACTGGCACAGCTATTACGCATAGCCGTTACTGGCACAGCTATTACGCATAGCCCAGTTATGGACACAGCTATTACGCATAGCCCAGTTACTGGACACAGCTATTACTATAGCCCAGTTACTGGACACAGCTATTACGCATAGCCCAGTTACTGACACAGCTATTACGCATAGCCCAGTTACTGGACACAGCTATTACGCTATAGCCCAGTTACTGGACACAGCTATTACGCTATAGCCCAGTTACTGGACACAGCTATTACGGCTTCCTCATAGATTTCTAATGCAAAGAGAAGTTTCAAAAAATCAGTCTTGTGAAATGTCTCGTCATGTGGTTCGGCAGATTTGCTGCTGCCGTCTTCAGTGTAGTACCATTATCACAAAATTGTCTTCTTCCTAGATACGGATGTCTTCTGCACTGTTGGCATCCCATTGTGCTAGTTAAGGAAACTTCAGTTCAAAAATTGAAGGGGGATTTCCTGCCGGTAAGACATTCTTTTTCGTCTTAAATGTTTACATGAAGTTACTACATGTTTCGACATTTAGGTCGTCTTCAGATATTACTCTGTTTCTAAAACGAAGGAAGGCAGCTCATGTCGTTCTGAATTTCGTGCATTTCACTTTATGGTTTCTCCATGTTAAACATATTCGAGGTTATGTTTTCCTTTTTTTGTTATGTGCAATATATATATATATATATATATATATATATATATATATAACGTGTTTTCGACGGAGCCATCGGAAACGTCAAAACCACGATGGATATACTGCACATCACAAACAAAGGAAAACGCATGAACACAGTAGAAAAATCCCACATCTGTAACTTGAGCAAACAGATCAAGCATCTAAACGACATCTACACGATCATCGAAATCCCAGTTTTCAACAGACTCATTCCGTAACAGAGAAAAATGACACCATAGAATAACCAAATCCAAAAACATAAACTGACCATCATGAAGCACATAAAAATGTAATGAATTCACAACATGAGGATAAAAAACCAAAGCGTAGACAAAAGAACACTGAGAAAATATTCTGCCAGAACATCTGTGACGAAAAGAACAGGGCAGAAAGTGCACTTCCCCCCCCCCCACTAACATAAGGAAATTAAGACATCAATTACAATACATTTAACCAAAGAACAAAAAACTGTGATATATAAAGTATATCACATATACTATATCCTGCTTTTGTAAAGTAAACATCACCTTAAGATGACCAACGCACGTCGAGATATATCGTGATTTTTATGTAAATATTTTCAGGTACAATAAATACTTTTTTGCTGGCGGGAAACTCCCGTTATTTTTAAGATACTATTTGAAGAGGGATACCAAGCTAAAATATCGGACATAAAACGCATATGAAGGTAATGTACGAAATATCGTGTTCAAGACGGATACGAAGGTAATGTACGAAATATCGTGTTCAAGACGGATACGAAGGTAATGTACGAAATATCGTGTTCAAGACGGATACGAAGGTAATGTACGAAATATCGTGTTCAAGACGGATACGAAGGTAATGTGCGAAATATCGTGTTCAAGACGGATACGAAGGTAATGCACGAAATATCGTGTTTAAGATGGATACGAAGGTAATGTACGAAATATCGTGTTCAAGACGGATACGTAGGTAATGTTCAAAATGTGTTCAAGACGGATACGAAGGTAATATACGAAATATCGTGTTCAAGACGGATACGAAGGTAATGTACGAAATATCGTGTTCAATACGGATACGAAGGTAATGCACGAAATATCGTGTTCAAGACGGATACGAAGGTAATGTACGAAATATTGTGTTCAAGACGGATACGAAGGTAATGTACGAAATGTCGTGTTCAAGACGGATACGAAGGTAATGTACGAAATGTCGGCTTCACATTCCCACGACCCTTTGAAGCTCGAAGTTTTTCTCAATGTGTAATATTTAAAAATTCACTTCCGACATCACAGTAAACACTCATGTCCTGCTTTATCCTGACCTACCGTTTAATACTGTTTAAGAAAGTGAACACTTTCTATTGTGAGAATTATGCGAAACACGTACATATGTTGTGTTGGAAAAAAGGCGGAGTGCTTGAATGTTGAGGCAAGTGGAATGGAATACATTACAGTAGTGATCACTGTGCTTTGTAGACGTTAGCTTCTGTGATGTCATAAGCCTGAATCTGGTTGGGCTCGCGTAACGGAGCCATGGGGAGTGATCCTGCAGAGACATCTGACGGAGTGATAATTAACTTTACATATAACCACTCCCCAGCCTTGCAGTTAATTGTGTAACAAACAGCTGTTCGGGATTCCCCTCGCACAGAAAATGGATTATCCACATTACCGGAAACTGGTTGTTACAGCCTGTCCTCAGTGACGAGTTCACGGACAATTGTTTAACTGTCTGCGTATTGGATTATATTTACAGACATTCTTTTGCCAGTGCCCTCTCTTTTTAAGACTCTGCAAATAGTTGGCTTTAACGGTTAAGAGATGGCAAGCCACGATTTTATCTGAACCATCAGATACACCAAGACAAGATGCTGAGTCATTCTAAGCGAGGAATCTCGTGACTAACACTAAAGTGGTGGAAACCAAGCTCCTTGATACTTGAAGAAAACACGGAAACTTCTTTGGTGAATAGCGTGGCACTATTTTTACATTTGCGGCCATCTTTGTTTTCTTTCATCATTTGACGACACCATATCGGCTGCATGTTTTAGGTAAGTGTATTGATTTGAATGACAGGCAAGTTTCAACCTATCCACTCGTCTGTTCATTCATGACAAATGAAAAAGCATAGCCGATGATTGGAAAAATATTTGAATATATTTGTTAGTATTGGCCATAGACGTCGATGAGTGAAACGATATGTTGGACCCATTTAATATAGTAAGCCATGTACCCGTCCTGTAAGGAAGCACCATCATATGGACGTCCTGCTCCACTGCTTCATCGGTCGTTTCTTTTCTTTAGGCCTATAGCAAGCCAAGTGTTAATTTCATCTATCGGATTGCTACCATCTGTTTGCACTATGTTGTGCTATATGCTCAATGCATAGTCACATTTGACCTCACAAAGATCATATTCCTTACTAATTATGAAGAATTCCTTGTCGGCCTCAGTGCGTACCTGACAGGGAACACAATTTACAAGTATTTTCTTCTGTTTTAACTATTGCAAGCCGGTTCTGACTGTACTGGTAACCATGGAAACCAGCGTATGACTTAGCCACTCTCAGAAGGATATTATGTAGGGTAGATATAATGGACTGTATTGTATATGTCTGTGTGTTATGTGTTGCTAAGTGGGCTGGTAAGTAGCAATTGCAGCAGGAGGGTAGGTGCGGTTTGTAATGTAGTGAAACGTCAGGTGAGCAGATTTTTGAACAGAGCAAATATTGTATTTGTTTTAACCGTAGAAATGTATACAAGATAGTTACCAGTGACAGGATTATGAAAGTAGGGGAAAACAGTGGTGGACTGTCTTGGACACTCCCGGTACTTTTACGACAATCACGAGAAAAACTATATTATTTATAGGTCTGTGAGATTCAATGTTTTGAGGTTTGTGACTATGACAGTTACTGTCATCTGCTATGTTTTGAGTGTTGTGACTATGACAGTTACTGTCATCTGCTATGTTTTGAGTGTTGTGACTATGACAGTTACTGTCATCTGCTATGTTTTGAGTGTTGTGACTATGACAGTTACTGTCATCTGCTATGTTTTGAGTGTTGTGACTATGACAGTTACTGTCATCTGCTATGTTTTGAGTGTTGTGACTATGACAGTTACTGTCATCTGCTATGTTTTGAGTGTTGTGACTATGACAGTTACTGTCATCTGCTATGTTTTGAGTGTTGTGACTATGACAGTTACTGTCATCTGCTATGTTTTGAGTGTTGTGACTATGCCAGTTACTCTTATCTGCGACGTTGTGAGTGTTGTGACTATGAAAATTACTGCCATTTGCGATGTTTTGAGTGTTGTGACTATGAATGTTATTGTCCTCTGCGATATTCTGCCGTGTATTTTGGTAGATAGGCGCCAACATTTTGGAAGAATACAGTGTTTATCTTCCGGCTGTAAAGATGAAGGCATCACTTATCTCCGAAACGTTAAATCTTTGTACCAAGTTACAGATCGTTTCGTCGCGTAAGATAGCAATGTTCATGGTAAGATAGCAATGTTCATGGTAAGATAGCAATGTTCATGGTAAGATAGTAATGTTCATGGTATTATTCAGTTTTCCTTTGCAAATTCGCACCTAGATATGCCGATCTACAGTATGTGGCATCAATTGTGTCGGTGTGACACCTGATGAGACTGTTTGAACTATGTAAATTCCTCAATGTGAAATAAATATGTGGAAAGGATGTCGTGTCGGTATTTACGTGGAGGGAACGCACGTAGAACCACAGGCCTGCGATAAAGTGTCTAGGATACGAACGAGGCTCCTCGCAACGATTTATTTATGAGATAAGCAGTTCGTGGCGTTGGTTAAGTGCCCCATCTCTTGTGCCTCCAGCCACTTTACCCGGAGCTTAGCGAAGTTGGAGAAGCGTCTGGGGCCGGAAATTAGGCGATGCTCATGAATAAGTTAGTCAGAAAATCAGGGCTTATAGAGTTAACCCTCATGTTCTTCATTATCTGCCACTGCAGTCAACAACCTCCACCCCGGCCATATGTTCAGCCCACAGGGGACACCAGGCAACGCTAACTCCCTTCGAAACTGCAACGTTCTGTCTCATGTCGAAAATACTCAACGGAATTCGATTAAATTTCGAAATATAGCTCTACACTAAAACCTTTAAAGCCTGAATGTGTTCAAATAACATGTATTAAGTTACTAAACAACAAAATAACTGATACAGGTATGTACGATCAACAACCGTTCTACCAAACAGAATTTTAATTGTAATGTAATATTATCTTAAATATTGTAACTTAAATATGTTTTAATATTGTTTTCATAAATCAAAACCCATACACGTCTAACGGAATTGTAAGAATTTATGTAACTTTTAATACCAGATGTATATTTATTATTATTATTTTCCTCCTGTCGCCCCTTACGGAGCATAGGGTCTCCTTTCAGAGGTTTCTTGGTCTGGAGGTGTGCATTCTGTAGTGGGTGACCAGTCCACTGCCTGCACAAGTTCTACTCATCCTGATATGACTGCCAGAGCCATCTAGCAGTCAATCAGGAGACTTGGGTGAGAAATGGCCGCTGAATTTTGCTTACGAAACATCTCTAGTCTTTTACATGCCGTAAATCTACGACATGGAACCGACGGCTTTACTTCCCCTCCGAAGGAAGTTGTGCTACGGATTTTTATCGCCCTTAAAAATCCACCCGCAAACCTTGGGTCCAGTGGCGAGCACGCTAACCACTAGTCCACCGAGGACGACTACCAGATGTATAGCTGATGTAATTTCAACAAGTAAGCCCCTGAAGATAAACCTTGTATAAGTTCGAAACATATTGGGCAGTCTCTAATAAAAAGTTGTGTTGAATAACATAAAACATTGTACATTTGTCTGAATAAGATTTGTATAATGAAACATGTACGGTACAAGTTATGTAAAGTATTAAGTTATTTCTTACCTCACAGTAAACACACTGCCCCTCAATTACAAAGACCAAACGTTTAATGCTGTTTATGTAAATAATCGTACTTTAGTGTGAGAACTGTACGAAACACATAAAGGTGGTGCGATGGCTCAGTCGGTTAGACGCCGCTAAGGCGCGAGTTCAATCCCAGGTCAGTCCATGTGGTTTATGTGGTGGACGAAAGAACCAGCTGTGGGACAGATACTTCTTCTTTTCCAGCCAGCATCATTCCACTAATGCTCCATACCTCTGATACATAAAATTGTATAGTGTAATATAGAGATGAAACGACTGTATGTTACACCATATAATTTTGTCTATCAATGTATGACCAATAACCTGACAGTAATGTAGACTGGATTAAACTATTTCAGGATGGGGGTTACCGCGGGGATCTTGTGAAATTTGTGAAGATGTTTAAAAGCAATCCATATACAGACCTGGACAGGCCCTGAGGCTCCCAGATTTCAAGAAAATCGGCACATGAAGGTGGTAAGGTTTTCAGCCCTACGAACCGGGCGTTTTTGCCCCCCAGGAGATAGTCCCGGTACTCATTTCTGTTAGAGACTGAGTCGATCCCAGGGCCGTAGTGTGGCCGGAAGGATAATCGGAAATCGAACCCGCGACCTTCTGGCTTGTGGTGCAGTGCATCAACCAACTGCGCCACCGCGTGCCCCTGTGATGATATTTGGGTCCTTAAAAGGGGGACTTGTATGCCAGGCAGCCCACCAGCACGTAACTTCCTTTCGACTCCATGACAACAGCTTCTGTATCCTAGTCTGTGGTAAAAGCGGAAACTTCACATTTTCACGTGTTTTGATTTATCAAGTAAAGGGCTGCCACGGTGCAGTGATAAACACTACTGGCCTGGTCGTGTGCCTCGGAATTAATCCAGTGTTTACCAAATTCTCTCCTCCAGCTCTCTGTTTGTCTTCATTCGCAAAACTTTGCACTCGAGATGCATACACTTCGTCTGTGAACTGTTCAGGAACTTGTTTGGGCCGGCATTCTGCGCATGGCGAGATAGTGGTGATTGATGCTCGCTATCAACTGCAAAGACTACTTGGTGATATGAAGACATAGGCATGGTTTAACCCTATAAAGCACTGGTTACCATATGTACCACCTGCACTAATGTTAAACAAAAGAGGTACTCTATGTATAACGCAATATTGAGGCCAGTTCGCGTAACCATTGTTGCCGTGTTAAAGCAATAAATATTACATATTCTGAGTGTGTGTCTATAACCTTAGTTATCCAGCATGCAAAGCGCATGCGCTGTATTGTCATCTGTGGCCTGTCCGGCTTTACCATGTTCTTCCACATTATCTCATAAACGGCACGATTTTAGGGAAAATGTTGTTGAACATAAAATGTGTGTTTTGTTTTTCTCTACATCTTTTGTCTGAAACATTTCTCATTCTAAGAAGAATTCAGCGAGATACTATCATAAATGTACATAGGTCTTCATGTAAAGTACATGTTATTCTTGTCAGATTTTAATGAAACTTGGATTTTCTCAACAAATATTCGAAGAATCTTGAAATATCAAATTTCATGAAAATCAGTCCAGTGGGAGCCCAGTTATTTCATCCGGACAGACGGACAGTCAGACAGACATGATGAAGTTACTAGTCGCCTTTCGCAGTTTTGCGTATGCGCATAAGAACTCTCATCTTTTTCACATATTATATTTCTTTAGTATGATTCGGAGAATAATCAGGGATTATTTCCCCAAACAGCATTAATTGTTCCGCTCTAAAGGTAGTTTGTGTCTTTTGAGGCTGGAACTTGTGGTGAAACCACAAGTTCCAGCAGTCCATGCGCCTGTCTGTGACGTAGTACCAGCAATTAAACCGTTCGTCGGGGTTTGTTGAACAGAGTAATTTTCTTTAAAACCAGTGCAGTGGAAGTCATGTTTTACTTGACGACGTAACTGAAATTTGGCCAGTATTTTATACATTTTTTCTTCCAAGTTGGACAAAATTCTGTACAGAAGATGTCCACAAAAATTGGTTAGGTGATTGTGAATTTGGTAAAACTCGGCACTTTAATGGCCGTGAATGAATTTCTGTCCTTTCCACATTTATTGTCCGATTGAATGAAATTAGTTATAAGACATTGCATATAATGCTGTTCAGCATTTGTGAGTTTCTTGAAAATAGCTCACGGAAGGCTGTGCTTTTCTTGTGGGCATAAATAAAATTAAATTTACGCATCTACCATAAAACGGTATGACATTTTGGAAGTGAAGAGCACCTTGGTAAAGTGTGTGTTAGGTCACGGATACATTTACAGTCATTCCATCTACTCTTCCAGTATCACTTCTATCTCTCTACTTCTCTTTCATTCAGTTGCCTAAAGCCGATAGATGATGAAGGCGGACATGCGATGATAACGCTAGCTGCCGTTATGGCGCTGTACAAGATATGTGTACTGTTACAGACTCGTGATTGCATTCTGTGCCATCTTGTGCCCTCCTGTTTAAACCTGTTTCGTCTTGTGCCCTCCTGTGCTGTCCTGTCCCTTCCTGTTCCATCCTGTCCTGCCTTATTCCGTCCTGTTGCGTTGTGTGCTATCCTGTGCTGTCGTGTGTCGTTCTATGCCATTCCTGTGCTATATTGTGTTGTACTGTGCCGTCCTGTTACGTCCTGTTCCATCCCGTGTCGTCCTGTGCCGTTCTGTGCCGCCCTGTGCTATCCTGTGCTGTCCTGTGCCGTTCTATGCCATTCCTGTGCTATATTGTGTTGTACTGTGCCGTCCTGTTACGTCCTGTTCCATCCCGTGCCGTCATGTGCCGTTCTGTGCCCTCCTATGCCGTCCTGTTCCACCCTGTCTTGTCCTGTTCCGTCCTGTTGCGTCTTGTGCTATCCTGTGCTATCCTGTGCCGTCCTGTTCCATCCTGTCCTGCCCTGTTACGTCCTGTTGCGTCTTATGGTATCCTGTGCTATCCTGTGCCGTCCTGTTCCGTCCTGTCCTGCCCTGTTCCGTCCTGTTGCGTCTTATGCTATCCTGTGCCGTCCTGTGCCTTTCGGTGACCTCTCCTATTTTCTGCGACAGTAACAACAAATCAACGTGTTGATAAAAGATTCTGTCTTTTGGGCTGTGATGCCGCGTGGCTTGGTGCAGCACGCAGGTGTGAACCTTACCGAGGAATGTTCTCCATTTTCAGAATCGGCAAAGCTAATCAGATTTACGTGTACGGAGACAGTAAGAACAGATGATATTGAGGGAGTGCTGGCTGCCATTCTTTTAAGAATAGTTTGCCTTCCTCTCTGAACATGAAGATATATACGAAGCAATAATATTGTCTTTTGTAGCATTACGAATGTCAACTTTTTAAGGACACATTCAGGATGTGTGAGCACACGAAGGCGATGGGATATTTGAATCTAACAGGGATGAAGTTAAAGGAAGCTGGAGAGAATTCCACATTGAGGATTTTAATTATTTTTACTGCTCATCAGATATTCGTGTGATCCAATGGAGGAGCATGTAATGGCGAGGGACTGCATGTAGCAGTTATAAAAAGATGCACAGGCATTGTTGGTACGAAAGCCTAAAGAGAAAAGGCCTAGGACAACATAGAGGTAAATGGGAAGATTCTTTAAAATGCTTTAAAATGGAAATGAGGGCGTGGAATGGATTTATCTGGCTTAGGACAGAGACCAGTAGCGAGTTGTTTTGGACGGGGTAATGAACCGTCTTGTTTTGTCGTATGCTGGCAATTTCTTGATTATCTAACCGACTATTAACTTCTCAGCAAGGACTCAATTACCGACTGATCCCACAAACACTGCTACTGGGGTTGGGGTAGAGAAGTTTAGTGG
Source organism: Reticulitermes speratus (assembly GCA_021186555.1). Taxonomy (NCBI): domain Eukaryota; kingdom Metazoa; phylum Arthropoda; class Insecta; order Blattodea; family Rhinotermitidae; genus Reticulitermes; species Reticulitermes speratus. The sequence continues at coordinate 31,227,028 of JAJKFL010000013.1, read as the reverse complement.
CCAAAAGTTGCCAAAGCTTAGTGCGACGATAGAAATCCAATCTCCAGTCCGTTAGCCTTTTAACACCACAGTGAGACATGTGGGAAGCCAGTGGCTTGAAAGCGCCTCTGAATTGGGGCAGGGGGCTCACTCGTGCGCATGTGGATCTATTGAGCACAAACAGAGTGTAATTGGAGGGCTACTGTAACAAGCAACACAGGCCCGTTGCTACGGTAACGATTGTTGCAGAATTTACGTGAAAGTTACGTGGACTGTGTGCAAGAAGGAGGTAACTCAAATGTTAACTTAAAATCGTAATGTTGGACTTTAGTATAGTGGAGTAACAGGACCAGGGGTATTATCTTCTGCGCGATAGCTCAGCTGGTGTCGTGACGAGGTTGGTAGAGGAATTTCTCTTCACTGAAATGTCCAGACTGCTTCTGGTACCCACCCAGAATCTTATTAAAATGGTAAGGATGGTTCCTTACTCCGGAGTAAAACGGCCGGGGCGTGAATCTTACCATTTATATTGACGTAATGCCAAGGTTAAGAATGCTTGAACGTATACCTCCACTCCTTTATATATTATATGGAACAAAAAGGTAAAAAAAAAGGTAAAGGCCTGGACAGGCCTTTAGGGTTCCAGGAGGTTGAGGCTCCCAGTTTTCTAGGCAATCGGCACATGAAGGTGGTAAGATTTTCAGCTCTACGCATCGGCCGCCTTTACCTCCAGGAAATATTCCTAGTACTGATTTCTGTTAGAGGCTGAGTCGACCCAAGGGTCATATTGCGATCGAAAGGATTATATCAATGAAAAATTCCAATGACACCATCGGGAATCGAACCCGCGATCTTCCGGCTTGTAGCGCAGTGCCTCAACCAACTTCGCCATGGAAAAGTAAATGTAAAGGTCTCCCCTAACATGCCATGCAGGCCCAAGGTGGAGTTTAGATATGGCTCAACTGATTCGTAATTTCGGCGCTAGGTGGAATGGGTATTTAACGCAACGCCCCGGCCACTTTACCCCCGGGAAGGAGCCACGGAACCCATTGTACAGGAGGCTGCGTGGGCCCGGGGCCGGTCTGGATGGGTGCGAAAAATCTCGTCCCCACCGGGATTCGATCCCCGGACCGTCCAGCCGGTAGCGAGTCGCTATACCGACTGAGCTATCCCGGCCTCAATTTGTCTCCTCGTACCAATATAGGATGGGCATAATTAGGCTATTTTACGTTGGAATTCAACTGACCCTTTCACATTCCTTACAATTTATTATTCAAGAATAATTGTACCATTAAAATGTATGTTGTCTCAGCTGCTAACAACATACTTAAATTGACAGCGAATGAATGAATACATATCAACTAACTAACTAACTAACTCCATGCAGCAGAGTCCTTCCTGAGAAGCTAACATGTACTCAGCTTGTCAAGAAATTCTCCGCAGTTTATGGAACCCGAAGGTTTATTACCGCATTCACAACAGCCCGCCACCTGTCCCTATCCTGAGCCATATCAATCCAGTCCATGGCCCCCCATCCCACTTCTTGAAGATCCATTTTAATATTATCCTCCCTTCTAAGCCTAGGTATTCCAAGCTGTCTGTTTCTTTCATGTTTCCCCACCAGAACTCTATTTGCGCCTCAACTCTCCCCAATACATTCTCGATGCCCTGCCCATCCCATTCTTTTTGTTTTGACCACCCGAATTATATTCGATGAGGAGTACAGAGCATAAAGCTCCTCATAATTTAGTCTTCTCCACTCCCCTATTACCTCGCCTCTCTCAGGCCCAAATATCCTCCTCAGCACCCTATTCTCAAACACCCTCAGCCTACCTTCCTACCTCAGTGTGACAGAGACCAAGTTTTACACCCATACAAAACAACACGCAATATTATAGTTCTGTATATCTTAATCTTTGTATTTATGGATAGCAAACTGGAAGACAAAATATTCAACACCGAATGACAGGAAGCATTCCCTGACTGAAATCTTCTTTTAATTTCTTCATGAATGGAATTTCGATTCGTTAGGGTTGTTCCCAAATATCTGAACTGTTCCACCCTTTCAAAGAGTTTATTATCTATCTTTATGCTGTTAATTTGCCCTGCGTTCTGTTCACGGACATGACCATGTACTTAGTTTACTCAGCATTTGTTTCCAGACCAATCTCCTTACTAGCGACTAATTAAGCTTCTGTGTTTTTCATTGCAGTATTATGCTTTTACCCAATCTGTTAACATAATCAGCATAAAACAGAGTCTGATGTGCATCATTTAATTTGAACTCCCCTGGTTTGCGTGAACCCTCCTAATGACATGTTCTAAACTTGAACAAAGGATTATATACATAATAACTGTAATGGTAATATAAAAAGAGAAGAGTAATAAGAAGAGCAGAAGAGCAGATGAGAAAGGAAAGTAATGAGATGAGTGACACACAGTCTATTTCCCCGGGATAAACAGCACAGTTATGTTAAAGGGCACCCAGGCTTTTCCCCTCGTGTTTCTTATAGGAATGACACGAAAGTGAAGAAGGAGAGGTGAAGAGCAGTCTTGAAGTGGCTGTAGGCAGGGAAGTGACAACTTGAGCAGATACGTGGCTGTGTGCTTGCTGTTTGGTGACGCGGACCTGACAGAGAACACTATAGATTGTTATAAATTACTGTACTGCACATCGTATTCTTGCCAATATGTACGGTAGCCGCGTTCTGTTACAGCGATGTGCAAGTACTGCGGGATAATTTTTCGATGAGATTGTTTTAATTACATGAACAAAATTTAATTTATTTATATGAATTTTATTTTTTAAATTTCACCTACTGTACAAAGAAGGCGCCCACATTGCGAGCCTTTAAATATTATAAAAAGACAGAGTTGTCCCTATCAAACCCATGAAGTCCCATAAGGGGATTAGACGTACAGCTCAACTTATTCTTAATTTCCGCACTAAAAGGAGGTTATTGTTCAACGTCACGCCCTGGCCGCTTTATCTCAGGGAAAAAATTACCGGTACCAATTAAATAGCAGGCTGGTTGGGCCCCAGACAACGTTTGGACCTTTTTCAGAAGACAAAACTTCTTCCCCCAGCCGGTAATTGAACTCCGGATCGTGTAGCCCCTAGCCCAGTAGCTGTGCTGGCTAAGACATCCTGGCTCCTTTTATTAATGCATCGTATGTAAAATAAATAAGCAAAGAAAATATATAAATAAATGTATACTTAAAGGTAAATAAATATATGTATAATAATAGTACAAACAAATGAACACAAATATATTTAAATTAGTTTACATACACAATGACTTCCTACATGTTTCGGCCAAACATGTGGCCATCCACAGGGAGTTAAAGTACAAAGTATGGATACAGTAAGAGTACAAAATAAAATTATAGAAGTATCAGAACCAATCCATAGATATAAAATGACAATCATAAGAACTCATACTTTAAAATATACGTACATAGAATATAAGTTTGTTGCTAATGTGTTGATATTTGATTGGATGGTGTAGGTAGAAGGTTTCAGTTGGTAATTCACCGTCCAAGAGAGGGTATCGTGATGTAAATAGAAAGGTAAACCAGACTATACAACTTCTGCCTATACCATCCAAACAATATCAACACATTCTTATTAGCAAAAACATATATTTCATGTAAATTTTTTATGTTGTATGTACCGTGCATTTTGTGAGTATCAGTTAAAAGCAACTAATGCACAAGATTATTAACAGAGTAAGATGTATTGTATTTGTATTTTATTTTGTGTTTTAATATTGTGAGTGGCATGAGTGTTTCCATTGTAATGCCAGATGTGTGTATCTGGATGCCATAGTTGCTTATGAGTCTTTGATGAACGCCCCCTGAGGATGGCAACGTGATTGCCGAAACGTATGTAGGAGTTACAAATACATCTTACACTGTTAATAATCTTATGCATTAGTTGGTTTAACTTATACTCATATATTTTACGTACTTTAAACTATCAGTTTTTATGATTATCATTATATGTGTTTGGATTGGTTCTGATGTATATAGTTTCATTACCTTCCTTTTTATGTATCCATTTTTAATGTATCCATCCATTTTATTCTACCTCTCTGCAATAGCCACGTGGTTGGCCGAAACATGTAGCAGGTTATTGTGTATGTAAACAATTTCAATATTCTTTTGTACATTTGTTGGTACTGTTATTGCATATATTCGATTAATGCACAGATTATGAATCATATAAATAAATAAACGTATAGCTGGATAAATACATTTGTAAATAAAGGCAAGCAATCCCTGTACAGGCCTGGACAGGCGCTTGGGGCTCCAGGAGGTTTGGACTTCCAGAATTTCTAGACAATCGGCGTATGAAGGTGGTAAGGTTGTCAGCCCTACGCACCGGCCGCCTTTACCCCCCAGGATAAACCCCTGGTACTCATTTCTGTTAGAAACTGATTCGATCCTAAGGCCATAATGCAGCCTGAAGGATTAAATCAATAAAAAATCTCAGTGACCACATCGGGAATCGAACCCGCGACCTTGCGGCTTGTAGCGCGGTTGAGTCATTAAGATATAAGTAAAAAAAAAAGTCTCGCCCAGTCCCTCCGTTTGACAACGCTGTCTTATATGATGTTGATTGGTTTGTACAGAACGTGTTGAATTATGAGGACTTGTAGCGTGGCTCCGCACAATCAAACAGTTGAGTTTCAAATTCGCTGTTTAACATCGTGTTTTAAGCGGAGACAATGAGGATAGGAGTATCATTATCTTGTGGACCGAGTTATTAACGTCGGAAATATCGGCTTTACACATCATTACTCTCTGGTATTTTATATTGGCATTGTTCCGTTGGCATGGCGACGGCGCGGCCGACAGCCTGGCTACAAGTTCTAGGATCCGTACCGGGTCCGGCCCAGTTAATATTCCAAACTTGTCAGTATATTGGTAACTGTACCTACCACCCAGAATAGGTTAAGACAAACTGCTTATATCGGAGGGTTGGGAAATGTGCGCACAGCATAAGAATTCTGCCGAATTTTTCTTTAAAGTCGTTAGAATTGGGGAAGAACATTGTCTGATATAAAACGCGTATTTCGTTTTGTGATAACTACTTAGCGAGTTATGCCCCTTATGCACGCGTGAACTCATGCAATTAGTTTGTCATTACGGTCCGGTTTTAAGTGAAGTTTGAACGTACGGGCGCAAATTCGTGTAACCTTCTGTCGAATTTTATGTAAATGCGTTCAGAAATTTACAAGGCGCTTTCTCATAAATTTTCGTCGCGAACGGACCTCGAAGTAAATTAGTATATTTTTCGGAAGAGGTGGAGCCAGTGACGTAAATAGATCAACATAATAGCAGTGCCATTGACACTAATGAGCAACGCCTCTATCATGCACGTGTTAAGTTCAGTGCATTCTTTTGCCTGCTTACGACAAAGTCACCTTCACCACGTCTGTCTGTCTGTTTCTTTTCGCACGAACTCGGCAACCGCTGAACGTATTTTCATAAAATCAAATATTGGGGGATTTTAATAATCTATTTCAATTTTGGTTAAAATCGGGCAACAATGTTGGACGTTTTACAGGAGAACATATGCGCGTTTGAGCCCACGTCTCGCGTTCCGCTAACAAACTTTGTACAGGATATGACGCACATGATGTTCAGGTGGCATTTTGTTTGTTTTACTTCTATTCTGCCACCTGTCAATTTTGTTTTTAAATCAGCATCCCAGCTAAGCTACATCGATTCATAAAATAGCATATATGAAAGATAATAATACTAAAGTAGAACTCAGAAAATTGTGTATTACGTTAAACCCCCTCAGGCAGATTCCAGTGATGGACTTTTGCTGACATGTACAATTCATGTAATATACAGCGTGTTTCATAAGTCCATCCGGGATTTAGAGGCTTGGCCGTGTAGTAGCAAACCCACATATAAGGGATAAAAGCATGCCAACGGATAGAGGAAATGTAAAAGTGTTTTCGTGACAGATGCGATGGCGTAGTTACCCGTTTCTCCGCTAGGAGGCAGTGGTGTGCAAACATGGCGTTTATGGATGCAGTTGCTACCATCGACGTTCATATGTTGGAACGTGTGTGGCAGGATCTAGATTACAGGATTGACGTCTGTCGAGTCACCAAAGGGGACTTATTGAACATTTGTAAGGTAGGTTCAAAACTTGATATGTACTCTTTTCACTGACATGCTCTCATCCCCCGTGTGTGATTTGGCTCCTGAGCTACAGACCTCCGAAATCCCGGAGGGATTTATGAAACACCTGTATATCGACGAAGTTAAGGCGCGTGGTCGCCATATTTTCGTATTTTATTCGACAAGAAACTCATCGTGACAAACGTGTATGGTCTCATTGAAATGTCTGGGATTGGCTTAACAGAGTCACATCCCTGATCACGTAATTTTCAAACTGTATGGATCAGAGACAGTGAGAAGCTGATAGTTACCGAACTTATTAAAAAATTCTCCATCCTAAGCCAGACGTCTCTAATCCACAATCTGCCACTCTGTTTCTTCAAGGTGAATTTTAATATTATCTTCCCTTCTTCATCTAGATCACGTCCCTTCCGTCAGAATATCTCATTCTGATCCAGATTTTCCAGTCCATCCTGTGGGAACAGTCATGGATGACTCATTTTATCATCTCCGTGACCCCTCACAAACTGTAGAGGGGGAGGAAAAATTGCTTCCTTATAGCTCGTCGGGTCTGTAGGCCAATCCTGGGGCCCTGACAGTTAATTAATCAAGGGGTCGTTAGTGGAGACGTCAGAGGGTGGCCTGTTCCACTTGCTTCACAAATCGTTCGTTGTGACTTTAGGGCAAGAACCACCACACGCAGTTTACACAACGTTTTTTGTATCGGCTGCTCTTGCTGCGAATAACAAGAACCGCTCTATGCTGCAGATAATTTGGTGGGACATAATAGAAGCAAAAGCCTTTGACATTTTTGTGGTTTTAAGGGAACCATTTTCTATTTATCTTTGTTTTTGTTTGTGTGTTCCGTACAGAAGCGTGTTTCACTGGCAGTAGCTAAGAACAGGACCAGAATAAATATCAGTGAGCGGTACATCTAGATCAGTAGGTATTAAAGTTGCAATTTTTGCCGATGAAGATTATACAGCCTGCATCTTAAATCGGTCTGTTTACAGGAGGCTGTAATATACAGATAAAAGTGGATTACTGGAAGCCCCTTGCATGGCACATGTACCTCGTTGGGCATATACACATATTCGCTGGTTGCAGGAGCTTGCGTGTGTCAGAGTAATCGTAAGCTATGCCGGCAGCACCATGCCCTCTGCACGGGCCAGCCTTGTTGGACAGGTTTTGAGCTAGGTGCCAGACAAGGAGAAGAACCCTGTCCTCCATGTTGCGGGTGGAGTCGTGGGGCTGAGAACAAGAACTTGCTTTGATAATCCTCAGACTACGTTGGCCGGACTGAAGTAGCTTATACGAGTACCGGAGGGCACAGCTGAGGCGATGAAGGCTGGTTATGGCTCACCGTAGGACACTCTGTCTTGGTTCTAACTCACTAGAACACACTGTATTTTGGTTATGGCTCACTGTAGGACACTGTGTCTTGGTTCTAACTCACTAGAACACACTGTATTTTGGTTATGGCTCACTGTAGGACACTGTGTCTTGGTTCTAACTCACTAGAACACACTGTATTTTGGTTATGGCTCACTGTAGGACACTGTGTCTTGGTTCTAACTCACTAGAACACACTGTATTTTGGTTATGGCTCACTGTAGGACACTGTGTCTTGGTTCTAACTCACTAGAACACACTGTATTTTGGTTATGGCTCACTGTAGGACACTGTTTCTTGGTTCTAACTCACTAGAACACACTGTATTTTGGTTATGGCTCACTGTAGGACACTGTGTCTTGGTTCTAACTCACTAGAACGCACTGTATTTTGGTTATGGCTCACTGTAGGACACTGTGTCTTGGTTCTAACTCACTAGAACACACTGTATTTTGGTTATGGCTCACTGTAGGACACTGTGTCTTGGTTCTAACTCACTAGAACGCACTGTATTTTGGTTATGGCTCACTGTAGGACACTGTGTCTTGGTTCTAACTCACTAGAACGCACTGTATTTTGGTTATGGCTCACTGTAGGACACTGTGTCTTGGTTCTAACTCACTAGAACACACTGTATTTTGGTTATGGCTCACTGTAGGACACTGTGTCTTGGTTCTAACTCACTAGAACGCACTGTATTTTGGTTATGGCTCACTGTAGGACACTGTGTCTTGGTTCTAACTCACTAGAACGCACTGTATTTTGGTTATGGCTCACTGTAGGACACTGTGTCTTGGTTCTAACTCACTAGAACACACTGTATTTTGGTTATGGCTCACTGTAGGACACTGTGTCTTGGTTCTAACTCACTAGAACGCACTGTATTTTGGTTATGGCTCACTGTAGGACACTGTGTCTTGGTTCTAACTCACTAGAACGCACTGTATTTTGGTTATGGCTCACTGTAGGACACTGTGTCTTGGTTCTAACTCACTAGAACGCACTGTATTTTGGTTATGGCTCACTGTAGGACACTGTGTCTTGGTTCTAACTCACTAGAACACACTGTATTTTGGTTATGGCTCACTGTAGGACACTGTGTCTTGGTTCTAACTCACTAGAACACACTGTATTTTGGTTATGGCTCACTGTAGGACACTGTATCTTGGTTCTAACTCACTAGAACACACTGTATTTTGGTTATGGCTCACTGTAGGACACTGTGTCTTGGTTCTAACTCACTAGAATACACTGTGTTTTGGTTGTAGCTCACTAGAACACATAGTATTTTGGTTATGCCTTACTGTAGCACACTGTGTCTTGTAGCTCGCTAGAACACATTGTATTTTATTATGCCTTTTGCTTACTGTAGCACATTGTGTCTTGTTGTAGCTCACTAGAACACATTGTATTTTGGTTCTACTTCAGTGAGGCTCACTGTAGCAGCAGGTGTTAATGTTTCCTCCATTACGCACAGTTGCATGTTATGGCATTAATTAGTCTCCTCAGGACCCAAGTGGCGCCTTGCACCTCCCCTCCATGCTCTGCCTTCCCTCTGTTGCGTTTAATATCATTACAGTTGCCATTATCAACGTTCTACCGCAGCGAGAACAAAGAAAGCCTGAGCTACTTTGTTGCACCTTCTGAGTCTTAGTGAAAGGCGCCTCCCTTTGAAGACACGCCCTTTTCACAATTTAGAAATCTGAATAGTGTACTTGATCTCGGAGTCTGTTATGTCGAGCTATTGTTATTATGATTATGGCAACTTTTATTAGCGCCATGTTTTATTTGACCGAGAACGCATCTGTACGAAATGAATCCGCGGCCGACACCGTTTTTCGGCACACAGAAACGCCGACGAAGTTCTTTCCACTTGCCTCAGGCTACGCTGAGATGTCAGTAGACCTATATTCGGCACGGTGTCGTTTAATAGCATAGGAGAGAAGAAGCGCACCACAGTCAAGTTTTCTGTGAATTTGTGTTTCCACCCAGCACACTTATTTCCTCTGCACATTTCACATTTGTTTTCCATATTCCCATTTCATTTATACAGCATATTGGGCTTCTTCCCCCCCCCCCCTCCCCGCTCCCTTCCTCGGTAACTTTTCCAGTACCTTTCTTGCATATTCTTGACACATGCGTGACGTGTTGAGCTGCCTGCTATCTCGTGGGAGAAATATAAACTACGTTATTATATTACTTTCATGTGACGCAGCTGGGCGTCAGGGTTTCCCCGTGAGTATTCTTGGATATTTCTCAGCTGCTACGTCACGCGGATATATGCAGAGCGTCCGCAGGACTTAAGGTCAGTACTGTAGGATCCAATTCGAGAGCTAATTCTGAGTCAGAAATGTTATATACACATGCGTCGATTTCGAAAAGGTTATTGAGTTAGGAGCATTTGAAGTGTAGCTGATGTGCGCAGGTGTGGGCGTGATGATGTAATCGTAACCGTGCTAATAGTACGTCATATAGCAATCAGTGCAGGTCACATATTGCGTAGGAACTGTCTTCTAAAACACGTGATTGAAAGAAAGATAGAGGGAAGGATTGAAATGACGGAAAGACGAGGAAGAAGACGTAGGCAGCTATTGGATGACCGTAAGGAAAGGAGAAGATACTGGAAATTGAAATAGGAAGTACTAGATCTCAGGCAATGGAGATCTCGCTTTGGAAGAGGCTAAGGACCTGCCTTAAGACAGACTACAGAATGAAGAGGAGGCTACGGACCTGTCTTAAGACAGACTACAGAATTAAGAGGAGGCTACGGACCTTTCTTAAGACAGACTACAGAATGAAGAGGAGGCTACGGACCTGTCTTAAGACAGACTACAGAATGAAGAGGAGGCTACGGACCTGTCTTAAGACAGACTACAGATGAAGAGGAGGCTACGTACCTGTCTTAAGACAGACTACAGAATGAAGAGGAGGCTACGGACCTGTCTTAAGACACTACAGAATGAAGAGGAGGCTACGGACCTGTCTTAAGACAGACTACAGAATGAAGAGGAAGCTATGGACCTGTCTTAAGACAGACTGCAGAATGAAGAGGAGGCTACGGACCTGTCTTAAGACAGACTACTGAATGAAGAGGAGGCTACGGACCTGTCTTAAGACACTATAGAATGAAGAGGAGGCTACGGACCTGTCTTAAGACAGATAACTGAAAAAATGAATGAGTGATACCTCCGCAAACGTTGCTAAAAGGTCCCATATGTATGTGACATTCTGACTCCGAATTACCTCTGGACTCAGATCCTGCAGTATTGACCTTAAGTCCAGGAACATTCTGTATACGTCAGAGGATGACGAAACGTGGACCATTAGTATAAAAGGATAATATTAACAATTTTTTATCCTTTATGCAAATAGATTTTGAACTTGCTTCAAGATGTCTTGTTGAAGACTCTTCAGCTAGTACCATTAATGTATTTAACCCTTTAAAGCACAGTGGTAACTATATGTACCACCTGCTTTAACATTAAAAGGCTCGGTATTTTCCCAACACAGTGTGTTTATGGATTACGTATTAATCTTACAACAAACAGCGATTATTTTATTGCACTGTTTTAACTGACTGATTTCTGTAATCGAGACACTGGGGTTTCTGTGAGGTGGGAAATGCATTTAATTGTTTAGATGAATGTTAGACTTCAGAAGGTAAGGCGAGAATGCGATGACAGGTTATCCTTGCATATACATTTAGATGGCTTTTATGAGCCTCAGTTACAGGATTCGAACTGTGCGTAGGCCGTTGAAAGAATACACACAACTCGCTGGCCATGGATCGTACCTGCTGATCTATCGTACCTGCTGATCTATCGTACCTGCTGATCTATCGTACCTGCTGATCTGCGCAGTCGTGTCGTTTGAAATACGGAATTCTGTAACGTTCAATCGGCAGGTCAACGTACCGCATACATCTGAGTGATTCTGCTAATCCAGCCATCTGTAAGGCATGAGGGCGGTTTGTGGGAGGAATTCAAATCAATGCAAAGTGCATCAAGGCTTGTCCTACTGTAACAGCGGGGTGGACATTTGTGCCATGACAGAAATAAGAGTGGCATATCGTAATGCGAAGTAGTTCGAACTCTTCTGCATACTGATTAATTTATATATAATTTATGTAACTGTGGGCCGGGATAGCATAGTCGGTATAGCGACTCGCTACGGGCTGGACGGTTCGGGGATCGAATCCCAGTTGGGATGAGAGTTTTCGCAGCCTTCCAGACCGGCCCTGGGGCCCACCGAGCCTCCTACACAATGGGCACCGGGTCTCTTTCTCGGGGGTAAAGCGACCGGGGCGTGGAGTTGACCACCCACCCCCATCTAGTGCCAAGGTTATAGAAAGAGTAGAGCTATACCTCTACTCACCCTTCTGGGCCTTCATCGCCTTTTCTAGGGAGAACTTTACCTTTACCTTATGTAACTAATTTCATAATGAACACATAAATAACATTATTGCAGTTAATACCAATAGTTATTAAGATTTCAGATTAACCGACAGCTTATTACCCAATATTCACGGCCCTGTAGGGGGCCGTGCCATAGCTCAGGCGGTTAGTCCCCGGCTTCTCACCGCGGAGACCCGGGTTCGATCTCGGGTCAGTCCATGTGGTATTTGTGGTGGAAAAAATGGCACTGTGACAGGTTTTCCCCCGAGTATTTCGGGTTTCCCCTGTCAGTTTCATTCCACCGGTGCTCCATTACAAGGAAAAACGAAAAAACTGATCATCTTTATCACAGGGTTGCACAGGGAGCCTCAAGGCTGCGGTGTGTCCGTAGCATCTGCTGCGGGGCCCTTCACCATAAAAAAAACTGCCCTCTAAATAAGACCCACACTCAAGAGCTAGACATTTGGGTGAACGCCTGCAGAATGTTGTTTAGAGTACACGCAGGACACAGCAGTCAAAGAAGTTGCCGCAAGAGCACGGCGTTTCTTACTTGACCTAGCGAAGAGTAGGAGAGTGGAACAGAAGGCGAAGGTAGAAAGACACAGAAATATTGTGACACTTTATTTCAGGGTAAAAGGAGCATAATTTTATTAGGATGTTCCCGGACTTAGCCAGCTCGTTCTTCTCACAGCAGTAGTATGAAACTGAAGACATTAGAATGATGATGTATAGTGGCCTTAGACGGGGGAGGGGGGAAGCATGAAATTTTAATATAATGCGTTTAAGTACGTAACAGTATTTCGTTTTCGCAGCGAGGGTTACGTTTTGATGGGTTTAAGTCGGCGGGGTTGATTGAAAAGCATGGCGCAGCAATTTGGAACTTGAGAAACACTCCAGGTTTTAATTAATTATTTTATTCCAACAAATGCACTACACTATTTTAGTGTTTTCTTGTCCCTACATATGTTTCGGCACTTATAGTGCCATCTTCAGGGGTGTTGTCGAGAGTTCATAATCTTCATAATCTTCAATGCATCAAATTCACTTTCACAACTTACACTTACTGTAAGTCACTATCACTCAGTATCACTTATACTTACTGTAAGTCACTATCACTCAGTATCACTTATACTTACTGTAAGTCACTATCACTCAGTATCACTTATACTTACTGTAAGTCACTATCACTCAGTATCACTTATACTTACTGTAAGTCACTATCACTCAGTATCACTTATACTTACTGTAAGTCACTATCACTCAGTATCACTTATACTTACTGTTCGTAGTGATTAGCTTATCTTGTTTGTTGTTTTATTAAAATGAATCATTAAAACTTTAGAACTGAAGATAGTCGTAATATGAAATAGTAAAAGTTATTAAGATTTGACCGACAGCTCGCTATGTATATTACAGTGATACCTCGGCTAACGAAGATAATTCGTTCCGGAATCACATTCGTTAGCCGAAACGTGAGCAACTTTCTGCTTCCCTTGGGTTTGTCTCTTACTTTCTTTGGTTGGTGGGTCTCCCCTATGTGATGTGGTCAGCTTATTTCTTTGTCACACACATACAGACGGAAAAGATAAGTTCCTGGAATGGCCCGACCGTTCATGTTTGCTGCTTTAAGTTAGCGCGAGCATCCACTAAAACATTCGTTAGCCGAATCCATATTCGTTAGCCGAGTCCGAAAAACAGCGAAAAAAATCTTCGTTAGCCGAAAAATTCGTTAGCAGGGTCACTCGTTAGCCGAGGTATCACTGTAGTTGTGTGATCATATTTGATCGTGTGCTGTAATAAAAGAATATAAATACGTTTCTATTATGGATATATATATATATATGACGATTAACTCAGGTAAGCGGAACCGTAGTTTAACATACCTTTTACTGTGTTGTTGACCGCCTTGTGTACTGCCTTGTTATGTTGTGGTTGTGTGTCAGGGGTTTGGTGTGTTGCTTGGCGCATGCGTATTGTGACTGGTTGCGAAAACAAGTGAGAATAGGGGGTTTATTTCTCCTACGTCTTGTTCTTGTATTAATGAATTTTTGTGTTGGTACCATTGTATGTAATATGTAAAAAGAAACTCCAGGTTTTGTTTGAAGGGAGAGGAAGCCCAGAAACTTTGGATGGTTCATTTATGTACTGAACATGGCAGCTTTATGTAATTTGAAAAATTGATAGCTGCAGTTTCGTAAGACAGGACACAATACGATATATCACTGCCTTGAAAACCGTAGTTTGTATCACATCATAAACTTGGTATAAGGAAGTTTGTGTATTTTAAATCTTCATCTTTTCTTTGGTCGACCTGTGTTTCATCTATGAATTGGAATGTATTTGTAGACTAAATTGGAAATGTGTGTTTTTCATTCGTAAACAATGTTGCATCCAATTGCATATATAATCCGCAGTAATTGCATTTAAGTTATACGCCTAGCTATTTTATTGTTTCTTGCCTGTTCTGTTCTCATAAACTCTATATACCAAAACTGAACTAAAAAATGTCATCTCCGCTTTCGCAGTCCTTCTTGTCATCTTGTTCTTTTAAGGTCCAATTCTCACACATATATATAAAGCTTTGGTGTCGCCATTGTATCGTATCATTTTTATAATATTTCATCTTACGTATAAGCAACAATCCTTTTCAGCCTCAAATAAATGGGCATTAAGGGCCGGGCACAGAAAACCACTACGTGGAAAGTGCACATGTCCATACTGTGGTGGCCAGTGCACCTGCATGTGCTCTTACCATCTAAACACTTAGCCACCCGACGTTCTGTGTTCTGGCGACTGTATCCATCTAGTAGCATTTCTTATGTGCACAGTATTCGGTATCCTAGCAACCGACATGTTGCGGTGATTAAATGCAATTCACGTCGCAGAAACAGCGCCTAGGAGAGCCCAATATTTTACGGTCTGAGACTGTAAATTGTCGGTCGAGATGGCGTTACTCTACTCCTGCAGTTTAGTCCGTGAGTGGTCTATGTGACTGTCGTACCGTGGCCGGTATCACAAAGGAATGCCGCCCAAAAGACACATTCTGACACAGATGTGTTAAACAAATAACGATTATGATTGGTCTTGGAGGTATAGGTTTTGGGTAAACGAAGTGGATTTAACTGGCTCAGGATCGTGTCCGATGGCAGGCTTTGGTATTAGCGGTGTTGAACCTTCTGGTTCTGCTACCAGAGAGTTATGATTACTTAAAATAAGCAACAGCGGCTCTCTCTTCTCTGCAGCCTGTACAGTTGATATTATGAGACTTTCTTTTCTTTCTCAGAATATAATTTACTCAAATACGAGTATTTATCAGACTTTATTCGAATCTGTCAACTATGTAAATGCATATCAATGCGACAACACTGTAACTTGGGTGATCGCTTTCCAAGGTTCTCTGTGTTTGTCTGTCCATATTGAAATGCTATTACCAGTGTTCCATCAGTTACAGAATCCGTAAGGACAACGTGACAATTCAGATTGAAGTGGGCGTATCTTATAAATAACTGTCGTGTTCTGCTTCACTGCACTGTTTGCGTATTGCCGTACAGGAACTCTGAGATAAGTAATGTAATCAGCAGTCAAGACAGCCTTTGCTCTCCTGTTACATTCGAAGCGGTTTCGGTGAAATACACTCATGAACTTGTGTGTTTTATAATTAATTGTTATTCTTTTAATTAATTTATATTGAGTTAATTACCTGTATCGTTTAGAGTTCAGATCATTTCCTTTTACCTCAGAAATAACGGACGTGGGAAATTACCCGGGACTCACAAAAAATATTTTCTTTGAGCCCTGAAATTATATCCCTGAAACTTCTGCAAAGTATTTTCTGATAAAATTTTAACTTCCAAATGAGAGCTTCTTGACATAACTCAAGACTCCTGTCCTTAGGGAACTTCAAGATTGAGGGTTTATGTGGTGTTTGTTTATGAAACGAAACGTGAATTTGTGGCCAGTGTAGTCGTATTTGTGGTGGCTAAATCAAAAGAGCTGAAAATTGTTGTATTGTTCAGTGGTGTAAATCAGTGGCGGTGCTACTGTTCCTTAGGCACAGGCTACTTCCTTTTGGCTGCAAATCACTTACCCGATTGTGGCAAAGAGGGAGGAATAAACACTATGTGACCAATACACAGGAGAGGAAAGAATACTTGAAGGAAAAAGGGATTATAGAAGGATTAAAAACACAAATTATATATACGAGTAATGAAGGGAAGACGAAAAGTAGGGAAATATCTTACTCAGTTTTTGACGCGACGTCTTGTTGTTTGAGAGGTAATTACCGGCGTTTCGGAAGGACCTTCAACTTCCACCATAAGGTCTGAAGATGGAAAACAGGAGGTTCGTCTGAAACCTAGATACTCACATACCACACTACACGGCGTCATGTTACAGAAGACCGTAACGTACTGTAATCCTTTTGAGATGTTGAACTGTGACGTTGTGAGATGCAGAAGTCGTTGCGATCGGCCCTCACACAACGTGGCAAGAGAGAACTCGGTCAAGCGTGTGCAAGTACGCAGTAACACTTTCACATTGCTGGGAACAAAGAATGGTTTGGAGTGTCTGCATTACCGGAAGCTACTGTGAAGGGGATGAAATCACCCCCGCGGTACATTTATTCCCGAGAGGGTGTTCTACGCTGTCAGCACTTTGCTGAGAGGAAATTGCTCTGTCCTGCTATGTTGCAGCTGAAGTTAAGAGTACGACTGTGTCTCAGACGTGATGGGCTGGAGCTAAATTCCGCCTGTGGACACTGACAGTACCAGGAGGTAAATGCTGGATTTATTGGCGTAGAGAGGGTTACACAGATGTTGTGGACCCTGACAGTACCAGGAGGTAAATGCTGGATCTATTGGCGTAGAGAGTGTTACACAGATGTTATGGACAGTGAGAGTACCAGGAGGTAAATGCTGGATGTATTGACGTAGAGAGTGTTACACAGATGTTGTGGACAGTGATAGTGCCAGGGGTAAATGCTGGATTTAATGACGTAGAGAGTGTTACACAGATGTTGTGGACAGTGAGAGTACCAGGAGGTAAATGCTGGATTTATTGACGTAGAGAGTGTTACACAGATGTTGTGGACAGTGACAGTACCAGGAGGTAAATGCTGGATTTATTGACGTAGAGAGTGTTACACAGATGTTATGGACAGTGAGAGTACCAGGAGGTAAATGCTGGATTTATTGACGTAGAGAGTGTTACACAGATGTTGTGGACAGTGACAGTACCAGGAGGTAAATGCTGGATTTATTGACGTAGAGAGTGTTACACAGATGTTGTGGACAGTGACAGTACCAGGAGGTAAATGCTGGATTTATTGACGTAGAGAGTGTTACACAGATGTTGTGGACAGTGAGAGTACCAGGAGGTAAATGCTGGATTTATTGACGTAGAGAGTGTTACACAGATGTTGTGGACAGTGAGAGTACCAGGAGGTAAATGCTGGATTTATTGACGTAGAGAGTGTTACACAGATGTTATGGACAGTGAGAGTACCAGGAGGTAAATGCTGGATTTATTGACGTAGAGAGTGTTACACAGATGTTGTGGACAGTGAGAGTACCAGGAGGTAAATGCTGGATTTATTGACGTAGAGAGTGTTACACAGATGTTGTGGACAGTGAGAGTACCAGGAGGTAAATGCTGGATTTATTGACGTAGAGAGTGTTACAAAGATGTTGTGGACAGTGACAGTACCAGGAGGTAAATGCTGGATTTATTGACGTAGAGAGTGTTACACAGATGTTGTGGACAGTGAGAGTACCAGGAGGTAAATGCTGGATTTATTGACGTAGAGAGTGTTACACAGATGTTGTGGACAGTGAGAGTACCAGGAGGTAAATGCTGGATTTATTGACGTAGAGAGTGTTACACAGATGTTGTGGACAGTGAGAGTACCAGGAGGTAAATGCTGGATTTATTGACGTAGAGAGTGTTACACAGATGTTGTGGACAGTGAGAGTACCAGGAGGTAAATGCTGGATTTATTGACGTAGAGAGTGTTACACAGATGTTGTGGACAGTGAGAGTACCAGGAGGTAAATGCTGGATTTATTGACGTAGAGAGTGTTACACAGATGTTGTGGACAGTGAGAGTACCAGGAGGTAAATGCTGGATTTATTGACGTAGAGAGTGTTACACAGATGTTGTGGACAGTGAGAGTACCAGGAGGTAAATGCTGGATTTATTGACGTAGAGAGTGTTACACAGATGTTGTGGACAGTGAGAGTACCAGGAGGTAAATGCTGGATTTATTGACGTAGAGAGTGTTACACAGATGTTGTGGACAGTGACAGTACCAGGAGGTAAATGCTGGATTTATTGACGTAGAGAGTGTTACACAGATGTTGTGGACAGTGACAGTACCAGGAGGTAAATGCTGGATTTATTGACGTAGAGAGTGTTACACAGATGTTGTGGACAGTGACAGTACCAGGAGGTAAATGCTGGATTTATTGACGTAGAGAGTGTTACACAGATGTTGTGGACAGTGACAGTACCAGGAGGTAAATGCTGGATTTATTGACGTAGAGAGTGTTACACAGATGTTGTGGACAGTGACAGTACCAGGAGGTAAATGCTGGATTTATTGACGTAGAGAGTGTTACACAGATGTTGTGGACAGTGAGAGTACCAGGAGGTAAATGCTGGATTTATTGACGTAGAGAGTGTTACACAGATGTTGTGGACAGTGAGAGTACCAGGAGGTAAATGCTGGATTTATTGACGTAGAGAGTGTTACACAGATGTTGTGGACAGTGAGAGTACCAGGAGGTAAATGCTGGATTTATTGACGTAGAGAGTGTTACACAGATGTTGTGGACAGTGAGAGTACCAGGAGGTAAATGCTGGATTTATTGACGTAGAGAGTGTTACACAGATGTTGTGGACAGTGAGAGTACCAGGAGGTAAATGCTGGATTTATTGACGTAGAGAGTGTTACACAGATGTTGTGGACAGTGACAGTACCAGGAGGTAAATGCTGGATTTATTGACGTAGAGAGTGTTACACAGATGTTGTGGACAGTGACAGTACCAGGAGGTAAATGCTGGATTTATTGACGTAGAGAGTGTTACACAGATGTTGTGGACAGTGACAGTACCAGGAGGTAAATGCTGGATTTATTGACGTAGAGAGTGTTACACAGATGTTGTGGACAGTGACAGTACCAGGAGGTAAATGCTGGATTTATTGACGTAGAGAGTGTTACACAGATGTTGTGGACAGTGACAGTACCAGGAGGTAAATGCTGGATTTATTGACGTAGAGAGTGTTACACAGATGTTGTGGACAGCACAAACCACAGTCCAGCCCAAAGCAGTCGCTTTATTGATAAACATGCATACAAGGGTAGGTCTCCGGTAATTTTGGGTCAGTCAACAGGAAGACCTCTACTGGTATGCATGGGCACTGCTCCTTCTGGGGATCGGAACCCGCCGGAGCGGTAGGCAACCAAAAGTGTCCCGACACTTTCCTAAATAGGGTGACCATGCCGACCGCAGCCATCGTGGTTTCTCAGGTCGCTCGAAAGTTGGGGGTGCGAGTTAGAACATAATTTGGGCTTGAATTGTCAAACAGGAAACTGCTTTATCGACAGTTGCAGTGTGGTGTTTCAGGAGCCGACTGTCCCCAAAGTAACGCAGATAATGAGAGAATACTTCAAAACAGGCCACGATTAGTTCGTTTGCACTACAGTAGTAACTCTACGTAACATGTGCATTAACCATTTGCAGTACAGTGGACAGGTAATATGGTAGACGCATTAAAAGAATAACAGTTAAGTTGCAAGTAGCAAGGAAATAGAATTTAAGATAATAGACTGCCAAAAATAACAAAAAGCCGGAGAAAACCGAGAAACCTAGAAGTGGATGGAAAGATCAGTTATGATACTTCTGAACGTCGGAACAGGCTTAGAAGCAGCTTCCTGGTTTCTAATAGAAAAAAATAAGGGATATAAAGGAAAGAGTTGGAAGGATAATATTAACATGAATGTTATATATGGTGTGACGTTGTGGATTGTAGTGAGCTGACTCAGTATGAGGTTGAATGTTGAGCTTTTGTCAGGACGGCACTGAAACTTCTGAATAGTGCGACGCCTAAGACACGGAGACAGGGCCGTGCCATGGATCAGGTGGTTAGTCGTCGGCCTCTCACAGCGGAGGCCCGGATTCGATCTCGGGTCAGTCCATGTGGGACTTGTGGTGAACAAAGTGGCAGTGGGACAGGGTTTCCCCCCAATACTTCGGTTTTCCCCTGTCAATTTCATTCCACCGGTGCTCCATTACACGGAAAAACGAAAAAAAAATTCTTCATCACAGGGTTGCACAATAAGCCTCAAGGCTGCGGTGCGTCGGTAGCATCTGCTGCGGGGCCCTTCACAAAAAAAAAGACACAGAGGCGAAGTCATGCAGCCAGAGAACCGTAAGATAATGGGGTTTTGGAAAGACGTTTCAACATTGTCGCAGCTCGTGTGTTTGTGTTTACTCTAAGGGACTATCCAGGTATTTGCAGGAGCGTTTATAAAGCCACAGAAAACCTCAGGAGTTTATCTCGACTGTAAGGAAATGTGGGACAAACAAGGTTTGGAGAAATAGCCCCTGGGCTCTTTTTACCCTCGTTATTTAAGTACGTATATTTTCCGTAGCGATAAGTATAAACCGTGGGGCCGAAACGCACGGAACACGCCATGTTGTATAATTGAAAAACTAGTTTCATGCAGTTACTTGTTATTACAGTTGGTCACGATAGACAAAGCACTGCCTTCCCCACTCCCCCTACCACTCCGTCACAGCGTTCTTTGGAAATGAGAATATAAACTGTGTTAGTCTGCCGCCTGCCAGCCGCAAGGGTCTTGAATCATCGAGGGCTTTCAATAGGATTGTATTAAATTTCAGAAATGAATGTTGGCAGAACTGTCGTTTTATATAACGGTTGTTACGTTATCGCATCAATCAGGATCAGAGATATAGCGAGTGATACATTTGTATAGAGTTTGAGGTTATGTTTGGTTTATACAGGCTATATGAAAATAAGCAGTCCTGTTTTAGCCTACAACTTTTTATTGGCAACAAAGACGGAAAACTTCTTTACTACGGAACACTCTCCCATTATATGTGTATAAGATTTTCTCTGCGTAGGGAATTAAGTTTATAACTTCCGCGCTGGCTAACAGATGAACTGAAAGACAGAACCCGGAATGCTATAGTGACATTCGACCAGAATATGCAGCGACGACTTGGGATGAAACTGCGTGTAGAAGGCATGTGTTTAGTGTTACTGAAAGAGTCCACATTGAACACCTGTGTCCACATTGAACACCCGTGATCATATGTCTAAAAAACTTGAACATTTGGAGATATTTTGTAGTAAATTGGGTTTTTATATATATTACGCTTCATTTTTTATGTTTATTATATCGTCATGTTAATTTGTAACAAACTAGGATTTAAATATCGTCACACACACATTTAATTTGTATTATATAATTTATTATGGTAACATGTTTCGACCTAATTCGGCCATCTTCAGACTATTAATACACAACTCATAAAAGTATTGTATAAAATTTTATTAGATTATATTAATAATTGAGATTTAAACTTTGCTATTGAACCATTATATGCTGCAATGTCAGATTGTGTTTTGTAATAAGTAAAATGTAGATTAACACATTTAAAATGTTAAAATGTTTAAACAATTACTTGTTATTTATGGAGCATTTGTATGTTGTGCATCTATATCCGGTGTTCATAGGAAATTATGCAGTACAGAGTTTTTGGAAACATGTTCTGTGCACAGCCTTGTTGATATTTCTGTACATAGCTATTTTGGCCTATTCCGTTTGAATTCCTATTTTTGTCTGCTGGTTGACTAAGTTGAGTCTGATGCTATTACGCTTTTACGAGGCATTGGTGCTAATGGATAAACATTATGGCCTTTGTCGCTCTTCGGGAGTATCTCTCTGTTACTCTTCATCCTAGTTGCACGCCACTAAAGCAATCCCATTACAGGCCTGGACAGGCCCTTACGGTTCCAGGAGGTTGAGGCTCCCAGATTTCTAGACAGTCGGCACATGAAGGTTGTAAAGTTGTCAGCCCTATGCACCGGCCGCCTTTACCCCCTAGGAAATATTCCTGGTACTCATTTCTGTTAGAGGCTGAGTCGACCCCAGGGCCATAGTGCGACCGAAAGGATTATGTCACTGAAAAAGTCCAATGACACCATCGGGAATCGAACCTTCACGCTACTAGTGATAAAAAATTATGAACTTACACGTGTATGGGGGGGGGGGGGGAGTTTTATATTGCCAGACTGCTTTGGGTAAAATTTTCTAAATAGAAAGTTACAGGCCCTCCAAATTATCGGCTGATTTTTTAGGCATTCTGTATATTGTTACCTGTCTCAGCCGTTTCTGGAATTGTATTAAAATGATTGCTACAGGAACAGAATGTACAGGTATGGAGTGGGTTCATCTAGCTTAGGATAGGGGATCCGTGTCTGCTGTTGTGAACACGGTGATGAACCTTCAGATTAAACACAATATGGACAGTTAATTAATTATTTTATTCCAATAAATGCACTACACTGTTTTAGTGTTTTCTTGTCCCTACATAGTGTAGTACATTTGGTGGAATAATTAATTAATTAATTACTGAAATGCACGGTACAGATAATGTAAAATATGGAGAGTGTCTACATTAAAGGAATTTCTCTTATCTACTGAAGGATTCTGCCGCATGTAGCTCTGCTTAATTCGTACCTTACAGAAAACACATCATCCCCGTTTACACGTATCATTAATTTAATACATTGATTCTCAACCCGTGTCCTTTTGCCAATTGTGCCGCGAGGTTTTCAGCATAAGAATTATCATGTAACACTAAGCAGGCAAATTAAAAAAATCGGGTAATTGTTAATGTCGGACTGTTTTAAATAATTTCTAAAATAGACCAATTGTGGATTAAATGAGCTTATGTTATAAATAGTCAAAGCGTAACAAAAAAACTTATCCGTGACTTCAGGCTTTCGCTGCGATGTTGATAATATCTACGATCTTCTGGGATATTACGCAGCGTCGAGTGGTAATTCTGTACCGACGTTTCTGGACAATTATCGGTCCCATCGTCAAGGGTCAAGAAGTCCAAGAAGATGGGACCGATGGATTGTTTCGAAACGTCGGTAAAGGATTACCACTAACGCTGCGTAATATCCCAGAAGAGCGCAGATGTCAAAAAAATATCTGAAACTTGGAAGCAAGTATTATAAACAACGCTATAGGCACTTATTGTTGTGGTGTTAACAACAATGGCTCTGAAGTTACCTCCGCCACTCCCTCTGTTGACAGACCGCCACGCATAGTGTACACCAGTGGTTCCCAAACTTTTTCGGTCCACCGCCCCCTTGGTTCCATATGCACACCCACAGCGCCCCCCTACCTTTTTAAAAAACATAAATGCGCTTTTGTTTCCACTTCTATTTTACATTTAAAAATCGTTTAAATAAAATTGTAAGAGTTAAACTTAATGTTTTATGTGTTAATTAATAAATTAGAATTTATTGTATTTTTTATGATTAACAATAATTCATCTAGCAATAGTTTATTAAAAAAATAATATGTGCTTGAAT
Source organism: Reticulitermes speratus (assembly GCA_021186555.1). Taxonomy (NCBI): domain Eukaryota; kingdom Metazoa; phylum Arthropoda; class Insecta; order Blattodea; family Rhinotermitidae; genus Reticulitermes; species Reticulitermes speratus. Next base: position 31,203,489 of record JAJKFL010000013.1, on the reverse strand, counting down.
AAGATTCATAAATTAAAGTACTAAGAAATTTAGTTCATGTTTTATTTTTAACACAAAAATTAAATTATTTGAATTTTATTATAAAAATAAATGCACTACTTGTCTACTAGCGCCCCCCTGTGATAATAACAGCGCTCCCTTCCACCTCTCGTACATATTAGCGCCCACCTCGGTAATCCCACCGCCCCCCAGGGGGCGGTACCGCCCACTTTGGGAACCACTGGTGTAGACTGTATCTACATTCGTGCAAGCAAGGTGCTTGACGCCGTCTTTATGCTGCTAGTGCTGAGTGTGGTGCTCTTTGCAGGAAACAGTTCCCTTCAACTTTTAGGCGCGTTCGCAAAATTGCGAAAAGCGTCTATTATCTTCGTCATGTCCGTCTGTCCGTCCGCCCCTCCGCCTGGATCAATTCGGCTCCCACTGGATGGAGTTTCATAACATTTTATATTTGAGTAATTTTCGAAAATCTGTCGAGAATATTCAAGTTTCATTAAAATCTGTCAAATTAAAATCTATACTTTACATGAAGACCTGTGTACATTTATGATAATATTTAGCAGAATTCTTCTTAGAATGAGAAATGTTCCAGACAGATTTGTAGAGAGAACCAAAACAGACATTTTATGATCAATTACTTTTTTTCGAAAATCGTGCCGTTTATGAGATAATGTGGAAAAATATGGTAGAGCCAGACAGGCCACAGATGACAATATAATATGGCGCATGCGCTTTGCATGCTGGATAACTAAGGCAAGAATTCAGATAAGCACACAGACTATGCAATACTTGTTATTGTTAGCAGCAGTACGAAATATTTTGTACCTCGTCAAGAGAGCAAAAGAGACCCACTGTTGCATTTCCATGGCAATATGGTATACTTTTATATTGTTGACAGCTACATCTATGCCAACAACAAAATACGAAAGTATTGTTGCGTTCCAGTGGCAACAGTGGTTATGCGAACGCGCCTCAATATAACGTTGTCTATCTTAATTTTATCCGATTTTAATAATGTGTCGATAATTTGTAGTAAAATCGCCAGATATGAAATTCCACAAAACTTTTTTCTGGTAGGAGCCGTTGTGTTCTTTGCGGACAGTCGGAGATGCATTCATGTCGAAACTAGTAAGGTAAAGGTAAAGGTAAAGTTCACCCTAGAACAGGCCATAAAGGCCCAGAGGGGGAGTAGAGGTACAGATCTACTCTTTCTTTAACCTCGGCGCTAGATGGGGGTGGGTGGTCAACGCCACGCCCCGGCCGCTTTACCGGCCTGGTACCCGTTGATCGAAGCTAGTAGTCACTTGATTTCAGGCTTCGGCCGCGATGTTGATGAGATCTGCGCTCTTCTGGGATATTACGCTGCGTCGTGTGGTGTTTACCGACGTTTCGGGACAACGTATCGGTCCCATCTTCACGGGTGAAGGGTCCGAGTGGGAAAGAAAGCCAGCAGCCTATAACGTAGATTCTGGAAAGTGCGACGGGGTAGCAATCAGTAGGGGTGATGACAGCCAATAGTAGTCGCTGTTCGCAACTGCTTTACGCATGCGCACAATAGTTTACTGTTACTACAATTCTTATTTCTCTGCTCTAAATATAGTGCCCCGCGAGTACCACCGATTTAAGATGTAGGGAACAAGGCTGTTTGTCGACAGAGCTGACCGGAACAGGTGGTCGAAACGACGATTGATAGGCGACGTTTTAGATCGTTACAGAGGTGAATGTCTCCTATGATATGGCGTGGAAAGTTACAGACTTTTCGGAGGAACGTTATGTTTTTATCTTTAACATATAAGAGTGATTATGCGGTGAATATGAATGCAGCAAGTTCGCCCGAAACGTCGGTCATTCTGTTTCAAACCACACAACTTCTCATTCCGCGAAGACAAGCAATATTGGATGACTGTCGAACGCTACAGTGTGTACTGTATTCTGTGAACAAGCCTCTAATTTCCAGGGTTACTGATTGATCGCAACTTTTTCATTGTGATTGTCAGTGAAGTTTTAAGTCTTTCGTTTTACTGTTTCAGTTGATTGTTGCTATCCCACAGCTGTATCTTTATGTTGCTGCCTGCTCTTTACGGATGCAGAAGCAGTGTTTAGTGACACATGGACACCCCTAGTACGCACAATGAGCATCATGTTGGACACTCCCTCATATGTAGTTACCATTACGGAAGAGCTTCTAGGAGGTTTAAATGGAGTGGAAGTCGTCATCTTTCAAAGAACGGATTTAGTAGGCGGCATAACAGCGTGTTACGTGCGTCTCTGTACTGCGCAGAGGGGCTGCGTGCAGCAGTGGACTAAGCGCGTGCAGCGGGAAAGAGTGAAGTTTGTGTAGACGGGGTGAGGGGAGAATAGATAACAAAGACGGGCAATGTACGTACTCGTATAACGTAAAATTCAGGCGCGTTCACGTAACCAGTGTTGCCGTGGAAAAGCAATAAGTATTACATATTCCGAGTGTGTCTGTAGCCTTAGTTATCCAGCATGCAAAAAGCATGCGCTGTATTATATAGTCATCTGTGGCCTGTCTGGCTCTACCATATTTTTCCGCATTATCTCATAAACGGCACGGTTTTCGGGAAAAAGTTATTGAACATAAAATGTGTGTTTTGATTTTGTCTACAACGTTTGTCTGAAACATTTCTCATTCTAAGAAGAATTCAGCGAGATATTATCATAAATGTACATAGGTCTTCATGTCAAGTATCCGTTATTCTTGTCAGATTTTAATGAACCCAAAATTTTCTCGACAGATTTTCGAAAAATCCTCAAATATAAAATTTCATGAAAATCCGTCCAGTGGGAGTCGAGTTGTTCCATGCGAACGGACAGATGGACAGACATGACGAAGCTAATAGTCGCTTTTTGCAATACTGCGAACGCGTAAAAAAATTGCTGGAGGGGAGATGAAGTTGAAATTGTCCCTGTGCACGCCATGATGGCGTGTGGGGAAGTGGATGGAGGTGAGTGGTCAGCTTCACGCCCCGGCCGCTTTAGTCCCGGAGAAAGTTCCCACTGTGACCATTGGATAGGCCGCTGGGTATTGCAAGTATTGTACCATATAGCCTACAGTAACTGCTGTACCATATAGCATACTGTAATTCGTAACTGTTTTACTGTATAGCCTATTGCAAGTATTGTACTATTAGCCTATAGTAACTTGTACCATATAACCTGTTGTATTTCGTAACTGTTTTACTGTATAGCGTATTGTAAGTATTGTACCATATTGTCTATAGTAACTACTGTACCATGCAGCCTATACTACATCATACCATATAGCCTACTGTATTGCGTAACTATTTTGCTGTGTAGCCCATTGCAAATATTGTGCCATGTAGCCTCACAGATTTATTTATTCTTTAAATCACATAATGTAACGTAAGGTAACAAAGTAAAGGCCAGATTGTGACGTGACACTGTTATCGTGTCGTCCAGCCGCTCGCAGTGCCGTTGGTGAGCTGAGACAGACGCAGCGCGCGAAATTCTTTTTGGACAAAATTTGGTCTAATTAGTTGATCTCAGAATTTGAGTTCCAGAGTGTACGGTTCCTGGGCTGTGCTTGGTAACTGCCTAAGCGTCAGTATGATGCACACTGATTGCTGTGGGCGAAAGGCAGTATGAGCAGCACGCCACTGACTTCCTACTAAATTTATAAGTGGGAGCAACACAGAACCACTTAAAGCTTGACGTTTGTCCGTATGATATATAAGAATTAAGTTCCTACCTAACAGAAAGCAATGCATATTTGTTACCAAGACAAAACAGTCAATTCTTTAGGGAAATAATCGCTGTGCGTTGTGAAAATTACGTGGGATCCATCAACACATTTTGCGAGACAAGTACAGAATTGTAAATGTTGAAATAGGTGGTGCTTTTAGTTACCACTGCAATAACAGGGCTAATTACGATGTATTAATGATGCAGTTGGCTGTTTAATTATACACTGCGAGCGAAAAGTGTCCGAAACTGTGTTTAAATATTTATTGATGCCTGTAATTGAACAAATTCAATTGGATTTATAGGAAGAATATAGCATATACATCTGTGACTATTCCAGCGTAGAACCCGTGAAGGTCACGTGACTTTAACACACTCGTGCCGGCCGCCTTTCAACGGTCGAAGTGCTAACAGTCTGTTGTCACAATTGCAACTGAACTTGCAAGAATGATTTTAAGGACACCTTTACTGATTAGCTTCAGCTGATGAAGTGGATACGTTAACAAACAAATAATGAATTGGAAACTATGTGAGAGGAACCGGTCGTGGCCTAATTTAAGATATTGTTCCGGAATTTGCAGAGAGGAACAATCCTCAGTTAAAAACCGGTCTTTGGATTCGTATTTGAACGCGGGACTTCCCTATTACGAGACAGGGGTGCTACCGCATTCTCTATGTGGTCCTGTGACCGATCCTTGAACAGTATGCAACCTGCATCAGGCGAGTGGCTCTGTAAGCCACTGTTGCCCTCAAACTGTGTGATAGTTCACTTTTGTCTGCTGTGCACTGCTTATTGCCTAAACTTCGAAGTGTCTGTTAAAGGGGCAGGATTTAGTGGCCCGCTGCGTAATTAAGCAAATGGCGAGCCATTGTAAATCAAAGCGGCTTTAGTGTTAGCTGGCCTTGTGGAAAATCATCAGTCGGTTTAGAATCTCCCTCAAGGGGGGTTTCAACCACAGATTATGCGGCTGTAAGCAGGAGGGGTCGGCATATGTTATTATTTGTTGGATAAAAAGGACGGTGACTGATGAAAACCACGAGGTAGCTAGCAATCGAGCGGTTCTTGTGGCTGAGGACTTTCGGAACTTTTGCTCTTGGTAACTAGCATAATAACACCTGAAATTTGGACACGTTCTCTCCTTCCACATCCCTTGCAATTCCTTATCCACCAGTTATCGTACAACTTTACTGTATGCACTGCACTGTGAGCTGCTGGCAACGAAGTTAAATAAACGACAAATAAAAATAAAATGGAATCTTTTTTCCTTTTGGACACTAAAGAGACGCAAGAAACAAAGGGAACCATGCTGCTGTTTCTGAAAGCGCCCAGTGACTGCTCAGTGCCTGGCATCGGCTCACTTCTACAAACTTTAATTAAGAGCAGAGAGCAATTAAATACGAACATAATTTAATCCATTGTTCTTTATGGAGTTCCAGCATCTCTGTCTCGTGTTCTGTGCTGCCCTCTTTTATCCGTTTTTGTGTACTGACCGGTGTAATTACCGACTGCTCCTCCAGATGTCGGTCGCCTAAACTTCCAAGGAGCGAGGGTAGACGTTACGTCTTGCTTTGAATCATGGGATCTTATGTTAGCTCTGATTAGTAACAACTGCGTCGTGTGTTTGCGGAAATAGGACTGCTCTTTCGCGAATCGTGTTGAATCCAGCAACGAAACGAGCGTCACTTCGGCTCCGTTTATACTCATTATTTCCTTTTGTGTCCGTTTGAAACTGTTTATTAAGTGACACTGTTTATTTAATCCCACTGAATAAGACTTTCATTAAAAGGCTGATGTTCGCTCAGCATGGCAACTAATTTTCTGCTTTTGTGAAATATAGGTTTTCTTACTATACTTACAAAGTTCAATATTCGACTCAGCCGCTTTAATCCAATCCATTTCCTGCGTCTACAGGGGCACACCCAAGGGGGGGGGCTGACGGACTGTAGCCCCCCCAATCCCCCAAAACCGAAATTTAAAAAACACAGATTGTGTAGATATTATTGTACCAAAAGTTTTACGGGATTTACCCTTAAGCCCAAATAAGCCACTGAAATCGGCTGATGACTAGTACATTGGATTTCACATTATATTCACCGTGCATTTTTGTACAATTGATTAAATAACACCAACAAAACTTGTTTTGGTGCATTTGTTGGTGTGATTTAATCAATAGTACATTGGAATTTTGAAAAATAAATTAATTAAATAAAAAAAACAAGATAGGACACTGTGATTGTGTCGTGGAACATGTAGTTATATTTGTATGTATACAAATGCAGTTGCAGACAGTGTTATGTTGTACTTACGACATGAGTTTCATAACAATTTTTAAAATCAAATATAACTTATATACAGCTTTAGGGTCAGCACCTCCCCCCCCCCCCCCCAACGAAAAATTGTGGGTGCGCACCCGTGTGTCTGTGATATCTTCTTTCATTCTTCAAAGGGCAGTGCTAAATATATACCAGCTGCTTTAACCTTCAGAAACTTTGCATTTTCTCACACATCGTATATACATTTTTCACATGATTCTCACTGCAAACATCCATTATTTGCCTACAGAACATTAACTGGTTGTATTCGTATCAGAGGCTGAATGAAATGATTTTAAATTCAAATACTCGCGACGGAATCTAAGCGCTGCTGAAATCGAGCGGGCTATGCCCTACCCAGACTTTGCGCGTTGGGTCAGCGCGGCTATGCTTAGTGGTCGGAAGACAGCGGCACCTAGGTTGCGTGCCGGGCTGCAGGCACTGCGGCACCGAGCGGGTTTAAACGAGGACTTCCTATATCTGTTTACCTTTGCTTACGTTTCAACACTGGAATTTTCGTAACCATTTTTACCTAACTATTTTCAAACCCATATTTTTTAACGTTTTAATTTTAGTTCTTGCAATTTTAAGATATACATGAACAAGGGCAGTGCGAAGTTACAGGGCAGCGGTTTTGCTCAGTTAACTCTCGCCGAGAGACTGAGGTTAAGAATTATATCGTGCAGCACCTGAGTTACTTGTTTGTTAATCATCACCAAGCAGAATACAAACTTATGTGAGAAAAAATGTAAACCAGTGGCTACATACGCTAAATAAGTAAAGTGCATTGATCAATGGCTTGTGACTGCGAGGGAAACGCTCTTATTAGGTTGTTTAAAGATGGCTGAATTAATTCGCATTAAATTGAAACGTGTTTTGGAAATTTCGTTTTTATCCTCTGTGGGCTTGCCATGTCTCGGAAATCTGGAAACTATCCAACGAACTGCAAAGTCTTTGGGGATACTAATTTTAAAATTCGTATTATGGAAGAGGATGCAGATTTTAAACAAAGCGCTGTGTTTCTGCAGTCAGAGCGGTGAAGGTGCCAGTAGTGGTATGCTTACGAACTAGCTGCAATCACGTGACTGAGGTAGGAGGGCCGTAGGTTGGTGAGACTCGCGCTGAAGGTTGTCTTGCAAAATGGCGGAGACTTTGTGGATGTAATCCTGGTATACTGCTCCGTGCTATTGATGCTACAAACAATTTAACGTAAGAAAGCCTACATACTCCTACATGTTACTAACCCTCCTGTCATTTGCTGCAGTCAACAGTGTGATGGCAGCAGCGCCATTTCGCCAGTTTGCGAAGTATTACAGCACATAACGAGTTTAAATTGCAAAATCAATGCAAAGAGGATTGGACCAGAAGATACCAACCAAACTGAGCCAATGTTTCTAATCAAATCAGGCAAAACCAGCCAAATACAATCAGATCAAAAGCTAACCAGACAATACCCGGCCAGACCAGACCGAATCAAAGCAAAGCGAAAGAGACGAATCGAGTCCAGACCAATAAGTGGCATCTGTGATGCAGCTGACTGTATACGAGATGCGAGATCGGACAGTCAGGTTAACATCACTGTGATGCAACGACCATATTCTTGTGTAACCAGCGACATTATAACATTGCAGTTGGCGGCCCTGCGGGAGCTTTTACGTTCAGTTTCAAGCAGTTATACTGGAAGCCAAACAACGGTAGATGTCGGGTCGTTAAATGTAATGAACCCGGTCGGGCCCAACCTATGTCTAACCGTTAAACTTTGTCTCAACCATGCTTGAATTTAATTGGATAAGTTTTAGAGTTGGTTGATGTCATTATTACCCTCCTCAGTGACAGGCTGGCCGATTACTATGTGTATATGTCGTCACCAGAACGAAGACAAAATTGCAGTATGATGACAGAACTGCGGAATCAGTGTCGTGGTCGAGTGGTTAGCTAATCTGCGTCTTATAGTTGGTTCTGGATTCATATCGCGGTCCTCAGAGTGGATATCTGGAGTTCTTCTATGATTTTGCTCAGTCCGTCTAGGAAAATGCGGGGATGGTACGTCAAATTGCACCCTGGCCGTTTTTCCGTATTCCTGAGAGTTTATGATTCCTATTGCAGTTGATCTTGTGCAGTGTGATGACATGAGAGGGCTTTTATGACTAACTCCATGGAGCAGAGTTCTTCCTAAAAAGCTAACAGGTCCTCAGGTAGTCAAGAAAGTAACCGCACTCTATGGAACTCGAAGGTTCATTACCGCATTCGCAAGAGCCTGCTGCCTCTCCCTATCCTGAGCTACATCAATCCATTCCATGCCTCCCCATCCTTTCTTGAAGATCAATTTTAATATTATCCTCCCATTTACGTCTAGGTCATTCAAGTGGTCTCTTTTCCTCAGGTTTTCCCACCAAACCCTGTATGCATATCCCCCCCAATGCGTGCTACACGCCCCGTCTATCTCTCAGAGGATCTTTAGGTCATAAACAACTATATGAATTGTTGCGAAACTTTAATTACAATCGCATTCTATTTCTTTCGACGTATAACGTGTTTGTTTCGACGTCACATATCTGCTCCCACAAAACAGCACCTCAAGATATTAATAAAGTTATTATTGTGGGAGGACAGACAACGACACGCTCCTCGCAGTAAAGCATAAACAAAGTGGGAGCGTCGATTGCTATTCGATGCACGTTCTGGTATCGATTTGCATAATCGACTGCGATAATGAAAGCGAGATCTCACTCCCGCAGTAAACAGGAAGTTCGTAGCGCTTCGGGCGGCGATTGCTGGAATTAAGCACAAGATAAGTTCACAGAATTGTTGTTCACAATTTCCTCTGTTCTCTCGCTGAATTCAGAGTGATTTGAAACAATGTGCGGCTTCTAAGAGAGAATTGTATAATAAGGAGTTTCATGATTTGTATTCATCTCCAAACATTGTTTAGGTAATTAAGTCTTTACTGGGCGTGCGGTAAATTCAAAGCTAATGTAAGGGCTCATTCAGGAACTCCAATGGCAGGATATATTAAGGGAGTATCTAGAATATGAAGTGTATTTCCTACATTTAGACCATTGGTGTATTGTTAGCCTTCCAAGCAGTTCGGTTGTGCGAGGTATTTTCGCAGTTGTGAACGTAAAAGAATCAAACTCCAAACAGTTAGGTTGCAGGACAAAAATGTGTCAGACTCTATTTTTGTACTGGTGTTGATGCACTTATTTTAATATAATTGAATATCATTTTATTGCGGTGAATCAAGTAAAATTAATTTTATATCGATGTAACTGTGATATAAAGAACATGTCAATAGGCTAAGGATATATAACGATATATAACGAATTGTGTTAATATCTTAAAATAAGGAACGGATCTTGTTTGGTCGAATGTTGCACCACCCCCACGAATCACAATCTCAGGTCAGTAGTACGTCAAACGTTCCTCTCATTATGTGGAAACCAAAGGTGCATTAGGCCTTACCATGGCTCAGACGCGAAGGCATGGCTTCGATCCCGGGTCAGTCCATGTGGGATTTGTGGTGGACAAACTGGCACTGGGACAGGTTTTTCCCTGGATACTTCGGTTTTCCCCTGTCAATTTCATTCCACCGGTGCTCTATTACACGGAAAAACAAAAAAAAACACCTAATCATCTTCACCACAAGGTTGCACAATAAGCCTCAAGGCTGTGGTGCGTCCGTAGCATCTGCTGCGGGGCCCTTCACAAAAAAAGTGCATTGCCGTCTTCATAATAGCCCGCGACTGCCCCCTGCAGTGAACGACATTAACTTAGTACGCATCCCATTTTTTTAAGATACACTTTAATGTTACCCTTCCGTCTATTTCTTTGACTTCAAACTGATTTCTTTCCTACAGATTTTTAAACCGAATCATTTACCCATTTCCACCCTCTGTATTCCGCTCCGGCAACTGCAGGCAAGGCCTATCATATAATTTTAATTAACAGGATTAAAGTACGTGACAGACAGACATGCGTCAAATATCCTTTACAGAGACGATAAGTTGGACCTTTCTGGGCCACTATTAGGGCTCTAGATTCGAGACCTTTCAGGCATGAGATTAATTACAACTGGTACTGTATTTGTTCGCCCGCACGGTGTACTCTTACTCCTGCCAGCCTCGGAAATTGCGTAATCAGAATATTAAGTGAAAGAGTTTAGTGCGGTTTTTGATTTAAGAGCCGGCCGGTGGACATTTAAATTTCAGAGCACCCTTTTTATAAAACGTGAATATTATATGACTAAAAATGATAAAATTATGAAATACACGGGAGATTGTGCAGCATATACGAGTATGTAAAAGTGCAGTAAGTATCCTTGTTGTCTAAATACAGTAGAACCCGTTTATAACGACATCGGTTTATACGACACCTCGCCTATAGAGTCAGATATTCTGTGGTACCAATTAATTGGTCACTGTCAACCAAAACATTATACTCCTCGGATGTAACGACAGTCGTTTATAATGACACAAAATATTCAGTCCCTTCCATGACGTTATAACCGCGTTCGACTGTATATTGTAATAAATAAATAAATTTGTATAAAATATGCTGTTCGAACCGTACAGGCGTCCCACATATGGGACACTAGTCTATTAAGGATTAAAGGAGGCACTGGCGTTACCAATTGACACATTAATGCTTGGAAGAACGTGCCAAGTCCATCTAAATAATGCGAGTATTGAATATTGCAGCTTCTAAAAAAAAATAGACCTCATCTGTTTTAACATTTGTCTCCTTCTCTCATTTGTCTTTTATTTAGCTAATATCTACTCAATGAGCAAAATGTTACAAAATGCTAGCAGATTTTTACTGATTGTACACGTTGTTGTAAATATTGGCAAATGTCTAGTAAATATGAACGGCGTTAGAAATTATTAGCAAACGGATACTGAATGTGAAATTGTTACAAAATGTTAGCAAATATCGACTTAAAGTGCACATTGTTACAGAATATTATCAAATATCTGCGAATTCAAAAAATGAAATTATTCCAAGCGCGTAAGTACTCATGACAAATTTGAACCGCACACAAATATATCCCGAACGAAGTCTATACTACGAAGTGGAATGTAGATTAACGCAATTCCTTCTGCCGCAAGTGGAAATGAAATTGTGTTTTCAGCCGTTGTGTTCATGAGAGATGTTTTAAATATTGAACTAATGTTCCCTCCACATGTCTTTATTTAAATGAGCAGTGAATACGTAACTAAAAATCTCGCAGATGTAACAAATGTTGGCAGGTGTTTGCATGCAGCTGGCACTGGCAGATGTAACAAATTTTGGCAGGTGTAAGCATTTAGCCGGTACTCGCAGATGTAACAGATGTTGGCAGGTGTAAGCATGCAGCCGGCACTCGCATATGTAACAGATGTTGGCAGGTGTAAGCATGCAGCCGGCACTCGCATATATAACAGATGTTGGCAGGTGTAAGCATGCAGCCGGCACTCGCAGATGTAACAAATTTTGGCAGGTGTAAGCATTTAGCCGGTACTCGCAGATGTAACAGATGTTGGCAGGTGTAAGCATGCAGCCGGCACTCGCATATGTAACAGATGTTGGCAGGTGTAAGCATGCAGCCGGCACTCGCATATATAACAGATGTTGGCAGGTGTAAGCATGCAGCCGGCACTCGCAGATGTAACAATTTTGGCAGGTGTAAGCATTTAGCCGGTACTCGCAGATGTAACAGATGTTGGCAGGTGTAAGCATGCAGCCGGCACTCGCATATGTAACAGATGTTGGCAGGTGTAAGCATGCAGCCGGCACCATTTTGCTGCATATATATAACAGATGTTGGCAGGTGTAAGCATGCAGCCGGCATAGATTGCATATAATATTTCACCGTGTTCCCTCCTCGGGACGATTGCAAGTGCAAAGATTAATAAACGACGCATTTTCATGTACAACCCTAGTAGCATAATACTGACGTATGGATATCACAACGTAAATGGTAATTCCTTGAATCATACACTGATATTTTAGAAATTGTATGCATAATATATTTCCTTCCTTATAACGATTCATTTCTTAAGTCACCGGGAAAAAAAATTCTCACAAACATGTAGTTGTTTAATGGCGTTTGGTAGCTGATTATTAAAAGTTCTAAGTACAAGTATGTAAGAATGGAATATTAAGCAAAAACACGTTTCATCAAATTAACCACAATTAGATCAAACCTTAAAATTTGCCCTTAAAAACAAGAAGTGTCCGAGAAAAACGCGACGTCTGGTCAATCTAGGCGTATTCCTTTCTCACTCTTCTTATTTTTCAATCCTCTCTCCATTCTTTCCCCACTTTCTTTCTCCAAACTCTGCGTTAAAAACAGTTTCGGTGAGATCTTAATACTTCTGGTTGTTACGCAACGTAGATTGGTAGTTATTTACTGACGTTTCGGGAGACAACTTATCGGTCACATCTTCGAGGACCTTTGAAAATGGGATCGATAGGTTATTCCGAAACGTCGGCAACTAGCTTCCAATTTACGCCGCATAGCATCCCAGAAGAACGAAAATGTCATTTACACCGCGGCGGTAGCCTGAAATCATGCGCAGTTTCGGTAAACACAGCTTCACACCTCATCACAGGACAGCAATACTAAAAATGTCAGCTGTGCCACGTAATACTGTGTGTTTCCCACGAGGTCCGCGTCGTCTGTGATGCAGGCAATCATAAGGACTCAGACATACACATCACACATGGCCTCTTGTAATTACACTTAATTTGTATCGTGCTCGAGTTTTGAACCCGATAAACTGTGAATACGCAGAGCGAGTTCCATTCTAACATCTGACACATCTGTTGTTACACGGCCTCGCGGAATTCACAAGGCAGAATTAAGAAGACCGCAGCGACCAATACTGCTTGGTGATCCTTTGTCGTTTGAGCGAACAATGGCTGGAGCTCATAATAACGTGACGTCATCCGCTTTCGTACTGTTCTTTTCCTATTATCAGAAAAGATGGAAAAATAATCCGCTTCTTCCCAGCCTTGTGTCATCTACCTAATTGAAACATCGCGAGCCTTCGCATTGCGCCCTGGGGAAATTCCTTTTTTGTGAGGGAACTTTATGGCCTTTGCAAGATGGAGTTTTGTTTCTTGAGGTTACCTGTAGGGGCGCTGCATGTATTTCAGTTTTCTTGATTTCATTTCTTTTTAAATATAATTGTTAGGGATAAAGCTTATGAATTACCAAAGAAAATATATTCCGGGCGAGTAATCTGGGCATAGGGTGACCCTTAAAATCAGTTGTATACTTAGCATGTATTTGTCTTCAAGGCTCTAAGCTTTGGCGTTATATAGAAAATGCAGTAGCTTCATCAGACGGGCGCCATTTGACTGAAATTATTTTCTGACGCAACTAATTTGTTTAGTGTCGTTTTTGAGTGTTGTTAAATAACTTTGCCACAGTTGCTTCTGCTATCTCTCTGTTGAGGTTTATGGCGAGTGACACTTATTGTTACTAGTAAAATGGTTTTAGTATTGTACTAAAATGACAGATTAACTGTTACTCAGGTCATTTTTGAAAACGTGTTGTGGTAAGTTATAAGAATAAACACGCAGGAACATTTTATGTTGTTATGAATGCACCCTTCACCTGTAACTTATCTTTGATTCTTTGAAAATTTGCTATATTAATTCTTAGTTATTGGATTTGGCAAATTGATTTAGTGTGATATTTCATAATTTTTGTGACCACGCAGGATCCTGAGCCATAAGCATTTTCCTTTTTTTATTTTCCTAAGAGTAAACAGGAAACCACTTTAACCGACGGGTTACATATCTGGCTCTCCGGAAATCCTAGCAGCCTTATCAGGTGTTTGAAACGCAAGCAGACCAACGTTTCGAGAGCCATCTCCGTCCTCGTCGTCAGGGAACTGAATACCCCCGATGTCAGTCCGCGTCTTATATATACCTGCCCGAACCCTTCGCTCATAGTTGGTCGCGAGCCATGAGTGCTGGTGGGCGGAGCCAAGTGTTCGCTCTGCTTGGTCCTGCTTTTTGATTAACATGTTGGTTACGGGTATCAGACCCAGCGTAATATGTAGCCAGTGGTTATATTAAAGTTCGTGTTCAATCGTATCTCAGTTGCTTCTTTAGGAGACGGTCCATGTATCCTGATATTCTGTCTGATAGGTACCAATGAAATAGATGCGTTGCCCTGCTTTGATGCTATGTTCTGACACCGCCAACTTTTCGGGTTGATCCAGACTTCCGTGTCTCTTGTGTTCTTTGGACCTAGCTTTGACAGTACTGCCACTCTGTCCTACATATACTTTGCCGCACTCACATGGAATCCGATATACTCCCAGGACCTTCAGTTCTATTCCGTCGGACTTCAACATTCTAGAGTTTTTCTTTTTTATATATATATATGAATCCTTCTGATATGCCTTCCCAGAATTTTACTAATTTTGTTGCTGATGATATGTTGATAACGTATCATGGCTGTATCTGTGGATTTCTTGTTTTTCAACTTTGGCTTGTGTTTTAGTTGTAGGGCTTCTCTGATGTTGCTATTATTGTAACCATTCTGTTCGAACACGTGTTTAAGGCTTTGTAGTTCCTCCGTGAGTGAGGGTTTTGTCACACCGCGTGCCAGCCCGTTAGAGAAGTGACTAGTACAGCCCGTTGTGTTTTATCTTGGTGTGGAGGTACCGTGTACTGTGTGTGTGTGTCATCCAATTTTCTGGTTACCAGGGTGTCCAGAAATGACAACGATTCTTTCCCTTTTATCTCTATTGTAAGTTTGGTGTTCTGATGAGAACCATTTGGGCGTCTCAGAGACTCTCGTAAGGATTCCTTTCCGTGTGGCCAAATAAAGAACGTGGCTTCCACGTACCTCTACCAGAGGGCTGGCTTATCAACAGCTGTGCTTTCGGCTAGCTCGAGGTTTTCCAAGCCACTGCTGGGACTAGGCGGAATTCCGTAACAATTTTCGCACTTATGTTCGTGAAATCACCCGTTAGAAAGTACGTCGTTGTGAGTGCACGTGTCATGAGATCAACAGTGTGCTTGTGAGACTGCTGTGGAAGTACCTGTAGTGTGTCCTGTTGTGCACGTGTCATGAGATCAACAGTGTGCTTGTGAGACTGCTGTGGAAGTACCTGTAGTGTGTCCTGTTGTGCACGTGTCATGAGATCAACAGTGTGCTTGTGAGACTGCTGTGGAAGTACCTGCAGTGTGTCCTGTTGTGCACGTGTCATGAGATCAACAGTGTGCTTGTGAGACTGCTGTGGAAGTACCTGCAGTGTGTCCTGTTGTGCACGTGTCATGAGATCAACAGTGTGCTTGTGAGACTGCTGTGGAAGTACCTGCAGTGTGTCCTGTTGTGCACATGTCATGAGATCAACAGTGTGCTATTGAGACTTCTGTGGAAGTACCTGCAGTGTGTCCTGTTGTGCACGTGTCATGAGATAAACAGTGTGCTATTGAGACTGCTGTGGAAGTACCTGCAGTGTGTCCTGTTGTACACGTGTCATGAGATAAACAGTGTGCTATTGAGACTGCTGTGGAAGTACCTGCAGTGTGTCCTGTTGTGCACGTGTCATGAGATAAACAGTGTGCTATTGAGATGCTGTGGAAGTACCTGCAGTGTGTCCTGTTGTACACGTGTCATGAGATAAACAGTGTGCTATTGAGACTGCTGTGGAAGTACCTGCAGTGTGTCCTGTTGTGCACGTGTCATGAGATCAACAGTGTGCTATTGAGACTGCTGTGGAAGTACCTGCAGTGTGTCCTGTTGTGCACGTGTCATGAGATAAACAGTGTGCTATTGAGACTGCTGTGGAAGTACCTGCAGTGTGTCCTGTTGTACACGTGTCATGAGATAAACAGTGTGCTATTGAGACTGCTGTGGAAGTACCTGCAGTGTGTCCTGTTGCTCTCCATCGTTTCCGATGTGGCCGTTTTGCATGACTGAGGCATCATCTCAGCATAATCCACTAAGATAACGTCTGCCTATTTGTCCACGAATAATGAAGAGCGTGATTAGCGAGTTAGAAAGGATAGGAGTTTACACAAATAACACTGTGTGTTCCGTCTGACGCAACCTTTTTATTACTATTTTTTTCAAACACTACATGTTTCGATCAAGCCGATCATCATCAGGTGTTTGTTTATACTAGAACTTAAAATTCAAGGTAAAAATATAAATTTTTGCGAGATGTCACAGATTATATAAAATATTGGACTTAATATTAACATATAAAATATTGGACCTTTTAAATAATGGATGTAAAAGCATAAAAAAGAAGAGAAAAATTTTAATCGTCATTTTAGCACTTTTTAATTGGAACCAGAGTCCTAAATTTTTAAAATACTTAAGCTTTAATCTACACACCACGCCTTTTGTGTGTGAATTACAAGTCGATTGTAATTTATATTTTATATCATGTGTGAGATCTCACGAAATTTTGCATTTTTACGTTCAATTTTAAGCTTTTGTATAAACGAACACTGTTGATGATCAGCTTGATGGAAGAATGTAGTGTTGAAAAAAAAAACAAATACGTGTTGTGTCAGACGGAACACGTAATGTTATTTGTGTAAGTGTATATACACAACGGGATGGATACCGTCAGACTGATAGACAGGAGTTTATGTGTTTGAGGTGGCAGAGCTGTTATACTTGAACATTAGGATGATCAGGGTTGTTACTCAGAGAAGAAGCATGAAGTCGCATGCTATAAGTACAGTTTCGGTGCGGCCCTGCTGGGTACCTTGAAGCCCCTGCTACGAGGTGACCCCCGACTACACATATAACTTACAGACTACAGTATTTGTCAATTGTAACTACGTAGAAGGCTGTCTGCCCCTCCTAACAGCCAGGCCGAAGAAGCGCGTAGGCAAAATTACTTATTGCGATCGTAACTTATTCTAACTATTAATATTTAATTTTTCAACCAACAAATGCACTTTTTATTTTCGTAATTTTCTGTTCACTACACCCTACATATGTTTCGGTCGTAACTCGGCCATCATCAGGGCACCTTGTTAAGTACACTTCACTGTTCACTGTCCATTTGGCACTATCACTTAACTGTTATTCCGTTCAATGCTAATATTAACACTGAGAATCACGAGTATATAAAATTATTTCAAGTAGTTTCTTGAATTGTTCCGTAGTATATAGCATCCGTCCTTGTCCGAATTATATAGTCCAGCACTACAATTTGTGATTGTAGTGTACTACGGAACAATTCAAGAAACCACTTGAAAAAATTTTATATACTCGTGATTCTCAGTGTTAATATTAGCATCGAACAGAATAACAGTTAAGTGATAGTGACAAATGGACAGTGAACAGTGAAGTGTACTTAACAAGGTGCCCTGATGATGGTCGAGTTACGACCGAAACATATGTAGGGTGTAGTGAACAGAAAATTACGAAAATAAAAAGTGCATTTGTTGGTTGAAAAACTAAAGATTAATGATAAGATGCACGGTGAACATAACGTCAAAAAAAAATAGAACTCAAATTATTCTAACTAGTTTAATTATCTTCACTTGTTTATCTAGTGCCCTCTGAGTCTCTAGTTACAAGAAGAATACTTCCTGACGTTTCCATTTGGAGTTGCTTAGAGATATTTTATTTCATTTCACTTCTTATTGTTGTAGTTTTGCCTGCACAGTGATTTCTTTTTTCATTTAAGGTCATACTGATACAGGGTGTATCTAAAGTGATTGGACAAACGTCGGGAGTGAGTGGACATAAAGTAATCGCGATTTGTTTCCTGGCATGGGCAAGAGATATTTCCGTTTGTTGAGGCGTCCAGACCGGTCCTGAACCCAACCCAACAAGTATTCAGTGGGCTACAGGGTGTCATCCCAAACGGTAAAGAATCTAAACAGTGGCCACCATTTAGTACCGAAGTTACGAATGAGAGGGACTCCACCATAATGCACAGTGATAACTTCACGTTCACAGTTTTGTGGTAAGACACAACTTCACGTTCACAGTTTTGTGGTACAACACAACTTCACTTTTACAGTTTTGTCGTACAACACAACTTCACGTTCACAGTTTTGTGGTACAACACAACTTCACGTTCACAGTTTTGTGGTACAACACAACCTCACGTTCACAGTTTTGTGGTACAACACAACTTCACGTTCACAGTTTTGAGGTACAACACAACTTCGCGTTCACAGTTTTGTAGTACAACACAACTTCGCTTTCACAGTTTTGTGGTACAACACAACTTCGCGTTCACAGTTTTGTGGTACAACACAACTTCACGTTCACAGTTTTGTGGTACAACACAACTTCACGTTCACAGTTTTGTGGTACAACACAACTTCGCGTTCACAGTTTTGTGGTACAACACATATCTATCTGTAAAGAACTTCTAAAGCTAAAAGTGGAATACAGATGCCTAAACAACTGTGTGACGATTTTAGACCAAAATAATTTATGTCATGAAATTTGGTGGGTTGAATATAATATGTTATTTTAATTTGGAAAACACCTGCATAAAAATTGGCCCTTCTAAGCGTAATGGTTACGGTATATACCACCAGGTTTAGCACTTAAAAAATCTCCACTCTGCTGACTGTGTGTATTTATGTGTTTTGTGTGGTTCTCAGAGCAAACAGCGATTCTTTCTATACACAGTTGAAATTGATTGGGTTTTATAACCGAGACGGAGTGTGTTTACTGCGCGGTACGAGCCGAGTCTTTAAATATAATCCACGTTAAAAGTAGTTTTAAAGTATTTTTCTTCCTGTGGCCCTACAGCCGAAATAGGGCCTAGGGCGCCTCATTTTGAAGTTTCTAGATAACACACAATTAGACACACACACCCGATAGGACTCCTCTGGACGAGTGATCAGCGCGTCGCACTACACAATAAACACAACAGACGAACATCCATGCCCTCAGCGGGATTCAAACCCGCGATCCCAGCAATCTAGCGGCCACAGACCTACGCCTTAGACGGTACGACCACCGGGATAGGCTTTTAAAGTGTTTAAGCCCTCTAATTGTTGCAAACGAGGTAGGATATTTTCGTAAAACCTATTGAAGATCCTTCTGGAATATGAATGACTATAAACGAATCTAAGACAGTGAGAGGACCAACGTTGACCGAGCTAGTATCGGACGTTTGTCCGTGAACCTTCTGGTATTATGACGTGTCTGGGGTCCTAGTTGTACGGCACGAAGAGAGATTTCTCACAAGCTTGCCAAGACGCGGTTTGGCAACACTAATATGTACTCGTATGCAAGGTACACGTGGACAGTGATCGGTGTAGTCGGAACTTTGCTCCGAATATCGGACCTGAACACGGGTAGAAATAGGGCGCTGTTATTCAGATAAAAAGTGCTTCTATGACGTATTATTTTGCTACAGTTAAGAGGCACCGAGATGGCAGCACTTAAAATAACAGTTGCTCTGCTATATTCGCAACGAAAAGATGTATAAATGCTCATTAGTTATTGTGTGGCCGAAAATTACAACTCCGAAAACACCGAATGGATTATCATTAAATTTGGTATTACGAAGTTTCAGTACCATTTATCGGCGCATTCCGGTTTTTGGTTTGATGTCATGAAAAGGACCACTTTAACAATACCTACATACGAGCGCAAGACACTAACTGTGTTGCCCGAGCGAAAAATATTTCAGATAAACGTTGTAGGAAAAGGAAGCACACATTTTATATCCAGTCCACTTTTTGTGTGAGTTGTACGGTTTTTGAAATGATTAAAAGTGACAGCGTTACAGATATAAGCGTGCGCAGCACGTCTCATTAGGGTGTGCACCCAGATAATTTTATTTTTAATTTTTTAAAAGGTGACCATTTATTGTATCCTCAGTCACAAAGAACGTGATTTTTATTCACGAAACAGACTAAACAAACTAAAAGATAAGTAATTATTTTTAATTATTAATTAAATTCGATTTAAGAATAGAAACTTAAAAGGCGAGGCACAACAGACGAAATTTTCAGACATTATGGTGTGTCTGAGCACACCCGGCACACCCCGTGCGCACGCCTGTGGTTCCAGAATTGTTACGCTGTGCGTAACCATACCTGTTGTAGGACCCAAGTAACTCCCTAGCGGAGCCCCGTAACACTGTAGACAGCTGCAATCGGCACGGCACCATTGCCGCTTGGCTTACGTCAGAACGCTTTCAAAGGCATTTCCTGTGTTGCGAATACTTTTATCGACTGGGTCACTGTGAACGGTAACGAAACGTATAGGAAACGCGTAGTGTTGCGTGCGCAAAGCTTCCCCTCTTACCTCTTCACCGACACTCCTTCTATAAGCAATTAACCTAGTCACCACTGTACATTTTTTAACGTTGTATCTAATTTAATAACATTTCTTATAATGTGACAACCCTGTACCTTACTTTGCCTTTTATTAGCTTCATTACACTGCAAAGTGCGCCAAAGTTTGTAGCCGTGATGTGTGAACCGTGCTCAAAGCTGACCAACAGGATGATACGTCAGTTAATAGTTATAACGTATGCTATTAACTTGTCTATTTCAAACATAAAGCTTATTTTATTTCATTAATTATTTCTCTACCAAATAGGCTGCAATAGAGATGACAGTTTTTGCAGGTGAGTGGCGTTTAAAATGGAAATCGCTCGTTTGGAAGCTACCAACACAAACAGGGGGGGATCCCCGCAGACTTGCGGTGTTGACAGATTGGTTGCCGTGTTTGATTTGCTTTTTAAAGCGACCGCAGTTCACTTGTTTTGTTAAAACTTCCCTTGTAATACTGTGCATCATGGTGACACGGTGTGTAGAAACGTGTTCACTGTTGTAATATTGTGCGTCATGGTGACACGGTGTGTAGGAAACGTGTTCACTGTTGTAATATTGTGCTTCATGGTGACACGGTGTGTAGGAAATGTGTTCACTGTTGTAATGTTGTGCATCATGATGACACGGTGTGTAGGATACGTGTTCACTGTTGTAATATTGTGCATCATGGTGACACGGTGTGTAAGAAACGTGTTCACTGTTGTAATATTGTGCATCATGGTGACACGGTGTGTAGGAAACGTGTTCACTGTTGTAATATTGTGCATCATGGTGACACGGTGTGTAAGAAACGTGTTCACTGTTGTAATATTGTGCTCATGGCGACACGGTGTGTAGGAAACGTGTTCACTGTTGTAATATTGTGCATCATGGTGACACGGTGTGTAGGAAACGTGTTCACTGTTGTAATATTGTGCGTCATGGTGACACGGTGTGTAGGAAACGTGTTCACTGTTGTAATATTGTGCGTCATGGTGACACGGTGTGTAGGAAACGTGTTCACTGTTGTAATATTGTGCTTCATGGTGACACGGTGTGTAGGAAACGTGTTCACTGTTGTAATAATATTGTGCTTCATGGTGACACGGTGTGTAGGAAACGTGTTCACTGTTGTAATATTGTGCATCATGGTGACACGGTGTGTAGGAAACGTGTTCACTGTTGTAATATTGTGCATTATAGTGACAAGGTGTTTGAGAAATGTGTTCACTTTCGAACTCAGGACCATGGTTCAAAATTTGTCTGGAGGGACTTCGGACAATTACAAAACACATAATTAAACAAATTACTATATAAATCCATCAAAGTATATCACTTATTTTTGTGTAACTCTTCATGGTCCGGTATATAGACCGTCTGTGTTATATATATATATATATATATATATATGCATATATATAACACAGTCATATATATAATGACTGCTTGAAGATATTATTACATGAATTGATGTGTCCAAGTAACCCATTTAATTGTTTAAAGTAACCGTTAGTTACTTCATACATATTTATTAACATTTTATATTTACCAAGTACAGGAGATCGCAGAGCTCACATTATAGCCTATTTGCCCAAGCTGTACCTTAGTAACCACTCCAGTCTCTGGATCTCAAACCTGGGACCTTGTCGTGTAAAGCGCTGTCGGACCGGTCCCGAGTCCCCACTATCCCGTATTCTCATTGAATTATTTAGTGCCTTTTTCTCGCCCTTAGCTTGTATCTTATTTATAAGTCGTGCGGTTAGGGGGGGGGGGGTTCGTGCTCTACCGTGTAGAACATTTGTTATGCGTGACTTGGTTTTGGGAGGCGGTTTTAAAATATTTAAATTAAAGATTTAGTGTTCTACGAATTGTTTCTGTCAACTGTCTGTTTGTCTCGACTTTTCGAGCACTCCGTCAACTTCCCCAAACCATGGAAATAACAAGTGAATTGAATCTCTGTGACATTACTGCCAGAAGGCCGAAATGTCTAGCGGGTTGCGTAATTGGATACAGCAGAGCGCTACTTGAAGCCAATCAGTCGTTTAGATGGCCAGAATATCTCTCCGCCTCACCATTTAAAAGAATCCGCCACTGCTCCCTGTCACTGACCATATGAGTTCAGTCCAGACCATAACATTATACCGATATTTATTTAACATCAATTTACCATTATACTGCCATCTTTGTGAAAGTTTAAGAACTGCTCACAAACCGTCCGATAGCTGGCGTAATGCCCCAGTCATTTGAACTTAGTCTATAATACAATAACCAACAAATGCACAAATTATTATATAATATATTAATATATATTTCACAATTAAACATTAAAATCCCATGTTTCAATCCTTAAGCTTCTTCTTCCGGGGGAAACACATAAGTCAAATATGTATAAAATATTAATGATAATTAAGTTAGATTAAAATTATATATAATGTATTTGAATATCCGTCACCCTCGCCACTGGACCCAAGGTTCGCGGGTTCAATCCCGGCCGAGGTCGATGGATTTTTAAGGGTGATAAAAATCCGTAGCACAACTTCCTTCGGAGGGGAAGTAAAGCCGTCGGTCCCATGTCGTAGATTTACGGCATGTAAAAGAACCTTACGGGTATGAATAGAGATGTTTCGTAAGCAAAATTCAGCGGCCATTTCTCACCCAAGTCTCCTGATTGACTGCTAGATGGCTCTGGCAGTCATATCAGGATGAGCAGAACTTGTGCAGTCAGTGGACTGGTCACTCACTACAGAATGCACACCTCAAGACCAAGAAGCCTCTGAAAGGAGGCCCTATGCTCCGTAAGGGGCGACAGGAGGAAAAAAAAATTGGATATCCTGAATTTTACAGTAGAAGCATTAATGTGATGAAAAATTTCATGTGAAGATGATGTAATGCATAGTAGTATGGGGCTACAATTGTTCTGTAAAATTAATATTTAAATAATAGAACTGAATATGAATACAGATAATGTACATATTATATAAGAAGTAAGCGATAGTTGTACTACGTAGAAACATTTTTTGTGTAGGCAAACACGGTATTGGGGAAGTTTTTTCTCCATGAAGATGATCCTTACGAAACATGTCGGAGTTTTATTGTTCTAATTGTGAATTAAGTATCGCAGTAATGTACATGTGTTGAATATTGCACTACAGATTGTCAATGCACTGAAATGAATACTATAAAATTCGTTTGAACTTATCACATCTGACACAGCCTATGTCCATTTCATGTATTTGAACTTATGTCCGTTTATGAGATATTCCCCACTAAAAATTTCTGTGTGCACAATATGTTTCGTTCATGAATATTCTTTATTCTTAATCTTCTGTCAGTAGCTCAGACTGCATAGTGTCGAGTGACTGTTGATGAATTGGAAATGGTGTTCAAGTTTAAGTGTTATTGAAGCAACAAAGATGTGAGGAACACCGCTAAATAGTCAGTATAGCCAGTGTGAAGACTGAGATACTGAGGCAGGTGTGACCACAACGCGACTCGCACAGTTTGCCTTTTAAAATAATGACCTCGTTTGTGAGATCTGCGCTGTTCTGGGATTTTATGCAGCGTCGAGTGGTAATCCTTTACCGACGTTTCGGGTAAACGTATCGGTCCCATCTTCAAGGTTCAAGAAGATGGGACCGATACGTTTTCCCGAAACGTCGTAAAAGATTACCACTCGACACTGTGTAATATCCCAGAAGAGCGCAGATCTTGTCAACATCATCGGCGGAAGCTTGAAGTCACGGATAATGACCGTGTTTGATTCACGCATACAGGCCCGTGCTCTGACCGTCTCGCCATTGCCCGCTTCAAGACCTACAGCGAAGCACAGTCTTTGCACGCTCCTATATGTGTGAATTGGGGCTTGGCTACTGTAGGTCTACCTTGTGTTGCTTGAAGACTTTCGCCTTGCTCCGGCTAGCACGCGAACTGTCATGTAAGTTTTCTTCAAGCTGCATATTCCCCAGAAACAAACAGTTTAATTGGTACTACATTAAGTTAAATTACGTTTATAATAGATGAAGAAACCCTGATTATTCTTGTGATAGAGTCCAAGAGTTATGCACTGTAAGACACAAGGGCTATGATGGCGATTTCGTTAAAGAATTTTTGAATGAGATATTAGACAAACTTCACGCCAAAGAATTTCTATTTTATTTAATAAAGTTAGCTTTCGGCTGTTTTCACGCTTTTATTCTGTATTCTTGCTAAGAAACTGACTCAACATTTTGTCTAGATGCTAATAAACTGACCCAACATTTTGTCTAGCTGTCAACAGACTGACTCAACATTTTGTCTAGCTGCCAACAGACTGACTCAACATTTTGTGTACTGCCAACAGACTGACTCAACATTTTGTCTAGCTGCCAACAGACTGACCAAAATTTTGTCTAGCTGCCAACAGACTGACCTCAACATTTTGTCTAACTGCCAACAAACTGACTCAACATTTTGTCTAGCTGCCAACAGACTGACCCAACATTTTGTCTAGCTGCCAACAGACTGACCCAACATTTTGTCTAGCTGCCAACAGACTGACCCAACATTTTGTCTAACTGCCAACAGACTGACTCAACATTTTGTCTAACTGCCAACAGACTGACCAACATTTTGTCTAGCTGCCAACAGACTGACCCAACATTTTGTCTAGCTGCCAACAGACTTATTTTACTTTCATCGTGGTGCCCGCAGTTAGCGAGGAAACCCGAATAATGTGTATGATATATATATATATATGTTATACTGTAGTATTAGTGCCTGGCGACCTTTACGTAGTTACCGTGGAAACCTCATTTAGTGACGTCCGTTATATATCATTTGCGCATCCGTGAGACTGAATTTGTGTACTGACGTCTCCTGCTATCTCGTGGCCATTCGTGGGACTCCAACATTCAGCCTAGTGACGTCACCTGCCATCTGCTGGCGGTCCGTGGATTTCCAGCGTGGGTGTGTGACATTTGAAGCTGACGGACTGACATTACTATGATATAAATAATAGTATAATATAAAGAAACAATTTATCAAAATAAACTGTCGGTTTTTGGCAGAAATGTTGCATCTTACAGCCATAGTGCAGGGATGGTGTTGCCGTTTGTAGCCATACAGTGCAAGTAAAATTATTCCCATCCATCATGTAGCATATTATTACGTATAATGAATGTTTTGAAAGGCAGAGAGGCACATGAGTTAGCCACGTGCCACTGCGAGGGCAGTGCAGTTGCGTAGCTTTGTGTAGTTCAAGGGATAAGTCAATCAGATATTGTTACAGGCTTCTGTCTTTCATACACACACACGTATGTAGGTGTCTCTTAACTTCAGTAACTTCTAAACCACTGTAACATAAGTCTGAAGGTTGTGACGCGGGAGTGACCCATTTCAGTACTCACTTGGGGGCGTCCTGAATTGGTGCGGATAAAAAGAGACAGGGACCAGTGTTCTGTGGTCTGTCAGCCGTACAAATACAGTCTTCATAAGTTGCTGAATGTGCCATGGGCTTGTAACGTAACCGAGGACCTTGCTTTGAAGTGTGGAAGTCGTGTGTCCCCTGAGAGTTCATTGCGCCTGCCTTCCAGATGCAGTTACGATTCGTTAAACTCCATGCCTGTAGGTAGCAGCACCGGCTTCAAGTGGGTCTGTGGCTTTCAAAGACCGACTACAAAGACCCGAGTCCATGTTTACAGCGTTTTTGTATATGAATACAGAGTGATTCAGGGATCCCTTCTAACTCGTTACACTCCACGTCACCGTACTGAGTGGAATGAAACTTGGAATCATCTACTTCGTGGACTTCGTCCATAGCTAACTAACTAACTCCATGAAGCAGAGTCCTTCTTGAGAAGGTAACAGGTCGTCAGCCAATCAAGAAATTCCCCGCGTTTTGTGGAACCTTAAGGTTCATTACCGCACTCACAAGAGCCCGCCACCTGTCCCTATGCTGAGTACCAAAGAATCAGTCCAGGTCCGAGGCTTTGTATAGTGGTTCGTAAGGTGGTACTTTTTTACGGTGAGGAGTTGTTAGCACCTCGCCCAACCCCCAAGCTGGAGGACCACGCCTTGTAGGCTGTCCGCGACTGCTTATTCAATGTATTCGCAGCTACCCTCCATATCCGGAGGCCGTTCCTCCATCCGCAACCCGAGGACGCGCCATGCCGTGGTGACAGGGACCAACTTATCATGGTCGTCCCTAGTATATTCTTAAAATATAATAAAAGTCTATTAAAGCACCGTGTTTCAGGGATAGAGTCGATCACTGCCTCCATGATAAAGGTAAATTTGACCCTAGAACAGGCCATGAAGATCGGCCCAGAGGAGGAGTAGAGGTATAGCTTTACCCTTTTTTTAACCTCGGCGTTAGATGGGGGTGGGTGGTTAACGCCATGCCCCTGCCGCTGGGCTCCAGGGCCGGTCTGGACGGGTGCGGAAAATGTCGCTGTCACCGGGATTCGATCCCCGGACCGTCCGACCCGTAGCCATACCTACTCCGCGATCCCGGCCCACACCTTCATGATAAAAAATAATATTAAAACCGACTCCGTTGGGCACAATAGGCAAAGGTAGCCTGAAACTCTGGGCTTGACTTACTGGAGCCAACTGAGTAAGTAAAGCTTTCCCGTAACAAGTCATGGAGACTGAGAGGAAGGATGGAATGCTGGCCTTGCATTCTTACATTGACATTTGTAATAAACACTTGATTTGCTCGATGAAAGAATCCATGGAGTAGCACGTAAATATTATATGAGCCCACCATAGACTGGCCCGTGGGGAGTGTGTGGCTATATGCACTCGTGGAGAGTGTGGCTGTATGCACTCGTATATGTATATAGGCCTAATAAGATAAAACCCAACTGTATTGTAAAATTTACTTTCTTTTCTTGCCAATAAGTACGGTAGCCACGGCTGCTAAAGGGATATAAATATATTATTGTACAATTTTTAAATTCAATTTTCTCTTTCCCTTATTTTATTTATTTATGTATTGCAGGGTTTTGGTGGGGAGACCTGAGGGAAAGAGACCACTTGGAAGGAGTAGTCATAGATGGGAGGATAATATTAAAGTGGATGTTCAAGACGTGGGATGGGGAGGCATGGACTGGATTGGTCTGGTTCAGGACAGGGAAAGGTGGCGGGCGCTTGTGACTGCGGTAATGAACCTTCGGGTTCCATAAAATGCGGGGATTTATTGACTAGCTGAATACCTCTTCGGTTATCAGGAAGGGCTCTGCTCCATGTAGTTTCTGTTAGGTTTTAATTAATTTATTTGTTTTCATGAGTAAAGTATAAATTCTTGGCGTGATTTTTTCCCACTTTAAATTGCCAGTTTTTTTTTACCACGTATATTGTGATACTAACAAAGACAGTGAGTGACCTTATCATCGTGCAAAGGAAGGACATTGCTTCTGAATACCGTATTGTGTTCGGAATAGGTACAATATGCAGCCAGACAGATAAATGAGGTTTATATAATTATAAGCAATCGAACAGCACGGCATCACATTTCTTTTCAATGGCTCGACAGCCCCTTGGGGGCCCAAGCCGCCTCACTTTTCGAGGCTTCACGATCACACTTTAGACACACCACACTCTGTATAACTCCTCTGGACGAGTGATCAGCCCGTCGCAGAGACCTCTACCTGACAACACACCAACACTCACAAGAGACAGACATCCATGCCCTCGAACCCACAATCCCAGTAAGCGAGCGGCCGTAGACCCACGCCTTAGACCGCGCGGCCACTGGAATCGGCTACGGCATCACATACCAAAAACAATAATCTTTATAGTTACCATTTTGAGAACGTGACATCTCAAAATGGTAGTTTTGCTTGTTATGATGAAAATTGCTAAATAAAGCGACGTGCAGTTCGCATTAGTACGTAGAACTGCTGTTTGAAATATTTTTAGATACGGCTAACTTTTAAGGATGTACAACGAAGTCGATATGAATGCCCGTACATTAGTTTTGCCACAATAATAGCTGTGTGCGTTGTTTTTGCTTCTAGCAGAAGTCCCGACACCATAGAGATTTCACCCTGGACCCGCCCCCGTTGTTGCCAACAGTTGCCGACCCCGAGCCCAGCTCACCCTCGCCCAGGAAGCAGAGAATTTCGACGACGGGGATGACTATGACCCGGCGGAAGACGAGATCCTTACCAAACAAAGTGAGTGCTGTCGTTCCTCTTTTCTGTTCTGTCCTTCTGCAGAGTGTTAATAATCGCACTTCAACGTTTAGAACCTAGAGAGCCTAAAAAAAGGTAAAGCAACTCCATTACAGGCCTAGACAGGCCCTGAGGGGTCCAGGAGGTTGAGACCCCCAGATTTGTAGACAATCGGTACATGAAGGTGGTAAGGTTGTCAGCCCTACGCACCGGCCGCCTTTACCCCCCAAGAAATATTCCTGGTACTCATTTCTGTTAGAGGCTGAGTCGACCCCAGGGCCATAGTGCGACCGAAACGATTATGCCAAGGAATTAATTCCAATGACACCATCGGGAATCGAAGAGAGCCTAAACCTATACTTAATACTTTGATTTTGTTAATGTAGGCTACATGTTCGACGTGCCATATCAGATGTACGTCGTATTATAAGGCACCTGCAATTTTCATCTGTAATTATTCCCTTCTGAACATCGCAGAATGTTAATTTAGTTACATAACCGGCCAAAGTTTCGATTTCCATCAGGGGCAGACTTCTTACCTTTATTACCACGCCCTTATCAGTTCCGATATCCACCCAGCCTCCAGCTCCAGGGATAATTGAAGCTGTTTCACCGTGGATAAAGCAGCCGGAAAATCAACTGACCATTCACATTTACCTAAAGTCGAGGTGTAAATACGTTGGAATTTACATGCGTGTTTTTACGACTTTATGCCGTAGTGTTTAGAAACAGAGGCAAAACGTACTTCAAAAGTAAGTGACTTTAATACGCTTTATATTCAGTGTGAAATATAAACCTTCACAGTTCCTCAGTGACACTCTTCATGGCCAGGAATACTCGTTATAGCTTTGGATGCGTACATTGAAGAACGTTAGAACGAGGCTTATGAAGTATCAGAGTTTCTAAAACTTCGGATTTTCAAGTTTAGCATTACTTAAGTTAGCGGAAGTGCGTTCCTTTAATAAAATCACGTAGCTAGAGTCGGTACTACAAACACATTAAACACACCTCTTTCTTTCCTCCTGACAGAAATTTTAAGCATTTTGAGTATTTGGATCTCTTCGAGGAACTGCAGAAAAAATATTTAAAAATTTTCCATTTCATTGTTTGTGCAATTTATGGCACTACACACCGTACAACTCTTTATAATAAAGAAAAATTCTAATTTCGATATAAAAGTTACTGTCTTCCGAATCGTAATGCCTGACTGAACTAGACTGCAATGTTGGAATACGTTTCACTCTGACTCCCATATACGATGCTGTGACAAGTGCCCCTGTGCAGAGGCACACAGCAGAGTAGGGTCCTCCATATCGAAATCCGATTTGGAGAAACCCTTCATTCCACTCACCTTCCCTTTCCACCAATCTTCTTCAGTTTATCACGGCCCCCCATCGGGTGTTCTTGCAGAATGAGTGGCAGATGTGAGAGAGCTACAGGCAGTGGAAATAAAGATGAAGAAGGAGAGAAAGGTACAGGCTGAGAACAGGAAACAGGAGGAAACAGAGGTGGATATAGAGAAAGCAGGGTACAGGGTTGGGGAGCATGTAGGTTGGATTATGGAATGAAGATAGAATGAGGAAACAGAGGTGGATAAAGAGAAAGGTACAGGGTGGGAGCATGTAGGTGGATATGGAAAGATAGAATGAGGAAACAGAGGTGGATAAAGAGAAAGGTACAGGGTGGGAGCATGTAGGTGGATATGGAAAGATAGAATGAGGAAACAGAGGTGAATAAAGAGAAAGGTACAGGGTGGGAGCATGTAGGTGGATATGGAAAGATAGAATGAGGAAACAGAGGTGGATATAGAGAAAGGTACAGGGTGGGAGCATGTAGGTGGATATGGAAAGATAGAATGAGGAAACAGAGGTGGATAAAGAGAAAGGTACAGGGTGGGAGGGTAGATATGAATGTAGAGAGGACAAAGTGGGAGAATGGAGATAGATATATAGAGAAAGGTAGGGGCCGGGAGAGTAGATGTGGATATAAGGAGTTGTACATTCTGGAAGAGCAGAAATGGATTTATGCAAGAGAGAGAGAGAGAGAGAGGAGAGAGAGAGAGAGAGATACATATACAAGCTGGGAGAATTGAAGTGGATATACAGAGAAAGTACAGGAAAGAAAGACGGAGATGGATATGGGGAGAGACACAGGCTGGGAGAGTATAAATGGCATTTGAGAGAGACACACATGTTTGCGAGATTTAACGTGGCATTGGCGATAGCTTTATAGTCTAAAATAGCAAGCATGACTAGGCAGATATATATATATGGCTTCCGGTCTACACTGCAAGGCCCATGTATGATCGGACATCAGATTAACTCCCATGTCACGTAATAGGATACGTATATTAGTAGTAGAAGTAGTAGTAGTAATGTAGTAGTAGTAATGTAGTAGTAGTAGTAGTAGTAGTAGTCTGTAGCTTAAGACAACATAGTCGTTCTCTGAAATTCCAGCAGTAGGTCTTCTAGTAATAAAAATCACGCGTTTTGTAAAACCAGAAGGTTCCTTGGACCAAAACAGCAACAACGATAATGACGATAATACTAATAATACAAATGATAGTAATAATGTTTTTAACGTCATTGTCATTAGCTCAGTCTACATGTTGTTCAATGTCACGACGTTTCGTTAGTTACGAACATAAGTGGATCTGTAAGGAAACTGTCTTGACCCAATTTGAGGTAATGTGGCAGTTGTCAGGAGGGTCTGAGGGAAAGCGAATGAGGTGGGCGGGGCATGTAGCACGTATGGGTGGAGGGGAAAGGTGCATACAGGGTTTTGGTGGGGAGACCTGTGGGAAGAAGATCACTTGGAAGACCCAGGCGTAGATGGGAGGATAATATTAAAATGGATCTTCAAGAAGTAGGATGGGGCGGCATGGACTGGATTGATATGGCTCAGGATAGGGACAGGTGGCGGGCTGTTGTTAGTGCGGTAATGAACCTTCGGGTTCCATAAAACGCGGGGAATTTCTTGACTAGCTGACGACTTGTTAGCTTCTCAAGAAGGACTGTGCTCCATGGATTAGTTAGTTAGTTAGTTAGTTAGTTAGTTAGTTAGTCTGAGGGAAAGCATGGAAGACCTCAGTGTTGGTAGTCATTTTTCAGGCCAGTTCTGAATCCCGGACGAACTCAATACAACGTCGATGTTGTGGGGACTTCTGAGATTGAACAAGCGTTGTTACATAACCTCAATCTGTATATACAAGTTCATAACTGGCATGTATCTTTACCTTATTGTGTTTCTGATTGCTGCAGTTTTCAAGTTTCTAGCATGAAACGGTTGAAAATTTGAGGCGTGGTATATACTATACTTAAAAATTCAGTTCCTACGTCAGAATAAATGTTCTGAATCTCCATTGCAAAACCAGCCGTTTAATGTTGTGTAGGGGAATAATGTCTGTTTACTGTGACAGTCATACAGAAACATAACCGCGCTCTGTAGGCAAACAGCAGAGCTTTTGAATGCTAAATCTTTGGTACATATGAGAACAGTTACTGCTGTGCATTAAGTGCTTAGAATGTAGACACGACATGCAAAGATGTGGTGGTGTAAATTTCGGCCAGCGCTGCGTTTCTGTTACGAAACATTTTAGAGCGGCTGATTAAGGGCTCTCTCTACTTCACGTAGACAATTTTACAAACTGCTGCCGGCGTCGTGTCGTGCGTATAAATATTTATGTACCAAACAGCGTCACGACATTAGCAGTCGTTCCCTCAATAAGTACATTAATGCAACCAGCAGTATGTCCGAGAGATGTGAGGTTAACACAGCCGTCTTCTGGAGTATGACTCTGTGTTGGTTGGTATCTAGTCACAGACGTTTGGAGGGAGAATGTTTCCGCCATCTTAAATATAACCCAAGAACGCTTCTTCGGCTACCCTGGAGATGGAAGCAGCAAGCTTCCTCCTAAGCGTCTGTTTTCGACTACCATGAAGATTGAGGTATTAAGCTTTTCCGAAACATCGATATGTAACACTCTACATTGCGTCTTATCCCAAAATATTGAATCTTCAGTGGGAGGATTCTTCTGTCGTTTTTGTGCAAATAGGCATTGTCATGCCATCTGTTATCATTCCTTTGTATTACTAGGAATATCCAAGCTTGCGTGACCTTGAGAATAAGCATTATCCGACTCTTGGACAGTTCCTTCCGGCCACCTGTCTTCAGAAGCTAGTAGGTTAGCACTTTCACCGTATAAATTTGAAGAGGAAGACCTTTCCATTCTATAATTTGTGATTAGTTATAAATTCGATTTGCAGGACACTGCGAAAACATACATGTACTGGCATGCGACATGTAGCATTAAGTAGCAGGATGGTTATGACAGAGTAATGGTGAAGGACAAGAAACTGAATAACCTGAACCGAATTCAGTCACCCTAAATCTGGAGGCAGCAACCCCCTCCTAAATATCGGAACAAACACATTACATTCACTGATTCATTCAGTAGTCTGTCTTACGACAGGTCCGTAGCCTCTGCCAAAGCGAGTTCCCCATAGAGTGAGATCTAGTGCGTCCTCTTTCAATTTCCAGTAACTTCTCTTTTCCTTAAGGTCATCCAGTAGCTGCATACGTCTTCTTCCTCGTCTTCCCGTCATTTCTCTCCTTCCTTCTAACTTTCCTTCAATCACATGTTTCAGAAGGCAGTTTCTACGCAAGATGTGACCAATACAGTTAGCCTTTCTCCTTTTTATTGTATGTACGATATTCCTCTCCTCCTTCACTCTGTGTAATACTTCTTCATTTCTCACACGATCGGTCCAACTGATCTTGTCCATTCTTCTCCAGCACCACATTTCGAAACTTTCCAGATACTTCTGATCTACTTTCCGAAGTGTCCACGTCTCAGCACCATACAAAGCTATGCTCCAAATGTAGCACTTTACTAGTTTCTTCCTTAAATTTAAGTGCAGTTTGCTGGTGAAAAGATTCTTCTTCTTGTTGAATGCTGCTTTTGCAATGACAATCCTGTATTTAGTTTCACGTGTACACCTTGCATCATTTGTTATCATGCTACCCAAATAATTGAAATATTTCGTATTCTCCTATTGTTTTTGATCTATATTAATCTGCACTGGGGACGGTTACCTTGAAATTCTCATTAACTTAGGTTTTTTCCACATTCATTTCCATTCCATAGCGTCTTCCAATTTCAATTAGTCTATCAATCATGCCCTGTAGCACCATTTCTTCCCTAGCCAATAGCACAAGGTCATCTGCATATTTTACGGTGCGAATTACTTGTCCTCTTTTTCCGAAATCTCCAAACCCTTCACTTCAAGAGCTTCCTTGTTGAGGTACTCGCTATATAAGTTGAACAGAATCGGCGATAAGCAGCAACCTTCTCTAACTCCTCTTCAAGTCTTCACACTCCTCGTCTCTCCTTGGTCCAGTCGTATTTTGACACTCTGTTCCATGTACAATTTGCTGATCAATCTCCTTTCGCGCCAGTCTATCCCAGTTCCCTTTAGGATCTGCATTAATTTGGTCCAGTTAACACGGTCAAATGCCTTCTGCCAGTCTATGAAGCAAGCACACAATTCCTCATCTCTGTCCAAGGTTCGTTCTGATATTATTCTCAGCATCCCAATTGCATCTCTCATTCATGTTACTCTTCTAAATCCAAACTGATCAACTCCAAGTACGTTCTGAATTTCCGTTTCTATTCTTCTTCTAAGTATCCTTGCTACTATCTTTGCTGTAAGTGCGATGGTCGCTACATTTTGTAGTTTCTGGCTATTTAAGGCAGTCATTGTAACTTCAATTAAATCCTTCGGCCACTCCCCAGTTTCATGTATGTTGTTGATCAGCTGTGTCATTAGTTTGAGACCATCTCCTCCCAAAAATTTGGGTAGCCTACATCCCCAGGTACATCATCTACATCAGTGGTTCCCAAAGTGGGCGGTGCCGCCCCCTGGGGGGCGGTGGGATTACCGAGGTGGGCGCTAATTGGTACGAGAGGTGGAAGGGAGCGCTGTTATTATCACAGGGGGGCGCTAGTAGACAAGTAGTGCATTTATTTTTGTAATAAAATTGAAATAATGTAATTTTTTGTTAAAAATAAAAAATTAACCAAATTTCTTAGTATTTTAATTTATGAATCTTATTCAAGCACATAATATTTTTTTAATAAATTATTGCTAGATGAATTTTTGTTAATCATAAAAATATAATAAATTTTAATTTATTAATTAACGCATAAAATATTAAGTTTAACTCTTAAAATTTTATTTAAACGATTTTTTAAATATGAAATAAAAATGGAAACAAGCGCATTTATGTTTTTTTAAAAAAGGTAGGGGGGGGGCGCTGTGGGTGTGTATATGGAACCAAGGGGGCGGTGGACTGAAAAAGTTTGGGAACCACTGATCTACATTACACTACTCAGATTAAAAACAGACTGACATTTGAAGAAAGAAAGTTGTTATGTTCCGTTTCAAGTCACTGCCCCATATCTTTTCCGGCAGTTATAATATCACAGAAAAAATTAAATCATTATAAAACCTTCTGGGTTGAATTTCGAATCACGAGCCTCACAAATGCAAAACATTTTAGATTGTATATAGCGATATCGGGTCAAATGTCACTTTCGGTGCGATTGCACAGTGCGGGTGACAGGTGAAAACCAATACAGTGCTTCAGGTGATTAAGCGATTCACTATGAGAGTCCTGCGAGCATCCTGTGTCGGACACTCAATGAATATTGAAATAGGATGCACAAAAATACTCTTCTCTTTGAAGCTGGATAATAAGAAGGGTGGTGTACCTGGGTGTGAAACCCGGTCTCTTGCCTCTGGGTTATAAGGCAAGTTACAGAAGTTGGAAGCGCAGTTATCGGAATAATATTGAAAAATACGTGGGAACAAAGTAATGTACGCATCAGAGTCTTGCATGTATAGGCTACGTGTCAGCTGGTGTTGTGAGGCTAGTGAATTGCATGAGGGTATCGTGAAAGGAAGACATGCCGATATGAGGAGGATTAAATGGGCAAACAGAACGTCGGTGTAGAAATTGGTTGCAGGCAGTCCTTTCGGAAGACATGGGAAATGGGAAGACAACATTAAGAAACAGGTTGTAAGGATGGGAGGTGGATGGAACTGGCTCAGGATCGTGTCCAGTGGTGGGCTTCGGTATTAGCAGTGTTGAACCTTCTGGTTCTGCCACCAGAGAGTTAGTTAATTAGTAAGATGGATCTTAGGGAAATAGGTTGTGAGGATGGGAGGTGGATGGAACTGGCTCAGGATCGTGTCAAAGTGAGGGCTTCGGTATTAGCGGTGTTGAACCTTCTGGTTCTGCCACCAGAGAGTTAATTAGTAAGGTGGATCTTAGGGAAATAGGTTGTGAGGATGGGAGGTGGATGGAACTGGCCCAGGATCGTGTCCAGTGGTGGGCTTCGGTATTAGCGGTGTTGAACCTTGTGGTTCTGCTACCAGAGAGTTAGTTAATTAGTAAGATGGATCTTAGGGAAATAGGTTGTGAGGATGGGAGGTGGATGCAACTAGCGCAGAATCTTGTCCAGTGGTGGGCTTCGATATTAGCGGTGTTAAACCTTCTGGTTCTGCTACCAGAGAGTTAGTTAATTAGTAGGATGGATCTTAGGGAAATAGGTTGTGAGGATGGGAGGTGGATGGAACTGGCTCAGGATCGTGTCCAGTGGTGGGCTTCGGTATTAGCAGTGTTGAACCTTGTGGTTCTGCTACCAGAGAGTTAGTTAATTAGTAAGATGGATCTTAGGGAAATAGGTTGTGAGGATGGGAGTTGGATGGAACTGGCTCAGGATCGTGTGCAGTGGTGGGCTTTGGTATTAGCGGTGTTGAACCTTGTGGTTCTGCTACCAGAGAGTTAGTTAATTAGTAAGATGGATCTTAGGGAAATAGGTTGTGAGGATGGGAGTTGGATGGAACTGGCTCAGAATCGTGTCCAGTGGTGGGCTTCGGTATTAGCGGTGTTGAACCTTGTGGTTCTGCTACCAGAGAGTTAGTTAATTAGTAAGATGGATCTTAGGGAAATAGGTTGTGAGGATGGGAGGTGGATGGAACTGGCTCACGATTCGGTATTAGCGGTGTTGAACCTTGTGGTTCTGCTACCAGAGAGTTAATTAGTGAGATGGATCTTAGGGAAATAGGTTGTGAGGATGGGAGGTAGATGGAACTGGCTCACGATCGTGTCCAGTGGTGGGCTTCGGTATTAGCGGTGTTGAACCTTGTGGTTCTGCTACCAGAGAGTTAGTTAATTAGTGAGATGGATCTTAGGGAAATAGGTTGTGAGGATGGGAGGTGGATGGAACTGGCTCACGATCGTGTCCAGTGGTGGGCTTCGGTATTAGCGGTGTTGAAGCTTCAAGCTCTAAACCCAGAACAACTTCCAACACTTCGTAGTGCTATGATGTGGAGGATGCAGTTATTGAAAAATAGTTAACACAGACTCGATCAGTAAATTGTATCTGCCAAAAAACAGCCCCACGAAGGCACGTAATTGTTGGCGTCTCTCCCAAGATAAAGCCTATCACTTGCAATATAAACAACTCGTTTCGCTACCCTGTCGTGTTGTTTCAGTGTACAGGCTCGCGCAAGCTTCTGACCGCCTGTTATTGTCCACATACAAGTAGCACTCAGCGTGATTGAGCACGTGTCAACTGCTGACATTTATGCACAGCACCAGTAGCTGAGTGTACTTGTCCAATAACCACTTGTGACACCTGGTGAGAGACAGGTGGAAAATTATTATTATTATTATTGTTTTCATCATCATCAGTTTAAATATAACGATCAGAATATACGAATTATAATTGTGTTTACATTTTCGCATGGGTTGAAAATTTGTGCCTCACATTGAGTTTAGAACACAAATTGAGGGTGTTTTTTAGCAGGTGTGGGGGGGGGGGGATTTTTTGGACCTAAGAGGGATGTAGTGACAGGAAGATGGATAAAATTTCAAAGTGTGCAGCTTTATGATCTATACTGTTGACCAGAATTTATTAGGATTATAACATTAAGGAAAATGGAATTAGCGAGACATGTAGCACGTATGCTAGAGAAGAGGAATGCTTACACAATTTTGGTCCTATGACACGAAAGAAATGACACCAATGGGGAGATTAAGGCCCAGATGGTAGCATAATATTAAAATTGAGTGTAAAGAGATAGTTAAGAACTTTTTGACAGGGTTTATCTGAGTCGGTAGAAATATATATATAGCGAGCTGTAGTGAAAACATTAATGAATCTTTTGGGTCCAAAAAAATGTGGGGAATTTCTTGCCTAGCTGATGTGCTCCTTATTTTCTCAAGGAGGACCTACTCCATGGAGTTATTATTATTATTATTATTATTATTATTGTACACCGCCTACTGTATCCCACCGCTGCTGACAGATGAGTATGGAGCATTTACTGCCATGATACTGACAATAAAAACCGAATTACTGGGAGAGAAACGTGTTCTGTTGCCAGTTTGGCCACCAGAAATTTTGTAAGGACTGCTTTGGAATTGAATTTTAGCCTTAGTAGTAACAACTTTCGACTAATCGCCTGAGATAAGACACGGCCGTGTTTTGGGAATAACGGTGGAGACACGTAGAACGCGTGGGGAAAAGATTTTGATAGTCTCGAGGGAAGAGGTCCATCGTGACATTGATATTTCCGTGGACTTCATCTTTATGTAATGATACGTATTTCCGTGGTCTTTATCTTTATGTAATGATACGTATTTCCGTGGTCTTCATCTTTATGTAATACGTATTTCCGTGGACTCCATCTTTATGTAATGATACGTATTTCCGTGGTCTTCATCTTTATGTAATGATACGTATTTCCGTGGACTTCATCTTTATGTAATGATACGTATTTCCGTGGTCTTCATCTTTATGTAATTATCGTTTCCTTCCCACTTCTTCGTCTTAACATGCGGGGCCAAATAACCTATTAATTCGCTATATCGTCATTAAAAAACCAGTAACCAAGCAATGTCGCACTCTGACAGCTAACCCCCCCCCCCCCCTCCAGCTATCTGTTAATTGCCCCAATCGCTGTATTCTTCGCAGTGCCTGCTCCAGAGTATTCCTGCAGATGAAAATAATTTTTCGAGCGCTGCCTGGTGGTGATAGCTGTTATTACACATGCAAATTGAATCCGTAGTCTTTTTTTTTTTATGTCGTAGAAATTGACAGAAGCGTATCTAGGCATAGGGTGTCACACAGAGAACGATCTGATGGGGTGCGTGTGTAACATTGAACTACGACCACACAACAACAACAACAAATAAAATAAATAACTCCACAGAGCAGAGTCCTTCTTGAAAAGCTAACAGTTCCTCAGCAAGTGACAAAATTCCCCACATTTTATGGAACCCTAAGTTCTATTACCATTTTCAAAACAGCCAGCCATTATTCTCAAACTGGGCGAAACCTATCCAGTCCACGCCCTTCCTCCCTATGTATGTAAGATGCATTTTAATATTGTACTTACATCTACCACAGGTAATCCAAGTGGTCTCCTTCCTTCAGGTTTCCCCCCCAAAATCCCTGTATATATTTCCCTTCTCCCCT
Organism: Reticulitermes speratus; assembly: GCA_021186555.1. NCBI lineage: Eukaryota > Metazoa > Arthropoda > Insecta > Blattodea > Rhinotermitidae > Reticulitermes > Reticulitermes speratus. The sequence continues at coordinate 31,164,489 of JAJKFL010000013.1, read as the reverse complement.
ATTCGTGCTACATGCCGTGCCCATTTTTTGTCCTTGATTTGATAAACCTAATACGGTTTGAAAAGTACAACTTATGCAGGTCCTCATTATGCTGTTTTCTCCATGTTCCCTTCTCTTTCATAATAATAATAATAATAATAATAATTCAGTTCCTTATTACTAATGTGCCGACACAACAGCCATAACGCCAATTACGGAGACAGCACAGGAGGGACATAAGAAAAGCACATCCAATATTAAACCACAAACAGCAACACATATCGCTCACGAAACAGCGATTTCTCGTAACCCAAGCATTTCGTCGAATTGAAATTTCCGCTTTATTGGACAAACAAACCTTCTGTCAAAATGTTGTGTCCACAAAATAATTTCTGTCCTTATATTTTCGTGAAAACGTAACATGCTTAAGTGTTGGTCTATTGAGGATCGGTCAGATGTTTTTCTGTCTTCTGTAAAATTGTGTACCGGTTGGTTATGAAAAATTGTTGTTTCATGATCGATAGAGAAGAGATACTAAGAAAAATTACATCACGATACAGATAACATAAATATACGTAATAATATGGTAGAGCTCTTGAGAAGCTTATAGTCGCCCAGCTAGTCTATAAATTTCCACCTTTTGAGGAACCCGAAAGCCATTACTGTCTTCACAACAGCCCCCCTGTGGGCCCTATACTGTGCCAGGTGTATCTAGTGTACTCCCTCCAACGCGGTTTCAGTATACATTTAAAATTTCCAATTTCCAAGAATTAGCTACACTTTCCCATGTTCACAGAATGAGCTACACATCCCTGTTTCCATGGTTACGGGTTGGTGTGTTCTCTGTGAGGTAAGCACAGACTAAAGAAACTCCTGAACGTCTAGCTTATAATACAAAATACCACCAGATGATCAAAATTATAATATGTCGAATTTAATTTGTTTATCGTAAATCAGCAACATGTTTCGCCCAATATGACCATCAGCATGCTGTTACAAAAAATAAAAAGTAAAACACCCACACATGTATAAGATTGAGATTTCAAAATTTACATATATGTTGTTATATAAAATTACATAGCGTAAGTAAAGGTAAAGCAATCCCATTACAGGCCTGGACAGGCCCTTAGGGTTCCAGGAGGTTGAGGCTCCCAGATTTCTAGACAATCAGCACATGAACGTGGTAAGGTTGTCAGCCCTACGCACCGGCCGTATTTACCCCTAGGAAATATTCCTGGTACTCATTTCTGTTAGAGGTTGAATATAAAGTAAGTAACCTTGGGAATAAAGTCTGTGAAATGATCTATACTGAGTGGTTTAAAGCGACTGTAGCAATGTAAACATGAAATAATATGTTAAATTATTAAAATATAAGGGCAGCATAGGCCCTTTTTGAGGAGACGGCTTGTATGTATCTGTATTTGATGGTCTTTCGTTTGAATGTATGTATGTTCTCGGAAGAACTGAAGATTAGAGGGATTCTTTATAGTGTGTGACGAAGTTTGTATATCTTTATATAGCATGAATGTTGAATTATTTCAAATATTATTTCAAACATATTTCCTGTATGTTTTGTATACAGTTGTGATATACACTCTACCTAATGTTGAATTCTTCCCGGGATTATTCAAAAACGTATCGGATATATTGTATATAGATTCATAATACACACTATACGTAACATGTTTTAGGTCGTTACGACACGTCTCTGCGTGATGGATACTGAAAGCCGAAACATGTTGCTGATTGTACGATGCATAAATAAAATTGTTGTGGTTAGACTCGACATATCACTAATGAACTAACTAACTAACTAACTCTATGGAACACAGTCCTTGAGAAGCTAACAGGTCCTCAGCTAGTCAAGAAATTCTCTGCATTTTATGGAACCCGAAGGTTCATTACCGCACTAACAAGAGCCCGCCACCTGTCCCTATCCTGACCAAGATCAATCCAGTCCATGGCCCCATCCCACTTCTTGAAAATCCATTTTAATATTATTCTCCCATCTACGCCTGGGTCTTCCAAGTGGTCTCCTTCCCTCAGGTCTCCCCACCAAAATCCTGTATGCACCTCTCCTCTCCTCATACGTGCTACGTGCCCCGCCCATCTCATTCTCGATTTTATCGCCCGAATAAAATTTGGTGATGAGTACAGAGCATTAAGTTCCTCCTTATGTAGTCTTCTCCACTTCCCTTTCACGGACTCTACATATATTTTTGATTATTAAAAAACACAACTTGGTGAATTGCCTTAAGATTACAACCAGATGACAGCCCTCAGAATAAAGAAACGAAATTTGAAAGAGGCTGTAGTCTAGCGCCTGCATACAGTTGCGCGCCGTCATGATGGGCACGTGGCTAGTAGCAATTACAACAATGTTATTAACAACAATTACAGTGACTGCGCGGTATTTTGGCTTACAGCTTTGGATCCTGCGCAAAATACGATCGCAATCTAAAATCCCTCTAAACCCATTCGGAACTTCCGACGGGCTCCGGCCACAAGCATTGTTATATGGTCTTAAAATCCCATTACAAGTTCTGAATGATGTGTGTAATCGACCATATAGGCGCTTGTATTTGATTCATTCACTCATTCATAGATGGCTCCTAACTACACGTGAACAATGTGGTTTCAAAATCCCCCTGCTTCCTTTGCTGTAATCTGAGTTATGGACGCTGTCAAATATTTCACCGCTTACTGAAGGTTTTTAAATCTGGTTTTTATGTTAGCTGGGAGGCGATTTGGAGGTGATTCAGTCAAGGATCTAGAGAATATCTTTACGGTGTGCCAGTGCCTTTCCATTGAAGTCCTGATGATGGGATCATGCTGTGATACAGGTTGTCACGTTCTCATATCGATTATCGTTCGACTGATTTTCTTTTTTTTCCTTGAGTTTTTACATCGTGTTGTAAAACTTTGTTGTGACGTTTCGGGGAAACGTTCTGCTTTTGTCTTTTCAACTCTCAACTCCATTAGTTGAGTAAAGTTTTTAAACTTCGGTAGCTCTAAGTGGCAAAAATTTCCCTCAAATTTCCCTTTTTTTTCGGACAGTCCTTCCTCCCAGTCGCTTTGACACCCGCACGAACCCTGAAGATGGAGGCAGTACGTTCCCGAAACGACGGAACAAACTGCCGTCATCGTAGTCTTAGTTCTGAGTTATAAAAAACCGGATGGCTGTACGCTTTATAGCTCAACTAGGCCCTTAGGATTTTTATTCGAAGCTGTAATTGATTCTTCCGTATTTACTAAAATACGATTCAGAATCGGTTTTAACCTCGTTGTGAGTGGTAGCTCATGTTATCAAATTGAACATTAATTTTGACCTCAGTTGTAAGTAGTAGCTCATGTATCAAATCAGCATCAGTCGTGCCCTCATTTGTGATAGCTCATGTTATCAAATTCAGCAACAGTTTTGACTTCAGTTGTAAGTGATAGCTCATGTTATCAAATTCAGCAACAGTTTTGACTTCAGTTGTAAGTGATAGCCCATGTTATCAAATTTAGCATCAGGTTTGAACTCAGTTGTAATTGATAACTCATCCTTTTCAGTATCAGTTTTGACCTCAGTTGTAAGTGGTAGCTCGTGTTTTCTAATCTGAAACGAAATTCAGCTTAACACTTTGAGAAGTACAATTATAATTCAATCCTACGTCAGAAAAAAACGCTCTGCACGTTTATCGTAACGACAAACCTTTTGATGTGTGGTGCCATAATCGCTGCTTGTTCTGAGATCCACACAAAACACATAAATACAGTCCGTACCGCGCAGTAAACACACTCCGTCTCAGTTATACAAACCAGTCAGTTAATGTTGTACAGTGAAAATAAATCGCTGTTTGTTCTGTAGATCCAACACAAAACACATAAATACAGTCCGTACCGCGCAGTAAACACACTCCGTCTCAGTTATACAAACCAGTCAGTTAATGTTGTACAGTGAAATAATCGCTGTTTGTTCTAAGATCTACACAAAACACATAAATAGAGTCCGTACCGCGCAGTAAACACACTCCGTCTCAGTTATACAAACCAGTCAGTTAATGTTGTACAGTGAAATAATCGCTGTTTGTTCTGAGATCCACACAAAACACCATAAATACAGTCCGTACCGCGCAGTAAACACACTCCGTCTCAGTTATTACAAACCAATCAGTTAATGTTGTACAGTGAAATAATCGCTGTTTGTTCTAAGATTCACACAAAACACATAAATACACTGTGTGGGCAGAAAGCAGAATTGTGAATGCTGAGGTGGAAGGAACATGGAGTTACTAAGCTCATGCAAATAATGTTTAACGGTCCGTTTCGTACTTCCCAGCAAACACTGTGTCTCCATTAAAAGCACCATTACCTTAATGTTGTTTAGCAAAATGAGCGCCCTTTATCTTTACATTGCAAGATACAGACCTCAAGACATCTACACGTGCGTTGGGGAACTTATGTGACAATTTCTCATTTTAATTGTGAAAGGTCTTTAGCGTAAAGGGGCGTGAAGGGATGTAATTTTCGTGGAAATCATCCCATTGTGTGCTGTATCATGTGTATAGACAGGTTATCACTCAGCTGTTTATTGCTGTGTGACTTATATGGAAATTGACGACGTGTTTCGGCCAAACACTCTCAGGCCGGCAGCAGGTCAAACATTCGCATAATAAATGTAAATATTGGAGGATCTATTAATTACAAGTTCATACTATCGAGGAGTGAGATCTCATTTCTTTTACATATTGAATTTTAATAATAGTATATGTAAAGTATCCACCTGCGTAAACATATTTTAAATCACCCCCTGTGCAGGATGTAGCTAACACTTTACACAGGAAGATATTTTTACATAAAATGTTATTGGGCTTCAATACGTAAAAGAAATGAGATCGCTGCTTGATGGTCCTCTTTCGGGATTCTACGCCCTGTGTTAGATATATGTTGCAACGTTTCCGAGAAACGTACTGCCTCCATTTTTAGGATGACTGAATCTGGTCAATGCGGATGCTGAAGTGGTTGGGAATTGAAACTACTTTTCTATCCAATCCTCCCCGATTTCCGAAAGAACATTACTTTTTGGAAGGTTCTCAGGCTTTGCCGTTTGTCCTTCTGATAGCAGCAAGATAAAGATGAAGATGAGTGTGGAGCATTGGTGGAATGATACTGACAGGGGAATCTAAAGTACTGGGAAAAAAAAAACATTATACAGCGTTGGTGGTAGATGTATGAATGAGTATGGAGCGTTGGTGGAATGATACTGACAGGGGAAACTGAAGTACTGGGAGAAAAACATTATACAGCGTTGGTGGTAGATGTATGAATGAGTATGGGGCATTGGTGGAATGATACTGACAGGGGAAACTGAAGTACTGGGAGAAAAACATTATACAGCGTTGGTGGTAGATGTATGAATGAGTATGGAGCATTGGTGGAATGATACTGACAGGGGAAACTGAAAGTACTGGGAGAAAAACATTATACAGCGTTGGTGGTAGATGTATGAATGAGTATGGAGCGTTGGTGGAATGATACTGACAGGGGAAACCGAAGTACTGGGAGAAAAACATTATACAGCGTTGGTGGTAGATGTATGAATAAGTATGGAGCATTGGTGGAATGATACTGACAGGGGAAACTGAAGTACTGGGAGAAAAACATTATACAGCGTTGGTGGTAGATGAATGAATAAGTATGGAGCATTGGTGGAATGATACTGACAGGGGAAAACTGAAGTACTGGGAGAAAAAACCTGTCCCAGTGCCACTTTGTCCATCACAAATCTCACATGGACTTACCCGGGATAGAACCCGGGCTTTCGCGGTGAGAGGCTGGCGACTAACCGCCTGAGCCTCGGCGCGGCGGTTAGAAAGAAGTGAATGTGTTCGTTATATGAGAAAGTTGGAGGAAATCTGGCCATTAAGAGTACTCAGTGAGGGAGAAGAATGAGGCTATTGTTGAGCCAATGTCAGTGCATTTCAAAAATGGCCCTTTTAAGGGTTACCAGTGGAGAATGTGCAGGTAGGCAGATGAGAGGAGAGTGTGTGGACAGCCGTTTTTAGGGTCCACGTTTGGGAGATACGCATTTCAGCATACACCTGAACTATATTCGGTAACTCTGAAGATAGAGGCACTACGTTCCTCCGAAACGTCAGAACACACACATGACGTATAAACCCGAAAGAAGACCAAATAATCACTAATCCCAATGAAAACTTGAAAATTTACAAATGAGTTCTCAGTCCTTGGTAATATAAAGTTGTAAGTACTGGATTATTCCTGTGCATTCCATCTGTGAGCATGAATATATTTCCGGGACATGCCATCTCTGATGATGAATATCATTCCTGGGCATTGAATCTGTGATCATGAATATCATTCCTGGGCATTCAATCTGTGATCATGAATATCATTCCTGGGCATTCCATCTGTGAGCATGAATATATTTCCTGGCATTCCATCTCTGAGCATGAATATCTTTGCTGGGCATTCCATCTGTGAACATGAATATCATTCCTGGGCAAGCCATCTGTGAGCATGGATATCATTCCTGGGCATTCCATTTGTGAGCATGAATATCTTTGCTGGGCATTCCATCTGTGAGCATGAATATCATTCCTGGGCAATCCATCTGTGAGCATGGATATCATTCCTGGGCATTCCATCTGTGAGCATGAATATTTTTTCTGGGCATTCCATCTGTGAGCAAGAATATCATTCCTGGGCATTCCATCTGTGGACATGAATATATTTCCTGGGTATTCCAAGTGTGAGTATGAATATATTTCCTGGATATTTTATCTGTGGGCATGAATGTATTTCCTGGGTATTCCATCTGTGAGCGTGAATATATTTCCTGGATATTTCATCTGTGAGCATGAATATATTTCCTGGGTATTCCATGTGTTAGCATGAATATATTTCCTGGATATTTCATCTGTGAGCATGAATATATTTCCTGGATATTTCATCTGTGAGCATGAATATATTTCCTGGGTATCCCATCTGTGAGCTTGAATATATTTCCTGGGTATTGCATCTGTGAGCATGAATATATTTCCTGGGTATTGCGTCTGTGAGCATGAATATCTTTCCTGTGTATTCCATCTGTGAGCATGAATATATTTCGTGGACATTTTACCTGTGAGCATGAATCTTGAAATGCTGAAGCTGTTACGTTCTGCGATATTTGAGTTTCTCAGAGCGGTGTTGATGTATTTTCATGTCTCTTTATATATTACGCCGTGTAGAGTTGTAAATAGTTTCAGACGTTTCGGAGGAACGCAGTGTTTCCATCTTCAGGTTTAAGCAGTCACAGTGGACTGCTCGACCCTGATTACGTACCTCCGTAACGTGTGTAACTGTTTAATTAACATGGAGCATTGGTAAAGTGATACTGACATTAGCACGCCGACGTACTCGTAGATAAACCTGTTCCAGTGCTACTTTGTTCACCATAGATCTCACATGGACCGGCCTGCAACCGAATACGGGCTTCCGCGATAAGGGGCCCTCGACTGACAGCCTGGGCCACGGCACGGCCTCGAAGCCATTTTACGATATGATGCTCACCAATAGCTTCCTGTTTGCCTTCATGAAGTGGAAGTAGCTATAACCACGGAGCCTGCGTCTCTTGAATTTCAGACATCGTACTGTGCTGAGATCTGCGCTCTTCTGGGATATTACGCGGCGTCGTGTGGTAATTGTTTACCGACGTTTCGGGACAACGTATCGTTCCCATGTTCACGGGAGAAAACGAAAGGAGATGATGAATTGCAGGGAGCCTCTGACTCTTTAGATGACTGCAGTCTCCCCCCCTCATCCCTCTTAACCTCCTCATCCTCACTATGTTCCTCATCAACTCCCTGCTATCGCCATTACCCGCAAACCGGCTCAGGAAAAGGTTTAATCTAGCTTTGCATTTGAATTTCCTCTTTCCTATTTTGCTGAAGCATCAAGTACTGTCCTTGATTTTAGGCTTCCGCCGCGATGTTGATGAAATCTGTGGTCTTCTGGGTTATTACACGGCGCCGTGTGGTAATTATTTACCGACGTTTCGGGACAACGTATCGGTCCCATCTTCACGGGTCAAGATTCCAAGATTCCTACTTGGAATCTACTACTATTATAGATTCAAGATAACTATTCTGTATTATATGTAGAGTGTAATACAAATCGTTGTGTTGACTGTAAAGGTAAAGTTTACCCTAGAGCAGGCCATGAAGGCCCAGAAGGGGAGTAGAGGTATAGCTCTACTCTTTCTTTAACCTCGGCGCTAGATGGGGGTGGGTGGTCAACACCACTCCCCGGCCGCTTTACCCCCGGGAATGACCCGACACCCATTGTACAGGAGACTGGGTGGGCCCCAGGGCCGGTCTGGACGGGTGCTGAAAATCTCGCCCCCACCGGGATTCGATCCCCGGACCGTCCAGCTCGTAGCAAGTCACTGCCTTTAATATGCTGGTTTCTTCAAACACAACAGGATGTTGGGATGCCCTCTGATAACACGGTGATGAAACATCGGGTTTCATAAAACGCGGGTAGTTTCTTTGCTAGCCGAGGAACTTAGCTTCTGAACTATGACTCTGTTCCATAGAGTTGGATATTTAGTAACTAAATAAGTATGTAGGTCCTCAGTTAGTTATGACGCAATCCAAGAATTGTGGAAAACAGCCGTGCAGCCAGACGCCATTTGTTGAGCCATTTTCGGGTGTCCCAGTGCCACCCCTTCCCTCATATAATCTGACGATTTCATAAGTTTTTATGAATCGGAAATCGAATGCGATCGCCTGGCGCAGTAATTCCGGTGAACCCCCGGGCTAATGGTTCTGCTGAGGCGATGCTGACTCTTGGTACGGCTCGTATTGTTGGCAGTCAGTCTGCATCGCGTCACGATGTTCGGGGCTCGATTCCCAGGAGGAGCAGGAACTTTTACCTTTATCACTACGTCCAAACCCATTATCCAATAGACCTGTGGCGGTCGCAGCTTTTTGTTCGGGGTACTACTAAGAACTTACTAAATATAGAGGCTTGTGAAGCTGGTAGTCACGCAGCTGGTCATAAATTCGCTAAGTTTTGTGTAATCCGAAGGTTCATTACCGTATACACAACAGTCCGCTAATGGACCACATCCCGAGCCAGCTGCATCCAGTACACCCAGTACATATCCTCACACCCTGTTTCTTTAAGAGCTCTTTTAACGTTATTCTACCATCTACGCTTATAACTTCCAGGTAGTCTCTTTCCTTTAAGATTTTAGAGTCAATATGTTGCATTTTCCGTGTTTTCCTTGAGTACTACCTGTCCCCGCTCAACTAAGACTCCTTGATCTAATAACCGTCACAGTGTATTCAATTTATTGCACCAACCAAATGCACATTATTAGTTACAAATAAGTGTTAAACACGTAGCTGCGACATGTTTCGGTACAAACGTACCAACTTCAGGGAGCGCAATACGCCATGTTTAAAGCCAACTGCCAGTGACAAGCTATCATTTACAAGGTTCCACAGTCTGCAGTAGGCTGCGTTGTTGATGTCATTTGTGTATAAAGGTACAACTGGTACTGTTTTTAAACACTTATGGTTAAAATATGATTAAAACATTTCTTACATAATAAATATGATTTATACAAATTAAAAGTATTGTTGCGGCTGGTAGTGGAAAGTTCTAGTTTGTGGCATTATATGTTCAGGTCTGTAGTGCGTATCTCAGTGCAAGGTGGATCGGGTCACTGTGTTTATGCTGTGTCGTGTATAGGAGCCAGCAGCATACTGGTGCAATAAATTGAATGTAGTAATCTAAAAAAATGCACTGAATGGACAACTTTAAAATCACCGTAAAGGTGTTCGGTGAACAATGCGAAGTACGAATTCCCCTCACTGTGCAAGGAGCAGGGATGGCTCAGTCGGTATGGTGACTAGGTGAGGGGCTGGATAACGGAAGAATCTGGGTTCGATTCCCGAATCTGTGGCTCACACAGCTACCTATTCAGTGGATACACAGAATGCTTTCTAGGAGGTAAATTGGCCGGCAAATGAAGCTTACCACTGACCTTAGTCTATTGCCGAAATAAGAATGCGTGGAGTTTTACCTACACCCCCTTATATGCCATCCTTGCGTACACAGGGGAAACATTTCCTTTCCCTCTTTATGTACTTCATTTCTCTGTATCTTCCTCTCACTCAGATCCACATAGTCTCAGTAACACGCGCTTAAATATTCCAAATTTTATAAGATTTTTTGCCTGAAGCGTCGCTACAAATAGTTTCCAAATATGCATGGTTTGCAAGGTCCTTATGTCTCCTTCTTCAGAGTAAACTTTTGTCCGCATACGGAAATACACGGCGGCATATCTCAGAAGAACAATGAGTAGGAAAGTACCAATATGGCGCCTACCAGCACCCCCTTAATTTTGTTCAAAAACAAACCGGACGTAGTTCCAATACTTCGCTACAAGGCGCATAGACCCAACGTGAGCATCCTCGCTGCGACGACAGCTTCTCCGGCACTCGCGTCACGTGTGACAGGCAGCGATGCTTTCTGTTATGGCTGACGTTTGTCTTGGGGATTCCCCCTGTTCCCTCAGGCAGACGCCAAGATACATCGTAAAATCAGTGGAAGTAGCGCTAGGCTACGAGCTGGATGGCAGAGAAACAGCAGTTTGATTCCCTGCAGAGGCAGGTGATTTTTTTCTTCTTTAAAGCATGCAGATCGGCTCGGGGAGGCATCCAGATACCGGGGGTAAAGCGACCGGAGCGTCAAGGTAACCACTCAGATCCATCTGGCTCCAAGTTTAAGGGTGAGTTGAGACATACCTCTACTGCCCCATACGCATTCGTGGCGTGAACAGACACAGCTTTACTTAGAACCTAATATTAAACTACAACCGCTTCCTATCACATCCCTCCCTGTTCATTATTCACAATCATTCCCTTTCGACGCTAGCCTATAGCCTATTGAGGACATAGTTAAGTAGCTAGGAACGATAACAGTCACTTAATGAACCGTCTGTACAACTTTATTAACACGATATCGATTTTTAAGATTATACAACGCGACGTGTTTCGATCAAGGTCAAGATCTGCAGACCTCATTTCTTTTTGTGGCGCAACAGCCCTAATCCGGCCTAGGCCGCCTCATTTTTGAGGCTTCACGATTACACCACACTTAGTAGGACTCCTCTGGCTGAGGGATCGGCCCATCGCAGAGACCTCTACCTGACAAACAAAACACTCACAACAGACAGACATCCGTGCCCTCGGCGAGATTCGAACCCGCAATCCCAGAAAGCGGTCGGCTACAGACCTACAACTTATAGCGGTCACCGGAATCGGCCCTTTTGATATTGAAAAGTGTAATTAATTACAAAAATTACATTAATTAGTGTAAATAGATTGAGATCTCAATAGTAAAATGTATTTATTATACAATAGTTACGACTTTAAGATATTAATAACCAAATGTTTTCTAAATTTTATGTAAAAATTAATGTCTTCCCAGCAATGTTTCCCTTAGTATTGGTGACAGGCGTTTTAATAAATATGTTCTGGTATGTAATATGTATATGTTGTATATGGGTGTATCTTAAAGTCTTATACTGTAGAGAATGTATTCGATTATTGTTATCTGTAGTGGGACGAAATAATATTCATATCATATTTCGTAATTTTATCTGTTTATGCCACATCATGTTACGCTCTTAAACCGGGTTCTTATTTCCAAATGTGACAACCCCCGCCCCAATACTGAAGGGCTAACTGCTGGGAAGACTATTATATTTACATGAACTGTAGATAAATTTTAGTTATTCATGTTTTAAAGTTGAAACTTTTATGAAATCATTAAATGGTACGATTGAGATCTCAATCTGTTGACACTAATTATATTAATGTTTGCAATTATTTAGTTTGTGACATCAGAAGGTCTATAAAGATGACCACCTGAAAAATCGATACCTAGTATTAATAAAAATTGTACAAACATTAAACTAAGTAACTTTTGAGATCTGCTCTCTTCTGGGATATTACGCGGCGTCGTGTGTTAATTGTCTACCGACGTTTCGGGACTACTCGGACTCTTGACCCGTGAATATGGGACGATACGTTGTCCCGAAACGTCGGTAAACAATTACCACACGACGCCGCGTAATACTTCAGAAGAGCGCAGATCTCATCAACATCGCGGCGGAAGCCTGAAATTAAGGTAAGTAACTTTTATTTCCTACCTAGTAGTCGATCCCAGTGGCCGCGCGGTCTAAGGCGTGGGTCTGCGGCCGCTCGCTTACTAGGATCGTGGGTTCGAACCCCCCGCCGGGGGCAATGTGAGTGGGTCACTGTCTGTTTTTGGAGTGTTGTGTGTTGTCAGGTAGAGGTCTCGGCGACGGCCTGGTCACTCGTCCAGAGGAGTCCTACCGACTGTGGTGTGTCTAACAGTGTGATCGTGAAGCCTCGATAATGAGGCAGCCTAGGCCCCCAAGGGCTGTTGAGCCATTGGAAAAAAAAACTTTATTTCCAATAAGACAACGGGATGCATAGCATTAAATTCATAACTAGGAGCTTATAAATGTCCCACAGCTAGCTACTGAAACTTTATTTTTCATGTTATTCGACACAGTATCCAAGTCACATCTGCAGCTGGAACGGCATCATTAAGTGATGTTCCATGCTGTGACTTAAACTATTCATAATTGCGTCAGTTACTCGAGCGAGTAGAACGGTTGACTCTTAAGCACCTGGACTCGCTCGTAACCGCCGCAGCTGATGTAACTTCACTCACTAGTGTGTCACTGCCGTTTGTGTTCCTACAGAGCTGCCGGCGGCTTCACGCTTGAATTTCCGCAGAGAATGTAAAGTGCCTGGATTAGTTTCTTTTAATTAAAACAGAATCCTTTGAGGCTTTTGCTGAGCGCCGGCATTGCCATGGCAGGCAGCAAGTAGGGGGTTAGCCGGGTAGGGGTAAATCCATTGCTAGAAATTGTGTTATGAATTGTTATGCATTACGAGAACAAATATGAAGATATATGGACAGCAGAAGAACGTATCAAAAATAATTGTAAATTTAAAACATATGTATGAACCATAGATGAATAGTCACATGGTCAGGCAATAAAGTTCCGAGACTGATGCCATCGTGCTATGGTTTGGCACAAAAAATTTCTCTTATTTCATGTTATGGTAGCCAAGGATTTTGAAAAGGAAGTTGTAACTCAATCAGTCATCCTTAGCAGTCCTGCGTGTGTGTTGTGTTGTGACGAAACATTGCAGTCGGGAATCGCGTTTGGTTTGAAGATCGGGGAAAACAGCTGTATAAACACATACAAAACGAGCAATGTATTAGTTATAACGGTAACATTGAGACGCGTTCGCTTAGCCATTGTTGCCGTGGAAAAGCAATAAGTATTACATATTCTGAGTGTGTGTCTGTAGTCGCAGTTATCCAGCATGCAAAGCGCATACGCCGTATTATATTGTCATCTGTGGCCTGTCTGGCTCTACCATATTTTTCCACTTTATTATATAAACGGCACGATTTTCGGAAAAAAGTTATTGAACATTAAATGTGTGTTTTGATTTACTCTACAATTTTTTTCTGAAACATTTCTCATTCTAAGAACAATTCAGCCAGATATTATCATAAATGTACATAGTTCTTCATGTAAAGTACCGTTATTTTTGTCAGGTATTAATTAAACTTTAATCTCCTCGACAGATTTGTGAAAAAATATTCAAATACAAAATATTATGAAAATCCGTCCAGTGGGAGCCGATTTGTTCCATGCGGACGGACGGACGACGACAGACGACAGACATGACGAAGCTAACATTCGCTTTTCGCAATTTTACGAAAGCGCCTAAAAATACTTGAAACTGTTTATGAACGTGAAGCTGTATCGTACGAGTGCCTTCGAATGGTTTAAAAGATTCGAAGACGGACGTGATGACCTTGAAAATTAACCCAGGTGTCGGTGGCAGGTGGGTTGTCAGCTTCATGGTTCGACAGAGCATTTGCAGAACCTCATGATAACCGCAGCGATACGAAACTGCACGCATTATCCGCCACCGTCAGCATTTTGAACATATCAAAATGGCTACGACTTTTTCATCAGAACCTCAAGTGTTAACTGAGTCTACAACATCAGGGTGAGATTCAACCCAAAACTATAACTGGCTTTACACTGCGGTTATCTCTGATATCAGACTAAAGCTCCTTAATGTCTCCGTAAAGCAACATCGAAAACTTCGTATATTCCTTTATGGCGCTTCGGCCCGTTTTCGGGCTATGGCCTCCCCGATCTCCTTCCTCCGACCTTTCTTTTCCTTGCTGCCGCCTTACAGTTCCGTACTAAACGGATCTACGGCATCCCATCAAATATCTTCTCGTCTACCAAACCCCACATATATCGCCTAACTCCATGGAGAAAGAGTCCTTCTTAAGAAGCTAACAGTTCCTCAGCTAGTCAAGAAATTCCCCGCGTTTTATGGAACCCGAAGGTACATTACCGCACTCACAACAGCCCGCCACCTGTCCCTATCCTGAGCCATAACAATCCAGTCCATTCCACCCAATCCCACTTCTTGAAGAACCATTTTAATATTATCCTCCCATCTACGCCTGGGTCTTCCAAGTGGACTCCTTCCCTCAGGTCTCCCCACCAAAATCCTGTATGCACCCCTCACCTCGCCAATACGTGCTACATGCCCCGCCCACCTCATCCTTCTTGATTTGATCACCCGAATAATATTTGGTGATGAGTACAGATCATTAAGTTCCTCGTTATGTAGTCTTCTTCACTCCCCTGTTACCTCGTCCCTCTTAGGCCCAAATATCCCCCTCAGCACCATATTCTCGAACACCCTCAGCCTGTGTTCCTCTCTCAGTGTGACAGACCAAGTCTCACACCCATACAAAACAACAACAAAATTACAGTTCTCTATATCTTAATCTTTGTATTTTTGGATAGCAAACTGTAAGACACAAGATCCTACACCGAATGATAACAAGTATTGCGTGACTTCAATCTTCTCTTAATTTCTTCCTGAATGGTATTTCGATTCGTCAGGGTTGTTCCCAAATACCCACGTATATCGCCTGCTGTATTTAATATCTCCTCTTTTTCTCACAGAGTGTATCTGTGCTCCATTTCGTTTTCACAACAAGCACCGATTGTTTCCCTGAACATTAACAGATTGTGAAGGGCATACAAAGCGAATTATTAGATATTATTTTGATCAGCTCTTAAAGAGACTATATATCATGGAATCAAAATTTCATTATCTGATAGGCTGGACATAGGTTTGTATAGCGACTCGCTACGGGCTGGACGGTCCGGGGATCGAATCCCGGTGGGGGCAAGATTTTCCGCACCCGTCCAGACCGGCCCTGGGGCCCACCCAGCCTCCTATACAATGGGTACCGGGTCTCTTTCCCGGGGGTAAAGCGGCCGAGGCGTGGCGTTGACCACCCACCCTCATCTAGTGCCGGGGTTAAAGAAAGAGTAGAGCTGTCTACTCCCCCTCTGGGCCTTCATGGCCCGTTCTAGGGAGAACTTTACCTTTACCTTTTCCTTGACATAGGTTTGGGTAAGAATATGAGAAGAAAAACACAAAATGTTGGGTCACGTGACAGAGAATTTATTTTTTTATATTGTTCAGTCCGTGCACTGCCGATAAGTAATTCGCAACACTCAGACCAACAAAATGCACAATATTTTTTCTTAGATATTTATATTATTATATATGTATATAAGAAAGCATATTGTGTATTTTGTTGGTCTGAGTGTTGCAAATTAGAGGATGTATTCTTCGGGGAGAAAGAGCGTTGGTTTGAAAGAAGGCTCCCGCTCCGAGGCTTCGTCCGCTCGTCCTTCTGACAAGAGTGGTACGAAAGTGAAAGGAAAATAATAAGAGGTATGCGAGATTTGAGGTTCTCCCAGCGGTATTGCTGAGGATTCAGGTCCTTTGGGATATGACGCTGTGTCGTTGGGTGAGCTGTTCCCGACGTTTCGGAACTTTGTGATGTCTTCAACAAGACCCAAGACTGCTTGGATAACACAGAAGATTGCATTCTATTGTCATCAATGATCCTTGGTTCGATACCAGATCAGACATATGCTCCGAGGGTAGGTAGGTAAATTTACATTTGGATGAATTACAGTCGAACTCGGTTATAACGTCATGACACGGACTGAATATCTTGTGTCGTTATAAACGAGTGTTGTTCAAACCGAGCAGTATAAGTTTATGGTTAACAGTGAGGAATTAATTGGTACCACAGAATATCTGACGCTGTAGACTAGGTGTCGCTTTAACCGATATCGTTATAACCGGGTTTGACTGTACTTATAAATTTGTTAGAACTACGAGCGAAACAGGTGCTTGTCTGTGTAAGATATATTGGCGCATTGGATCGAGGTTTAATGCCCACAGGGGGGGTTTGGACCTCAATATTGTTTACACTTTCTTGAGTGAGGCGTTGTTGTTGGGGTTATGATTGTATAGCCGCTAAGACCGCTTCGACCTACCCTTATCTAAGGGTTAGTGACCTCATTGCCTCTAAATCCCTCGCAAAAAAAGATACTCTTTACAACTTTCGGCCACAGCAGTAAATTTAGAGCACGTCTGTTTTATGAGTTAAGACAGCAAGGGGTCCTGAAGCTAGTCCAGGCTGAGTTCGCATGGACACTTTTTTTTCCTATGGCTCGACAGCCCCTATAGGGCTTAGGCCTCCTCATTATCGACGCTTCACGATCACACACATTTTTAGACACACCACACTCGGTAGGACTCCTCTGGACGAGTGACCAGCCCGTCGCAGAGACCTCTACCTGACAACACACAACACTCACAACAGACAGACATCCATGCCCTAGGCGGGATTCGAACCCACAATCCCAGTAAGCGTAGACCCATGTATGTATGTGTGTGTATGTATGTATGTACGTACGTATGTATGCGCCAGGCTAGTTACATAAAAGACGGTGACACGAAGAATGAATCGGTAATGATAAGAAGTTTCAGTGCCGTACACAATCAATATCAGATGTAGAGAAATGTTAGTACAAACACTGTTATTAAATATGTTACAGTGTCTCTCATACTACCATTGTAATAAATTTTGCGGTAAACCTACGATTGTGTCTCTGTGTTTATAACACATAATATTCCCTGACAGAAGGTCGTGCTCAGCGTCTGAGACATTCGGACAGTTAGTGTGTGAGTGGTGGTGATTTGGGTGGCCACACTAGTGACAAGTTAGTGGCTTTAAGTAACGGCCGTGGAATTTTGTTTATGGTGAACTGTGATTTGAAATATGTGGAAAGGTAATTTGGTTGTCTGCACAGCTCAAAGCGAAGGTATGTTTCTTTTTTGTGCCAGGGGACAAGTAACCACAATGGTCGCCCCTAAGAGAAATTATGGACTTAAAAAAACACATTTACAGACGAACTCGGTTATAACGTCATGAAAGGGACTCAATATTTTGCGTCGTTATAAACGAGGAGTATAATGTTATGGTTAACAGTGAGGAATTAATTAGTACTACAGAATATCTGACGTTATAGACGAGGTGTCGTATAAACCGATGTCGTTATAAACGGGTTCGACTGTATTTATTGCATTTATTTTTATTTGGCTCCATAATTTAAAATTTTTTCGGCCTAGAAAATTGAATTTTTCCGTATAAAATATTCGTTTTGTCGCCCCTTGGAATTTGCCGCCCGGGGCGACCACGTCTACGCGCTTGCCGTAGCTAGGGGTTTACTTTGATGAAATGGTACCGGGAGGGCTGCATAACGAGCATAACTTCGGACTTGAGACCATCTCAGAACTTGTTTGAAGACTGAGTATAACCAAGACAGGTGTGTCGAAATTTCCCTAAAGGTGAAGGCCAGAAAGTCACTGATGTTGGTATTGGTACCTGCAGATATGCTTTGTATCGTGCACTTCGCTCTGTGTCAAGCAACTGTAGGTCCAGCTCTCTGATCCGTGACTGATATGCATGTCATTGTATATGAATTTTGTTCACAGATCCTTGCCTGGTGAAGTACTGCGGTAAAGGACGGGAGTGTCAGGTTAGTCGCGGAGTGGCGGAGTGCGTCTGTCAGCGCCGTTGCAGGAGGCACCAGAAACTAGTTTGCGGGACGGATGGCCAGCTTTACGCAAACCACTGCGAGCTGCACCGCACTGCCTGTCTCGACGACAGAGCCATCGCAGTGGATCACACGTATGACTGCATGAAACGAAGAACACCGCCTGGTGAGTGAGACTACAACTACATGACAGCACTTGCTGAGTGTAGCAGTTACAGATCATAAATAATGCAGTTGAGCAGAGTTTTGGGCGCTGTGTGTGTATGGATACTCCCGGTCCAGTCAAGAACCAGCTATCTATTTTTCACTGTGTTAAAATATGTGTGCCTGCACTAGCGATCAAGTTCACGGTACGGTCACGAACAGTTGAATTTAAATATAGGCAAATAATTTTTTTGCTTATCATGAGTGGACTGTCAACAGTAACACATGGTAGGAATGGGACCATGAAAGGTCAACCATCTATACTGACGATATAGAAAGAAATGCCGACACTTATATTCCATTCCACCCCCTTCTGGCTTATGTTATTAAACCCAAAGCTTTTGTTACCAATAAAGTTTACACTGTTAACAGCCACTTGAACAGAAAGATGAAAGGAAGTACCAGGGAAGTATGCTGGAACAAGAACATAACAGTTGGAGGATGATGTGGGGGGGTCAGTGTGTGCGAAGGCTGTCCAATGCCTAAGTCTGAGTATAACTTGTATTGATCTAATGGCATTTGTACCCCCCTGGCATATAGATGGATCACCAGGCTAAGTTACCTAACGTAACATTTCTTTTTGGCTGTTATATACAGTTTTTGCTTGGTCACCAACACAAAATACAGAGTGCCTTTCTGTGCATCTTGTGAGATATGTTCCTTCACCAGCTGTGTCATATTCATACGTTTTTTTTTTTTTTTTTTTAATTTGACATCCCCGTTTGTATGTACATGCAAAGTACATTTCACTATTGTTCAGTAATTACGGTCACAACCAATATAATATATATATTTTCAACACATTAGGCTACCGGTTTCAGCTGTATAAAGCCATTATTAGGCCTATACAATAACTATGCAAATCAAACTCTATACACTTTGTAAAATATCCCCTTACTTTGTACAATTATATGTATAAAACGGGGGATGTTCTTAGGCAACCCCCCCCCCCCCCCCCCCCCAATGGAGCTGTCTAGTTGTGAAAACCTAGCTGCAGCTGCACAAATCATTAATGGATTCAGTGGTTCCTACACTAGATGAGGAAATTTGATGTTGTATGAATGATGAATGGAGTGTGACATTTCTAATTGCAGAAAAGTCAGAGTACCATAACCTGCAAGAGGTGACCTCTCCATCTGCAGTCCCCACTGCTGTCCACAATGAAACGTTTACACCACTGCAGTACAACCCAGGGGATAATGAGGCGGAACTGGAAACAGATTCGTATTATGAGAAGGATGATTGTTCCATCCAAGAGTATGAGATAATGAAGGTTTGGATCCAAGAACAAAGTTTTACATCTTAGGATCTGGCATCAAAATATAGCTTCACATATGAAATAGAAACTGTGTGACTGGGTTGGCATTATGATGGTTTACTAAGAGAAAATTAGAGATGTGTATTATATTATATATTAGGCTGTATCAAAAGTTTGTTTTATGACAGAATATGGCGATAAATGTGACTCGTATTTGAACTTTGCCCTTTGCCCTAATGTGACGGAAAATGTCCGAAACACTAGCTGTGTTTAAGGATAGTATAAAAATTAAGCTTAAGTAAAGAGGTAGTGACTATATGAAACAGACAATACTGCTTCAAATTAGATCCTAATGACACTTTTGTGATCACAGTTTTCAGGTTCCATAGCAGGGAATTTTTTTAGGATCTTTATTCTCAGTCAGTTAGTCAGTGGTTTGGCTGGCTGGCTGGTTAGTCAATTTGGTAGTTGCTTGGTTAGTTAGTCTGTTTAACTGCTTGGTGGGTCATATTAGTTGTTTGTAGGAAGGAACTGGCATCATTTGTCTTGCTGATTCTCCTAGAACTGGTACACTGTCCTTACTTATCAACATGCTTGCTCATTATTTTGGAACTGTCACACACTCAGTGAACAGAAGCGCTGATTTTTCTGAAATCATCACACTTTCATTATATGCAAACATATTACAGTAAGATTTGAGGTTCCCAGCATGACAATAAAGGTTGCTGACTCATGAAATATGACTGCATGTAATCCAGTAGAAATCTTTCAGTGTTCCAGAGGATTCTGCTGTCTCTTTCTTTAGGGTAGAACAGTAATGCATGCAGAAAGTTGGTGTAGTATATGTGAAAAGGATGACATTCAGGGGCAGTGAGTGACACAACATAATGTGCTGACTCTAAAATGGGAGGCCTGTATCTTGACACTTTGTCTTCCTCTGTACCTAATCTAAAAATCTTTTTCATATACTCGTATTTCCCTTAATTTTTATTACTGTCTGCCAAGATCAATGATCTGCCCTCACTTTAGGGTTCCATCTCATATATGCTTACCTACAGCTCCTGATTCTGTCTTCCATTTGTTTATGTCTTGCACTATTGCTTCCAGTATGGCTTCTTCTGCCCTGAAGATGAAGGCCACTTATTTAGGAACACTAACATTCTGATACACTATATGGCATTACATCTTAGAAGACACTAAACGTCATTTGTAGTATTTACACCAGACTGAGTTGCTTTATACAACCAGTAGTGTCCGCAACAAAATTCAAAGCGGCCATTTCTCACCCAAGTGAGGGCAGTGAGCCGGTCACTCACTACAGAATGCACACTTACCGACCAGGAAACCTTCGGGATGAAATCCCAAAAAGAAGGAGGCTCTGGCCCACTCCCGGCTGTAACACCATGGAAGAAGAAGAAGAAGAGTTGCTTTATACTGCAGAATAATTATCATAATCATCAGTACATATTTCCAAGGGCTGCAAGTGCTAACACCAGATTTTCTGCAGCACACAGCACCATGTTTTCTGCAGTGCACATCTCTTACGTTAAGTCCCATAATCTGTATCACTTTCATTATAGTAGTTAACCTGTCAGTTTCTATTATAATAGCCCTTCATTCTGTACCTCATCCTGGTGTGCCATTTTCTTCAATTTTGTTCCCACTTTTAATTTTATATTGAATAAAAGTTTTTGAGGTTTCTCAATTTCATGGTCTCAGTACAGTTAATGAACTTCTTATACGCTATCTCCTCATTCATATTTAACCACTTATGCCACAGGACAACCTCCTAATCTACAACCACGCCAAGCTGATGGCAGAGGATAATCACAGCTCGGGGAAGGAGTACCTCGTGAGCATCATGTTCAGTCATTATGACCAGAACAACAACGGTGCACTCGAGAGGGAGGAGCTGGAACAGGTGTGTAGCGGGGCTGCTATTGTGTTTCATCTTCAAAACTATGCCATGGATACAGTTAAAATTTGTCATTTGGTGGGGGCTGTTCTCTGTAATTTGTCATATTATTTTCATTTTATTCTGCACCAGTCCATTGTAACGAAAGGTGAAGGTGTCCCTGTCCATGCCATGAAGGAATATGGGTGAGTGGAGTTGTAGCTCAATTCAGTTTTAACGTTTGCACGAGAGGGTGGCAAGTGGTAGCTTCGTGCCCTGGACACTTTACCTCCAGAGAAAGAGGCTGCAGTATGTATTGAATAGGGGGCTTGTTAGGCCCCAGAACTGGTCCCGACATTTTGGAGAAAAATTGCTGTCCACTGTCAGGGATCAGACAAGAGTGTTCTGTTGTCTACATGCTGTAGTGACAGCTATCTCTGCTTCTCCAGTCAATTACAAGTCAAGTTTTATTTCATACTTAAATGGAACCTTATTGCATTTCTTGACAGTGGTTCATTGTACTGAAGTTGTTTCACAGTATAAAATACAGGGTGATTCAGGAGGAAAGGTCTATATTTTGGGTGGTGATAGTATTGGTCATTGTGAGAAAGAAAAAGTTTATTTGAACATGTGTCTAATTCTGAATTGTTACCGAGATAGAGCTGTTTGAATCTGGCATTTGAATTCATTAGATTTTTGTTTGTGGTGTTGGGTGAAGAGAGAAGTTTACAAAAGAAAGGTGGATACACAAGACGAATTGCTTGCTCGCATTTTGGGTGCTGCTGCCTGCACAAAGAAACGTGAAGAACAACTCAGACAAACAACACGCGATATTCGCACATGAGTTGTAAAGTCCAATTGAGGTTGACGATAGGATTTTCGAACATTTATCATGAACTGTAACAAATTTGTCATTTCTGTGTAACAAATTTATCATTTAAACATTAAATTGAAATTAAAATAAAATTAACACTAAGTAATTTCTCTTTGTTTATTACCATTCACATTGCATTTGTATTTATAGATTTAAAAAGTTCTAGCTCGGTAAACATTCAAAATTAGACATATTCATGTGAACTTTTTCCTGGTACTATCACCTTCCAAAATATTGACCTTTCCTACTCAATCACCCTGTATAAAACTAAGGAAAAGCTATTTTATTATGACACTGTGCAGTGTAATAAGGTTGTACAGTTGATTAGCTCTTACAAGTACCTACTGGTATACATGCACTAAGTAAACATTGAATATGAATGCAAAATCACAAAGAATATGCAGGACGAGTGTCAAAACTTAGGCCACAAGCACCACCTTTCAGATCTCTCTCAATATATCAATCACATTATTTTTCACAGACACTGTAGTGACATAGCTGAGGAAGTGTTTTAAACCGTTTGTAGTTTGTTGGTTTGATTACTGCAATAAACAACATTAACAGATTGGTCTTTGTGATGGACATGAACTGGGTGTTCAGTGAAGAAGGAACTGAATTTTTTTATTTAAATTAACTTTAGGATTCAAATGGTAGTCAACAAAGATGCAGGTGAAGTTGTGCCTGCACTTAATTAGGCACAAAACCATGACACTATAAAGGACGTGAAAGTGGAGTTACAGATATTCTTAACTTAGCAATAGATGTTTGTGTGTGGCAGGCCTCACGGGAGGTGCTTTACACCTGGTAAAAAGCCCTTGCTGCACGTTGGATAGGGGGCTGGGTGGGCTCTGGCATCAGGTCTACTCCTGAATTGAATTGAATTGAACTGCATTGAATGTATTTAAATTCCATTAATCCAAAACAGGTTAATACCTTTGGATACAGAACAAGTCCTAATAAATTATTACATACAGTAGCTAATGCTATACAATATTAGCTTAAAATTGATAAAATATTAATTTTAACATTCCCTATTTACATTAAATATACAGTGAAACCTCTATCCATCGTTCCCGTTACCGTCGTTCGCCCGCATGTATCGTCTGCCTTATTTGGTCCCGAAATTAGCCCCATATAAGTAACACTATTTTTTCCCGCCTCCATTGTTCCTCGAACTGTCGTTTTTCCGCACCAATAGTTGAAAAATCACGGTCCTGACGCAACATTTTCCCACACTGATAGTTTTTTTTTTAATTTGAAGCGATGGTGTAAGGACCGGCATGGCCTAGTATACAAGAAGTTAGTCGGAGAAAGTGCGGCAGTGGACAGCGAAAGCACGGAAGCGTGGCTGGAAAGACTGCCATCTTTGTTGGAGCGCTACGAACAACGTGATATTTACAACGCGGATGAGACGGGGCTCTTCTACAACGTGCTTCCTGATAGAACCTTGGCTCTCAAAGGAGAGTCTTGTCATGGAGGGAAAAACTGTAAAGACAGACTTACTGTTTTACTTTGTGTTAACAGTGATGGAACTGACTAAAAAGTGCCGATTGTTATCGGAAAATCTCCGAAACCGCGATGTTTCAAGAATGTAAAAAAATTACCCACCAAGTACCACGCGAACAATAAAGCGTGGATGACCACACACATTTTTTCTTCATTTCTGCGTTCATTAGACGCAAGTATGGGTGCACAAAACAGGAACATTCTCCTCTTCGTGGACAATTGTGCCGCACATCCAAAGGATACATCGTTTCTAAGAAATGTAAAAGTCATACGGTACCCGGCAAATTGTACAAGTGTGCTCCAGCCCCTTGATTTAGGGGTAATAAACTGTTATAAGCAGCTTTATAGAAAACGCCTCGTGCAAACAGCTGTTTGCTTAATGGATGCAGGCAAAGATACGAAAAAGAAGATAAACGTGTTGGAAGCTTTGCACTACACTGTGGCAGCCTTGCAAGAAGTAACCCAGCAGACAATCGAAAATTGTTTTCGGAAAGCTGGTTACGTGCAGGGACAATCTTCAGGCGATAGTGACGTCGTATTGACCAACGATGACGACGATTTCCGCCAAGACTGGGAAAAGTTCAGTGGCATGAACAGAGATAAATTCGAGGACTACGTCTCTGTGGACAGTCACGTGGCAACCTGTGGTGTAGAAGCAGTGCAGGAGCTGTGCGTGAGCCTCGTGACGTCCGGGAGTGTGGAGCGGGAAGAAGGAGAAGAAGAAGCTAGCGAGCTTTGCTGAGACGCATGAAGCGCCGAAGGAAGTAAGATCTTTCTTTTATGCGCACAGCACGAGTGACAGTGGTCGTGAAAGTGTTCTAGGCCTTGAAAAATCGTACTTTGAATTGAGGAGGAGTAAAGTTTGCTCAAAACAAACGTCAATGAAAGATTTTCTCAGCAAGAAGTAATAATTATCATTAAATTGTTCTTATCTATAATTTTTAATGGTTTCCCGGTACTATCATTTCCCGTATGTATCGTTCAAATTTTCCGGTCCCCTGAAAAACGATGGATAGAGGTTTCACTGTATATCTACAGAGTAGAAGGAATGAGCATATAGATGATTTTAATGCTGATTTAAATCGTGTAATATTATCAGTCAGACTTCTGATACTTGATGGCAGATTGTTAAACACTTGTATGCTGAAAGAGTAGATTCCTTTTTGATATAATGATAAATTTGATAAAGTTTGGTGAAAATTAAATTTTTGTCTGCTATTTATCGTATAAACATTGGAATTCATTTTCAATTTATTTTTGTTTTTAGCCACAAATAAATTCAGTTTTTGGTCTGTGGGGAATCAAACCCCCATTTCTTGATTATCCAAATCATAACCTGTTCACTGTACTGACTAAGCTACCCTGGGTCCCCCAAACATAATGCCGTGATGTAGGTTGATTCGTTTGGCCCAGGAGAGCGACCATTGCTGCACAGCCATTTTGAAATACTCTGTTGTTCTCAGATTGCTGGACGTGAACATCTGAACCAGTTGGCCAAAGGCTGCAGCCTTGGCCACATGCTTTCTTTCGATGACACCGACAAAGATGGTCGACTCAACATAAATGAGTTTTATGTGGCGTTTAGTAAGTTATACAGTAAGTTGCTACACCTGCTTCAGCTTTGATTTTAACTTAACATATTTAATGGACCGTCTGTCCTGTAACTGCAGATTCCTGGTGTACAGGTTAGATAATGGGTGTCAAAACTGTTTTATTACAAAAGGCCACACCCGTTATTGTGGGATGGTTTGCAGGCCGCACATGAAAAAATAACTAAGTGGTATACCTAACCACCCAAATTATTGTGTAATTTTTATGGTATATACATAATTTACAAATGTGGCTGCTGGCCGAGGTGGACCAACAACATGGCCTGCTCCTTCCCGTCATTTATATCCCTGACACTTATATATCTGGGGGCATCTAAAGTCTACCGTTTGTGCTACAGAAGTCAGTAACATTTAGGACATGCAACAACGAGTAAAGAATGGATTTGTGATGATTTTTGTGACACCAGGAATTTTCCAGCGTATCAGGCAATCACTGTTCGGCATGCAACATCGTGTGTTGAAGCTCCAGGTGCACACTTTGAGCCTTTCCTTTAATCGTCTGGAGGTTGTAAATTCGGAAACCACATTAAAATTGAAATTAAAACCAACTTGATGCACCTTCACTATTAAAAATTTTAATAGTAGATTAATTAACTCTTAATTGCATATAAAAATGAAAATTATGTCATCCTAATAAAATAAGTAAAGTATAACCATCGATGAGCTGATTTGCACGCAACTTGTGCTTGATCAACAACTTTTCATAAAGAACTCCTATATGGAATTTTCATGAAAATCCAACAAACCGCTTAGTCACTCACACTAGGTCATGGACGGCCAGATGGAGGTGTCTCCACATAAGGCTTTCCCGTTTTATCACTTTGCAGAGATCCTGAGAGCCAAGTCAGAATCATGAGATAGCTGTTTAGCCTTTCATTGTGCCCAAGAGTCAGGTTTATTACTAGGAGATTTCATGTTAATAGTCATGTTAATAACAGTGACAAAGCCATAAGACCGAAAGCTAAAACAAGGGAACAACCTATGACATGCCTTATTAGTGCTGTCACTGGAACAGTGAGTGTGAAAGCTGATGATAAAACAAAAACATTAATTAACCCGACATGTTTCGGTAAGGTACCTTACCGAAACATGTCGGGTTAATTAAGAGTTAATTAATCTACTATTAAAATTTTTAATAGTGAAGGTGCATCAAGTTGGTTTTAATTTCAGTTTTAATTTATACAAGATGCACGGTGAATACAATATTAAATACATCGGAAACCACAGTTCAGAAGGCCTATGTTCATAAAACATTTTTTTGTTTGTATTATGGTGCACATTCACCTGCTGTAGGTTTGGCCATGCATTTTTTATTCAGCCTCTATGTTATTTAAATGGACTACAGGCTACAAAGGGTAATGTGATGGAAATAAGAAACTCAAATTTAAAATAAGTAAAAAAATAGGATTCTTCTGTCATATTTTTACTGAACGGTAACAGTGGGCAATGCCGCCGCTACGTAGAGCTTTCACTCCTCTACATCAGATACAGCTGCGTACGTCCACAAGGAAGTAACACCTAACTTATAAGTAGAATTAATGGAACCACAAATGATCTGCATCTGTGTTCCCCATAATAGCAAACTGTCTGGTCACTTCAAACTTTCCTTAATGAAAGTTACATACATGATGACAGTTGTAAAAATTGTGATCTCAGTTTATCAGTTAATATAATGCGTGTAGTTTCACATGATTCTGCTGTATATAGTTTGCAGATACAGCCTGAAGATGACTTAACTTATTAAGCTGAACCATGTTGCTCTAATTGTGGTGTTTAATTTTAATATACAATTGTGCTGATGGTTTTTCATTAGCATTTTTTACACAAAGCACACCAGGATTGCCCACATGGACTTAATGCTCAAATAATTTTGTAAAACAACAATTTCTATAAGGTTACCATAGGTTTTATTATATTATTATTGGTCACTTTAATAAGTGAAAATTATGCAGTAAGTGTGAAGTACTGATCAGAAACAATAAAGGATTTTATGATCATATTCTCTCATAGTTCTCACATGCTTCTTTCTGTTTTTTTTTCTCTCTCCATCTCGCCTGTGAGCTATGTGCATTCTTTGGAACTATTGAGTGTTCCCCTTCATGAATACTTGCAGGTTTCAGACACGGAAAAATTTTATTCAAGTAATTTTAGTGGAAAATAAATGGATTAAAATGATTGTGGCATAATTAATTTTAGCGTGAGGCAGAACACAAGCTCTCAGCACAGGTAATCATGCCCATTCACAGGTGTGTCAGTGGTGTCGCTAGACAAGGCCCTGGAAGTTAACCATCTGTCAGCCCGTGTTGGGGACAATGTTGAGATTAAGTGTGATGTGACTGGGACTCCACCACCACCCATTGTGTGGCGACGCAACGAGGCTGATCTGGCGGCCATCAATGAGGATGAGGTGCGGGTGTTCAGCGACGGATCCTTGTACCTGACTCGAATCCAGCTGATCCATGCTGGCAACTACACGTGTCACGCACAGCGCAACAAGGATGTTGTGCAGACGCACGTGCTGACTGTGCACAGTAAGTGTCACTCCATTGCCTACCGCGCAAGTCATGTCTGTCCAAAGATTTCATATAAAGAACTAATGGATGTTGATAAAATATTGTACTGTGTCTACACTGTAAGTTGTTGGACAAGCTTCACAGTAGTCTGTATTATTGTAACACAGTCCGTATTTTACATGAAGTTCAAATTGAACTTTATTAAAAACAACTAAATCTCTGATAGCAGAACCAAAAAAATTCAAGATGTGTAAGAACAAAGTCCACCTGTGCACACGATCCTGAGCCAGTTCCATCCACCTCCCATCTTCACAACCTATTTCCCTAAGATCCAACTTACTGATTAACTAACTCTCTGGTAGCAGAACCAGAAGGTTCAACACCGCTAATACCAAAGTCTACCATTGGACATGATCCTGAGCCAGTTCCATCCACCTCCCACCCTCACAACCTATTTCCCTAAGATCCATCTTACTAATTAACTAACTCTCTGGTAGCAGAACCAGAAGGTTCAACACAGCTAATACCAAAGCCCACCACTGGACACAATCTTGAGCCAAATTTATCACCTCCCATCCTCACATGCTATTTCGTAAGATCCATCTTACTAATTAACCAACTCTCTGGTAGCAGAACTGGAAGGTTCAACACCCCTAATACCAAAGCCCACCACTGGAAACAATCCTGAGCCAGTTCTATCCACCTCACATGCTATTTCCCAAACATCAATTTTAATGTTTTTCTTCTGTCTCCTCAATCTTTCGATTGACTGTGCCCCATCAACTTTAAAAAATTTTGTGTATTATCCTAGCAACATGCCGAGCCCATCATAGCATTCTAGCCACATACACAGCCCATAATAACTACCTGTATGTCACACTTCCTGCAGCGCTATGTGACCTGTGTAGGTGATGAAGGACCTCACTATATAATGCCCCAAATGGTTTATTTCTCTTGGGTCAATTTATTATCCTGACCATTTTGTTTTCAAGCACTTCTAATCAGTGGTGTTCCCTCAAAGTAAGAAACTACAGTTCATATCTGTACAAAACAACTGGAAGGGTTACAATGTTGTGTCTTTTGTTCTTCCATCATTTGCAAATTGCGTAATAAAACATCTTCATGAATTGTTGTTCCCAGACAGAAAGCAATGCCTCATGAAACAATACAGAAAGTTATGTGAAATACTGCTGTTATTAAAATCTGTAACTAATTTAATTTGAAACTTATCCTGATGTTACATAAGTTATATTTAATTAAATGTAGGCAAAGAGGATTTATAGGGCAGTGCAGAATGTCGTTATTGCTATCGTGACTGCAGGCAGATGCAGAGGAAATGTTAGTGACACAACTGCACCATTCAACATTGATGCCAATTCATTAGTCAGTGGTCATTTTGTCATTTGATACAAATTATCTGAGCTACTGAAGCATATTTACAGCAATATCTGCATGAATGAACATTGGCAGCACTGATGAATAATAAATCATACAGAATGCAGTTGCACTCTAAATTCCTGTATGCAGGATGATTGTTTTGTGTTCAGGAACAAACAAATTGGTGGCACAAATGCAATTGTTTAATGTTATTCATACCGTGCAATTAGATGCAATTCATTTTATAAAACCAACAACTTACACATACAAATACATATGCATGATACCAGTGCACTCGTACGTGTTTCGGCAGCTGGCATCTTACACCAAAACACAGCACAACATGGACAAGATCCATAGAGGGTCGTATATGATGGATGTTCATATACAATTAAGCAGTGTGCAACAATTCATCAAGTACAGTAAAACCACGATTTAATGTTCCCACATTTAGTGAAATCCCGGATTTAGTGATGATTTTTTCATGTCCCGACAATAGCTCCATATAAACAATAAACCTCCATTTAATGAAAACCTCGATTTAGTGAAATATATTCTAATCCCCCACCAATTAATTAAATAGGGGTTTTACTGTAATTGGAATTGTACACTATGAGCATGCCATTGTACTGCATATCTGCTTCATATGAACGGGACTTGGACAACAGCACATCTCAACGTGTTTGTTATCACAAATACGCTAAAAAGATTAGGTTCAGAAAAGATGCTAATGGAGCACTATGAAACATAATGTTGTTTTAATATTAATTATACCATGAACACCAAATCTGTGTTTTTATACCTGTATATTTTAACAAGGTTGCTATTTTATTATGATATTATTGTATTCTAACACTACAAATTGTATTAAATTTACTACTTTTTAAATATTGTTGTGGCTCCCAGATGATGGCAGTTGGCTGCCGAAACATGTAGGAGTGGATTGATATCATGTATATGTATCTGCATGTGCAAGTTGTTGGTTTTATGAAATGAATCAAATGCAATGAATTTGTAAGTTTATGTTCTTTTGAGATGTGATGCAATGTAGTATGGTTGGTATGCACCAGTATTTAGGAGGAACATACTGTTCATCTCTTAATCTGACAGCAGTTTCCTCCAAACTGTTTGTACCTGAAGTGTACAGAGTGATGAGCTGCACGGATACAGAATAAGGCAGACACTGTCTTGCATTTAGTCACAATAAAATCTTCACATTTTACGCTACATAACAAATACCATTATACAGCAGCAAATTTGTTTACAGCTATTCCAGAAGTGAAAGTGACACCACGGATCCAGTCTCGACGACCAGGCAAAGACGCGTCAATGTTCTGCCATGTGATTGGAGAGCCCTTCCCGAAGGTAAGAATACGAGAAAGAAAATGTAAACTCCTGTACTGGGAAAGCCACAAATTGTAACATGCTTCATTGATAATAGAGCTAGCCACTGATCCTCATGAACGTGTACATAAAAACAGTGCAAAGTTCATAACACAAACATAAAACGTAATGAAACACCTGTAGTGGAACTTTGTCACCTTGGAGGCCAGGTCATGTAGTCAGTATAGTAAGTAGGCAAGTTTTTGCCAACATCTGACCTTCAGGACAGAAGGTCAGCATGATTGACTTGACCCACAGTTAATTAATCATAGTTCACTGTAAAAAAAAGAACTTAACAAAAATTCCCCCAAAACTGGAGTGACGTACCAAAAAATCCCAAGACTTCGATTTGACTTACCATAAAAAAGGCTGTCAACTGTGGCTGTGGGCTGGACAGCTGAGGAATTGTAATTTCATCCCTTGCAGGGGCGAGATATTCTGCTCTTCTAGATTTGTCCAGACCAGCGCTCAGGCCCACCCAGTCGTCTGTTGAATGGGTACTGGGGGGCAGTTTCCCATGGCATAAAGTGAGCAGGGCATGAAGCTGAACAATGAAGTCCATCTAATGTTGAGGATAAGGATGAGTTGAACTATGTTTCTAATCACCCATATGCCTTGATGATGTGCCCAGGAACAGATTTACTGTTAGCTGTGTTACTTTAAACTGGTTTTACAGTATAAAGACTCTTGCAGCAGTTTAAGCTAATTCTGTCTTTATTTTGGAGCTGAGTTAGCTCAGTTGGCATAGCAACTGGCCTGGACAACAAAGGAATTTGGCTTTAATTCCCAACAGAGGCAAGCATCTCTTCTCTTCTCCAAAACATGTAGACCAGCTGTAGTACTGTACAAACTGTTTTACAGTTTCACCAATATTTTTATATTACATTGATGTATGCTATTTTAACCAAAATCTGTATTATTCTGCACTATTGATATCACAACATATGTACATCTGTTGTGACCTAATTTATTGCTGTAAGTTTTATAGAAACTTTGGTATCAGCTCCCTGAAGA
This sequence comes from Reticulitermes speratus, assembly GCA_021186555.1. Taxonomy (NCBI): domain Eukaryota; kingdom Metazoa; phylum Arthropoda; class Insecta; order Blattodea; family Rhinotermitidae; genus Reticulitermes; species Reticulitermes speratus. The sequence goes on along the minus strand of JAJKFL010000013.1, from coordinate 31,132,801 downwards.
TGGCGTGATATAACGCCGAAACGTAGGAGCTATGTAGACGACAGTACGAATACAATATAAAATAGTACATTTGTTGGTGTTACGTACATTTCTAACTATTCAATATAGTCTTCTCGGGCCATCAGCTGCGTCAACTGATTTAAATACAACGTTTCAGGAACTGGCTCTGTCCCCATCCTCAGGTAGAACTGATTTAACCCACCACTCGTCTGCCGAGGCAGGGAGAATCAGACCGGCTTGGAGTGCCCAACCAATTAAGTCGGTGGGCGGGTTGTTTACTGTTGTGCTGTTAACTTATATTTCTAACTATGTCACCTGAATTAAGGTTTATTTCTTGTCCCCTAGGCCACCAGCCTCCTGTGGTTACATGTTTCTCAATATCTCAGTTCAGCACAATGAAAGTGATGTTACATGAGCTCTTTTATTCCTCTATATTCTGTCACAGGTGGAGTGGTTGAAGAATGATGAGCCACTGAGGCTGGATATGCCACACAAGTACAAGATCATTGGTAATGGCACGGAGCTGCAGCTACGCAAGATAGCATACGCTGATACAGGCGCATATATGTGCCAGGCAAGCAACGTTGGTGGTGTAACTCGTGACATTTCTTCGCTAGTGGTGCAAGAGGACCCCACACCCAGTGAGTCAGCTCTGCTTCCATTAGAAGTTCTTAATGTTGAGGAAGCATGAAGGAAGTCAACCCTGTTTCAGTGTACTATCATTACAGCTTATTCATTCAATTCATTTATAGTTTTTAACCTGGTCTAATAGAATTGCATGCAATAGAACTTTAGCCTCTACATATGTGTCAGAGTGAATCAACCAGTGGTGGTTTGTGGGACTTTGTTATGGAAGGACTAGGGCTAGGATTATTATATGATTAATCAGAAGGGCTTAATTTAATTTTCCATATTGTTTATTTTTAAACTATGCTTAATCTCAGTCTTCTCAGTGAGAGTAAACTGTGAGAAATTCTTCACAGTGTTCTTTTTTATATTTATTGTAAAATTGGAACTATTAAAATGAATACATTCATGAATATGGCTTTGGAAACAGGTAGGTAAAAATGGTTATCAAAATGCCAGTATTTGAAATGTTAGGAAAGGTAAACAGGTATACGAAATCCCCCTTCAAACAGCTCGGCCACTGACCTAGCTCGCTGGCTCTCCCGCCACTTTCCCTGGTTGTGCCAAAGCCAGCGCTTGTCTGGGTGGGGCACAGCCCGTTCTCCGCAGCACTTAAGAGTCCATCGCAAATATTGATTTAAAATGATTTCATTCATGTTCTTTTAAAAAATATATGTGTCTCCTAATGGAAGTTTTTTCCCAGATATATTCGTATATTCTCAAATCTAATCCGCATCCGAATCTAATCCGCACTCAAGTTTTTGGCGATTTCTTAAACGAAAAAAGTTAGTTCGCGGTTCTAATCCGCACCTTTCCTTCAACCACCCCTTGCTCACGGGACAACTGATTGAATAATATTGGATGTTACCAATGCGTTAAAATCCGACGCTACGCCTGGGACCGATGAGTCATACCGATAGAGGCGGGGCCTTTCTCAACAGACGTGCGCAATCTCGTCTGAAGCCAGCTCACGCCTTAGTTGTTGAAACGTGGGAGGTGCTTGTTCCAATTTGTCGTGTACCGTAGTTATGGAAGAGGGACGCCTGAAATCTAAACGACTCTCATATACAGCAAAGTTCAAACGTGAAGTTATTCGGTGCGCAGAGGAGAATGGAAACCGCAAAGCCGCTGCAATTTTTGGAGTTGATGAAAGCAACGTTCGACTGTGGCGGAAACTGGGTGGAGAGCATGGATAACGATTCAGTTATGAGTGATGACGGCGAGTCTGATGAATAATAAATTATAATAATAAATAATAAAATAATAGATTATTGTATTGTATTGTTCTTACGGCACGTACAGCAGCTCAATAATTTTTCCAAAATCCAGCTGTCGACCGCGAATCTAATCAGCATCTGATTTTTTAGCCCTCTAAAACTGTAAAAAGGGTGCGGATTAGATTTGAGAATATATGGTAGTTTAATTTTTCTCATAATCTCTGGGAGGGCTGCAGCCCTGCAAGCCTTATGGGTCAGGTGCCCCTGGGGTCAAATTGACTGAACTGGTACACATGAATAAGTTTTATCATCCATCTAGGGAGAGTGGACTTAAAATATTCTAATGGTGTGCAGCTGAAGAACAGATTAAATAATGGCTAGTGGCATCGGTATTAAAATAATGCCACTGATTGCCAGTATACATGTAGCGTTGTGTTAATGCAACAACCAACCAGTAAAGGCTAGTGATGCGTTTAGGAATTGAATAGGTCATATTGAATTGAAGGACAGTGTGAGTGTGAATGGTGCAGCATTAAGAATGATGTCATAGCCTATGTTAGGGCAGTATCCCAGTATCTGAGTGGCATAACTGAGGACAGTCGCAGAACCTTGTATATGCTGTCCAAAACTGCCCATCAGATTTTGTTGCCGTTTGGTATTGGAAGTCTGAGCTAGAGATGAATAATATGGTCTTCTGTTATGTGACGCCATGTAGCCTGGTAGAAATGCACTGATGTTTCAAAAGAACCTGCTGCTCCCATCTTCAGGGCATTAGATGCATTCAGGTAAATTTGTCCTTGGCCCATATCTGTGAAGTAAAATTCCTACCTTACATGAAGCTCAGATTGAAATTGTCAGATTTCTCAAACACTGATCATCAAAGAAGACACTGTTACATGAGATAAAATATCAATCCTTTGAAATCTGGGACTTTTATTCTGTAATTCTTAAAGATTGTGAATATGCAACAAAATACAAGGAAAGCATGCCATGTTGTCATCTGTTCTGTTGAATATTCCATCAACAGTAGATTTTCGTTTGCAGTTAAAGAATGTGAATAATGATGACAAATTACAAGCTGCACAGAGCACTTCTGCAATATGTATGTGCCCCTGTACAGAGCTGTAGAAAGCTTCTTCTATAATTGTGAGGAGAATTATATTAAAAATGTACCTTCCTTGTTTGTGTCCTGGAGCTGGGGTAGTTAACTCAGTGCAGGGCGTAGATGACCCGGAAAATGACATTCTGTGCCCAGTAGGTACATAGACTTCATTTCCCCGTAGCTTCCAGACTGGCTGTGGGACCCATCCTACCTTCTGTCTGCTTGAAACCAGGGTTCTTTTTCCCTAGAGTAAAGAAGCTGGGCTGAAGGTAACAATTTATCTCCATGTAATGCTGAGGTTTGGAGTGCATGGACCTTTATCTCCGCTTCCCACGTCTTCATGGCCTGATGCTTCATTAAGTATTAAGTTTACTTTGTAACTTTACAGGCTATTTCCTATTACAGACCTAACAGAGAACACCCAATGATGTTAAGAAATTCACTCTTTCACTCTATACTCTTGCCCACATGTACAGTAGCCACAACTGTTAGGGAGATGTTCAAGTACAGTGCTGGGGTACCACAGCTGTTAGATGTTCAAGTACAGTGCTGGGGTACCACAGCTGTTAGATGTTCAAGTACAGTGCTGGGGTACCACAGCTGTTAGATGTTCAAGTACAGTGCTGGGGTACCACAGCTGTTAGATGTTCAAGTACAGTGCTGGGGTACCACAGCTGTTAGATGTTCAAGTACAGTGCTGGGGTACCACAGCTGTTAGAGAGATGGGCAAGTATAATGCCATGGTACCACAGCTGTTAGAGAGATGGGCAAGTATAATGCCATGGTACCACAGCTGTTAGAGAGATGGACAAGTATAATGCCATGGTGCCACAGCTGTTAGAGAGATGGGAAAGTATAATGCCGTGGTACCACAGCTGTTAGAGAGATGGGCAAGTATAACACCATGGTACCACAGCTGTTAGATGTTCAAGTACAGTGCTGGGGTACCACAGCTGTTAGAGAGATGGGCAAGTATAACGCCATGGTACCACAGCTGTTAGAGAGATGGGCAAGTATAACACCAAGGTACCACAGCTGTTAGATGTTCAAGTACAGTGCTGGGGTACCACAGCTGTTAGAGAGATGGGCAAGTATAACGCCATGGTACCACAGCTGTTAGAGAGATGGGCAAGTATAATGCCATTGTACCACAGCTGTTAGAGAGATGGGCAAGTATAATGCCATTGTACCACAGCTGTTAGAGAGATGGCAAGTATAACACCATGGTACCACAGCTGTTAGAGAGATGGGCAAGTATAACACCATGGTACCACAGCTGTTAGAGAGATGGGCAAGTATAATGCCATGGTACCACAGCTGTTAGAGAGATGGGCAAGTATAACACCATGGTACCACAGCTGTTAGAGAACGGTGCTACAGTTTTGGGATGTGACTGGAATCCTCATTGTCTTTGTTTTATGTGCCAGCTGTTATGTGATGATATCAATGAGGAAAGAGAACCACATTGCCAATGTGTAGTGGATAATTCTGCCTTTTGTAAAAGCAGTGAGGATATGCTGATAGCTGAGATGAACAGCATTCACTTTTATTAATGAGGTAGCAAATACAGAAACAACATATAAAGCAGTTGGCATTCATGATGTAAGAGCACTGTGATATGTTTGGAGCCATAAACTGGATACTCTACTGTTGCAGCTGCACCCAATGAGGAGCGTCGTTTCTTTTCGTTCCATGACTGGGGCGTGTCTGTGTATGAACCCACAGCGTGCAGACTGTACCATCAGATACAAGCTACAGATATTATTCCTGGCACTCAGGTAAGCACAGGACCGTAGTATCTGCTGTTAATTTTACTGTCTCTTACAGTAGCTGTACCTATGATCTAGAGGCACACATTGTTGGTTAGGGATACTGAGGAACAGCTGTGTGACAGATACTTTGGTTAAAACGCATGTTTTGCAATATGTGTACTCAGTAAATAAGCAGTCACTTTGTGGGGTAGCTTCCAGATGTTCGGTAAATGTTTTTGTATACTTGCTGGTGTCCCTTTTATGTGGTTTCTATTGAATATTTGTAATAAGGTCTTACACCTTCCATTTTCACCATGATTTCGTAGCAGCAGTTGTTAGTAAATATTTCCCTAGCAGCAGCAGCAGCAGTAGTAATAGTAGTAGTAAGAGGAGGAGCAATTTTTGTTGTATCATCATCGTCATCATCATCATTGTTCTACTGATATGAAGGGGATGTTTCTCTTGGGTTAAAGAGATCAGAACATGAAGCTGGACAAACATATCCATCTGTGCCAAGATTAAGAATTGGTGGAACTAACCTCCATTCCCCAGTACATTTTAAAGTTGTGAAGTTTGAGCACAAGGACAATTTAACCTTTGCACTGTGTTGTTGTTGTTGTTGTTGTTGATGATGATGATAACCATGATCATGTTTGTGGGAAACACTAATTGTGTTCTTAATCACAGAACCAATCTATGTTACATTTGTTGCATGTAACCTCACAGTTTTGCATCATTACCATATTTGTAATTGTTGCACTATATACAGTATTTAATACTGTACTTTTGGGCATGTTTGTGGTGTTTTACACTGACAAATTTAAAGTTCCTAGCCCAGATGGTTTATCAGTTACCACCATCTGACTAATACAAAAATTTGAACACATAAGAAAGACTTTTGGTGGTAATCTGGCATTATCATGTCCTCTTTATCAGCTGTTTCCTGCCCTGAAGCATGATGTCAACAGTTCAAGACATATGCAGATCATTAAGTAAATAATAATGTGAGGTTTGTGGTTGTCACACCAGTGCTGCTGAGGGTTCAGGTCTTCTGCATGTTATGTCACTTTCCATAAGATCTGAAATCCTCATATTAAATAATAAGGTGAAAGAAGAGATACAAGAAGCAAGGATGGGTAAATATTGTAAATAAAAGCTATGTGGTGTAATTTAAGAAGTGTATTATTCAAGTTCTCTGTAATATCCACTGCTGTTGGACTAATCCAACATGTATCTGTTGCAAGTAACTGTTTTTTGATCTTTTGTAAGTGTTGATGTAGAGTAAATGGAAGTCAGTTTACATTGTTTTTGGCATACAGTATTTTAAATACAGTAATTCTTGTGACTGCCAATCCTGGTGGCCTTAAAGTCTTAAGGCATGGGTGTGCAGCCGCTCGGTTCTGGGATTGCAGGTTCGAATCCCTCCAGGGGCATGGATGTCAGTCTCTTTTGAGTGTTGTGTGTTGTCAGGTAGAGGTGTCTGCGACAGGCCGATCACTCGTCCAGAGGAGTTCTACCAGGTGTGTTGTTTTCTGATTGTGATCTCGAAACCTCAACAATGAGGAGGCCTAGGTCCACTAGGGGCTGTTGAGCCATAGAAAGAAAGAAGAAAAGAAAAAAATTCTGATGATGGCTACAAGCTGTCATAATAGTGCATTGTATGAGTCCATCTGTGTGAGGAAAGATGGCTTTTAGTGATAGTGTTTTGGTACTGCTGTGTTGAAGGAATATGTCTGTGGAGACAAGGGAGTGAATTGCAGCTGGGGCCAGGCTATCAATGTTGCCAACCGTTATGTGTATGTGGCTCAGCCTCACAAGGACCGAGTGCTGGTCATCAGCAAGATCCAGATGGTGGTTGTGGATGTGAGTATTACCATCACACATGGATTGTATCAGTGTCATGACACAGAGACTTCACCTGGCGCTCATCAGTATCATGAAAACAGAAATTCATCTCTAAAACTCAATAGGTTTATTGTAGTATTAGTTATTATTATACAGATATACTGTATATCCTGGTGTGTAACACACATAGTGGTTTAGGAGGGACAAATTAACCCTTTAAAGCCCAGTGGTTACTATATGTACCACCACGTTTAACATTTGGCAATTCTACATTCTGCCCACACAGTGTATTTATGTGTTTTGTGTGGATCTCAGAACAAACAACGATTATTTCACTGTACAGCAAAAACTGACTGGTTTTTATAACCGAGACGGATTGTGTTTACTGTGCAGTACGACCTGAGTGCTTTAAAGCCCAGTGGTTACTATATGTACCACCACGTTTAACATTCACAAATTCTACGTTCTGCCCACACAGTGTATTTATGTGTTTTGTGTGGATCTCAGAACAAACAGCGATTATTTCACTGTACAGCATTAACAGACCGGTTTTTATAACTGAGGCACTGTGTGGTATGAGCAGAATCTTTATTTGTAATTGAGGTTAATATTAGTCTTTAAAGGTTTAAGAATTTTTTTAACACTGACGTATAAGATTCACTGTGACTTTCAGGACCATTTTTGAGGGAAAAATCCACATTGTAACACCAAAAAATAGAGTATTTGAAGACTGTTGTTCACTAAGTGAAAGCTTTTGCATATCCATCAGGTAATTGTATGAAGTAATAGCAGGATCAGGTTGTGGGAGCATGGAAAAATGTTCTAAACAAGAAATGTGTAATGTCTCATTGCTGTTGACCTGTGTAGGTAGTGGTGACAGACAGGTACCCTGTTGAGTTGCACTATGTACCACACCTCGATCAGGTGTGGGTCCTCAACTGGCGCAGTGAACACAACCAGGGCATCAAGACAATCCAAATCATCCGGGATGCAGCCCAGAAGAGGAAGCACCACACTGTGCATCCTGAGCCCATCGACGGGCAGTTTGACCTCGTGCGCGGGCTCTTCATGCCGCCTATTCAGGTGAGAACAGCTTCTAATACTATCGTATCAATGTGCCTCTGGATGACACTAATAAGTATCACTTCAAATAATGAGATATATGAAATCATGCTATTAAGACAGAGTGGTTGGCATTCCTGTATCATAGGTGGGGAGGTCTTGGGTTAGAATTTTGATGTGGAAACCACTTATTGCACTTCAGATTTTTAGCTTTGTCCTCAGTCCCTTGAAGCATATGCTAAGTTTGTACATTATCTACACTGTGAATGACTCCTGTCATGACCGTTGGAATCTGTCATTCATAATTATTCTCCCACTTGCTGCCGTTTTTTTACAAGCTGTGCAGTTTCAGAAAGGATTGTATGGCATTAGGAGGATTAAATTGCCTTTTAGGTACTACAGGTGCTACTGGCAAAAGTGTAACTTGGGGGCTATGATAGGGTTAATTTTATAGAAAAATGTGATGCTGGCCCTCCTAAACTGCATGTATATGCTCACACATTACATAAGTCAAGCATCAAGAACAGTCGTGCTTGTACAGTAACCACAACTAGCTCATATTTCTCTACACCTTGCCGATAAAGGGCTGTACCTTGCTCAAGGTCCTCAGAGTGATGCTCAGGGTATGGCTGCAGGTTTCATGAAATTGGCTTCTTTCAGTATTAATGTTGTGGCTCCTATCTGTTGCTTCTAGCTCTCTTTTTTTAGCTTTTTAAAAGACTCCCAACACTTGCGTGTCTTTGCTACGATACGCACAATGTTTCTGGCTGGAAATAATTCAGCCAGATTATGAAGTAAACCTTACAGTAAACATTATAGGTGACATCACTGTTCACTCTAAGCTGCGCAGGTGCGTGGCCGGTCAGTAACTGAAATGCTCCCGTGCACACTGAATTGTTGCCGTGCAGCTGGAATTTTTCGATTTTCTTTGTAAACAAAAAACTTTTTAAAGTGCTGCGCAGTCATCAGGTCATGCAGAAAGTTTCTGCTCAGAGCAGTAGCAGGTCTGCGCAGCTGTAAAAAAAAAAATTAGAAGGAACGTTGGGTGACATAAATAGGTTACATCTCCAGTCATGAGTATATTTACAGATTTCTCACTTAAGAGTCATACAGTCATTCTGCACCTACTAATGTGTGGTACAGTGTGCAGCAACACACGAGGGGTCAGTCAGAAAGTAGGTTTACATGGCATATAATTTCATAGCTAAAGAACCGATACTGATTGTGATTATATAAGGAGAATTTGTTATCACTGTTGGTAACACTGCGTGTTGATATAACTGCCTTCTCTCGTACACTGGTTATACAAGTCGGTTGAACGTATCAGCTGGAGTGCAACAGTGGTCCTAACATTTGAAACAGCCTCACATGTCTTTTGTGACTGTGAGGCATTGGCTGCATTAAGATTTTAACATTTGGGTCAGCATTTGCTGAAACCAGGTGACTTTGATGACATCTCCATCAGCAGGGTACTGCACTTTGTCCAAAATGTGGGGCTGTTGAGTGCATGAGCAACAGGGCTGCACAAAAGATCGAAATTGGTCAACATGCACAGGTCACTACAATGCCCACCCTTGTTTATTCTAGTCTGTTCTATTCCAACATGAGGTTTGTTCATTTATTCAGTTTTATAGTGCAAGAAATGTGTCCATGGCAGAAATTCATCACAAGGTGGAGATGTAATAAGTCAGCTGGGTGTTAGAAAGTGGTGCATTCACTGTAAGTCATTAAGAAGGACTGTCAAAGCAGCAGCAGACCCACAACAGCAAACACTGCAAACAACAGTAGACGTACAGAAAATGGAGGATTGTGGTGCATGAACTGCAAAAAGACTTGGAATTGAACACATGGAACAGCAGTCAAGATAATTCAGGAGTTAGGGTTTCACAAAGTGTGTACACATTGGGTGCCTCAGCACTACGTGAAGACCACAACACAATGAACGATGGCTTGTGTCCTGTCATTTCTGCACTGTTGTTCGGTAGTAAATGATAGAGAGTCACTTGAGTGCATTGCACATGAGACATGGGTTCATGGCCATACCCCAGAGACAGAACATGCCAGCATGGAATGGAAATACTGTGGGTCCCAGCAAACAAAAACTTCAGGACTGTGAAGTCTACATGCAGACTGATAATTATTTTGGGACCAAAGGTGTGTGTTGCAGCCAGACTTCATGTAAACAAGCACAACAATCAGTGCAACTGCATGTTGTCCCACTCTGGACCAATCACTAGAGGCCACTGATTGTAAACATCCTGAATTCCTTCGGTCAAGCTTTCTGCTTCTAAACGTTAATGCTCATCCGCACTGCGCCATAGCGTCTTGGCACCTCTTGCACCATCTGCAGTGGGAATTCCTGGAACATTTCGCATACTGCCCAGATGTGACACCAGCCAATTGTCTGTTTTCAGTACTGAAACAAAATCTTGGCAGCAACAGATTTAAAGAAGGTACAAGATGGAAACAGATGACATGGCGGCTGATGACACAGGACATGAACTTCTATCAACAGCGAATTGACAACTTATACCATGTTATGATAAATGCCTTGAATGTGATAGGGACTATATGGAAAAGCAGTAGGGTAGCTGTACAATTAAATCTTAAATCAAGAACACAAAATATGTTACTTGTAACCTTATTTCTGACTGACCCTCATATTCAGATGGCAGCCAAAAATATTTAAACTGCTGTACTGTGCTTCTGTGTACACACGCATTATAAAAGTAGGTAAACAGTTGAAACTTTCTTAATTCACTAATTATTTACTTGTAATTTCCTCTAATGTATAAGTGGGAGACTCGAATTGGTCATGTAAAATTTCATGTTGATAAAGATGTGTGGCCCATAAGCCGTATCTGTGCTGGTAATATGGTGCACCAATCAAAATAATTAACCACCTCTGATATAACATGCAGAGTTTAAAAAGAATTGTTAAATAAACCATTCACTAAAGATGAAACAGCCATACCATTTCACACTATCCAAATTTTCTACCCTTTAACATCACTCATACTAATAACATGGTGTCCCATACATTCGCAGTACTAATAACATGGTGGTCCATACATTCGCAGTACTAATAACATGGTGGACCATACGTTCGCAGTACTAATTACATGGTGGTCCATACATTCGCAGTACTAATAACATGGTGGACCATACATTCACAGTACTAATTACATGGTGGTCCATACATTCGCAGTACTAATAACATGGTGGACCATACGTTTGCAGTACTAATTACATGGTGGTCCATACATTCGCAGTACTAATAACATGGTGGACCATACATTCACAGTACTAATTACATGGTGGCCCATACATTCGCAGTACTAATAACCTGGTGGACCATACGTTCACAGTACTAATTACATGGTGGCCCATACATTCGCAGTACTAATAATGGTGGACCATACGTTCACAGTACTAATTACATGGTGGCCCATACGTTCACAGTACTAATAACATGGTGGCCCATACATTCACAGTACTAATAACATGGTGGTCTATATGTTCACAGTACTAATAACATGGTGGCCTATACGTTTACAGCACTTTTAACATGGTGGACCATACGTTCACAATACTAATAACATGGTGGCCCATACATTCACAGTACTAATAACATGGTGGCCAATACGTTCACAGTACTAATAACATGGTGGCCCATACATTCACAGTACTAATAACATGGTGGCCCATACATTCACAGTACTAATAACATGGTGGCCCATACATTCGCAGTACTAATAACATGGTGCCCGTATGTTACAGTAATCTCATACTTGCATGGAAAACAAGCTCACTCACTAGCCCATTTAAGTTTCTGCTTGGATCAAGTATTTGTATCTACTGTTGCCATATTTCCCTGTGCAGGATATGACACATGTGTTCAAATATGGGTATGTGACGCACACCAACCAACGAGGGCTGTACAAGCTGGACTTGGCAAACATGCGCTACACCAGAAGTATCGATCTGACACCTTATAATTGTGTGCCACGGCAGATACAGTTCTCTGCTCTGTGTAAGTACAGTCAGTTCATTGTACACAGTATGTTCGCTACACCAGAAATATTGTCCTGGTACCACATATCTGTCATGGTAGATACAGTTATCTGCTCTCTGTAAATACAGTCTGTTCACTGTATACAGTATGTGCGCTACACCAGAAATATTGTCCTGATACCACACAATTGTCATGGTAGATACAGTTATCTGCTCTGTGTAAGTACAGTCCATTCATTGTATAGGCCTACAGAATGTGCGCTGCACCAGATATATATCATCCTGCTGCCATAACAGATACAATCACCTGCTCTATTTAGGTAGTCAATTCACTGTACACGTAACATGCACTACTCCAGAAGTACCATTCTGCTGCCATAAAAGATACAGTTATCTGCTTTGTGAAGGTGTCTTATCTGCCCAAGTGCATGGTCTCAATACACAGACAACTGAAATCTTAAATTTAAGTACAGTCATTATACTGTGTTCACATTGCAGTTAAAATATTAAGTATGTTGTGAATACCGCCTTTCATTGCCAAATATTTTATATTTATCTTTTATTTCCAGAAGACTAAAAATGAACCCTTCTGCCATATGTAAGATTGTGGTTTTAGCAGTAGTGAAGATTTATGTTGTGGCCTTCTGGGTTATGTCATCTTATAGTGTGACTGGTGGTTACATTCCTCCAAAATGTTGGTAAGCCTCTCTACAGTCATGACATCACTGAATGTTGAATTGCTACTGTTATGGCGCAACTGTCAGCTCGATTCATCCTCCAATGGCAGGTGGGAGAGTTAACAAGTGCAGTAGTCTGGATATCTTTTGGTGACATTTCACGCTATTAGCTAAAAGTCTATGTCAACAGGTAGCACTGATTTTTCATAAAAACTTCCCAAAATGCTTAGCTGCACACTGGGAAGTTTTGTGCCTTTGTTACTTGTTACCTAATGGATTTTAACCGATAATCTGTTAGAAACTGTTGTGAGATGACCATGAGGGGGTAAGGCACACTCTTCTGTAAAACTTCATATAAAATTGAGAGGAGTTTCTTGAAACACCTTATCGTGAAAGCATTAACTCCTTGATGGCTGCCTTAAATGTTACCGTGCCTGTCCTTGCAGTTACACTCAAAATGGCAGCAGTTCTTTTCCTAGAACTTCCGTGGTGTATACTGTTAAATAACATTTAATCTTAGGGCAAAATAACATACAGAAGAGCATATTGATGATAAGATGTGATTGTACAATCATCAGGCAAACTTCAACATCATAGAGACATTTTGGATAACGTGGTTGACTACATCTCATTTACTATGATAGCTGATAGTGGTTTAAAATTATTATCTGCTTCTACCTATTGTTTTGTGTGAGACACTTCGAAATATCACTTTTAGGGACATAGAGAGAGAGTTACATTGTTGTCTTCACAGTAGCTGATAGTAAATCTTATTCTGGCCACAACACGCTGCCCTTGGATTGCACTGTTTGCCTGATACATTGTCCCTGGGCTGAAACAAGCCGCTGGGAGAGTTAAGGTTTCCACAGTGGTATAACTGAGGATTCAGGTCTTCTGGGATGTGACACTGTAAAAGGTTCCCAATATTTCGAAGGAATATAGTGCCTTTATCTTCAAGGTTCAAAACGTCCAAGAAGACACCTTCAAAGTATCAGGGATCACTAACCCAGTGACATAGCATCACATCCTAGAAGACCTGAATCGTCAGAGTCACTGATTTGTTTGGTTTTAATGAACTAAAGTGTTAGTTTATTGTACCTTGTTTATCGTACTGGACCAACAGCTTGAGACACATCTGTCCGTGGTTGCTATGAAAGCACAGTGCATCACCTAATTGCACAATAGCCTCAATGACTTGATCAGTGCACAGATAGTAAGCTGCAGCCAGTCACATCTGCAGGGGTTAAACATAATGCCCATAAGAAACGAACGTTCTCCAGTGCCTCAACAAACTGTGAGAAGATACATACAGTGTTTGAATTTGGTGAATAATCAACAGCTGCCTAAGGACCAGGGAATGGTGAAGAAAGTCTGTTAGTTCAACTCTCTATAAGGCTGTGATGATGACATATGAATCACTGATGTAATCTTTTTTTTTGGGGGGGGGGGGCGTTGTGTTTATTATATGATTTTTTAATGAACCATGACGTTTCTGAAGCTGGCTGGGGTCACAGACCCAGTGATTGAGAATAGCCCTATCTATCTAGTCAACCAGAGTAGTTCCTTCCCTTGCCTGAAGGCGGAAGCAGAACTGGCTTCCGAAACGTCGTACTTCGTTAAAAAATTATACAATGGGCGAAGTCCAAAAAAAAATATGTGAGTACCGTAAATATTTTAGTGTTTTGTTATTATTTTCTGAAGGCTTCTCACATTCTGTGTGTCTGTAAGGGTGTTAGCTGTATCAAGTACAGTCGAATCCGGTTATAACAACATCAGTTTGTGCGATACCTCGTCTATAGCGTCAGATATTCTGTGGTATCAGTTAATTCCTCACTGTTAACCATAACATTATACTCCTTGGTTATAACAACACTCAGTTGTAATGACTGAAAATATTCAGTCCTTTTCGTGACATGTAACATGGTTGTCTGTTCTGCAGATGGATTTGTGATCATGGAGTGCGAGGAGCCCATCACAGGCAGGCCAACAGGACAGATCCTGCTAGACTACCTGACAGACACAGTGGTTACTCACAAGACAGGATTGTTTGGACACCCACATGTGTCCCCCAATAGTCGGTGCGTTGTCACATTGGACAGAGGTCGTGACGGAGTGACGCTTGTGGTGCAGGAAGTTGTTGGTGAGTTGCAAGTCTGCTTGTTTGTTTAACGATGCTGTTAGTAGCTCAGACTGTAGGATCTTTAGTGGATTAGAAAGGATGTGGAAGGAAGATTGTCCTGTGGGCCAGGTTCCAGTCTCAGCTATCATGACTGAGGTTGTTCATGGTTTTTCTGTCCTGTTTGCAAAGGCTAGGATAATAACTTAAACTGGACCACCACTACTTCCTTTGTCATCCTTTTCTTCTCATTATACATTGATCATTGTACCATTTGACACCATACTGTCTGAGCTGTGGACAGCAGCATTAAATAAGCTGTAAATACAGCAAAATTCTGTTAAGCCAACTCACACCAGACTGGACAGGTGCCGAATTATCGAATATTCCAGATTATCAAATGGTACCTACATTTCCAGGTAATTTTTTGTTACTACTCCTATACTTAGGTTGTACAACTAATCACAGTATTCCATTGGGATACCTCCTTCATCTGCTGGTTCAGTGTCATCAGGGTCCTCTTCTGTGTTTTCTGGAGTCTTCATAACTGAAGTAGTTGATGGAGTAGGAGACAGCGGGTCAGGAGATACCAGAACAGACTGATGTATAGGCACTCTTGGCGGCCTTTTGAACATGTCCTTGAGAACTGCCTGTTTCATTGACAAAGATTTTTTTCAGGTAAAAGCAGAACTTCTGGTCCTGGGACTACTCTCCTCAAGTGCCGAATTTTTGTCAGGATTTCTGGATTATCAGACATCAGATTAACGGAATTTTGCTGTAACTAGACTGACACTGTTTTCATAGGTGATGATTTGTATGTCACTTTTTTTTGGTGATGATGTAAAATTTTTATGAAAATTCTCCTAGTTTGTGTAGTTTCCAGCCAATAATGTGACATTTCCTCTAAAGCATCTGCCATTAAAAGTGAAGATACCCAAGAATTCTAGACCACGAACGAATGTGCTGTGTATATTAACTTGGACGTAGTCTCTGTCACAGTTCCACATCATGGAATATTTAATGGTATCAAGAATTGTGGTCTAATTTGATGATTTTTTGTTTGTAGAAAGTGGACTGAAGTTCTTGTTTGATGTGAAGACAACATTGAACATCAGTGACATCACATTTTATCCCTCACAAACAACACATGGATATGACCTCTATGCCAGTGCTACAGACAAGGAAGATATATTGTTCCTGAATCTCATGACAGGTATGCACGGTTGTTCTTGAAGGTGATCACTGAGAGAACATCTGAACAGCTTTTTACTAATTTCTCCTTTCTTTGTACACTTCATTCACAATGGCTTTGCAGTGAATGTAAAGACTTGCTGAGTATATACTGACAAAACTGGCCACAAGCTATGTTCAGTCACATAATTCCATCAACTGGCACCATGGCTCCCCTCGCAGCTATGACCAGCATAATGATACTTAGTGCACAACCAATTATGGAGATCTTCATTATGCAGTTTATTTTACAAGTCACCTTATTGATATAACCATTAAATGTATTAACATTTGTTTCTTTGTTGTTTTGCTGCATGCTTATAGGTCACTTTCATTACGTTAGATTTTGAATACTTTTTAGCTTCATAAAATAGTCGTTTATTTCTATGTTTGGTTATGATTCATATCCAGTGAAGAAAATAAATGTAGTCAAAACACACCAGAAAATTTTCCAGAAAAATTGCAATTTACACAATTCATTAGGCACGTTCACAAAATAACTGCAAAACCAACTATTAGCTTTGTGATCTGTGTCTGTCTGAATGTATCACAATGACTCCAACCAGGTGGATTCTTGTGAAATTTCATGTTTGGCATTTTTTTACTAAAATTTGTAGATACATACTATTTTTGGTTAAAAACAAACAAAAATAACACACTTTACAAGAGGACATACATAGATTTATGTGATTGGTCTGTATAGTGGACACAGACTGCATTCTGTGTGAGGCACAAGCTGAGGCTGAAGAAAGATTTGAGCATCGCATGAACAATTCTGAACATTGAGTATCACCATTTAGGAAATACTGATTATAAATCTTCCCACCTACATATCTTCATGATCATTGCTTGTAGGTGTGTTACTAAGGTATGGAAAACTAGATATGTGCATTAAAATACTCTGTGCTTATCTGGAAAGTATTTACAAATTTAACATCTTGGGAGATAACAGAGCAAACACATCAGAAGTGTTGCATATTTCATGTATTTCCTAACTGCTTAATACAAAAATAGATTTGGATATTGTGCACGTACGAGTATATTAAAAAGAAATTGTGCCTTCATAGTCTAGTCCAACTACAGACAGTTTAACAACCAAGAGGCCAACTTGTGAAAATGTTTGGAGACCCCCGATTATGTGTGCCAAGATTGAATGCACCTATTTCCAGTCCCCCCCCCCTTCAAACCAGTGTTGAATAAACTCATATGTCCTTTGAATGTTCATATTTTCTGGCCTGTTCAGTGAGTGCAAGTGAAGAGTTTTGGTGTAGTTGTTAAAATCTTGTGTGGAGGGTATGTCAGTGCTTCAAAAACATGGGGTGAATGGTCAGTAGCCTGAAGACATTTTAAACTCACACAAAATGGCAAATGAGACTGTGTGACATGTCTAGTAGTGGGTGTAATAAGTTGGGACCTTAGTTTTTGTGTCATACACTTCACTGTCTGCGTTAAGGACACGTATAACGCCCCCCCACTTTCCCAACAATTGACATTGTGGCTGTTTTGCTGCAGGTAAAGTGGAGATGATCACGGGGGTGGGCAAAGCCATGCATCCAACCCTCGCTCAGTGGGACACGCCGAACCGACCCATTGCAGCCTCTGGAGTGTTTGGTCACTATATGGTAACACCAGCTAATGAAGCACTGTTTGTAGTCAACGGCGAGACACGAACGGTTAACTGCGAGATTGGCGGGCTTGTTCATCCAAGGACCATCGTCTGGGTGACAATGCAACTTCAGTGAACAAAAGTGACCTAAGTAACAGTACTATATCAAAAAGCCTTTTTTTGTTATTTTACACTGGTGGACACGTTGTGATTTAGCATATTGAATTACACAGACTTCATTCAACATGTGGAAGTGCAATACACAGAGAAAGATGCAGAACACGGGCCCAGATGCTCCAATAAATACCATTGCAGTGGATATGATACAGGTTAAGATCAAAGTCTTCTAGGATGACACCATGTAGGCTGATTGGGAGGTACATATGTTCCAGAGGATCCCAGGGTACAAGAATTTCACTTCTCTGCTCTGAAGATAGAGGCCGAAGGTTCCTCCAAAATGTTCATACCTGTCGACCAACTATATGGTATTAAATCCTAGAAGACCTGAACTTTGTGGATGATTGCGTAGTTTTGGCACACTTCATTGTCCACGCACTGCAGTACGTACTGTTAACGGTCCAGCTGGTCAAGTGTTGCATTTCTTTCTGTCATAATAACATTACATGCAAGGTAAAATCCATTCACCAGCCTTGAAGTAGTGGGAGATGTAAAATCCTCTTTCCTGGATGGTAATTTCCTGTCTTTTTAACTGCGTGAAAGCCGTGTGAAAAGCATACTTTGTGACCACCATTGCTGATAGATATGCAAGAAGTGGAAAGGAGGTATTCATGGAGCATAAACAGTCCTACACATCTTGTGTATAGGTTAGCAGTTTTTGTATACTCGAAACATACAAACGTGGCAATGATGCCAAACTCTTGAAACTATATCCAAAAAGGTGTGCACTGATGTGGACTGGTAATGATAATTTATCAACTGCTGATGGCTTACATAGTGTCAGTTGAGACGTCTGTACAGTTGAATTGGAAAGGGGAGGAAGAATGTTTGTGTGTAATGAAGGTGCGATTAGTATCCCTCAGTATGCCATTCCAGGGACTGTATCTACTTTGCATAACAATGTGAGTACTCTGTCTCCTTCTGCAGTCCTAACAGAGAATACCAGAGATACGAAATTTAGTGCATACTGTCAGCAATATGCACGGTAGTCATGGCCGTTAAGGTGTGCAAGTATCATGGTACAGGTTTTGGGTGTGATTTGAATCTTCTTTCCAAGCCCTTGTGATTATATAAGTAAACTTTTATTTATTAATCTGAGTGCTGTTCCTACTTTAAATATTTAGCTACTACATACTGTGATACTGAAAAGGAAAGTTACCATATCCCAGCAAAGAACGGGCATTTCTTCTTCTTGACGACAAATCGAGTGTGTTTCCAGTGGGCTAACCTGTTTCATAGTGAGTTTCTATCAGCTGTCACTGTTATGTTACTGGATCACAGTATAATCAGATGTTCTCAGTTAATGTAAACAGGACCACTGAAATAACTGTTGAGGTAGCATCTTGCTGTGCTGCATCTTGTGGCCCGTGTTGAGCATCCTTTGGCTAAAGTGCTTCTCAGAGATTTCAGTCCATATGGACAGGAATAAGATAAATCAGCCAGAGGTTTGTGTTAATGTAACTTCTTTATCTTAAAAAATATGCACCACAAATGTTAACTGTTTGTTGGTGAATCATCTCACTTTGGATTACTTAAAAAGAAATGAATGCACATTAACTCTTCATATTCCTTGACTGTGTCCCTGGTAAACAAAGCATGCCAGTATGCACTGTTTTCTGCAAATGAGGATTTATGTCTTTTGGGATGTGACTTGCTTGATTTGTGTTTCCCCACTGTTTTGAAGGCACCGTATTCCTTCAAAACGTGGAGCTACACTAATCCAGCAACTCACATCTCATGCTCAAAAGAACTGATATGGAAACTTCAGATCTGGCATTTCACAAATGGTTGTATACTATCTTTTTTAGACTTTCTGTAATGACCCTGTGTTGTGGTAGGCTGATACATTGGTGTTCAGGAGGAAATCTCAATCTCCAAGTTCAGGCCACGTGAGTGTACGATAAATTGAAGATTATCTCACAATCTGTCATATGTGGTTAAGTCAGAAAGTATCTGGGATGTATTGTTTTAAAACAGTACAGTATTGAATCTGTACCAGAGCATGATTTCTTCACATAATCACCCAAATTTTCAATGCACTTGTCTGACTGGGCTACCAGTACCAGCACGGACAAAGAGCAGTGCAACCAACACAACAAAGTTTTAAAAATATCTTTCTGAAAATGTTCCAACTTACCCAGGTACAAACATATGAACTGTTTAAGCAATTTGCCTTAAGTTGGTACAGCTGATTTCTTAGAGATGCCAGCAAACTCTTTTGTGTGATTTCACTCATTGTGCTCTGAAAATGGCACTTGATAGGTTTTTATAAATCAGCTCACCACATCATGTTATTATAACCCAAAATGGTAACACGAGTTTTACTATTGCTTCAGTTTTTATGATGCATTCATTGGCATATGAAACTTTAACCTTTAAACGACCGGGTTGGTATTTAAATTTTCATGCATGGGTTATGAGAAAAAGTATTACTTGAACAGAGAAAGATAAAATTATGAAATAAACTGCATTTTGTGGAAAATAAAACAGAGATTATGCAGCATGTCTTAAAAATGTAGTAGATTTCCTTGTTGCCTAAATATTTAAAATTAATTTCTAGGGGTTTTTCTTACGTGCATTCCCATATGCAAACATAGGTCATTTAAAGGTTAAATTTGCTTTCGGTTGTTAAATGTAATTTTTGCAAGAGTCACTGTAATACTTTGTGTTACAGCCTTATTTGCTGTCACAGAACATTTTCCTTGTACGTAAAACACAGAACTCTTTCTATTTATATCAACATTTTGAAGACAGTCCTGCTTCAAAATTTTGTAAAGCTTGCATCTGATGAAGAAGCAGTCTGTGAATGGGCTGAAATGAGAAGAACAGTGCTGGTGGAACACCATTTGTTACTTCCCATGTGGTTAATATTTATATTTTGGCTTTCTGGGTTCTTATATGAAAATGGGAGCAGTCTGAAGTACTGAAATTTTTAAAAGTTCTTAGCCTAAATACAAAAATATAAAAAGTTACAGAAATGAGTGGTTGCAGCAATGGAAGACTACTGAATACATAAACAGGGCTGGATAGACCAATCACAAGGAATCAGACAGACAGACCAACAGACCTAAACTGTGCAGTTGATTATCTCGATCATTCAGTGTTTCCCACAGTTCGCAACTCCACAAACCTCTTATTTAAAATACCATAATTTGTCAATTCATGTGTATAATAGTATATTTCTTTAAGAATTTCTTCTGCACATGTCCACCTGTATCGAGACAGTCTGTGTATCTGACCCATCATCACGAAATCAAAGTTTACACCGTGTCACAGATTATTCTCACTGCCGGAGGAATCTAATCAACTATATACATCTCAGTGGAAGACACAAATGTGAACCAAACCAGACATTCTGGTCAAAGGGTTAGCACTCCTGCTGTGTATTAGGGAAGGCTACATGTAAAATTTGGCCCCAAGTCGTGTTTATAGTACTGCACTTTATAGTCCACCATGCCTGCCTCCTTCCAGATCCTTCTAATTTCATCATTCACATTATCTAATTTGTATGAAAAATTAACTTTTGTTTTCTACTGCAGACCTAATGTGGAATACACAAAGATATTATGAAATTTACTCCACATCTTGCCAATAAGTTAAAGCATGAGATCTGCACTCTTCTGGGATATTACGCAGCATGGAGTGGTAATCCTTTACCGACGTTTCAGGACAATGTATTGGTCCCATCTTCAAGGGTCAAGGGACTTCTTGACCCTTGAAGATGGGACTGATACTTGTCTAAGCTTGTAGGTATAGAGTTGTATTACTGATCAGGAAAGCAACCATATCCTGTGTGAGAAACAAATACTTCTGATTGCGACCTGTAACCAAAATATCAGCAAATACCACATCACTGGCCTTCGTTCTTGTGAATTCCCCTTAAAATAAAAGCTGTACTGACACATAGAAAGGATTTATTGCCAGTGGCATAGCTATGTTTTTGGCACCCAGGGCGAGTAATCACAATGACCGCACCTAACAGAAATTACGGACTTTAAGAAAATCAGAATCACTTACTGATTTTCCTTTTATTTGGCTCAATAACTTAAATTTGTTAAGTACATAAAACCAGATTTTTAAATTTATAGTTTTCACTTTTCCACCCATTTTGCTGTGCCTTGAACTCTGCTGCCCAGAGCATTCGCCCCACTTGCCCCATAATTTAACTATGTCCCTGTTGCTAAATATTTTCATCATCCAACCCTACGGAACATTGTGCAAACACTACACACACAGTATACGAACAGTGTGACAGTGTTGCAAGGCTAGATCAATGAATCACCATTTTGGCGAATGATACGCCCATACACAAAGATCGCCTTCTGCAACCTACTGACGGTAGGATGGAGTTACGAAACATCTGTGTGATAGGGAGATAGTTTCTGAAACACCCTGTTCCACCAGCACTACTTTGCCTCACCACAACACAAAGCACAACTCTGGGGACTCACAACAGCATTTGGACAATATATTATGCACTAGGATATAGGAGGACCTAGGAATGAATGACTGCCTGAAATATAGTAAGAGTTACGTTGTTTCAAATAACTTTTACAGTGAGCACCTTCAACATAAAGTTAGTTTCAAATGTAGGCAGCAATAGCAGCAGCATATCCTTATCACTGTATGGACAACTGACGATTATTAGTGTCATTTTAATGAATGGCTTAAGATGTCGAGGACAGCTGCTGAGCGTATCAAAGGGCAGTCATTGTTGCCATAGGAAAGAAATATTGATGTCAATTGATTTTGATAATGTGGTATGATGTGTGTTTTTGTCAATGTTATCTCTCCATTCCTATTTACTGATGCACAAATTATGTATACAGTCTCCACTGTGTACCATTAAACTGCACATTATATAAACGCAGCCTTGAACCACACAGATGCTGTTTTAATGCAGACAGGGCCTCACTCAGATACGCTTGGCAGCTGGGCAAAGTTTGCGAGTGTTTGTGTACCTGTGTGCACTCGTGTGAGTACAAACAAGTGTCTAGTCCTGCTAATTTATTGTATGCATGGTATTCCTAACATGTAAACACACTGTAGTTTTTTTGTACAACTTTTGTATCCTCTTTGCATGCAGCATTTTGTCTACTAGCTCTTTGTAGCAAACAACTTTGTTTGCAAGGACATGGTTCTTTCTTTTGTGTGCCAACTTGTCGGACTTGTTCAGTGATGAATCTGCAACCTGTATCACCCTGTTCCTACATTAGTCGTCTATGGCTGTTATAGCTGTCAGTAATGGCATGCTCCTCTTAACCACTATGGTCACAGTGGCTCTGACGTCCATCCAGCCTCCTGTCCAGCTGACATCAGGGGTCTTTCCATAGGAATAATAAAGCTAGACCACGACGCTTAACCATCACCTTTATCTGGCTCCAAGGCCCGCACTGTGGTACTGGGACACAGTCGCAACATCATTTTCTATTTAACACTTTAAAAAGTGAAGCTGTCTACATATTACCTTAAAATCTTTGTCTACAGTTCTGTTGGCAAAATTAGTCCATTACTGTTTAGGAAAGTAATCAGTGTTTATTCTGTGTAATAAAGGGACACACAAATACTCTGTCTGAACAGCTAATGAACATTACAGGAGGGGTACACTTAGTTGTCACTGTGATGTTCAAAGAGTTAACTCTTGTCAGTATTGCCAGATGCAAAGTCCTTGTTGACTGCTGTGCTGTAAGTGTAACTTAGCCGCACACACTACCTAACCACACCCTTAGGCCATACAGCACAGAGACAAGTCAGCAGGGTGCTTGCTGCTCTTTAGAAGTTTCCACAGTGGTGGACATTCTGCGATGTGATGCCATGTAGTTCGGTTGGTCGTGGAGAGTAATGTCTCCATCCCCTACACTGAAGATGGGGGCAGGAGGTTCCCCCAAAGCATTACCACATCCCAGAACACAGCAATGTACATTGGCACTGCTGCGGGCATGTCCAGTATTACTTAATGAAGTTCGGCACTTGCAAGTAAATTAATTTCATTTCTGATGGGGCGATTATTCACACAGCTCTCCTCCTAATAACTGAGCAAATAAGAATGAATAGGTACTGATGGAATTAGCTTGTTGATCCTGTTCCTGTTTAGTAATAGCTTTTAAGCATGAATGAAAGAAGACAATATTATCGTTTCTGTCCGTATGACGGAGGCAGGACAGTTTTTTTGGTAGACTAGGCTATGGGGTGGAAGATGGGAGGGATGGTGCTTTAACGCCCAGCATGGGCAAGAAGTTTTGTCATCTCCAGAGCATCCAGATTGGCTCTGGGGCTCACCCAGCCTTCTATTCAATGGGTACTTTGTGATCTTGCCCTGGGTGTAATGCGGCCAGCACACGAAGCTGATGGCTTGATATCTCCAACCCCTGCATAACTTCAAGGCACAAACACACAGTTGACACCATTACCTTTTTTTACCTATCTCTATCACTGCTTAAGTTTTGATGCTGCAGTGGGAAGCATTACACTCTCCCCCATGTTGGCACTCAGAAGATGTTCATGCTCTCATATAAATGCAAATATATATATATATAAACATATAGACAACCATTTAATATCAATTGTTAGCTTCTGATTTGACTAATGAGAGTGTGTGAGGATGGTGTGTGTATTTTTAAACTGAATGTGACAGACTGTCTCCAATATGGTACTTAAAATACAGCCATGTGTAGTGAATTATTTTATGTATGGTAGCTCAAGAAGAAGGCAGTGTCTGGGTTCTGAGAACTTTATTTTTTTTAAGTGACCTATATGAGTGGGGCTTGTGGGCTGCCACTTTCACATCACAAATTGCAAAATACAAACTTGTTGCTTCATGTGTATAGATTGTTTCATTTTAACCTAACTTCTACTCTCAACATCCTGTTGTGATAATATACGTATATCACAATCTTATGGCATTCAGTTACATCGGCAGCGTAGCGTATGCAGGTAGAGGGGATCGTAGGGTGGACAGATGAGGGGCAGAAAATATGATTGCAGCATGTCACCTCTCTTTCCAAAAACAGGTTTGTGTTCTTATGTCCATATATCATTTCTTCAGTCAGAGTCCGACGATAACAGAAGTATTCCACAACCATCTGGATCTTCATCTTCATCGTCTATAGTTTCCGATTTTAGACATTGCCATAGTGTAGTACCAGTATTCTACGAAGAACAATGGTTTTGTTCAGCTAATAGCTTCCATAATGTTCCTAAAGCAACCAGAGACAGTGAGAAAGTTCTGGAACTAGAAAAAGTGGCATAAGAGACACTGAACCAGGGCGCAGTGAGTTGCGGGTAGCTGCCAGTAGTGTGGTTTAACCTGCGAGCTGTGCGACGTCGTGTAATCTGGATGGTCTGCATGTTGCAGTGTTGCAGGCTTGTTTCCCCACTCCCCCCACGATCAATCTCTTCTTCTATGACCGTGCACTTATGATATAAACTAATCGTAACAGTAGACTGCCTGTCACTTTTGTGAAGTATGCAGTTACTTGTATCTACAGGCGTTCATACCTATGATACAAGTTGATCCTCACGACTGCCTTCAGAAGCCATTCCCGAAGGTCTGTGTTAGACTGGAAATGCCTCACCTATGGCCCTAGCATATCCTGGAGTTGACACAGCAACTGTAACTATTCAGAACAATATACAAACACACAAATTAACTAACTATATAACTAACATGTTTCACACAGCGGAGCCCTTCATAATATGTTAATAACTACTATGCCTGACAAAAAATCTCCTGGACTCTACAGAACCCAAATCTTCATCACTGTGTACACAATAGCCTGCCCCTTGTCTCTGTCCTCAGCCAGATCAATCCCATCCATCCCTCCCATCCTCTTTAAGATCCTTTTAATATTCTTCTCCCATCTATACCTAAGTCTTCTAAGTGATCTCGCTTCCTCACAAATGTATTTACATTTTTTACCTTGGTTTTAGGACTTTTGTATTGAAACACCTGAGGATGATCAGCTTTTGATCAAAATATGTAGTGTTTAAAAGAATAATAAAGGGTTGTGTCTGACAGAAGTACGCTTCATGTGATTATATGTGCACAATGGGATGGCTAACATAACGTATAAGGAGGTACGACATTTGGGACACGTCGTTTTGGCAGCAGGAGTAACAATGGACCCTGAAAAGCTGGAACTTGTGAAGAGCTGGCCACAGATAACTGACAAACACCAGCTGAGGAACTTCCTAGGGTTATGCACGTACTACATAAGGTTCATCCCCGGCTATGACGACATAGCTAAGCCGCTAACTATACTGATTGAAAATGTCAGACATTCGACTTGACGTCGGAAGAAGAAGCCGCCTTGTGCTCGCTGAAGGAGGTGTCTACCATAAGGAAAGTCCCTGTAACACATGCATGTGCTTGCTACAACTGACTTCAAGCCATTAATTATGATGATCACAGGTTCCACATTTTCTACCAATTTATGTCGGAATAAAATCTTCTAATTCTGACATTAGTTAAAACAAATGGAATCAGGACTACAAATGATAAATTTTAGTTTTGTTATACAAGAACACAGAAACATCTACGAACACTGCAACAAATAAAACAGAATCAGCTGAACACTGTGAATGAGCAACTCACTGTATAACCTGATATCAACAACAAACCAATTTCTGGAGCAGGAAATATGTGAAGCCAGAACAATGATAACTAATACATATTTTTACAAATTTGAAGCACATGAAAACCTTAAAAGAGTGAACAAATCAAGACCCTACTGTGTACAGCTGTACGCACAGCAAGTCATCAGCATGTACTGTGTATGGTTGATCTGGGACTGTGTTAAAAAATGACAAAGCTGTATACAACCCATCCTCACTAAATTAGGTACTAAAAAAACCTTAGGTTTTCTGACTTACCTATCATCAGAGAAAAACTTACTGGAATTCCAGCCGAATTCTCCTTGTTTGTGATACAACTGTGAAGCTAGCCATTGTCCTTGACTACAACAGAAATTCACCACATTAGTGTTATGACGCAGAAACGATGTCATGAACAAATTCTCGTGCACACAACTTGACAGTGCCTGTCTTAAAGTATGCCTCTTCTTCAAGGAACCACCTGGCAATGCTGAACCCTGGGAAGAAGATGCCTATCTCTCTGACGGCTGACTCGGAAGAATCTGAAAATAAGCGAGTTGGTGCACATCATGTAGAAATCCAACACTGTGTAGGTAATACAAGCAACAGGCCATCAAACTCACCTGAACCATGCACTGCATTGCGAGTATCAGAAAGTCCAAATCTGCCTCTAATGCTGTCAGGCGCAGTAAACTGAGCATGGTACACTTTTGTTGGCCCCAACAACTTTCTCCAAACATTAATTGCATCCTGTCGTGCCAATATGTGCACGTCTGATGGGCCGCTGCGACACAAAACTTCATAAATCAAACCATTACAAGGCACAATGATGCATCTGCATCATGTCATTCACCACCAAAGTTCTCATAAAATTTTATTTACAAGCTTTACATATCAGAATCTGGAATGCTACTCTAGAAATCACAGAACTTTAATTTACCTTATTTGCCTGATTATAAGATAATCCCAATTCACATCTTCAATTTTCAAGACAATATACAACTCATGTTTAACTTTGTGCATGACTGTAAGGTAACCACCCATTTTTCAGATGAAACATTAGGAAAAAAATTCTTGTTATATATTTAAGAAACATGTTTTAACTGTTACTATAGCAACAGAAGTAACTGGTGAGTGTCATTCTGGTTTTGCAACAAGCTCTCTTATCTAAGAGAAGTGCCAAACTAGCAAGTGCCAAGCTGTTTGAAGAGGAAATTGTAAGGTTGCAACTGAAGAAATGCACAGCACTCCCTCCCCTGTATGCTGTTCCAGAAATAAAGCTGTCTGTATTTTCATTGAAGTGTAATTTTAGCTGTTTCCAAAACATGATTTATAATTACCATTGAGTAATTTTCAATAATTTAATAATGTAATTTTGCATGTGATTATAAGTATTGTGACTGTACTGTATCTCTTAAGTGATTTTTTACGGTAATATACTGTACTGACTTGTTTCACAGCTTGCATACCAACATATTTGGGATGCATCTACCTACCTAAACCCAACAGAAGCACAATGTAAGTTAAACTAAATCAACCTAATTCAATCTACCTCTCACCAAATTCAGTATGTCCAAATATAAAAAGGTAACTGTTTTAACTGAACACATAGTGTTAACCTTTAAGAGCCGAAACGGACAAATTTGTCCATCGTTTTGTGTAGGTATGAATGCCGAAACGGACATTTTTGTCCAAAAAGATATATGTAAACTTTTCGCATTAAATACGATATTGGCGGGGCAATAAGCGTGTGTAAATATTATGTATACATACAGCAGACTAGAAGGTAATTTTAGAGTTGTGCCTCATATCAAGGGGACGTATTGGGGTGCGGAGGTAATATACCATAAAATGATGTATTTAACACTGTTTAGAGCGTATTCAGCTTCTTGCTCCAGCATCTGTACATTCATGTTCCCCAGATACCCATCGATTAAAAAGCCGGTAGAATCGAGTTAAGATTTATACGAGTCTATAGATATATTTATGTACTTTCCGGGAACCGAACCCTGATCTCCTTTCTGGTGATCGTATAACTTATTCACTGTTCTAGCCCGTGCTTGTACTCACAGAAAAATTTTCAATACATTTTCACAATATATTTGTCCAAATATACGAAGAAATTAAAAGCTTCCGGCTGTATTTACCCTTACGTACTTGATGGAAGAATGAAACATAGCTCACCCGAGAAAGGCAGTATATGATGCGTCGTCAGAAGGAAGTTACTTGTTACAGAAATTATTACATACCTTATTATAAGATGTTCTCATCCGAATCAATATCACAGATCAGCTGTGATTCAATATCTTCATCACGAATATGCCTTCTACAAGCCATGATGCTGATTATGTACTCACAAGAAATAATTTTCACAAGCGACAGGGTCACTGCACTGTGCGACAAACACTGAAAGAGTGTGGCCACTGGTAGGAATACCGAGAAACGTACTTTTCCTTTCGCAGGTCAGATTCCTCATGGTTGTAAAACTGTAAACCTCTTTGTAAGTACACCCTTACAGAAATCACACCAACGAAAAGCATTTCGCTGTTGTTAAAATAACCTCACAGAAATATTTTCCCTTGAAAGTGGGGACGAATTCAGGAGAAAGGAGCCAGAATTTAAGGCTAAAGAGAACGAAACATAACATATTACTAAAATTCCATTAATGGTCCAGACACGATAAAGAAACAAAAGAAGACTAAAATTTCTGTCTCTTAGGGAAGTGGTTCATTCTTATTTTGCATCAAAATATTTTATAATAAACTATGATGTACATTACCGTGTTCTCCATGCTTCACTTGAGTAATTACGATTTATTTCACAGATCCAGCGTTAATATTCTTCAAGATATTCAAAATTTTCCTAACCATTGCAACAAACGTTTAAATCCCCAGAGAAAACTCCGGTCCGCTGACAGTACAGGGCATTTAAATCGCCGGCTCTTAAAGGTTAATAGCACATGCATTAGTAGCCCCACCTTCAATTACGTGTAATATTTCAATGGTACTTAACTATAACAAAACATTCAAACAGAGAAATCATACATAATTAATTTCACATACATTGTAGGGACAATCACTGTTGCCAACTATGGACATATGTTTGGTGTAATGGTTCACCATTTTCATAGGACTGGGAGTAGGTCTGCTTACCTCTGGTCAGAACGGGAATATAGGAACACAAAATATATACATAATTTGCTTAGGTGAAATTGGAGTAACAAAAACATACATTTTACTGCTGGTGGCATAGAACACTACAGGTTAGTATTGACGAATGTCTAAAGGAGACTACTACTCACTTTATGCACACCAAAATTTGGATTAACAACATGATATATTAAATAATTCTGCAATTACATTGTGATATGAAAGCAGTATTTACTGAATTATTAATTTTATTCAAGTTCCACAAACTGACTTCCACCAGTGCAATCGCCAAGTGATCCCTCTACCAGTACGCACACTGTAACAGCCATTTGTTACTATATAATTGAAAGGTGGGCTTTCATTCAATTACAAATGATCATTTCCCTGTACCTTCTCAATTATAACACCAAGAATTAATCATGTCTCACTTCCACGCCCTACAAAGTTAAAATTACTTCTAACAGAGTAGTAGATATTGCAAAATTGGTTGAACAGGTTGGATTCGAAACCTGGACTTGGAAAACAGTATATAGCAATTAGTGACACCAGGTTCGAAGTTATTACTGCCCTCCTACTATCATTTAGTCAGAATGCGTCCTTGCGTATCTATCGCACTTCGCGAAGGGTACCAAACAGTGGAAATGTGCTGGAGGCCGCTTATTACCTGCGCATAAACGTTACAAGTCTGTTATAAAAGAACCGATTTCTGTGTTCATCATAAAATGCCGCTGCCATTTCTTCAGTCATGACTGTAGATGTACTCTGCACCACATAAAAGCCACTGGAAAGGATAATGTCCCGAACTTTCTGTAAATAATTAAAACATGCAACCGTACAGCATTCTATCGAACTTTAAACACCTTCTCCACGAAACGAAGAAAATATTATACTCCAACCTGTAAAGCATACGGAACTTTGGTGACGTGCGGCTTTATTATTGCTAGCGTAAGCTGTAAGCTTTCTTGCATTGCAAATATTTTTTTCACACGCGATTAAAATTCCGCACATGCCATAGAGCACAGATAGTCTAGTATCATAGACGTTGGGACCACCTTAAACAAATAGCAACTACGCGGAAACGTATATCTACACCGCCATATGCGGCGCCTACATGCGTCATAGCTCACTGACTTGGGTAAAGCATGCTCCTGGTGGTAACATGAGGAACTATGTAGCATGACATCGGCAAAGCAGCCTCCTGCTTTGCCATACCCTCTCCTACATACGCATTCGATTAATGACACTAAAAAAAGAATAAACCTCGAAATTATTTCAAACCTACTAAATACACTTATTAGGAAATATTATTTACATTATATTTTCTACTACATATTTCTGCTCACATCAAAATAGAATGTAAAATAATAAGGTATATTTATTGCTTTATATGTGTATTCAGTTGCTTTGTAATATTGATACAATGCACAGAAAATGCAGAATATTAAGATTCAGAATTATAGTCTTTCGAGTTATGAGACCTTGTAGTCAGACTCGAGGGTACCGAGGTTTCGGTCAGGACATAGCTTACGACAGGGAGCTGCAGGCGATCTACAGGGCCGTGAAACATTTCCGCCATATTTTGCAAGCCCGGCACTTTATAATCTTCAGGACCACAAACCACTCGTATACGCATAAACGAAAAGAGGGACAAGTTCAAGCACCTGGACTACATCTCGAAATTCACCACGGATATACGACAAATATCCAGCCGGGATAACGTCATAGCTGATGCCCATTCCCGCGTGGAGGCCATCACCATACCGGTAACGGCTGAAGCACTGGCTGCGTCGCAAGAGGAAGACGGAGATCTGCGCACGCTCCGCGAAAGGGATACTGCCTTCCGGCAAGAGAAGATGCACGTCCCAGGCACCACTTTCACGCTGTACTGTGACACTTATGCCGGCAAACCGCAACCGTGCATGCCTGCACCTCTTCGACGCCAAGTGTTTGACTCTGCACGGCCTCGGTCATCCGGGAATCAAAGCGGCAAAACTTGTGTCCCAGCATTTCACGTGGCCAGGAATGCAGAAAGACTGCTGCACTTAGGCACGAGCCTGCCAGTGCTCTAAGGTCTCCAGGAATACTGTCACACCCTTGGGCGAATTTACGCTGCCGGCAACTCGCTTCCTGCACATCCACATCGACCTAGTTAGTCCCATGCCGATATCCGAATGACCTAAGTGCTGCACAAAAGATTGATAACGAATTGCACGGGTCACTGCGGTGCCCCCCCTTCTGTATTCAATCATCGATATTCCATCAGTTGTTTTCAAGATTTATAAATACCTTTTAGTCTACACTGTAAGAACTAAATCATTGAAAGAGTTTTGTAGTTTTCTGGATACTGAATACAACCAAATGTTGACTATTGTTAAAAAGATGGTTCGTCACTTTTTCCCTAAGTGGAATAACTACTGCATATGTTCTCAGCACTAAAATACTTCTTTCTTAGTTAAAACCACCTGTTGCAATTAAGGAAGTTTTGAAAACTGTTCCAGATAAATCTATTTATGGCACATTCATTCCTGCACGAGTACGTAGTCCGGAAAGTAATGAGAATGGTTTTCAAAAAAATATTTTTATTGAAAATTTTTATAAATTAATGTGATCTCCTTCAAAGTATGATCCTTGGGAGTGCACGCAACGCTCCGAACGGTTCTTCCATTCTTCATAGCAGCCCTGAAAATCTTCAACCGTGAGGGTGTTCAGTGCCTGTGTCGCGGCTGTTTGGACGTTGGTCAGTGTACCAAAATGGTGCCCTTTCAAATTCTTCTTTATCTTCGGGAAGATGAAAATCTCACAGGGTGCCAAGTCAGGGCTGTAGGGAGGATGTGGAAGAACTGCGATTTGTTTTTCAGCCAAAAACTCTCTGACAGCCAATGAGGTGTGGCTCGGCGCGTTGTCATGATGAAGGATCCATGAAGAGGCGATTTTGCACAACCTTTTCTCATCATCAATTCTTGTGTGACAATTTCATGAACCACAGTTTTCGTGAGTCCCAATTCCTCTGCGATCATTCTGACAGTCAACCGTCTGTCACGGTTCAGTACAGACATCACTGCATCCACATTCCGTTGCGTTTTTGATGAAGAGACGCGTCCTGATCGTTGTTCATCTTCCACACTCTCGCGTCCATCCTTGAAAGCTTTGTGCCATCAGTAGGCCTGTGCAGACGAGAGGGTAGCTTGTCCATAAGCTTTCCTCAACATTTCAAGGGTTTCCGATGCGCTGTTACCCATTTTCACACAAAATTTTATCGCATACCGTTGTTCCAAACTCGCTTGCATTTTTCTCACGACGAGGCACTCGAACAGGGTGATACAACAATAACTGTCACGACTCTGTGAAGGCCAGAATGTGACTGAAATGGGTTCTAACCTATACCTGGCACCCCACCCCTAAGTGACCTAGACTTGCCCTTCCTATCTCACGGCGATAGGGAGCGTAGGAATTTAATTCTCATTACTTTCCGCACAGACCTCGTATGTTCCAAACAAATGTCAAGGCACTGCACAGAGAAGGCACATCAGTAATTGAAAAGCAGACAATTCTTCACTGTTCAGTTGTCAATTACCGAGAGGTTATCTTCCAAATATGTGACATCAAAACCCAAAAATTTGGTGACACAAATGTCACAAGATGGCTATGAACAAGAATGCAAAAAATGTCATCAGCATGTAGAAGGGCTTTACACTTAATGCTTCAAGTATATGAATATGTGGATAAAGCAGTATGATGAATTGTCTGCATTTTGCTGCCTCAACTGAAATGATTATACAAAATGGGATAATTTTCAACTTGCCATTCAGTGTGTACTCTCAAAAGGTGTTGTTACTGATGATACCAAATATTTTGATGATTTTTACCATCTTCAAAAATATGTAAAAAAAATTACGACAAAGTAGATATTTAAATTTTACTGCAGGTGGTATATACAGTTAACACTGGGCTTTAAGCAGTCACTGTATCTTTTACAAAAATTACTTATTTTTCTACTTCAGACTTTATTGTCTACAACAGTTATTTGTACTGTGAAAGTCAGCAGAGTCAGGCATCATCTTTATCCATTTAACTGTGTGTGTGTTGATATGATGCCACTCTGCATAGTAATGGAACGTTCTGACATCTTTTAACTTCGTATATCTTGTGAATTTTCCCATTCCTCAGAAACAGTTTCCCCAATTCTAGGCGTCCTTTACAAACTAAAAAATAATGCCCTGTGTGTACACAACGTCCATACATCCATGACACTGTATTAGAGACTATACTTTCTGTTAGATTTTCATTACGTTCGGCACAGCAGTACGATATAATACTGTTCAAATGATTGTAATTTCCATCAAAACTGACTCACTGAATCAAAATTCACTTAATGGTGTAAATTCATTTCAACCCACACTTTTCACATTTACACTCCAATTTGACCAAGACATATATACACACAGCTGCTCAGCATTTGCAAGTTTAGTGACAATTGGCACACATTAAGGTCACATTTTTCTTATGGGCATAATTTAAATTAAGTTTTTCTTGCGAAAATTCTTGAAACGAAATTACGCTTTGGTAAATTCTGTGTACTGTACCATCGTGTTCACAGCTTGCAATACTGTTAAAATAGGACAGGCAGCAGTACTGCTGTTACTAATTACAGCCCAGTATATTTTGTTAACAGTTGTTCAAAAATCTGTATATAGACTGTCCAAGGTCATACATATTACTTTTAAATACAGGATTAAGGTCTTTCACCACAGAATCAGAAAATATACCGGTAATTCAATCTTGATCAATGTTACATATCATTCTTCATTCATGCTTACAATGAAGCTCATTATGCAAATTTCTCTACCATCCTGTTATTTCCTCCCTCTTAGGACCAACTATTTTCTTAGCACCACTCCTTAAACAACCCCAATTTTGGTTCTTCCCAGTGTAACAGATCAATTTTCAAGACATATAAAATATCGCGCAAAATTAGTATTTTATGTTTCGATCTTTAAGCACAGTGCTTGTGCAAATACATCTTCTGTTATTACAGTAAACTCACTCCATGTTACACACTGTCATTACACTTAACCTTTGAAAAGAAGAGCGTTTCATACATGTTCAGCAGACTTACACAATCTCAAACCAAGATTCCTGAAGAAAGAAATCCGTATCACCTGTCATGTCAGCATAATGGAAAGTGTTATGAACAAACTTCATCAGCGTATCAACAAGGATGGACAATATCAGGCAGGTGTTGTTTCTAAGATTAACTTTGTTATAACATTCCTCAATAATGGCAAACATCTGTCTTTCATTTAATATTGTATTCACCGTGCATCTTGAATAAATTAAAATTGAAATTAAAACCAACTTGATGCATCAAGTTGGTTTTAATTTCAATTTTAATCTGTCTTTCAATTCACATTACTCTGAATAAATTTTAATAACTGTTGTCGATTAGTGTATCTTTAACAATGCTGAATGAACGCTGCCCCAACCTGTATAAAAATAAGTGTGTGCATCACACACTATGCATGTGTAATGACACCTGGCTACTTATAGTTGGGAGTTACTGTACATATATAACATATGTTGTGTTTTAGGATCCCCTTACCTTTCCCAATAAAACCAGATTCACACTGTGCACTCGTCATTAGCACCAGTTTAGTCACATTTTCCATGAAATCATGAACTACATGTGTATATGTTTTTTGATTTGGCACATGGATGTAGTGAATTTGAACAGGCTTTCAGTATGCATATGCACAAGCATACAAAATCAAGTGCATAATACAGATATAGCTATGATGCATATATCACACAGAATTACAAATTCTACAACACAACAGTATGTCTAAATAGCACAAAATCTCACTCAACTTGCAACAGTTCCTTAGCAAATAAGGGCAGATTTTAAAGTATATGAAATATATGACAGTCACTTCTGGCAGTATAAGATCACGTATCTGATGACCAGCTAATGACACCTCCAACAAGTTAGTTCATACATTCTAATAATTAGTGATAAATGAACAAACATACCATTTCACAATTCTGTGCCCTATAGGAAACCGTTTTTGAAAGGGCACACCCAAATGAGAGGTCTAACATATATTCACTTCCGTAAACTTCACAGATCACCAGAGAATCATTTGAGAATCACTGCATTAGGTACCTACTGCAGTCCTCAAACATCTTCTTACACACACTGCATATGCATGAGTTGTCATGCAGAGTCGCATAACAGAAAACGGTCTTGCACATGACAGGACTTGGAATGCTGCGCTCTGTGTCGGTAATTAGTCTCTGCACAATGGAAAATTACCAAAACTCCTAGAAATATGTACACTGTGCGCTAACATTTTGTTACAGTATGGTCAGTAAGGAATCATTATATATATATATATAGAAAACAGAATCACGGATGATGCCTACAATGTAACAGCAAATGTATCTTCAGAACCTCCTTTCGAGCAAATAATTTATTACACACATCACAGGTATATGGACGCTCTCCACTATGTGTGCGTTGATGTAACTTCAGATCACGCTGCTGCCTGAATGATTTATTACACATATTGCACATATATGGACGCTCTCCACTATGTGTGCGTTGATGTACCTTCAGAGAGCTCTGCCGTGTGAATGATTTATTACACATATTGCACATATATGGACGCTCTCCACTATGTGAGCACTGATGTACCTTCAGAGAGCTCTGCCGTGTGAATGATTTATTACACACATCGCACGTAAATGGATGCTCCCCGCTATGTATGCGTTGATGTACCTTCAGACGACACTGCAGTGTGAATGATTTATTACACACATCACAGGTAAATAAATGCTGTCCAGTACGCGTGTGTTGATGTAACTTCAGATCACTCTGCTGTGTGAATGATTTATTACACATATTGCACATATATGGACGCTCTCCACTATGTGAGCGCTGATGTACCTTCAGAGAGCTCTGCCGTGTGAATGATTTATTACACATATTGCACATATATGGACGCTCTCCACTATGTGAGCGCTGATGTACCTTCAGAGAGCTCTGCTGTGTGAATGATTTATTACACACATCACATGTAAATGGATGCTCCCCGCTATGTATGCGTTGATGTACCTTCAGACGACACTGCTGTGTGAATGATTTATTACACACATCACAGGTAAATAAATGCTGTCCAGTACGCATGTGTTGATGTAACTTCAGATGACTCTGCCGTGTGAATGATTTATTACACACACCACACGTAAATGGACGCTCTCCACTATGTGTGCGTTGATGTACCTTCAAATTACTCCGCCGTGTGAACAATTTATTACACACATCACAGGTATATACTTGTGTCCCACCATTTAGATAACTATGCTGCGAGTATGCGTTACTAAACACATACCTTGTACGTGGACGATCCACATCATGTACGTGTTGGTCTTCATTTGAAATAATCTGTTAAAAGACAAAAAGAGAAATATACCAGTTTAAATCTAAAATGAAAGTAGAAACACTATACAAAAACAACAATTCCACTATTAAGTGCTGCACGATCTACTACCATCAAACTGCATGGTATTGACAATGCCTCCATCCACATCACTTGGATCTTTCAATCATCGTAATACAGCCTGTAGCTTTGAGCAACTCATTTCAAGCAATCTTCAAGCAATGGTGAAGCAAAGCTTTTCAATATTGCCTACACATTTTTTGGATGAAATTTTTATATTTTCTCTAATATTTCAAGTCCTGTTGATGTCCACATTATCATCCAGGTTTTACAAAGCTGAAAACCTGAGATCCCAGTGTGGTAATGCTTACAGACTTCGGAATTCTAGTACCACTACTACCAGCAACATGGCACAATCCAGACAACTTGTATCTTCAATACCAATTTTCCATATACAGACACACGTCATGGTAGCAAAATGCTTATTTAGAAGACAATGGCCCCTCAACTCCTTGAAACATTCAACCTTGTTTGGAAACGATCACTTTGTTACCATATCATATGGACTGCCACTGAGTCACATCCTGATCCAGACAGATTCAGTCCACATTCTCACATGCCATTTCTTTAAGATCAATTTCAATATCACTCTACAATCCCCATCAACGTCTCCCACGTGATATCTTCTTGTCTCCCTAAGTAAAATTCTCTATGCAAATATCATCTCTACCATACATGCCACATGCAACATACAATTCATTATGATTCATTTGATCAACCTAATAACATATGATAAAAGGTACAAATTATGAAGGTTCTCATTATGCAATATTCTTAGACCTCATGTAACTTCTCCTCTCATATGTCCAAAAATGTTCTTCAACACTCTGTTCTCAAACATCCGGAATCCCCCTTTTTCTTCCTTTATGTTTGGACAGACATACAAAACAACAGGTGAAAATATAGTTTACTTTCCTTGATTTCAGGGTTCTGCCGCGATGTTGATAAAATCTGTGGTTTTCTGGGTAATTACATGGCGTGGTGTGGTAAATAACTACCACACGACGCCGTGTAATTACCCAGAAGACCACAGATTTCATAGTTTACTTTATTCTTTATGCTTTCACTGTGACAGGAAGATTAAAGATTCTTAACTAAACAACATTTCCATACAATGCAATGATTGTATTCATATAAAGATTTTGTACTAAATTATGCTGTACTGCGGTGTGGAAAGCAAATGGGAAAACTACCACAGTATTACTTTTCCTGGATAGTCTCTTCCAGAAACAGAGACAAATGAGAGATGCTTCCTCTGGAGACAAAACAATCCGGAGGTAAACTACTCACCCATTCGGATCTCCAGAACGGAGTGTTTCTAGGGGAGACACCACATGGTAAGAGTTACAGCAAGGAATACAGAATACACAGACCGGCACGTATTTACTGTCTCCGCATTTAACTGCACACACACTTAGTTGCTATATATTCACATAGCCCAAGAGGAGAAAGAAATCTCCATTCACCACAGCACAGTTGTTCAAGTGGACAGGTGTAGACACGGACATGAAGACGCACACAATGCGTTTATCGATACTGTTGAAATGTGTCTAATAACAGACACAAAGACATATAACTCACCTCATCTGGTTCAGTCTTTATTACTGCAGGAAATGATATAGGCACAGGAATCTCCTTGGGTTGTGTAGGTACATCTGTGCCCTCTTCAACCTTTATACTGATGACTTCACGTGCTTCATTAGGTGATGTTATGCTCATCTCACTACATGCACCCGGTAGAGCTTCCAGTGACATCGAGCAGCTCTGTAACACCACAGAACCTTTCCTTATGAGTGCACCATCACTCACAGCAGAGAATGTGACACACTTGCAGCAAAACTTGTAATACTGTACTTGTTCTGTAGATAAGCTGCACTACAGTTTTCAAAATCTTTACTAACAGTTAACTACACAAAACTCAGTGCTTCCTGAGAAGCTAATAGTTGTTGAGCTACTTATCAAATTCCTTGCCCTTTATACAACATGTTGGTTCACTGCCATGTTCATCACAGCCTGACAGCCTGTCATTGGTGCAGTCTGCAGCCTACCACATAGTTTCTTTAATACACCCTTCAACAGTTCTCATACATGTCCTTTTTCCATAACAAAGTTTCCTGATCAAAATTTTATATGTGTTTCTCATATCACGCACATGGCACATGCTATATATCCCATCCATATCTTCCTCCTTGCTTTCACCAGTCTAATCATTTTTGATGAACAGTACAACTATGAAGCTACTCGCTATGCAGTGTTCTGCAGCTTCCGGCTACTTCCACCAACTTAAGTCTAAATATTCCACTCAACACTCAGTTCCCAAACACAGTCTACACTCCCTCGTCAGCATGAGACAAGTTTTACAACCATACAAAACAACACGTAAACAGATACATTTTTATATTTTAATTTCTGTGTTTTCAGATAGCAGGCAGGAATGCAATGTATTATGAATGAACTTGTAGTGAGCAATACACGAAACTAATCAGCTCTCATTTTCTGCATGATGGAATCTACATATTTCTTTCCACTTTTCCGAAGTACAGTGCAATTCTATCGATCTTGTTACTGATAATATGACACTCCTGATAGTTTGGTAACTGACAGACACAGTCCCAACACTAGGACTTCCACCGCCATAATTTCCAGTGACCACACTCACTCCGTGACTTATCTTGGGATATCTGCACTGTATTGAACACAGTGAGCTATTACAATGGCTTCATAACATCCAAAGTTACTGCTGGCAAGGGGAAAAATGAAATGTTAACAATTCCTCACTAACTTATAACAATCACAAGGCTTGAAAGTGGCGAAGAGAGATTATGCCTTCATACAGCACTGGATCGTCTGCTATCTGTGATATAAAAAACAAAAGGAACGACCGCAACTTTATATGGCATAAAGTGTATGTGTGAAGGACTTTTCAAGTAACAGGCATTGAAAGAGCATCAAACAGCACAACTGTACAAGTACAGCAATGAGTTCCGAAGGAAAAACTCCCAACTGCACTTATTATAATTGAAAAAGCTAAGTATTTTTATGACAAAATGGATATACCTGACAAGTTCACATTCTCTTATGGCATAACAAAAACTTCCTGCAAGCCTCCAAGAACTAAGGTCAGGAAAGTACTGTCTGATAATCTGGCACCTGTCCAGTCCTGTGGGTGCCAAATTAAAGGAATTCTACTTTAGTTGAAATCTGACACACTTTCAAAGAATTACTTAGATAGCTATACAGGGCATACACAAAAGAATGGTGCGGTTTCAAAAGTGAATAAAAAATTTATGTCTCACCTTACACGGGCACAACATACACCGTCAGCGGCGGCAACTGTCCAAGTTTCTCATTTGGTAATTACATTCTACAACTGGACGAAGCTCCCCCCATTTTCACAGGAATGTACAAGTGCTTCTCAATTGTGTTCTTCCACAGTGCTGGATCGGACGTGCTGCTGCAAATGGAGACAAGAACCTTCTCCCTTAGCCACCCTGTTCGCCAGATCTTACACCGTGCGATTTCTTTCTTTGGGGGTTCGTTAAAGACAGCGTTTATGTACCACCATTGCCCACGTCCATCCATGAAATTCGTGATCGGATAACGCATGCACTGCAGGCCATTACAGCGGACATGCTACACCGGGTCTGGGATGAGTTTGATTACCGTGTGGATGTGTGTCGTGTGACCCAGGGTGCACACATTGAACGATTGTAATTACCAAATGAGAAACTTGGACAGTTGCCACCGCTGATGGTGTATGTTGTGCCCATGTAAGGTGAGAAATAAATTTTTTATTCACTTTTGAAACCGCACCATTCTTTTGTGTATGCCCTGTATATTATAATTCTTTTCATGCAATCTCCTGATAAACATTACCACACACATAGTCCTCTTTGAACTTACTTGCAGATCAAACAAAATACTAGCACCTATCATATTTATGTTTCCACCCAACACATCAGCATCAACTGTATACATTATTTCTCGAACCTTTGTAACTGCATATTCTAAAGGAACGTCGATGAGCCGCCTCCTAGTCTCAAGCAGTTTCAAACAGAAAATGCATCGCATAAATATTTGTGCACAGATTTATGGCAGGCTTCACTTAAGAAATTTTAATCATAAAATCCTCTCAGATACATGCCACGTGAATTCAGCACAGAATCCCAACATTTCAGAGCACTACTGCATCCCTATCATTAGGGACATAACACTGTACGTACAAAAGTGAGATTAAGGGCTGGGGAATAACAACAGCACTGACTATAACACACGCTTTGCCTAAACGCTAACTTGAGTCAGTGACACGGCAGGTGCAGCCACAATCGACTATGCCTCACAGCACTAGTCTACTCTGTCACAGCAGACTGGATACACTGTGGTAGGACCAAACTACAGTACTGCCTTTTATACACACAAAGTATACAGCCAAGACCAGTAGTAGTGACAAGGAAAAGATCTGCACAGCACCTAATTCTGTCTTGGTACAATAATGCCATACACACTAGCTACAGCAATCATCAGAGAACAAGTTCATAAAATTATTTTATGCACAGAACTCACCATGCTTTCCTTTAGAGCAGGAAATATTTCTTCTGCTCTTTGTATCAGTATTTTGGCATTCTTGACTCTAGACCCTCATTTAGCTTTAACTCCCTTGTCACACATTATTGTTTGCAAGCAAGGTAAGAAAATGGCTTACAAGATTGCTGATAAACACAAATCTGAAATGCATGCCCAGAATTAAACATGAATATAAGATGTGTTCAAAAACATATTTACAAAGTAATGTACTTACACGTTTCTATGTAGCACAGGTATATGTGCAGTGCATTTGAATATAGTACTGCAGCTACAGTTACTTTGATCTTCACCAACAATTTTTACTGCTTTAATAAGAAAAAGTATCAATAACATGTCTAAGAGATGGCTAAAGAACATACTCTGTTAAATGTGTAATGAATCATAAAGAATGGGTTCCAAAGTTAAAGCGCAATTCGAACTTCGAGGCAACAAAACAGTATCATAATTTGGATTCATGTCAACATTTGTTAAAGGGAAAGATAAATGTCAATGATATGAAGACTGTGCAAGTTAAAATGTACAGTATCATTTCTTTCTTATCAACTCAATAGCGCTAATGTAATAACAGTTTGGATAACAGCCCCAAATATTTGTTGCACTCTTTTAGAATTAAAGAAAATACACACATTCACCACAGAATGGTAAAAGTGTCAAGTTCCATGTCTTAGATATTACACATTTCCTGTGACATGGTCTCAAATATGAGAACTAGTTATGATATACACGTACAATTCATCACAAAACGGCAGGATATATGTGTACGTCACATTCCATTATTTTGCACGTTACCTACATTAGTTGTGATAACGTCCCAGGTTCAATAACTAATTACATGTATGATGCCCACATATCAAACAAATTTGGAAAAAAAGAAAATAAAACCAATTACTGTCTAAACACATAGTTCTCTGAAGACACATCTGAGTCATGCATATCACCATTGTACTCATGCATTTCTGTTCAATTACCAAATGCCAAAGTACGAAAGTAACATATCCAATTTCTTTAATAACCTTTTACATGGACTTCTAGATCCTACACCAGCTATAATTCTAATTATCCTTTTTTGTAACATAAATACCCGATATGCATCAGTAGAATTTCCCCCAAAAATGATTCCATATTTTATTACAGAATGAAAGTATGCAAAGTAGACCATCCAAAGAGCATCTCTGTTTAGAATATGAAACAGCTTCTTAACTGCAAAACATGCAGCACTGAGTTTAGGATTTATTTGATCTATATGACTTTTCCAATTAAGGTGATTATTGATTTGTATACCAATAACTTTTATACTTGTTTCTTTTATAATTTTATCTGCATATCCGACAGCCAATGGTTAATGAGGTAAATTATCAGGTGTAAATTTCATTACATTCATTTTTTCGTCATTTACAAAGAACTGATTAGCATCAAACCATTCACACATGGGACAGAACAAGATTTGGTGTCTGTTTAAAATAATCATAATTATCTTTAGAAATTATGACACTAGTGATATCAGCCAACACTATGGGATCTGAAATAGTATTATTCTTCAATGGTAAATCATTTATATATATTATGAAAAGCAATGGCGCTAGAACTGATCCCTGATGGACCCCATGTTTCACAGCTTTCCAAATGGAGTGGTAACGCTGAGCAGGATTAGTTTTTAACTCCACACTTTGCTTCCTGTTGGATAGGTACCATCTAAACATTTACTCCTTGGATACCATAATGTTGTAATTTTAATAACAAAATCTCATTGTTTACACAATCAAAAGCCTAAGCTAGGTAACAAAACATTCCTCCACATGCATTTTTTTATTCCAGGCTTCAAATATACTATCAGTCAATTTAAAAGCTGCATTGTCAGTTGACATACACTTCCTAAATCCATACTGCTCAGATACCAAAATATTATGAACTTGTAAATGATGATTTAGTCTATGATATATAGCAGTCTCATACCTTAGAAACTGCTGTCAGCAATGAAATATGTCTATAATTCATCATACTGGACGTATCTCCTTTTTTATATAAAGGCTTTACTATAGCATATTTAAAATGGTCAAGGAAACTACCCATAGAAATAGATTTATTACAAATATAACCTAACGAACTACTAATTTCGGTCCACATAATTTTAGAATTTTACTTGATATTTCATCGTATCCAATGAATTTTTTAATTTTAAGGAATTAATTATACCTATTGTTTCCGCTTTTGTTGCTGGGATTGTTTTCATATTGGGGAAAATATTTGGATAAGAATCCCTTAAAAATTATACTGCAGAACTTTCCGTAACACTCTGTACATTTAGACTATCAGTTATAGTTAAAAAAAATTATTAAAATCTTGTGCTGCTTTTTCTGGTTTCACTACTGTATCAGGGCATCTGCTCTGAAACACATTCTTTCCTTGTCTCATTTTTTGTAATATGCCATGTAGTTTTTATTTTATTATGTGATGAAGTTGATAATTTACTATAATACTGCTGTTTTGCCTCTCTTATCACATTTCTCAAAATTGAACAGTATCGAGTATAATGTGTTTTGAGTTGTAGGTTATTACAGCTTCTGCTAAGGATGTATAAACTGCTTTTACATCTACAGGATATCTTTATACCCTTTGTAATCCAACCATTTTTTATGATATTGAAATCTGTACATTGAACAGGAACACTAGCTTCAAAAATATTCCAAAAGATATTCAAGAATGTATTAAAAATAACATTAATATAATTATTTTTAGTAATTGTTGAAAAATTGTGATTGTGTCAATATTTATCATCTTGTATGTGTCAAATGAGTAATATTTGCCTGTGTAAATGTGTGTTTTAATATGAGATATTGAGCATCATGATCTGATAAACCATTGTCTATGGGACATACAGTAAAAGAATTTAATCTTGAGTTGTCTACAAAATTGTTATTAATTGCTGTGCCTAGATTATTCTGAATTCTTTTAGGAAAACATACTGTATGTGACAAATTATAGGTATTTAACAATAAAGATAGTTGTTTTTATAATCATTATCAATTAAGTAATCAACATTTATATCGCAACATATTGGCTTATATACACATTATACGGCCGAGTCTAAAAGCCTTAAAAAATGACTCAAATTTCCTGACGGAGATCTGTATACAATTACACAAATTAATTTAACTCTTCTTTGCACAGCACAAATTTAAATATTCTTTTCCCCACTATAATGAGAGACATCAATCTTATTATATCTTTTCTGATAAAAATACCAATTCCTCCAATCTGAAAGGTACGGCGAGAATAACTGGGTCCCAGAGAGAAACCACATAAATTACTACGAAGCAATTCCTGCTTCACCAAGTGATGTTCAGTTAAACACAGAACATGTAGATTTATTTTATCTACTTCAAATCAGTTA
Source organism: Reticulitermes speratus (assembly GCA_021186555.1). Taxonomy (NCBI): domain Eukaryota; kingdom Metazoa; phylum Arthropoda; class Insecta; order Blattodea; family Rhinotermitidae; genus Reticulitermes; species Reticulitermes speratus. The sequence continues at coordinate 31,088,165 of JAJKFL010000013.1, read as the reverse complement.
ATTAATTCTTCACTTTTATTTCTTAAGCCTCTAATATTCTGATGTAAAATAGTCACTGAGTTATCTAATTCTACATTTTTCCTTGTTTCATTGCACTGTCTGAAGTCCAGAAAAAAAAATCATCATTTCTTGACACTGGTTTTTTCTTTAATCTTCTTGATGTACGTAGCTCTGCCACCTCAACTGGATTTCCACGTTCATAACACATATGCTGTTCTTTTCTATCACTTCCCGGAATTGTATATGCTTCATTTACACTCTTCACTCATGCACAACTTCTACTCCCTTGTAATTCATTTTCTTCACGATCTCCACAAAAATCCACTTGCTTTTCTTGGTTTATTTTCTTTTTCTTCTGTGCCTTGGTTACTCTTCTCCTGCAAAATGTGTTTTTTTTTTCATAAACCTCTTTCCATTTCATGCTGATTGGTTTTTTCTTTTTCTCACTTCAAATGTTATTTATACTTTTTTGCAGCACTTTCCTTCCCATTTGTAATCATGTGCAGCCCATGCTTAGTGAACAGATCTCCATTTTGATCTACATCTAGTACTACTGTATTTTCAAAACTCTTCATCTGTTTCTGTGGATTTCTATTAAACAATTTGATCTCAGAGTTTACACATGAATTCGTATCTACATCAAATCTATGTGGAACACTCATTAATGTAACATTTCTATGGCTGTTTTTCTTTACAAAGGCTTGTATTTGTTTAAGTCCATCCCTAGTCTCATTTCTTCCCACATCCTTAGCTTCTCCCCATAACACAAGCACATCCTTTTTTGTCAGTTTTTCATGTCTTCCTTTGCTGTATTTGTTATATTCTCCAATGATGTTCCTGGTTTCACAAAACCCTCAATCTCAAAAATTGTCTAGTTCGTTCTACTTCTGAAGCACAGCTTCTTGGCATGACTTTCAATGTCCTTCTTTTTTACAATTTGCCTCCTTTTTCTTGTCACCCACTAGTGTACTTGTCAATTGCTCACATACATCACTATTATATGGTAGTTCATAGCGATTTATTACAACAGGTATCAGTTGTGTTATCAATTTGCCTGCTTTTGTGAATCTTTTCTTTCGTCCAGCCATCATTTCTCTCCATTTTGTTTCATTCTCTGTTTTCCCCTCTAGTAATTCTTTCAAACTTGTAACTTGGACAAAAGAATGCTGATTTCTGTTGATACAATATCTTTAACTTTCTACCTCATGGCTGTATTTAGGATGGCATTTAATTCTGCCACATCAATTTTTAATTCTTTCAGTTCAACATACACAAACTTTTCTCTAACATGCAGCTGATTCTTTTCAAGGGAATTTCACATACCTGCAACGCCTTTATTCCGAGTAAATAAAGATTTTTCTCCTGGCTATGTACGAAATAAGTATTCACGGCCCTCAAAACCTGCGCTCATTCAATATTTCTGCTACACCTTTGTTCTCGTAACACAACCAACACAATCGTTTCGGCCACCTTCCCTTTCCAACAGTCGCCATACATCATTTCTTACAGGTCAATTTACAGTTCTTTGTCTTACCCATTGTGGAACTAGCTTCCTATAGATAGCATTCCTTTCGTTAATTCTCAAGGCAGTTTAAGTACAATTTTATTTTATATCTAAAAACGTTTATTCATACATACGCTTAAATAGCAATATAATCACCTCAACTACACACAAACTTCCACGTTCTTACACGCACTGAGTCGAGCCGAAACGAATCCATCCGAATCTGCCCCAGCGTTTCAACATGGATGATTGCAGTGTCTTTTTCCCTGTATTTATACTTCTAATCTGTAACACATCAAACAACAAAATACACACCATATAGAACAACTCCCTAACGGTCTACATTATATCGTACTCAGACATGTTTCGGTTCACAGGGAATATTCAACGAGTCATAAAAATCATAAAAACGAAACAATCACTTAAAAAACATGAAATCGCCAAGCGGAACGTACATGGAATGTATAGATGAATACAATCATGCTGAATAACAACAAGGTTATACGGCACTTGGGCATACAAAGGACGTCAGTTATCCAATTCACACTGCCCAAGATTCAGAATTAATATACGTACCAATATGTACAGTTTACTCCATAATCTGTTATATACTGTATTAATATATGAAGCCCTCAATGGTTTGCAGTCAGAACCCCTGTGGAAACGGGATTTTCCGCCAGCTTTCACACAAACCCCATTACCTCACATCCACACATTATCTAGTAGCGGCCTCTACAATGAGTATCGGATTTCTTTACTTGATCTATGTCCTTTGCCGGGGTAGGCGGCCGAACCGTGGCGCCAAACACCCAACACCTTTAAGCGTGTCCTTCGAGTTTTGGAGGACCATACCTCTACCTCTACTATGCGAGTGCTTGGCATGTAATGAACCACTTTTATTTATATATATGTATATATATATATGAATATAGACTCATTAGCTGGGCGCCAAAATATGTTGATGTAATTTTTCTCAGATCTTTACAATACCACTATTTAATAGTAATAAGTCGCTTCCGTATTAAAATTATGATTTAACAATTTTTAATTCTTCTTAAACGGAATGCTTTTCAAACATCTGTGACTTATGCAATACTACCGAATACATGCTAGTATAGTACGAGGCGGAGAAAAATGCTGTCCAGTCTTTTGGGTATGGTATGGAATGCCATTTCCCACAGAAAATACACATGAAGCATGGAATGGTATTTATACATTACTTACAGCTAGAGGTGGGACGAATCCTAAATTTGCTCGAATCCGAATCCGAATCTTAAAAGGTTCTCGAATCCGTCGAATCCCTCGAATCTCGAATCTCTCGAATCCTTCATATAAGAATAATAACAGAAAAAAACTAAAGGGAAAAAGACTTAGTTCTATACCATTTAGTATTTATTTTAAAATTAAAAGTTTTTATTTGAAGCAAAATTTAAAATCTGTGTTTAATGAAAAAACATATTTAAGAATACAGTTTTCAAAAATATACCTATATTATTCATTAAGAAGATACAAATAAATGAAATAATAATAATATTAATTATATTAATAATAATAATAATAATACAAATAATATTTGAGTAACAGGTCACATTTTTGACATTTGTGTAGAGGGAGGGGATTATTTCAAGAGTTAATATATCGTAGATAAACAGTAAACGCTAAACATGGAATACTAAATTCTTTCCAGAAAATGAAGAAAAATAAAAAACATGTTTATTTTAAGAGTTAATAAAAATTAAAAACACTAAACACTAAACTCTTTCAGGGCAATCTAAAAGAATCAGAAACCTTTAATAGAGATTTTTGTTTAAGAACACTAGCATTCGAACTCGCTCTGGGTCTAGCCTACTTCGTTTTTTATCAGCTATGATACCTGCTGTACTGAATAGTCTTTCTGATAGTACTGTCGATGGTGGTGTGATTAAAAACTTTTTAGAGAGTTTCTTTAAATTTTGATATTTTTTGTTGTCCTTCCAGTATTTAAAGATGTCCGCAGATGGTGGAAGCAGTGTTTCTGCTAAGTAAGCATTTATTTCTTCTTCAGGAGACAAACTATAACTTTGCTCAGTGCTGGTAGATGGTATCATCAATTGAGAATAGTAACTCCACATGCTATGAACTCCTTGTTGTTCAGTTGGCGATTTTTGAATGGTATCTCTTTGACTTTGTTCTGATGACTGCAGATCAGTGTCATCTGCTTGCAAAATACTAATATCAGAAATTTCCATTGTCAGTGTTGATTTAGCTTGCTCAAGGTTTTCTTTGCTCAAAAATACACTTCCTTTGAATCGGGGATCCAGTATAGTACCAAGAGCATACAATTTTTCTGTTTCAACAGACTGATAGCGCCTTTTTAGAGATGTAAGCAAGTCATTTCGAAAACGCTGTATGGAACCTAAAGTTGATTTGAAGTTTTGTAGAGCATTAATGGTGCTATTCACTAAAGGAATTATTTCTGAGATTGTTACTTGACTGGAACTGGCCACAAATGTAGCTATATCGAACAAATCTAGGATTCGTATCACTTCTTCTATAGTTGTCCACTGTCGAGCACTAAGATTTACCTGAAAATTTAAGTCTGTAGCAGATAATAAAACAGCTTGCTTTTGTTCCATGAGACGAGTGAGCAAGTGAAGCTGAGAATTCCATCTTGTCGGTTCGTCTTGTATCAAACGATGAGGTTTAAGACTTAATTTTGCTTGAAAAGCTCGTAAGACTTTCATGGCTTTAGAAGAGTGCTTGAAATATCCCACAATACTCCGGCAGGCTGACATTATTTCCTTAATTTCACTGTTGTTAAGTAGACCATCTTTGATAACTAATTGAAAAGTATGAGCCAGGCATGGCAAGTGGTCAAAGGTACTGCCTTCTAAAGCTGCAACCATATTCGGACCATTATCTCTCATGAAACACACAACTTTTTCTAAGAGATTCCATTCTTTCATCGTGTCGGTTATGAAAGTTTCTATTGAAGATGCTCTATGTGAAACTTCTGCAAAGGGAATGCATTCTAAACACAAGTGATGATACTCAAAGTTTTCATCTACGAAGTGAACTGTCAAACTGAGGTAATCGTCAGAAGATGTTGATGTCCACATGTCTGTTGTGACTCCAACAAACTCGGTTTTTTCTAAAAGTTTCTCAACTTTTATTTTTTCTTCTTCATACATCTCTGGAATTACCTTATGGGCAAAATGTTTTCTGCTTGGGATAATATATCTTGGCTGAAGGTGATTTATCAACTTTTTAAAACCTTTATCTTCCACTATGGACAATGGTTGGTTATCTTTGCAGATCATTTCGGCGAGTAATCTGGTAATTGTTTTAGCTCTTTTGTCTCCAGGCTTAAAATGTTGCATCTTATCAACAAATTCTTTCAGAGTCGGTTGGTTAGACGATACTGCTTTGCGTTTTATTGGGGGTGTTTTGAAAGGGCTTTGTTCTCCATAGAAAGAAGCTGCTGAACGTGGTGTAGAAGTTGAACTAACTGATGGAGGACTCCCAACAACAGCTGGATCATCTGGGTCATTATTGTCTTTGAATGGAGAGTCAACTCTGACAGTCAAAGAGCTTAAGGTTGAAGCTGGAGTCAGTAATGGGGATGGTGAACTTCTACCTTTCAGTTCTTGAAATTTGGATAAATGTTTGCCTTTCAAATGTTTCCACATTGCTGAAGTAGTATGTGACCCTTTTCCTCTGGATATTTTTGCAGAACACAGATTGCAATTCGTATAATTTTCATTATCCGAAATGTGGAAATAGTTCCAGATATCAGAAGTTGCCATCTCATGGGTTGTAGGTTATAGGTGACATTGGTTGTAGGTTATAGGAAATAAGAGGTTATGCCAGAGGCACAAGATAAATCGCTCCCAAGTAAGCGTAAATGCTGTGGTTAGCGATAGAAACCACGTAGGAATAATAAAAAAAGCGTGAGAAACGCTAAGAGTGAGACAAAAATACAGACCGGATAACGCCGAGCGTAGACTGATAGCGTGTACAAGTGAGACGCTGCGGACAGTTGAGTAGAACTAGAAACGCTGAGCTATAGAGTGAGTAGCACTAAGTAGTTTAAGTTCCTCAAGATTCCGCTAGGTGGCAGAATTTCGCTAGGTTAGGATTCGAAAGATTCGAAAGACGAAAAAAGCGCAAACATTCGAGTTTTCGAATCTCGAATATTATTCAAGATTCGCGGGATTCGAGGATTCGAATATCCCATCCCTACTTACAGCTCTAGAGCATTCGGCATGTGACATCCGTGGACAAAAATATGAAGGCACAGGCGAATGATATGATGCAGAGCACGGCTCTGCTGCAGTGACTTAGTAGCCACCGCATACGAGCAACTGGTCATCCAGTAAGCGTTGTTAAAGCTTAAAGGTAGTAAGGATACATGAAAACAATAGAGACAGGAAATTATATCCGAAATTTCCTTCCCTCAATTCAAATTACAATTTCTTAAGAAGCCACGAACACTACAACTTATCCTCAATTATGTGTCGTGTACATATGCATGTATATGTTATCGACAAAAATTCATCGACTAAGCCTGTACGACGTTGCGATACGAGCAATTTTAAGATGAGCATACGGAGTGACCATTCGCCCCAATTGTCGCGGAACGGTCCCGAATATGCACTCAAAATCTCCTGTCCCGAAACTGTGTTACAATTACTCGCAAACAGCCAAATGAACCCTTTCTTTTTGAAGATTAATGTCAACACTGTTCAGCACCTCAATTAATGCACTCTGTACACGTGGCCTTTGTTTCACGCCTTTTTGCTGTAATTCCCATTTAAACTTACATCTGTTTCTAATTCCTGCTCCCTCATTTTTAGTTTGACAACCTTGGGCTGGGTACCTTATTACCATTGCGGTACAGCTTAAAAAAAACACGATTTTTTCAAATAACCTATGGGATAGTCTATTTTCGGTAATGAGAGTCAGTGAATAATTAGTGACTGAAATATCCACCTGACGAAATTTTAAGGGTATTTTGCAGGGTATGTGATGTCTCATATCTCACAGAGAAGAATATATTAAAAAGCATTCTTCTGGAACACAGAACCAACAACTCCATAATTAGATCGGTCATCTACGTTTACAACATCCATACAGTTACGGCTGCTAAGCTGATTTAAACACACCATGCTGAACAGCTCGAGCTTTCTTACACATCACACACCTGTGGAATGAAATTAAATACCTTTACATTAAATGATGACATTCCATAAAAAATAAATAATAAGATTCTTGTGAATGTACAAAATCAGATGGGATTATGACTGAAGTTTTAGTATCAGCTTCTGTAAAGGAAATCATAAACAAGCTTACTTAAATGTGCTTGAAAGACAGGCTAACATCCTTTCTTGATTCATATTATTCACGACGTGCATTGTCATCAATCAAACATAAAACAGTGAACCAACAAATGCACTATTATTATTATTATTATTATTTATTAGATATATATATATATAACCCCTGTAAACAAATCCAACATGTTTCAGTCCCTTCTTGGGATCTTCATCAAGGACACTTGTGAGAGTATAAGTTATGTAAAAGAATACCAGTAATACAAGTACATGTTAAAAGTATAAAATGTATAAAAGATGGATAAAATTGTAGGCAATCACTTAGCGGCGGATCCCTGGTCTACTGCAAATTAATGTTAAAAACATTAAGTTAATTAAATGCAACCATATATGATCATTTAAGTTACACGAAAGCTTGATGTATATTTTAAACTTTTTCATCGTAAAACGATAGTTGCAGTAACAGTGTGGTACATAACTGTGTCGAGAGAGAATTGGTTGTTTATATGCGGATGGATAGGGCAGTACTGAACGTAGTTAGTTAAAGCAGACTTCATGTAAATTTAGGTCACGTGGCGGCGTGACGTATTGGAGATCGTAAATAAGTTGGAAAAGTGGGTTACGCTCTCCCATACTTTGTTCAGGGACAAGTTTATTATTCCACAAATACAACTAAAAGGAAAATTGTTCGAAGGAATTCATGGAGGGACCCTTATTTACTTGTTTGTGTAGGGACATGTTAATGTTGATATTTCCATACTCATGTACATTACTTAAAATGTGTGCTGCGTATGCGGATTGTTGATAATTATTTCTTATATATTTAATATGTTCTAGATACCTTTGATTCAAGTTTCGACTAGCCTGTCCAACATAAAAACGGTTACACGTGCAACATGTTAATTTGTAAATACGGTACCACTTTTTGTGTACTCATCAATTGTACCAGTTGTCTTTAATCTCAAAATATCACATGTACTATTTATATTGCGGAATGCAACACGCACGTCAGTTTGTCTAAACAAATTAGTTATTTTTCATACCTGTGGGCTATAATATGTAAACACTGTCCATTTTTTAGATTCATGTGATGCGTTGTCTAGTGGGTTTGAAATATTCATTTTTCGTTGTATGTGTAGGTTTAGTTTTTGAATGTATGTGTAGTGGAAGTTATTACATTTTGCTATATATTTTATGGTATTCCATTCTTTTTGTTTTCGTGTTGGTGAAAGGGGGAGTGAGTGCACACGTGTGATACCAGTGAGTGCACACATGTGATGCAGTATCAGTATGTTATTTTGTGCTCTATAGGATGATTTGAAAAGAACTTAAAGGTTGTATTTGTAGTGGTAGATTTCCGATAAATATCAACTTCAATAGAGAATTCTTTCTGTATAAGGAGTAAAACAAGGAAGTTTATTTGTCAGTTATTTTCAGGAGTTGGTTTAAAGATGATGTCCTTGTGTATACGTTTCATGTTGTTGGTCAGGCGGTCTGGAGCAATAATTGTTTTATTGTATAGGCCTATAATAAAGATATCACTCACATATCTTGTATAATATATTATGTTCCTAGATTCAAGTAGGTGTTTAATAAACGCGTTTTCATATTAAGAATGTTTCTGTGATAATGCTTGAAATAGGTGAGCCCATTGCTATACCTTTTTGTGGTTGGTATATGTATACTGCCTGAAAAAGTGAAGTAATTCTGAAAAAGAACAGTTTTCATCGGATGTAAAAATTGGCTTTTAGAAACCGGGTCAGTAGCACTTAGTTGGAGCAAATTATCGGCCATATTTAATACCTCCTGAATAGGAATATTTACAAAAAGATCATTAACCTTACGCTTCCGTGCGCTCCACATACGACCCGGAAGGTATTTAAATCCCCCACTCTACTTTGCTGCCTACGCCCTGATTCATGTAGGCAAAGTGTATATCTCCAATCTCCTCCGCTTTAGAAGACATTTTTGGTCTGCTTCACGTTCCGACCACTTTACCCAGGAAAAAGCCCCGGTATTAAGCATTGAGGAGCCTTTATTCATGTGGTTTGAAAGCTAAGCGTACTTCTTTATGCAAGTTGTTTTTCCTACGGTCTGCCTTGCACTACAGTTTGATATGTGCCGACAATCATAGCTATCTCTAAGCTCTTGAAATGAGTGCTGTGTTTATTTCATCATTATCAAAGGCAGCATTGAATGTCCTTTCAAAGAAAATTACGTCAGAAGTCAGCCCACTCTTTGCAGCGGAAGAACACTGCTGTGCAAAATTGTTCTAAAACTCTGTTGATTTGTCATAATGAAACATTAAAAAAATCCTTTTATATTATTTGTAAGTGCTATTTGTCTGAAATTTATAACACTCTTCAATTATTTCTTGAATGTGAGTACTTCTCTTTGTCTTTTGAAGCTTTATTGTAGGTAAAAAAAAAACACGTTTTCTCTGACTGAGTTTCGAAATTCTTTCGGATATACTTCTGTTTTGCTATAAGCGGTGTGGAATGCTCCTGCAATGAGTGACTACCAAAAAAACCTTTCAGTGTTTAGACTGCTAGCAGAGGCTAGTGTTATGGTTGTGCCTGCTTTAGATAAAGAAACTGCGTTCTTTGAGAAGGAGGGACGAGATATCAGTAAGGATACATGCTGACATTTTATATAGCGCTCTGCTAAACGCCTGTTTCATAACAGAAATGTCGCGAACAGCCCCAAATATGACGACATATACTGCAAATTCACAAGAATAAAGAACTTTATTGTGTTTATTTAGGCAGTAAGGATACACGCTGACATTATAAAGTGCTCTGATAAACGCGTTTCATAACAGAAATGTCGCGAACAGCCCCAAATATAACGACATAAACTGCAAATTCACAAGAATAAAGAACTTTATTGTGTGTATTTAGGCAGTAAGGATACACACTTACATTATAAAGCGCTCTGATAAACGCCTGTTTCATAACAGAAATATCTTGAACAGCCCAAATATGACGACATAAACTGCAAATTCACAAGAATAAAGAACTTTATTGTGTGTGTTTAGGCAGTAAGAATACAAGCTTTTATAAAGCAATCTGCTAAAAGCCTGTTTCATAACAGAAATATCTCGAACAGCCCCAAATATGACGACATAAACTGCAAATTCACAAGAATACGGAACTTTATTGTGTGTATATAGGGAGCAAGTATACAAGCTGAATTTATAAAGCGCTCTGCTAAAAGTCTCCTGCTGCGTCGACCTGGAATACACATTGGAACTGAATCAACGGGCCACAAGACATGTAGCAAGCCACATACACCCAAAAGGTAGTAAGAGCCTTCATTTGAAAGGTCATGTTATCAGTGTTCATTATCTCAGCAACTTTTGCATCACCAGCATTACCATCCGTTCAATTTTTAATTTCACTACAGTCTGCTCCTGTCTTTCCCTCGGTCTCTGTACTGTCTACACCAACCTCTGACATTTCTGTATTACTGTTTTCTTCCACTCTTGTATCATCAACCTTTGTATTCTGTGTATCAGCTTCTCTTCCTTGCAAGTTAGCCTCTTCATGACTAGAGTCAGTTTCGGCACCAACATTTCCCCCGTATCACAAGCATCAGCTCCTGCAGTTTATATCGATGCAGGTGACACCATCACAGCCTCCTGCTGCGTCGACCTGGAATACACATTGGAACTGAATCAATGGACCACAAGACATGTAGCATGCCACATACACCCACAAGGTAGTAGTGTGAATGTTACAAATGCAAAAACAACTTGCACACACTTCTGTTAACTTCATTCTCTAACCCAATACATTAATAAACAATCTTATCACTTTTACAAGTCGAACTGCTGTTGTATGCCCTAGGTACTTGTACTGTCAGACGTTAAGATGAATGCTATCACGGCATCACACGACAGCAGACAGTAATGTACAAGCCCACAGTACTTCTTGTGAAATGAATATACGACCCTGATGTATTTGCACTGCAGTGAGTAGCAACAGCAATATAAAACATTATGATAATGGAAGTGGTTCATACCTTGATCTCTGCAGAATTACTCGTGGTTGCCCATGCAGCTGAGCTGACCGTAACTGTTATTGTGTTAACCTGGAATACACATTTGAACATGGAAGTGGTTCAAACCTTGAAGTAGAGGCAACACTGCAGCGGGCTCAGCTGATCATGCCCTACTACGGTCAGCTTGAGGAGTTGACCTGGAATAGACATTGGAACTGAATCAATGGGCCACAAGACATGTAGCATGCCACATACACCCACAAGGTAGTAAGAGTAAACGTTACAAATGCAAAAACAACTTGCACACACTTCTGTTAACTTCATTCTCCAACCCAATACATTAATAAACAATCTTCTCACTTTTCCAAGTGGAACTGCTGTTGTATGCCCTAGGTACTTGTACTGTCACAGACATTAAGTGAAATATGTACCGGGAAAATTAAAGTTGTCTGTGTGTGACATGATGGCATATGGGGGAGTGGAGGTACAGCTTCACACCCCAGCCACTTCACCCCTGGAAAAAAAGCCCCTGGCATCTGCTGAAGAGGAGGCAGTGTATGCCTCACACCTGTTTTGGATGCTTTGGAGAAGAAAAAAATTTGTCCCTCTAAGGAATCGAACTGTGATCCCTCAGTCATCCAGCTTGCGGCCAAGTCACTGTATTGGCTGAGCTATATAGCAAAAATTACTTCATAAACAAAGTGCTAAGGAAATACAAACAGTATCTGAAAATTCTAATTCTTAGGCTCTTACGCTGATGCTGAACGCATTGGTTCAGCTACACAGATTGGACTTGGAGTTGTTACAGCAACCACACTACGGGTTGGACGGTTCAGGGTGCGCATCCCTGTAGTGGTAAAGACCTCTTCTACAAAACGTCCAGACTGGCTCTGAGACCCACCCAGCATCCTATGGTACCAAGGTTCTTTCCCAGGGGTAAAGCAGCTGGGTCATGAATTTAACCACTCACTTCCATCTAGTGCCAAACATTAGAATGAATAGAGCTATACAGTTATTCCCCCATATGCCTTCATGGTATGGAAAGGGAAAACCTTACCATTACAGGAAATGAACATTTTCCAACATTTGTATTGAAATACACACTGTCTGCACTAGAATATTATTCCACACAGCCTCTGCATTACATGATTCATTTTCACCTTCAAACCACACAATAAGCCTATCCGCTACAGTGAGTCTAACACATTCTTCAGACCACAAATTTATTTACTAGCACAACTTGTAGATAAAGAACTCAGTCCTGCTGGAAGTATTCAATAAATACCAGTCCTGCATCAATATTTTGCTGTTTTCACCTTTTTCCTCTTCAGCTGCCTCATTTTTGAAATTGATATAGAAATGAAACATTCTTAAGTGATTCTCCATGCACTGATAATTTTAAGTAGCATCCACTGTGGTCATTATAGGACACCCTACACGTGCGTGCATGCGCGCGCGCACACACACACATTCATGCACGCGCGACCAATGCTTCTTCATGTAAGAAATGTCTATGGCAACAGATTGCAGCATAGTCAGAATGCCACACATTTCCATGGATTAACACCAAGTTGCTTATCTGTACCTCTAATTCATGGTGGAAACAACCTTGAAGATGAACCTTTATGAACTGAGGGCATTAATCTAGCAATGTATGTTGGAAATAAATTGAACAAATGACAACTTGGGGAAAAAGTTCAAGATCTGATGACAAAAGGTATTAAGAGGGTGAAAAATTCACTGCACTGTAAGCTTTTCATGCTCCCTAAGCAGGGAACCCTTTTAAGTGTGAAAGGTATTAAATGGGCAACGTATATGTCAATCATACAGGGAATTTCTGAAACTAAATTATTATAATGTCTCAGATCAGAGAACTTCTTAAGCGGAGTCATCCAAAGCAGGTTTCACTGTATTTCACAATTTAGTTGGGTTCGTAAGATATTGACTTTCCTACCTCAGTACGCATTATCACCAACCAAAACCAACCTACCTGAACTTAAATACATGCATTCAAAGGCACATGACAATCTCAAACAACAAACTGGTTTTAATTCTGAATGAAGTAATTACCTCTTCGCAGGGCTACTTCCACATAGATGGCACACAGGCCATTTTGCCTGACCCACACGTTTTTGTTTTTTTTTTTCTTCGGGCCTGTAACAGCAAAACACAGTCAAGCAATTATTCATAATATAAAAGAAAGATGAACAGAATGAAAACAACAACCAGCCACATATCTGATGGTTCCAGGTAAAAGATTTACTTTTATTCCATAATTTTAATAAAAGGAAGAGGTAAAGCTGTCCCTCTGCATGCCAAGAACACATGCTGAGTGGAGGTATGCTCCAAGCATTCTTAACCTCAGCACTAGATTGAGGTGAATGGTTAGCTACATATGCCAGCCACCTTACCTCCAGGGAGAGAGCCCCCAGCATCCACTGAATAGGAGGCTGGATGGGCCCCACAGTCAGTCAGGACACTCTGGAGAAAAATCTCATCCCCACCAGGAAGCAAACAACAATGCTTCAGTAATGCAATCACTACACTGACTGAGCTATCTATCTCAGTTTCTAATTTTAGTTTCTGATCCAACTACTTTCTTTCACTCAGTCTTCTCTTGAACTTAAAACACAATTTGACATAACTACATAACTTATGGCAAAACCAAATCATTCCAGAAATACCACTCTAATCACGAGATTGGTACCAACTGAAGGATGCATAATTTACCTGCTGCAGGCCTCACAAGAGAACGTGATGCTTCACAATGGGGGTGCCCGGATGATGAAGCATCCTGTTGACAAGACAGAAGTGACCATCTTATAATCATGAAGGCTAGGAATGTAATGCAGAAACCAGCATGTATAATCCATCATCTCAGAATGATACTTCAAGCATCCCCTTTGAATGGTGACTGCATTTTTACCCCAATCATAAGGAATTGTTACATCTATCAATTCTTATTCCAAACAGCTGCTATGGTATGTATAAAGTCATGGTAAGGCCATGTCTCCTCAGGTTGTTAGTAGGCAACATCCTATTGCAAAGGCCTAGGCCTGATCACAGGTCAGTCAACATGGGATTCTGTGGTGGACAAAGTGGCACTGGGACAGGTTTGTCTCCCAGTACTTTGGTTTTCACCTGTCAATATTGCCTCAACCATGCTCCATACTCATCATAATCTTACTGCCATTCTTATCATATCATGCAAGTGAAGCCTGGGAACCCTCACGGCAAGGGACTTTTGGATGTCACAAAGTGCTGGACAGAAAAGCACATTCACATTGCTTTTTGAGAGCCAGGCCAGTCTACAAGAATCTGTGGTGAACAAAGTGGCAATGCAACAGGTCTTTCTCACAGTTCTTTGGTTTTCTATCAGCATCATTCCACCACTGCTACACACTCTCATCGAACAGACACATTAGTTGGCACAGCAGCAACACACTCAGTACCATTCCACCAATACGTCACACACGTTCATCTACCATCAAGACCGTTATCACCAGTCACTGGCAGTTGTAGTACAAAGGACACACTCTCACCCTACTCCAATATCAATAAAAATACCATGTAATTTCAGCTGAGATTCGATGTCAGTGAAGAAATGGGAAGATAAACACTGGAATCCACTTCAATGTGAAATGCCTATCTGGTTCCAAGAACTTATGAAATACCAGTAACAACAATATAAAATTAAAAAGCATAAAAGTTCACTGTTAATAAAAAATTAACACTTTCTGGAAGCATAAAATACATTAAATAACTGATGGAGAGCCACATTCCATAAAGAACAAAAGAATTGTCAACTTCTTTACTCTTTGGCACATCACACCAAATACTGTCAACAAAGAGTGTGCTGCTGAAAACGTAAAACAGTCCACTAAAGTGAACACAAAGAACATACCAACTACAGGACGTTCTTGTACAGCCCTGTGGTTATATACAACCGTGCAGCTGGTGTGCTGTGTCAACTCAACTGAAAAGGGAGCCCTGTTAGTATTTAAAAAATAAATAATCTGGCACAGAAGGGGTAGTGAAAGACAGAGCTGAAGATGAACTGCGCAACAACAGACGAGTGGAGGCAGCCAACTTACCAGCCAAACTGTCTCATCCAGATTCACTGGAACCAGTCATTAAAATTTTGAACACTGGAATTAATTGGTGGCAGCATCAAGATGCTACTGCACATCAGAAGTGCCACACAACTTGGCACTGCTGCTCATGGCACTAACCTGCAAAATATGACTCAACACCACCTCACACAAGACTGTGGCTGCCTGCACCACTACTGTTTTCAATGTACTAACCAAAACGTGCCACACAGAATACTGAAGTACTCTTGAAGTCAATGGCCTCCCAATTTGCCATTATCATGGCATGATAAGGATCAAACTGATCACGGGAGCAGCATAAATTATGCAACACTTTTAGCCAGCATGCATAAATGTTTCCAAAATCTAGGAGCCTCCTCAAAATTCTAGATGCCAGATGGGTGACATGACACAAATTCAATAATTAGGGCCCACAAATATCAGGCACAACATACAAAATTTAGGCACCCAGCTGACCAGGACACCAGGGATTTGTTCACCCTTCCTATAGCAATGAATTTGTTTGTTGAAAAAAAATTCATCCTTTTAAATCAATGAACATTATATGCAGCACTCATTGGCACTATGTGAAGAACTCATTATCATAAAGTGAGCTACTCATCAGCGCAATAAAATTCGTACAAAAATATTTTGCTGTTTTAACTTTTTCCTCTTCAGCTGCCTCATTCTTGAAATTGATATAGAAATGAAACATTCTTAAGTGATTCTCCATGCACTGATAATTTTATGTAGCATCCACTGTGGTCATTACAGGACACCCTACACGTGCGTGCATGCGCACGCACACACACACACATTCATGCACGCGCGACCAATGCTTCTTCATGTAAGAAATGTCTATGGCAACAGATTGCAGCATAGTCAGAATGCCACACATTTCCATGGATTAACACCAAGTTGCTTATCTGTACCTTTAATTCATGGTGGAAACAACCTTGAAGATGAACCTTTATGAACTGAGGGCATTAATCTAGCAATGTATGTTGGAAATAAATTGAACAAATGACAACTTGGGGAAAAAGTTCAAGATCTGAATGACAAAAGGTATTAAGAGGGTGAAAAATTCACTGCACTGTAAGCTTTTCATGCTCCCTAAGCAGGGAACCCTTTTAAGTGTGAAAGGTATTAAATTGGCAACGTATATGTCAAACATACAGGGAATTTCTGAAACTAAATTATTATAATGTTTCGGATCAGAGAACTTCTTAAGCGGAGTCATCCAAAGCAGGTTTCACTGTATTTCACAATTTAGTTGGGTTCGTAAGATATTGACTTTCCTACCTCAGTACGCATTATCACCAACCAAAACCAACCTACCTGAACTTAAATACATGCATTCAAAGGCACATGACAATCTCAAACAACAAACTGGTTTTAATTCTGAATGCAGTAATTACCTGTTCGCGGGGCTACTTCCGCATAGATGACACACAGGCCATTTTGCCTGGCCCACACGTTTTTGTTTTTTTTTTTCTTCGGCCCTGTAACAGCAAAACACAGTCAAGCAATTATTCATAATATAAAAGAAAGATGAACAGAATGAAAACAACAACCAGCCACATACCTGATGGTTCCAGGTAAAAGATTTACTGTTATTCCATACATAATAAAGGAGACAAAACTGACATGTCGAATTATAGACCAATATCTTTACTTCCAACCTTTCCCGAAATTCTTGAATAAGTTATATATAAAAGGTTGCTCTCTCATCTAAATAACTATAATATCTTAGCAAAGGAACAATTTGGTTTTATAAAAAACTCTTCAACAGCATTAGCTACTCATAATTTATTAGATAATACTTATACAGCCTTAAATAATAAATGTATAGTGGGTGGAATCTTTTGTGACCCGAGAAAGGCTTTTGATTGTGTAAGCCATGACATTTTGCTGTCAAAAATGGAATTTTATGGAATTAAAGGAATTACACAAAAACTTATGAGATCTTATTTAAGAGGAAGATATCAAAGAGTAATCTTACATAAAAATGGAAATAAGTGTTGTTCTGAATGGAAAGAAATACAATATGGTGTGCCCCAAGGTTCAGTACTGGGTCTGGTACTTTTCCTATTATACATCAATGACCTACCAAAAATTATATCTGAATTATCAAAATCAATTCTATTTGCTGACGATACCAGCATTATTATCTCAGATAAGGATCCTACACATTTTAAAATTACATTAAATAAATTATTTGATATGATTAATGAATGGTTTACAAAAAATTTGTTAACAATAAACTATGAAAAAACTTGTTTTTTACAGTTTCAAACTAAAAATAGTAAAATGTTGGACATCCAAGTTCATTACTTAAATAACCAAATTTCAAGTAATTCTAATATATCGTTCTTGGGACTAGAAATTGATAATCTTTTAACATGGAAAAATCACATAGATGTATTAATTAATAAACTAAATAGATCTTGTTTCGCAATTCGATCAGTTAAATCCATTTTACCACTGGAAACATTAAAAATTGTATATTTTTCGTATGTACATTCTATGTTAACTTATGGGATAATGTTCTGGGGTAACTCCTCGTACAGTATAAAAGTATTTAGGATACAAAAAAGGATAATTACAGTTATGACAAATTCAACAAAAAGAGCTTCGTGTCATAGTTTGTTTAAAGAATTGGGTATCCTCCCCTTACAAGCACAGTATATTCTATCAATCTCCATGTTTATTATAGCAAATAGGGAACTATTTACATTTAATTCTCAAGTACATAAATTTAATATCAGATCTACTTATGATCTGTATTATCCACAAACAAACTTAGCACAATTTCAAAAGGGAATATGTTATATGGGAGTAAAGATTTTTAATCATTTGCCAACAAAAATTAAAGCTATGTCTAATGACACGAAGAGCTTTAAATCTAAGTTGACAACATTTTTACTACAAAATTCTTTCTATACTACTGAAGAATTTTTTGAATTAAAGTCTGCTTAGGAATAGGGTTAATAATGTAAACAATAATATTTTATATTTATATTATGTTTTATGATGTTAAGAGTGATACATTGTATGTTGCCTTGTGTAGAGAGATGCACATGTTTTAAACTTAATTGTTTTATACTTGATTGTTGAATGAACATACATGATTGTGAAAATGGATATACAGCTGGATTTATATTGTAAGACTATTTTATATTCATGTTGACTGATTCTATATCTATGTACATAGATTTCTGGAAGATACATTAATTTGAAATTGAAATACTTACCCTGTGCTCCTGGGGGCGGTGGCACTAATGCCATTTGCCATAACACCTCTGTAACAATGACACAAAGAACTATTGCAAAACAAACACATCGAGATAATGTGCCAGCAGTAAGCAGGAGAATACTACTGCAGATTCAATGACCACATCACAAGCCAATAAAAGAACAGATTTATTAAGCATCAAGATATGATTGATTCCTTTTCCTCTTTGTTGCCTGGTTAAGTCTCAAATACAAAGATAAGTGAGGTGAAGTGAAGGGTATAGAGGGTGGGGAAAACCATCTAATAATACAGTGAAGTGAAGTGAAGTAAAGGGAGGCAAAACGGGGAATGCCGTGATGTGTATATAATCGTAGTGAAGTGAAGGTCCTGTTAAAATGAGAGTGTATCACTTTTTCAAAACATAGAATTTTATTTTTGTATAGCATGGTTGACTCATTGCTTGGTATACCAAATTACTTTAACTCTGATTCATTTATGTTAGTTTTTAGGTTAGGCTTAGCAACTCTTTCTTTTTGCAGTATGTGTGTTTTGTTGTTTTTGTATTATTTAATGTGTGGGTGTTTTTGTAATGTGCATGTGTTTTTTTTGTATTGTGTGTGGGTGTTTTTGTAAGGTGTGGATGTTTTTGTTAAGGAGTGGATGTTGTTGTAAGGTGTGGATGTTTTTGTAATGTGTGGATGTTTTTGTTAAGGAGTGGATGTTTTTGTTAAGGTGTGGATGTTTTTGTAATGCGTGTATGGTGTTCTAATGTGTGTACTTGTATTTAATGTATGTATTTTGTTTTGTAATTGTGTATAGTTTGTTTTGTATTGTTACTTTTATGTATATTATATGTACATTTGTATTGTGTGTACTAGTGTAAGGACTACTGCCACTGGGTGAAAACCCAATTGCAGTAAATAATAATAATAGAAAATGTTTAAAGTTCTCTGAAGCTTGCAAGGTTTATAATACATATCTTCCTGAGCGCAATGATGTCATACTGGAGGGGGAACTAAATGTGGCACCAACGTTACAGCAGTGAAAAAAGCTTCACGAATTCCAACAAAGTCTGCGATTGATGCCCTTAATCCCAATAATTTCATCCTGCTAAAAATATTCTCGACTCTACCGATAACGACAAGTGCCAGGGAGAGATAGTTTTCAACACTGCGGCAAATAAAAACATACTCTTGATACGCAACTGCAGAAGATCCACTGACTGGACTGGCCCTTCTCAATATGCACAGGGAGACTGATATCAGTTCAAAAGGGAAACTTTAAAAAAAACCGAGAAGATTAAAATTTAAATTTAAGATTTAAATTAGGTGAATCATGACACATGTTACAAATATGCAGTTAAAAAGGTATGGTGGTTACATTTGTGACACGATTTTCATAACAAAGTTTTAAAATCAGACATAAATTACACACAGCTTAAGTGTCAGCTTCCCCAGCCAAACAAAAATTCTGGTGCACCTATGCCATGTAATACATGCTCTTAAAATGTTCCGAACCACTTCCTTACATTGATATTAAACTAGTAGTCCAGGACTTCAAATATATCCTACATCTTCCAGCATAATTAAAATATACTTTCCTTCAAATACATGTACAATACTGTAGGCATAGCACCACAACACTGTGGCCAAATTCTCACATGCAAATCTACCAACTTCATTACCTGCATTCAAAATAATCAATGTTCCAGTCAATGTGCAACATTAAGTGCACACTGTCAGGTCTACTTCCCACACGACTTCTATGCACCTGCCCGCAAATATGTTCTGCCATGCACAATGGTCGTCATAAATAAGCAAATTTCTCGGGTTTTAATGCTACTATACATGTAAGAGTTCCAATTAGTGTGGGAAAATAATTGATGTAAGTACTCTGGAGCAAGTCCATGAAAAGAATTTAAAGCATACAAATATCCTCACTGCAAAAAGCCCAGAAAAGCAAACACAAGTCACTACAGGTACTGAATAGAAATTTCAACACATATCTTCAGTAATACATATAGCATTCCTTTGAGTTTTGGACAATGTCGAGTTTCAACTTCTATGAATACACATTGTGGTATGATACTTAAATTATTCTTATGCCTGGCTACCTGTCAAAATACTCTACTACTTTTGCTACCACAAGATGATGATCTCTTACCAGGTGTATGAGGTTCCAAACCCAATGGAAGAAATTTAAACCCAGGTTATTTGGCACTGGAATATAGAACAAATTAAACCCTTTAAGCCTCAAGCAAACACTCGCAAATGCACTCTTAAAAACTGAAGCCTGCACATGCGATTCAGATCTACTAGCCACTTTAAGATAGCGTATTTCATGACTTTCATGGGTGCGTCCAGATGGCCCTGGACTTCCTGCATGCCCCTGTTGAAAGTCAGTCCTTAACGTACCAGGTATTTAAAATTAATTTCATAAGCAAGGAAGCTTCTGGCCACCAGATTCATTGCAGGCACCACAAAAGTATTTTCTGTCCGAAATACTACATTTGGCTCGGGGGAAGAACAAAAACAACCGAGGCAAACTCAAGTTCACTGCCTACAACACCACTGTATCTACAATGAATACCTACACTATATAAAGAAGGAAAAGAGAAGACAGAAATACAAGTGAAGACTGATGGCAGTGAGGGCAATCATGCAGAAGGGAAGTAGCTGCCAAGAATTGCAAGTTTTGCATGTACACTGTGCTACCCAAAAGTTCCCGAAATTTGAACGTCGCGAGGGAACCGGTTTTAGTACGGACTAGTGGCGCCTGGTAGCACTGCACGTATCCTTTGTGAAACAGTGTGTGACGTAGCTCTAGTAGTGTCCGTAATCACAATTCAAGCGGCCATTTCTCACCCAAGTCTCCTGACTGCCTTGCCAGATGGCTCTGGCAGTCTCATCAGGATAGAGCAAAAACTTGTGCGGTCAGTGAGCCGGTCACTCGCTACAGAATGCACACTTACCGACCAGGAAACCTTCGGGATGAAATCCCAAAAAAGGAGGCTTTGGCCCACCCCGGGCTGTAACGCCATGGAAGAAAAAGAAGTGTGACGTAGCTTCGCGCTGAGTGCACGCATTCTTTTGATCTACGCATTTTTATAACGTCGTGTTTATGCCGCTTTGCGATTTATTTATTTTTTTTTCGTTGAAATGGTGGACGCGAAGGAGCAGAGTGTTTGCATCAAGTTTTGCTTCAAACAGAAAATGGCTTACAAGAATGCTGATTGACCTTCACAACTCTGAAATATATGCACCAAAAGAAAATGATTGTAAGTGGTTTTCAAACACATATTTACAAAGAAATGTATTTACACATTTGTAGGAAGCACAGGTAAATTTACAGTGCATCTGGACATCAGTACTCCCACCTCATTTACTTTTATTCTGACCATCAGTTTCTCACTGCTTTAAAAATAAAATTATGGTTAACATGTCTAAGAGATGGGTCAATAACATACCCTGTTAAATGTATAATAAATCACAAATAATGGTATCACAGTTTAAATGGCAATTCGAAATGGTACAAACTTTGAGGCAACAAAAGAATACCATAACTGATGACTTCATGTCGAAGTTTGTTAAAATGGAATGCAAAATGTCAATGATCAGAAAACTGTGCAAGTTTGTACAGTAACATTTCTTGCCATCTAATACTGCTACTGTAATAATGGTTTGGATATCAACACTGAACATTCGTTGCACTCTTTTAGAATTTATACAAAAAAAGATAATAAAAATAATGTATCTACCTATAGACCTAAATCACTTTTCACCTCATTCTCAAAAGTTTGTGAAAAAGTAATGCAATCTAGACCTCTGAAACAAATAAATATAACATATTCAGCTCGGAACAATATGTGTTCAGGACAAAGTCGACAACAGATAAGGCCACTAATACATTAACTACTGATGAATTAAAAGCCTTGAACAATAAATTAATAGTGGGAGGCATTTTTTGTGATCTTCAAAAAGCTTTTGTGTCAAACATGACACATTATTGTCTAAATTGGAATTTTATGGAATAACTGGTAGAGATAATGTACTTTATAAATCGTACCTCAATGATAGATATCAAAGAGTATTAATACACAATAAGAATCATAGCTATAGTACCCTTTCTAACTGGGCAAAAATTAAACCTGGTGTTCCACAAGGTTCTATTTTAGGACCTCTGCCTTTCCTTCTTTATATAAATGATTTGCCAAAGATTATAAATAACAAAGCTCTACCAATATTCTTTGCTTATGATACCAGCATATTATTTACTACTTCAAACCTCACTAATTACAATAAGGATATTCATACAGTTTTTGAAATTATATAAACAAATGCTTTAAAGGAAATTTTCTGTCATGAAATTTTTAGAAAACTCACTATATTCATTTCATAACCAAGAATAACCAAACTACTAAGATGAAGATTGCTTATGATGATAAACTAATACCCAATGTTTCACATATTAAATTTCTTGGAATAAATATTACCAGTACCTTGTCCTGGAGAACCCATATAGAACAGCTGATACCCAAACTCAGTACTGCTTGTTAAGTAATTAGATCCATTAAGCCATACATATCTCGTACAACATTGATTATGGTTCATTATTCCCAATTCATTCTATTATGAATTATGGTTTAATATTTTGGAGGAACTCTTCTTACAGCTGCAAAGTCTTTAGGATGCAAAAGAAGTAATCAGAATTATTATGGGATGTAGGAGTAGAGATCCTTGTTATAATCTATTTAAAAAATTGAGAATTTTACTACTAAAGTCACAGTACATATCTTCTTTACTCTTATTTGTAGTTACGAGTAATAATTAAGATCAATTTATAGTAAATTCAGGAAACTATAGTATAAATATGAGACAAAGTACTAACCTTCATTTACCTCAGGCAAATCTGGCTATATACCAAAAAGGATTTTACTATCTGGGTATTAAGATCTTTAATAGTCTCCCCTCCAACATTAAAAACTTTTCTAAATAACCCAAAGAAATTTAAGACGGTTTTAAAAACCTTTTTATATACAAACTACTTTTATTCATTGGACGAATACTTTAATGTTAAGAAGGAAAAAAAGCAGAAATTCCTATAATTAATTCTGTTATCAATTCTCTTGGTTTAGTGTATTATTTGTTAAATGTTTTTTACTCTGTACAGTCAGATACTTTTATATATCTAGTCATGCATTCAATATTTTATCTTATATATATTGTAGTAATGTATCCATTGTAAACCTTGCGTAATTGTAACTGTACTTGTACATACATTTAATTCGATTTGTTCTATATCCAGTATGTTTTCCAACCTTTTTGGACTGACACAAATGTAAATAAATAAAAATACACACATTCACTACAAAACGGTACGGTAACTGTCAGGTTCTACTATTTGGATGTTACCCATTTCTTGCGATAAGGTCCCACATATGAGAACTATTGATGATGTACACATACACTCACTACAAACGGGAGGATATACCTGTATGTCAGGTTCCACTACCTTGGATGTTACCCATTACCTGTGATAAGGTCCCAGATATGAGAACTAATTATGATGTACACACGAAATTTGGAAAGGAAGAAAATAACTCCGATTATCGCTGTGAAGGCTTACTTCTCTGAGAACACAGAGTCACGTCACATGTCACGATTGCACTCATGCATTTTTGCTCAATCACCAAACCCCGGAGTACAAAGCAAGAATCACCTCTGTAGGTGGGAACTAACTATTCTAGGCCCTAAAAACTTGTGCTCATGCACTATTCCTTCTGCCATAGGCCCATCTGTTCCCATAACACAACAGCTACATTCATTTCAGCCATTTTCCTTTCGATTTTTCAGTGGTAACGAATCCTACTAGAAACTAGCGTGCGTGGTTCATTTTGAATGTTGTTTAAAACGACTTTTGCTTCTTGTCTCAAAACTTTTATCCACATGGAACGTTACGAAAGCGGGAACCACCTCGCACTGATTACACTGGGCAACAAATTTTAACTTTTTTTCGGTTACGAGCATCAAATCCACTTTCCTTTATGTAATTGGGTATGCTGAACATGAAAATAGGCCTTAAAATGATGAGTTAGCTACATTTTCCAAGATTTGTGAAATTTTATAATAACATGTAGCATATTTAACACAATAATACTTACTATTCACTGCTGTCCGTCATCACTTCGGCTAAAGGCGTCTTTTCTTAGCCTGTCTTTTGTATACAAGTTCTGGAGAGTCTCTAACTACTGTCCAGCAATAATCTGCTAACATAACTGGACTCCATTTCCCCTGATAACGATTTTCGATTTCTGCAATGGTCTGGTGAAAGCGTTCACCGTGTTCGTCGCTGACCGCACCGCAGTTTTCAGGGAAGAAATCCAGGTGAGAATGCAGAAAGTGAATCTTTAACGACATATTGCAGCCCAATTTCTGATACGCAACCAACAGGTCCTCCACTATTTCCTTGTAATTGTCAGCCTTGGTGTTTCCGAGGAAGTTATTAGCAACCAACCGGAAAGCATTCCAAGCACACTGCTCGTCACCAGTAATAAGCCGGTCAAATTGTTCATCTCTGAAGATGTCTCGGATTTGTGGACCGACGAAAACACCTTCTTTGACTTTTGCATCACTCATCCTCGGAAATTTATCACGAAGGTACTTGAATGCTTGGCCGTCTCGATCCATTGCCTTGACGAAATTCTTCATTAGGCCAAGCTTAACGTGCAGCGGTGGCAACAGAATCTTGCTTGGTTCCACTAAAGACGGATGTAGTACATTCTTTGAACCTGGCTCCAGACGTTGTCTTAAAGGCCAGTCCCTGACCACATAGTGCGAGGCCCTTGCTCGGCTGTCCCATTCACAGATGAAACAACAGAATTTTGTGTATCCTTGCTGCAGTCCGAGTAAGATGGCAACAACCTTTAAGTCACAACAAAGCTGCCATTTATATTTATCATAGTTTATGCACTCCAACAGTTGCTTCATGTTGCTGTATGTTTCTTTCATGTGAACTGCATGACCGATTGGAATCGATGGCAAAATGTTGCCATTATGCAATAATACTGCTTTCAAACTCAACTGTGAGGAGTCTATGAAAAGTCTCCATTCATCAGGGTTATGATTGATGTTGAGAGCTGACATCAGACCATCAATGTCATGGCAGGTGACGAGATTACTTTTCATTGAAAAGAATGAAACAAAGTCTTTATGACGTGAACAAAATGTAGACACGCAGAAGCCCTCACCAAGTAGATTCCACTGCTGCAATCTTGAGCCCAAGAGTTCAGCTTTACCTTTCGACAAATCTACATCTCGCACAAGGTCGTTCAATTCGTTCTGTGTTATTCTGTGTGGCTCAGTACATGCTTCATCAGATATAAAATCTGGATCGCTAGAACTTGAGACATTTGTATTACTGCATTCCTCATCTTCATCATCATCTTCGATTTCAAATGAGTCAGGCGGTTCTGGAATAGGTAGATCGTCTCCATGGAGCACCGGTAGTATAGCAGATGGTATATTTGGGTAGCTCAGTTTACACTTTTTCTTCTTCGACGTTCCATGTTCCAGTGGAGGAACCATGCAGAAATAGCAGTCAGTAATGTGGTTTGTTGGCTCACGCCACACCATGGGTACAGCAAAAGGCATAGAACGCTTCTTGTGATTTAACCAGCCACAAAGATTTGCCGAACAAGAGTTGCAGCATATGTGTGGAGCCCAGCTCTTGTCCTGATCCCCAACTTTACAACCGAAGTATACATGGTACGCCTTTTTCACAATTGGAGTTAGAGCACGCTTTTGTGAAGCAAATGTCACTTTCCCACAAACATAACAAAAACTATCTGAACAGTTCACACATTTACGAGGCATCTTAGTTTTCTTCGCGTTAAAAAACAAGATATTGTAACCGAGCACGGATGTAGCGAGAAAGCACACTGAAACACTAAATACCACGTGGCACACCGTGGAAAAGGCGCGGGAATCCCCGACGGTTAGCTAGCGCGCGACCCCGACGATGACCGACACCAAGTCACTGCAGTTGCGCTACGCCAGAACCGGCTCAATATATAGGCCTATATAATTTTGTGAATATGCAAGTACACAATCTTAGTGTAAGTATAAGCCTATAGCATAAATTACGGTTAGGAATGGAAATGTAGACCCATTTCAGTCTTTCGTGTATAAACAAAATGTAAGGAAAATAATAAAAATCGGTCACATTAATAAAGGCCTGTTACTTCAAAACAAGAGCTAACAAACAATTTTAAGCATCATATTCGTTCTCAGCGACCTCAAATTAGTTAAGATTAACTAGTTTCAACTCCGTAACGTTTTCACTGTTGACCAGTGTTATCTACAATCTAGAAGACAGACGTCGTCTGGGAATCGGCTCTGAGGACCCGTCCATCACTAACCTACCCCCTTCGCCACTCTATATTCCAACCAATACTAGATAACACAGATTATCTATTTAATATTGTATTCACCGTGCATCTTGTATAAATTAAAATTGAAATTAAAACCAACTTGATGCACCCTCACTATTAAAAAACTTTAATTGTAGATTAATTAACTCTTAATTAACCCGACATGTTTCGGTCAGGTACCTGACCATCTTCAGGGGTTTTTACTACATTTAGTTGCGTAGTCCATATGATTAACATACACAAGACATGATCCCACAAGGTCTCGTCACATATAAAGCTTTCACAAATCACTAAAAGTCACTAAAACTCGTTTAAAAAACTCTTAAAAAACAGTCAACACCTGCAATAGTTCCACCTTTACAAAACTTATAGCACTGTTATTACACAACACTTTGTCATATTCACCCACGCGTCCTGCATTTCATATCGCAGTATGTCACGTGGAAGCTATGTAGTGTACCTTCCACTGTAGATCTGCTATGATCTGATGTTATGTCTGCTCGTTATTATTGGCGTATTGTTTTCATAAGCATGGTTTTGCATTGCCGTTTTTTGTGTTTCCTGTTATGTGGACTGTGACACAGTTTGGAGTTTGGAGGGCTGATGCATTAATATATGTGTTGACACAATCTTGGTATTCACTCGGAAGTACTGGGGAAGACAAAATAAGGTCAAGTGATACAGTACAGAACTCTTTTAATTTCCATGTCATCTGGTAACTTGGCGTGGAATGCAACAGATTTACTGTGAGGGCTCTGTAGGCTACTGTCTTAGTGGACATGATGCTGTGTAGTCTGTTAAAAATGCATTAATATTTTGGAGGTGCTTACTGCCTGCAACTTCAGGTAGAACAGTGAGTCTTCTACCCTTAGAACTGGGGCAGTTGGTTCCTTCAAAACATTGGTAAATGTCTACAAATGATATGGCATCACATACAGCTACACATTGTTAGTTGATGCTTATTCCATTTTGCAAGAAGTCAAAATTGTATAATGAGTAAACAATCAACATTAAGTATTCACTACAAGAACATTAAATACATTTATTTATTTAACTTGGTGAATACCATGTGCTTCAAAGATGAACTGTGGTAGAGTACAATATGAAAAGAATAAATGTGATGTGAAGGCACTTGGAACACAATTTAAGACTTTCCGTCTTTCATTTGGGAGGATGAGACTTCACAGGACCACTTGTGACTGTTTGATATAAAGTTTGACAATGAATGCAAGGTGTCACTTTTGTTTCATTATCTACTAAATGGTGAGATTTATTAATATATTGGGAAAAAATGCAAATTTCATAAACAAGAACACAGAACATGTAGTAGTTGCAGTCAGGAAGTTGGTCTGGAAGCAGACAGAAAAAACTAAATACACTGTACATTCATGGCTCGTGAATGGAACATAGGATAAAATCACAGCATAAATATAGCTAATAAATCCTTTGAAAATATTTTGGAATGCTTGTTAACATTGTGCTCTAAAACATTTTGTTGTTCCAAATGCTAATAAGATACCATAATCCCTCAGTATAAAAGCAATCAATCTACAAGTTTTCACTTATGCAAGCTCCTTCCTCTCACAAATTGTTGTTCCCAGTGCCCCTTCTCAACTGTCATCAGTTCCTAATCTTCAGGAATATGCAGAATGTCACGGCATTCCTCAAGCAATCCGTGCAGAAGCAGTAGTGCAAGATGTCTCATTTTTCTCGTACCTTTACTTTGCTGTCCTTAGTGCTAATTGTTTTGTCAGTTAAATTTCATGAAATACTGTGTACCATTGTTGTAATATGGTACTCATTTTTATGCTTTATGTCATTTGTGCCATGCATTGTCATAACTAATTCACAAAACTCAATCATAAAAAATGCAATGTTCTTCCTTAGATATTTATATTAATAACACTGAGCATTCCTACATGTTTCGATCCAGAAGGGCTCATCATCAGGGAACAAGTATCAAATATTGCACAAAACTTAATTAGCCATTTTTTACACATAATTAATGTCATATGCATGGTGTACAAGAGTCAAGTAGTAAAACATAGACAGTTCTTTATAGAATATGTATTTGATACTGGATACTTGTTCCCTGATGATGATGTCTTGTCGATTGAAACATGTAGGAATACTTGTATCTAAGGAAGAACATTGTGCATTTTGTTGGTTGATTATTTTGAATTAATTTTTACGCCTTTCTGACACAACTTTAATGATCAACTCTTGTTTATGCATAGATTAATGGCTATGTTATTTAAATACACCACTTGATCTCTCAAATGTTATTTTTTCATATTTGGGTCACATTCTGTTATTCGGGTGAACTATGTATTTATGGGGAGGAATTTTGGTCCTCTGGGCACAATTAAAATTTATAATGTGAGAAGGAATGGGACATTACTGTATGTTTTATGAGTTTTCACTTCACGTGTCATCTTTGAGGAATGATTTAAGCTCACAAATCAAGGAATTAACTGCAGACAAAACTGAGATCATACTTGGTGGTCTTTTTTGGGTGTATTAACTTGGTCTCTTACATTAAGGGAAGAGCACAGACTGAGCGTTCAAGAACAGGGTGCTGAGGGGAACATTTGAACCTAAATGGAGAAAACTGCATAATAAGGAGCTTCAGAGTCTGTACTCTTTGTCACATTATTTGGGTTATATAATTAAGGATGAGATGGGTAGGGCATGTACACATATAGGACAGATGAAATGCATAAAAAAGTTTGGTCAAAAAATGTGAAGGAAAGAGGTCTTTGGAAATAAGTTGCAGATGTTAGGATAACAATAAAATGGATCTTAAAAAAAAAAGTTTCATGTGGCCTGGATTCATCTGGCTTATGACAGGGACCAGTTAGTGGGCAGCTATGAACCTTCATGTCCAAATTTGAGCAGCTGAATAACTTATTACCTTCTTAAGAATGACTGTGGAGTGCTGCTACCTGTTGCTAATGTCAGACACTGTCACCATTTAATATGCATTCTCCCCACAGAAATGTGAATACCTGGCCAGACAGCAATATCTCACTCACAGAAATTGTTTTAAATCACCTGAACATGAACTTAAAAGGTTGTGCATCATCCTGGGGTAAAAAAAAAAAAAAAAAAAAAAAAAGCAATCCCATTACAGGCCTGGACAGGCCCTTAGGGTTCCAGGAGGTTGAGGCTCACAGATTTATAGACAATCGGCACATGAAGGTGGTAAGGTTGTCAGCCCTACACACCGGCCGCCTTTACCCCCCAGGAAAGATTCCTGGTACTCATTTCTGTTATAGGCTGAGTCGACCCCAGGGCCATAGTGCGACCGAAACGATTATGTCAATGAAAAACTCCAGTGACACCATCGGGAATCGAACCCGCGTCGTTCCGGCTTGCAGCGCAGTGCCTCAACCAACTGCACCACCGCGTGCCCCTGCATCATCCTGGGACAAACACATATTCACAAAAACAATGCACTTAATATCACTCAAATAACAGAAAATTACATGAGACTGAGCTTCATTCATATGTGCCTTGCACCTAATTGAAGCAATGAATATAACATTTTTGAGAAGTATTGAGGGGAAAACAAGAAAGGAATAAAACTGGTAATTGAACACTTAAAGGTGTTAACAGGTGCAGAAGAGAAACAACCACACTGAAAAAAAGAAAAGGATAGAACAGACATACAATTTAAAGGAAAGAGACTTCTGGGATAACCAGAACAAGATGGTTCAGGCTGGTGGTGGAAGGTATCAGGAAGGAATGGCAGATCTGGCAAGAAATCAGAAACAAAACATTGGAAGACAGAAGAGGTCGAATATTTCTGTCCTCAATCCGTATAAAACACAAGTGCTGGAATAGAATATGTGGATTAAATGCAGAAGTGAGCAAACTGTGAGGAAACAAGAAATGCACACAGAATTTTGTTTGGAAGGTTCATGAAAACACCACTTGCAAAAGCTGAAAGCATGGAGGATAGCTACAAAACTGACTTAAGATAAATAGCTCCTCAAGAAGTTAACAGGAATGAAGTCAGTCTATAGTGCACAGTGGTTAATTCTGAGGACACAGGAGCACTGCATTCCAATAGAAACAGGACATTTCTTCACCAGATGAGTAACTTACCAACTGCTGACAGTTTGACCCCTGAAATGTGAGTGACATCATCATAAAGATTGGTGCCAGGGCAGGGATTCAAGCAGAACATCAAACATTCTAATAAAAATATTTATACTATACAGTATTCTTACACAGTGTGTCATACAATGAAGTTTTAAATCGTAAAAATTATATAAAGAAAAAAATGAAAAATGCACAACACAACTGAGCTGAACACTTCAGTCTGAACAATGTTTTGTACTTCTATCAAATTATGATTATTGCTAACCAGCCTTTAAACAGTAGTCTGCGTCATGCAGAGGGGCAACCTTCATTTCACACTGGAATCATGAAGACTGCTACAATACTGACTGCATGCACGCACACATGCACACACACACACACACATACCTATTTGCTGGCATAATGCCTTCTTGAAGAAATACTGCTGTACCATACAACACATAGAGCTGTACTCCCTGATCTGGATGAGATTCAAATTGGGTAAATTCCAAGTTCCACTCTGAAACCCGACACTTGTGGAATGGTAAGTGCACCAGCAAAAGATATTTCTCCCATTCAAACAGCATATAAAACCCAGCAACTGATGAGGCCAAAATGAAACAATAAGGCAGTTAGTGACAGATTACACTGTGTAACAAAATGAATAACTTCTCTCTCTCCTTTAAAGAAACAAGTGATTTAAGTAAATATGAATACGCTGAATTTAAACTTAGGCATCTACCATTTTAAGGAGAAATGATCAAGTCAAAAGACAGTTACTACCAATCAGCGGACAACATGACACTGTTGCGGGTGCAACACAAATCTTTATAAGATGTTGAACATTTCTGTGTTTTTTAAAATAAACCGCAAATTTAGATTTTCAGAGAAAATGGTGGATAATAGAACATGTTTGTAATGTGCACATAAAAATACAATGAAATTGTCCAATTAATTACAACTGTGAAAGCAGTGTTGTACAATGTTACAGAAGAAATGTAAGAATTATGGAATGTTGTCAAGATGACACGAGTACTTCTCTGAGCAGACCGCCTCCATCTTAAGTAGACTGCTTCCGAATTAAGCACAGGTGGCACAAAACAGATCACAGAGGATAAGTGTGGCCAACCAGCAACAGCAGCACACCCTGAAGAAGGAAATTAATAAAGGGAAGATGGTGCTTCCCTGAACATGTCACTCATACCATGAAGGCTATTTATTATCTTGCCCCTAAAAGGGCCTCTCTTGCTCTGCTACTGAATTGCCACTCCTGTCTCCATGACCTGATTAGGTTAGAACAGAATCAAATTTATATGCATTCCACAGATCCATCTGTGGCCAAGCGAAATGATGCAGAATGGTCCGTAACTCACGTACGAAATTACAAAGGAATTTAAAAAATAGGGTGGCAAACACTCTGATGCCTAGTACTTTACTCTGACTTCGATGTATACACGGCACACGGTAGCAGATGGTACACACCAGACCTCCATGTACTCACCACTGATATTTAAGCATTTGACCCATCTGGCCCCAATGCTTGTATCCTGGCACAGAAGCAGTTAGTGTGAAGTGTCTGCCAGGTGACAGCTTGCTTTGGGTCAGCAAGGGGTCCACTGGGCACAAGACTGTGACTGTAGGGAGGTTGGTCTGTAATATCCTGACTGTACAAAACTAGTCACGAGTCCAATTGGCAGTATGGGGCCCAGTGATTTCCATCCCTGTGGACCCCACAATAAGTTCTTGGCTGGCCAAGTGATTTGCAACAGGTGCTGACATAAAGCAAACTGTCATCTCCTGGCTAAAGATACTTGACACTAATTGCTTCTATGCCTCTGCACCAAGGTGGGACAAATGCCTAAATGTCAGTAACAATTACATGGAGGTCTGACACGTACCATCTACTACCTATATGCGATGTAGGCTTATGCATCAAAGTCAACATGAAGTTCTCAGCACCAAGTGCTGGTTACCTGATTTTTCTGAAACCTCCTTGCATTTTATAGCCTGTTTGCAGACACTACAGAACATGACACAACTATAAAAGTTATTCTATATACAATTAATATATATATATATTGATCATCCCCTTTTCCAAATTGGCTCACTTCTACCCTGAAAGATGGAGGCAGTATCTTGATCTGAAAAAATGCTGATACTAGATTATAAGGTGTCATAAACAGTGGTAACTGCTACCAGCTTACACAGTGTCATGACCGCAGTATCAATCGTTAATACTGCAAAACAATTGAATCCCACACCTATCAGAAACTGTCCACTGAAGCTTAACAGCAAGAGAGAGGAATATAAATATTTTCTCACGTGCACCTCTGAAATCTCTGAACAGACATTTAAGTACACTAAAAACTCAATAAATTTCTTATTATGTATGAAAACACAACAATAAACATTGTAGTACTGACACATTGTATGATATGATTAACAGGATAAAATTATTGTAAATACAATAAAGCACATTGTCACTAATATCATAAACTTAAAAAGCTCTCCTCACATTTATGAAAATACCAATACATGTTTGTGATTTGGACTCACAGTACAGAGCATAATTTGCTCTCACACATATCTCTAAGCACCCAGCAGCAAATATTAACCCTTTGGTGCCAAACCTTATATTTAAGTAGCCTGCCAGTATGATGCTGAAAACACAGAACATTATATTAATCAATGGCCAAGGACGTGCCACTTCTGGAACGTTCATGGACAGTCCTGCTATACACACACACATTGTGCAGATTGACAGCTGTATCTAGCAGAGTTGGAATGAAGACTGTTTAGTCAGTCTGTTCCCCTCTTACTACTCTTGACAACTCCTGCACCCATGACATAGATCTGGTAACACAAACATATAATGCAGTTTCTGCACGTACTCTGTTTCATGTAACTTATCACTTATTCTGGAGTCGAGTCTAATTTTGGGAGAATATGAATGAATGCCTTTGGAATGCAGTACACCACCCCCCACCACTTCGGACTCTTTCACGAATGTTTCTGTGGTGTATCCAAATTTATATATGATCAAACCAAAGCAACCTAAAATCTTAGTGAAAGAAAAAATTAAGGACTGTAGCTTTAATACAATACCTGGGGATAACAAACGGAATGGTTCTGGGGCACTCTGAGGGGGTCCTGGAGGGAGTGAACACACAATTGTCAGCTCATGTATTTGTTTCTCACCACACAAGCAGACTATAACTACGCAAGATCACAGCATGCAGGAAGCTAAGTTCATTACCCAGTTTAGCTTCAATCATGGCGTGTTG
This sequence comes from Reticulitermes speratus, assembly GCA_021186555.1. NCBI lineage: Eukaryota > Metazoa > Arthropoda > Insecta > Blattodea > Rhinotermitidae > Reticulitermes > Reticulitermes speratus. Next base: position 31,054,223 of record JAJKFL010000013.1, on the reverse strand, counting down.
GAAAAGGAGGAATAGACAATGAAACCATAAATAAAGTACTGGCTGCCAACAGCGAAGTGGACGAATAGTTAAAAAATTGATGAGGAAGATGAAAAATAATTTTGCAAAGACTGTGCTCACAGATGCAGCAAATAAATGAAGAGGCGAAAGATAAAGATGGATGGAAAAATGTGAAAAGAGAAAATTGATCACAAGCTGAAAGTAGTGACAGGGGCATCATTTTGGTGACCTCCTCAAGGAAGAAATAATCGCAATCATGATTTTGTGGGACCTCCCAAAGGATTAAAAAAGAATGAATGAGTCACCACATACAAAGTTCGCCACTGGATATGATCATGCTGCTTTTTTTACAGATATTTTTCATCTGCTGGTGGAACAGAGAAACTTATATTACCAAGAATAGTTGTACAAACAAGCCGGACCTAGCTGCCTTCCTGATATTAATACTGCCAGACATAATTAGTTTTCTTGCCTTAGTTTTATAAATGGGGCATGTCCTGCAAGACAAGCTATGGGAGTATAGGCTTGAACAGTCTTATACTCTGTGTTATGATAACACCACAAGACAGATTCTTCAACATACTGCAATTTTTTGCATTTGAAGACAATTCCAAAAGACCTGACCAGAACAAAGAATATGACTGATTACATAAATTAAGGATGATCTATGACACACTGAATCAGGCCTATTCTGAATTCTATAACCCTTTGGAGAATTTGTCAGTGGACAGCGATATAAAATTCAAAGGCAAAGTTATTCTCAGGCAATACATCCCGAAGGAAAGATATGGTATCAAAATTCACAAACTGTGTGACGATTCAGAGTACACTTATATCACGAGAGTGTACTTTGGTAAGGATGCACAGACCGCCACTGGAACCATGAAGGCAACACACTCAACTGTTAGAAACCTGACTCAAAAAGCTGAAGGCATAGGACACAAAGTTTTTGTGGACAATTCTTTTTTCCTTGTCCACACTTCTTGATGACTTAAGAGACCAGAAAAATAATTGCACAAGGACAGTGCAAACCAAACAAACTGTAGACTGAAAAAACTGGAACTGAAGATGGGTGACATAGAAGTAAGGACTACAGAAGGGTTAACTGCAATAGTGTGGGAAGATAAAAGAATGTTTACATGCTGACCAACACGGATCCACCACCAGCAGAAGCAAATTTATTACGAAAAAGGCCTTGAAGCCACGCATTGTAGAACACTACAAAAGAACATAAAGGTTATGTCAATCACAATGATCAAATGGCCAACAGCTACTTGATGAGCTGACGTACCTTCAAGTGGATAACAAAGCCATTCTTTCATGTGCTGAACCTTACAATATTAAACAGCTGGAATTTGTTATTTTGTCGTGAGGGGTCAGTATTATCACTAAGATTTCAGACTTCTCTTTGTAAGATGCACACGGCAGAAGAGGTGGGACATGCGCCAGTCGTCCCTTCTACAGGATGGTAGGAAGACCCAGTTTTGAGGAAACAAGCATAAAAAGACTTGAATTCTGACATTCCCAGCACTGGTCAGCAACAAGACCAAGTCTGCTGCTGAATGTGCTCTACTCATGGAGTGAAAAACACCACCAAATATAGGCGCAGTAAGTGTAACATTAGACTCTGCGTGGTCCCACGTTTCAGAGAATACTGCGCCACAGAGAAGTTAAAAATGAAGTAACCTAAATTATAAACAGTAATCAGATGTAAATACTGTGGAGTCATATAATGATCCAAGATGCCATGGATATGCAGCAGCAGTTAAAAAATTATGTAGTACAAATATTTACACTACATTTTAGATAATGCACTTCACAGGCTTGATTTTATTATAAAAATGTTTAGATATTTTACAGCCTAATTAATCCATCAAGAGACTTACATTTTATTTCATCAAATGTGATTGAAAGCTCTAAGAGATATTCCTTTTTTCTGCAAGACTATGCAAGAAAAAATTAAATTGCCTAACTAAATTCTGGTCTTTTGCCACTGCACCACAGGAGATTTAATTCCAGCACCAAAGGATTAAATTATGAACATCGTCTTCTTAAATGTGACAACACACAGTGTGCTAGACATGTACTTATCTACCATTCTTCATAGTCACTGCCACGAGAACCTCAAACCTGACAAATTAAATTATGTTTATAATGTACAAGTGCACAAAAAAACACAGTCTGCATTTGGTTTGTTGCAATCTTAGTACACTGCTGCCAGCCAGCCTCAATGTCCTGTCAAGCCACAACTTCATGTGCTCTGGCATTTGTCTGCATGTGGCATAGATTCATAACAAAAATCTTTTAAGAAGTACAGTCAATCCTCGCTATTCGCGGGGGTTAGGCTCCTAGAAAACCCCGTGAATACGGAAAATGCGAATACAGAACTTTTTCGCTTGCACTTGCACTATGCTTGGATGCCATTATTAATTACAAAAATAATAAAAAACGAGAGCCGCGAGAACAAGGAAGTAGCCTCTCCTTGCTGGAGCCCATCTGCGACGCTGCACGGTAGGCGTCTCAAAATATTTTTGCCTGCTGCTCATGGCTGTGAATGGCAAAAAATAGGTCACACTTTATTTCGCGCAAATGAGCGAACCCGCAAACATGGAACACGTGGATAGCGAGGATTGACTGTATTTATGTTACAGATTTTGATACACCAGGCAAAGCAATGCATTTGCCTGCTTCAGCCCTGGTCTAGCAGTTATTAGAAATCCACCGCAACAAGAAAATAAATGATTTCCTTAGGCTCACAAAACAGAAGCGTCTTTGATCTTTCAGTTTTTTCCTTGGACAATCTTTCATCAGTTACAAACAGACAGCACATCATTTGACCACACTTTATATGTACAAAACAAATTAAAAACTTACATCTGCCTCAGGCGAATTTGACCATGTATCAGAAAGGTGTCTATTACTCTGATATCAGAGTTTTTAATGGACTTCCTACGGGCATTAAAGATATCTCTGATAGTCCTGTGAAATTCAAAACTGCTTTAAAACACTTTTTATATTTACACTCCTTTTATACAGTTGAAGAGTATTATAATAGATATTTTTATCTTTATACCATTCTGGTGTACCTGTTTGTTATATTGTCCCATGGCTCCTTTTACTATTGTATTTATTGTTATGATTTGCATTTATGTATATTTGTGTCTTGCTTTGTACATATTGGTTGATCGTACATATGTTCGTATCCGAGGTTTTGTGCTCTCGATCGGATCATGTGTGTGCTGTATGACTGAAACTCGAACGTTAATTTTGTGTTGTTTGTGATTCTGATTTGTACCTATTTGTATATATACATCTTCATCCTACGATTTCTTATTTGTTCCTTTGTATCTATTATGACGGTTTCTATATCCAATGGATTGTTAACATGTATATGGATTTTATTGGAATGCAAAATAAATTGAAACTGAAACTGACCTACATGGTACTGACACTTCCTTGCTGTCTTCTTGCACCCTTAACCCTTTAAAGACGAAACACGTGTTTTACATAAGCACTCAGCCCGTACCGCGCAGTAAACGCACTCCACCTCGGTTACACAAAACCAGTCAGTTAATATTGTATAAGGCAAGAATTGCTGTTTGTTCTGAGATCCATACACAACACACAAACACAATGTGAGCACAGTGTAGAATTAATTAATGTTAAACCTGGTGGTACATATAGTAACCACTGGCCTTTAAAAGGTTAAAGATACAACTCACAATAATTTTTATAACATGAAGAACAAAAACTAATTTCACTCTATTTTGTGTATGTGATGTAAGTGCCATCTCATTACAGTAATAGTGACAATACAAAAAAATTTAAAAGAAAGATTAATTTTGTGGAAACATAACTTCCTTAATGTCTGAAGAATCAAAATTCAATAACCTCCTGGGTCCAAAACCATACATCTTCCCAAAGTTCGTCCTCAATTTCTTCCCATTTCTTCCTTCGATGAGCCATCTTTCGTAGCCTATGTTCCTATACACAGTAACTACACTACAAGACACAATTCACTGGTTGTTAATTGTGGGTCTATACAGTTGTTGAGATGCAGTGTGAGCAATGGATCATAACTGAAAAGCCATCAAGATGTCCGTTTATTTGATACACAAAGACAACAAATATGGCTGTATCTACTGATGCTGGGTTACAAGAAAAATGGGCCAGAGCAGTGTCAGCCTACGTGAATGTATCATGTGACACAGTTTGGCATAAATGAGGGGGGGAAAAAAGCATAAAATAATCTCAGGCAGAACAGCCATGACTTATGCATGTGATGCCCGAGTTCTGTTTGCTTAGTGAGGAAAGGCAAAGCTGGGACACTGTTGCATCCCCACGCCTGACACGACTTCCTTCTGCTGCATTTCTGCCCACGGCCACCAAGTGGACACCAACACCTACCAGTGTCTGTAGCCTCAATCAATCAGCAATGCTTCTCTGGTTAACCTACCCTGGTGTTTCTCAACTGCATCCAGTTGCTGAGACACGAGGGTCAGCTGGGTGGGACACGCAGTCTAAAAAATACACACTTTCATTAATCCTTATGTGACGGACTTAAAGCACCCCTGTAAAGTTCTGCACTACGGAATTAATTTCAGAATTTAAGTAAGATTTCATTATGATATTAATATGTCTGGAACTACTCAGCAAAACGAAATGACACAAGAAACGTATCACACGAAAAGGAATGAGGAGCTTAACAAAACAAGTCTCATTCTGAGACCTTCACTCTTTTGGGATGGCATGCAGCGCAGATTGGTAATTAGTTACCGGCATTTTGGGACAACCTATCGGTCCCATCGTCAAGGGTGAAGCTTGACCCCTGAAGATGGGACCCATAGGTTGTCCCGAAACGTCGGTAACTAACCACAAATCTATGTTGTGTAACATCCCAGAACAGCGAAAATCTCATTTACACCATGGCGGAAGCCTGAAATCACGCAAGTCCTGGTCTGTAGAATATCCAATACGGTTTGAGGAAGCTGGCCAGTCGCAGCCACAGAAGATGGGATGGCTCCCCTTACTTTAACACCCACAGCACAGTCAGTACTCATGCTGAGTGCAGCCTGTGGGTAGAGATCAAACCACAGTCACTTTCTACATTATTTCACATCTCCCACTCGTGCGGCCTAAAAAAGGGGCGATTCTTGGAAAACGTAACTCTCACTGGCTCACAACAACCCTATCTTCTCTTCCTCCCTTCTGTAGGTGCGATCTGCCAGTCTGTCAAACCGTCCTACACAACCAACACATTTTCTTCCTCCTTATCTCTTCAGCATCCACTAGAACCAATTCAATCACCCTGAAGATGCAGGCAGTAAGGTCCTCCGAAACATTGGAACATTTAACCACACAGTGCAGAAACCCAAATGAAGACCACCACACCTCCTACATGTCTGTTGGGAAACTACACATCTGCCTATGGAACATTCTTGATTGAGCTCACTACAGTGCAGCATCACTCAGAGGTGACCAAACATTCGCAAGCAGTTTCACAAGTTCTAGTGTCAATACGGGCACCCTATCTGATGATGAAATATGATGTGCCCATACAGGCACTCCGTCCAGAAAGGGTTAATGGTTAAAATAATACTAAAGCATACACTTACAAATATACTTCTTGGAAAACGAGCTTTGTTTTCATTCTGGTGGGAGAAATTTTTTTAAATATGTCGGTGGGAAACACTATACAGATGGCTGAGACTCACTGTTATATTGGGGTATGGTGGACCACCTCTAGAACAAGATTCTGCCCATTAAACATGCCTAGCACGACTGACATGACAAGAAACAATACTTCTGAGTCACTCTGCACGGTGGCTGGTGTAGACACGACTATCCTAGTGGCTTAATACTGTCTCAAAAAAAAAAAGCAAGGTACAGGCCAAAATATGAGTGGGTTTTGTTTGTCATGGTACAATTACACCACACAAAACATCTGTGGCCAACTTCTGTTCAACCTCATACCGATTATATGAATTTTTCCCAACTCTGGACACCAAGTTTCATGCTACCACAGGTTTCACTGACCCAAAGTACGTGTAATATATCTTAACTGGATAAAAAGTAGGCACACAACAGAATACAGTGGCAAACAATGACACTTAAAGGGCAGTACATTATCTGCAATACACTATTCTCACATGTATAAAAAAATCAATTTAGGAAAACACAATTAGAAACGTGGTGAAAATGACCTCATCAATGCTACATTTTTAATTGATTAATGAATCAAATGTCTGAAAATATGGGTAACCCTTCAGACACACACTGCTTTTAATTAACAAGGAACAATAAAACACATGTATAACAATCACTCGCTGTGCTTGTGGCAGTGAGTGCCTATAACCTAGGTTACCGTACAAGATTCAGGCAACTCATGTTGGAACTCCGTTACAGAAAATACAATCGGTCTGCCAGTCTCTCGCTCGGTGGTCGGCATATGCTCTGCCCCACCAAATGCGCCAACTTGTGTGCATACTGAAACAGAAAACTTGGTTAAGTTAAAAAATGTGTCAGCAATGGACATCCAGCAATGTTAACAGTGATTTACCCTCCCAGGTACAGATTTTGCAACACATTAAAAAAATCCTTGTGTTATATTATAGATATGCTGTGCAACAGACTGACTGTACAATATTCAATCCAACTAATTACACATATAACCATAAACAACTATTTATTATTATGTGATGCTTGTCCTACAAGTTTTAGCCTCTATAGGCCATCTTCAGGCAGACCATTTACAAAGGAAAACATTTAAAGCTGTCAAAGTTTTGAACAATGAAGTTAAAATACAGTGTTATCAATTAAAATATTGCTAAAAATGTGTAAAATGTAAATAATTATAGGCACTTTACATTTCTTGATAAGGTTATGTTTAGCTGCAGGCAAACATCTGTGTCACTACTGACATTTTCATTCTAAGGGAGTTGACATACAGTAAAACTCCGATTTAATGTTCCCGCATTTAGCGAAATCCCAGATTTAGTGATGATTTTTTCATATCCTGACAATACCTCCATATAAACAACGAACCTTCATTTAATGATAACCTCGATTTGGTGAAATATATTCTAATCCCCTGCAATTCATTAAATAGGGGTTTTACTACATGTTTGCAGCTAAACATAACCTTATCAAAAAGTGTAAAGTGCCTATAATTAATCTACATTTTACACATTTTCAGCAATACTTTAATCGATAACACTGTATTTTAACTTCACTGGGCACATATTTCACAGCATTTATTATAAATGTATTCTTTTGTAAATGGCCTGCCTGAAGAGGGCCTATAGCAGCTGAAACATGTAGCAGGATCATCACACAATGACAGTTACTTATGGTTACATGTGCAATTAGTTTGATTAAATACTGTAACATAAATGCCTGTGCCTTTTGCAGTGTCCTGCAAACATGGCAATGAGCCTTCTTGCCACAAAGCTCATGCTCCAGTCTTCTGAGTTATGATGCCATCATTACCATCACTTCAGAGGAACATTCAGCCTCTGTCTTCAGAATCCAGAACTTTGCTACTCACCTACCAGACCGTACAGTGTCAACGCAGAAGACCACAATGGAAATCTTCATTACTATGAACATTTCATATCTGATACAATGTTGGGCAAAACTCCAATTTTCTGTGTTTATACAATGTCTACACAACATAATTAGATACACAAAAATAAGCACTATGAATCATTCTTGAATTTCTCCAATATGTGCAAATGAAATTCTCAAATCTCAAGACATTTGATGGGGTGAGAAAACCAAGAGTATTCAGGTATGAAGTGGCTTTAACCCTTCCACACCTTCTTTGTCTCTAGCCTCATTCCTACCAGTCACAAATCAGTGTCTGTGGAAATTCTGAAGTAGGCATCTACAAAAAACACAAAACTACAGGTACCATTATACATCAAACCACCCCATGGAGCATAAAATGTCAGCATGCGAACACAAAGTACACTGCAAATACAGCCCCCAACATAGCCAAAATGCACAAAATACAAGAATGCTGACAATATTACATACTGCGGTAAACAATGGATTCCTAAAGGACTTAATAAATCATACTACAAAAACATCCACAAAATGCGTAATGAAAAAAAAAACACCAAATATTTTACGGCTAATATACAAGAATGATAACCAAGATATACACAGACACATATTTTAGAAGAAGTCACAGTACAGTAGGCCCTCGATTTAACGGACTAATTGGGGGAAGGGCGTCCGCCATTGTTGAAAGTCCGTTAAATCGAACGTATTTTAAAAACATATATTAATAACGAACTTACAATGTACAGAATGTATTAAAATGTTATTATAATATATAAGTATGAATAAAATATTATTATCATGTACATTGAGTAATTTATACACGCCACTAAAATATCTGTTAAAAATATAAAAATCAATTTATGACAGGAACAGGTTCTAAATTTTTACTTTAGGACAGAAATTTTTTGTCCGTTAAATTGAGGGCCTACAGTATATAAAAACAACACAAAGCAATAAATTTGATAATCGAAGTATACAGAGCTAAATGTCATAATTCTGGAAAGGCATACATTGGCCACACAGAGAGAACAATGAAAACCCGGTATGCAGAACACACTATATATAAGTTACAATGTTCACCTTACACATACCAATAAATAAAGGCGTGAGAAAGAAAACACCAATGCATGCACACACACCACACACAAAAGGAATACAATCAAACTCATTTAAAAAACTACTTATGACATTTTCCCATATAAAGATGTTAGAATAATTTTGTACCAAAATTACCCCACATGATTAACTTATACTTTACCATTTTAATACATTTTATGTTCAAAAGAATTTCCCAAACAAAAGCACAAAAACATCACAACCAAACAAAGTTTTCACCCCTTTAAGATTTCTCATTCTGCTCGGAAATATGTATTCAATGCCAGAAATGTAATCCCAAAACTGCCATACTTCGAAACAAGAAATGAAAAACCTGCTACTAAAGTGCACACATTTGTTATTTCAAGTCTTTTCACATAGTTTTAATATACCATTAGCCATATGTTAATCACATTTATACATGTTAATATTGTGATGTTTGTGTTGTTACACCCTTCTGCATGTTGCACTATGATTAATGTATATGTTTGCCCTGATGGTCTCTCTATATCACAGAAACACACTGGAAATTATGTCATAAATAAAAATGGACATGAAATTTCACTGTCCTATGATGATATGAATCCTGAACAAACCAAGTTCTGTAAACTAGTTTAACCCTCATCTATGTTGTACTCAATATCGTGTGTTCATCAAATTTATAGTACGAGCATTGAGAATGTCAAGGTGCAAGAAATGTATGTGGAATATGTGCACTACAGTTTTCCTATTTTCTTCTGGATCAGGTCAACCTTCTCCTGACACTATTATGACTATGGTGCTACTTAATGAAACAACTGGAATGTACAGGCCCTCTTAGTGATGTGAAGTTTTACAAACATACATTACTCAACTTATATTTGTCAGCACTCATTATGGTATGAACATTTGTGACAGATACAAGTTTTCTACAAGATTTTGAACTACACAGAAATAAACACAGGACACATACTCAGACACTGAACAAATGCCCATAAATTAAACTGTTCCTGTCTCCTATCTAAAAGTGTAAAACAATAACTTTCTTGCCTAGTTCGGCCCTTATCCGCTTCTCACGGAGACCTCTGCTCCAAAGAAATAAACGAGAATTAAACAATTTTTTAAGGAAGCAGAAAGGCAACACTTACAACTGCAATTTGTAGTTTCAGATCTCAAACTTTATAGTATATAATACTAAATAAATATACACTACTAAAGATATATATACTGTGAAGTTTGAGATCTCACAGTACAAACTGCAGTTGTAAATACTGCCTTTTTAATTTATTTTAAGTACGGCCTGCTGATGGCTACCATTCGTAGCCAAAACATGTAGTCGTCTTTTGACATCTAAGAATATACACTGTGTTGATGGATCATTTGTTGGTTTATTGTACAAAATTTTAATGTCAATTATTTTATAAAACATAACCTCTTAAAATACAGGCATTCTTGTCAATCAATTCTGTCTCATGCAGCACTTACCTGGCAAGGAGCAGGAACTCTGATAGTGCCAGGCCAGTTGTAGTACAGGTGACACAGTTTGTATGTGAGTTGCTGTACATGGTCTGTTTTCATATTGGCACTGTCATGTATAACAACATAGTGTGTCGGGGTCACTGTACCCTGAAACAACACCACACATAAATCTTCAGGTTCATTACAATGATTTGAGGACACCCATCTTGTATGCAAAGACTGGTATGTATTACTGTTACAAAATTATTCCTCTCTACCATACACAACCTACTTCCATTTTAATTTCTTGTGTAAGAGCAACAGGACGAAGTGTAGGCACAGTGCAGGGCTCATGACCCAGTTCAGTGACCTATTTCAGACAATCTTACTCTTTTGACCATGTAAATAAGACTCCAGAGCCAGACAGTTCGCGTCACCACTACCATCCTGCAAAAACTCACAAATACCCAACTGCATTACGTGCACATCTCCTATACCAAACTCCAACCAAATTGGATGTGTGGGAAGTATGGACTAAATTCACTTATGCCCCTAAGTGAAGTACAGCTTTCAGTGCGCCAATTTTCATGAAATTCAAAATCTCTTAACAGCATTTTTGGATGCCTCCTGTGCTGAATTTTATCCAAATCAGACAAAAATTGTAGGAAGTACAAGCAAAATTTCATTTACACACTTGAGTAAAGTGTGCCATACACTGTACTAATTTTCATGAGACCCACAATTGCTAAACCACATTACGTGGGGATCTATACCAAATATCACCCAAATTGTTCAACAGATTTATAGTCCGACAAATGTACAATTTAATCACATTAATTAATGTGATTAAATTGTACATTTGTTGGACTATAAATATAGAGATAAAATGTACGGAATGAATAATATTAAGTGTTCAACACATATTGAAACTACTGGCAGAAATTCACTGATGCCCTTAAGCACAGGCACATAAATCCTGGGAGCCAGGTTGTTTTGGCAACTAACTTATGTATGGTGGTGTCTAATATCTGTGGGTCCTCAGTGCGCAGCCTCCCTCATTCCATCCCTTCCAGCACCTGTAATTTTGAGGTGGCTCCCACATTTTTGGAAAATTTGTAAATCACTGCCCTTATGTCAAGTATGACTGTCACTGCACCGAGTTTCATAAAACGTGTTTGCTCGATAACTTCTGTATACAAAATTTCATGAATATATAACTAACTAACTAACTAACTAACTCCATGGAGCAGAGTCCTTCTTGAGAAGCTAACAGGTCCTCAGCTAGTCAAGAAATTCCCCGCGTTTTATGGAAACCGAAGGTTCATTACCGCATCACAAGAACCTGCCACCTGTCCCTATCCTGAGCCATAATATATAACAAACAGTTTAATCACTGATAATAGGTCACAGAAAGACAGATGGCCAGACATGGTATCCACATAAGGCATTTTGATTTACTTGGTAAAGACAGCCTAAAATTGCAACATCCAGGCAGCTGAACTGTGTATGTGCAAAGTTACACCAGTGAAATGCATGTACAGTAGAGAGTAAAGACAGGCACAACAAGTACGACTATCATTTCTGTGTTTCCCGAAACTCTGTGTTACTACATTCACTAGCCCAACCAAACTGAGTTCTGCAAAATGATACAAAGTTCTCTGTTTCTTGACTTCTAACACACTCCACTCTGTGTACAAAATGCCAAGGAATGAACTGATCTACAAGACAAGGCATTTCAAACTCACACCTCTTAATACATCGAGAAAAGCAATTTGTCAACAGACATTAAATAACTTTCAGAATTTAGTGTTACAATTCACTTCAGAAATACACATTCTTGAAAATAATTTCTGGCGTAGTTAGTATAGTGACTAGGCTACGGGCTGAACATTCCAGGGTTTGACTCTCAGCACAGGCAAGAAATTTCTCTCTTCTCCAAAATATCCAGACCAGCTCTAGTGCCCATGAAGCCTTCCATTAAATAGGTACTGCCACAGGCTCAATCATGGGGGGTCAGAGTGGCCGGGTCATGAGACTGACCACTTGCCTCCATCTAGTGGTAGGTTAAGAATAACTGAAGTCATACCACAACTCCCCCTATATGCCTAATGGCGTGTGTATGGAAAAGTTTACCTTTTTACCTTACTTACACAATGGTAATTAAAATACCACACCTGTAATTTTACTTATGTTCTGTGTGCTGGGAAAAACTGGTCTCTTTACACTAAAACAGAACACATTAAAAGTGCTTCAGAACAGATGAGATATACTAAGCTGTACTGAAAATAAGGAATACTGTGAAACAAGATGCAGTGAGAAGTTTTGGTGATGAATCTCTTAAAAAGAATAGGAATGGCCTGGAAGCACCGTACCTGTCGAACGTGCTGGCTCACCAGGAAGAAGTCGTACCAATTCCTTCTGGTGATCGTGTGGTCCATTATGGTGCCTGGGGGTGGATTCTCAAGGCCTTCACCACTTCTTGATGAATTCTGGAACACAAAACAATATATGCACTTCTGTCAGCCTTACCACAGCTTGGAGTACCTTGCTGTGTATTCCTGCTGGACAGCCAGACTGTGTACCTTGTTCATGATAGCCAACAGCCAGCCCAATTCATGAAACTGTGAAAATGCTTCTCCCCACTGTGGTTTGCCCCAGTACATGAACGCACGTTGGAAGACAATACAAAACAAGGACAAGCAAAGTCACATACAGACTCTGTGACCATATGTCAGTTTAACTTCTTTAAATCCATTATGTACATGGATGGTCAAAGCACAGACTATTTTCCTTTCGTAACATCAGTTTTGGTCACCGAGATTGTGTGTTAGTGAATAGCTTTTAACCCCCTTAGTGTGTTAACCTGCAAGGTCACAGTAGACAGCCGATATGTCGCAGGTGCACATGCGACTCTTGTCACAAGATGGACAGAACTGGCTCCCGATCATGTCTATTGACAGGCTTCAGTATTAGGGGCGTTTAAACTCCAAGTTCTGACACCGGACAATCAATAAGACGTCTTGCGTGAAACTAGGTTCTATGACAGGTGTGGGCAGAAGTGGCTCAGGATCATGGTGATGATAAGCTTCAGAATTAGCAGTGATCTACATTCAGGTCATGCAACAAGTCAGATTATAAACATCTCAACATACTTTGTACGAAACAAGAACATTTGAGGTTATATATCGTGGGCATAGAAGGAAAACCCACCCAAGTCCAACGAATAGTTTTGAGAGAGAGAGAGAGAGAGAGTAGGGAGGAGAGAGAGAGAAAGAGAGAGAGAAAAAAAGGTCCGATCAGCACACACGCTTCCCCTGACCTGGCAAAAACTAAAGTGTCTGTACCACCATAAAATATTTGTGAATGGATTACAGAACTTTCCAGGTCAAGGAGGTGACAGATATGGGCTTAACAGTTAAGAAATTTCATTTTTCAACCACAGTGGATTTAGCTGGTTTTCATTATATGCCCATGATATGACAGTTTCAGATACTGGAAGTGCATACAACCAGAGAGGAGCTGATGATTCCGGTACTAACTCACAGTCACCAGACTCATGCACTATGTTCAACAACTCACCAGGGCTGAGAAGATACGTGTATTGATTCGTTTTTGACATATCACCACTGTCAGTTTGGGGTGGTAGTCAGGACTGACATGCTGGAAACAGCTTTCAAATTGTGGAACTTCATACTCAGCCGACACTTGCAGCTGGCCGTCACCCACACCATCCCGGTAAATGACAACACGGTCGGGAAACCTGTGGTTCACCTGCATGTCAGAACAACAAACAATGCTATACCTGTTAAGCTATATACAGTTCTGATATTTCAGGAATAATATTATGCAAGTTACAAGCATCTGATCTGAATAAGTCAGTACAGAGGTCACAACTGATGATAACAATGAAGCTGCAGGCTAAAAATAGTTGAGAAACACATCAGAAGACCATAAAAGTAAAGTATCAAAGCATAACCAACCAAGCTGAGTCTTGAGAAGTTTAAGAGTTGGTCAACAAGCCACAAAATTCCTGCATTTTATGACACCTAAAGGTTCATTACCCCATTCACAACAGCCTGTCCATCCCCAGCTGGATAAATATAGTATGCAAAGCCCCATCATATTTCAGACAGATCTTAATTGTCTCATCACATATAAACCTAGGTCTACCAAGAGGACTATTTCCTTCAGACCTTTTTCCCAAATCTCTGTAACATCATTCTTCTTTCCAATGTGTGCCACATACCAAATCTATCTCGTTCTCCTTGACCTGATCATCCCAACAGTATGTGAAAAGTACTGTCACTTCCGCCCAATGTTTTTCCTTTAAGGTAACAGAACAAGTTTCATACCCACACAAAACAACGAGCAAAATTATAGTTTCATACATTTTGGTCTCTATGTTTCAGGATTTTTATGGGGAGACCTCAGGGAAGGACACCACTTGGAAGACCCAGGCATAGATGGGAGAATAATATTAAAATAGATCTTCAAGAAGTGGGATGGGGGCATGGACTGGATTCATCTGGCTCAGGATAGGGACGGGGGTCGGCTCTTGTGAATGTGGTAATGAATCTTCTGGTTCCATAAAAGGCATGCATTTCTCAACTTACTGGGGACCTGTTAACTTCTCAAGAAGGACTCTGCTCCATGGAGTGAGTTAGTTATGTTTTCAGCCAGGACACAGAAAGACCGAAGATTCTAAACAGAATGGTAGCTAGCATTACCTGAATTTAATCTGTTGTCATGCACACAGTTTTGATTTGTTACTGCCATTCCCAAATACTGCACTTGAACTTCACACCATTCACAAGACTATTACCTACTTTTAAGATGCAATTTTGTCCTGCATTCTGGTCATAATAAATTAATGCATACTTAGGTGTTTTCTCTGCACATCTGTCCAGATCAAAGTACCAAAAGTGGCAACCAAGGAAGCTTTCCATACAGAATTTACATTTTTGTCCAATAAACTAACTTCACTGGCACTGATGACATGCTGATGTGTTATTCAATTTTAATTCCTCTCAACATTCTTGGACCTTCTTCATGGAATATTCTAAAGCAAAGTTAACAACAAAGGCAACATATGTATAATGTAACACTGAGGTGTGTTCGTGCAACCACTGTTCCCGTAGCAAAGCAGTAAGTATTATATATGTATTACAAACAAGTAATTCATTCACAGTAACATAAGACTCTCTGTGATTGAAATTTTGATAGTGTCCAGTATTTTCCCCAGTACCATCAATGTCCTTGCTCCCACCAAAGTTCTCCAAAGCTACACACCTATTTGAGATATTAACCTGATACCCTTTTCTAAATGGTTGAGGCACTGTGCTACAACCAAGGTCACAGGTTCGATTCCTGATGGGATCATGGGACTCTTCATCGACTTAATCCTTCCGGCTGCACTATGGCCCTAGGGTCGACTCAGCCTCTGACAGAAATAAGTACTAGGGATATCTCCTGGGGGGGTAAAGGTGGCTGGTGCATAGGCCTGACAAGCTTATCACCTTCATATGCCAATTGTCTAGAAATTCTGGAAGCCTCAACCTCCTGGAACCCTAAGAGCCTGTCCAGGCCTATAATGGGATGGCTTTACCTTTACCCTTCTCTGAACACATCTTTTAGCATCCTGATATATCAAATTATTGTTTTCAGATGAGGCACGCACATTCAGAAAAATATTGCACCAGCACCCTCTCGGCAATGTATATGACATTCTGCCTGTAAAAATTCTACTCATTTAAATGTTGGATCATTCCCTTATGTACAAAAATCCTCTCCCTAATCAATAATTCATACTTGTTTCCACAGAGAAATGTACAGCCAACAGCTGGTTCAGTGCCACCTTTATCTGACCTGACCTCCTGTACTGCTGCTAAATCTCAATCATTTGCTTATTTCCACGTAACTGTTTTCACTGTGCCTGACCCACAAAGACTCCTGACTTTACAAGTTCCAAATCTCAAGTCCATTTTCCATTATGCAGATTGTTCCACAGAATCTGTCCAAGTCTGAGGCCCTGCGTAATATTTTGTAACAGTTGGTTTTGTATGGTGAGTTGCTAGCCCTCCCCAATCTGCAAGCTGAAGGACGATCCAGCGTCAGCTGTCCATGACTGCCTATTCAACATACAGTGAAACCCGGTTAGGATGTCACTGCTTAAAAAGTTTTCCTGCCTAAGAATTCAGAATAATTTAGTACCTAAATTTTCCCACATGATAACACATATACGCTGCACTTTTAATTCATTTTCTGCTTTAAAAAATTACCCACATAAGAATTTCATGAAACAAGATTCTTCACCCACTTAATAAATCTCTGCATCAAAATCTTACACAACTCCCCACTTGTTCAAGGATACTGCCAACATACAGTAATGAAGAAACTCTCTCAGGTCATAAAGATTCACCACCATGGCCGTTTCCAAAAAAGACCAGAGGTACAAATAAGCAACTCAGTGTTAATCCATGGAAAGGCACTGCAGGAAATGATGTCACATCCCAACTATCTATTTCCACACATGCATTTCACACAGCATGATGCAACATCATAGCCCATGCATAATTTACCATGTGAACCAGCAAGAGTTTAACCTCTAACACACAAACAGGGCACCACTGTTCCATTAAATGTACACCTCTTTCATCTGAAATGGAAAACACCGTCATGCAGAGGGCATTTAAACTGAACAGTGCTTCAGACAGCAGCAGAAACCTGGCATTTAAAAGGACGTACTATAGGTTAATGGAAAGCATTATGATTGTAACTCTTTTATGATAACTTCGATATTTTCTGCAAAATTTATATATGTTTTGTGTTCACTTTAAATTGCTTATGTGTGTACCGTGTTTGTCCTGTAGTGCCATTAATTACTGAACATGTAATCAGCTACTATATAACATTTGGCGTAACACGTAAGCTACTCCAAATTCAGGAAGAGATGGATATTATAAACATGGTGGATGTTACTTAAAAATTTTCTTCATAAAAAATCAATTAGGAACTTCGCATTTCTATCAACTTAAGATATAAGGCACAGTATTCCGTCTGTAAGTCAATGACTGGGATGGAAAAAAAGGCACAAGCAGGTAGAAATGGTAATTCTGGAATAGCTCAAGCAAGAGTGGCTCTTTATCTACTAGTTGTAGGCGTAAAAAAATCTTGTTCTGTATTCAAGAATGTGCCAAAATCACTAAAGAAGTTAAGACTGGAAAAGTGGTTTGATGGTGAAAATGCATCATTCCTTCTTCTTCTTCTGAAACTCTGCAGGTTTAGGCTATTGAGCCTGTTCCTGTCTTTGAAGATGAATCTGGTCCCTCCATATTATTCTCAGTCTCCCCTGATTTCTCCTGCCTGTTGGTTTGTATTTTAGGGTTTGCTGTGGTAGCCTAGTGTCTCTCATCCTTTCTACATGTTTTACCCAGTCTCGTTGGTATTCTTCAATTTCTTGAACTTCATCTTTTACAATTAGTTTTGCTCTAATTTCTGTTTATAATTTTGTCTAGTGTTGTCAGTCTGAGCAGCACTGTAAGAAATTTCATTTGTGCTGCTAAATGAATCATTTAATGTGAAATTTATATAAAATACTATAGTAAAGGCAATGTCAATTTAAATACTCATATACAAAATAATCCCCTTTGTTGGTATCTCCACCTTGCCGTGGTAGAGGGGCTTGTGAGTTCCAGTGACCCTGAGAGCTAAGCCGGTGGTAGCATTGCTACCAGTACGGTCTCCCAAGCCGGACAGATCAAGAGGGTAGGAACCAGATGAAGAGAGATGCCTAGGAGATGGGAAATCCAATAAAAACTCCCCTGATGCCGGAAGCAGCGACATCAGTACGACATGAAGCACAGAGCAAATGATGCTCGAGATGGTTCATGATCGTGTAGCAACAGGCGTGACCAGAGTGGTCTGAACGGCTGCTGTACTGTGATGTGGAAAGCAAATGGAAAAACTACCACATTATTACTTTTCCTGGATAGATACTTTTCTGGAGACAAAACAATCCGGAGGTAAACTACTCCCCAATTCGGATCTCCGGGGGGGAGTGTTTCTAGGGGAGACACCACGCGGTGTTACAGCGACAAATACAGACAAAAGCAGAAGACGCAGAAGGAACATCACAGCTTCAAGATAGGCACTTGGAATGTAAGGACCTTGAATCAAGGAGGAAAACTAGAAAGTTTGAAGAAAGAGATGCAGAAGAACGCAGTGTCTGTGCTAGGTGTTAGTGAAGTGCGGTGGAAGGGTGAAGGTGAAATAAGAAGTGGTGATTATACAGTGTATTATTGCGGGGGTGACAGGGCTGAAAGAGGCGTAGCAATAGTAGTGCATAAAAGCGTAGTGAAAAGTGTTGTCAAGAAGAGTGTGTATAGTGACAGAATCATTGCTGTTAAGTTGAAGGCAGAACCGTTAAGTATTTTGATAGTGCAAGTGTACATGCCTACATCGGAGTATGAAGATGACGAAGTGGAAGAGCTATATGATATAATTGAAGAAATTCTTGAAGAGGATGGAAAGGGCGCAACAAATACGATTATAATGGGAGATTGGAACAGTGTGGTTGGAGATAAAGCACATCACAACACTGTTGGACCATATGGACTGGGAAGGAGGAATCAGAGAGGTCAAATGCTTATTGACTTCTGTGAAAGAAATGGACTTGTTATAACAAACACATGGTTCAAAAAACCTAAAAGAAGATTGTACACCTGGAAATCACCAGGAGATAGGAATCGATATCAACTGGACTATGTACTAGTGAAACAGAGATTCAGGAACAGTGTGAAGAATGTGCAGACACTGCCTGGAGCAGATATTGACTCTGACCACAATTTACTGGTTGCAACGATCTCCACCAGTTTGAAGAAAATCATAAGGTTCCACAAGCGGAAACCAAGATGGGATTTGGAGAAGCTATATGCTCAACGACAGTAAGTACACGATAGTCTAGAAGAAAAACTTGGTGCAATCAAATGTGAAAGTGGGAATGTGGAAGTGCAGTGGAACAATATCAAGAAATGTGTGTTAGATACTATGAATGATTTAGTTGGAAAAGTCGAGAGGAGAGCAAGAAAGCCATGGATTACACAGGAGATGATCAGTAAAATGGATGAACGAAGGAAATGGAAGAATGTCAACAACGAAGAAGGAAGGAAGAACTACAGAAGACTGAGGAACGAATTGAAAAGAGCCACGGACAACGCCAAGAAGGAATATCTGGAGAGCATATGCGACGAGATCATAGAATTTCAAAGAACAGGACGTTATGATCTAATGTACATGAAGACAAAGGAGCTAGGTTGGAAAGAGAACCATGGAATTCAAAACGTTGGCATCGAAGACTTTCAAGGGAATATAATAATAGATCAGAGACGAGTACTGAAAATTTGGGAGAATTATATCACAGAGCTCTACGATCGAGCTAATCGACCAGAACACCTAGAAGTCGAACCTGAAGTAGATGAAGATGAGAAAGGCCCTTATATTTTGCAAAGTGAAGTGGAAAAAGCTATCAAGGAAATGAGGGATAAGAAGGCTACAGGAGATGATGATGTACCTGGGGATGTACTCAAATTGTTGGGAGAAGATGGTCTCAGACTAATGACACAGCTGATCAACAGCATATATGTAACTGGGGAGTGGCCCAAAGATTTCATTGAAGTTACAATGATTGCCTTAAAGAAGAAGCCTAAAGCTACAAAATGCAGCGACCATCGCACAATCAGTCTCATTGCACATGCAGCAAAGATAGTAGCGAGGATACTTAGAAGAAGGATTGAAAGGAAGACTGAGGATGTGCTTGGAGAAGATCAGTTTGGATTTAGGAGAGGAAAAGGAACTAGGGATGCAGAGAATAATATCAGAATGAACCTTGGTCATAGATGAGGAATTGTGTGCTTGCTTCATAGACTGGCAGAAGGCATTTGACCGTGTCAACTGGACCAAATTAATGCAGATCCTTAAGGGAACTGGGATAGACTGGCGCGAAAGAAGATTGATCAGCAAATTGTACATGGAACAGAGTGTCAAAATACGACTGGACCAAGGGGAGACGAGGAGTGTGAAGATTGGAAGAGGAGTTAGACAAGGTTGCTGTTTGTCACCGATTCTGTTCAACTTATACAGCGAATACCTTACCAAGGAAGCTCTTGAAGGGTTTGGAGACTTCAAAATAGGAGGACAAGTAATTGGCACTGTGAAATATGCAGATGACCTTGTGCTACTGGCTAAGGAAGAAAAGGTGCTACAGGGCATGGTTGATAGACTAAGTGAAATTGGAAGACGTTATGGAATGGAAATGAATGTGGAAAAAACTAAGGTAATGAGAATCTCAAGGCAACCAGCCCCAATGAAAATTATGATAGATCAAAATCAATTGGAGAATGTGGAATATTTCAATTATTTGGGTAGCATGATAACAAATGATGCAAGGTGTACACGTGAAATTAAATCCAGAATTGCCATGGCTAAAGCAGCATTCAACAAGAAGAATCTTTTCACCAGCAAACTGGAATTAAACTTAAGGAAGAAACTAGTAAAGTGCTACATTTGGAGCATAGCTTTGTATGGTGCTGAAACGTGGACACTTCGGAAAATGGATCAGAAGTATCTGGAAAGTTTTGAAATGTGGTGCTGGAGAAGAATGGAGAAGATCAGTTGGACCGATCGTGTGAGAAATGAAGAAGTATTACACAGAGTCGAGGAATATCCTACATACAATAAAAAGAAGAAAGGCTAACTGGATTGGTCACATCTTGCGCAGAAACTGCCTTCTGAAACACGTGATTGAAGGAAAGTTAGAAGGAAGGATAGAAATGACGGGAAGACGAGGGAGAAGACGTAAGCAGCTGCTGGATGACCTTAAGGAAAAGAGAAGATACTGGAAATTGAAAGAGGAAGCACTGGATCGCACCCTGTGGAGATCTCGCTTTGGAAGAGGCTACGGACCTGTCGTAAGACAGACTACAGAATGAATGAATACAAAATAATGTGGTTTTCAGGCTCACCCTTTTTCAGATATTTTCACACTGACTGAGCCAAATTCGTTGAGTTTTTCCATGAATATTTTAAGAGGGTTTACTGTACCTGCAGTTATTCTGCACATGCAGAATCTACCTCTCACAAGCACAATCTGAGGACATGCCATGCATGATCACAAAAACACCAAAACTAAATTCAGCATACATTTAGATACACTGAATACTAACATCATAGTAAAACTTGAGTGAAGAAATGAAGCAAGTTTTCAGGCCATCAACTAGCTCCTGACCAGGGCCTTGGAAACAGACTCTGCTAAACCATCGCGTGAAGGTATGATTGAGGGAGGCCACAAATCCAGCAACACTGCCTCCTTTCCTGCTTATGTCATGGAAAGAGTCAATCCCACATACCATGCAGTTCTCCTGTAAAACAACACATGTGAAAACAATACAAATGTAAACCTTCCCACTGAAAAAGAAAAAAAAGCAGTTTTAAAATCCAAAGGAACTGAATCATATTCAACACAGCTGCAATGAGGTTTTGCTATGTGATCAGCTGCGTCACCACATTCTGATAAAAAAGATTCCAGCCCATTTCACATGAAAACTTCACAAATTCCATATAACATAATTTTATGACACTTTTTTTTGCTAGCTGGTGAAATCAAAGACATCAACAGTTAAAGTCCTATATCTGATGGCAGGATCCACTCACATACAATCTTAAGGCACTGTGCAAACTAACTGGAGTCACTGTACTTGCACTCATCTGCAGGGATTACTGCAGGGGTGTCAGGATTGCCGGTTACAAGCAGCTACAGAGCACAGATCATTCTGCTGACTGCTATTAACCAAACAAAAAACATTGTTCCTCATGCAATACTCACACTACATAACAGCACTGTCTAAGATAGGAAACCATGCTATTTCACGGCCTTGGCTATGAAATAGCATGGAGTATATGAAAATGCATGTCAGAAGAGGCATTAAATGGAATAAAAATGATGTACTGAGGTAAGAAAAGAAATACACTTTTTACAAAGAAAGATGATATGGCTGCAGGCATATTCCAATCTCCTTGCACTACAGGACTTCCATACACCAGGCTGTACGCAAGCTGCCTGCACACAAGGTGCCATAAGATTGTAACCACACTCTAATCCACCCACAACTGCTTGCAGGATGAACATGAGCATCCAGCATCCAAAATTCTCAGCTATAGCAGGTATATACCAAAATGTGTAAGATTTATTACCAGAGGAATCCTGACTGCCCACAGAGTGCCACCCAGCTTGCAGTTGATCTGCAGAGCGATCTTCTGAACCACAGATCGCACCCTGTCAGGTCTGCTGAGCGTACGAGAGTTGATAACCTGTGAACAGAGTTGACAGTGAGTCAGAAGCAGTGACTCAACTAGCTGATGTCAAACTTTTCACTGCAGTCCTGCGAGGAAGACAATAGTAACATCTTATGCCAAGTGTCCAGTAAGGTTACCTAAGTCATAAAAATTAAAACGACTAGTCATTACAACATTAGTTGTAGCTCATCTATACTGCTGAGGTATCATTATCTACCAACATAATCCCTAAGCAAAGTGATGTGTTTGACCCATCTTTGCACTAATTTAAAAATTCTGTCACAGTATAAATTGGGCTCTTGCATTTGCAACCATTCTTGAATAGCCATTTCCATTTCCTCATTATTGTGAAATCAGAAAACTAATTTGGTGACATGTCAGTTTTCCAAACTCAGTTCCTCCAATTGTGCTGCATTCACTTCGCTCCTTGACGTGAATGGCCAACCAGTACAATCATAGTGGATGTCAGACAATTTTCAAGCTCTCTGCACCATGTTCTGACAAGCTGCATTCACGTTATGCCACTACGATACAGCAATATTACTTGGCAGTGAATTCTGCTGGCGGAAACATGTTTTGCTCATAAAAACCAAACGCTACTACAAACTTAATCTTTAGTTATTCAACCAACAAATGCACTTTTTATTTTTGTAATTTTCTATTCACTACACCCTACATATGTTTTGGCTGTTTGTTCACTGTCCATTTGGCACTATCACTTAACTGTTATTCTGTTCAGTGAAGTGTACTTAACAAGGTGCCCCTGATGATGGCCGAGTTATGGCCGAAACATATGTAGGGTGTAGTGAACAGAAAATTACAAAAATAAATAGTGCACTTGTTGGTTGAAACACTAAACATTAATGTGGCCACGCTGACACGGAGAGAGAAGGTGCTTCCACACAACAACACTACAGATATCTGACAAGGAACAACATACCGGACCACACTGCCAATAATTACGAATTTTACCGCAAATGTAATTTAATACTATCTTACTATCAACTTTAACAAGCTATTTTAGTACTATTTTAATACTATAATACAACTTTACACAATTTTTATACAATTTTATAGATGGTACAATAACCAATATTGACACATGTACATTGGTCTATGTACAAACCAAAAATGACCCCCTGAAGATGGCAATATAGTTTGCCGAAATACATATAGGGGAAATCCTTTAATAAAGTAATTAGTGAAAAATTATCTTTGTGCATTTGTTGGTGAATGATAATCAGTTATATAACGATGCACGGTGAATACAACGTGACATTCTCATGTTTATCAATCATTAATCATACACATTAATTACCATGTTTTGTATGTCTCTGGCTGTCCCAGCCCCACATTTCCTGCAAGGTCTTAACTTCATGGAGCATATTTACTGTTTGGAAACATGTAGAAGAAAGTAATCCCTGTGAACTCTGACACTTTGCTGTATTCAATAAAGGATTTATGAGGTGGAAAATTCAACAACTTTGAAACAAGCAAAGAACTTACCTGTGAAGCAACTGGCATTTCAGAGCAGCACAGCTTCTTTACAGCTGCATATCTATCATCCCTTGCAGTCGGGAAAATGATCACCACCAACTGAAGGGAGGGGTTTATGTTTTGCCGCAACATACGCAGATAGGAGTCTGTGGTGTCATCACTCAAACGCATTATGCGGGCATCACAAACCTGGATTCCCATCTGGGGTCCAACTTTTTGCATCATGCCTGCAAATTCATTGGCAAAACGCAAGTCACGGGGTGAATGGATGATTATCCACCTCACCAGATCCACCTGCAACACAACACAGTCCATAGTCAGTCCCCCGAGTTAAAGTGCTGTTAAGAGTGTCACTGTCTGGGATGGATGCCATGTAGTACCGTCTACTCAATACACACACACAGTGCAACATCCCAAAGACAGCAGTATTTATGGTCACCCCAATGAGAACCACAAATCTTTTTTTTTTTAAAGGCTGCCTTATAGACTGCATTTGGTGCATGTACAATCCGAGTGTTTACTCAGACCCTCCAGTGTTAGTACATAACAAGTTATGAAATGTCAGCTCAGCATAACACTTCTGGCATAGCTGTTCTGTTACCATCCCTAGATTTTAACTTCATAAATATTTTCAAGTATAACATTGAAAATGCAAGGATTTTATATAAGTAGCCACAAATTTTCCAAAAATCTAGGAGCCACCTCAAAATTCTGTGATACAGGGGGTGACAAACCAAGATCCATACTGTGATCCCACAAATATTAAGTGCCACAGTGCAACATCCAGTCACCCAGAATTTGTGCACCACTGATTTTACATTTGTATTTCGATAGTTCATACAACTTGCACTCTAAGCCTTCTGCACATCTTAGCAGAAGACTACAGTCTCTCACAAGCAACATGTTGTAACCATCGAGATGCAATAAACAGGGGGATCATGCTTCATTTTTATGTTTAGATCATTAACTGTTTCTTTGGCCTCAGGTCATACATCACAGAGAACACAGCCTCAATTACAGAGACCAGCGAGATACTACACATGCATGTAGGTCTTAATATAAAGTGTTTGTTACTTTTAACAATTTTAACTGAAATAAGAACATATTGAATTTTGGTAAACATTAAAACACCAATACACAGTGGAACAATTAGCAGAGGCAGTTTTAAGCACATCACCAGATTTTTATATTTTACATACAACAAAGATCATAAAATGTAATGAAGTAGAAAGGACAGTGATACTGAAGAGGTAAACAACTTTGCATAGCTAGGCAGTGTGGTGACTAGCACTGGAGGGGCACAGGAAGACGTAAAAATATGGATTCAGAACACAAATGCAGCTTTTATTCAACTTAATCCAGCAGGGGAAAGTTAGGGAGATATCCATTGCAACAATGGTGAGATTTATTGAAGTAATGTTAAGTCTGTTCTTCTATATAAATCCTAGTGGAGGCAAGATTTTCCGCACCTGTCCAGACTGGCTGTGGGGCCCACCCAGCCTCCTGTACAATGGGTAATAGGAGTAAAGCGACCAGGGTGTGGCATTTACCACCCACCCCCTCTAGTGCCGAAGTTAAAGAAAGAGTAAAGCTACACTTCTACTCCCCACTCTAGGGAGTAGAAGTTCTTTAAATGTTCTTAAAGCAGGCTACAAAAAACAAAAATGGAAAAGCCAGGGCTCAGCCTGTAATATAAAAAAGGAATGGAGGCATTTCTTCACACGATCAGATCACAGCCCTTTTTCTGCTCATGAGACGAAATGTGAAAGGGTACCAAAACATCTGTTTCATTTTCTCCATATGTGCACATTCAACCATCCCTATTCAGACGTGAGTGTGAAGCTAGCCAAACAAATGATGAAGACAGTGCGACTGCTGCAGCTCTACATAAGATGACAATCTTCATCGAGCTCACGACCCCTCAGAGACTCAAGCTAAATTCAGGGCACCTTTCCCAATGCACAACCCTCCAACAGAAAAGACGATGTCACAACAAAGTGTGTCTTGCGTGCTAACTACGAAACTAGAAGTAAACCTGTGTGGAAGTGTGAAATATGATGCAGCACCTCACTTACAAGGCTGCTTGGAGGCTTGCCACATAAAAACAACATATCAGGACAATATATTTGGTAAGTACACACTTTCAACTTTCATTCATTTATTCTGTAGTCTGTCTTACAAGTCCATAGCCTCTTCCAAACCGAGTTCTCCACACGGTGCGATCTAGTGCCTCCTCTTTCAATTTCCAGTATCTTCTCTTTTCCTTAAGGCCATCCAGTAGCTGTTTACGTCTTCTCCCTCGTTTTCCCATCATTTCTATCTTTCCTTCTAACTTTCCTTCAATCACGTGCTTTAGAAGGCAGTTGCTATGCAACATGTGACCAATCCAGTTAGCCTTTCTTCTTTTTACTGTATGTAGGACATTCCTCTCCTCCTTGACTCTGTGTAATACTTCTTCATTTCTCACACGATTGGTCCAACTGATCTTCTCCATTCTTCTCCAGGACCACATTTCAAAACTTTCCAGACACTTCTGATCTATTTTCCGAAGTGTCCACGTTTCAGTACCATACAAAGCTATGCTCCAAATGTAGCACTTTACTAGTTTCTTCCTCAAATTTAAGTTGGCTGGTGAAAATAGTCTTCTTCTTGTTGAATGCTGCTTTTGTCATGGAAATTCTGGATTTTATTTCACGTGTACATCACACATCATTTGTTATCATGCTACCCAAATAATTGAAATATTCCACATTCTCCAATTGCTTTCAATTTCACATGTAAAAAATTTTAATTCAAAATTCCCAATTGTCATTTCATAATGAATTCTTTTTCATGGTGATGTAATTCATCCGTAAGGCCGCGTTCTCACGGGGCGTGAACCACGCGCATGAGTTACACTTTCGTGGGCCACTACCCGTGTAAACGCGGAGTCGTGGACCTTGCGTGTGACGTCAGCAGTCCACGATCCAGTCATGGCAGGATCAAACCATGTTAGATTTTCAGTCGCGGTGCTGGCGTTCGTGAGGTAAGATGTCGTCACCAATGCTAAGACTCAGTGACAGCGACACTTTACGTTTCTTGGATTTATACCACAACGAACCTATTCTGTATAATGCCACTTTGGAGGAGTATCGAGATCGCGATTTAAGGGCGGCGGCAGCAAAACGAATATCAGCCGCTTTGAACATACGTGGTTTCGGACCTGCAGAAATTATAAGGAAGTTCAAAAACCTGAGAAGTTCTTACTGCCAGGAACTGAAGAAAATCGCAGCAAGCAAGAGATCGGGAAGGTCTACCGACGAGGTATATAAACCAAAAGTGGTATGGTTTGAGAAGATGAACTCTTTCCTTAACAAGTATTCAAACTGTATTTCTGTCATTCGCAGTAAGTTTTTGAAGTCATCTGGATAGCGATGTTTAAGTTCGGTATCAATAAATCTGGATGCTCCCACAAGTGGGCGCCGTGCTATCCACTCCTTAACCCACCAACGCTTTCTCCGACGTTTTTCTTGTCTTTTGTGGAGTGCGCGAACAATTTTATGTGCTAAAATTCCACAAAACACAGAGCACACTACGGCACAGCCCTCAGCTACTATCCCGTCCATGGCCACGATTGTACTGAAACCTTTTGTCCGTGTGAACAGCTCACGCTTTCCACCAAGCGTGGAGGCAACACGAGTGAGCACGCCAGTGTGACTCACGCGCGTGGTTCACGCCCCGTGAGAACGCGGCCTTAAAACAGGTAACTGAATCTGAGTTCTATGTCAGCTGAGGAGTACTTAAATCTGAGGTGAATGGGTTCAGTTCTTTCTGAACTACAGTGTTAAAAAAATGAAACTCGTAACAAGTAAATATTTTAAAGCAAGTGCAAGAAGGCAACATGGATCAAGTAGTAACACTTCTGACGTGTACTGTGGACGCTGCAGGTGAAGTACTAAGGTAAAGTAAAACTGAGTTGAAATCCCTATCATTTGTGCATGTCCTCTAAAAATGTGAAAACACCACAACAAAATGTATAATAGTTGTGATTAAACTGGGACCATGCCTTCTCATGTAAAGGATACTTAAATCCCTCCCAGCCACAGACAAGGAATGCATTTAAAGCTTCACCATCACTGAGAGGCTAATTCACTGATGAATGTTACCAGAATTAACAGTATGTAGAAGTGTGAACTGGTTTCTTTAAAAGCGTGGGCCCTATGACTTTGTGTATATTTACTGTACACTAAAATCTGACATGGCTATTCATAACGTGAAGGAGATTTCAAGAACACCGGTAGTTGTCAGTATAGCTCTTTATGCTCCTATTTAAAGTAAACCATGCCACATCTGAAGAAAGAATAAATAATAAATACATAAATAAATACAGTGGACCCTCGAACTTCGAACGGTTTGAAGTTCGAACAACTTGAAACTGGAAAAAAAAAATTCGAGGAAAATCCGGGTTTGAAACTCGAACAAAAACTCGAAAGTCGAACAAAGAATCATGTGGTCGCCTTCTCTCTCTGCTTGGTCGCACACGCAGTTGCTCGGTCAGTTCTCCCGTGACTGGTTCAGTGAGCATCTCGCAAATTCAGTCTGTTTTTTAAGCATTTTATTTATTTATTTTAATGACAATGTAATGAAACATTTCAGAAAAATTTAAAAAAATAGACAGAAACAAATGACATTAGACAGGTTTCTCTCCAAAGAAAAATCAAGTGGTGGTAATGTTAATGAACCACAACCCTCAACTAGTGGATTCCAGATGAAAGAAGGGTAATTCACCTTCCAGTGAACAGTAATATCCCTCCTACTATTATTATTGATCGATTATTATACAATATTTTTTATGTATGTACTATTATAAATAAAAACATTCAATTATTGAAATTAAATATACTTGTTTTATCATTATGATCTTTTGAAATAGGCACTTAAAATGTTTTATATTGGGTAAATTTTGGGGGTGCCGATCCCAGTGGCCGTGCGGTCTAAGGCGTGGGTCTTCGACCGCTCGCTTACTAGGATCGTGGGTTCGAATCCCACCGGGGGCATGGATGTCTGTCTCTTGTGAGTGTTGTGTGATGTTAGGTAGAGGTCTCTGCGACGAGCTGGTCCCTCGTCCAGAGGAGTCCTACCGAACGTGGTGTGTCTCAAATGTGTGTGACCATGAAACCTCGACGAAACGAGGAGGCCCAGGCCCATATAAGGCTGTCGAGCCATACAACAACAACAACAACAACAACAAATGGGGGGGGTCTGGAACGGATTAATTCAATTTACATTATTTCTTACGAGGCATTTTAACTCGAAAGTCGAACAACTTGAAAGTCGAACCGTCTCCTGGAATGGATTGTGTTCGAGGTTCGAGGGTCCACTGTAATTTGTTATTTTCTGTTTGTCCAGCATAGAACTTGGTGTTCCAAGATTTTCCCATTGCATCACATACTGCTCTTGTACATGGCACAGTTCATGCAGAATATTTGTATTACAAAACTTTCTGTGACATTTTTTCCATGATGCACATATTGTGGAAGTATTGCAAATGAACATTATTTGTTCAACTGAATAAATATCACAAGTGTGCTGAGGCCATATTAACTCCACATGTAATAAGAGATGGCGAAAAAGTAGATGCCTACTCCATCTGCCCAGACATCAGAAGCAGCGTAACAGCCTAAATGTTGGTTACGCTCCTATGCACACACGGAAGACATTTTCCCCTACACTTCGAGAAAACACTAAATCAATCTGACTTTCACAAACCACGCAGACACGGAACGACAAGGATGGTCTACCACACAGCCATACATACAGATAACCGGCACAAAACAGCACACCGGAAAATACAAGGACCACGCTGCCAATGATTTATTAATTACATCACAGCATGTTTTTTAATATAATATACTATACTGTTTTATTACTGTTTTAGCAATTTTAACAATACTACTATTGTACAATTTTATACAAAGTGCTAACAACGAATATTGTAATATTACCATACACAGCCCCAACTGTTCTGATGTAACAAAGAACATTGGTCTATGTACAAACCTCAACGATCCCCCTGATGATGGCAATGTAGAAGTGCCGAAATGCGTATTGGGGTAATCTTTTAATAAAGAAATCAATGACAAAACTTGTCTTGGTGCATTTGTTGGTGTGAGTTAATCAACTAAATCAATCTATCTATCTAAATATCTATCCATCTATCTAAATATCTATCTACCTGTCTATCTAAATATATATATACCTACCTACCTATCTATCTACTCTATCTATCTACGCAACATTCTCTATACTGTTCAAGCTGTGTGCTAATATTTTGTTATGTACATGTGCTGAACTGTTTGGTCCTCAACCC
Organism: Reticulitermes speratus; assembly: GCA_021186555.1. Lineage (NCBI taxonomy): Eukaryota > Metazoa > Arthropoda > Insecta > Blattodea > Rhinotermitidae > Reticulitermes > Reticulitermes speratus. The sequence goes on along the minus strand of JAJKFL010000013.1, from coordinate 31,023,931 downwards.
AACTGTACAACTTATGTGTTCCAGGCTGTTTTAAGAATACAGTTTATCATAATTGAAATACAGAACATGAAGGCAGCCTTCCATATCAATGATGTTGAACTTTATGGCACAAAAGGGATAACACATGAGTACACTAATTAATAAAATGAAGTGTAAGCAAGCACAGTTGTACAATTACCGCAGTCAGAACTTTGTTACGAGTGACAACTCCTCCCCAGTCCGCCTGCTCTGAGCCCTTGTGCAGCACATTACCACCAAACATAATTGTCTCAGGACTCAGCACTCGTGCCATGAGATCCACTGTGCTTGGATCCACTGTGAGACCCCATCCCGCCAGCAAGGCCTGAGCACGTTCATTTTCTGGAAAGAGTTCGTAAACCAAGTGTTAGTATGCAGTCAGGAGTTTGTGAAACAAGTATTAGCATGTAATCAGCTAATAATACAGATAACTTACTGAACAACTGAGGATTCAGATCTCCCGGCTATGCTGAGTAGCAGTAACAGACTAACAGATATGCAGAATAATTCATGTAATACCTGGGCTAGAATTCTTGGGAGGGGAGTGATATTTCAAGACAGGATCTTCACTGCAGCCTTGGAAACCAGTAACAGTGGATATAATTTATGTTACGCTTGGGGTGTCTTAAGGGATAACGGGGCTCTTCTGACTCCTGTTCCAGTGCTTTAAGAACCATTGCATGAAGATGAAACACTGAAGAATCACATATCACTTCCTCATAATCTGCAGGTCTTACTGTACCTGCCTGAACAATTTAAATAGAATTTGACTAGAACTGCACATTTTACACTGACACTGTGAATCCCTAAGCAGCATTCTGCACTTTACTACAGACAGCAGCGTTGCGAGAGTGTATGGCTGCTCAACATGCCTTTCTTCTTACCCTGTATATTTCTGATGAACTTCTTAATTGCAGCTTGGCGCTGATTTGGTGTTATGCGAGTGTACATGCTTATGTCCTTCATCACCTGAAAATCATTCCTCATCGCGTCTGTCAACCCTGTGAGGTAGCAGAGCTCAGGAACCAGACACACCATGCGCTCGGTATCCTGTAACAAACAAACAGTTCCATCATTACTTTGGGGTCAACAGTTGTCAATAAACAGTGAAGTAACGCTCTGTGTAACATAAGTGGGGCTATTCAAACAGCTTTGATAAATCCAGATCCTGTAGGTTATGAAACAAAGGAGTTCATTCACGCCATCTCAATTCTCACACGAACCATATAAGACATGGTACAAACACTTAAACTACTGCGAAACACTACACGTATGAATATCCAGCCAAACAATCTCAACACTTTCACTGCCAAAGTCGACCATGGTCGATTTAAGTATTTACATTTTAATTTGCCAGCGTCGCCTTTAGTCGATCTAAAATTTACTCTACTCTTTTGCCTTAAATAGGCCACGCACACAATAAGTTCTTTCAGGAAACATATTTTACATATTATTAATCCCTAGCTGACAACTAGAAAAAATATATGCATTTTATATATAATTTTATATATAATTATACTTTATAATTTATAAGATGATGCACTAGTTGTTTAATATTCAATAAATCCCTATTAAACAAATCAGGTTTATAAAGCAGAAAAACTTCTTAAAATGGTAACCTTGAAAAGGTGTTATTACTTTGTAATTCTGTACCAAAAATGACACACACTTTCCTTGAATATTACTCCATATGAATTCTAAAATAAATGATTAATTTCACTGTCAAACCATACTTCAAGTCTTTTCTTCTTCAGTCATATTGACACATGCACTCACTGACCACTATGACAGATGACCACACCATAAATAAGTCATATGTCATGTCCTGGGAAACGTGGAAACAACCGTGGAGATTAACATTATAGTTTAACTACTATGAAATAAACATTTGTTATCAAAATACAAAAGTGAATCACAAAATGGGCTTAAGTTTTACATTTCCCTCTTTAAGTGGTTCTTTTCGCACTGGTCCATTGATAACCCATTATGTGGAAAACATGCGTCAGATGCATACATACTTCCTGCCCGCGAATCCTGGTCTTCAAACGGCTCAGCAGCAGCGGCTGACCCAAGTCCCGAATGTCAATGTCGTAATGTTTCTTGTAGTAATCCTTGAATGAGACCTAAAACACAGAAGCCACAAATGCACGAGTGACAAAGTATATTTCACATCTATAATTCTTATTCCTTTTGTCTTTGTAAAATGGTTACTACATCTACCACACACCTTATCATTCAGGAATTCTGCATTGTGACTATACAATGCATTTATGTGTTTTATATGATTCTCAGAATAAAAATGATTTCCCTGAACAGTTGAAATGTTATCAAGGCCATGACGCAGAATCAGACCCCTCTGTGATGCAAACATGCAACTCAGCATCCCCACAGTTAAGACATTATAAGGTTCCTGTATCTATGCCAACCAAAAGTGACCATTCTCAAAAAATGACAACAAACACTAAAAATGAACCCGGATATATAATTATTTATGTCATTAATCATGAACATTGTGTAGTTAGGATAAACAGTACAGAGTTATACCCACACCCATACAATTCTATGACGACAGAGGGGTGCACAAATTTTCCAGAAATACAGCAGCCACCTCAAAATTCTACGCACCAAAAGGGTGACATGAAGCAAGTTTCATACTGAGGACTCAAAAACATTAGACACCATCATACAAGATTTAGTTGCCACAGCAGCCTGGTGCCTGGGATTTATGCATCCTGGCTATGAAGGCATTATTTAATGATTTAATGATTATGCCATTTCCAAAGAATATAAGGCATCAGTGATAGATGGTGAATGACTATGAAAGATATGGCACTGCACTGTCTGGTACACAGACATGACACTGCAGTCTGATACAAAGATATGGCACTGCACTCTGGTACAGACATGGCACTGCACAGTCTGGTACAATGATATGGCACTGTACAGTCTGATAAAAATATATGGCACTGCACTCTCTGGTACACAGATATGACACTGCACAGTCTGATAGACATGGCACTGCACAGTCTGGTACATACATGGCACTGCACTGTCTGGTACAAAGATAAGGCACTGCACAGTCTGGTGCACAGACATGGCACTGCATAGTCTGATACACAGACATGGCACTGCACAGTCTGACACAAAGATATGGCACTGCACAGTGTGGTACAAAGATATGGCACTGCAAAGTCTGGTACAAAGATATGGCACTGCACAGCCTGATACACAGACATGGCACTGTACAGTCTGGTACAGAGACATGGCAATGCACAGTCTGATACAAAGATATGACACTGCACAGTCTGGTACAAAGATATGGCACTGAACTGTCTGGTACACAGACATGACACTGCACAGTCTGGTACAAAGATATGGCACTGCACGGTCTGGTACACAGACATGACATTGCACAGTCTGGTACAAAGATATGGCACTGAACTGTCTGGTACACAGACATGACACTGCACAGTCTGGTACAAAGATATGGCACTGCACGGTCTGGTACACAGACATGACATTGCACAGTCTGGTACAAAGATATGGCACTGCACGGTCTGGTACACAGACATGACACTGCACAGTCTGGTACAAAGATATGGCACTGCACGGTCTGGTACAAAGATATGGCACTGCACGGTCTGGTACACAGACATGACACTGCACAGTCTGGTACAAAGATATGGCACTGCACGGTCTGGTACACAGACATGACACTGCACAGTCTGGTACAAATACATGGCAATGCACTGTCTGGTACAAAGATATGGCACTGCACGGTCTGGTACACAGACATGACACTGCACAGTCTGGTACAAATACATGGCAATGCACAGTCTGGTACAAAGATATGGCAATGCACTGTCTGGTACAAAGATATGGCATACTGCATGGCACCAAACAAATGAAGCCCATAATATGAAGTACTCAGATATTCAAGAAGTCACATCAAAATACTTACATCCCCTTCTCTGTGAGATGAGAATGTGGACTTGGGTGACTGGTCCCAGTCGATATCATCAACACGATACGTCCTGTTGTTGTATCGTGTCAAGACTGAGACGCCAATGACAGACTTCTGCACCACATCTCGGTAATTTCTGCTGTCTCGTTGTGCCATCTCTTCCCTACAGAAAGAAAAGGTTTGTGTGACAAAATGGCTACATGCTGCAACAGGATTTTATACTGCACATAAAGACAATGACTCACATGAGCTCAAGAACAGTTTGGGTCCGCAGCACACGATGTGAAGCATCGCAGCACAGCTGAATACCACCCTCATACTCATCCACTGCAGTTACATATCCCGGCCACACTTCCAACCTGACAACAAGAAGTGTCTTCATAGCACTGGTGACGAATAAATAGATCAGTATGAAGCATTGGTCAAATTACACTGACAGGGAAAAAATGAAGTACTCAAAGAAACACCAGTCCCAGCGCCACTCTGTGCATCACAAATCCCACACGGACTGGCCTGGGATTCAACCTGGGCCTCTGCTGTTCTGCTGTGAGGAGAGCAACTAACTGCCTGGGTCATGGCATACCCTGACAACAGAACGAAAAAGCCACTTCTGGCTTCTCTTCAAAAGAAAGTATTGATATGCCACACAATCTGTGTTCAATATACCAGTGGCACATTGCACTTACGGGGACATAAGAAATATGAGACGACGACGCGACAAAGATCTCCATCACAACTGGGAATCACACTGTATCCTCAGGTCATCCAGTCTGTTGCCCAGTCACTAACTGCACAGTACATTTCTGAATTTTACCCAGCATTGATAACATTAGCATAAAATGAGAAATGCAGTAGAATACTCATTATATGGGCTAATGTGGGGGAAAACATGCTTGAATAATCAAAAACACAGATAATCCATCACATTCTGTTCAGTGCATTAATGGAACTTTACACAAGTGATATTTATTTTGGGAAATCATCTGTAATGGTCACTTTTTAGTGAACTCTACAAGACTCCCCATCATGGCAATACCAGTTCTCCTGGTGGCTGTAATGGCACTCTATTTGAACCCTTTCTGATCCATGTACCATATATAAGGAAAGCCTTAAAACTGGACTGGGACATGCTGTAACTGAGACATCTGGGCAGATGACCCCCAGGCACGTAAGGCCCCGTGGGGCAAATCAACAACCAGAACTGTCTAAAACCAAGGATATTCAAGCATATATCAATATTAACAAACAACAATATTCAAAATTTTATATTATCTTCACCATGCATTTTTTACAATTCACAAATTATACACCAACAAAATGCACAATTTTTACTTTATATTCCTTATTCTTCAACCTTAACTTACAAAATTTGCATATACTTCATATATACAACATAGAATATAACTACGGTTCTGATATCTGCCCTTTGTTTCACAGGATATATTTACTTAACTGACCATCCATATATACAAAACCAAAGCCAAAAACTGAAAAACTAACCAATGGTGGAAGACATAACAAAAAACCACATTGTTTCACTTTAACATTTTTCTACGAAAACTGACGAACTTTTTAAGGATTTTATATTCTGTGTACATTATATATTTTAAACACAGACATTGTAAATAGCTATAATATATATGACAATGAAACTGGACTAAATGTCATAGCAGACAAAAACATTGGATGTGAAGTGAATGTAGTTTATGAGCACCCTGAAGATGGCCTTGTAAAGGCCGAAACATGTGTAAAAAAAGGGGTTGAAGAATAAAGAATATAAAGTGCAAGTAGTGCATTTTGTTGGTGTGTAATTTGTGAACAATATTCAAGTTACATTAACCAAGAATACATAACAAAGCAATATTCATTCAATTTACGTTAACAAGGATTCGTGACAGACAATACTGATGTGCAATTCAATTACACAACATAGAGCCTGACTATAATCAAAATAAACTAGTCAACTCAGCCCCACAACAATAACTTCAGCAATTTGCTACTATTACTTAATTAAAAAGAAGACAAACCTAAATACACCAACTCCCTACACGTTCAGGTAGGGCAGCTTCCCCATCCCTAACTCTTCTCTCAATTTGGAGCCCATAAACACCAGGCTCCCATTCTCAATGAACAGACGGCCCGGTACACAAAACACAAAAGGCAAACAAAACTTATGGCCCCAAAAACAAATCAAAACATAAATACACCAAAAACCACCCGCCAGAACACGAGTAAACCAACTGGAAGACAGAGACAGGAGGACAGATACCATCCCCCACACAGGCCCATAACAGAGTAAAATTCCAAGCCAGAACAACATGACAAAATCCTAATCATCCCCCAACCTTCTCTAGGTAGCGACAAATCACTGCACACATGCCCAAATACAATCGAATGGTAAGGAAATATCAATCCAGGAACAAGTTCTGTTTTATAGAGCCGATGGAGGAGCTAGTGTTGGCTCATAACAACGCCGAAAAGTAAGCATGTGCAAGATAACACTCACACCACAATCCAACTGCATGTTTGGGACACCGTCGTGTTACGTACATTTACAGAACTGTTAAAAAAGAACACTGCATCATGCATACTGTGTGCGTGGACATAGAGTGGTAAAAGAAAAGACTACGACAAGCGTGGACAACTGTAACAATTGCACTATTTGACAAACACTGAACAAATACCGCATGTCAGATAAACAATGGCAAACACTAACTTGAAAAGCCAAAGTGATAAAACACAAAATAACTTTACTGGTCCAACTTCATCTCCATGGCAGAACAAAACTGCCAACTGGACGGTCATAGTTAAGAAAACCAACGTACAAAAACTCGTGCTGTGACGTGCAAATGTCAAGTCGTTCAGTACACCAATATAACTGGAACAAACCTCTACATGCCATCAGTACTCATAAAGCTACAAACAATGATACTGTTTGGCCATACAGTCTGTAAACCCCACAGACAGTGCAACTATCCAACTCTACCGAAAGGCACAATACAGCATGGAACAAGGGTGAAAGCCTAGTTCACATATGCCAGCATTTATGTAAAAAGGTGTGTATTGTTAATCTTAAGACTGGATAATTGGCAGTCCACTGTAAAGGGGAACATAATCAACAACTTTGCTTTGCTGAACTACCATGTTCAGAATAGTTATACAGTAGAACCCGGATAAGAAGTCCCCGCATAAGAAGTTTTCCCCTGTAAGAAGTCTGATTTTTAAAGTCCCAAAATCCTATTGCTTTTAATAAGCTTCCCTCTTAATAAGTCTTCCCGCTTAAGAAGTCCCTAATCCTCTGGTCCCTTGAAAGTCTTCTTAACAGGGTTCTACTGTACTTCTTCTTATCAGTTAACTTATTTATCAGAAATGTCACCCATGGGAATGGATGATTTGGCATCTGCTGGCTAGCACTCACGCACACCTCAACCCGACCAGAACTTACGATTTGGCTTTCCTTGTGGGGGATCTAACATCAGTTCCCCAGTTACGCAGGCTGTAGCCTCGTCACTATACTGACAACTATCATGGCTCCTGCTGAAAGAAACCACATGCCTCCAACAAAGCAGTAAATGCACCAACCTGGTTAAGTGAAGTAACACAGCACTCTCATCACTGATACCAACTGATGCAGATGCTCCTAACATAAATCATCCTCAAGGTTGGTAACAATATAAAAGATCATTAAATCAAATTGCCCAAATCCATAAGCCATGGCTCTGCAGTTTAACCTGATGCCCCTCCTAACAGCAATTTGTACAGACCAGCTCTGCGAACTTTTGCCATCTCAAGTTAACCTTTATCCAGCTGGAGTGGGTATTTAAATTTTAGCATACAGTTTACAAAAAAAAATGTATTATCTGGTCATCAAAAGATAAAATTATGAAATAAACAGCATTTTGTGGAAAATAAAACAGACATTATGCAGCACATCTTAAAAAATGCAATAAATTTTCTCGTTGCCTAAATATATAAAACAAATTTCTGAATTCCTAGGGACGTTTTCCTACATGCGTTTGCATATACAAGTGAAGGTTTTTAAAATGTTAATGTAAAATTCAGTCCAAAATATCTCTAAATAAATATGTCATTTTCTTACAGTTTCCAAGAAATGTGCGACAGTAAACACGAAATCAAATTCTCTCTGCAGATTAATTTAAACAATAATGTGTAAACTAATGAAGAACTTTTCTCTCCTTAATATGATGTGGTAGTTTTTCTGACCAGTCACTGCAGAATGTGACAAGCTACCTAACCGAAGTATAAGAACGGCTGTACAGTTGCCAACACCCAAGCCAAATTTGTATATATATTAATTCTTTTTTACATTCCGAAAGAAATTACACGCGTGTCCATTTAAAGAAAATCGTGCATCATGAAACGCTACGGTGACATTATTATAATCTGTCAATAAGAATATATTGAAATCACTCAATTTAAGTCGAACATCAGTGTTGAACAAGGTAAATTATGAATCATATATCAGACTTCATGTGAGATATTATAAACATGCCTATACGTTTTACACTAACCAAACTTGTCCATCTATATGTATGATCAACATGCTGAAACCCAAAACTTTTGAAGTACGTTTAAAATTTTAAGCAAAATTTCGTCAATCAATTATGAATACTCTGTGACTCCCGCTCTGTCGCATGGCTTGTATTAGAACTGTATCACCTTCCTGCTGTTGACGATAAGTTCGTGCATTCATTCCTCTTGCAACACTGGGATGCACTTACTTATGCTGTGGGATGGGATGAGCATTCTGCGGGCTGAAATGCTGTCGACCGATACACGCCATGTCCAGCAATATCATGATCCTCCTGAACAGCACATTGTACAGGTGGATGCACTCTCCAAGTCGCTTCTTTCTTTTAAAAACGATGCTGACGGACACATGCGTTTTGTCCACTGGATGAGGTGCAAAATACTTTGTAATCTGCAACAAGCAGAAGTTAACGTGGCAGACAAGGCACATGGTTAGGACTGTAATGTTGTGATGTCATGGATGGAGTCAGCTGGTTCTAAAGTAGCATGGACGGAGTCAGCTGGTTCTTCAAAAATGTTTGTAGCAATGCACCGGACTACACAGAATCACAATCCCGGAGGACAACAACCTTACCCCACATAACGCCCTCGAGGGCTTTATACTCCATAAATTTGCATGGAATGTCCAAAAAATCACCAACCACAATCAGCAGTACTGGAGAGCATGGTAATTTCCTACATTTGACAAAGCAAGTGAAAAATTACAGGAACTTTCTTTTCCTTGTTTTCATAAAAAAGAAACGGAAGTTCTTTACACAAAAAATATGTATTTTTTATATTCTGTGCCCTATACACAGAACTTAGAAGCAAAACTACTCCCTTCTGTGATGCCATGTAGCCTGGAAAGGAGGTACCGATGGACCTTTACATCAGATTCATCAGTCCCATCCCAGAAGACAGTAATTTTTATATTCACAGCCAACAGAACCTCAAATCTCACAAACTGTATATGGATTTGCAACATACAAGGTGGCCACCAACAAGCAGAGCATACAGAGTGGCCATTAACAATCTGTATTATACAGTATGTTTTTATTGCAGGACTGCCAGTCGTGAAGCAGACACTATTACTGCACAGTGACCAACAAAGCTGTTCATTCTGTCCTATGTCTCAAATAATGGTCTGTATAATGTCACGTCTAAATTCTATAACTGTTATTCTTTATGCATTTCAGTACCAACAAAATAAGATGGTTCCAACATCAAAGTAAGCATTCCAATTGCCGCTTACCTCTTCCTGCAGTTGGATTGGTAGATACAGGGTTGTTCCATCAAACGTCTTTGTCTCTCCAAGTTTGTCACGATACTCGTTAAGCAGCCTGTTCCGTATCCCCCTTGAGTCCACCTGTGGCTCAAAACGGACTTCATATTCATAGACTCCTTTGCCTGGTTCCAGTTTAAGCCTCACATAATTAGCGGTGGCTGGGATCCTGCAATTGAAGCAACAACAATCATATAGAAAGAAGGTGGCAGATGACTAACACAGTGCAGTCATTAGTTGTACGAACTAACAGAGTGCAACTGCTAGTGGTGCAAACTAACACAGTGCAATCAGAAGTGATATGAACTAACAGAGTGCAACTGCTAGTGGTGCAAACTAACACAGTGCAACTGGCAGCGGTATGAACTAACACACTGTAATCGGTAGCAGTATGAATTAACACAGTGCAATCATAAGTGGTACGAACTAACACAGTGCAACTGGTAGTGGTATGAACTAACACAGTGCAATCAGGAGTGATACGAAATAACACAGTGCAATCAGGAGTGATACGAACTAACACAGTGCAATCAGAAGTGGTACGAACTAACACAGTGCAACTGGTAGTGGTACGAACTAACATAGGGCAATCTGTAGCAGTATGAACTAACACAGTGCAATCAGAAGTGATAAGAACTAACACAGTGCAACTGGTAGTGGAAACGAAGTAACACAGTGCAATTAGGAATGGTACGAACTAACACAGTGCAATAAGGAGTGGTACAAACTAACATAGGGCAATCTGTAGCAGTATGAACGGACAGTGCAATCAGAAGTGATAGGAACTAACACAGTGCAACTGGTAGTGGAAACGAAGTAACACAGTGCAATTAGGAGTGGTATGAAGTAACACGGTGCAATAAGGAGTGGTACGAACTAATGAATCTGTAGCAGTATGAACTAACACAGTGCAATCAGAAGTGATAAGAACTAACACAGTGCAACTGGTCGTGGAAACAAAGTTAACACAGTGCAATTAGGAGTGGTACGAACTAACACAGTGCAATAGGGAGTGGTACAAACTGACATAGGGCAATCTGTAGCAGTATGAACTGACAGTGCAATCAGAAGTGATAGGAACTAACAGTGTGCAACTGGTAGTGGAAACGAAGTAACACAGTGCAATTAGGAGTGGTATGAAGTAACACAGTGCAATAAGGAGTGGTACGAACTAACGAATCTGTAGCAGTATGAACTAACACAGTGCAATCAGAAGTGATAGGAACTAACACAGTGCAACTAGTAGCGGTAAAAACTACCACAGTGCAATCAGTAGCAGGACAAACGGTACAAACCTCTGCTGCCAGAGTTAAATACCCCGTGTAATCTACAGCACACCAGAATTTAAATGGGGCCTGCATAAGAGCAGATATATGTAACGTTTTGGATTTTGGGCATTACAATGTGTACTTTAGCACTTGGTACAATCAGCAGCAACAGTATGAAACATTTCAGAGTCAAGTATGTATGTTGCAAGGCAAACCTGACAGATTGAGAAGTTTGTTCTAAAAGGACTGTTAATGCTCTCTCACTCTCTTAATTCTTATGGCATTTCCCAGGACTTCCCTCACATTACATGCTTGCTCCAAGGTTGAAGTTGCAGTAATCTATACATAGATGTCATTCACCCTGTCGGAACTGCTACACACACCACTAAACTTTCAAAACCTAGTTATGACCAGCTGTGCCACTTTCTCAGACCTAGTCCCCAGGACAGAGATGACGGTAGATTTAAAATTTTACCATCTATCTGTATGATGCGTAAGAGATAATCACAATAAATAATTGCACAACAACATGTCAGGAACAATTATAAAAGCCACAAACAGTAAAACATTAGCTTCAGTGAGACTCAGAAAAACAAAAGAACTGCAATAGCACACATATTGTCACAGACATAATCACATATGTCAGTCAGTCTCCACTTACTGCTTCCCACTGGTCCCTGTCTTATGAACAGGCGGCTTCTCCTGAAGGCTCATTCGAGCCATCTCTGAATTTGGTGGTTCCACCCGCGAAGAGGTCACACGTGAAACTTCTGCAGAGGCAGGTTTTGTAACAGGCCTGTTAGAGCGAAACAAAGAAATGTATTGTTCTGGGATTTTAAACAGCATCACTCAGTAACTGGCTCCTGACATTATGACAGAACATACTGCTTTCATCTGTAAGAGTCAAAACACCCAAGAAGAATTTCAACCCTTCAAGATGAGACCAATACACTGTCTTAACCTTTAGCTTACGGAGTTATTTTCTCTAGTTGCCCTTTAAATCGAGATAAGTGGCCTACTTTACGGCACAAGCCCTGCGTGAGCGAGTCTGCTGTCCCCGCGTGGGCCCTTTAAGTTTTTGCGCTTTCGTTAAAAAAAATTAATATTATTTGATCCAGAAGAGATAATTAAATAGAATTGCTTCCATTTTGTAGAAAATGAAAGAGGCTTTTATCTGAGCGCTTTATAAAGTCAGCTTGTATCATTTCTGCCTAAATACACACAACAAAGTTCCGTATTCGTTTGAATTTGCAGTTTAAGTCGTCTTTATTTGGGGCTGTTATCGACATCTATTATGAAACAGGCTTTTAGCAGAGCGATTTATAAAGTCAGTTTGTATCCTTACTGCCTAAATACACACAATAATGTTCCGTATTTGTATGAATTTGCAGTTTATGTCGTCATATTTGGGGCTGTTCGAGACATCTCTGTTATGAAACAGGCGTTTAGCAAGCGCTTTATAAAATGTCAGCTTGTATCCTTACTGTTATCTCGTCTCTCCTGCTCAATGAACACAGTTTATTTATCTGAAGCATGCACAAACGTAAATCTAGCCTCAGCTAGCAGTCTAAACATTGGAAGGTTTTATGGCGTCACTGATTGCAGGAGCATTCCACACCGCTTATAGCAAAACAGAAGTATATCCTGAAACAGTCTCCAACATCACAGACATACTAAACCTATTTTTGAACCTAAAATGAAATATCAGAAGACAAAGAGAAATTCTCGCATTCAAGAAACAATTGAACGTTTTAATTTTCAGACAAATAGCGCTTAAAAATATTATAAAAGGATTTGTTTGGCGTTTTTATTGGAATAATGACAGTAGAGTTATAGTACATTTTTGCACACGAAATTCTTGCGTCAGGAAGGTTGACGTAATTTCTCTTCTCAGCGAAATAGAACCCTCTGCCTGCAATAACACAAGGGTCCTTATGACTAGTCCAGTTTGTTTTGCTTTCATTTTCTCTGGAGCTAACTACACATTAGAAAAATTTTATATTCATGAACCATACGCATTGAGCTGTAGCATCTGAACTACAAGTCTGTGTGTGAATCGCACTTTCACGTCGTCCGTGTAAAGTTTGTTTGTTTTTTTTTCTCACTAAAGCTAACTACACAGTAGGAAACTTGTGTGAATCACTACGCCTATGTCTAGCTCAGCCATATGATATAAAACTCTCGTACAAGTGAGTCGCTCTTTCACCAAGCGGTCGTTTTCATTCGACTGAAAGCAAACCAACACCTATGCAGTGCAAAACAAGTTACGTAACTTCCTTATGCTTCCAGAGCAGATCGATAAAGGCTCTTCAATGTTACTACGTGCGATCTTTCCTGGGGTAAAGTGGTCGGAACGTGAAGCAGGTCAAAAATATCCTCTAACGTGGAGGAGATTGGAGATATACACTTTGCCTACCTGAATCAGGGCGTAGGCAGCAAAGTAGAGTGGGGGATTTAAATACCTTCTGGGTCATATATGATACGCACGGAAGCGTAAGGTTAAAACATCAGGAATGAATTACCCAGTGCCTTGGCAACACATTCCACCAGAATGGATACCTCAGGTACACTGCTGCAGAAACCTAAAACTCCTAACAAACAAATGTGTTTATCTGGAACAAAATTGTCATTAAGAAGTATACCTCTTTACAAATGTATGTAAAAAATTAAGGACTGTTCCTTTTGTGCCTTCATGGCATGTTCTAGGGTGACCTTTACCTTTTTACCTTCACCTTGAGGATCACTGATTCTGGTCCAACTGTATAAGTGCAATCATATCTTATTCATGTAGTGCAAAATATCACATGCAAAAAGAGTAACCTTAAGTAGGTATAATACGATACAACTCACAGTGATCCACTCCCCAAATTCAGAAATGCACGTCCTCGACCAAAATGTGCAGGCTTCCCTTCCTCCACTTTCGCCACAGGAGGAGATGACAGCACCTCCCTCTCTTTAGAGCAAAAACTTGCCAATAACCTGGCTCTGCCAGCACCACGGCCACCGAACGCTGTAAGTGGAGGCACTGCAGCTTCGGACTGCTACACAGAAAGAAATAAATGCGTCACATATGGGCACAGATGGATAAAACCATTTAAAACCAAGCAAAGCCAAACACAGATAACCAACGCCAAATGATAAGTACACACAGAAATATGATCCAATGTACGGTAGTTAACAAGTACACATTACCATCTTCTGGTATGTGCAGCCATGTAATCTGGTAGACTAATTCCTATGAAATAGTGATACCACTCTATCAGACTAAATCCCTTAACACTGTAATCTTAATACTATAATAGCCTCAACCTTCAATTCAACAAGTATATTCTAACCCAGGATTATGGGAAAAGTCTATACAATCAACTTTCCCGCAGGACCAGTCTATCCAGTCGCACGAAAAATCCGTACGTAAAAGTACAGGATTAACACTGGCCTTATTACATTAGCACTGCATATACATCCACATCTTACGGTCCGACACCATTTCATATATATTTTTATACACTTTTTTATATTCACATTTTTATGCTTATATGCTTTTGAATTTTATATTTTTATTTTATATCTTTTATATTCATATTGTTAAGGCATACCCTTTCTTAGGCAACCTTTGCCCCCCCCCCCCACCCCCATTTCATACATATAACTGTACAAAATAAGGGGATTTCTTTTACAAAATCTATATAGTAGTATGATTTTCAAAGTTATTGTATAGGCCTGATGATGGCTCTGTAGAGCTGAAACCAGTAGCCTAAAGTGTCAAAAATATATATGTTGGTTGTGACTGTAATTACTGAACAAGAGTGAAATATACTGTGCGTGAACATACCAACGGAGATGTCAAATATTAAGGACAACGATGACGATAACATCATCAACAATGTCGTCGTCATAATCAATGATGACATCATCATCATCATCATCAACAAAAAAACCCTGGCTCCTAAATTTTTGAGCTAATGCCTAGATTCACAGAGGATCTGTAACACCACGTACAAACACAATGGGAAGTGACATCTTTGCTCTTCTGGGATGTGATGTAATGCAGCATGGATTGGCAGTCAGTCACCAACATTTCAGTAACTAACTATCCATGTACGCTGCATAATATCCCAGAAGAGTGAAGACCTCATTTACACTGCAGTGGAAGCCTGAAATCACATAATGATAAGCTTTGTGCTGCCGACTGCAACACAAACCACAATACTAGTCACCACGACAGAGTAGGAAGAATCAGTGCGCTCCACAGTCTGTTCCCTAAGTCACTTGGAAACCAGACATATTCCTTAACCACCTCTCCTTTGCTCCACTGAAATACTCTGCATCCTTACCTGATCATCCTTTGCTTCATTTAAGATCTGTGCTCCAGGTCTCTGTTGTTGAGCAAGAAGGGCCTCTAACAAGGCCCCACGTCCACCCCGCCCTGCCATAACTTGGTTGCGACAGGACCAATAATTATCCTGAAACAAAGAGTGAAGCAACAGAACTGGAGTAGCATAGGATGTAGGGCTCGCTACATATGACAATTCCTACCTACATGCGAGACACTGAGTTGTTACAAATGCAGCTCTGGCAATTGAGGAATGTCAGAGAAATTATGTCTAAGTGTGGATGAGTTGCGACCACTAAGCTCCAGATAAGATTAATATATATATCTTTTACATTTTTGGTTCAAATGTTTAGTGCGCTGAAAGTCTTACATAGGTTGGTACAAAAGTAATGTCTATTTTTTTTCTTTTAAATGTGGTGCTGGGTAGTTTCTTGCCTTACTCCCCAGATAGTGACACTGTCCAGCTCCACCAGGATCATCACTGCTCCAGTCAGTCATGTGTGTTCAATACAGTAGCAATGCAAAATGGCAAATGTTGTGGACATACATACTAGGCAGAGTGGTGACTGAATTTCTTACTATGGAAGGCTCCAGTCAGATAGAGATTCATGGATGTCTGAGAAGTGTTTGATGAGGATGCCATACATGTTAGCTAAGTTAGACGCTGCGTCTGTCGTTTTAAGATTGGTGAAAAGGACATTGGTGATAGGCCCAGCAGCCCAGCCATGGCAGTGATGGCAGAAACCACAGACAAGGCTGATGTGGGATGACTCTTGCAAAGAGGTGCCACAATCAATTCAGAGCGATATGTGCAGACATTGAATAAGTTAAAACAAATTTGAAGGGTCTGGCCAAACAGGAAGCTGAAACAAGTCCTCCCCCTGCATTACAACACCAGACAGCACACCAGTCTGTGCACAAGGGAGGCAACTGCAGCAGTGGGGTGGACTGCTCTCCCTCACACTCCCTACAGTCCCCATTTAGCACCCTCTGACTTTCATCTTTTTGGCCTCCTGAAGGATGCACTCTCAGGATGCCGTTTTGCGGATGATGAGGAGCTGAAACACAGTGTGCATGAAGAGTTCTGATGCTTCAGCAAGGAGTTTTACACAACCAGCATACAGCATCTCATGCAAAGGTGAAAAAAATGTGTTGATAATGAAGAAGACTTTGTGGAAAAATAATGTCAACCTTGTACAGGATGCATCCATGATATATGTAAATTTCACTATACAGACGGACCCCGACTTACGTAGCTCCGACATAAGTAGATCCGGACTTACGTAAAAAACGTCTTGTGCCACTACCACCACCACACCCACCCCTGCCTCTGCCTCAGTTGAATACAACAGTGACTCCAGTATCAATTATTAATTATTATTGTTTTATTAATCGTTACTAAAATTATTATTAATTATTATTATATCAATTATTATTATTGTGTATAAGGTACATAATAAAACATGGCTCCGAGTTACGTAAAAATCAACTTACGCATAGGGTTGCGAAACGATCCACTTATGTAAGTCGGGGACTTTCTGTAATTGTAATCATAGTTTCTGAGAAAAAAAACATAGGACACATTACTTTTGTACCACCCCTCGTACATAACCACTGCAATCAACCAACTTCAAAACCGGTAATCGATCACACAACCAATATCAACAATGTATTATGGAATATTTATTAGTACCTTTAACAATGCTAACTACTGAAAAATAATGGATGATGATCACAGGTGACGATCACAATCTACATTAAGGTTACGCTGAAGACTCAATGACACTGCATTGACTGGCAGATAGTAACATTCAAGAGGAGCTTGTGACCTCCATCTTCAGGCTCTGTGCAGTCTTGGACTGAACTAATCAACACAGTGTAACATTCCAGGAGACTTCCATCTTCATCACACTGCTTTAAGAACTAAAACCTTGCACAACATTACAGTTCTACACAAACTATTCAAAGGGGCAGGGTTCAAAACCAGGCTGACAGAGTTAAGCAAAAGATATGCACATCCTGCATATTAAAACACTGGGGTCTACACCATGCATACAAAATTTACATGTGGAACCTCACTAAACATGCAACTGGAACACCAAGATGGGTATAACTTTATACTACAGGGGCCACTTTACCTAAGTATTGTTTTCACAGTTGTAGGGGTGGTGAGTACTGGGGCCTGTTGTACAAATCCTGGGCACCTGGCTGTCCAAGCAACTAAATTTTGTACAATGGCACATAATATTTGCAGCACAGTAACACAAAAATTTGTATCAGTTTATATGCACTGAGCAAAAAGCACTGGATAATAGTGAGGCTCACATGTCACTCCAGAATTATAGGTCCTCAGTATGGAACTTGTCATGTCACCCTTATGGCACCTAAAATTTGCAGGTGGTTCCTAGATTTTGGGAAAATTTGTGGACCCCCGCCCTGGAAGATGGATGAGTACGGAGTATTGCTGGAAAGACAACTGAGGTACTCAAAAGAAAAGTCTGCCATAGTGCACTTTGTCAACCACAAATCCCACAAGTACTACCCTGAGATTGAACCCAGGCCTCTCTGGTGAGAATGAGAAACCAGTGACTTATCACCAGCTGTGACATGGTTTTACCATGGATAAGTTGGATTATCTGTGTGCGCGCGCGCGTGCAAGGCAAGTGGGTGCGTGCACGTGTGCATGTATGGGTGAGAGAAGTGTTACAGTACCACATCCAAATACAGATACAGGTTTAGATATTTAGTTAAATTAGATAAGTAATAATGGTTTTGTAATACATTTAACACGTACTCCAATTTTATCAAACAATACAACCCATAACATACACATTATTACACGTCAACTAGTTGTGCTTGTTTAACAGTGATAATTTCATAATACAGTTCACCTGTGTAGTCCAATTTTATCAAATAATAAAACAAAAAAAAAATCCCTGAAGATGGCCAAAACATGTAGAAAAGGTTAAATAATAAATGCATTTATGACTCATGAACATGCACCTTGTTGGTTGCATTATTTGACAGTAATAATGGTTTGGAAAATATGAAGGCCAAATTCAGAACAGGCCAAGAGTGCTCAGTTTCACAAATCCGTTCTCAAAGCGTGACTTGTACTGTGTTCGCACATAAAGATCGATATGCTTCTTCAGATGATAATACAAGCAATTCTTCTACACAGACAAATAAGCCTGAGCAATTTTTAAAACTGTTTTAAATTGCTGTTGGTTTTAACATTGGCACACTATTCCCTGATGATGGTATAATTTTACCGAAACATGTCGGACTATTTATATGTATTTGGTGTGTTGCATTTGTTGGTATACTAAAAGAAAACCAAGCCACAGGAAGTTACGGCACAGGCACAAAATGCGTTTTTCGGTCACCCGTGTACAGAGGGTATGAACTACGTCCCTCATGAAAATACAACTCACGAACCCCTCAAAAACATTCACGTCTCCGAATAAACAGTACAGTTACTGTTAAATATGGGAATTAATGTGGCGCTGTATTTCATTTCTGAGATAAACCGCTTTAACTCCACTACGAACACCTGTTTGAACAACCGTTCTTCCTCCAGAACACACGTTCTGAGGTCATTACGCTTACGTATTACGTATCCAACAAGGCATATCTGTCAATTTTAAAACTGATGCGAAATACTTAGAACTGATGGAACATACTTAGAACTCATGCTCGCACATTACATTCCACTTACCAATTACACGTGACAATAGTGGGCACGAATGTACTGAATACCCCACTTCTTTGTCCTTCGTAGAATAATGACACAAACAAGACACAAACCAACTTACTACTTGAAACAATCACGTTTGTCTTCGATTTCTCCTCCTCTTGCGCCATACACAAACTACTTTCCCCAACACACGCTTCCGCATCCAATCACGGATTAGTCTCTCCTCTAATCATGGTTGCCAATACCTCGCTAATAAGTCCGTAACAAGTTCCAAGAAAGTTGTTTTTCAAAACAAAAAGTTAATCTTATAATTATATTGTCTACAAGCCAACATAGTCACTAAATAGTAAAATAAATAAAACTAAAACCATAAGTTACCAGCGCCAAACACTGAAATCTGCGTCCGGGCCTTGCCTTTTGTATTCGGTATTGACAGGCATGTGCTGCCACCCACGCAAAACAGCGGTACTATTCATGTTGTCAGGTATGCGCCGAGCGTTGTTGATGAGATCTGCATTCTTCTACAACCTAGCGCAGCGTAATATTCCAAAAGAACGCAGATCTCAGCAGTACTGTTTTGAATTCTTTTGCCAACCGCAGTCATGCGCGTGTGTTAGAAAATGGTTATGCCGAAACGTTTAGAAGTGAATACCGAATACTGTGTTCTCGATAGGTCGTCTTTCTACACAATAATTTAGCATTGGCGTAATTAATATGGTCTCTACTTTGATTCTAACGATCCCCTGGATTTAGCGACTTATTCCCGAATTGGCATGACTTTCTCGTGTGCTCGAGCTTGGTTCGTCAAGGTGCAGCAAACCCGCGGCCTGCGGGTCGCATGCGGCTCTCCAATTCATTTCATGCGGTCCTCGCATTGAGCTTATTTTCATTGCAGCATGTGGCCCGCCAAACAACTGACTAATTTAATTCATTGTCTACTTATTTGCTTTTCATTTTATTTAGTATTTATTTACGTTTATGCTTTTGTGAGTTTCTACCTGATGATTGCCAGCGTACACAGCCGAAATATTTTGTAGGATAATAAAAAGGAACATGAAGATAGTGTTGTTTATTGTGTGACGACTGAAATAGTGATTAATGTGAGGGTGTTGCTACACCTGTCTACCTGACGCTCCTGCATTCGGTTGTTTCATGAGCAGGAAAGCGATCCTTCCTGCTTCGTTGTACCGCTGTTGAGAGAGGCTATAGTACTCAGAAATATTTCAAATAACTGCAAACGTAATGGCATTTGTTGGGATTACAGGAGTCTAGTACTTCTCATGACAGAAGTCAAGGTTACTGAATTACAGGAGTGTCTAGTACTCCTCATGACAGAACGACAGAAGTCAAGGTTACTGAATTACAGGAGTGTCTAGTACTCCTCATGACAGAACGACAGAAGTCAAGGTTACTGAATTGCAGGAGTGTCTAGTACTCCTCATGACAGAACGACAGAAGTCAAGGTTACTGAATTACAGGAGTGTCTAGTACTCCTCATGACAGAACGACAGAAGTCAAGGTTACTGAATTACAGGAGTGTCTAGTACTCCTCATGACAGAACGACAGAAGTCAAGGTTACTGAATTACAGGAGTGTCTAGTACTCCTCATGACAGAACGACAGAAGTCAAGGTTACTGAATTACAGGAGTGTCTAGTACTCCTCATGAGAGAACGACAGATGTCAAGGTTACTGAATTACAGGAGTGTCTAGTACTCTTCATGACAGAACGACAGATGTCAAGGTTACTGAATTACAGGAGTGTCTAGTACTCCTCATGACAGAACGACAGATGTCAAGGTTACTGAATTACAGGAGTGTCTAGTACTCCTCATGACAGAACGACAGAAGTCAAGGTTACTGAATTCAGAAACAGAAAGAAACTGAAACAGAAAGAATTTTAGTCTTATACTGACCGCCGTAATGCAGCTGTGTTGGGAGGAATAGTGTCTCTATGGGCTGGGATAGTGTAGTCGGTATAGCGACTCGCTACGGGCTGGACGGTCCGGGGATCGAATCCAGCCGATCCCAGTGGCCGCGCGGTCTAAGGCGTGGGTCTACGGCCGCTCGCTTGCTGGGATTGTGGGTTCGAATCGATGCCGATCCCAGTGGCCGCGCGGTCTAAGGCGTGGGTCTTCGGCCGCTCGCTTACTAGGATTGTGGGTTCGAATCCCACCAGGGTCATGGATGTTTGTGTTGTGTTTGCTGTAAGGACGGTAATATGGAACGTAAAGTGACATGAAGGACGAAAGGATTTAAACAGTACAAAAATGGATCAACGGGAAAATAACCGGGACAGGCAAAAAAAAAAAAAAAATCCCGCCGGGGGCATGGATGTTTGTGTTGTGTTTGGTGTATAAGGACAGTAGTATGGAACATAAGCGACATGCAGAAGGACGGAAGGATTTAAAGGTAAAAAATGGATCAAAGGTACAAACGGGGCAGGAAAAGAAAATCCCGGTGGGGGCGAGATTTTCCGCACCCGTCCAGACCGGCCCTGGGGCCCAACCAGCCTCCTGTACGATGGATACCGGGTCATTCCCAGGGGTAAAGCGGCCGGGGCGTGGCGTTGACCACCCACCCCCATCTAGTACCAGGGTTAAAGAAAGAGTAGAGCTATACCTTATAACCGAACTTTGCTGGTTACTATTTTTATTAATTTGATATACATCAAATTAAGAGACTGTTCTCTCCAAAGGTTTAACTTTATTTAATTTATTTCAATACAAACGCTAGCACAATATCATCCGTCTACTCCTTTCCTTTTACTCCCGCCAACTGTCGCCAGCTGTGTCGGGAGACCTGGTCGTTTCTTCTTCTTACTATATATAGAGGAGTGGGGAGGGAGAACCGAACTGCTCCAATAATGTTCGGTTACAACCTCTACTCCCCCTCTGGGCCTTCATGGCCTGTTCTAGGGAGAACTTTACCTTTTACTGTCTCTACTCTTTGTAAATCTGTGGACCTTTCAGTATCTTTGCCTGCTGTAAAATGTAGTACATTTATTTCGCCTTTATCATGTCATTGTCTAAAATCAATAAAAAATAGAGATCGATGAGTCGTAACTTGGCTAATGGCATTGGGCGGGGAGGACAATATCGACCGTGGGTATTAGGAACTTTCATTTACGAAGGCGTCAAGTTAGAAAGGGGGTGAAAATTCGTTTGAACCAGTCCTTAATATACAGTGACCTTAGGCAAAGAGCACAGAGAATTTACAGTGCCTCTCTTCGTTTGTGAACAGGTGACTCAGTTTGACGTTGTGTTCACAGTGCATCTTAACATTCATCTTTAGTTTTGCAACCAACAAATGCACTTTTTATTTTCGTATTTCTGTTCACTACACCCTACATATGTTTCGGCCGTAACTCGGCCATCATCAGGGCACCTTGTTAAGTACACTTCACTGTTCACTGTCCATTTGGCACTATCACTTAACTGTTATTTAGTTAATATTATAAGTAATATAATAATTTATATATTAGTTAAGTGATAGTGTCAACTGGACAGTGAAGTGTACTTAACAAGGTGCCCTGATGATGGCAGAGTTACGGCCGAAACATATGTAGGGTGTAGTGAACAGAAAATTACGAAAATAAAAAGTGCATTTGTTGGTTGAAAAACTAAATGTTAAGGTGACTCAGATGCCTCTATTCTGCGTTCCGTAAAACACAGGGTTTTAATTTGTTCTGTCTTTACACCACCAAAATAATCGTTTGGAAAATATTTATATTTTTTTATTTGCCCATCTTCAACTCAGTAGACAAGAAACTATTCATAGATAGAAAAATATTGGGAGGGGGGCATTTGCTCCCTCCCTTGCAACCCCCACGTTACCCCTATGAATATGGACGTGTTTTTTCAAGAAAAATTGGAAGATATGTATATTTTATTATTTATTTACATACCAACAATGTTGCACATAACAATATTAGTTGAAATTGTCAAACCCTACATACGTTTCGGCTCTGCCTGAGCCATCTTCAGGGGTTACTATTCTAAAGCGTCCACTATTTTCACACTCACAATGTTGATTAGAACAAGTATCTGGGTTTCTTTGCAACCGTAGATCTAGACATTGTCGCACTATACACACTGATGAATTTTCAGGTTTGGTCTGTTGTTTGTTATAACGTTGTGGAGAGGTGCTGGTGGTCGGTGTCAGAGCAGACGAAGTGTGGTCCTGTGTGGGAAGTATATTCTGCAGTCCTGTGGATTTTACTTCGGTCCATGCTTGTTAAGTTTCATACATTCATACATTGTTGGTATGTAAGTAAATAATATCTTAATCATGCACGGTATATACAACTTCAAATGTATATTTTAGTTCAGTATGTGATGAATTTGCCTCATTTGCAGTAAGGTTGTGCCGGTTCCAAAAGAATGCAATTTGCACCGACATTGCAAAACTTCACATGAAGATAAACAATAGAAAATGAAGTGTTATTTTGCAGGAGCAGTAGAATCTATTTGTTCTTGCAATAAAAACAAATATAGCAGCAGTTCAAGCAAGTTTCATTTTCACAAATTACCGCTATGAAATCAAAACCATTTACGGTGTGTGGACTACGTGAAGGGATGTTATGTTATTTTCATCGTACATTTTTATTGTATATAGTCTTATTCTTTTAGTTTAAGTAGTTTATCAGTGATAGTCAGTGTCTCTTGAATGGGTACGTTTACAAATAAGTCTTTAATGTCGTATGTAATATATCTGTGATTTTTGTTGTGTAATATATCTGTGATTTTTGTTATGTAATATATCTGTGATTTTTGTTAGGTAATATATCTGTGATTTTTGTTAATTTTTAGTTTGACAATATAATGTGCTAGGTTCGTTGAATTGTTAATCACATACTGGTTGTTGAGATCCAGATAATCATTTAGTATCTGGGTGAGATGTTTAACTACTTTGTAAGTAGGGGCCTTGATATTATTTACAACCGGTCTGATTGGAATGTCTGTTTTATGTATCTTTAATTGTGCGATTAGTACTGGAGTTTGAGGTTTATTTTGTAATAAATATTTTATCTTATGTTTACTAATTATAGTATTACTTTTGTTGTAAGAGCTTATGAAGTTGTTTTTTATATTTCTCGGTAGGGTCTCTTGTGAGTGTAGAATTGGTTACTCGTGAGGAAATCGTTTACTGTCTCTATATATGTGAAGGAATGTATAATGTAGGCAGTACAATTACTGTGCCCCGAGAAACAACATCTTTTTAATAATGTCAGTCTTTCTGTAAATACGGATGATTTGACCGGAGGTGTACAAAGTCAGCGTAAAGAAATGTATAAAAATTTTGTGGCGTGGCAGGTGACGGGAGCACAGATGTTAAGACGCCGTACTGCGTGCTGTTTTTAAGCGAAGTGTTCACAAGCACTTTCTTGTAGTAGAGCAGCTTTCGGAACTCGCCGCTACGAAAGGAAAAGGCGCGCTGATAACATTTGTTCTGAATTAGTAACACTTTTTAAACAAATTTGAGCTGCTGTGGGGCAAAAAAGTTTGGGTTTGTTAGTGCGGGGCTCTGGCCGTGATTGGCACAAATAATGAAATTGCATAAAAATTAAAAACAACAAAATGGAAGAACTTAAGTGAAAGGCTTCTTTCCTTTGTCTCCACTGTATTCTTGGTGGCGGTTATAGGAACTGTGAATTTTATTCGCGCAAGCGTCCGTATATTTTGTTTTATATTTTAGTTAAGAGAAACTAATACAAAAGGACTGCGGTGGATGCATTCTCCCATCATTTCTTAGATGTGAGTTTTTGCATCTGCTTGTGTGAATTATAAGTCATATTATGCCCATTATGCACTCAGTCCAGTTTCTGTTGCTCACAAGCCATGAATGCTATGTCAGCATAGTTGTATTGCTCTGCATTAGCCACTTGTTAAAACAGTGCATGACAAAGGACAAAAAAATGAAGGGTTGTGTTAGTAACCTCTACCGGTTCATGAAATAAGTAGAGGTGTTTAACTAGGGTCGTTTCACATACCCGTTTCGTCAGAGAAACACGTCTGCTTGCACACGCCCACAGCTTGAAAACATCAAGTTTCCTGCGTTGGACCACGGATGAAGTTTGCACACCAGTAGAGCATATAGTGCTGCCACCAATGTCCGCACAATAGAATGCAGTGTCAACCTAGGCCTGACGTAAACAGTTCCGTTAAAGTATACAAGTGTCAAAACATGACGGTTGTCTTCGTAAAATCACATCTCAAACCCAAATGTAAATAAAAGAACGCGGAACACCCTAGCATTTTATTATATATATGCATATCTAGACACAGCATTTTTAAGGCTTGCTGCAAAAATTCACGACATCTTTCCCACAAAATGCCGTTTCTTTCATAATTTTATCTCTTTGGGTTCAAATGATATTCACGTTTTTCGTAACCGATGGCTAAAGGCTGTGTATATACTGTACAGTTTACATGTTTCAGCCGTCGATACTGGCCAACTTCAGGTCAATAACCTATTCAGAAAATGCATATGAATTAAAATTACAGTATTAACTATAGTGCATATCTGCATTTCATGTCACAGGAGGAAGTAAGACCTCATGCCCTTTACACTGCGACATTCTATACAGACGATCGTTTTTAGGCGCGTTCGCAAAATTGCGAAATAGGTTCCTCACTCCTATCTGTCTCTCCGTCCACATGGAACAACTCGGTTCCCACTGGACGGATTTTCATGAAATTTTATATTTTAGCGTTCTTCGACACTCTGTAGAGAAAATTAAAGTTTCATTAAAATCTGACAAGAAAAATTGGTACTCTGCATGAAAACCTATGTACATTTATGATACCATCTCGCTCAATTCTTCTTAGAACGAGAAATCTTTCAGAAACAAGTTGTAGACAAAATCAAAACACACATTTTATGTTCAAAAACTTTTTCCCGAAAATGGTACCATTTATGAGATAATGTGGAAAAATATGGTAGAGCCAAACATGCCACAGGTATAATATGGCGCATGCGCATTGCATGCTGGATAGCTAAGGCTACAGACACACCCACAGAATACGTAATACTTATTGGTTTTCTACGGCAACAGTGGTTACACGAACACATCTCAATGTTACGTTCACACACACATTGCCTTCTTGTTTGCTTTCAAAGGAATTACTATGGTTGTTATTGCTTACATGTTGCACATAATTAAATTTATTCTACCAGTGTGCAACATGCACCACACTACACATAACAGATGACGAACATACAATTTTAATCCAACTATCCAATGAGATCATGAAGCTGAAGAATGCATGGACATTTACCTCCAATATCCTCTTGTCACTTAAAGAAAGGTAACTTTATCTTTATTGTTACCACGAAGTCAGGGTTTTCACCTGTCCTGCTTCTTTACATATTCACCCCCACCCCTCCAAGTCACTCCTGTGAAATACAGTTAAACCACATTACAATGCCCACTCTCTGCCCACGATCAGTACTGATGTTACAGCCGGGGTGATAGTGTACTGAGAATGTACCCAAGTGTTGTACTGTTATTTCATTAACAATAAAGTACTATATAATGTACAGAATAGTTAGGATCTTAGGGCAAAAGAAAGTTTATTTTGTAAAAGTACCATGTTACAATTATCTTTACAATAATCTCATTTGGAGGAGGGCGGGTCTAACGCAAAACAGTTTAAAAAAACAAGAAAGCAAACAGCCTGATGGCCAAGAATTTGCTTCAGACTGATACGTACATGGCCATGTGTAACGAGATAGTACACACCAGACCCCCACGCAGTCACCATTCACATTTAACCATTTGTCCCACCGTGGCATCAAAGCTTGTGTCTGAGTGCAGAAGAAATTGATGCCAAGTGTTTGCAGCCAATAGGTGACAGCTTGCTTCACATCAGCATCTGCTGCAGATTGTTTATCAGCCAGGTGCTTCTTAAGGGGTTCAAAGGGATGTAAATCGCTGGGACTCTAGGAAGCATGGTCCATAACCTCCCAGCCGTAATTCGTTACAAGTCCAGTTGGCAGTAAGGACCCCAGTGTTTTCCATGTCTTTGGCCCCCTTAAGAAACACCTGGTTGGCAAGCAATTTGCAACAGATGCTGATGTGAAGCAAGCTGACACCTCCTGACTGCCAACACTTGACACCAATTTATTCGAAGCTGGGATATCAGTGCCATGGTAGGACGGATGATTTAATGTCAGTGGTGACCACATGTTGGTCTGATGTTTGTCATCTGATCAGTCAGAATAAAGTTCTTGGATTGAATGTGTTTGATACTTTTTTTTTTTTAATTTCCTTGCATGTATCAATTTTTCCTTGGACTTTCATTTTTTTGCATTAATTGTAACTCATAAAAGGGAGAAACAGTAATATTTTGGTGGCCTGCCCCAGGATATGGTTCTCTGTAGGAGCACACATTTTGTTACTTCACCAACACAACACTCTCCTTTTCCACTTGTCACACAAATGCAATTACTTGTTATTCACACAATATGGCGATTGTAATCAAATTGTAGTTACCCAGTGACAGTGTGCAGACAAGTTGCATTATGGAACAGTCCAAAACCTCTGTCAAACAACAAAAAAGGTGTGGACCCATAACTGATCTCCTAGAATATTTGGAATTTTACCTGCTACGCACTTTATTCTTCACAGTTTTTTTCATTTCTAAACCAATGTTCCTCCCAAATACAAAATAATAAACAAACACAAAAAACATATGATCACTGTACACACATGAGCTTCAGTATCATGTAATTATTCATAACAGAGATGATGATATATTTTGGATTGAAACATGTATGAGTACAACTAAGTGATTTTAAAACTGATGTGTGCATGTGATGATGTTCCGTCATGTATGACACTTGAGGTACATGGCGACATAATGGATCACTTTAAGACTATGAAATAAAATTTCCTTATGATTTACAACTCTGCTGTATGTAGCGTAGCTGTCTGATGTTGATATATCTAATTAATCAATTAATTCCATAACTTTACAGAAATGAAAAGTATAAGCACTGAAGAAGAAGAAGAAAAAGCATATGAAAATGAACTGTAAGTATTTTGTGAACAATTTGGTTTTGTACTGTGTGTGTGTAGGCATGTCAACAAGTGTACTATGAACACAGATATCACTAATACCTTAGGTTTGAAAAATTGTATTGCCAACAGACAAGTGATTTGCTTCGAGATACAAATTCTTTTTATTATGAATACACAGTGGTCAGGACATTTGCACAAAACATGACCTTCAGAATTAGAAAGTGCCTCTCAGACTGGGGAAATGCTTGCATGGGTGTGGATGAGAACCGGGTATTCTAGGTTAGTCTGGCAGGTGGGTACACACATTTTGGAAGAAGATATTGCCTCCCCGTCTTGTGTACAAGTTCTACCATGAAGACAGTGGCAGTATGCTCCACCAAAATAATAATGAAACCCAGATGAAATAAAAACTGTAAATGTACCTGTTTTGAATATACAAACAAGTGACAGCAGTGAGACCAGGGAACCTGAGCTACACGGCCAGTGACAAAACATTAAAGGCCATATGATAATCAGAAGACTGACGTGTGGATGCTTATCAACTGAAATGTAATTCGCTGCACATAAAAAATAAATTCAAAGCTCTGGTAGAGCCTGATCACAATCTTATGGCGCTGTGAAGAGAACTGATTTCAGTCCACTGTATTAGAGGGCTGTCAGTTTAGTTAGTTACAAGCAGTTATAGTGTGCATATCATTCCGTGTTGCTCACCATAAACTGAACAAAAACAGTTCTTCATAGAATATTTGCACCATACTGTGGAAACGTCCATGATAGGAAGCACTGAGTTACCCATAGTCAAGAATATGCAATACCATACAAGTTGTGGAACTGCATGTCAGAAGGGACTTTAAATGCAACAATAAGACAGGCAATGTATGTATAACATAACTTCAATTTTCCTGACAGATTTTCGAAAAATACTCAAATATCAACTTTCATGAAAAATCTGTCCAGTGGGAGCCAAGTTGCTCCATGCAGACAGACAGATGGCCAGACAGGCATGACAAAGCTAAAAGTCGCCTTTTTGCAATTCTGCGAATGTGACTAAAAATGATATAGAGGTAAGAACACAAACCCATGTTTTTAGAAGGGGACACAACACTGTTGCAGGCGTATTTGATCCCTCCAACCACCCAGACCAATGCCCTGACCCTTTTATACTTCACGCTGTCAGCAAGCTGCCTGCACACACACAGGTGCCATAAGACTGTGATCAGACTCCAGCGGTACGTCTTCAACACCAGTACAAACTTACATTACTCAAACTGGAAACTGGAACATGATGACTGTGACAACAAATAAAAATGGGTGATGTGAATTCAGGATGTGACCAGTCAAGGTGACAAGCAGGCACGTAATACAAAACTTTATTTTAAATACAATATATCTAACCTCTATGAACAGATTGTTGCCTTCCTGTTATGAAGCATTGCACACTACTGAGTTAAGTCTATGTGCAAATGTTAGAGTGGCATATGT
Source organism: Reticulitermes speratus (assembly GCA_021186555.1). Taxonomy (NCBI): domain Eukaryota; kingdom Metazoa; phylum Arthropoda; class Insecta; order Blattodea; family Rhinotermitidae; genus Reticulitermes; species Reticulitermes speratus. The sequence goes on along the minus strand of JAJKFL010000013.1, from coordinate 30,994,333 downwards.
ACATATTCATGTATAAACTATAACATTCAAATGTAACATATATAAAATAACCAAGTTATACATTTCTATTACAATGGCAAGAATATTGCAACGGTAATGCGCTCTGTCCCAGATTCCTACTGTCAGAGGTATAAGAAATTTGCCATCTCTTTAAATACAAATCCATTTAAAATAACTTTGTACAAATTAATAACATACTTTTTCACTTCCTGTTTCAAAGATAAGGAATCGGCGCCATTATTAATTACAAAATGTGTAGCAGTCTTCGATAAAATGCACTAAACAAGCTTCGTTCCAATACAACATTCAAATGGCACTCAATTAAATTACAGAACGAATGGGGCAACCACCTTCCTGAACCAATTACGCGCAGTTTTACAACCTATCACAGACACTACTCTGCAGGGACGGCACATTCTAATCCAGCATGTCAACTAATACATGTGAATGCGTTCTTCTGACTTGCACCAATCTCAGTCACCTGTGACCAAGCACTTCTAACCTCCTGATTTGCACCAATCTCAGTCACAGTAATTCAGTACCAGGAACTACAAGCCACAGACACTAAAACTCTGCATCCCAGCCTGTGAGGTCATCTAGAGGAGGCCCCTCATTGTCAGGAGGATATTCATCAAAGTTGCTTGTGTCGGTCACATTACGCACCTTTGGAGTGATGGGTGGAATCAATGTGTGATTGATGAGGCCTTCCCAGTTGAACCCATCGAACCACCTAGAAGCAGTCACTCATCAGAAAGAGACAGAAAAAAAACACAAAATGGAATGACAAGAGAGAGAAGGTTATGGCCTAGTGACAAGAATGCTGGAACAGCAGTCTGGAGAAAACTGGGTAGCGAGGAGCTTCATAATTTGTACTCATCACCAAATATTATTGGGATGTTTAAATCAAGAGGGATGAAATAGGCAGGGCATGTGACCACATGGGAGAAAACAGAAATGTGTACAAAAGTTTTGTCAAAAAACCTGAAGGGAAGAGACCTACTCGACAAACATTTGTGTCAGTACTACCAAAAACCACATTAGAAGTCAGCTGGACCATCAGCTATACTGACGTTGTTTTCCTCAAATGCACCAAGTCAATAGCAGGACATAATCTCAAATTATACCTTTTTTTCCTTTCACACCCTTTCCAATTTGTGATTCAGTCAGTCATATCCAATTCTCCCCCCCCCCCAATGACTCCACAGCCCCTTGGGGGCCTAGACCGCCTCATTTTTCGAGGCTTCATGATCACACTTTCAGACACACCACACTTGGTAGGACTCCTCTGGACGAGGGACCAGCTCGTCGCAGAGACCTCTACCTGACAACACACAACACTCACAAGAGACAGACATCCATGTCCCGGTGGGATTCGAACCCACAATCCCAGTAAGCGAGCGGCCATAGACCCATGCCTTAGACCGCGCGGCCACTGGGATCGGCCATATCCAATTACTTGACAGTATTATGACCTAAAAGGTAAGTGAAAACAAAAAAGAGACAAATGTTTATAATAAAATAGAAACACTTCGGTAACTGAGATCAAATGTGGGGAAGAGAGGAAAACTTGGCTCCAGAGTAAGACAGAAAAACTAGTGTGCAGGCTAAAACAAAAACAGTAAAAAAGGAAACATGGTCTGACATGTCAAAATACACAACTGTTAAAACTGCCATGTTCCAGAGTAAAAATCTACCTTTTAAATTTTCAGACATTTCCAAAATCTGGAAAAAATTTTAAAATTTGAAAATAACTTTGGGTTTTAACAGGTAAGTTGTAATGCAGTTTATGCGATGTTATGATCTTGGAGGGGGAACTGACCCAGGTGGCACATGATGCTAAAATGCATATGCCGATATAAAATGCCGGAGTGGGTAGACTGCTGATCGTTTTATGCAATCCAAACTGTTGAACTAGAATAGAGGAAAATTTATACAATTAATACTGAAACTGCACTACCATAAAAACGAAGCCTATACAAGTTGTGTCAGATTTCTCTGCACTCTCTCTGTAACAGTCACATATGCACAGCTGTGCACTGATCTTGTCTGATCAAATGTTTCACACAATTGAAACCTCTATTTACTTTTGAGGCTGCTGTCTTCTGGGATGTGATGCCACATTGTGATACACGTTGACTGTACTGACATAACAGAGGATCCTGGTGCCCCCATCATTCATTTACCCTGATGAATTATCTTACAGCCATGCAAACAAGTCACCAGTTTGATCTCCTGTACTCCCTCAAGACATTACATTCCCTCTCCAGTTTAGGGTGGTTATTGGCCTTCTTACCGGACATAACACCTTGAGAAGACACCTTCACATTATGGGACTGAACGACAGTCCATTGTGTAGGAAATGCGGGGCAGAGGAGGAGACCTCAGCTCATGTCTTGTGTGAGTGTGAAGCCCTGGCGACACACAGACACACTTATCTGGGCTCCTTCTTTTTGAACCCTGAGGATGTCAGAGAACTAAGTCTGGGGGCGATCTGGACCTTTATTACAAGGACAGGGCTCTTATGACTTGGACTTTAGTTAAGGGGCACAAAGGGCCTGTCAAAGGCCTATGTGCATCGGGACCGCAAGGGCCTGACTCATTATTTACTCATTACCCTCCAGTTTCCTAGCCACTGTATTCATAGCAATTATTGTGCTGAGACCCTGAACTGGTGACAAGTGCCTTGGGATGGCCACAAGTGAATACAACAGTAGAAAGAGAGAGAGAGGGGGGGGAGGGGAGAGGATAGCGCAGTCAGTATAGTGACACGGCTATTGGCGGGATGATCCAGGGTTCCATTTCTGGCACAGATAAGAGACTTTTCTGTTCTCTGAATTGTCCAGCTGCCTCTGGATCCCACCCAGCTTCCTATTCAATGGGTATCGGGTGTTTTATACCTTTGGGTAAAGTGGATGTGGTATGAAGCCAACCACTCACCTCCATCTAGTACCAAGGTTAAGAATGAGTAGAGCTATACCTCCATTGAACCTATATGCCTTCATGTCAAGCACAGGGACAACTTGACCTTCAGACAGAGGTGAAGAAGCTGCAACCATCACCTCTGCCCTCTGGACTTCAGTACAGTCCACAATACAGAAAGTCCCCGACTTATGTAAGTGGATCGTTCCGCAACCCTATGCGTAAGTCGATTTTTACGTAACTCGGAGCCATGTTTTATTATATACCTTATACACAATAATAATAATAATAATAATTGATATAATAATAATTAATAATAATTTTAATAACAATTAATAAAAAAACATAATAATAATTAATAATTGATACTGGAGTCGCTGTCGTATTCAATTGTGGCAGAGGCAGGGGTGGGTGTGGTGGTGGTTGGAGTGGGGGTAGTGGCACAAGAAGTTTTTTATGCAAGTCCGGATCTACGTATGTCGGAGCTACTTAAGTCAGGGTCCATATGTATATGAACAATTAAATGCATAAGTAATGTGAACAAATTAAGGAATGAGCACACGGCCTGTCTGCCCTATTCCATTACAGAAAATTCAACCCACTACCACCAGCACAGACTCCATCACACCAGTACTTCAGACACTTACTTGTGCTTCTGGATCTCACTGATGCCACCTTTCTGATAGCCAAGCCTCTCCGTTGGGTTGTCCCTGAAAGTGCAACATCACACAGTCAACACCACAACCAGGTAACAAGTGCCTTCTGTGACATCATATAACACAAGCACCTGAGCACCACTTACCGACACAGCTTCTTGATCAGGGCCGTGGCATTCCTAGTGATATTGCGAGGAAATTCAATAGCGTCAATGCCTTTCAAAATGATGTTGTAAGTCTTCATGGGGTCAGACCCAGTAAATGGCGGCGTTCCTGTAGACAAGTATGCTTACTTACTTCTCTCATTGTGCAATATGAAACAACTGTAACTCACATGAGATACAAGGTTTTCGTGTCAGTGAATATTAAGTTTAATGTCTTCTGGGTTGTGGAATGGTACACACACACCAACCTTTTGGAGTAACCTATCTACCAAACATCCTAGGAGACTGAAACTTTAATATCTGTAAAAAAGACTGTATTCTGTGGGTCATCTTGTAGAGCTGGTGCATGTAATTCATGTTTGTTCACACACAAGCCACATTCACATACAAGCCACATCTGAATATCGAGACAAGCATAAAAGAATTAATAAAATCTAATTTCAATAAGATCAGTGGTATTCAACCTTTTTTGTTCGCGTACCCCCACATATAATTTCTCTTCAACTTCGTACCCCCAAAGTTGTTGGTGCATAATTCAAGTTATACATAATCTATAATCTACATTTAAAATAAGTTAAATAAATTACATCCAAAATAATGTATTAAATAATAAGTTTTAAATGAAAAAAAAGAGAGTCAAGCTATTAAATAACAAATATATTATTGCATATCATATAAAAATTAATAAAGGAACAAAGGTATTTTAGCAAAGCAAAATTAAATGCACTATGTGGAATAAAATGAAACTAGCCGCCCAGATAAGAATCGCATAAAAGAGAGAGAGAAAATGGCGCTCCCAAATCGCATGTCCTTACGTCCGGGTCTCTTGTGGCTAACCCTAAATCTGGCCCTGATAATTCAGTGTTTATCATGAAATAATATATTTTTTTTTTTTAATTTTACGTACCCCCCTAAGATGTCTTCGTGTACCCCCAGGGGTATGTGTACCCCAGGTTGAATACCACTGAATAAGATCTTAGGCTGACAGTCAGATCAGGCAGTTCAAATCAACTGATGTTTCACAGACCTACCCTGTCTCTTAACATCGGTAGAGGTGAACTGACTGATGTGGCTGTCTCTGTGAGAAGCTTTGACTTGAACCCTGTTGCCATAAAATCTCACTTGTAACGCACACAACAGATTTGAAACTTCATTTTCCCTTACATATCATTCATATTTAAGCCTTTAACACTGGCATCTAGCAGCAAATGGTCTTGAAATCCTCACAATGTGAATCTCTGTGCACTGTACTGCATGAATGAATAAAATTCATTAAATTATTGAAGAAGAGTCTCACTGCATAAAGTATGAAAGCAATCAACCTCACTTAAAGTTTGACGAAACAAACTTCATGAAATTTGCTACTAATAATAAGACAATGTATTAATTTAAATCTAGTTTATGGTAACAAAACAACTGATGAAGTAGTTACAATTAAATTCCCTAGCCTGAAAAACATTCTTTAAATTGTGCTGTTTAATGACACTTTCAGTTTCAGAGATTATGTAGCATTGGTAGTAAATGAATGAATGAGTATGGAGCACTGGTGGAATGATACTGACAGCGAAAAACCTAAGTACTTGGAGAAAAACCTGTCCCAGTGCCACTTTGTCTAACCTAACTTAAAAAACGTATGGATTATATTATCCTAAAAGTTAGTTCAGCATGCTTTGGCATGAAGGCAGTCACACCACTCATGACAAGAGATTCTTTAGAATTTGTTTAGTTTGCACATGTCTCTTCCATCTTGTGGAGTCATATTTTGGGAAATTCAACAGATAACAATTTGGTATGAAGTAAACACAATTGAAACAAATTCAGAGATACACAGTTTACATATATATATACAGTGAAACCTCTATCCATCGTTCCCGTTACCGTCGTTGGCCCGCATGTATCGTCTGCCTTATTTGGTCCCGAAATTAGCCCCATATAAATAACACTATTTTTTCCCGCCTCCATTGTTCCTCGAACTGTCATTTTCCCGCACCAATAGTTGAAAAATCACGGTCCTGACGCAACATTTTCCCGCACTGATAGTTTTTTTTAAATTTGAAGCGATGGTTTAGTGCGCTGTGCGTGCATTGCTTTCTTAGTGCCACCTGGTATGGCTCCATCAAAAAGTATGGAGTGCATTCTGTACTCTTTGCTCTCCATCCTTTTCTTTGGACTAGATGAAGACTTGGCAACTCTGTTGTGGAGCTTTACTTCATTGCAAGTGGTTCTGTGCATTCTGGTGTGCTTCATAGTTTCATACGTTACCCTGGTTTAATCATTTCCATCCTTTATTATCCTTTTCCTATAATATTTTATTTCTGTTATTAATTCATTCCTGTTTTTATTACTTCATTATATTTTATTCCTGCTATTTATTTTGAAATCCGTGGACCATGTCCCAACCTAAAAGGCAAGTGAGAACTCTGCACGAGCGATTGAAAATAGTAGAAGAGGTGGAGAAGAATCCTGGAGAGAAACGTGTCGACATTGCCAAACGCCTTGGGTTGGCTCCAAGCACACTAAACTCCATATTCGCAAAGAAGGACGAAATCCAAGAGCAGGCAGAAAAATGTGGTAACGCCAGTAAGAAGAGGAAAATATGTAGGGAGTCGACATTCGCCGAGTTGGAAAGAGTACTCTTCTCGTGGTACCAGCAGGCAAGGGCGTTGAATATCCCAATTGATGGAACCATTCTTCGTGGAAAGGCGAAGATGATTGCAGCGCAGCTGAATATAGAAAATTTCACTGCATCCAACGGCTGGATAGCGAGGTTTAAGGACCGGCATGGCCTAGTATACAAGAAGTTAGTCGGACAAAGTGCGGCAGTGGACAGCGAAAGCACGGAAGCGTGGCTGGAAAGACTGCCATCTTTGTTGGAGGGCTACGAACGTGATATTTACAACGCGGATGAGACGGGGCTCTTCTACAACGTGCTTCCTGATAGAATCTTGGCTCTCAAAGGAGAGTCTTGTCATGGAGGGAAAAACTGTAAAGACAGACTTACTGTTTTACTTTGTGTTAACAGTGATGGAACTGACAAACAAGTGCCGATTGTTATCGGAAAATCTCCGAAACCGCAATGTTTCAAGAATGTAAAAAAATTACCCACCAAGTACCACGCGAACAATAAAGCGTGGATGACCACAGACATTTTTTCTTCATTTCTGCATTCATTAGACGCAAGTATGGGTGCACAAAACAGGAACATTCTCCTCTTTGTGGACAATTGTGCCGCACATCCAAAGGATACATAGTTTCTAAGAAATGTAAAGGTCATACGGTACCCGGCAAATTGTACAAGTGTGCTTCAGCCCCTTGATTTAGGGGTAATAAAGTGTTATAAGCAGCTTTATAGAAAACGCCTCGTGCAAACAGCTGTTTGCTTAATGGATGCAGGCAAAGATACGAAAAAGAAGATAAACGTGTTGGAAGCTTTGCACTACACTGTGGCAGCCTTGCAAGAAGTAACCCAGCAGACAATTGAAAATTGTTTTCGGAAAGCTGGTTACGTGCAGGGACAATCTTCAGGCGATAGTGACGACGTATTGACCAACGATGACGACGATTTCCGCCAAGACTGGGAAAAGTTCAGTGGCATGAACAAAGATAAATTCGAGGACTACGTCTCTGTGGACAGTCACGTGGCAACCTGTGGTGTAGAAACAGTGCAGGAGCTGTGCGTGAGCCTCGTGGCGTCCGGGAGTGTGGAGCGGGAAGAAGGAGAAGAAGAAGCTGGCGAACCCGAAGTTGTGCCGAGCTTTGCTGAGACGCATGAAGCGCTGATGAAAGTAAGATCTTTCTTTTATGCGCACAGCACGAGTGACAGTGATCGTGAAAGTGTTCTAGGCCTTGAAAAATCGTACTTTGAATTGAGGAGGAGTAAGGTTTGCTCAAAACAAACGTCAATGAAAGATTTTCTCAGCAAGAAGTAATAATTATCATTAAATTGTTCTTATCTATAATTTTTAATGGTTTCCCGGTACTATCATTTCCCGTATGTATTGTTCAAATTTTCCGGTCCCCTGAAAAACGATGGATAGAGGTTTCACTGTATATATATATATATATATATATATACATATATATGAGACCTCCATATGCCAAATGCTAACATCATAGTTACCTGGAGGGTGTGTACTATGCAGGAACCATGTAATACATTGCTCTTCCATCTAGGATTAAAATCTTGAACTATGATAAGGCAGTATTTTATTCACCATCGAAAACTTATCTCTTAGCTACCTCTGTCTATTCTGTAGAATTTTCAATTGAAAGTTCATAAGTAGTACACATATTTTTCAGTAATTACTGACACAAACACCATGACATGACTTTTGGTCCTTAAAATGTGATATTCTTGCAAGATGACTGCACAAACCACATGCTGTACTTAACATTTGTTACATTAAATCCATACTATTGCAAGTTCTGCAGCCTTATGCTACAGTAGATGTATGGCATGTCAATAAATTCAATTATATTCCATTCTATTCCTTCTTTTCAGTTTTCGCTACTATAAAGTGTAACACTGATGACCACAATCATATACTGGGAAATGACAGTCATGTCTGCACCCACACGATGGCACAGAATCAACTCTTCTGAGGTGGTGGCACCCACAGGGTGGATCTTTTACATATAATGATGGTCAACACAGGATGCCTACAGCTAAACCTGTGCCCTGAACTGGGAGGGAATGCTTAGTATTTCTCACATTGCACATTTTGACCAAGGAACAAGCTCTCGACCCTCTACATCACAGTCAGAGACAGACCACCAGATCACCTCTGACGTTACACTATCAACCACAGTTGTGAGATTTGAGGTTTCCACAGCGATGATGTTTTGGATTCAGGTCTTTTGAGATAAAATGCTTTGTTACTGGGTTAGCACTATGCAGTGTTTCGAAGAGCCCGCCCACTGTTGATGACGAAGACACGACGTTTGTTAGAATCATTAATCTGGTGACACAGTGTCCCATCCCAGAAACTCTGCGACCACATAATGCATAACTAGTTTTCTCCAAACACCTTCTAAGAACTTGCTAAACATTACATTACATTACTTCTATTAGGTATCTCATCAGAGGCAGTAACCTTCTACCCCTTGCTCTGTCCACCAGGGGCATAGTTGGAGGGGAAAGGGCTGCCGCAGGCAGAGATCAAAGTGGCAGAAAATTGGGCAGCAAAATGAATATAAATGAAAAAATTTATTTTCTGAGCTCAAAGTTTAAATTACTGAACTTAATATAAAGAAATTAAACAAATAATTGTAATTTTTTTTTTAATTCATAATTTCTATAAGGAGTGACCTATGTGATTCCCTAGCTATGCCACTGCTGTCCACAAGAGGCTGTGAGCCAGAGCGTGTAGCATGACAAGGCATACCTGTGAGCAGTTCAAACATGAGCACACCAAGCGACCAGTAGTCTGCACTGATATCATGGCCTCGATTTAGGATCACCTCAGGAGCTACATACTCGGGAGTACCGCAGAATGTCCATGTCTTGCGTCCTTGCTGTGGGACCAAGCAGCCACATCACACACTGCACAGTCTCAAAGATCACTACAGCCATAACTAACTACATGGAACAGTCCTTCTTCAGAAGCTAAGAGTCACTGAGCTAGTCATGAAATTCCCTGCATTTTATGGAATGAACAGGCTCCTTATGGTGTTCATGTGAGCTCACCACCCATTCCTACCCACAGCCAGATAAATCCAGTCCACATCCCTACAACCTCTCCTGAAGTTCCACTTTAATCTTGTCCTTCCATCTGTGCCTAAGTCTTCCCAGCAGTTTTCTACCTTCACAGTTCCTGATCAAAATTCTCAATTCATCACTCTTTCTCCCATCTATGCTGTACGACTCACCCATATACAGTAAAACCCCGATTTAATGTTCCTGCATTTAGTGAAATCCCGGATTTAGTGATGATTTTTTCATGTCCCGACAATAGCTCCATATAAACAAATAAACCTCCATTTAATGAAAACCTCGATTTAGTGAAATATATTCTAATCCCCCAGCAATTCATTAAATAGGGGTTTTACTGTAATTCCATTTGATCACCCTAATAATATTACTAATCATGAAACTGACCAAAAAAATGTAAAAGAAACTTGAAAAGTAATGGAAAAGACAATGCTGAGTTCCACATGTACAGCTGCATTCTGAAAACATGTTTCCTTAAGTTCTGCAAAAGATTTAATTTATTTTTACTTTTGTGCTCGCTGTAGTAAGCTCCTTTTTTCATGTGATGCAACCTACCCTCTAAAAAGGAATGTTCAGAAAGTTCCATAAAAGGAGGACCAATGCATCATAAACTACACCTTCAGTATAAGAATTCAGCATTTTCACTTGGTGTAGTCTGGTCGGTGCATACCATTGTTTCAGAGGAACACTGCCTTAACTCTGACCAAGAAGTGGAGGCACTGGTTCTCCTGCTATGCTGGTAATCCCTTTCCAGACTATACGGTTACAATATTCCCAGTAGGAAATACTGAAATATAACTTGGATGAAGAATACACAAGGAAAGTGGTAACCCACAGGGTTTAAAAAACTCAACATCACAATATCTGCAAAGACAGGCTGCACATACCTGTAGCTTCTTTGCAAACCCAAAGTCAACCAACTTAACGTAGCCATTTACATCAAGCAGCAGGTTTTCGGGCTTTAGGTCTCTATATATGATGTTGCGACTATGCAAGTAGTCGAATGCTTCCACCACACATGCCGTGTAGAAGCGTGTGGTGGAGTCATCAAAGTGACCCTTATCCCTGAGGATGGTCCACAGTTCCCCTCCAAGGCACGACTCCATCAGCATGTATAGGTACTTGCGATCCTTGAACGTCTTGAACAACTTGACAATGAAATCACAATTTGCCTCGCCCATGATCTCTTTCTCAGACATGATGTGCTGCTGTTGGCGTGTCTCCACAATCTGCAACACACACGGTACTCATGTAAATGGGAGCATATTTGTATTCTACATATCACTGCTGTTGGCATGTATCAGTAATCAGCAACACACAAGGTGAACACTGCAAAAGGATCTGTGTTTGTGTTTTACATATCACTGCTGTTGGAACATCTCCACAATCTGTAACACACAACGTGAACACTGCAAATGTGTCTGTGTTTGTGTTTTACATACCAATCTATGGTACCAATTTTAGAAGTGGAAGGGATGTTAGAATATTCTCTAAAATGAATAATGACAACATTTTATAGCCATTATTATTTTGAGAGACACACAATAAGAAACAATAAAATTAGAGAAAATATTTACATATGTATTACTGTCAACCACAACAAATTTTATTAACTTCGTCAGTAGATGCTGTATGCTTCGATCCTGCGGACCATCCTCAGGCATTAAAACACATGACTTTAAACACACAAGTAAAAATGCAGGTAGATATTTTAAGAATTTGTAAGATATCACAAATTCTACAGGTTATTACAAACTTTATGTAGCACTGAAACATAAATATTTTATATGAGAAATGAATAACATATTTATACTTCAGTGCTATAGAAAGTTTGTACTAGCTTGTAGAATTTGTGATATCTCACAAATTTTTAAAATACCTATCTAAGTTGTACTTGTCATGTATTTTAATGCCCGAGGATGGTCCACAGGACCGAAACATGTAGCATCCACTGACGGAGCTAATAAAACTAGTTGTGGTTGACAATGACACATATACAACTATTGGTATGTATACCACAACGGGATGAACTCCACAAAAAAAATTACAGAAAATATAAATTGAGTTAATCAATAGCAGAATAAGGGAATATACAAAACATTATACAAATGAACACAGAATCCCAAGGAAGGTTTTTCACATGAAACTGACAAGCATATGCCCAAGAAGAGGCCTGAGATGAAGACAGAAACATCAGGTTAGGAAGGATATCACAAAAAAGGAAGGACAAATGTGGGAGACCATGAAAAGGAGGAGAAACCTTTGCAAGACTGAGGCTTGGTGGCTAGAGGACACAAATAGAATGGAAACATATAAGGAGGAGGAGGAGGGGGAGGAGGGAGGAAAAGTGAAGATGAAGGAGGAGAAGAATGGATCAAGAAAGCCCAAAATATTTCATACAAGGTTTGACAGACTTGAACCAGGCTTGATCCCAAAGATTGTGTCTATTATCAGGCCTGGGCTCAGATTAATCCATAACTCTACTCAATACTGTAAATGGTGAATTACAAAGAATGTGGAAGGTAGCAGTCATGGATTATTATGAAGTACTATCAGAGGAACTCAATATGATGAAAGAACACCAAAGAGCCAACTGCTTGCCACGGCAGACACTGAGACTACACTTTGCATACGCTGTACCTGGCTCTTCTTCATCTGCTTCAGAGCAAATGACCTTGTTGGATCCCCAGCGATCTGAACCAGCTCAACACGCCCGAAGCCTCCAACCCCAAGAGTTGCCAGGATTCGCAGGTCTGCAAGTTTCACATCCCGGAACTCCTCATTGATTCTGCGTGACATCCATACAGTAAACATATGTGTGAACCCTTTCAATACTTAAGTTTATTTAAATAATATTCAATATTACATACAACATCACATGAAACGCACTGCATCTCCAGTACAGAACAAGATTGGTTGATCCTGTTTAGCAAAATAATTGTTGCTCATTGTCACAATCAAAAATAGTTTTTAAATGTCGAAGCAGGGGTAGATGTAGTATAAATGACAACTGAACAACTTAATCAAATTTCTGTCAACATTCAACAATTGGATTTTCACTACATATGTACCAATACTTCACTCAGTTAAAAGACATAAATGATCTTAGCATCACAAATTAAAAAACCAACAAATGCACTGCATTCCACATGTATAGTCCAATGCCCCTACATATGTTTCAGCTTTACCAAACCATCATCAGGGGGTTCCAAGGTTGGCTTGGTAAAGCTGAAAAATATGTAGGGGCATTGGACTATACATGTGGAAATACAGTGCATTTGTTGGTTTTTTATTTGTGATTTGACATCAGAATGCATGGAGAATATAATGATCTTAGCATGTCTGAAAATAGTGAATAAACTACTTACAATTTTAGTTAAAAATGAATAAAACAGCTGACTTGGCTAATGCGAGAGGAAACTTACTGTGTCTGTGATCCCTGGATGAAGCACACAACAGAACAAAAGGTTTATCATTGTCATGTATCTGTAGTCACACACAACACACACACACACAAAAGTTCATCATTGTCATGTATCTGTAGTCACACACACACACAAAAGTTCATCATTGTCATGTATCTGTTTGTCACACACAACACACACACAAAAGTTCATCATTGTCATGTATCTGTAGTCACACACAACACACACACCCCCAAAAGTTCATCATTGTCATGTATCTGTAGTCACACACAACACACACACCCCAAAAGTTCATCATTGTCATGTATCTGTAGTCACACACAACACACCACAAAAGTTCATCATTGTCATGTATCTGTAGTCACACACAACACACACACAAAAGTTCATCATTGTCATGTATCTGTAGTCACACACAACACACACACACAAAAGTTCATCATTGTCATGTATCTGTAGTCACACACAACACACACACAAAAGTTCATCATTGTCATGTATCTGTAGTCACACACAACACACACACCCCAAAAGTTCATCATTGTCATGTATCTGTAGTCACACACACACACACACCCCAAAAGTTCATCATTGTCATGTATCTGTAGTCACACACAACACACACAAAATTCATCATTGTCATGTATCTGTAATCACACACAACACACACACCAAAAGTTCATCATTGTCATGTATCTGTAGTCACACACAACACACAAAGTTCATCATTGTCATGTATCTGTATCACACACAACACACACAAAGTTCATCATTGTCATGTATCTGTAGTCACACACAACACACACACACCCCAAAAGTTCATCATTGTCATGTATCTGTAGTCACACACAACACACACACAAAAGTTCATCATTGTCATGTATCTGTAGTCACACAACAACACACACACCCAAAAGTTCATCATTGTCATGTATCTGTAGTCACACACAACACACACACACACAAAAGTTCATCATTGTCATGTATCTGTAGTCACACACAACACACACACAAAAGTTCATCATTGTCATGTATCTGTAGTCACACACAACACACACACACAAAAGTTCATCATTGTCATGTATCTGCAGTCACACACAACACACACACAAAAGTTCATCATTGTCATGTATCTGCAGTCACACACAACACACACACACACAAAGTTCATCATTGTCATGTATCTGCAGTCACACACAACACACACACACAAAAGTTCATCATTGTCATGTATCTGCAGTCACACACAACACACACACAAAAGTTCATCATTGTCATGTATCTGCAGTCACACACACACACACACACCACAAAAGTTCATCATTGTCATGTATCTGCAGTCACACACAACACACACACAAAAGTTCATCATTGTCATGTATCTGTAGTCACACACAACACACACACAAAGTTCATCATTGTCATGTATCTGCAGTCACACACAACTCACACACAAAGTTCATCATTGTCATGTATCTGCAGTCAGCACAAACAACACCAACACAAAAGTTCAACACTTGTCATGTATCTGTAGTCCACACATCATCACATGTCACACACCAACACAAAACACAAATTTCTCATTAGCATGTCATTGTAGTACCCTACCTACACACAAAAGTCATCACTGTATGTAAACTTAGTCATTCATCACAAGACAATTCACAATCCAGCATGTTGATCATTGTCTCCATCTGGTGCAATCATCTTGTAATGTACGAACATCAGCCTGCTTGTTCCTCGGCAATGAATGTTGGCTGTACGCAAATCATCACTGTCAACAGTCCAACGAAATAAAACACATTGATATTTTTCTTCACTTATGAGCGATGTTCAATATGTAAGGTACCCTAGGTCCTGAAAATTGAAAGTCATCAGAATGTTAAACTTAGTTCATTCATTCAACTGAAGTATCATTATTTTTCAACATAATACCCAAGTATGTTGATGCATTTGTTCCATCTTGGTGGCATGAGTTTATAAATTCTGTCACAGTAAAAATCAGGCTCTTAAGTTAGCAAACATCACAAACAGCCGTTTCCACTTCCTCATTACTGTGGAAATTGCAACCTCCCAGATGTTGCTTCAGCTGCCCAAAGAACACGGTGGATGATTTTGAAGTTCCCAGTGAAGTGTCCGACATGTGCTGTGTGAGGTTGCCTTAATGAGCTGAAGAATCACACTTCACAACATGATGGAATTCTGAAGCAACACTTGTGGGGGTTATACGTTTTAAAACTTTCACAGCGACATGATTCAATATAGTCTTCTCGGGTGATCAGCCGCGTCAACTGGTTTAAATACGTTTTGGGGACTGGCTCCGTCCCCATCCTCAGGCAGAGGATGAGAGCCAGTCCCCTTCCTCTGCCTGAGGATGGGGACGGAGCCAGTCCCTGAAACGTTGTATATAAACCAGTTGACGCGGCTGATCGCCCAAGAAGACTATATTGAAACTTGTGGGGGTTGCTGATTTAACAGCAATGAGGAAGTGGAAATGGCTATTCATGAACAGCTGCAAATGCAAGAGCATGATTTCTAAACTAAATTTTTTAACTTGTGCCCAAATGGGAGAAATGCGTCACGATGCTTGCAGATTAAGTAGAAAAATAATGATGTTTCAGTGGAATAAATGAGGTAAATTTAAAAGTTATCACTTAATATTTATGACTAAGGGAATCTTAGTAATTGAACATGAAATCTGTGGTCTTCTGGGTTATTACACGGCATCATGTGGTAATTGTTTACTGACGTTTCTGGACAACGTATCGGTCCCATCCTCACGGGTCAAGAGTCCGAGTAGGACCCCGACGCCGTGTAATAACCCAGAAGACCACAGATTTCATCAACATTGCAGCGGGAGCCTTAAATCAAGGTCAGTCATTGAACATCCTTCACACATGCATACAGAAACAGGATGCTTCAATATCTCATCAGGCTCTCCTGACATATTACATAAACGTCAAACATCTGGTCACAGTGCTGCTCACCCCTGCAAAGCCTTTTCTCCAAAGAAGTCTCCCTTCTGAAGGGTGCGTATGTACTTCTCATCCTCACTATTCGGCTGCTTTATTGTCACTTTCACCTGCAACACAGACCAGGGCCTCATAACATGTTCAGTCAAACTGTTGTACGACCAGGGTGACCGTTTCACGACTCACCTGTCCTTTACTGATGATGAAGAATGTGTCACCACGAGCACCCTGTCTAATGATGTAATCACCAGGCCTGTAGAATGTCTGGAACAAGAAAGCATAAAGATTTCCATAATGCCTGAAGACAATATAAACAGTCAGCATGGCTTGACGGTACACGCTGCGAGATTTCTTCCCATTCATCGTGCCTCACTGGGACATGATGTGAGGCCTCCGGTCAGTATGGCTCAGTAGTATGACAGAAAGTTTAATCTCAGTCACAAACATTTTGTTAGGTCATGAGATGTTTTATCATAATAAAGGAGGCTGAAATGACACAACGTGAGACTTCATTCAAGTTACAATGGCTTGGTGGTCCACGACAAAAGGTTTACACTCCCAATCAAGCTGGCTCACTTGGACAGACTATCAGATCTTGTAACATTCAAGGTTTAATGGGGCAAATAACTTCTACAAACTGGACTGTGGACAGCTGCTGACATAGCTTCATTTTTTTCTGAACGTTAACTAGCACCAACATGAGCAAGGCACCAAACTAAACAGTGAAATTTTAAATTTTAAAGTCCTACATGGGTTTTATATAGAGTTGCAACAATTATTTAAAACAAAAAGTTTCCACATAAGTATTTTAGATGTGTATGACACATACAGTGTGGTGACATCTGACTTCTGACAGCTATAACACTGCTGGCAGTGACACAGCCACCACTGCTGTACAACTCAGAACCATAGCTCACGTTCCACTGAACATCCCATACTGTACTGACCTCACAGTGACATAAAATATGTTGGGCTTCATTTAAATCAGGTAAACCATATGCTTACCTCTTCAAGCACATCTGAGATTTTGGCCAAGGTTTCTTCTGGCAGGTTCTTGAAGATCGGAACACTGGAACATGAAAATAACCGATACAAGACAGTGACAGAATCAAAACAATGCGACGACAACACTCAGTGACAGTGGGCCAGAGATCTGTCACAAATAATGTAAGCAAAAAAAACACCAGTACCTGTGACATTGGAGGTTCACACAGTGGTGTTGTTGAAGTAAGAGGTCTTCTGGAGAGTGATGCTGTGTGGTAAGGCGAAGGGTTCCCAGCATTTCAAAGGATTGTCATGCTTTCCACCTTCAAAGGTCAAGCAGTCTACGAACAAATGCTTGACCCTTGAAGTTGAAGGCACCATGATCCTACAAAACATCACAAACTATTCACCCGACACAGTGTCACATCCCACGAGACCTCAATCCACGACACATTACATAACATGTCCAACTACTTAAGCTCACACTATATTTTACAGCAACCACAGCACAGGCCAGTTAGAACCTTTACTTCACAGGCAGCGCTTTGGGCCACGTAATTCTAAACTCAAAGCAGACTTTGTCAGCGCATAAGACACATGGATGGCATGGAACATAGAAAGAGATAAACATCACTGTCACACTGCAGGAAGAACTTCCACAGTGAGTCCCACAAGAGTGACAACTCACTGAACTCACCTCTTGAGGAAGTCTGTGTATTCTGCCTGTCGGATGAGGCCAGTACGCATCATAATAGTCTGGAAACACTGGCGCTCGATGGCCCATAGCTTGCAATCTGTGGCAGCTGCAATACACAGAACACACATTATTAACACACCGCAATACATCAGGTGCAACACACTGCTACACAGCATTTATCTTGACAGTAACCAAAGTAATACTCACCCTTGATGGTGGCTGTCCTCTTGCAGTTGTAAAGAATGGCCAGCTCGCCAAGCACCTTGCCAGGTGCCAGGGTGCTGAGGTACTTGTTCTCTCCGCGACACCTCCACACGGCCCTCTGTAACAGTATGCAGCATGCTACATTAGCGGATGCTAATGCAAAATTCAGGTACCATGTTCCTCTCATCGTGCCAATCGTAAGAATGTGTTGACAGTACAGATCGTGTGATTCATCTTGGAACTAAATTTGAAACTGCTGTTTAAGCTGTTTTAATAACACCAGGTGTCTAAAGTTGCTTTACGGAAATGGTTAAGTATTTAACCATGATTCTTTCTGCTTGTGTTCAGTCTCTTATTTGCAACAGTTGCCAACACTGTGGTTACACTAGTGACTTTTTCTTTCAGTTGCTGTGTCACTGCCACTCTCTGCTGGTGGTTGGTGGTAAGTAAAGGAATGGTTCGCTGGAACGTGAGTGCAGGACCACCAACATTCTTATGGACTTCGTTGACAAAGCTGCTACAACACTTTGCACCCAGTACAAACTATATTTAGTGCAGTTCTTTCTTTGGAATTTTTACAAAAATCCGGGGGTGGGGGTTGTGCAAAATCCTGCAGGCACACATGGTGGGCACGAGGGCACAACATGAATCGGGTGATTTTCAACGGCCCATATGCGGGACAGCAAAAAAGCGTTTGTTGTTAAATTCAGCAACTTGCGCCTCGGGTCAGTGGGCACCTCGAGGTCACAGGCCGAGCATACAGGCCGCTACACACGACTGCACGGGTCTGCTGAAATGGGGGACAGGATTGTTGAGTTCAAGTACGATCCGGAAATGACGTAAGCCATACCACCAGGGTTCCAGGCGGTATTGAGTCAGACTGCACCACCGTTCATCACAAACAGCAATCTGGTAATGCTGTTTAGGAAAACGACCACCAGTTATTGTGAAAAACGACACATAAATATAATGCGTGGGCAAACAAAGTATTTGTAACGTTAAAACAGGTAGGTACATACAGTAACCTCTCTGCTTTAAAACCTTGTACATTCAATGGCACCGCTATCCCATATACTTCAGCAAACTCTACTGCTTTACCGTATATTTCAACATAAAGCACTACTCTCTCATACATTTCAGCAAACTGAACTGCTTTCCAGTACATTTCTGCAAACCGAACTGCTTTCCTGTACATTTGAGCAAACTGAACTGCTTTCCCGTACATTTCAGCAAATTGAACTTGCGCATGCGTTCGGATCGCCAGTCAATTTACTACCGTGATTCCAGAATCACATCTTGAAATGTAGTACGGTCGTGGAGGTATACATCTCCAGTCGTTATTTTCACTTTATCGTAACCTTCACAACTGCAGTCATAGCCACAAAGAAGAACGAGTGTGTGATGGTGAACATCTGACAAACAAGGCTCGAAAGTGAGGTTATGTTTGTGAAGAAAAGAAATCAAGAGCTTGTGAGGCGACAAACAGAAGCTGCATATGGTGCATTCCGTGACACAGCAGTAGACAGACTTTACCATCGCGTTCTGTACTTTCAAAGTGTCACACGGTGTCACGGCGCATGCGTAAATGTAATTTCATTTACGCCCATAAGAGAAGTATAGCCTTCCCCGTACCGATTTTCAGTAAATTCACAATTTCTCAACAGCATTTGGTGGAGAACTATACTGAACTGTTCCCAGATCGATCACGGGTAGATTTTCGTTTATGGCCTCAAGTAATGTATGACTGTCACTGAGCCAATTTCATGAAATTCACGCTTGCTCGAAAATTAAAAAAAAGACGCCACACAGAGAATTACATGAAAATCTGAGACGCGGTTCAATCGTTGATATTACATACAGCCAGAAGTGGCGCCTAAAATGAAAATTTTGCAACATACAATTATGTCGTGCAGATGACTGTTGTAGTATTCTATGTCATTACACCGTGTGGTCTTGTAGGTGGAAAACAACGTTTCGGAGAGAGAAACTGCCTCCATCTTCCGGAAGGCTAATAGAGATGCCGGAAAGTAGTGACGTTATGTGTTGGCCCGGCCCACAGTGCACTAACTGCAGCACAAAATATACTGATATCTCGTCACCAGAGCGCAGCACGCACACAGACACAGAGAATAAGTCCTTCCGAAATGTGGCAAAGTTAACACAGACACAAGCAAATCAAAATTACACTGACCGTCAGACTATCGGGGATTGCTTGCTACCATTCGGTTATGAATTTTCTGTCCCCCTACCTTACATATAAATACATAAAAACAAAAATATACAAAAATATACACTTCTTTTTTTTATATGGGTGTGAAACTTGGTCTCTCCATTAAAGGAAGAATATAGACTAAGGGTGTCCCCCTACCTGACACATAAATACATAAAGACGTAGAATATAGACTAAGGATGTTTCAGAACGAGGAGCCAAGGAAAATATGTTGACCGAGGAAGGCGGAAGTAACCGGAGGCTATACACAAACGTATAGTGATTGCTCTCTTCATATTCCGGAATGACAGCCTTTGCTGGCAGCTTTTTCAAGGTACAGTAAGTGAAATGAATCATACGCTACAAGAAAACTTTGGACGGTATCCCTTACATGCAGGAGGTGTACGACGGCGGGCTACTTGTGAAGAGTCGCCCGTCGAAACCCAACACAGCACGTACCACAACAAGGAGCAATGTCCAGCAGTGTCAGAGGTGCCAACTGGAAGTGTGGCAGATTGAAGTAAAACAAGTGGCCAGCCACACTCAAACAGCAGAGGCTGCGGTGAGCCTCCACAGGTCAAAGCGGAAATTTGGCCAAGAAGCGGGAATGAGGGACGTGTGTGACGCGAGCATTTGAGCCAGCCTCAGGACTTGCGCATGCGCTAGACCTGACAGGTGCGAAGAGTTCCGTGACTGCGTAACACAGCAGCAGTTAGCGCAACCTTCCATTTGTTCGGATATCCTGTTTCATGATGAGGCTAATCCTGGGCGTAGTTTGGGGGGGGGGGGTTTGGCAGAGTCGAAGGAGCAGCAAAATGAATAACTTAAATAAATAAGAAAAAGATTTTTGGCAATCTACAAATTACTGAGCCGAATATAAGGAAATTGAATATATACAGTCGAACTCGGTTATACGGCCATAAAAGGGACTGAATATTTGTGTATAACATTATGGCTAACAGTGAAGAATTAATTGGTACCACAGAATATCTGACTTTATAGGCGAGGTGTCGTATAAACCGATGTCGTTATAACCGGGCTCGACTGCAATTGTTAATCTTTAAAGTACATAATTTCTTTACGGGACAGCCAATGTAATTACCTGCTCCGGGCGCCAAAAATCTTATCTACGTCACTCAGAGTAACTCATGTAAGTGCCGTCACTGGACGAAGAACCGCCAGTGCACGGAAGACACTTTAAAGTGATTTGATTGGCTATGAACTGGGTCGGTGGCCACGGAACAACACTGCTCGAACGATGTTTGTTTGGTCTACTGTAAATGGGGAAATACGTGCTGCAATGTTGAATTAAATCATGAAGCTTTTCTTAGACGGTATGCCTCCGCGCCGTTGCGACACTCGTGGTTTTACCAGGACTCAGCACCTACACATTTGTCCTTGACTGCTAGTCTCCGCTTAAGTGCCAGGATACCAGGAAAATGTATCGGTCGCCATGGACTAATGAATGGTCTCCTACATCACCAGACCTCCTCCCTCTCCTCTGTACTTCCCTCGTGGTGTCATTTAAAACCTGCTGCGTCTGCCGGCCGTCGAAAACCAACCGCAGCACTAAATGAACATATTGCAGACGAATGTGACCCTATCACGCAGCACTAAATGGGCATCTTCCAGACGAATGTGACCCAATCACGCAGCACTAAATGGACATCTTCCAGACGAATGTGACCCAATCACGCAGCATTAAATGGACATCTTGCAGACGAATGTGACCCAATCACGCAGCACTAAATGAACATCTTGCAGACGAATGTGACCCAATCACGCAGCACTAAATGGACATCTTGCAGACGAATGTGACCCAATCACGCAGCATTAAATGGACATCTTGCAGACGAATGTGACCCAATCACGCAGCACTAAATGGACATCTTACAGACGAATGTGACCCAATCACGCAGCACTAAATGAACATCTTGCAGACGAATTTGAACCAATCACGCAGCATTAAATGGACATCTTGCAGACGAATGTGACCCAATCACGCAGCACTAAATGGACATCTTGCAGACGAATGTGACCCAATCACGCAGCACTAAATGAACATCTTGCAGACGAATGTGACCCAATCGCGCAGCATTATAAATGGACATCTTGCAGACGAATGTGGCCCAATCACGCAGCACTAAATTGACTTCTTGCAGACGAATGTGACCCAATCACGCAGCACTAAATGAACATCTTGCAGACGAATTTGAACCAATCACGCAGCACTAAATGGACATCTTGCAGACGAATGTGACCCAATCACGCAGCACTAAATGAACATCTTGCAGACGAATGTAACCCAATCACGCAGCACAAAATGGACATCTTGCAGACGAATGTGACCCAATCACGCAGCACTAAATGAACATTGCAGACGAATGTGACCCAATCACGCAGCACTAAATGACATCTTGCAGACGAATGTGACCCAATCACGCAGCACTAAATGAACATCTTGCAGACGAATGTGACCCAATCACGCAGCACTAAATGGACATCTTCCAGACGAATGTGACCCAATCACGCAGCACTAAATGAACATCTTGCAGACGAATGTGACCCAATCACGCAGCACTAAATGGACATCTTGCAGACGAATGTGACCCAATCACGCAGCACTAAATGGACATCTTGCAGACGAATGTGACCCAATCACGCAGCCACTGAAGCCCAGGAGCGTCGAAGTCATGTCATAATAGGAAATCACTCCAAGAATTACATTTTGAACATTTATTAGAATAAACCGCACTGCGCTACAAGTCTGGAGGTCGCGTGTTCGATTCCAGATGGGGTCATTGGGATTCTTCATTGACACAATCCTTTCGGCCGCACTATGGCCCTGGGGTCGACTCAGCCTCTATTAGAAATGAGTACCAGGGATATTTCGTGGGGGGGTAAAGGCGGCCGGTGCGTAGGGCTGACAACCTTACCACCTTCATGTGCCGACTGTCTCAAAATCTGTAGCCTCAACCTCCTGGAGCCCTAAGGGCCTGTCAGGCCTTAATGGGATTGCTTTACCTTTACTAGAATAAACCTAACATTCCGGCATTTAATGTCACACACATATCCCATGCAGCTGTCTTCCGCACACACGTTTTATTTCCAACTACTGCACAAAGCTAGTTTTTGCGCTTCTACATGTTTCGGCTTCATACCGCAGCCATCGTCAGGGAGCTATAGTATTATAAAACACAAACCGCGTATCATATGTCAGTAAATGGTAAACATATACACATGAACATTATACAGCAGTCAATTGGTGTACGGTATTACTAAAATTGGTGTACGGTATTACTAAAATTGTGTGGTTGTACTAAATGGTGTAGGGTAACTAAAATTGGTGTACGGTATTACTAAAATTGGTGTACGGTATTACTAAAATTGGTGTACGGTATTACTAAAATTGGTGTGGTACGGTACTTACTAAAATTGGTGTAGTTACGGTATTACTAAACTATTCAGATTAAAATTAAAATAAAGTGAAGCATTACGACATAAAACGTAAGAATGTGAAAAACTATGTCCAAACATGTTGCAGTATTTGATATCTCCTGTTTTGATACCCGACGTTTACTCCATGAGTGATCGTTCTGCACTAGCTTCGTGCAGCAGCTGGAAATAAAACTAATCATCAACATCATTATCATCAACATCATCATCATCATCCATCACCAGTTAGGCCTTAATAGACCTGTTTCGCCCTCGTCTAATAGTCTCTTCAAAGGCCTTCCAAGTCGTCTTCGTCCATTTGGTCTATAATTCCTGGACAACAACAGGATGCCAAAAGTAATGCAAGAGATCTGCGCTTTTCTGGGATATTACTCAGCTTTCTGAGTGATAGTTCTGTACCGACGTTTCGGGATAACCTATCGGTCCCATCTTTCTTCTTGGACTTCTCGACATTGAAGATGGGACCGATACGTTGTCCCGAAACGTCGGTACAGAGCTATCACTCGACGCAGCGTAACATCCCAGAAGAGCGCAGATCTCATCTATATCGCGGCGGAAGCCTGAAATCACGCAAAAGTAATGCAAGAATTGCAAGGGGTAGTGAAGAGCATTCAGTGACATCTACCCAAACCCCATCTTCGCCTGCCCGTGGTGCAGCTGCCCTAACTAACGAGGCTCTGGCGACCGAGTCGTAGCGGTATAACTGTTCCATCGCCCGCAGAGGAAATGCTGTAAGGCACGCCTGTCCAGAGGCTAAACGTTGACAACCCCCACCACTGGACTAACTGGCGGTGGGCTGTAACCCGCCCTAAGGAATTAGCTGCCACTTGCAAGCCTCAACGACAAGACAACAGGACGAAAAACTTAACGACGAACTAACTCCATTGAGCACAGTCCTTCTTGAGAAGCTAACAGGTCGTCAGCTAGTCAAGAAATTCCCCGCGTTTTATGGAACCCGAAGGTTCATTACCGCACTCACAAGAGCCCTCCACCTGTCCCTATCCTGAGCCATATTTTAACGACGAACTAGGGCAAGAAAACGGTTAAGGGAACATGGAAAAAGCAAAGTACAGTAGGTCCTCGATTTAACGGACTAACTGGTGGGGAAGGTGTGTCCGCTATTGCCGAAAGTCCGTTAAATCGAATGTATTTTAAAAACATATATTAATAACGAACTTACAATGTACAGGGTGTATTAAAATGTTATTATAATGTATAAGTATCAATAAAATATTATTATAATGTACATTCAGTAATTTATACACGTCACTAAAACATCTGTTAAAAATATAACAATAAATTTACGACAGGAACCGAACTTTATTTTAATTAAACACGTCAAATTTTTTGTCCGTTAAATCCGAAGTCCGTTAAATCGAGGGTCTACTGTACAGTCAAACCCGGTTACAACGACATCGGTTTATGCGACACCTCGTCTATAACGTCAGATATTCTGTGGTACCAATTAATTCCTCACTGTTAACCGTAACATTATACTCCTCGGTTATAACAACACTCGTTTATAACGACACAAACTATTCAGTCCCTTTCATGACGTTATAACCAAGTTCAACTGTATACATAAAACCAGTGTGTAGCTGTTATTCGGGAATTCTGTTACACCCTCAGTTACTAGGGCGATCGAATCACGCAGAATGAGACGGACAGAGCGTGCATCAGGCGCGGAAGAAACATCAAGGACGCTGGTCGAAATGCTCGACAGGAAGAGAGCACTGACAGGCCACAGGACTGGTCAAGGGGATAATATTAAAATTGATCTAAGAGAAAGGCGGTTTGGACGGTGTGGAATGGATTGATCTGACTAGATGCGCATCCAGAATTTTTCGTTGTGGGGGGGCTGACCCTGAGGCTATGTATACTTTATGTTTGATTTTAAAAATTATGTTACAAAAATCATGTCGTAAGCACAACATAACACTGTCTGCAACTACATTTATATACATACAAATATAACTACATGTTCCGTGACTCAATCACAGTGTCCTGTCTTATTGTTTTTTTGTTAATTTTATTAATTTATTTTTCAAAATTGTAATGTACTAGTCATCAGCTGATTTCAGTGGATGATTTTGGCTGAAGGTTAAATCACGTAAAACTTTTGATATCATAATATCTACAAAATCTGTGTTTTTTAAATTTCCAGACTGCAGCCCCCCCCCCCCACTTGGGTGTGATCCTGGATGTGACACAGGATAGGAACAAACGGCGGGGTGTTGTGTGAACACGGTAATGAACAGGGGGTGCCACTAAAGGTGATAAATTTCCTGACTAACCGACTGTCAGTGCAATTTGTCAGTCAGTGGCAATACGGCACTCCACAGCTCACCACGGCGTCCAACAGACGGACGTAACCGCCACATCACGCTGCTGTCTGACTTTCACTGTTACGACAGGCGGGCAGCGGAGCGTGTAGACGCAGTCACGAACTGGAGCAAGCGGAGCGACTGAGGAAAACATAAATCCGGGCCTTTCGCTAACGACAATCTGGGTCCAGTAGAGTGGGCCATTGAAACAGCTCGCGTCCACATTTCCGTCTCCAAGGCCACCCCTCCCTCTCGCCAATTTCTTCCAAGCGAAGCTAAAACAAGATGGCTGCAGCAGGAACTGCTCGCTCGCTTTCCCTTTTTTTCTCCTGTTGTGCGTTCAAAGCATGCAGTGCCGATACCGTTAGCCAGTTCAGATTCTCCTAGCGGTGTGGCTGATGATTCAGACCTGTGATGTGACGCTATGTCGCCGAAACGTCACATCCCAGAGGACTTGAATCTTCACGAATGTTATCAGACTGTGCAATACTGGGCTGTGGCGCCATGTATTCTGACAGACTTATGCGTGGCAATGCAGCATATCAGCTCACAAACATGTTGCAAAGCTACTCACACAGACTGAAGCTGTTTTTGTTTGTATTTCGTTAAATATCTGCCATATCGAGAAACGTTTCAAACAAAACAAGTTCTCAAAGTGACCTATATGTTACGTACAGTGGAGTCTAGACTAATGCTAACCTAAATTTTATTTAAAGACTCAGTCCGTACCGCGCAGTAAACACACTCGGTCTCAGTTATACAAACCAGTCAGTTAATGTTGTACAGTGAAATAATCGCTGTTTGTTCTGAGATCCACACAAAACACATAAATACAGTCCGTACCGCGCAGTAAACACACTCCGTCTCAGTTATACAAACCAGTCAGTTAATGTTGTACAGTGAAATAATCGCTGTTTGTTCTGAGATCCACACAAAACACATAAATACAGTCCGTACCGCGCAGTAAACACACTCCGTCTCAGTTATACAAACCAGTCAGTTAATGTTGTACAGTGAAATAATCGCTGTTTGTTCTGAGATCCACACAAAACACATAAATACAGTCCGTACCGCGCAGTAAACACACTCCGTCTCAGTTATACAAACCAGTCAGTTAATGTTGTACAGTGAAATAATCGCTGTTTGTTCTGAGATCCACACAAAACACATAAATACAGTCCGTACCGCGCAGTAAACACACTCCGTCTCAGTTATACAAACCAGTCAGTTAATGTTGTACAGTGAAATAATCGCTGTTTGTTCTGAGATCCACACAAAACACATAAATACAGTCCGTACCGCGCAGTAAACACACTCCGTCTCAGTTATACAAACCAGTCAGTTAATGCTGTACAGTGAAATAATCGCTGTTTGTTCTGAGATCAACACAAAACACATACAGTCCGTACCGCGCAGTAAACACACTCCGTCTCAGTTATACAAACCAGTCAGTTAATGTTGTACAGTGAAATAATCGCTGTTTGTTCTAAGATCCACACAAAACACATAAATACAGTCCGTACCGCGCAGTAAACACACTCCATCTCAGTTATACAAACCAGTCAGTTAATGCTGTACAGTGAAATAATCGCTGTTTGTTCTGAGATCCACACAAAACACATAAATACAGCTCGTACCGCGCAGTAAACACACTCCGTCTCAGTTATACAAACCAGTCAGTTAATGTTGTACAGTGAAATAATCGCTGTTTGTTCTGAGATCCACACAAAACACATAAATACAGTCCGTACCGCGCAGTAAACACACTCCGTCTCAGTTATACAAACCAGTCAGTTAATGCTGTACAGTGAAATAATCGCTGTTTGTTCTGAGATCCACACAAAACACATAAATACAGTCCGTACCGCGCAGTAAACACACTCCGTCTCAGTTATACAAACCAGTCAGTTAATGTTGTACAGTGAAATAATCGCTGTTTGTTCTGAGATCCACACAAAACACATAAATACAGTCCGTACCGCGCAGTAAACACACTCGGTCTCAGTTATACAAACCAGTCAGTTAATGTTGTACAGTGAAATAATCGCTGTTTGTTCTGAGATCCACACAAAACACATAAATACAGTCCGTACCGCGCAGTAAACACACTCCGTCTCAGTTATACAAACCGGTCAGTTAATGCTGTACAGTGAAATAATCGCTGTTTGTTCTGAGATCAACACAAAACACATACAGTCCGTACCGCGCAGTAAACACACTCCGTCTCAGTTATACAAACCAGTCAGTTAATGTTGTACAGTGAAATAATCGCTGTTTGTTCTAAGATCCACACAAAACACATACAGTCCGTACCGCGCAGTAAACACACTCCATCTCAGTTATACAAACCAGTCAGTTAATGCTGTACAGTGAAATAATCGCTGTTTGTTCTGAGATCCACACAAAACACATAAATACAGCTCGTACCGCGCAGTAAACACACTCCGTCTCAGTTATACAAACCAGTCAGTTAATGTTGTACAGTGAAATAATCGCTGTTTGTTCTGAGATCCACACAAAACACATAAATACAGTCCGTACCGCGCAGTAAACACACTCCGTCTCAGTTATACAAACCAGTCAGTTAATGCTGTACAGTGAAATAATCGCTGTTTGTTCTGAGATCCACACAAAACACATAAATACAGTCCGTACCGCGCAGTAAACACACTCCGTCTCAGTTATACAAACCAGTCAGTTAATGCTGTACAGTGAAATAATCGCTGTTTGTTCTGAGATCCACACAAAACACATAAATACAGTCCGTACCGCGCAGTAAACACACTCCGTCTCAGTTATACAAACCAGTCAGTTAATGCTGTACAGTGAAATAATCGCTGTTTGTTCTGAGATCCACACAAAACACATAAATACAGTCCGTACCGCGCAGTAAACACACTCCGTCTCAGTTATACAAACCAGTCAGTTAATGTTGTAAAGTGAAATAATCGCTGTTTGTTCTGAGATCCACACAAAACACATAAATACAGTCCGTACCGCGCAGTAAACACACTCCGTCTCAGTTATACAAACCAGTCAGTTAATGTTGTACAGTGAAATAATCGCTGTTTGTTCTGAGATCCACACAAAACACATAAATACAGTCCGTACCGCGCAGTAAACACACTCCGTCTCAGTTATACAAACCAGTCAGTTAATGTTGTACAGTGAAATAATCGCTGTTTGTTCTGAGATCCACACAAAACACATAAATACAGTCCGTACCGCGCAGTAAACACACTCCGTCTCAGTTATACAAACCAGTCAGTTAATGTTGTACAGTGAAATAATCGCTGTTTGTTCTGAGATCCACACAAAACACATAAATACAGTCCGTACCGCGCAGTAAACACACTCCGTCTCAGTTATACAAACCAGTCAGTTAATGTTGTACAGTGAAATAATCGCTGTTTGTTCTGAGATCCACACAAAACACATAAATACAGTCCGTACCGCGCAGTAAACACACTCCGTCTCAGTTATACAAACCAGTCAGTTAATGCTGTACAGTGAAATAATCGCTGTATGTTCTGAGATCCACACAAAACACATAAATACACTGTGTGGGCAGAACGTAGAATTGTGAATGTTAAACATGGTGGTACATATAGTAACCACTGGGCTTTAGAGGGTTCAATGACGCAGATACAACCGTCACCAACAATCTATGAACTCTGAATGTACAACGCCTATTTATGAAATACCAGCAATAAAAATATGAAAAAGCTGAAAAGTAAGAAGTTTTTATTTGGTGAAATACAATCACTTTTTGGAAGAATAAGTTACATTAAATAAAATAAATCTTAATTAAATACAAAAACAGCGCTTGATAGGGCTGAGACTGATCTGAGAGTCAAGAACGTTCGAAACAATGGTATTAAATGGGCAATCACGAAAGTTTAAAATTACAAACATCGCGACTGCTGTTAACAGTTTCTGTACAACGAACTTTCTTGAGTACGTCGAAAAACTTCGATCTAGGCCTCCTTCGCGGTAAGGTTAGGTGAAGCTGACCGACATTAGGCACAAATATTGCGTATTAAACGACGCTGTCTGAGCGTCCAATGATGGAACAATTAACTGTAAAAGATGTGAAAGCGGCCGTGGCTGAATTTAAGGCACTGACCTGGGATTTGCCTGCAGTGACTACAGAAAACCACAAATCCAACTTTTTAGGCACGTTCGCAAAATTTCGAAAGGCGACTATTAACTTCGTCATATCTGTCTGTCCGTCCGCAAGGAACAACTCGGCTCCCACTGGACGGATTTTCATGAAATTTGATATTTGAGTATTTTTCGAAAATCTGTCGAGAAAATTCAAGTTTCATTAAAAACTGACAAGAGTAACGGGTACTTTACATAAAGACCTATGTACATTTATGATAATATCTCGCTGAATTCTTCTTAGAACGAGAAAGGTCTCAGACAAAAGTTGTAGATAAAATCAAAACACACATTTTATGTTCAATAACTTTTTTCCGAAAATCGTGCCGTTTATGAGATCATGTGGAAAAATATGGTACAGCCAGACAGGCCACAGATGACAATATAATACGTCGCACGCGCGTTGCGTGCTGGATAACTACGACTACAGACACTCATTCAGAATATGCAATACTTATTGCTTTTCTACGGCAACAATGGTTACGCGAACGCGCCTCAAGGTTACGTTTATAGTACATTGCCTGTCTATTGTATCTTGTAGTTCAAGACTGATCGCGGCTATCATTTCATAGCCGAAACACGTAGCCTTGTTATTTCTGAATACGTGTTGCGTTGACTGTTTAATTATCGTGTAGATTTGTACTTTTAGTGGATTATGACAACGTGTAGTTTGGTGCCAAATTCTAGCGGATTATGACGTGTAGTTTGGTGCCAAAGTTTGGGGCAAAAGACACAATGTCTCCACCTTCAACGCACAGCCTTCTCTGCCGTGAACAAGTAGGCAGTATTTTCGTTCGAAAAGTTGCTAAGCATTTCCCAGCCCATAGCGTCATGCCAGTAGCCCACAATCCCACTACACACCGCCATGACAGCTTGCAACTCTGACACGGTTTTTCAATTTCCTACGTGCAACCAAAAATCGTGACACTGCTTGGCTGAATCATGCGGTCTTTGAATCAACTACTCGCGATAGTGTGGCTCACACAGATGTCGCTGTGACTGCAATCCAATTTGCCTTTCACTTCCTTCTGACATTTGAAAGGCTCTAGACCTAAAAAGTACAACAAAAAAAAAAAAGAAAAGCGAAAGGCAGGAGGAGGCAAGTGCGGGCTGCATACTGCAGTCAGCTGCGCAGTAACGGGTGTTCGCAAACAAACGTCTCTCACGGCGTATGAAGATTGTCTAGCGCAGCGGTTCCCAAACTTTTATGTGTGTGACCCTAAGGTAGCAAATGGTATGTGACCCGCAACAGCTACCATGTAAACGGCAATAGTCAGTGATATTTACTGTAAATGAACTGATACTAATGTCTTTTGTTGAACACTACATAACATTGCCACTTATAAAAATATATAAAATTTGTAAAGTTACTTGTCAAATACAATATTTTTGTGACAGTATTAAATACACTAAACATGCAACAAAACAAATCGTTATTTAAATAGCTGATACATGTGCTGGTTAGACCGCACAGTAACAAAGTGTTCATTAGTTGTTTAAAACGTAACTGCCCCAGTATGTTTAAAATTACTAAACACAGTTTAAATAATCACATTTTCACGGCCATTCTGTTTGAATTTAGATACAAATTTTGATTTTTTTTCCCCATAATTATCCAGTTCTCCGTAAAACCCTCTCGCCACCCTACGTCAGACCCCCTGCGACCCTGATTTGGGTCGCGACCTGAGGTTGTGAACCACTGGTCTAGTGGGACGTGACGCATTGTAGTCTGCATCGACGTTTCGGATTAACCCGTTACATCAATCAGCAGGGTAGGCGAGGTGGGGGGCACCAGGTACGTCCGAAACGTCGGTATAATTTACCAGCCTCCTATTCAGTGGGGTGGCTAACGCGGCTGAAACGTGAACCTCACCACTCACCTCCATCTAGTGCGGAAGTTAAAGAATGAGTGGAGCTAATTTCTGTCTTCTCCACATCGTCCAGACCGACTCTGGGTCCCTTTCCCCCCCCCCACCCCCCAGCCTCTTATTCAATGGGTACAGGGGCTTTTTTTTTACCGGTGGCAAAGCGACCTCCATCTGGTGCCTAAGTTAAGAATGATTGGAGCTATACCTCTACTCCCCCTTTCACACATGTTCCTCTCCTCTCCTGTTCCTTCCTATTGATTGCTGTCCTACTCCTATAGACGTTTCCACCCATTGTGGCGAACGAAAGTCAAAATTTCGCGCGCATTGTCAGAAATGTCGTATCTTTATGACTGGCAAAACGCGGTACATTTGGCGTCCGGAAACATATTTTGCGGGACATTGGGACACATATTTAAAACCCATAAACCGGGACTGTCCACGAAAAACCTGCTATGGGACCCCGCCCACAGTGTCTTTAGGAGTTTCGCTGTGAAAGGAACGGAACGTGTTCTCTACAAGTTCCTGTCTTCAGAGACGCCATGCAACTTCTGCTTCCGGTGCACGTGGCCGCGAGCCCTGAACCTTACGTCCCACACCGTCCTTCGGGCTGTGCGACGTCACAGACGTTCAAAGCGGTGATGATGGTAACTCGCTCTGCTGTTCGCATGGCGACTGCTGCTACCTACCGGCTTCACTTATGGTTTATACCAGTGGTAATTTATCTTAAACTTTGTACCCCCAAAGTTGTTGGTGCATAATTCAAGTTATACATAGACTATAATCTACATCTAAAATAAGTTAAATAAATTACATCCAAAATACTGTATTAAATAATAAGTTTTAAATGAGAAAAAGGAGAGTCAAGCTATTAAATAACAAATATATTATAGCCTATCATATAAAAATTAATAAAGGAACAAAGGTATTTTAGCAAAGCAAAATTATATGCACTATGTGGAATAAAATGAAACTAGCCGCCCAGATAAGAATCGCATAAAGGAGAGAGAGAGAAAAAATGGCGCTCCCAAATCGCATGTCCTTACGTCCGGGTCTCTTGTGGCTAACCCTAAATCTGGCCCTGATTATTCAGTGTTTATCATGAAATAATATATTATTTTTTTTTAATTTTACGTACCCCCTAAGATGTCTTCGCGTACCCCAGTTTGAAAACCACTGCCTTAGACAACGCGGCCACTGGGATCGTCGTTCTCTTACAACACGCAGACTGTAACTACAAACGCACATATCCCCTTCTGTCCACTGTAACCACATAGACCAAAATAAAACTACGCACACATTTACGCCAGCCATTTCACACCAGCAGATAAAGCACTGCTCAGTACATCAATCTACACTTTGCCGATTTCCTGGCAGTAACTGCTCCATCTCGCCGATCCCAGTGGCCGCGCGGTCTAAGGCCCGGGTCTACGGCCGCTCGCTTGCTGGGATCGCGGGTTCGACTCCCACTGGGGCATGGATGTCTGTCTTTTTCTAGTGTTGTTTGTTGTCATGTAGTGGTTACTGCAACGGGCCGATCACTCGACCAGAGGAGTCCTACCGAGTGTGGTGTGTCTGGGTGTGACCGAGGGACCTCATAGAGGAGGCCTAGGCCCGCTAGGGGGCTGTCGAGTCACGAGGAAAAAAAATTTCATTCTCAGCGTCATGTTTATTCATATCTGAATTTGCACGTGCAAAAAGGGGTCACTCAGACAGCCATTTAGTCGTCTTAATGACGTCATAACCGATTTCGACTGTATTTAGACAACCCCAAGACTTATGGCCTTGCGCAGAAACTGCCTTCTGAAACACGTGATTGAAGGAAAGTTAGAAGGAAGGATATAAATGACGGGAAGACGAGGGAGAAGACGTAAGCAGCTGCTGGATGACCTTAAGGAAAAGAAAAGATACTGGAAATTGAAAGAGGAAGCACTAGATCGAACCTTGTGGAGATCTCGCTTTGGAAGAGGCTACGGACCTGTCGTAAGACAGACTACAGAATGAATCAGTGAATGAATGAAGACTTGTGGGAAAATGCTGGGACATAAAATGCGTTCACTCCAACCTGCGACACTTGTTGCCAGCGCTTTTAATATCCGAGTTACGACACACGAACACACACACACGTGCAGATGTACGTGTGATGTGCACTGCGAGTTGAGAGTATTTATATAAATGAAACATCGAATGGCCAGATACCTCTGTGCAAAACTCTCCAGTTCTAGACTTTTACATGCATACAGACAGACAGATACACGGACAGAGGCACGGACAGATTTTAATTGAAGCTTCGCGGCGCTGCGACGGCGACAGGTACTGTGAAACACGCCGTAACTATGTGCTCAGTACGGCTCCAACAGTCAACATTACCCGACTGCAGACGGACTGTGTGTTTACCGTGAGGTAGGCACTGGATATGTAAATATTGCTTAGGTAAACCACCACTGCTCAGAATACTACTCTTATCAGAAGGACGAGCGGGCGAAACCTCGGAAACTTCAAATAACGCAATGAGTTTCGTATCTCGAGGCTTTTTTTGCCGAGTTCTTGAGGCCCGGGTTCGATCCCAAGCCAGTCCATGCGGGATTTGTGGTGAGCAAAGTGGCACTGAGACACGTTCTTCTCCTGGTACTTCGGTTTTTCCCTTGTCCGTATCATTCCATCAATGTTCCATACTTATCTTCATCACAACACTACCCTTATTAAAGCAGGGGTTCTTAACCTTTTTGTGCCACGGACCCCTTTGAGAGTCTGGTGAAACCTACGGACCCCTTCTCAGAAAAATGTATTTAAATGCATCAAATAAAAGATAATAAGATTTATTGAAGTTAACAAAAATTTTTGGAGTCTACAGGCAATAAATTACTCTGTTGCCTACATTCAATATTGAATGAAAAGCTAAATTTCAGTTAGAGGTCAGTGAAAAATAAAGTTGTAGTTCCCCCCCCCCCCCCCCATCCAAGTTCACGGACCCCTTGAAATATATCCCTGAACCCCCAAGAGTCCGTGGAACCCACGTTAAGAACCGCTGTATTAAAGGGAAGATCGGGCGAAGCTTGTGAACTTTCAAGCTTTGTCTTTTCGGATGTCGACAAAGCATTGGTCAGGAATTCACAACCCGGTTCCAACACACTGCATTCAAACCTCAGACAATTGCCCAAACCCTCCCCCCCCCCAGGGCATAACGCTATTAGCAGCAGAAGTCCTTGGTATGACCACGCCAAGGCCCTCAGCCAAGACAGGAAATCCTTTAGCGAAAGCACAGACCCCGTTACAGTTACAAGATATTCGTGTCACAGACCAACAACGCGTTTCGTATGCAGGAATGGCTAAACGGAACGAGAGACGTCGGCTGGTGGTTCGGTTGGCAAACGGTAAAGGTCAAGTTGTCTCCGTCCACGGCATGAGGGCATATATGGGGAGTAGAGGTATAGCTCCATACATTCTTAACTTCGGCACTAGCTGCAGGTGAGTACTTAACTTCAAGCCTCGGCCGTTTTATCCCAAGAAAGAACCCGGTTTCGATGGAATACGAGGCAGGGTCGTCCCCAGAGCCGGTATGGACGGTTTGGAGAACAGAAAAATCTCTTGTCCCTACCTGGATTCGAACCCCGGACCGTCCAGCCCGTAGCAAAGTCGGTTCAGGGCATGGCTCAGATATTCGCCGATCTCCCACCGCGATGGCCCGGACTCGAGGCCCGGCCTGTCCACGTGGGATTTATGATGAACTAAGTGGCACTGGGACAGGTTCTTCTCATTTTTCCCCCTGTCAGTATTATTCCATCAATGCTCCCCACTCAGAGCTACTCTTAACAGAAGGACGAACGGGCGAAGCCTGGGTACCTTCCAGCAAAAGTTATTGCTGGGATCAAAGTAATTCTTTTAAGCGTGAGTTCAGGCTTCCGCTGCGGTGTAAATGACTTCTTCGCTCTTCTGGGTTGTTACGCCGTGTAGGTAGGTAGTTAGCGACGTTTCGAGACAACCTGTTGATCCCTTGAAGATTGGACCAACAGGCTGTCCCGATATGTCGGTAACTACAGTAGTACCTCGCTTTACGGTGCCTCGCTAATGCAGCGATTTTCAATTATATAATTGTATAATTTTTCAATTATATAAGGAGCCAGTCCCCGAAACGTTGCATTTAAACGAGTTAACGCGGCTGAAAACCCGAGAAGACTATATTTTTTCAATTATGTTAATTTTTATTATTTTCGGCGCTTGCCTCGCTCTTACGGCGGTGACACGCACATCAGCTGATTTTTATTTATTGTTCTTACTTTCCCATCGTTTTTCTTCGGTCTAGCTCTATTGCGCACTTAATATATGATAGTGTAAACATGTTTTAAGACTTTTACATGCACTAGCAAGTGAAAAAAAAAAGCACGTGATTCGCTTTACGCCGAAATTCGCTTTACAGCGATTGTCTGGAACCTAACCCGCCGTATTAGCGAGGTATGCCTGTACCAGTCTACCCCGCGTAACATCCCAGAAGAGCGAAGATGTCATCTTATCTAAGTATTTTAAATTTCGCACGATGTACGCGCAAGTTATTAAAGTCAGTATACATTATTGGAGCCGATCCCAGTGGCCGCGCGGTCTAAGGCGTGGGTCTGCGGCCGTTCGCTTACTGGGATTGTGGGTTCGAATCCCGCCGGGACATGGATGACTGTCTTTTGTGAGTGTTGTGTGTTGTCAGGTAGAGGTCTCTGCGACGGGCTGATCACTCGTCCAGAGGAGTTCTACCGAGTGTGGTGCGTCTAAAAAGTGTGTGATCGTGAAGCCTCGAAAATGAGGAGGCCTAGGCCCCCAAGGGGCTGTCGAGACGTTGGGGAAATACATTATTAATGGAAACACTTATATCAGTTCTATCCCACCACAATATACTGTATGAAATTCCGGCCACTTCTAGCTATTACAAGTAACAACATTGAGGTAAGCAAGTTATGTAATGTATACGTTGCTTGACTGACACTATCGCTACGTTTGTTTGTTTGTTTGTCTGGAGCAGCAGGAATAACTACGGAACAAGACACGCAATGTACGTATAACGTAACATTTAGGCGCGTTCACGTAACCATTGTTGCCGTGGAAAAGCAATAATTATTACATATTTTGAGTGTGTGTCTGTAGCTTAGTTATCCAGCATGCAAAGCGCATGCGCCGTATTATATTGTCATCTGTGGCCTGTCTGGCTGTACCATATTTTTCCACATTATCTCATAAACGGCACGATTTTCGGAAAAAGTTATTGAACATAAAATGTGTGTTTTGATTTTCTGTACAACTTTTGTCTGAAACATTTCTCATTCTAAGAAGAATTCAGCAAGATATTATCATAAATGTACATAGGTCTTCATGTAAAGTACCGTTATTGTTGTCAGATTTTAATGAAACTTGAATTTTCTCGACAGATTTAACGAAATATACTCAAAGATCAAATTTCATGAAAATCCGTCCAGTGAGAGCCGAGTTGCTCCATGCGGATATGCAGACAGACACGATGAAGCTAATAGTCGTTTTTCGCAATTTTGCGAACACGCCCAAAGACGTGTACAGGACATAATGTGTTTTTCACATGCAATGTGTAGTGCACATATCAAAATGCTTGTTCCAGTTCCATCACTAAACTTTCACGAGGACAAATACTTAGCGAGTTACGCTCCAGACCCGCGCATGCGCACGAATATTAACGTGAAGTGTCCGTTACTGTCCGTTATGTCCGTTATTGTCAGTTCACGTGTTGCTACAAGCGGACACACAGACACTGTAAGTCTAATGGAGCTATTGTTGTCTTTTATCGCTGCAAAAACGATACACAAGAGAAATGTAGATAATGTATGCAATTTGATAAGCCACAGCTTAATGCGAAACTGACACGCTTTGTTTGTTCTGATACAGTTACACAGCTTGTCAATTGTCTCGGCATTTCAATGATGGCGTCCTGTCGTAACCTTTGCCCTTTCAGGCCTAGCGCAAGTGTACGTATTATCACTTAAAGATGCATTTCTTGCCTCTTATTGCTGCAATAACCTCCTCTACTATCTCTACCGCCCTGACGCCAATCAAATCCCAAATGACCTGCAGTGCTACATGCTGGGTAATGAGTAAGTAACAAGTATAGGTGAGTGCATGAAGTTTGCAGCAACACAGCAACGAGCGACCATCACGTGTCTCAAACACACATCTGCACGCGAGGACGTCACTGTCCGCTGCGCCCGGGTCTACGAACGTGCCACGATTTTGCTGTGTAACAAAGATATCTGGGGCCCTCACAGTGATAATAAATAACATAGGTCTGTTCCGATGTGACGCCGTGTAGTTTGGTTGACAGGTACCAACTTTTCCATCTTCAGTGTCAAACGCACGACGCTGGTAAACTGAACTGCAAGGTGTCAGCAGACTGCAACAGCGGGGAACACTACAGGTTCTGACACGTGGAAAGACGCACATTGCGTACACGCACCACATCTGAGGCACCTCACATTTCAAGTGATGCACATCTGAGGCACCTCACATTTCAAGTGATGCACATCTTAGGCACCTCACCGATCAAGTGATGTACCACGTTTGAGGTACCTCACATTTCAAGTGATGCACATCTGAGGCACCTCACCGATCAAGTGATGCACATCTGAGGCACCTCACATTTCAAGTGATGCACATTGATGCACCTCACATTCAAGTGATGCACATCTGAGGCACCTCACATTTCAAGTGATGCACATCTTAGGCACCTCACCGATCAAGTGATGTACCACGTTTGAGGCACCTCACATTTCAAGTGATGCACATTTGAGGCACCTCACCGTTCAAGTGATGCACATCTCTAACAACCAAATGTATCTAACCCCGCGTCACTGCGATCTAGCTAACTTTATTACGCAACGCCGCAGAGCACATGTGAAGCGTGACGTCACACATACGTCATTAGCACGCCCCAGAGCACATGTGAAGCGTGACGTCACACATACGTCATTAGCACGCCACCACAGTAGCCAGCGCCTGTCAACCGGCGATACGCGATCTAACTTATGCCGATATGCAAGTCAGTCAACTATCTGACACCAACCATTTAACCGCAGCAGAACCAAAGTTTCAACACCTGGGATCGAACCCGGACCTCCGCGGTGAGAGGCCGGCGACCAACCGCTTGAGCCATGGCACGGACTTCTGAAGGATGAACTTCATCTAAATACTATTTGCAATTCAGTTCCACCTCACAGAAAACATCGGATAATGCTGTATAGGGAAATAAGCTCCGTTTATTGTGACATCAGAGGTAAGGTAAAGGTAAAGGTAAAGGTAAAGCACAGGTAAAGGGTTCCAGGAGGATGAGGCTCCCAGAATTTCTAGACAATCGGCATACGAAAGGGATAAGGTTGTCAGCCCTACGCACCGGCCGCCTTTACCCCCTATGAGATACTCCTGGTACTCATTTCTGTTAGAGGCTGAGTCGATCCCAGGGCCATAATGTGGCCGGAAGGATTACGTCAATGAAAAATCCCAATGACCCCATCGGGAATCGAACCCGCGACCTTTCGGCTTGTAGCGCAGGGCCTCAACCCACTGCGCCACCACGTGCCCGGGGATCGAAAGGTGGCGACGAGAATTTCTGCACCCGTCCAAACCGGCACTGGGGCCCACCCATCCTCCTGTACAATGGGTACCGGGTCTCCTTCCCGGAAGCAATGCGGCCAAGGCGCGGCGTTGAACACCCACCCACATCTAGCATCGAGGGTAAAGAAAGACTGCAGCTATACTTCTACTCCCCTCTTGGCCTTCATGGCCTGTTCTATGGTGAACATTTTCGCTGCCCAGAAGTTCTTGCTGTTAACTACAATAAACTCCAACGCCAATAAATGTACAATGAATTACATTATTCAGTTGTGTGGCGGGCCACATTCTGGAGTGGAAAGCAGATCAGTGCGAAGACCTTATAAAAAGAACGGGTGGGCAGCGTGTTTAACACCTGGGCTAATGACACTGAGAGGGGAAGGTGGGGTGAATGCGTGGGGAAGCACAGTGAACCGTACTGGCTCCGGAAGCTAGCACCAACAGCAACGCTTTAACAAACCGTGACAGCCTGTTCAGAACAATGAAACGACGTTGATGAAACATACCAACAGATGACTCTCGCGTAAAGCTCGGTAATGCTGCTGTCACGTGTATCAACATGTGGGTTATTTCCAATGTAACGAAATTTCGGCATCAGAACCTGGCGTTAAAATTATAACCAGTGACATGTGCCTCTCAGTAACAGCGAGTGGAAGCGACAACGGCCAGCTGGGGTGTGAAAATATGACAGGATTTGTGTACTGCGTAAGAAAACTCAAAAAATGAATGGCATGGATCAGGCGGTGACTCGCGAACCTCCCACCACGCAAGCAAAGGATCTATATAACAGGGCAAGTCCATGTAGGATTTGTGGTGGACAAAGTGGCACTGGGACAGGATATTTTTTCCTAGTGCTTCTGTTTTCCCCTGTCAGTATCATTCCACCATTGCCCCATACTCATTCATTCAACTAACACCGACGCTGTATAATGTCTTTCTCCCAGTACTTCAGTTTCCCCTGTCAGTATCATTCCACCAATGCTCCATACTCATTCATACATCTACCACCGACGCTGTATATGTTTTTCTCCCAGTACTTCAGTTTTCCCCTGTCAATATCATTCCACCATTGCTCCATACTCATTCATTCATCTACCACCAAACGCTGTATAATGTTTTTCTCTCAGTACTTTAGTTTTCCCTGTCAGTATCATTCCACCAATGCTCCATACTCATTCATTCATCTACCACCGACGCTGTATAATGTTTTTCTCCAGTACTTCAGTTTTCCCCTGTCAGTATCATTCCACCAATGCTCCATACTCATTCATACATCTACCACCGACGCTGTATAATGTTTTTCTCCCAGTACTTCAGTTTTCCCCTGTCAGTATCATTCCACCAATGCTCCATACTCATTCATACATCCACCACCTACGCTGTATAATGTTTTTCTCCAGTACTTCAGTTTTCCCCTGTCAGTATCATTCACCAATGCTCCATACTCATTCATATATCTACCACCGACGCTGTATAATGTTTTTCTCCCAGTACTTCAGTTTCCCCTGTTCAGTATCATTCCACCAATGCTCCATACTCATTCATACATCCACCACCTACGCTGTATAATGTTTTTCTCCCAGTACTTCAGTTTCCCCTGTCAGTATCATTCCACAATGCTCCATACTCATTCATACATCTACCACCCACGCTGTATAATGTTTCTCTCCCAGTACTTCAGTTTTCCCCTGTCAGTATCATTCCACCAATTGCTCCATACTCATTCATACATCTACCACCCACGCTGTATAATGTTTTTCTCCCAGTACTTCAGTTTCCCCTGTCAGTATCATTCCACCAATGCTCCATACTCATTCATTACATCCACCACCTACGCTGTATAATGTTTTTCTCCCAGTACTTCAGTTTTCCCCTGTCAGTATCATTCCACCAATGCTCCATACTCATTCATATATCTACCACCGACGCTGTATAATGTTTTTCTCCCAGTACTTCAGTTTCCCCTGTCAGTATCATTCCACCAATGCTCCATACTCATTCATACATCCACCACCTACGCTGTATAATGTTTTTCTCCCAGTACTTCAGTTTTCCCCTGTCAATATCATTCCACCATTGCTCCATACTCATTCATCATCTACCACCACGCTGTATAATGTTTTTCTCTCAGTACTTCAGTTTTCCCCTGTCAGTATCATTCCACCAATGCTCCATACTAATTCATACATCTACCACCAACGCTGTATAATGTTTCTCTCCAGTACTTCAGTTTTCCCCTGTCAGTATCATTCCACCAATGCTCCATACTCATTCATTCATCTACCACCGACGCTGTATAATCTTATCAACTGACTGCATATCTAAATACGGCACTTAAGAAAACTGTTTATTTCATGATCACTGGCAGCCCCCGAATGACGATGACAATTTCGGATTCTAACTCCATGGAACAGAGCCCTTCCTGAGAAGCTAACAGTTCCTCAGCTAGTCAAGAAATTCCCCGCGTTTTATGGAACCCGATGGTTCATTACCGCATTCACAACAGCCCGCCACCTGTCCTTATCCTGAGCCATATCAATCCAGTCCATGTCTCCCCATTCCACTTCTTGAAGACCATTTTAATATTATCCTCCTATTTACGCCTGAGTCTTCCAAGTGGTCTCCTTCACTCAGCTCTCCCCACCAAATCCTATATGCACCTTCTAACCGAACTTTGCTGGTTACTATTTTTATTAATTTGATATACATTAAATTAATAGACTGTTCTCTTCAAAAGGTTAACTTGTTTATTTTATTACATTACAAACGTTAGCACAAAACCATCCGTCTACTCTTTTCCTTTTACTCCCGCCAACTGCGCCAGCTGTGTCGGGACACCTGGTCGTTTCTTCTTCTTACTATATATAGAGGAGTGGGGAGGGAGAACCGAACTGCTCCAATAATGTTCGGTTACAACCTCCCCCTCCCCCATACGTGCTACATACCCCGCCCACCTCATTCTTCTCGATTTGATCACCCGAATAATATTTGGTGATGAGTACAGATCATAAGTTCCTCGTTATCTTGTTCTTCTCCACTCCCCTGTTACCTCGTCCCTCTTAGACCAAATACCCTCCTCAGCACCCTATTCTCGAACACCCTCAGTCTATGTTCCTCCCTCAGTGTAAGAAAACAACAACCTTTGGGGCACGCGGTGACGCAGCTGGTTGAGTCACTGCGCTACAAGCCGGAAGGTCGGGGCTTCGATTCTTGATGGCCTTTGGCTCGACTCAGCCTCTAACACGAATGAGTACCAGGAATATATCCTGGGGGGTAAAGGCGGCCGGTGCGTAGGACTGACAACCTTATCACATTTATGTGGCGACTCTTGAAATGTGGGAGCCTCAAACTCCTGGAACTCTCAGGGCCTGTCCAGGCCTGTACAGGAATTGCTTTATATGTTAATCTTTGTATTTTTTAATTCCACCAATTCCATCAATTCCACCAGTTCTAATGTTATCTACGCCTAGGCTTCCGAAATAATCTCGTAACGCAAGGGTTTCCGACAAAATTCTGAAAGCATTTCTACACGTGTACGTGCTTCTCACTCCGCATCCTGAAGTGTCAGCCCATCATTTGAACGGGCGAGGAATGAAGACACGCAAAACGTTTAGGCGTTACCTAAATATCGTTACGTTTTCACGTCCAATTCAGGTCATGTCCAACACTTTCTATCGCTTTCCAGTGTTGGCAACACTTCACAAACTTTCTCATACCCGAATGCAATACAGACACTTGAAAGTACCAGCAGTTAAAGGTTAACAACATATGCCAAGTGTTTACAAACCGTGGGTCTCAGCCCCCAAGTAGATCGAAAAACAAAAACATAGGACCCCTTGTCGGGAAATCAATTTCTTTATAATTATTTTGCCACAGGCATGGCAACCAAGCTCGAACATTTCAGTATTACCAACTTTACGGGTCGGTTTCCTTGCTGAATCTCTCCTTACCACAG
Source organism: Reticulitermes speratus (assembly GCA_021186555.1). NCBI lineage: Eukaryota > Metazoa > Arthropoda > Insecta > Blattodea > Rhinotermitidae > Reticulitermes > Reticulitermes speratus. Next base: position 30,951,015 of record JAJKFL010000013.1, on the reverse strand, counting down.
AAACAAGCGCTCTGAAAACCGTAAGCAGCAACTGTACTGTTCAAATTATTACTCACGTTACAGAACGTTACTGTGGCCTACCGCATATACAGTCGGACCCGGTTTTAACGACATCGGTTTATACGACACTTCGTCTATAGCGTAAGACATTCTGTGGTACCAATTAATTCCTCACTGTTAACCATAACATTATACTCCTCGGTTATAACGACACTCGTTTATAACGACACAAAATATATTCAGTCCCTTTCATGACGTTATAACCGAATTCGACTGTATTTACTTCAGAACATGTAAAATGTGCCCCTTTAAATCCTTCGAGTACAGTGTAATGCATTTCGCGGATTCCGGGTGGGGGGGGGGGGGGTTTCAACGCAAATTAAATTCACCAAACCTACTGATAGTGTGATCAGCTGCATAAGATGTTGGCAATCGACTGGCGGTAAGGTTTGGCTTCTTTCCGAAATATTGTAGGTATATACAGCACACAGTCGATGTATCACGCTGTATAGGTCTGTAGCGAGTGGCATTTAGGCGAGTTAGCAAAATTTTGAAAAAGTGACTATTAGCTTCATGTATGTCTGTCCGTCCGCCCGTTCGTAAGCATGGGACAACGTCGGCTCCCACTGGACACATTTTCATGAAATTTGATATTTGCGCATTTTTTGAAAATCTGTCGAGAAAATTCAAGTTCCATTAGAAGCTGACAACAATAACGGTACTTTACATGAAGACCTATGTACTTTGTGATATTTTTTATGGCACAACAGTCCCTAGTGGGCCAGGGTCTCCTCATTATCGAGGCTTCACTATCACACTCAGACACACCACACTCGATAGGAATCCTCTGGATGGGTGATCAGCCCTTCGCACAGACCTCTACCTGACAACATTCAACACTCACAAGAGACAGAAATCCATGCCACCGGCGGGATTCGAACACGCATTCCCAGCAAGCGAACGGCCGTAGACCCACGCCTTAGACGGCGCAGCCACTGGGATCGGCACATTTATGACAATATCTCGCTGAATTCTTCTCAGAATGAGAAATGTTTCAGACAAAAGTGTAGAGAAAATCAAACCACACATTTTATGTTCAACAACTTTTTGTTCGAAAATCGCGTTGTTTATGAGATAATGTGGAAAAATATGGTACAGCCAGACAGACCACAGATGACAATATATACGGCGCATGCGCTTTGCATGCTGGATAACTAAGGCTACAGACATACCCTGAGAATACTTATTGCTTTTCCACGGCAACAGTGGTTACGCGAACGCGCCTCAATGTTACGTTTATATGTATATTGCCTGTCTTGTTCTCTTCTGCAAAGCGTCTAGACCAGCTTCCTATCCAAAAACCGCAGTTTCTTTCCCGAGGGTAAACTGGCTATGGTAAAGGTAAGGTTCATCCTGTAACCAACCATGAGTCTACACAGGGGGAGTAGAGGTATAAGCCTACTCTTTGTTTAACCTGATCGCTAGATGGGGTTAGGAGTTAACGCCACGCCCCGGCCGCTTTACCTCCGGGAATGACTCAGTACCCATTTAGGCTGGGGGGAGCCCTAGGGCCGGTCTGGAAGGGTGCGGAAAATCTCGCCCCATCGGGATTCGATCCCCGGACCGTCCAGGCCGTAGCGAGATACCGGCTATGGCATGAGGCTAAGCACTAATCTCCACGAAGTGCCGATGTTAAGAATTCGTGGAGCTCACCTCCAATGCCCAAACGTCTTCACGAAGATATGCCGAATTTAAGCATCGGGATAACAGTGCCTTTAGCCTGCAGCGTGTATTTCTGAACTCTGCCCGATAAGACAGGCCGTACTGATAAGACGTGTCCCTAGCAGTAGCCGTTGTGTCTGTCTGCACAGGAATGCAAGTGTGCGGCTTATCGCAGGCGCCTACTAACAGCGTAACGACACGTGACAGTGACAAATACATCGATATAAAGCGGTAACTTCATACATCGTATCGAGTTTCACTGAAGCATGATCACGATATATGGTCAGCATTTGCAGATATAACACGTACAGCTTACTGCACATGGCGAAGATTGGCGTAATGGACGCCAGCAAAACGATGAGGAGTGAAGGCACAGCTCCATAAATTCTTAAACACTACAGCAGTAATGCAGTGGTTAGGTTCATACTCCGTTCGCTTTACCTCAGAAAAAAATCCCCGGTACACACTGTACCCCGTATCGGTACAGATCCCGTGACTCTCCTATGAGTAATAATAACATAATAAATAAGCATAAAAGCATAAAAAGAAGAGGAAAAAATTATTCGTCATTTTAACACTTAATTAGGAACTAGCATCCTAAATATTTAAGTTTAAAGTTTAAATTACACACCACAACGTTTGTGTTAAATGACACACTATCAAGAATTACAAGTAAATTTTAATTTATATTTTATATAATTTGTGAATCTCGCAAATATTTACATTTTTACCTTGAGTTTTTAAGTTCTTGTATAAACAAACACCTGACGACGATAGGCTTGGCCGAAACTTGTAGTGTTGGAAAAAAATAAAATAAATATGGGCTGTGTCAGATGGAATACGTAGTGTTATTTGTGTGTTACCAAATAATCCCAAGTTCCATGCATAGGAAGTTAAATGAGGCAGTGTCGGCAGGTCTAAGTGGCGTGGCATGCATACCGAGTTGCACCAACATTAGTCAATTAGTGGCCACTAACATGATGGTGGTAAGTGAAAGACGAGAAACGGAAAATGCGGATCGCTAATTGGGCTCCACGAATTGCGAGTAGAGAAACTTTTACTGGAGAGGTTGGCAGTTCAGTGGACACAGGATGATAAGGGATAAACACCGCTGGACACGATCCTGAGCCAGTTCCATCCAACACCCATCCTCACAACCCATTTCCCTAAGATCCATCTTACTAATTAACTAACTCTCTGGTAGCAGAACCAGAAGGTTCAACACCGCTAATACCAAAGCCCACCACTGGACACGATCCTGAGCCAGTTCCATCCAACTCCCATCCTCACAACCATTTCCTAAGATCCATCTACTAATTAACTAACTCTCTGGTAGCAGAACCAGAAGGTTCAACACCGCTAATACCAAAGCCCACCACTGGCACACGATCCTGAGCCAGTTCCATCCAACTCCCATCCTCACAATCTATTTCCCTAAGATCCATCATACTAATTAACTAACTCTCTGGTAGCAGAACCACAAGGTTCAACACCGCTAATACAAAGCCCACCACTGGACACGATCCTGAGCCAGTTCCATCCAACTCCCATCCTCACAACCTATTTCCCTAAGATCCATCTTACTAATTAACTAACTCTCTGGTAGCAGAACCAGAAGGTTCAACACCGCTAATACCTAAAGCCCACCACTGGACACGATCCTGAGCCAGTTCCATCCAACTCCCATCCTCACAACCTATTTCCCTAAGATCCATCTTACTAATTAACTAACTCTCTGGTAGCAGAACCACAAGGTTCAACACCGCTAATACCAAAGCCCACCACTGGACACGATCCTGAGCCAGTTCCATCCAACTCCCATCCTCACAACCTATTTCCCTAAGATCCATCATACTAATTAACTAACTCTCTGGTAGCAGAACCAGAAGGTTCAACACCGCTAATACTAAAGCCCACCACTGGACACGATCCTGAGCCAGTTCCATCCAACTCCCATCCTCACAACCTATTTCCCTAAGATCCATCTTACTAATTAACTAACTCTCTGGTAGCAGAACCAGAAGGTTCAACACCGCTAATACAAAGCCCACCACTGGACACGATCCTGAGCCAGTTCCATCCAACTCCCATCCTCACAACCTATTTCCCTAAGATCCATCTTACTAATTAACTAACTCTCTGGTAGCAGAACCAGAAGGTTCAACACCGCTAATACAAAGCCCACCACTGGACACGATCCTGAGCCAGTTCCATCCAACTCCCATCCTCACAACCTATTTCCCTAAGATCCATCTTACTAATTAACTAACTCTCTGGTAGCAGAACCAGAAGGTTCAACACCGCTAATACCAAAGCCCACCACTGGACACGATCCTGAGCCAGTTCCATCCAACTCCCATCCTCACAACCTATTTCCCTAAGATCCATCATACTAATTAACTAACTCTCTGGTAGCAGAACCAGAAGGTTCAACACCGCTAATACCAAAGCCCACCACTGGACACGATCCTGAGCCAGTTCCATCCAACTCCCATCCTCACAACCTATTTCCCTAAGATCCATCATACTAATTAACTAACCTCTCTGGTGCAGAACCAGAAGGTTCAACACGCTAGTACCAAAGCCCACGTTATGACATCATCCCAAACCGGTTCCACACACTACCCTTACTAACAGTCTATTTAACAAGTTTCTATGGTCATATCATCCTACTATCATATCTTCTTGTCTTTCCACAAATCCACTTCGTGTAATCAAACACTAATTCACGCAACGTGAACTGTATAAATCCCGCAGCTCCTCACTGTATAAGATCCTTGCTTGAGTTGCCACTTCACTCTCCCTAGATTCAGACACTGGCCACTGAAACACAAACTCGCTTAGAAGGAAGAAGTCCGTGTCAAATGATACACCGCGGTATGTCACGAACTGTTACGGCGGCCCTGCGTCTGATCTGCTACATTACGTACAGGCGAACCCGGTTATAACGACAACGGTTTCAGCGACACCTCGTCTATAACGTCAGATATTCTGTGGTACCAATTAATTCCTCACTGTTAACCATAACATTATACTCCTCGGTTATAACGACTCTCGTTTATAACGACACAAATATTCAGTCCGTGTCATGGCGTTATAACCGAGTTCGACTGTATTTGTTTCGACTAGCCCTACTGTCCGTTTGTATGGGTGTGAAACTCGATCGCTCACATCGAGGGAGGAACATAGACTGAGGGTGTTCGAGAATAGGGTGCTGAGGAGGATATTTGGGCCTAAGAGGTAACAGGGGAGTGGAGAAGACTACATAACGAGGAACTTTATGATCTGTACTCATCACCAAATATTGTTAGGGTGATCAAATCAAGTAGAATGAGATGAGCGGGCATGTAGCACGTATGGGTGAGGGGAGAGGTGCATACAGGATTTTGGTAGGGAGACTTGAGGGAAGGAGTCCACTTGGAAGGCCTAGGCATAGATGGGAGGATAATATTAAAATGTATCTTCAAGAAGTGGGATGGAGAGTCATAGAATGGATTGACATGCCTCAGGATAGGGACAGGTGGCGGGCTGTTGTGAATGCGGTAATGAAACTTCGGGTTCCATAAAACGCGGGGAATTTCTTGACTGGCTGACGACGTGCTAGCTTCTCAAGAAGGACTGTGCTCCAGGAGTTAGTTAGTTCTTCTGTGCGTTCGTGAATTTTTGTGTAACGAAACCCAAACTATATGACCGATGTGGATCAAATTTGGTACGATATGTGTACACTGTATGTTGTCGAGCGACTTGCCTCTACTCCTTCACTTTCGTATTAAGGAATCTCTAATGTAAACATGGCGCTTTTTGCAGACGATACGGCCCTTTATACTCAATCCTGGAGAGTAGACACAATTACTCGACGACTGACGAGAACGCTTCGTAGTGTGATACAGTACCTACGCAAATGGAGACTAAAAGTTAATATCACAAAAACCAATGTTATTTTATTCACAAAAAGAAGACCACAAGAGGCACCACCGATTCAGCTAGAGGGTGTAGAAATTCCATGGACCAAAGAAATACAATACAAGCCATACACAAAAGAATGGTGCGGTTTCAAAAGTGAATAAAAAATTTATTTCTCACCTTACACGGGCACAACATACACCGTCAGCGGCGCAACTGTCCAAGTTTCTCATTTGGTAATTACAATCCTTCAATGTGTGCACCCTGGGTCACACGACACACATCCACACGGTAATCAAACTCATCCCAGACCCGGTGTAGCATGTCCGCTGTAATGGCCTGCAGTGCATGCGTTATCCGATCACAAATTTCATGGATGGACGTGGGCAATGGTGGTACATAAACGCTGTCTTTAACGAACCCCCAAAGAAAGAAATCGCACGGTGTAAGATCTGGCGAACGGGGTGGCCAAGGGAGAAGGTTCTTGTCTCCATTTGCAGCAGCACGTCCGATCCAGCGCTGTGGAAGAACACGATTGAGAAGCACTCGTACATTCCTGTGAAAATGGGGGGAGCTCCGTCCAGTTGTAGAATGTAATCGCCATGGTAGCGCATGAGAAACTTGGACAGTTGCCGCCGCTGACGATGTATGTTGTGCCCGTGTAATGTGAGACATAAATTTTTTATTCACTTTTGAAACCGCACCATTCTTTTGTGTATGCCCTGTATTTAGGACTACATCTTACATCTACACTCAACTTTAATACACATATCAAACGGTCGGCACATAAGGCATTCGGAAGATTAATCCAGCTGTTTCCACTGCTGGCACGAGATTCATCTCTGGCTCAAACAACAAAGTTGCAGCTTTATAAAACACTGATTCGCCCAATAATGACATATGCGGCACCGGTATGGTGTTCGGCCAGCTCCTCTACATACCAATTACTTGCAAGTCGTACAAAACAAATGTTTAAGAGTAATTACGCAGTCACCACGAAGAACGCCCATTTCCCATCTTCACACGATAACAAGCATAGAATACCTACATACATTCATAAGAACACTGGCGGAACGATTCTATGCACAATGCACAGAACATGAAAACCCGCTGATTAGATCTATAGGAAACTACACGCGACGGGAACTACTTCAGATGTACACAAAATACAGACATAAACGCCCAATACATATTCTACTCTAAATAGGTATAGGTAGTGTTTTTTGTAGGCGGTAACGCTGGGGTTTTCACTACATAAAAGATGAGAATGACGTCAACTAGAAGAGCAGGTCAATTACCTGTTTCAATACTCCCTGGAAGTTGGTAACAAGTACAACTAGACAAACAGATGTATACTATATGTATGTTGAAAGACAACCAACAAATGCACTAATTTTATGTAGATATACACTATACAATAGCCCTACGTACGTTTCGGTCACAAGTGACCATCTTCAGGGGCTCAATAAACACATAGTTTCACTTCACTGCACTTCACTTGTCCATAGTATTTGATTAATGTATGGTGGTAATGGTTTGCACTGTTCACTGTTTGTTCTGTATGGATTACGCACTATGATTGTGATTAGGTTCGTTTTTATCTTGGTTGTCTTGAGCGTACGAACCTAATCACAATCATAGTGCGTAATCCATACAGAACAAACAGTGAACAGTGCAAACCATTACCACCATACATTAATCAAATACTATGGACAAGTGAAGTGCAGCGAAGTGAAACTATGTGTTTATTGAGCCCCTGAAGATGGTCACTTGTGACCGAAACGTACGTAGGGCTATTGTATAGTGTACATACTACATAAAATTAGTGCATTGTCGGTTGTCTTTCAACATACATATATTATCACAATGCACGGTGAACAAAAAATCAAGTTAGATGTATACTAATTCGTTGATGTACTTGCTAATGTAAATAAAGTTTTTATAATAATAAAATATTAAGGAACTCTGTATTTACGACGCTTCAAATGACACTTTACACAAGCACTTCGTACCCGTGACATATTTTTAATAAGACTTAATATCGTGTACCTTTATACGAGTATCATTTACTGTCATTCATTTTTAAAGCCCGCGTTTCTTTATGCAGAGAAATGTGTTGAGTCTCCGTGGCATGGATCCTCAAAATACGTGACGATATCCACTCAGCTTACATCGCCTCATGTTACCACCATTCAGTGGCAATAACCCCACACTACGCCATAAAATATGCGAATTTCTGAGATGGGAACAACACTGTAACCAGATAATATAAGATCGAGTGTGCTGGGAACCAACCAACCAAAAAGCTAAGTCCAGGCGGATAACAGCGCCAATCCCATTTGACGACCGTCGGTCAGTTTAGCCACATCTGCGAACAGAACGCATTGTCGAGCTGCGACACACACACACCTTGTAACTATAACGGGGATTGCGCTTACGCTAACGGATTTACCGTCTTGGCAGAGGGCCTTGACTTGGTCATACTAAGAATTTCCATTGAGTATAAGTAAGTAATGGATCGAGCCCTTAAGAACTTCGATTACATATGTGAATATGTCCTTTTGTTCGGATGGGTCTGGGGTTCGACCCCTATGTGGCTCGGTCGAGTGGGCTTAAGGCCGTTGCGACTTAGAGTCACTCTAGCTCAGTGGTATTCAACCTGGGGTACGCGTACCCCTGAGGGTACGCGAGGACATCTTAGGGTGTACGTAAAATTAAAAAAAATAAATATATTATTTCATGATAAACACAGAATAATCAGGGTTAGATTTAGGGTTGGCCACAAGAGACCCGGACGTAAGGACATGCGATTTGGGAGCGCCATTTTTTTCTCTCTCTCTCTCTCCTTTATGCGATTCTTATCTGGGCTTTTAGTTTCATTTTATCCCACACAGTGCATATAATTTTGCTTTGCTAAAATACCTTTGTTCCTTTATTAATTTTTATATGATAGGCAATAATATATTTGTTATTTAATAGCTTGACTCTCCTTTTTCTCATTTAAAACTTATTATTTAATACATTATTTTGGATGTAATTTATTTAACTTATTTTATATGTAGATTATAGTCTATGTATAACTTGAATTATGCACCAACAACTTTGGGGGTACAAAGTTGAAGAGAAATTATATGTGGGGGTACGCGAAAAAAAAAAGTTGAATACCACTGCTCTAGCTGAAGGAGGTTCAAACCTTGCAGTGTGTTAGGCCTACACATCACTCCGCAGATGTTTCGACAGTAAGGAGAGTGAGAGAGGCAGAAACTCTGAGGTTACGTATAACATCGCCATACTGCGGGTGGTCACGCACAGAAACAGGCTACATCCAAACGGAAGCTCGCCTTATTTTGTATGCGATCAAATCTCAGGCGCTTACACCATCTGCAACACTCACCACCGCCATCCCCACAACCCATTTCCCGAGTACCTGTGGGCCGGTGCAGCATATTGCCAGTGCGACGCTTTCTGATGCCATACGTATGTACCGGCACGATCAGCTTGGGCCGAGGTATGGCGAACTCTTCTTCCTGGGGATCCTCTTCCGGAGGCATGTCTACGGACGACGTCGAGGACCGGCGCTGACGCATCCTGATGTCTCTACGAGGGAGGTTCTCGTAGTGGCGCGGTGGGAAGGTCTCCGGATACTGCCGCAGTTCATGGGGGTGGAACTTTCTCGTCCACCCAATGCCTCTTCTGTGCTCCCAGAACTCGCCCTGCAACTGCTGCGACTTTGGCCTTCTGACGTCGTCTGCCTCCCATCGGGCACTGTCAGGGTCTATAGTCCGGAGGGACTTGGATCGCTTGAGCAGGCACTTGTCCCGACATTCCTGCCAGCTCGCCTCGTACAGTAGCTCCATCACGCGGTGCGTGCTGTCGCTGTCAGGGTGCAAGTCACCCTCCACAACAGCGCGCCCGGGGTAGCGACGCATGCGCATTCTGAACTAGCTGCTTTTCATTTCACAACACAACTAACGCAGTATAACACAGTGTTTAACTCAGTACAACACAGTGTTTATGTCATATCTCACAACACAACTGTTTATTGGGCCCACGTAATTTCACAACACAACTCAGTACAACACAGTGTTTATCTGTAATATCTCACAACACAACTCTGTTTATTTATCCCACGTAATCTCACAACACAACTCAGTACAACACAGTGTTTATCTGTCATAACACACAACACAACTGTGTTTATTTGTTCCACGTAATCTCACAACACAACTCATTACAACACAGTGTTTATCTGACATATCTCCTCACAACACAACTGTGTTTATTTATCCCACGTAATCTCACAACACAACTCAGTACAACACAGTGTTTATCTGTCATATCTCACAACACAACTGTGTTTATTTATCCCACATAATCTCACAACTCAGTACAACACAACTATGTTTATTTATCCCACGTAATCTCACAACACAACTCAGTACAATACAGTGTTTATCTGTCATATCTCACAACACAACTCAGTACAGCACAGTGTTTACCTGTCACAAATCTCACAACACAATGAACAATTAACGCTCCTACGTCACTAACAATGCAACTGACACGGTGTACAGCTGATCCCTTCTTCCTGCCGCACAATGTTTTTATCTGCACCCGTCACTGCTCCGCTAATCCGTGCCCTGCGACTCCCGCCAAGTCTCCACGCGCATCGCACCGTGCGCACACATCATACCTCACTCCACTCTGCGACAGAACTGAAGCAGCGGACAAGACACGAGAATATCATGCGGGTGGGAGTGGGTACTGGAGGGGATACAGATATAAATAGCTCAGCGGTAAGCCGCGCCTACAGGCCCAGGGTTCGTGTCACGGAGCGGGTTGTCTGTCCTTCGTAACAATTACTGAATTGCAGATCAACTGACAACTTTATACAAAGATACTGGGCCATTCCAGTACTTCATTGGTTGCTATAGCTTCTACCTCCGGTCGGCGTGCTGTTCACGTGACAAGACACGTGCTGGACACACTACAGGAACTCCGATAATGCATTCGGGCTTAACTAACATTTAAACGACACTGAATCAACTGCAGAACCCAGTAGGTCAGTACAGCGTTAACACTACATGCAGGTACCTCGTTCAAAACTTGACGGGTTAATTTAACTGAATCAGCTGTTCGCAGTTTTATTCATTCTCTTACAGGAATTATCGGGGTGGAACCTCACAACAAACCACTACCGTCTCCTTCTCAGTTCTTACCCAATCATCATTCATGATCACATTCTCGTCTCACAACCCATATGTCCAGCGATTCAGAATTACAAAATTACACTCGAATTTGTTAAGCCGTCGTGGTCTGTTTAAACAAATTGTCCCTGAATTCTCTCGGGGAAAGTGACAAGCACTAAAGAGATGTCAGACAGGAGTGTCCGATGGCTGTAGGGATTCGAAATGGCTACCCACAGAACAGGATTCTGAGAAGCGGGTCATTCAAGTAGAGGCTTTCTACTGATTAGTGTAGGAAGAAATCGCTGACTTGCCGTGCTATGACGTCACATCCTGCTGTTCCAAAGCAACAATGTTGCCACTTCCTCCGGCACAAGGCGCGGCATTTCACGGAAATCGTACCTCAGTCCGTGTGCATTTGACACTACACTACGTTGAATTTTTGGGAGGGGGAATTAATTCTGACCTATTTCGGTCCAAAATACGCTCGAATTTTATATACCGTTAAATAAACTATTTCTGATAAAGGACTTGTACAAAATATGAACGCGTAACAAAAAATATAGACGCCATTGAGATATACAAACAACTCCATGGAGCAGAGTCCTTCTTGAGAAGCTAACAGTTCCTCAGCTAATCAAGAAATTCCCCGCGTTTTATGGAACCCGAAAGTTCATTACCGCATTCACAAGCGCCCGCCACCTGTCCCTGTACTGAGCCAGATCAATCCACTCCATGCCTCATCTCACTTTTTGAAGATCCATTTTAATAGTATCATCCCGTCTATACCCAGGTCTTCCAAGCGATCTCTTTCCCTCAGTTCCCCACTAAAACCACGTATGCGCCTGTCTTGTCTTCCATACTTACCACATTACCCGCCCAATTGAGATATACAAGTTTAATATTATTCATTCCGTATATTTTAACTCTATATTTATAGTCCGACAAAATGTACAATTTAATCACATTAATTGTGTAATTTCACTGTCCTACATGTTTCGAACCCTTAATTTGGGTTCATCTTCAGGGACTCGTCCCTGAAGATGAACCCACCTGAAGATGAACCCAAATTAAGGGTTCGAAACATGTAGGACAGTGAAATTACACAATTAATGTGATTAAATTGTACATTTTGTCGAACTTTAAATGTATACATGTTTATTAAAAATGTTTCTTGAAATGGCGCATATCTGGCGAAGTACAATCAGACGCGCAGTCTAGTACAGTGTTTTGATCAGCTCTGAAACACGACGGACTATGAAGGACGTGCTTGTATCGAGCGTCTTGAAATGCCACGTCAGAAAATGAAACGATGTATCAGTTTGCACTACACATGCATAACTGACGAACCTTACAGAAAATTAGTTCACACTCTAAAAGCAAATTATATAAACACACATAGACTGCAAGCCTTCTGCAGCCTTCTACAGTCTAGTGGTTACTATATGTACCACCATGTTTAACAATCAACAATTCTACGTTCTGCCCACACAGTGTATTTATGTGTTTTGTGTGGATCTCAGAACAAACAGCGATTATTTCACTGTACAGCATTAACTGACTGGTTTGTATAACTGAGACGGAGTGTGTTTACTGCGCGGTACGGACTGAATCCTTAATCCTTTAAAGCCCAGTGGTTACTATATGTACCACCATGTTTAACATTCACAAATCCTACGTTCTGCCCACACAGTGTATTTATGTGTTTTAAGTGGATCTCAGAACAAACAGCGATTATTTCACTGTACAGCATTAACTGACTGGTTTGTATAACTGAGACGGAGTGTGTTTAATGCGCGGTACGGACTGTATTTATGTGTTTTGTGTGGATCTCAGAACAAACAGCGATTATTTCACTGTACAACATTAACTGACTGGTTTGTATAACTGAGACGGAGTGTGTTTACTGCGCGGTACGGACTGAATCCTTAACCCTTTAAAGCCCAGTGGTTACTATATGTACCACCATGTTTAACATTCACAAATCCTACGTTCTGCCCACACAGTGTATTTATGTGTTTTGTGTGGATCTCAGAACAAACAGCGATTATTTCACTGTACAGCATTAACTGACTGGTTTGTATAACTGAGACGGAGTGTGTTTACTGCGCGGTACGGACTGTATTTATGTGTTTTGTGTGGATCTCAGAACAAACAGCGATTATTTCACTGTACAACATTAACTGACTGGTTTGTATAACTGAGACGGAGTGTGTTTACTGCGCGGTACGGACTGTATTTATGTGTTTTGTGTGGATCTCAGAACAAACAGCGATTATTTCACTGTACAACATTAACTGACTGGTTTGTATAACTGAGACGGAGTGTGTTTACTGCGCGGTACGGACTGCATTTATGTGTTTTGTGTGGATCTCAGAACAAACAGCGATTATTTCACTGTACAGCATTAACTGACTGGTTCGTATAACTGAGACGGAGTGTGTTTACTGCGCGGTACGGACTGCATTTATGTGTTTTGTGTGGATCTCAGAACAAACAGCGATTATTTCACTGTACAGCATTAACTGACTGGTTCGTATAACTGAGACGGAGTGTGTTTACTGCGCGGTACGGACTGCATTTATGTGTTTTGTGTGGATCTCAGAACAAACAGCGATTATTTCACTGTACAACATTAACTGACTGGTTTGTATAACTGAGACGGAGTGTGTTTACTGCGCGGTACGGACTGTATTTATGTGTTTTGTGTGGATCTCAGAACAAACAGCGATTATTTCACTGTACAACATTAACTGACTGGTTTGTATAACTGAGACGGAGTGTGTTTACTGCGCGGTACGGACTGCATTTATGTGTTTTGTGTGGATCTCAGAACAAACAGCGATTATTTCACTGTACAGCATTAACTGACTGGTTCGTATAACTGAGACGGAGTGTGTTTACTGCGCGGTACGGACTGCATTTATGTGTTTTGTGTGGATCTCAGAACAAACAGCGATTATTTCACTGTACAGCATTAACTGACTGGTTCGTATAACTGAGACGGAGTGTGTTTACTGCGCGGTACGGACTGCATTTATGTGTTTTGTGTGGATCTCAGAACAAACAGCGATTATTTCACTGTACAGCATTAACTGACTGGTTCGTATAACTGAGACGGAGTGTGTTTACTGCGCGGTACGGACTGCATTTATGTGTTTTGTGTGGATCTCAGAACAAACAGCGATTATTTCACTGTACAATATTAACTGACTGGTTTGTATAACTGAGACGGAGTGTGTTTACTGCGCGGTACGGACTGCATTTATGTGTTTTGTGTGGATCTCAGAACAAACAGCGATTATTTCACTGTACAGCATTAACTGACTGGTTCGTATAACTGAGACGGAGTGTGTTTACTGCGCGGTACGGACTGCATTTATGTGTTTTGTGTGGATCTCAGAACAAACAGCGATTATTTCACTGTACAGCATTAACTGACTGGTTCGTATAACTGAGACGGAGTGTGTTTACTGCGCGGTACGGACTGCATTTATGTGTTTTGTGTGGATCTCAGAACAAACAGCGATTATTTCACTGTACAATATTAACTGACTGGTTTGTATAACTGAGACGGAGTGTGTTTACTGCGCGGTACGAACTGAATCTGCAAATACAATTCAAGTTAATATATTAATCACAGGACCGTGTCATGGCTCATACAGCTAGTCGCCGGCCTCTCAACGCGGAGACTCGAGTTCGATCCCAGGTCAGTACATGTGGGATTTGTGGAGGACAAAATGGCATTGGGACAGGTTTTCTCCAAGTACTTCTGTTTCCCCGTGTCAGTACTATTCCACTATTGCTCCATACCCATCTTCATCTACATGTTGGTCTTAAGAGAAGGACAAACGAGCGAAGCCTGGGAACCCTCTAAGGGCAATCTTCTTTCGGGTAATCGCGGGGCTCTGGATAACTAATTTCACTTAGTCTTCAGATAGTTAATACACGTTTCAGCGTCTTGCTCTACCAGAGCACAACATTAAGATATGAAGCAGATGCGATTTGAGCGCATTCTGAACGCTAAACTTAGCTGAGTTTTGCTTCTCGCGCAGCACGACGGCCATGTTCAGCTGAGTCGACTGATGACTGTTGCAGCCTGTACAGCATTAGACATTAAACGTGCAGCACTCTCCGCTGTGACAGCTTCTGCTCCGATACATAACTATCGGCGAATTGCGCTCCAGAAGCGCGCAGAAACACGTCAAGAGGCGTTTAAATGATGTGATAATCATAGAAATGAAAACCAGACAACTTCCCGTAAAATTTTCTAATGCCAAATTTATGGAAATCGGTTCTCGAGTTGACACATATGCATGGACGGATGGACAGGGTGATTTTAATAGGTGGTTCGTAGGGAAGCCAAAGGGCCTAAAATGTGACGCAGTGGCGCTGACCACACCTTCGAAATCTGCAGGGAAAACTTGGGGCTGCAAAAAACAGCAGCCGTTGCTGTGGCCATCTTGACGACCAGGGCCAGTGAATTAGCGAGGTACAAATTGTATTTAGTGGGTTTATAGGAGGTTAGGTGGGACAAAGGAGGCACAGTAAGAGCAGGGGATTATACTTTCGTATATGGAAAAGGAAATGAAAGTCACCAACTGGGAACAGGTTTTTTTGTACATCAGAGAATAGTATCAGCAATTAAGAAAGTAGAGTTTGTTAGTGATAGGATGTCATATATGGTGCTGAGAGGTCGCTGGTGTAATATAATTGTTCTGAATGTGCATGCACCAACTGAGGAGAAAAGTGATGACTCAAAGGACAGTTTCTATGAGGAATTAGAACAAGTTTTCGATCATTTTCCTAATTACCATATGAAAATTCTGTTAGGAGATTTTAATGCAAAATTGGGGAGGGAGGATACTTCCAAACCGACGATGGGAATGAGAGTTTATATGAGGATAGTAATGATAATGGTGTTAGAATTGTAAACTTTGCCACATCAAAATATCTGGTTGTTAAGAGCACGATGTTCCTACACCGAAATATTCATAAATACACCTGGACCTCTCCTGATGGGAAGACTCATAATCAGATCGATCAGTGTTGATAGATAGGAGATGGCATTCAAGTATACTTGATGTGCGATCTTTCAGGGGAGCTGACTGTGATACTGATCACTAACTGGTGGTGGCAAAAGTTAGGGAAAGACTGGCGGTAATTAAACAAGCAGCACAGAAGTTTGATGCAGAGAGATTTAATCTCAAGAAGCTAAGTGAACTAGAGGTTAGGAAACAGTATCAGTTAAAGATCTCAAACAGGTTTGCAGCTTTGGAGAACTTAAATGTTAGTGAGGACATAAATAGGGCTTGGGAAAACATTAAAGAGAGTATCAAAATGTCAGCTAAAGAGAGTCTAGGACTGTATGAAAGGAAGCAGCATAAACCATGGTTTGACTTAGAATGTTCAAAATCTTTAGATCAAAGGAAACAGCTAAAATGCAGTGGTTACAGAATCCAAACCAAAGTAATGTAGATAATCTGAACAATGTAAGACGTGAAGCTAGTAGACATTTCAGGAAAAAAAAGAAGGAATATCTGAAAGCTAAAATTAATAAACTTGAAACAAACAAAAAGAACAAGAATGACTCTAAGAAGGGTTACCAGCCTAGAACTAATGTAGAAAGGATGAGAAGGTGATCTGGTTGCAGACTCCCACAGTATCTTGGCTAGGTGGAGGAATCATTTCCCTCAGCTATTGAATGTACATGGCGTTAATGATGTTAGGCAGACTGTAATACATACAGCAGAGCCACTGGTGCCTGAGCCCAGTGACTCTGAGGTTGAGACGGCTATTGAAAAGTTAAAAAGGCACAAATCACCAGGTACTGATCAAATTCCAACAGAACTGATTAAAGCAGGAGGTAGGACAATTCTTTCTGAGATCCATAATCTTATTAATTCTATTTGGAATAAGCAGGAATTGCCTGAGCAGTGGAAGGAGTCAATCATTGTACCTATTTATAAGAAGGGTGTTAAAACAGATTGCAGTAATTATCGAGGCATATCACTTTTGTCATCCACATACAAAATTCTATCCAACATCCTTCTGTCAAGGTTAACTCCATATGCAGAGGAAATTATTGGGGAGCATCAGTGTGGATTTAGACGTAACAGGTCGACTACTGATCATATAGGCTATTCTGCATTCGTCAAATACTTGAGAAAAATGGGAATACAATGAGGCAGTGCATCAGCTATTTATAGACGTCAAGAAAGCCTATGATTCAGTTAGGAGGGAGGTCTTGTATAATATTGTCATTGAATTTGGTATCCCTATGAAACTAGTAAGGCTAGCAAAAATGTGTCTAAATGAAACCTATAGCAGAGTCCGGGTAGGCAAACATTTGTCTGACACATTTCCTATTAAGAACGGTTTGAAACTAGGAGATGCTTTATCGCCATTGCTTTTACAACTTTGCTTTGGAATATGCCATTAGGAGGGTTCAGGCAAACCAGGAGGGCTTAAAATTAAATGGTACACATCAGCTTCTAGTTTATGCTGATGATATTAATATATTGGGTGGAAGCGTACATGCTATAAAGAGAAACACAGAAGCTTTAGTAGTCGCTAGTAAGGAGATTGGTCTAGAAGTGAATGCTGAGAAAACTAAGTACGTGGTCATGTCTGAAGATCAGAATGCAGGACAAAATCACAACAAAAAGTTAGATAATAAATCCTTTGAAAGTGTGGAACAGTTCAAATATCTGGGAACAACCCTAACAAATCGAAATTCCATTCAGGAAGAAATTAAGAGCAGACTGAAGTCGGGCAATGCTTGTTATCATTCGGTGCAGATCTTCTGTCTTACAGTTTGCTATCCAAAATACAAAGATTAAGATATACAGAACTATAATTTTGTTGTTGCTTTGTATGGGTGTGAGACTTGGTCTGTCACACTGAGGGAGGAACATAGGCTGAGGGTGTTCGAGAATAGGGTGCTGAGGAGGATATTTGGGCCTAAGAGGGACGAGGTAACAGGGAGTGGAGAAGACTACATAACGAGGAACTTAATGATCTGTACTCATCACCAACTATTATTCGGGTGATCAAATCAAGAAGAATGAGGTGGGCGGGGCATGTAGCACGTATGGGTGAGGGAAGAGGTGCATACAGGATATTGGTGGGGAGACCTGAGGGAAGGAGACCACTTGGAAGACCCAGGCGTAGATGGGAGGATAATATTAAAATTGATATTCAAGAAGTGGGAAGGGGGGCATGGACTGGATTGATATGGCTCAGGATAGGGACAGGTGGCGGGCTGTTGTGAATGCGGTAATGAACCTTCGGGTTCCATAAAACGCGGGGAATTTATTGACTAGCTGACGACCTGTTACTTCTCAAGGACTCTGCTCCTTGGAGTTAGTTAGTTAGTTTTAGTACAATATCATGTGCTCTGTTTACAAAAAAGATTTAGAAATGAATGACATTCTAACAAGCACTCCCGTAATGGTATTCTAACAAGCACTCCCGCAATGGTATTCTAACAAGCCCTCCCCGAGTTCAATCTGTTATCAAATGAAGTCACTCTGCCTACAGACCAACGCCCATCATGAAAACGTATGGTGAGATGGGGGTAAAGCTCCAGGCATTCTTAACCTCAGAATTACATAAGGGTGTGTGTCGCCTCCACGATCTAACGCCTTTAACAACCAAGTCACTGGGACAGGCTGCATCTCCTGCCGGTCTGGAGACGGTGATGAGAAAGAAATATGCCTGTCCTGTAAGCAAGTCGCAACCCGGTCGTCCGTTTGCACGTGAACCGACAGGCGTCACCAAATGCGTAAAAGCAGCGGTGGTTCTCCGTAAGTGGGGAAAAGGGTTGAGCTGGATCCTGCAGCAGAGGTCGGGTACGTCCCGCTTCGGTAACCCACTTCCCTGCGTGACCTTAAAGTCTACTAACTCGTAGAAATGCCACAGTTTCGACCTTGTCTAGTTGCAAGTCTCAATGCATTGTTCACAACGGACTTCACCTCGGCTACACGACGAGGCGTGGTCGTTACAGATTCTAACCCTCTGCAACACAGCCCATACTTATAAACATATCGCCTGATCTAACCCCCAGCAACTCTGCACTCCTCCGCGGTGTACTTACGTGTTCCGCATGGCTCTCGCAACAGCAGTTACTGGCTGATGCCTGTACTGGACACGTAGTACGTTTGATATTATTCATAATGGGTACACCTCTCACGGCCGTGCCATGGCTCAGGCGGTGAATCACCAGTCTCTCACCACAGAGGCCAGAATTCGATCCTGCGTAAGTCTATGTGACATTTGTGGTGGACAAAGTGGCACTACGACAAGTTTTTTCTCCGAGATTTTCGGTTTGCCCCTGTCAGTATCATTCCACTAATGCTCCATACTCATCTTCATCTACATGTCGCTCTTAAAAGAATGGACGAAGCCTGGGAACTTTCCAAAAGCAATGCTCTTTCGGAAATCGGGGCGCATTGGATAGAAAAGTGCCTTAGGCTTTAAACGATAAAGTGAAGTTCGTTTTACTAAGGCAATAAAAAGTTCCGTATTTCCCAAATACCTTACAGACGTTCGCACAGCAGCCATGTTATCATAATCAACACTATGAATGTCACAATGTGTGCAGACAGAGACCCCCAGTGCCACGAAATATTGCAGTCCCGTAATAGTGATACACCCACACGCACAGATTAACGCACGAGCAATTGATTGACACATCAAGTGTGCCTATTTTGCTCATAGGTATTTTTTTTTATCTCTGCATTGGTTGCAATGTTTTCTAAGAAGAGAAACCGAAGACAAACTTATCTAAAACAACAGCAATCTCTCCGTAAACCGAAGCATTTAAAGTATCAGATCGACACTGGTTTCATGAAGGATTCATATTTCTGATGCACTCAGTATTTTGCCAACAATGTATACCATCAACTGAGAGGGCGTGGTTCTTTGTTACGCTCCCCAGCTTACTTAGCTACCGAGGACGAAGTTCATACAACTCTCCGCAAGATGGCAGCATTACTTACGGCATCTAGTGGCTGTGGAGTGATGGCAGAGCAGGTTATAAACGTCGTTCGGGGCGGGGGAAAAAGGGATGTGGTATACATGATCAGGACAAGAGCACAAATACCCGAAATATATTGTTTTAACACGCAGGGGGTATGAAATGTACGACCTGGATCACATTGATATGGAGTTCTCTGCTCTGTCAGCCTTGTGCTGCCCCCTGGTATCGGCGTGTACAATTACAAAAGTGTATTTCACTCTTATCACCAGTACAGTCACAACCAACACACACTTGCAACACGTAATCAGGCTGCCTGTTTCAGCTTGAAGGAGCCATCATCAGGCTTATGACAGAAACTATGAAAAACAAACTGCATGCATTTTGTAAGACGAAAAAGTTCCCCTTTTTTAAAGAATTACATATATAAAATGTATATCGATATATAAAAATGTGCTGCCTAAGAGAAGTGTACGTTAACATGTAGATATAAAAGATTTAAATATAAAAACATGTAAGTATAAAAATATGAATATAAACATGGCGTCACACCGTAAGATGTGGATATATGTGCGGAAGTACTAGTGTAAAAAACAGTGTCAGTCCTGTACATTACATGAGGATCTTTGTGCGACCGGATAGATTGGTCCTTAAGGTAGGTCAGTTGTATACAATTTGTCTTGCACACCCGGTATTTTATGTAGTATCCACGCATGTACGAAAAACTGTTTGTTTTATATTTTGTGTGTATACAGGGCATACACAAAAGAATGGTGCGGTTTCAAAAGTGAATACAAAATTTATGTCTCAAATTACACGGGCACAACATACACCGTCAGCGGCGGCAACTGTCCAAGTTTCTCATGCGCTACCAGCAGTTCGCTTCTCATGCTTACTGCGTGGCCGCGGGGCCAGTTTCAAAGATGGCGTTGCAGCAGGAGAAGGCTTTCTGTGTGCTCCGTTTTGAGGTGTCCAGATCTGTGATTACAGTGCAGCGTGAGTTTCGTGCACGGTTTAAAAAAGACGCACCACACAAGAATAACATAAGCAGGTGGTACCGACAGTTTGTAGAAACTGGATGCTTGTGTAAAGGCAAGAGTCCTACCACATCCACACATATATCCATCGTTTAGCCACCTCCTTTTATGAACAGTGTAAGCATAATCCCAATCCTCTGATCTGTGACATCGGAAGCTACACTCTCCAGGACCTACACGAGATGTACGGTTGTTACAAGCACAAGAGAATTCGACACGTGTTGCTCTAAGTAGAGCCTCTGGTGTGGTAGTGTTTTTAAGGCAGCTGGTGTCCTAGTTCTCACTACAACTACTTTTCATTGGTGCACTGTACCTACTATGTTCCAAAGTGTAAAATGCACGAACCTCAAAATTGGTGTTAGGAACAATTTAGCCCATATTCTGTATACTGTTGTATGTACATGTCAAGGAAATAAAGCTATGTAAATTAAAAAAAAAAAATTAAAAAAGTCCTGGTCGACCTCGTGTGTCTGATGAAAACATTGAAAGAGTGCGTGAGGCGTTTCAGCGAAGTCCCCGCAAGTCAGTGGCTACAGGAAGCAGGGAATTGGGCATGCCAAAAATGACGGTGTGGAAGGTGTTGCGTAAGCGGCTATGTTTTAAACCGTACAAGATGCGATTGGTGCAGGCCCTTAAGCCAGCAGACAAAGTGAAAAGGCGTGACTTTTGCGAGGAGATGCAGTTGAAAATGGAGGAAGATGGGTTCGTAGAAAGACTGATCTTCTCCGATGAAGCCACATTGCACATCAGTGGCAAGGTGAACAGACACAATGTCCGTATCTGGGGAACCGAGCAACCACATGCACAGATAGAGCACCAGCGTGACTCTCTAAAAGTCAACGTTTTCTGTGCGGTGTCCCGCGAGAAAGTGCACGGCCCATTTTTCTTCGCTGAAGCAACTTTGACTGGCGACTCATTTTTGGACATGTTGGAAAGCTGGTTGTTACCCCAACTGAATACCAATTATGAGGATTACATTCTACAACTGGACGGAGCTCCCCCCCCCACCCCATTTTCACAGGAATGTACGAGTGCTTCTAAATCGTGTTCTTCCACAGCGCTGGATCGGACGTGCTGCTGCAAATGGAGACAAGAACCTTCTCCCTTGGCCACCCCGTTCGCCAGATCTTACACCGTGCGATTTCTTTCTTTGGGGGTTCGTTAAAGACAGCGTTTATGTACCACCATTGCCCACGTCCATCCATGAAATTCGTGATCGGATAACGCATGCACTGCAGGCCATTACAGCGGACATGCTACACCGGGTCTGGGATGAGTTTGATTACCGTGTGGATGTGTGTCGTGTGATCCAGGGTGCATACATTGAAGGATTGTAATTACCAAATGAGAAACTTGGACAGTTGCCGCCGCTGACGGTGTATGTTGTGCCCGTGTAAGGTGAGAAATACATTTATTATTCACTTTTGATACCGCACCATTCTTTTGTGTATGCCTTGTACTTTACCTATAAACTCACTATGTTTCTGCGTGTGCAGATATTACCAGTTATCACGGCTACAAATACAAACAATCCATTTACTTGTCAGTACAAACTCCTTACAGTATTATAGTTCCTCGTTACTATTAGTGAAAGCAGCATGAGAATACTGGCTGTGTTTACTTGTGACTTAACGATAATGGCCGATCAGTAATCAATCATGTCTTGGGGGGGGGGGGTTAGTGAAACTGAGTGACCGCATGAGTTGTTTCCATGCTTAAGAGCAGTTCGACGTGGATGACCACCTGTACCACTACTACAGTTGTCATTAACAGACACTGTGCATTTTATATTCTCCATTCCGTGCATCATAACTGTTACTGTTAACCAACAAATGCACACATTGTATGCATCTGCTGGTTAACAGTAACAATTCACCGTACAGTTCCTGGCACAGTTCCATCTGTGTGCATGCGGCATATAAACTACATATATACCCTGTTTCTACCAGTCACTTTGGATCTGGTACACATGAACAAAACCTTTCACAAAAACATTAAATTCAACACCAGTTTCGTGTTTGACCGACAACAAACGTCATGGTCATTCTTCACCTCCTCACGAAATTCTCCATCTTGTCTGCAACCTGAACACATGCACTGCGTTCTCTACAGCTGGGCACAGAACCCCATTCTGAGCCAAAATTATCCTTTTCACATCAACATAACCTATTTCTTTCTAGTCGAGTTCAACCAGGGGCGGACCGTCCACAGAGACAAACTACACGACAGCCAAATGAAGTAAAGCGACAAATTCGAGAAAGACTGTCAAACTAATTACAAAGCTAGCACTTGCGTGTTGCGCTGTCTCGCCTATCGCGGAAACGTGGTACTTCCATGCCTTCCGCTAGAGGCGCTGGCAACATCAGTTCGCGTACTGATTCCCTTACTGCTAGACCACTGCATTTGTCTGAAAGTGTCTCTTGAGTCGTGACAGGTTTACTTTCAAAAACAATTGAACAGAAAATACATTCAAAATATTCCCTTGCGTGCCAAAAACAGCAACAGTTGCTCTTGGGGTAGGGGCGGGGGGAGCCTGGTTCGACTAGAGCGCCACATTCTAGCAGCTCGTTTAGGACCAATGCTGAGTTCAATACACTAACCCTTACACTTACACACACATTTCTTTCTGCCCCAGTTCAATATTACCCTCTTCACTTTCACACAACCTACTTCTTTCTGCCCCAGTTCAATATTACCCTCTTCACTTTCACACAACCTACTTCTTTCTGCCCCAGTTCAATATTACCCTCTTCACTTTCACACAACCTACTTCTTTCTGCCCCAGTTCAATATTACCCTCTTCACTTTCACACAACCTACTTCTTTCTGCCCCAGCTCAATATTACCCTCTTCACTTTCACACAACCTACTTCTTTCTGCCCCAGTTCAATATTACCCTCTTCACTTTCACACAACCTACTTCTTTCTGCCCCAGTTCAATATTACCCTCTTCACTTTCACACAACCTACTTCTTTCTGCCCCAGTTCAATATTACCCTCTTCACTTTCACACAACCTACTTCTTTCTGCCCCAGTTCAATATTACCCTCTTCACTTTCACACAACCTACTTCTTTCTGCCCCAGCTCAATATTACCCTCTTCACTTTCACACAACCTACTTCTTTCTGCCCCAGTTCAATATTACCCTCTTCACTTTCACACAACCTACTTCTTTCTGCCCCAGTTCAATATTACCCTCTTCACTTTCACACAACCTACTTCTTTCTGCCCCAGTTCAATATTACCCTCTTCACTTTCACACAACCTACTTCTTTCTGCCCCAGTTCAATATTACCCTCTTCACTTTCACACAACCTACTTCTTTCTGCCCCAGTTCAATATTACCCTCTTCACTTTCACACAACCTACTTCTTTCTGCCCCAGTTCAATATTACCCTCTTCACTTTCACACAACCTACTTCTTTCTGCCCCAGTTCAACATTACCCTGCCACGTACGGTACAACAAGACAAGTCATCCCTTCTCCGCACTGTCAGCGACTGTCACCACTCCAGCCACTGTACTGATGGAACTACTCAACCGCTAAGCCTTAATGTAACTAACACATTAACAACGGAAGAAGCCAACGATCCAACAAACCTTCCATGACGTACACGATGCTTCCCACTGCACCCTCCTCGATGATGAGGCTGCCCGCCGAGTACTCCACAGGGTACATACAGTCTACGATCTCGTGGATCTGCGCCATCTCCAGGTTCTTCATGAAATCGTTGTCCAGGATCGCACTCTTGATGAGTTCCCGAGAACTGCAACATTTAAAGAACGCCTCGTTAAGGCACAGCAGCACCTGCATTACATTAACGAACTGTACGTTCTGCCCTCACAGTCTGCTTATACGTTCTGTGTGACTCTCGCAAACAACCATTACTTCCCTACCAGAATTTTGCACTTCCCCTTTGTAAGATCGCGAATTTAATTTATCTGGTTTTCATGGCTGTTCTTGATGCAAATTATGGTTTTATTTGGAGTTTTCTGCACTGCCGCAAGGTGTAGTTTTAAACATTTGGACGTTTCGGTGGAACACATTGCCTCCATTTGGTTATATCTAACATAGCTCTTCCTCCGTTTCACTTGAGCATCCGTTTGAACCAATTCAGTCATCCTGAAGAGGAAAGCAGTGTGTTTCTCCGAAACGTCGGAACATTTAACCATCACGCGATGCAGAAACTCAAAATAAGACAATCATTAGACTGCAGGTGTTTACATAGAAACTGAATGCTTAAATATTATTTGGATAAATTTCTGAATTCAAGCACGGTGTAGAACAAAAAAGGAGAGAAATCCTGCGGCTAACCAAGTGGAACGCTGTCGGTGTTCGCGACAGGAAGCCGGAACAGAACAAGTTCCTCATCTAGTAGGGCGCTGAGAGCAGCCTCACACACACCGTCGCAAAGATCATAAA
This sequence comes from Reticulitermes speratus, assembly GCA_021186555.1. Classification (NCBI taxonomy): domain Eukaryota; kingdom Metazoa; phylum Arthropoda; class Insecta; order Blattodea; family Rhinotermitidae; genus Reticulitermes; species Reticulitermes speratus. Next base: position 30,925,764 of record JAJKFL010000013.1, on the reverse strand, counting down.
ATGCCTGCCACCGGACAGAACGCCTGAGAGACGAAGAAGGTACAGCGATATTTGACCCGGTGGCACATATCATTCCAACATACCGGTCTCGGATGTAAGGCCACGGCCGGACGTGGCCATCCTGCCGCTACGTAAGAGTGCGACGTGACCGCGCGGGGTTCTGCTCGCCCCGATGTTTGCATTCGGACAAAACGGAGCGCGTTCTGAAGAACGGACTGCGCGCTGTGAACCACCAACAGTTCGCTGCTGCTGGTGCGAAGATGTGCGAGTAGCAGCTCGAAGCGAAGATCGCAGAGAGCAAACAAACACGTCCGAAGTTGCCCTAGCAGCGCTGGGAAACCGACACAAGTGTGGATTGGCCCGAGCAGCGAACTGAACAGAGCGAATGTTACAGCAACACCAAACAAAATGCCTGTTACATTACGTGCCGGCAGAATAAGCAAGTCTGGACGGGCCCTAAAATGCCCGTAGACCAATGCCAAACACTAGTGCTGCAAACAGCACAGTACAGGTTGTGCATCAGAGGCTGTTACTGTGTAGGTCCTCACGTACAGAGGCTGTTACTGTGTAGGTCCTTACGTACAGAAGCTGTTACTGTGTAGGTCCTTACGTACAGAGGCTGTTACTGTGTAGGTCCTTAGGTACAGAGGCTGTTACTGTGTAGGTATTTATGTACAGAGGCTGTTACTGTGTAGGTCCTTAGGTACAGAGGCTGTTACTGTGTAGGTATTTATGTAGAGAGGCTGTTACTGTGTAGGTATTTATGTACAGAGTCTGTTACTGTGTAGGTATTTATGTGCAGAGGCTGTTACTAGTGTAGGTATTTATGTACAGAGTCTGTTACTGTGTAGGTATTTATGTACAGAGGCTGTTACTGTGTACGTATTTATGTACAGAGGCTGTTACTGTGTACGTATTTATGTACAGAGGCTGTTACTGTGTAGGTATTTATGTACAGAAGCTGTTACTGTGTAGGTATTTATGTACAGAGGCTATTACTGTGAAGGTATTTATGTACACAGGCTGTTACTATGTAGGTATTTATGTACAGAGGCTGTTACTGTGTAGGTATTTATGTACAGAGGCTGTTACTGTGTAGGTATTTATGTACAGAGGCTGTTACTGTGTAGGTATTTATGTACAGAGGCTGTTACTGTGTAGGTATTTATGTACAGAGGCTGTTACTATGTAGGTATTTATGTACAGAGGCTGTTACTGTGTAGGTATTTATGTACAGAGGCTGTTACTGTGTAGGTATTTATGTACAGAGGCTATTACTGTGTAGGTATTTATGTACAGAGGCTGTTACTATGTAGGTATTTATGTACAGAGGCTGTTACTGTGTAGGTATTTATGTACAGAGGCTATTACTGTGTAGGTAATTATGTACAGAGGCTGTTACTATGTAGGTATTTATGTACAGAGGCTGTTACTGTGTAGGTATTTATGTACAGAGGCTGTTACTGTAAAGTGTCGCTAACTGCATGCAAATCCGTTCAACATTTCCCGCCAGTCAACTTAACGGGCATGCACGAGTATTTACAACTTTCTGTTCCGCTAACGCGCCAAACATATGCAACAATAGAGGTCCTGTCTCCCAGAAAGCATCGCCTTTTGTTTGCGAAGATCAGTCTGTTGGTATTTAACTACAAAATCACTGTTCACTGCAAGAACCGAAAAATAAAATGTAAAGTCATCCCTGTCCACGCCACGAAAACATAGTGGGGGACTAGAGGTATAGCTCCACTCATTCTTAAGCTCGGTACTAAACCGAGGTGAGTGGTCAGTGTCATGCCCCGGCGGCTTTACCCCCGGTACTCAATCAATAGGATGGTGGGTGAACTCCATAGCCGGTCTGAACGGTTTGGAGAAGAGAAAGATATCTTGCCCCTGGTTGGCATCAAACATCGTAATCCTCCAGTCCATAACCTAGTCACTATACTGACTGAGCTATCCGAGTTCTGTATTGTGTTAACAAAACGACACAAAGAGTGTGTGGAGAAAAGTCTATATTAACCCTTTAAAGACAAAGCGTAAATTGTTTTATTTAAACTCAGTCCGTACCGCGCAGTAAACACACTCCGTCTCACTTATACAAACCAGTCAGTTAATGTTGTACAGTGAAATAATCGCTGTTTGTTCTGAGATCCACACAAAACACATAAATACAGTCCGTACCGCGCAGTAAACACACTCCGTCACAGTTATACAAACCAGTCAGTTAATGTTGTACAGTGAAATAATCGCTGTTTGTTCTGAGATCCACACAAAACACATAAATACAGTCCGTACCGCGCAGTAAACACACTCCGTCTCACTTATACAAACCAGTCAGTTAATGTTGTACAGTGAAATAATCGCTGTTTGTTCTGAGATCCACACAAAACACATAAATACAGTCCGTACCGCGCAGTAAACACACTCCGTCACAGTTATACAAACCAGTCAGTTAATGTTGTACAGTGAAATAATCGTTGTTTGTTCTGAGATCCACACAAAACACATAAATACAGTCCGTACCGCGCAGTAAACACACTCCGTCACAGTTATACAAACCAGTCAGTTAATGCTGTACAGTGAAATAATCGCTGTTTGTTCTGAGATCCACACAAAACACATAAATACACTGTGTGGGCAGAACGTAGAATTTGTGAATGTTAAACATGGTGGTACATATAGTAACCACTGGGCTTTAAAGCGTTAATGAAAATCCAGCAAGTTACATAGAGGCCTTGAAAAGCAAGAAGTAGCAGGAGACTGAAGAAACATGCATAATGCCTTCCATAATTCGTACTTTCCACAAAATAAGGCCGATTGGTGTCATCAAATCAAGGAGGTTGGCATGGTGTGGTCGCTAACAATGCAAGGGAAATGTAAAATGCATACAAAATTTTAGTCGGAAAACCTGTTCGGAGACGAATACATACAGGGGGAATAATATTAAAATAGATATTAAAGGAATAGGATGTGACAGTGCGGACTAGATGCAATTGGCTCAGGATAAGAAGTAGATGTGAGTTCTTGTCAACAGTGTAATGAACCTGCTGGTGTGCATATCGACAGATCTCCCATAACAATTCGATATTTCTCGACTATAACAAGAACAGCAGATGATCCAGTTCTTGTCACTGCATCAACTGCACGCGTTCCTCAGTCATGTTTACATCATAAATATTTACAAACGCTGACACAAAGCACAGAGGTAGCCGCGCCTTTGGCTGTAGTAATTGCTCCATTGTTCTGTATGCTAATACTGCACCTGTGTTTGGGAGCGCGGCCGGCAGGGCGCAGCTCTGTACAGTCGCCAGCTACACTGGTCAAGAAATAACGTAAGTTTATCGAGCCAGAAGGTTCATCACCGTATTCACAAGAGCCATACAGACTAACAGACCCTACCATGAGCCACATGATTCCAATCCACTCCATCACATCACATTTCGGTGTGACCCATTGTAGTACAGTCGCATAAATGGTCTTACCATCACGTGCTCCAACTATAATTTTGCAACTCCCACACGTGCTACGTACCCAGCCCATTCATTTTTAACCTCGCCCTGTTTTGCGAACAGTACACATCACGAAGCTGCTCATTATGCCATTATTCTCCTCGTCTTATTACATAATTTTTTTTCAATGGCGCAACAGTCCCTAGTGGGCCAGAGCCTCCTCATTATCGAGGCTTCACGATCACACTCAGACACACTACACTCGGTAGGAATCCTCTGGACGAGTGATCAGCCCGACGCAGTGACCTATACTTGACAGCACACAACACTCAAAAGATACAGACATCCATGCCCCCGGCGGGATTCGAACCCGCAGTCCCAGCAAGCCAGCGGCCGCAGAGCTACGCCTTAAACCGCGCGGCCACTGGGATCGACTGTTACATCATCGATATTAACTTGCAATGTCCTCCTCAACACAGTATTAGGCACAAATTAGTTTTCGGCCCTGTAGATGGAGGCAGCATATGCCTATATATAAAACTACAGGGTGTCACATCCCGGAAGACACTTGCCACCATATCTCACAAGAACTATCCACTAGACACGTAAGTCAACAGTGTGTTGCTTCTAACACTGTCAGTCCAACTGCTGAGGTCAGTTGTCCACACAGCTGCATCATTGCGCTGTCCTCACGCAGAAAGGCACGCAAAGTTACATATTTTTTTCGTTATTTTCAACAGTTTAATATCATTATCTCCTGAAGGAGTCAGACCACTTGGAAGACCTCGGCGTAGATGGGAGGATAATATTAAAATTGACCTTAAATAGGATGGCAGAACGGACTGGATGAAGCTGGTTCAGGATAGGGACAGGTGGAGAGATACTGTGATCACGGTAATGAACTTACGGTTTCCATAAAATGTTGGGAATTTCTTAAGCAGCTGAGGAACTACCAGCTTCTCAAGAAGGACTCAGCTCCTAGTTACTTTAACTGTGTTATGACACTGAGCAATGTGGTGCCAGTTACCAACATTGCCTTCATCTTCAAAGAAGCCGAAATGTTGGTAACACCTACAGACATCACGGTGTCACGACCCTGAGGAACACGATAATAATCTCCACCTCTGCCGAAATCCAAAATCGGACTGTATTTGTGGAGCCCCTCCTAGCGCTCGAGGTAACCGAATATCGGCGACCAGACGCTCGCGTCCCACGCTGCAAAAATACCAGAGCACGCTCCACTTCCAGGGGCCTGTGCCCCCGCGGGGCATGTGCCTGTTGCGACTGACCGGTCTGTTTACGGCCTTCCATGTCCAGCAGTCATAACGCCACGTGCCCTGGCCACGTTATTCTGAACTAACGAACAAACGAACATCTGCCTCCTTTCAACGACGCTGCACTGCCCAACGGCGCCCAGTGGACATTCCTACCTGCAATTTACGGTTCATTTGACGGTGCTGACGTCACCACAGACTACAGAACGTCAACGAACTGGAGAGGTGCGAAGAACAGTGTTCGTGCCCTAACGTCGGGTACTACGGTGAGAGACTGAGAAAAAGCATGAAAAAGGTCAATCGGGAAGGTCAATGCTCCGGCAGAGTTTCGAACTGGGCACTTCGCCAATACAGTCAGAAGCGTTAGAGCTTAAGCCAGCTGGAGCCAACATGCTGGCTAAATAAACCTAAGTAACATTTACATATCCAGTTCACACATTACAGAAAACACAGTAGTCTGAAATTACAAAGACGAATTCTTCAAATTTGTAAAAGGTATAAGTCACCCTAGAACAGGCTATGAAGGCCCAGAGGCGGAGTAGAGGTATAGCTCTACTCTTTCTTTAACCCTGGCACTAAAGGAGGGTGGGTGGTCAATGCCACGCCCCGGCCGCTTCACCCCCGGGAATGACCCGGTACCCATTGTACAGGAGCCTTGGTGGGGCCCAGGGCCGGTTTGGACGGGTGCGGTAAACCTCGCCCCCACCGGGTTTCGATCCCCGGACCGTCCAGCTCGTAGCGAGTCGCTATACCGACTGAGCTATCCCGGCCCACAGTGTATGTATATATATTTACTATATGGAATGAAAAACCTTGATGTATACGTGTCATATACACAACATATACCGGGTCGAAACACAAGACACCAACAAACTTTCAGTACGGTAGAGCGGACCACATTACGGCTTTTGTGATAAGGAACACACGTTCGGACATGCCTTGCTTCGACGCTGTGATACGTCAAAGTCGCGCCAGCAAACTTTCGGTTATTTAATGGAATAAATCCCATTGTGTTCTGACATATCAATATTGGCATATATATCACCGCTAAACACAACACACTTTTAATAATATCATCACTGAATGCTACACGTTCCGGTCCTTAAGGACCATCGTCAGGCAGTAAAATACATGATTTAGAACATAAGTATGCATGTAGATATTTTTAAATTTGTGAGATCTCACAAATTTAACAACTTTTACATGCATTTTGTCCATCTGTTGCTACGTCTAGCGGATTTCAATCTTCGCTTACCGACAAAAGTTATATTTCAGATTGGCGACTTCGTTGACGTTTTTAGGCGCGTTCGCAAAATTGCGAAAAGTGACTATTAGTTCGTAATGTCTGTACGTCCGTCCGCATGGGAAAACGCGGCTCTCACTGGACGGTTTTTCATGAAATTTGATATTTGAAGATTTTTACAAAATTTGTCTAAAAATTCAACTTTCATTAAAATCTGACAAAAAGAACGGGTACTTTACATGAAGACCTATGTACATTTATGATTATATCTCGCTGAATTCTTCTTAGAATGAGAAATGTTTCAGAAAAAAGTTGTAGATAAATTCAAAACACACATTTTATATCCAATAACTTTTTTTCCGAAAATCGTGCTGTTTATAAGATAATGTGGAAAAATATGGTACAGCCAGACAGGCCACAGATGACAATATAGTACGGCGCATGCGCTTTGCATGCTGGATAACTAAGGCTACAGATACACACTCAGTATGTGTAATACTTATTGCTTTTGCACGGCAACAATGGTTACGCGAACGCGCCTCAATATTACGTTATACGTACATTGCCAGTAATGAAACTAGGGAGAAACTTGGGTATCTCAGAGCCGACGTGTCTTGTGCGTGCGAGTTAATGCTATTACTTTATGTAGTGTCGTGTCTGGTTAGATATGGCCATAAATTTGACTTTGAGCTGGTCGTAAACTGAACAATTAAAAGGAGTACTACGGTGGAGCACACTCCACCGTAGTACTCCTCACCGCACAACACGTAGTACACTCCGCTCCACGCAAAAACATTTCATATGCTTTTAATACCACACGCCAGCAGTTCCACAATCTACCATCTACAGTGCTTTTATAATTTTACAACTTTTAGAGAATCTTTTTACAAGATTTTAACTTATGTTTCAAAGTGCAGATAGAATATTTTAAATCATGTGTTGAAGTGACTGTAGCTTTTAGCAATAAATCCCCCTGACGATGATCCTAGGATCGAAACACGTGTAGGGGTACAATTTTAACAATTTTATAATGAAGCTACTTAAAAAGTGGTTTTAGTGTGCATCGGTTGGTTTATAACTTAATTTAATATGACGAAGATGCACGGTGTCAACAGTGTGAAATTCATTCCAACAAATGCACTACACTGTTTTAGTATTAATTCATTCCAACAAATGCACTACACTGTTTTAGTATTAATTCATTCCAACAAATGCACTACACTGTTTTAGTATTAATTCATTCCAACAAATGCACTACACTGTTTTAGTATTAATTCATTCCAACAAATACACTACACTGTTTTAGTATTAATTCATTCCAACAAATGCACTACACTGTTTTAGTATTAATTCATTCCAACAAATGCACTGCACTGTTTTAGTATTAATTCATTCCAACAAATGCACTGCACTGTTTTAGTATTAATTCACTCCAACAAATGCACTGCACTGTTTTAGTATTAATTCATTCCAACAAATGCACTGCACTGTTTTAGTATTAATTCATTCCAACAAATGCACTACACTGTTTTAGTATTAATTCATTCCAACAAATGCACTACACTGCTTTAGTATTAATTCATTCCAACAAATGCACTGCACTGATTTAGTATTAATTCATTCCAACAAATGCACTGCACTGTTTTAGTATTAATTCATTCCAACAAAAGCACTGCACTGTTTTAGTATTAATTCATTCCAACAAATGCACTACACTGTTTTAGTATTAATTCATTCCAACAAATGCACTACACTGTTTTCGTATTAATTCATTCCAACAAATGCACTACACTGTTTTAGTATTAATTCATTCCAACAAATGCACTACACTGTTTTAGTATTAATTCATTCCAACAAATGCACTGCACTGTTTTAGTATTAATTCATTCCAACAAATGCACTACACTGTTTTAGTATTAATTCATTCCAACAAATGCACTACACTGTTTTAGTATTAATTCATTCCAACAAATGCACTACACTGTTTTAGTATTAATTCATTCCAACAAATGCACTGCACTGTTTTAGTATTAATTCATTCCAACAAATGCACTGCACAGTTTTAGTATTAATTCATTCCAACAAATGCACTGCACTGTTTTAGTATTAATTCATTCCAACAAATGCACTGCACTGTTTTAGTATTAATTCATTCCAACAAATGCACTGCACTGTTTTAGTATTAATTCATTCCAACAAAAGCACTGCACTGTTTTAGTATTAACTCATTCCAACAAAAGCACTGCACTGTTTTAGTATTAATTCATTCCAACAAATGCACTACACTGTTTTAGTATTAATTCATTCCAACAAAAGCACTGCACTGTTTTAGTATTAACTCATTCCAACAAAAGCACTGCACTGTTTTAGTATTAATTCATTCCAACAAAAGCACTGCACTGTTTTAGTATTAACTCATTCCAACAAAAGCACTGCACTGTTTTAGTATTAACTCATTCCAACAAATTCACTGCACTGTTTTAGTATTAATTCATTCCAACAAATGCACTGCACTGTTTTAGTATTAATTCATTCCAACAAAAGCACTGCACTGTTTTAGTATTAACTCATTCCAACAAAAGCACTGCACTGTTTTAGTATTAATTCATTCCAACAAATGCACTGCACTGTTTTAGTATTAATTCATTCCAACAAATGCACTACACTGTTTTAGTATTAATTCATTCTAACAAATTCACTACACTGTTTTAGTATTAAATCATTCCAACAAATGCACTACACTGTTTTAGTATTAATTCATTCCAACAAATGCACTACACTGTTTTAGTATTAATTCATTCCAACAAATGCACTACACTGTTTTAGTATTAATTCATTCCAACAAATGCACTACACTGTTGTAGTATTAATTCATTCCAACAAATGCACTACACTGTTTTAGTATTAATTCATTCTAACAAATTCACTACACTGTTTTAGTATTAATTCATTCCAACAAATGCACTACACTGTTTTAGTATTAATTCATTCCAACAAATGCACTGCACTGTTTTAGTATTAATTCATTCCAACAAATGCACTGCACTGTTTTAGTTTTACAAGACACCACAGTACGGTCAACAACACAGCACAAGCACACGATCAAATACGATCGCACAACTAATATACATAGCGAACTGTCGAATAAAGTCTTAATAACTTTTAATATTTTATACTACGACTATCTTCAAATCAAAATCTTAATGATTCATTTTAATAACATCAAAGAAGATAAACTAACCACTATGAACAAGAAGATAAGTGATATTCAGTGATAGTCACTTGCAAATTATATGTTTTTAAAGTGAACTGGATGCATTGAGGATTGTGAACTCTCGACGACACCCCTGATGATGGCACAGGTAGTGCCGAAACATATGTAGGGACAGAAAACACTAAAATAGTGTAGTGTATTTGTTGGAATGAAATAATTAATTAAGTGCGAGTCATGTTTCAACGTCAGAGCACTACAGAGTTGAATTTAAACAGCAGCTATGGATACGACACTTATCTGAAGTTTAAACAACTTGATAAGGTACAAGTTGAACTAGCCAAGACTATGAATCACATCACGTTTCTCACGACATGTTAATCTCATGAAATTATTTCCAAAGGCTTCTACCTGTTAAACCCTTACAACGTTTATTTTTTGAGTTTTCTAGTTGCTTTCTAATTTTCAGTACCCATGTGCCTCTTACTACTCTTTCACTAGATCTGTTCTCAGGTACATATCCTAACAAGTTTACTGATCTGTGGTGCCCAGCGACTGACAATAGCTCTGCGTGATTTCAGGCTTCCGCCGCGGTAAAGGTAAAGGTAAACTTCACTCTAGAACAGGCCATGAAGACCCAGAGGGGGAGTAGAGGTATAGCTCTACTCTTTCTTTAACCTCGTCGCTAGATGGGCGTTATAAATGAGATCTTTTCGGATTTTACGCAGCGTAGAATGGTAGTATGTTGCCGACGTTTCGATGGCTACCGACAGGTTATCCCGGAACGTCGGTAAAATCCCAAAAGAAAGCGGAGCCCAAAATAGCTTTATCTAAGGGGTTCAACAGATTAGGTGCTTTCCTTGCCTGAAAATGGGAGCATAGCCGCTCCCGAAACGTCGTGTTTCGATAAAAAAATACATGATGGTAAATTGCAAAAAAAGTAAATTATGCATTGGGTCATATACCATCGTCAGAGCCCTATTTGAACTGACATATGACGTAGGCGCGTGTGACGACTTGAAGTTGCAACATGGCGGCTTGTAAGAACCGCTCTGTGTGCCACTGTTGCATACAGCGAGGTGCCCGGTGAGCAGTCACGTGGCGATGACGTAACGTCTGCTACCGTGTGGACTTGCGCAGGCTATGCGACACGCTTGGAACAGGAGGCAAGGCGGCCGGAGCGGGAGCTTCTTGATTCATTGCTATTTATATTCAACCCTGACTAAGTCGATAGACAACTACTGTGGTTGGTCGAGAACAGGGCGCTGAGCGCCATGTTTGGAAATATGAGGGGGGAAGTGCCACAATAAGTCGGTCCCTGTCACCATGATAAGTGGGTCCCTGTCACCACGGCATGGCGCGTCCTCAGGTTGTGGATGGAGGAACGGCCTCCGGATATGGAGGGTAGCTGCGAATACATAGAATAAGCAGTCGCGGACAGCCGACAAGGGGTGGTCCTCAGCTGGGGGGTTGGGCGAGGTGCTAACAACTCCTCACAGTAAAAAACTGCCATGTTACGAAACACTATACACATGCGGTAATGAACCTTCCGGTTCCATAAAACGCGGGGAATTTCTTGACTAGCTGACGACCTGTTAGCTTCTCAAGAAGGACTCTGCTCCATGGAGTTAGTTAGTTAGTTAGAGGGGGGAAGTGGCAGAAGGTTGCAGAAAATTGAAAAGTGAACACTTGAACGTTGGGACATGTAACCTGAAAATAAAGGGGCAGGTGAAAAATGCATACAAAATTTTGGCTGGGGAAACTTCAGAGGAATAATTATTTTGAAGACCTAGGTTTACGTGGGAAGACAATAAGGCAGTGTCATGAGGGTGTGCACTGAACTCACTTTAGCGATTTGCTGATCTTCTGACCGATCGGTCCAGGTTCACCGTCAGGTGGCTCTGCCGAGATGGCCTGTCGCTTTGCGCGCCGGCCCGGTATGATCTGTCTGGTCAGAGGGCACACAACTTGGCGGAACTTGTCGACCTCGTTCATCAGATGCCTGATCGTGGCGTCCTTCTTGTCGAGTTCCTTTTGCAGTTCCTCGATCAGCTTATTTCGTTTGTTTAGGTCCTCGGTTCGTTGCGCAAGCAAGCACTTCAGTTCTTGTAGTGTCGCCATGCTGTGCACACGATCACTGACTGCTGTGCAAACGATCACTGACTGCTGTGCAAACGATCACTGACTGCTGTGCACACGATCACTGACTGCTGTGCACACGATCACTGACTGCTGTGCAAACGATCACTGACTGATGTGCAAACGATCACTGACTGCTGTGCAAACGATCACTGACTGCTGTGCACACGATCACTGACTGCTGTGCACACGATCACTGACTGCTGTGCACACGATCACTGACTGCTGTGCAAACGATCACTGACCGCTGTGCAAAAAATCACTGACTGCTGTGCAAACGATCACTGAGAGCTACAACTACTTTCTTCCTCACAGTTTGTTAAATTACGTTTTCTCTGCCAAATACAGCACTAAAACCGACGGCAATTATTATTAACTGAGAAAGACGTGGAAGTGATCTCGGCTTATCAACTCATGCTTGAAGCACCGAGCAGTCACACACAGCGCGCACGAACCGGGTTCTCTCTGACATACCGTCTGAAGCTTCTGAACCTTCCAGTTTCAGTACTGTCCTTCCCCTTACTTAGTGTAAGTCTGTAACAGGATAGTGGTAACTATATACACCACGTAGCTTAACGTTCAGATACTAGACATTTCGACCACAAAGTGTAGGTACACATCTTCACGCATTTCTTGCGGGTTCTCACGTGCTCTCCTGAACATTAACAGCGCGCTGTCAGGGCGGGCCCAAGACACGTGGGCTCCCCGGGCACGTTAACACCTAATTTGGCGCCCCTAAAAACCGATATTCTTTGAAGTTTTCGGCCTAGGACAGGACTGGCTAAACTATCTGAGGGCGCGTCTCCAAACTGCGGATAATTTTCGGAGATATTCTTCCGCGTGTAGAAACCTGAGTTTACTAGCACCGTATATCCGATTATTTTAGTAACGTATTAGCGCCCCTTATAGGTTAGCGCAGAGGGCAGCTGCCAAGCTGGCCCACCATTAGTCCGGCCCTGATCTTAGTAACAAATACGTGATATTTTTCGAGAGGAAACCAACACCTTCTGTTTGTGTGTTCCTTTCAGTTTCCACCATAAACTGCTATTATCCCGCTAAACATTAGTAGAGTGATCGTTGTACAGGTAGGACCCGTTTTACGACAGGGTTAGGTTCCAGCAAAACAGGGTCGTAAAATGAAAAGTCGTAAAACGAGACCAAAATAGGACCCGTTTTACGACAGGGTTAGGTTCCAGCAAAACAGGGTCGTAAAATGAAAAGTCGTAAAACGAGACCAAACTATAATGTAACTGAATTAGATAGGTTTCAAAATTCCTAAAATTTTTCCAAGTATGTACTAATATTTAAGGTAATATTTTGAAACAGTCGTTAATGTGAAAAGTCGTAAAATGGACCGTCGTAAAACGGGACCTACCTGTAAATGGAGATGCTGTTGTGTGTGTGTGTATGTGTGTGAGGTGGAGACAAAATTATTTAACAACCTTTAGACCACCTTCGTACTTAAAAGTTTGAAACCTAAGTCGTCACAAGAAGCCCCGATTAGCCTCCTGGGTATAAGGCAGATTATCGGTGCCGTGTTATCAGCACTCGCCACACTGCCTGCAGTTATCACGTTTCAACACAACACTTCGCAGTGCCAGCCACTTTGCGATACAGAACGCTACATTTTTCCATTCACTGTAACATTTCCCCGTCTTCCAAGTCACTGTTATAAGCAACACTACACCACTAGTAACTCATCCCAGTAGACGCATAATGTGTCGATATCGGAAATACCCAAAATTCGCAGGAAACGGCATGACGTCAGCAAAAGAGATTGATGAACTGAGAACAGCGACAGAAGAAGCACGCAGCTGCCGGATTAGGGCGGACTGATCACAGGCAGTGAAGAGGCGAAACTGCTTGTAGGAGAAAATCAGACGAACACTGGACTGAATTCGCGAACCGCGTGTAAAACATACGATAGAACAATAAACTGGTGTGTAATTTTATATGAGTGTATAACGCAAAACCCTGCCACTGGACACGATCCTGAGCCAGTTCCATCCACCTCCCATCCTCACAATTTCCCTAAGATCCATCTCACTAATTAACTAACTCTCTGGCAGCAGAACACAAAGGTTCAACACCGCTAATACCAAAGCCCACCACTGGACACGATCCTGAGCCAGTTCCATCCACCTCCCATCCTCACAATTTCCCTAAGATCCATCTTATTAATTAACTAACTCTCTGGCAGCAGAACACAAAGGTTCAACACCGCTAATACCAAAGCCCACCACTGGACACGATCCTGAGCCAGTTCCATCCACCTCCCATCCTCACATTTTCCCTAAGATCCATCTTATTATTTAACTAACTCTCTGGCAGCAGAACACAAAGGTTCAACACCGCTAATACCAAAGCCCACCACTGGACACGATCCTGAGCCAGTTCCATCCACCTCCCATCCTCACATTTTCCCTAAGATCCATCTTATTAATTAACTAACTCTCTGGCAGCAGAACACAAAGGTTCAACACCGCTAATACCAAAGCCCACCACCGGACACGATCCTGAGCCAGTTCCATCCACCTCCCATCCTCACAACCCATTTCCCTAAGATCCATCTTACTAATTAACTAACTCTCTGGTAGCAGAACCAGAAGGTTCAACACCGCTAATACCAAAGCTCACCACTGGACACGATCCTGAGCCAGTTCCATCCACCTCCCATCCTCACAACCTATTTCCCTAAGATCCATCTTACTAATTAACTAACTCTCTGGTAGCAGAACCAGAAGGTTCAACACCGCTAATACCAAAGCCCACCACCGGACACGATCCTGAGCCAGTTCCATCCACCTGCCATCCTCACAATTTCCCTAAGATCCATCTCACTAATTAACTAACTCTCTGGTAGCAGAACACAAAGGTTCAACACCGCTAATACCAAAGCCCACCACTGGACACGATCCTGAGCCAGTTCCATCCACCTCCCATCCTCAAAGCCTATTTCCCTAAGATCCATCTTACTAATTAACCAACTCTCTGGCAGCAGAACACAAAGGTTCAACACCGCTAATACCAAAGCCTGCCACTGGACACGATCCTGAGCCAGTTCCATCCACCTCCCATCCTCACAACCTATTTCCCTAAGATCCATCTTACTAATTAACCAACTCTCTGGTAGCAGAACACAAAGGTTCAACACCGCTAATACCAAAGCCTGCCACTGGACACGATCCTGAGCCAGTTCCATCCACCTCCATCCTCACAACCTATTTCCCTAAGATCCATCTTACTAATTAACCAACTCTCTGGCAGCAGAACACAAAGGTTCAACACCGCTAATACCAAAGCCTGCCACTGGACACGATCCTGAGCCAGTTCCATCCACCTCCCATCCTCACAACCTATTTCCCTAAGATCCATCTTACTAATTAACTAACTCTCTGGTAGCAGAACCAGAAGGTTCAACACCGCTAATACCAAAGCTTGCCATTGTACACTATCCTGAGCCAGTTCAATCCAACTCTCTTCTTAAGGCTTCTGCTATATTACGCTGTGTCAATTGCTAAATAGCTGTCGACCTTTGGAAGAAGCTTGCTGCTTTCATCTTCAGGATAGAAGCTGCTGCAATCGACACGGCGTCATAACCCACTTGATATTCATCTTAAAGTGTAACTGCTTGGTTAGCGGAAATTCGCCTACAATACGAGTACTTCATGACTATAGTATGTTATTATTTCTTTACTGGCCTAGGCTGATCGACATTACCATTAAGTACAAGGTTCCTACGTGAGAGAAAACACCGCATCTCCGGTAAAAGTAGCAGTCTGTTTATCTCAAAAAGAAATCACAGGTTACTGATATAACGTGTGTGTGTTTTGTGGGCGAAATATTAGTTCAGGTGGTACATATAGTTACCATTGCAATATTATATATTACCCATACCAAAGAAGGCCGTGGCATATGCTCAGGCTGTTAGTCTCGGCCCTTAACCGTGCATACCCGTATTCGATTCCAGGGCAGTCCATTTGGGATTTGTGTTGAAGAAAGTGGTATTGAGACAGGTTTTTCTCCGAGTACCTCGGTTTTCCCTGTTAGTATCAATCCACCAATGTTCCATACTCATTCTTTCGTATATCAGACACTACACAGTCTTGCAACTGACAGCATCGTTAAACACCACACTTCCAAAATCCGCTGTGATAATTTTGACTCACACAATTGAAAGTTTCGGTACAAAAACTACAAAAGAGATGTCGACAAAATGTGGATGTGGTTTCTACAACAAGGTTTATAAGAATTTCCGTTTGTTTTCTGCAAGTTCATTAGATACTGCGCGACAACAGCGAAACGCTGCGACCGGTATGCCGGTGTTGTATCCTGCAGTCCGTTATCCTAACTGAAAAACTCACAACCCGAATTGCCAAACACAGAATTACAGAAACACGGCATACAAACAGCGACCACTCCGGTGCCCGGACGATACACTCCGGCAGGTCCAACGCGTGTTCGGCACACACACCGTACTGCCATCCGCTCCGGCAGCTAGCACTCGACTTGACTCTGCGCAAGGCCGCACAACTGGGCACTGCCTTACCGGCCAGGGTGCCGCTTCAAGACATGTTTATCGTGTCAATGGCCTACAACACGAACCAGTTCCATATTTACAATCAATCTGTATTTTAATGGTCTTCGCATCATGTCCGGAGGCTCCCAACACAACACGAACATTTCCCACTGCCACAATCACGACCATGGGTACCTCCAGCAAACCGATGACCAGGGACAGGAAGGAGCATTTGGTGTGTCAGTTTGCGTCTCTGGGGATTAAACATTTTGAATATTGTTGCGAATTATGCTGACTCACAATCACTTTGTTGTTTTATACACGTGGATGAAGAAGACAACTAGAAAAATCACAGTGTATCGCGGAGACTGAACTGACAGGTATCCACAGGGGACTGAACTGACAGTGTATCCACAGGGGACTGAACTGACAGTGTATCCGCAGGGGACTGAACTGACAGTGTATCCGCAGGGACTGAACGACAGTATATCCGCAGGACTGAACACAGTGTATCCGCAGGGACTGAACTGACAGAGTATCCGCGGGGACTGAACTGACAGTTATCCGCAGGGGACTGAACTCACCGTGTATCCGCGGGGGACTGAACTGACAGAGTATCCGCGGGGACTGAACTGACAGCATATCCGCAGGGGACTGAACTCACCGTGTATCCGCGGGGACTGAACTGACAGAGTATCCGCGGGGGACTGAACTGACAGTGTATCGCGGGGGACTAGAACTCACAGTGTATCCGCAGGGGACTGAACTGACAGTATATCCGCAGGGGACTGAACTCACAGTGTATCCGCAGGGGACTGAACTGACAGTGTATCCGAGGGGACTGAACTCACAGTGTATCCCAGGGGACTGAACTGACAGTGTATCCGCAGGGGACTGAACTGACAGTGTATCCGCAGAGGACTGAACTGACAGTATATCCGCGGGGACTGAACTCACAGTGTATCCGCAGGGGACTGAACTGACAGAGTATCCGCGGGGACTGAACTGACAGCATATCCGCAGGGGACTGAACTCACCGTGTATCCGCGGGGGACTGAACTGACAGAGTATCCGCGGGGGACTGAACTGACCATATCCGAGGATGAATCCGTGTATCCGCGGGGACTGAACTGACAGAGATCGCGGGACTGAACTGACAGTGTATCCGCGGGGACTAAACTCACAGTTATCCGCAGAGGACTGAACTGACAGTATATCCGCAGGGGACTGAACTCACAGTGTATCCGCAGGGGACTGAACTGACAGTGTATCCGCAGGGGACTGAACTGACAGCATATCCGCAGGGGACTGAACTCACCGTGTATCCGCGGGGGACTAACTGACAGAGTATCCGCGGGGGACTGAACTGACAGTGTATCGCGGGGGACTAAACTCACAGTGTATCCGCGGGGGACTGAATCACAGTGTATCCGCAGGGGACTGAACTGACAGTATATCGGCAGGGGACTGAACTCACCGTGTATCCGCGGGGGACTGAACTGACAGAGTATCCGCGGGGGACTGAACTGACAGTGTATCCGCGGGGGACTGAACTGACAGTGTATCCGCAGGGGACTGAACTGACATTATATCCGCAGGGGACTGAACTCACTGTGTATCCGCGGGGGACTGAACTGACAGAGTATCCGCGGGGGACTGAACTGACAGAGTATCCGCGGGGGACTGAACTGACAGTGTATCCGCGGGGGACTGAACTCACAGTGTATCCGCGGGGGACTGAACTCACAGTGTATCCGCAGGGGACTGAACCCGTTTAAGCCTTGTAGCCAAGTCCCAGCCACACACAAGAAGTCTTTTGTCTAGCAACGGAAATACGTCCTGGAATGCCTAAGTACGAAGCGATCCTCGGACCTTGAGGCATAAAGTTAATACAAGTAAGCACACTGCACCACTAGACGACGTTTCGAGAAAAGTGACAATCGTACGGAAAGCACCAGTAACAAAATGCAGATTTTGTTAATGCTGAGGCAGGTGACATGCTGTTACAACTTATCACTTAAAGGATTAAACATATCTATGTGGCTCGTGTTGCAACAGCAACCACATACCCAGGGGCGCAAACAAGGGGGGGGGGGCTGCAGCCCGGCAGCCCCCCAAACTCCCCAAAACTGAAATTAAAAACACACAGATTTTGTAGATATTATGATATCAAAACTTTTACGTGATTTACCCTTCAGCCGAAATCAGCCACTGAAATCGGCTGACGACTAAAATAAATTAATAAAATTAAAAAAGCAAGGAAATCGGACACTGTGATTGAGTCACGGAACATGTAGTTATATTTGTATGTATATACATGCAGTTGCAGGCAGTGTTATGTTGTGCTTACGACATGATTTTTATAACATAATTTTTAAAATCAAACAAATTATATATAGCCTCAGGGTCACACACCCCCCCCAAGGAAAAATTCTGGGTGCGCATACCCCACGTGGACGTGACGTCACACAGACAAAAATACGCCAGACTGTCAGACCGCTGTGATGTGCCAACAAAGCAGACAGCACACGCCAGGCGTGTCGAACTGACACACTGCGCGGGACAAGCAGATAATGCTGCAATTAACCGCATATCACACGACATTTTAAGCAACAATGACGGTATGTATTTTGCGTGAGATCTGAGGTTCTCACAGCGGTACCGCCGAAGATTAAACTCCTCTTGGACGTGTAGCGTGTCCTTGGGTATCTCCCGACGTTTCAAGGGATCGTAATGCTTTCATCTTCAGGGTAAAGTTGTCAAAGAACAGTAGCTGGGTGGGAAGACACGGTGTGTTAAAGTGACACAACGACACAGCCGCGCTACAAGACACGATGTGTTAAACTGACACAAAGACACAGCCGCGCTGCAAGACACGGTGACTTAAACTGACACAACGACACAGCCGCGCTGCAAGAAACATTATGTTAAACTGACACAACGACACAGCCGCGCTGCAAGACATGGTATGTTAAACTGACACAACGACACAGCCGCGCTGCAAGACACGGTGACTTAAACTGACACAACGACACAGCCGCGCTGCAAGAAACATTATGTTAAACTGACACAACGACACAGCCGCGCTGCAAGACACGGTATGTTAAACTGACACAACGACACAGCCGCGCTGCAAGACACGATGTGTTAAACTGACACAAAGACACAGCCGCGCTGCAAGACACGGTGACTTAAACTGACACAACGACACAGCCGCGCTGCAAGACACATTATGTTAAACTGACACAACGACACAGCCGCGCTGCAAGACACGGTATGTTAAACTGACACAACGACACAGCCGCGCTGCAAGACACGGTATGTTAAACTGACACAACGACACAGCCGCGCTGCAAGACACGGTATGTTAAACTGACACAACGACACAGCCGCGCTGCAAGACACGATGTGTTAAACTGACACAAAGACACAGCCGCGCTGCAAGACACGGTGACTTAAACTGACACAACGACACAGCCGCGCTGCAAGACACATTATGTTAAACTGACACAACGACACAGCCGCGCTGCAAAACACGGTATGTTAAACTGACACAACGACACAGCCGCGCTGCAAGACACGGTATGTTAAACTGACACAACGACACAGCCGCGCTGCAAGACACGGTATGTTAAACTGACACAACGACACAGCCGCGCTGCAAGACACGATGTGTTAAACTGACACAAAGACACAGCCGCGCTGCACACCACGGTATGTTAAACAGACCCAACGACACAGCCGCGCTGCACACCACGATGTGTTAAACAGACCCAACGACACAGCCGCGCTGCACACCACGGTGTGTTAAACAGACCCAACGACACAGCCGCGCTGCACACCACGGTGTGTTAAACAGACACAACGACACAGCCGCGCTCCACACCACGGTGTGTTAAACAGACCCAACGACACAGCCGCGCTCCACACCACGGTGTGTTAAACAGACACAACGACACAGCCGCGCTGCACACCACGATGTGTTAAACAGACCCAACGACACAGCCGCGCTGCACACCACGGTGTGTTAAACAGACCCAACGACACAGCCGCGCTCCACACCACGGTGTGTTAAACAGACACAACGACACAGCCGCGCTGCACACCACGATGTGTTAAACAGACCCAACGACAAAGCCGCGCTGCACACCACGGTGTGTTAAACAGACCCAACGACACAGCCGCGCTCCACACCACGGTGTGTTAAACAGACCCAACGACACAGCCGCGCTGCACACCACGTGTGTTAAACAGACCCAACGACACAGCCGCGCTGCACACCACGGTGTGTTAAACAGACCCAACGACACAGCCGCGCTGCACACCACGGTGTGTTAAACAGACCCAACGACACAGCCGCGCTGCACACCACGGTGTGTTAAACAGACCCAACGACACAGCCGCGCTGCACACCACGGTGTGTTAAACAGACCCAACGACACAGCCGCGCTGCACACCACGGTGTGTTAAACAGACCCAACGACACAGCCGCGCTGCACACCACGGTGTGTTAAACAGACCCAACGACACAGCCGCGCTGCACACCACGATGTGTTAAACAGACCCAACGACACAGCCGCGCTGCACACCACGGTGTGTTAAACAGACCCAACGACACAGCCGCGCTGCACACCACGGTGTGTTAAACAGACCCAACGACACAGCCGCGCTCCACACCACGGTGTGTTAAACAGACACAACGACACAGCCGCGCTGCACACCACGATGTGTTAAACAGACCCAACGACAAAGCCGCGCTGCACACCACGGTGTGTTAAACAGACCCAACGACACAGCCGCGCTCCACACCACGGTGTGTTAAACAGACCCAACGACACAGCCGCGCTGCACACCACGGTGTGTTAAACAGACCCAACGACACAGCCGCGCTGCACACCACGGTGTGTTAAACAGACCCAACGACACAGCCGCGCTGCACACCACGGTGTGTTAAACAGACCCAACGACACAGCCGCGCTGCACACCACGGTGTGTTAAACAGACCCAACGACACAGCCGCGCTGCACACCACGGTGTGTTTAAACAGACCCAACGACACAGCCGCGCTGCAAGAATTGACTGCTGCATAAACAAGTTAAGCAATGCGCTCATAGCATAACAAACAATTATGACTTATTCAACGAAAACCGGAAGACGAAGGAAGTGTCGTGGACACTAAACGTGTGTTCCGTTTTCATCCACAACTTTTGCCCGAAATATATTGTTTTCCTGCTACATACTTACAGAGTTAAGTTCCAGGTGCGCCCACAAATGCGTGTGTATTTCATTTGTTAGATCTGGCCGGTGAAATGATCAAGGGAGGGCTAGGTCCCAGTCACTGGTATCGACTGTAGCGCTATCGACAGCGGACTGACCTTGTGACCTCACGCAGTAGGTCCGCCGGCCAACTCTCCTCTTCTTCACCGGCCAGAAACTAAGAGATGTAAAGCGGCTGTTAAGAAACTTGGAGTCAGTTCTGATAGGGGGGCGGGAAGCCGGTACAACTTACCGGAGACCGAATATGTTACGTGTGTTTTGAAACAGCAAATTTCGCAAAACGAAACTTTCATGAATATATTAATGTAGCTTTTTTTAAAATGTATTTACAATTTATTTTCAAATAAACAATATCTCATGTGAAAATTATGGAAATGAAAAAATTTAACATTTTGGTAAAAAAAAAAATTTGCATTTTGCGGTTAATTGATTTTAAGTATGCTGGATTGTATAGGTGTTGCGATTTGCTAAAATTTGCAATTTGCGAGTACTTACTGCTGTGTTAATTATGATAATGTCACATAATGTATGTGATTTTGATTGAATTTTTTTAAATGTTTTAAATTTTTTTATATGTTCTTCAAGTATAAATGTTTTCTTTCCCATTCCATGTTTCATTTGTATGCTAGGCAGGGCAGTTTGGTTTGCACATTAATAAAAACCTCGAGCTCAAATTTTCAGCAGGTCTGTCCTTGCTGGCGGGGGGGGGGGGGGGGGGCCGAAACCCCTCTCGGCGGCCCTGCTTGGAAAGTTGCGACAAAATAATCACCTCCCTAACATCAAATATGTGAGTGTCCCCAGTGGTTCTGGACTTCATACACGGGTACAGACGGACTGACGAAAAAAAAGCGATTTAATAGGCCCTCCGCAGTGATGAGGATGCGCCTAAAAAAAAAAAGCAAACTTAGAAACGTCTGTTCCAACTGCGTCATGTGATCTGACGTTTCCGAAGCGATATAAATTAACGTTGTGGTTTTCGGGGTTATAACACGAGCCCAGCAGTGGGTACCGACGTTTCGGCGGCACACAGTCTACTCCTTAAGGCCATGAACCAAGAAGACACAGACTATGCACTTTGCGCCACGTCGTGTGAACACGGATGTAAGCGCAGTTGGAAGCGCCTTATCTGAAGGCCGGGGTGCAGACCGATAGAGCAGACTGCAGTCCGTCGGTCGCTGCTGATATCGGCGTTGGTTATGGCATGTCAAGCTGCTGTGCTTGTCAGTGGCGCTGCTGTTAGCCGCGGCGACACACACCGTTCGGCAGACGCAGACACCTGTGTCCAGTGTCAAAGTCCTCCCCACAGCGCATGTACCTTTCTGTCTTACAACCTACCACGACGGGGTCGCGATATTGATACGACATACGAACACAACAGACTTCGAAGACTTGAACACCTTAAACAGCAAGCTACAGTACCCTTCTGTCCAATGCTCCCAGATTTCCTAAACAGTAGTGCTTTTTGAAGGTAGTCAGGCTTCGCCCGTTAGTCCTGCTGGTAACAGCAACATTTAGCTAAGGATGAGTATGGAGAGTTGGTTGAAACTGAAGTACTTGGAGAAAAACATGTCCATATGCCACTTTGGCCAACCGAAAATATCGCACACACTGACCTAGGTTCGAAAACGGGTTTCCGCGACGGTAAAGACTGAGATTAACATAACCATTCAGTCCTTACCGCGCAGTAAACACACTCCGTCTCAGTTACACAAACCAGTCAGTTAATGCTGTACAGTGAAATAATCGCTGTTTGTTCTGAGATCCACACAAAACACATAAATACAGTCCGTACCGCGCAGTAAACACACTCCGTCTCAGTTACACAAACCAGTCAGTTAATGTTGTACAGTGAAATAATCGCTGTTTGTTCTGAGATCCACACAAAACACATAAATACAGTCCGTACCGCGCAGTAAACACACTCCGTCTCAGTTATACAAACCAGTCAGTTAATGTTGTACAGTGAAATAATCGCTGTTTGTTCTGAGATCCACACAAAACACATAAATACAGTCCGTACCGCGCAGTAAACACACTCCGTCTCAGTTATACAAACCAGTCAGTTAATGTTGTACAGTGAAATAATCGCTGTTTGTTCTGAGATCCACACAAAACACATAAATACAGTCCGTACCGCGCAGTAAACACACTCCGTCTCAGTTATACAAACCAGTCAGTTAATGCTGTACAGTGAAATAATCGCTGTTTGTTCTGAGATCCACACAAAACACATAAATACAGTCCGTACCGCGCAGTAAACACACTCCGTCTCAGTTATACAAACCAGTCAGTTAATGCTGTACAGTGAAATAATCGCTGTTTGTTCTGAGATCCACACAAAACACATAAATACAGTCCGTACCGCGCAGTAAACACACTCCGTCTCAGTTATACAAACCAGTCAGTTAATGCTGTACAGTGAAATAATCGCTGTTTGTTCTGAGATCCACACAAAACACATAAATACAGTCCGTACCGCGCAGTAAACACACTCCGTCTCAGTTATACAAACCAATCAGTTAATGTTGTACAGTGAAATAATCGCTGTTTGTTCTGAGATCCACACAAAACACATAAATACAGTCCGTACCGCGCAGTAAACACACTCCGTCTCAGTTATACAAACCAATCAGTTAACGCTGTACAGTGAAATATTCGCTGTTTGTTCTGAGATCCACACAAAACACATAAATACACTGTGTGGGCAGAACGTAGAATTGTTGAATGTTAAACATGGTGGTACATATAGTAACCACTGGGCTTTAGAGGGCTAAAGAAGGAATGACATACAAGTGAAGAAATTAAATCTTACGCATGTAATTCAAAAGAGATTGTAATTGTGGATTTGAATCATCCACAACAGTCCAATCACATGCACATGGCTGTAACATCCATGGCTACCAAACGTGTGGAGTCCATTTTGTAATATCTTTGGGTGCTTTCTGTTAGGTAGGCGGTGGGAAACAGATAAGAAACACGTTCATATACATAGGACCGTGCCATAACTCAGGCGGTCAGTCGCCGGCCTCTCACCGCGGAGTCGCCGGTTCGATCCCAGACCAGTCCATGAGAGATTTGTGGACAAAGTGGCACTGGGACAGGTTTTTCTCTGAGTACATCGGTTTTCCGCTGTCAGAATCGTACCAACAATGTTCCATACTCATGTTCATGTTAATACTATTATTATTAGAAGGACAAGCGGGCGAGGCCAGGGAACCTTCAGAAGGGTATCAAAGAGCACAAAGGTACGTTGATACTGTATTCTTTGTGTTATGTTCCGTGATAGGTGTCAACAACTTTCTAGTTCCATGTCTACACAACTCGAAAAATTTCTCGACTTTACCAGAACAAAGAAGTTCCCATAGGCAGTGTCGGTCTTAGCAAACGAGGGGCCCGACTGCGATCTTTGTGGCGGGCCCCTAAAAGGTATTGTGCAGAGCAAACGAAATAGAAAAAATATATAAATATATATATATATACATACATATCCAGAGAAGTCCTACCGAGTGTGTTGTGTCTGAGTGTGGTCGAGGAACCTCACAGAGGAGGTCTAGGCCCACTAGAGGCTGTTACAACATGGAAAGAAAACGCCACTTTACTGCACAATCACACACATCTGAAACTCATATCTCGGCTCCATACAGTCTGAGCTACCATAGCTTTGTTAACCCTTAAATCACAGTGGTAACTATACGTACCACCCAGCATTAGCATTAACTAACCCTTCAACTTTCCCTCACAGGGTACTGTATTAAGAGCGTGGAGGCACAAATTTTCCAAAAATCTAGGAGTCACCTCAAAATTCGGTACGTCAGAAGCGTGACATGAAGTAACGTCCACACAGAGGACGCACAAACATTAGCAGCCTCCGTACAAAAACTTGGTCGCCCGCGCGAAATGGCGCCAGGTATTTGTGCACCCCTGATGTCGAGGATCTTCGGGCTTCAAAGGGCTAAATAAGAAAACATACAGAATGGTGTTTTATGGCCCGCCGGTATCGCAGAAGTGGACTTCACACGTCAGACTTACGTTACGTCATTACAGGCTGATCGCACTGCTCAGTGCTGCCGTCAGCGGTCGATGGAGGAAACACGGAATAAAAAAAGACAGGCGAGAAACGCTTCTGTAGCAATTAATTAATTAATTAATTAATTTCAATCCAACAAATGCACTGCACATTCTTTCAGTGATTTCTTGCTCCTACAAATCACTGAAAGAATGTGCAGTGCATTTGTTGGATTGAAATTAATTAATTAATTAACAAAAATGCACGGTATATATGTTACAGTGAGAACCTGAAATCCGTTAAAACCCGATCTTACTAGGTAAAACTAGCTCCAACGAAGCCTAACATAACGTAACGTAACGTAACTAACCTAACGTAACGTAACCTAAACTAACCTAACCTGCCACAGACGGCCATCCTACGTACCGATGTCAACACAACGGCCGGGCACATATTCCAGTTCGGAGCAAAAGAGCGCTGTTTAGACCAGTGGTATTCAACCCTTTTTTTCGCGTACCCCCACATATAATTTCTCTTCAACTTTGTACCCCCAAAGTTGTTGTTGCATAATTCAAGTTATACACAGTCTATAATCTACATCTGAAATAAGTTAAATAAATTACATACAAAATAATGTATTAAATAATAAGTTTTAAATGAAAAAAAGGAGTCAAGCTATTAAATAACAAATATATTATTGCCTATCATATAAAAATTAATAAAGGAACAAAGGTATTTTAGCAAAGCAAAATTATATGCACTATGTGGAATAAAATGAAACTAGCCGCCCAGATAAGAATCGCATAAAGGAGAGAGAGAGAGAGAAATGGCGCTCCCAAATCGCATGTCCTTACGTCCGGGTCTCTTGTGGCTAACCCTAAATGTGGCTCTGATTATTCAACGTTTATCATGAAATAACATATTTATTTTTTTTAATTTTACGTACCCCCTAAGATGTCTTCGCGTACCCCCGGGGGTACGCGTACCCCAGGTTGAATACCACTGCTCTAACCAACATTGAAATGCCGAGTCCAAAAAGGAAGACTGCACCGAAATAAATGACATAATCGTGAACGCTTTAATCCAATACTATTGCACGATTACTGTCATGCAGACTATTGCACGATTACTGTCATGCAGACTATTCAACGATTACTGTCATGCAGACTATTGCACGATTACTATCATGCAGACTATTGCACGATTACTATCATGCAGACTATTGCACGATTACTGTCATGCAGACTATTGCACGATTACTGTCATGCAGACTATTGCACGATTACTGTCATGCAGACTTTTGCACGATTACTGTCATGCAGACTATTGCACGATTACTGTCATGCAGACTATTGCACGATTACTGTCATGCAGACTATTTCACGATTACTGTCATGCAGACTATTGCACGATTACTGTCATGCAGACTTTTGCACGATTACTGTCATGCAGACTTTTGCACGATTACTGTCATGCAGACTATTGCACGATTACTGTCATGCAGACTATTGCACGATTACTGTCATGCAGACTATTGCACGATTACTATCATGCAGACTATTGCACGATTACTATCATGCAGACTATTGCACGATTACTATCATGCAGACTATTGCACGATTACTATCATGCAGACTATTGCACGATTACTATCATGCAGACTACTGCACGATTACTGTCATGCAGACTTTTGCACGATTACTGTCATGCAGACTTTTGCACGATTACTGTCATGCAGACTATTGCACGATTACTGTCATGCAGACTATTGCACGATTACTGTCATGCAGACTATTGCACGATTACTATCATGCAGACTATTGCACGATTACTATCATGCAGACTATTGCACGATTACTATCATGCAGACTACTGCACGATTACTATCATGCAGACTATTGCACGATTACTATCATGCAGACTATTGCACGATTACTGTCATGCAGACTATGCAGGTTACGAAGATAAGTCAAGCGAACAGCTGTATTGCATCGAGTTTCTGAACATCCGTGATTTCAGGCTTCCGCCGCCATGTCGAGATCCGTGCTCTTCTGGGATATTACACAGCGTCGAGTGGTAATCCTTTACCGACGTTTCGGGACAAGATATCGATCCCATCTTAAACCATCAAGAAGTCCATGAAGAAAATAAAGCCGCCAAAACGGTAAGCAGTTTATATAGGGGAAGGTGTAGAAGATGACTGAAGCTCAGCGTGATGACAGCCAATGGGGTTGAATAGCGTGAGGGGGGCGGGGAGGAGCAAGGATTAGTAGCTCAGTGGTGTACCTACGTAAACCGGCCCGGGACGGTTAAGTCACTACCAAGTACCGGGAACAGGTTGTGTCACAATCAGATTCACCACCGCATACACTAAATCTGAAAATTAACACTGTTGCCATATTCTTCACTTCGCAGCAGTTGAAAACTTTACACCACGAAAAATTTCGTATCAAAATCGCGTTTGCTATGACAATCAGTAAGGCTAAAGTGCAGACACTTACAGGCGTTGCAATATATATCTATCATCGCCTGTTTTTCCCCATTTCCAGCTCTATGTTACATTTTCTCGATACTCTTCATTTGACAACGACGCTGTTGCAATTATTACAGGGCGTCGTCAGCGTATAAAAAACGACAGATTTATGTAACATCAAACATCTTACATACGTATTGCTACGCTGCGTAACATCCCAGAAGAGCGAACATCTCCATACCCATCTCCATCTACATGTTGCTCTTACCAGAGAGACAAATGGGTGAAGCCTGGGAACCTTCCAAAAAGCAATGCTCTTTCGGAAAACGGGCAGCATTGGATAAGCAAAGTACTTTCACTTATAATGTTCATAGCGTGCATTTTTATTCGATCACACATTTCTCAAAACAACAAAATGCACACTTCTTATTTATTATGCAATATAACTTATTTTTACAATAAAATCCGACATGTTTCGGTTCCATAATAAGGAACCGAAACATGTCGGATTTTATTGTAAAAAGAAGTTATATTGCATAATAAATAATAGTGTGCATTTTGTTGGTTTGAGAAATGTGTACATTCACTTTCAAATCAAGAAGAATGAGGTGGGCGGGGCATGTAGCACGTATGGGTGAGGGGAGAGGTGCATACAGGATTTTGGTGGGGAGACCTGAGGGAAGGAGACCACTTGGAAGACCCAGGCGTAGATGGGAGGATAATATTGAAATGGATGTTCAAGAAGTAGGATGGGGAGCATGCACTGGATTGATATGGCTCAGGATAGGGACAGGTGGCGAGCTGTTGTTCGGGTTCCATAAAACGCGGGGAATTTATTGACTAGCTGACGACCTGTTAGCTTCTCAAGAAGGACTGTGTTCCATGGAGTTAGTTAGTTAGTTAGTTAGTACTTTCACTTAGTCATTAAAGGCTTATTATTAATAAGACAGTGGTATATGAAGCCAGGAGCCACAGCAGGTAAATCATGGCTATAGGGCAGTTTCGGTGTTATTTGAAGAAGAAGTAACAAGACGCATCTGTGCACAGTAACCTATTATATGGACACAAAAGTGCTTTCACTTAAGTCTTGTAACGGTTAGCATGTCGCGGGTACAGACACGATTTGCCGGGTCTCGCGTGTCACATCAGCACCAGAAGGTCTGTTTATTTATAGTCAGTTGATAACACCAGCACTTAAATTTAGACGAACTGTTGACCTCTGACACAGACTGACCTTGCAACAATCACGATATTCCAGACGGCCATGAAGATTTCCCTTCCGCTGCGAGGTATCAGCCACTATCAGAAACTGTGTAAAACTTCGCGGAATACACGCATCTGGTATGACGTGATGTGCGTGACAGAGCGGGGACACGCAGAATTACAGGAAGAACATCTTTGCGTTGTTATGTGCAGAAAATAACTCCATGAGGCAAAGTCCTTCTTGAGAAGCTAACAGTTCCTCAGCTGGTCAAGAGATTTCCGGTATCTTTTGGAGCCCATTACCGTGTTCACAACAGCGCTACTTGTCTCTATCATGAGACACATAAATCCAAGTATTCCCATCCTATTTCTTTTAGATCCATTTTAATATTATCCTCGTATATGCGCCTAGGTCGTTTCAGGTTTTCCCACCAATACCCCGCACGCATTTCTGTTCTCTCAAACACGTGCCACAAACATATGGAAGTTAAACTTAGCTGCAATCTGCGAACACCAAACAAGATGTTTTGATCCTGAAACAGCTTGCAGTTAGTTCATGGCTCGTTCGGTAGATCGCACTACTTGTACAGCTTGCAGTTAGTTCATGGCTCGGTCGGTAGATCGCACTACTTCTACAGCTACGAATGAACGGAAGGACTTAATTAACGAACGGCCAGGATATGGGGAGTACGCGCTCATGGCATGATTCAAGGCAGGTGTGCACCCAAAATTTGTCAATGGGGGGGGGGGGGGGGGGCCTGACCCTGAGGCTATATATAATAAATGTAAAAA
Source organism: Reticulitermes speratus (assembly GCA_021186555.1). Lineage (NCBI taxonomy): Eukaryota > Metazoa > Arthropoda > Insecta > Blattodea > Rhinotermitidae > Reticulitermes > Reticulitermes speratus. The sequence goes on along the minus strand of JAJKFL010000013.1, from coordinate 30,896,181 downwards.
TTATGTTATAAAAATCATGTCGTAAGTACAACACAACACTGTTTGCAACTGCATTTATATACATACAAATATAACTACATGTTCAATGACTCAATCACAGTGTCCCATCTTCTTCTTTTTTTAAAATTTTACTAGTTCCCCCTAACACCCTTACACAGGGGCGGACCCAAGTGGAGGCTGCAGTCCGCCCAAACCCCCCAAAACTGAAATAAAAAAAACATTTTGTAGATATTATGATATCAAAAGTTTTACGTGATTTACCCTTCAGTCGAAATCAGCCACTGAAATCGGCTGATGACTAGTACATTAGAATTTTGAAAAATAAATTAATAAAATTAAAAGAAACAATAAGACAGGACACTGTGATTGAGTCACGGAACATGTAGTTATGTTTGTATGTATATAAATGCAGTTGCAAACAGTGTTATGTTGTGCTTACGACATGATTTTTATAACATAATTTTTAAAATCAAACATAAATTATATATAGCCTCAGGGTCAACCCCCCCCCCCTCCCCCCAGCGAAAAACTCTGGGTGCGCACCTGCCCTCAGTCTATCACATGTGCGATCTCGTGGAATGAGCCACCACGCCCGCTGCCTCCAGTCAGGCCAAGTGCATATCCCACACTACGTGACACACAGTGACCATAGTCGTGAAGCAGTAGGATGCAGCAGGTTCCTCCGAAACGCTGCTACCCCTCCACCAAACTACACGGCGTCACGACCCACAAAACCATACTCTCGACAATCCTCAGACTTCCCACCCTCAGGTATCTTCTAACTACCAGTTAGATTCATCCTTCCAATGTGGAATGCAAATGGACACTGGAACCTGTCGCTTGCGCATTTCAACACACGCCCGCCATCTGCCGGCAACTACGACAAACAAATGTCCTAGTACGGCGTTTCGTCACATGCCGCTCTCACGGCGCGGTTCCAGTGTATATGTTCGACATCTAGCGGTGGCAGGAAGATTCAACCGCCCAAACCCGACACGTGCTATTACCTGACTCACACACATTCGCTACACTGACATTCCAACCGCTCATTTCTCAGGACCCCCTTACGTGTCTCATTTATTTCTTGGTCTCCCAGTAATTCTTCTCTTCCCTGTGTAGGTAGTCCTTGTCTGCCGCTAAGAAATGCATGCCAAATCTTAGGTGCAAAATCTGCGTGTATAAAGAATGACTTGGTTGATCTGGCCATAAGGGAAAGATGATACTAAATGTCTTCAAGGAATAGGGGATGGGCGTATAGACTGAATTTATAGTTCAGGATGGGAACCAGCGACGTGCTTTTCTGAATATCATAACGAAACGTCGGGTTATGTACGACGGACAAATATATTGGCCAGCTGAGAGGGCATCAGCTTCTCAAAAAGGTCGCTGCTTCATGGAGCTGGTTGTAATGTTGTAAATATAATGACACTACACACACCATATGCTAAACAGTCAGTCTGAAACAGCCAACAAGAGGCAGTGCTCCACCTCAGGAACTTAACTTCTCAAAGCAAAGAACACGAGGCATGTTACAAAACAGCAGATTGCTTGGATCGACGTAAGCAACGGAACATGGGAGTAGTATTTTAAACCTGAAATGACGTAATGGTAGATGGAATGATATTATTAAACTGGATACAGGCAAGTATTGCGTATCACCGGATTCCATAAAATGCGAAGACTTCCACCTCAGATCAGCGACTGTTCATTTCCTAAAGACTCCATTCTGTGGCGTTAGACACACTGTGGCTACACACAGCCTTAACGACACACATCTTGTGGCGTTAGACACACAGTGGCTACACACAGCCTTAACGACACACACTTCTTGTGGCGCTTAGACACACATCTGTGGGCATACACACAGCCTTAACGACACACATCTTGTGGCGTTAGACACACTGCAACCAAACCAAAACAGTGGCTACACACAGCCTTAACGACACACATCTTGTGGCGTTAGACACACACGTGGCTACCACACAGCCTTAACGACACACATCTTGTGGCGTTAGACACACAGTGGCTACACACAGCCTTAACGACACACATCTTGTGGCGTTAGACACACAGTGGCTACACACAGCCTTAACGACACACATCTTGTGGCGTTAGACACACAGTGGGCTAACACACCTAGCCTTAAACGTAACACACACATCTGTGGTGCAGTTAAAGACACACCAGATGGCTACACATCGGAATCGGCGTAAATTGAAACGATTTTATAATGTAAATCAATGGGAAGTCAATGACATGCGTTCCCGGCACCAAAACATCGACCAGTAATATAATGGCATTGCATTTAAAGCTCTGAAATAACGTAAATATAATAAAGGGAATTTAAAAATATATTTTATACATTTACAACCGGCAATGGCGTAATGAAGCAGCGTTAGTTCTCTGACGAAGTTCCTGGTTGAGGATCGTCACGTTTTTTAAAGAAAGCATGGAGTGTGGACTGTCGTGATTTCTTCTTTCTTTCTATCAAAATGTCATGATAAGGCCTCACGGCTGCCATAACGCTCCTCTTTGCTGTAGCACTCCGCTCCCAGTCGTGGTCAATCTCGCAGAGCTCATCAGTCAGTTTATCTGTCTGAGAGGCTGCGCTGGAGATCGCTTGTCTTCATTTCACGCAGAGGAAGTTTTTCCTCTATAGAAAATCGCTTAATAAAAATAACCCCGGGACCTCCGTAGACATTAAATTTGTCCTTTGATAGGTGAAAGCGCTGGGAATGAAATCGCATAAGAGCAAACTGGCATATGCAAAAGTTTACATTTTATACGCAGCTTCTACCGATTGATCGATCTCTTTACGGCAAATTCGTAGTTAACGAAACATACGTAATTGCAGAGATTACTGTATTTATAATTTTTATTTAAAATCAGCGATGTAAGAATTACGATTTAGTATAAGAAGCAGTACGAGAAAAATTGTAAAACGTTATAAATAATAGCAAAATATATTATTTTTTTTCGCTTTTTGACCTCCTGGTTTCAAAATCGGCGTTATTCTAAATCGGCGCAAATTGGACCGGCGCAAATTGAGCACTACCTGTATATTTCACTTCACTTAGACTGGCTTAGATCGAATGTTAAAGGAGACACAACTGTGGCAAAAATAAAACCGGGATACATCCACAAGAACCATCAGAAATATGACTCCAGAAGGCACTTGAACAAACACAGGAAACTGTGAGTTCACAGCTCAACCTATCTGGCCTATTGTGAAATCCCTTACGAAAAGGGATGGAGCAAAGGCACCCAGGGCCTCACTAAAGGGTTGGCCAGTGGGCCGTGCCATGGCTCAAGCGGTTAGTCGCCTGCCTCTCACCGCGGAGACCCGAGTTCGATCCCAGGCAAGTCCATGTGGGATTTGTGGCACTGGGACAGGTTTTGTCCCCACTGTACTTCGGTTTTCCCCTGTCAATTTCATTCCACCGGTGCTCCATTACTTGAAAAACGAAAAAAAAAACTAATCATCTTCATCACAGGGTTGCACAATAAGCCTCAAGGCTGCGGTGCGTCCGTAGCATCTGCTGCGGGGCCCTTCACAAAAAAAAAGGTGTTGGACAGCCGGGCAGCTGCCTGGGGCCCAACCTATAAGGGGCGCTAAGACGTCACTGGAATAATCGGAAATATAGCAAACTCAGTTTTCCACATGCGAAGTAAATTATCCGAGATTTGGACCAGCCCTGTCCTGGGCCGGAAAAGTTTAAAGAACTTCGGCTTTAAGGGGCGTCAAATTAGGTGTTAACGTGCCCGGGGAGCCCACGTGTCTCACGCCGACACTCATGCCAAAATTCACGGTTCTTTAGGCCTTAAATTCCACGTGACACAAAAGCAAAGGCGACTGCTGATTACTTAGAAAAGGAGGTCACGTGATCTGCGTGACTAAGACCACAAAAGGTGGGTAGAGGCTAGAGTAGCAGTTCTGTTCGAAGCCTGACACAAGAACCCCTTATTCAGACCAACACCCTGTGACGTACTGGAATTAATAAAGCCACTAAAACTGAGAAAGCCCTTCGGACAGGCGGAATTCCACACGAATGCCTCAGGACCTTCCTAGAAGATCTTTACTGCACTTAAACCATTTGCTTAATTACGGCAGGCGTTTGGCCGATTGGACCGATTTGACGCAATCGGACTCGTCGCTTATGGAGGCCCCGCGGTCATGGGGGATTCGTGCATTAGCAATTTTTAAAAATACGCAGTGATACCACACAAAGCCCTCGGACTGATTTTATAACTTAAGTTAATATACCAAAACATTAGCCCCCCTTTTGCTCTGCACAATAACTTTAGGAGCCCGCCACAAGGATCGCAATCGGGCCCCGCGTTTGTTAAGGCCGACACAGCACTACTGAATTATGATGACACACAAAATAATAATACAAGTAAAACGGGTTAGGACTGCGGAAACAATAAATTCCTACAAAATTTACGACCGACGAGAGAAAGCCACTCTAAAAACTGTCAAAAGGCAAGCTGTCGAACATGACTTGCAAAGTGCAACCCAATTTCTTTTTTTCTGCAGGTCTCAGCGCAACACTTGAATGTGTAAGGCTAACGGACCACATGACCTTACATATCAACAATAATCTGTCTACCGCTGCGGTATTCTTTGATATCAAATAATCCTTTCACACTACGTGACAGTCACTAATGACAACTTCGGTCAGCATAATGACCGTCATTAAAATGAACGTTAAGCATCTCGCTGTGTTTCAATTTCAAGCGGAAGTTAAATTATTTCCGTCTCTACAACTTGCCTTTAACCTTGGATATTAATAAGTTAATTCAAACAAGCCTTGTACGAATTAACATATCACTATCCAAGGTTAATAAAAAGTTGCGGACAGTTTAGCTTCCTCTTGAGCTCATTAAATCTTTTCTCAAACAGAGAATTGGAAGCTTCCGTTGAAGGCGAAATGTCCACACCCAGGGACATACAAACAGGGATGCCAAAATGTTCCGTCCTTTACCCACATTGTGTAACTGGTACATGAAGCGTGCCCCTAAACACGTGGTTCATATAAGGCCCTCTTTCTAGATGGCATCTCTATATACGCCACTGATCGCGAACAGGGTTATGCTCTCAATGTCCGTCCGTTTTGCAAATTTGCGGCGTATACATGTGTTTCAGGGGCACGCGGTGGCGCAGTTGGTTAAGAAGCTACAAGCCGGAAGGTCGCGGGTCACTGGACTTAATCCTGGAGTCGATTCATTCTCTAACAGAAATGAGTACAAGGAATATCTCCTGGGGGGTTAAGGCGGCCAGTCCGTAGGGCTGACAACCTTACCACCTTCATGTGCCGATTGTGAGAAATCCTGGGAGCCCCAAACTTCTGGAGTCCTAAGAGCCTGTCCAGGCCTATATAGGGATAGCTAAGCTGACATTTGTTAGACTCTACTCCATATTCAAAATTCAGCTATTAGGCACTAGCATTAAACTAAAACTACACAAGTTACTCATTAGGTACATAACGACTTATGTCTGGCCGGCATGGAAATTTTCGGCGTACAGCTGTCTTTTGAAACTGCAGCGTCTGCAGACAACGTTCTGAGGCGCAAACCGAAACGCGAATTGCAAGTAGCTTTCAAAATTCCGTTTGTGTCTGATTTTATCACAAAACTTTGCAGGCAGCAAGCAGAAGTCATACGAAATAGTGAGAGCAGAATGTTGGTAACCTGGACAAGACACAGACCAGCACAGGAAGTACATGGGGCTTAGACGTGGCGGCATCAAGCCTTCGACTGTTCGAATGACTGCGCCGTCGACAGAGAAAGAACGCAGTAACAAAAGGCAAGGACCGCTCTAAGGCCTGCACTGAACGGTGACTATATATAAGAGCGCAGTAACACAAGGCAAGCCCGCTCTAAGGCCTGCACTGACGGTGACTATATATAAGAGCGCAGTAACACAAGGCACGGTCCGCTCTAAGGCCTGCACTGACTGTGACTATATATAAGAGCGCAGTAACACAAGGCACGGTCCGCTCTAAGGCCTGCACTGACGGTGACTATATATAAGAGGCAGTAACACAAGGCACGGTCCGCTCTAAGGCCTGCACTGACTGTGACTATATATAAGAGCAGTAACACAAGGCACGGTCCGCTCTAAGGCCTGCACTGACGGTGACTATATATAAGAGCGCAGTAACACAAGGCACGGTCCGCTCTAAGGCCTGCACTGACGGTGACTATATATATGAGCGCAGTAAACACAAGGCACGGTCCGCTCTAAGGCCTGCACTGACGGTGACTATATATAAGAGCGCAGTAACACAAGGCACGGTCCGCTCTAAGGCCTGCACTGACGGTGAGTATATATAAGAGCGCAGTAACACAAGGCACGGTCCGCTCTAAGGCCTGCACTGACGGTGACTATATATAAGAGCGCAGTAACACAAGGCACGGTCCGCTTAAGGCCTGCACTGACGGTGACTATATATAAGAGCGCAGTAACACAAGGCACGGTCCGCTCTAAGGCCTGCACTGACGGTGACTATATATAAGAGCGCAGTAACACAAGGCACGGTCCTGCTGTAAGGCCTGCACTGACGGTGACTATATATAAGAGCGGCAGTAACACAAGGCACGGTCTGCTGTAAGGCCTGCACTGACGGTGACTATATATAAGAGCGCAATAACACAAGGCACGGTCCGCTCTAAGGCCTGCACTGACGGTGACTATATATAAGAGAGCAGCAACACAAGGCACGGTGCGCTCTAAGGCCTGCACTGACGGTGACTATATATAAGAGCGCAGTAACACAAGGCACGGTCCGCTGTAAGGCCTGCACTGACGGTGACTATATATAAGAGCGCAGTATCACAAGGCACGGTCCGCTCTAAGGCATGCACTAACGGTGACTATATATAAGAGCGCAGTAACACAAGGCACGGTCCGCTCTAAGGCCTGCACTGACGGTGACTATATATAAGAGCGCAGTAACACAAGGCACGGTCGCTGTAAGGCCTGCACTGACGGTGACTATATATAAAGAGCGCAGTAACACAAGGCACGGTCCGCTCTAAGGCCTGCACTGACTGTGACTATATATAAGAGCGCAGTAACACAAGGCACGGTCCGCTCTAAGTCTTCACTGACGGTGACTATATATAAGAGCGCAGTAACACAAGGCACGGTCCGCTCTAAGGCCTGCACTGACGGTGACTATATATAAGAGCGCAGTAACACAAGGCACGGTCCGCTCTAAGGCCTGCACTGACGGTGACTATATATAAGAGCGCAGTAACACAAGGCACGGTCCGCTCTAAGGCCTGCACTGACTGTGACTATATATAAGAGCGCAGTAACACAAGGCACGGTCCGCTCTAAGACTTCACTGACGGTGACTATATATAAGAGCGCAGTAACACAAGGCACGGTCCGCTGTAAGGTCTGCACTGACGGTGACTATATATAAGAGCGCAGTAACACAACGCACGGTCCGTTCTAAGGCCTGCACTGACGGTGACTATATATAAGAGCGCAGTAACACAAGCACGGTCCGTTCTAAGGCCTGCACTGACGGTGACTATATATAAGAGCGCAGTAACACAACGCACGGTCCGCTCTAAGGCCTGCACTGACGGTGACTATATATAAGAGCGCAGTAACACAACGCACGGTCCGTTCTAAGGCCTGCACTGACGGTGACTATATATAAGAGCGCAGTAACACAAGCACGGTCCGTTCTAAGGCCTGCACGACGGTGACTATATATAAGAGCGCAGTAACACAAGGCACGGTCCGCTCTAAGGCCTGCACTGACTGTGACTATATATAAGAGCGCAGTAACACAAGGCACGGTCCGCTCTAAGATCTTCACTGACGGTGACTATATATAAGAGCGCAGTAACACAAGGCACGGTCCGCTGTAAGGCCTGCACTGACGGTGACTATATATAAGAGCGCAGTAACACAAGGCACGGTCCGCTCTAAGGCCTGCACTGACGGTGACTATATATAAGAGCGCAGTAACACAAGGCACGGTCCGCTGTAAGGCCTGCACTGACGGTGACTATATATAAGAGCGCAGTAACACAAGGCACGGTCCGCTCTAAGGCCTGCACTGTCGGTGACTATATATAAGAGCGCAGTAACACAAGGCACGGTCCGCTCTAAGGCCTGCACTGACTGTGACTATATATAAGAGCGCAGTAACACAAGGCACGGTCCGCTCTAAGGCCTGCACTGACTGTGACTATATATATAAGAGCGCAGTAACACAAGGCACGGTCCGCTCTAAGGCCTGCACTGACTGTGACTATATATAAGGCGCAGGAACACAAGGCACGGTCCGCTCTAAGGCCTGCACTGACGGTGACTATATATAAGAGCGCAGTAACACAAGGCACGGTCCGCTCTAAGGCCTGCACTGACTGTGACTATATATAAGAGCGCAGTAACACAAGGCACGGTCCGCTCTAAGGCCTGCACTGACTGTGACTGTATATAAGAGCGCAGTAACACAACGCACGGCCGCTCTAAGGCCTGCACTGACGGTGACTATATATAAGAGCGCAGTAACACAAGGCACGGTCCGCTCTAAGGCCTGCACTGACTGTGACTGTATATAAGAGCGCAGTAACACAACGCACGGCCCGCTCTAAGGCCTGCACTGACTGTGACTGTATATAGAGCGCAGTAACACAACGCACGGCCGCTCTAAGGCCTGCACTGACGTATATATATAAGAGCGCAGTAACACAAGGCACGGTCCGCTCTAAGGCCTGCACTGACGGTGACTATATATAAGAGCGCAGTAACACAAGGCAAGGCCGCTCTAAGGCCTGCACTGACGGTGACTATATATAAGAGCGCAGTAACACAAGGCACGGTCCGCTCTAAGGCCTGCACTGACGGTGACTATATATAAGAGCGCAGTAACACAAGGCACGGTCCGCTCTAAGGCCTGCACTGACTGTGACTATATAAGAGCGCAGTAACACAAGGCACGGTCCGCTCTAAGGCCTGCACTGACTGTGACTATATATAAGAGCGCAGTAACACAAGGCACGGTCCGCTGTAAGGCCTGCACTGACGGTGACTATATATAAGAGGCAGTAACACAAGGCACGGTCCGCTCTAAGGCCTGCACTGACGGTGACTATATATAAGAGCGCAGTAACACAAGGCACGGTCCGCTGTAAGGCCTGCACTGACGGTGACTATATATAAGAGCGCAGTAACACAAGGCACGGTCCGCTCTAAGGCCTGCACTGACGGTGACTATATATAAGAGCGCAGTAACACAAGGCACGGTCCGCTCTAAGGCCTGCACTGACGGTGACTATATTAGAGCGCAGTAACACAATGGCACGGTCCGCTCTAAGGCCTGCACTGACTGGTAACTATATATAAGAGCGCAGTATACAAAGGCACGGTCCGCTGCTAAGGCCTGCACTGACTGTGACTATATATAAGAGCGCAGTAACCAAGGCACGGTCCGCTCTAAGGCCTGCACTGACTGTGACTATATATAAGAGCGCAGTAACACAAGGCACGGTCCGCTCTAAGGCCTGCACTGACGGTGACTATATATAAGAGCGCAGTAACACAAGGCACGGTCCGCTCTAAGGCCTGCACTGACGGTGACTATATATAAGAGCGCAGTAACACAAGGCACGGTCTGCTGTAAGGCCTGCACTGACGGTGACTATATATAAGAGCGCAGTAACACAAGGCACGGTCTGCTGTAAGGCCTGCACTGACGGTGACTATATAAAGAGCGCAGTAACACAAGGCACGGTCCGCTCTAAGGCCTGCACTGACGGTGACTTATATAAGAGAGCAGCAACACAAGGCACGGTGCCGCTCTAAGGCCTGCACTGACGGTGACTATATATAAGAGCGCAGTAACACAAGGCACGGTCCGCTCTAAGGCCTGCACTGACGGTGACTATATATAAGAGCGCAGTAATCACAAGGCACGGTCCGCTCTAAGGCCTGCACTGACGTGACTATATATAAGAGCGCAGTAACACAAGGCACGGTCCGCTGAAGGTCTGCACTGACGGTGACTATATATAAGAGCGCAGTAACACAAGCACGGTCCGCTCTAAGGCCTGCACTGACGGTGACTATATATAAGAGAGCAGTAACAAAAAGGCACGGTCCGCTCTAAGGCCTGCACTGACTGTGACTTATATAAGAGAGCAGTAACACAAGGCACGGTCCGCTCTAAGGCCTGCACTGACGGTGACTATATATAAGAGCGCAGTAACACAAGGCACGGTCCGCTCTAAGGCCTGCACTGACGGTGACTATTATAAGAGCGCAGTAACACAAGGCACGGTCCGCTCTAAGGCCTGCACTGACGGTGACTATATATAAGAGCGCAGTAACACAAGGCACGGTCCGCTCTAAGGCCTGCACTGACGTGACTATATATAAGAGCGCAGTAACACAAGGCACGGTCCGCTCTAAGGCCTGCACTGACTGTGACTGTATATAAGAGCGCAGTAACACAACGCACGGCCGCTCTAAGGCCTGCACTGACGTGACTATATATAAGAGCGCAGTAACACAAGGCACGGTCCCGCTCTAAGGCCTGCACTGACGGTGACTGATATATAAGAGCGCAGTAACACAAGGCACGGTCCGCTGTAAGGCCTGCACTGTCGGTGACTATATATAAGAGCGCAGTAACACAAGGCACGGTCCGCTCTAAGGCCTGCACTGACTGTGACTATATATAAGAGCGCAGTAACACAAGGCACGGTCCGCTGTAAGGCCTGCACTGTCGGTGATTAATTATATATATATATATATATATCATATTGTGAATCGTGTTAAGCATTAAAAACAGGTATATACTGTAGACCCTCGAATTAACTGACCTCTTACATACGGATTTCGGAAATAACGAAGTCTGTTGGTTCCGAAATTTTCGTCCGCAATGGGAATATTTTGACGATCCCAGTGGCCGTGCGGTCTAAGGCGTGGGTCTGCGGCCGCTCGCTTACTGGGATCGTGGGTTCGAATCCCACCGGGGGCATGGATGTCTGTCTGTTGTGAGTGTTGTGTGTTGTCAGGTAGAGGTCTCTGCGACGGGCTGGTCACTCGTCCAGAGGAGTCCTACCGAGTGTGGTGTGTCTGAGTGTGATCGTGAAACGTCGTAACATGACGAGGCCTAGGCCCCCTAAGGGCTGTCGAGCCGTAGGAGAAAGAAAATAAATAAAAGATAATAAAAAATGGGAATATGTTAAATTAGCAGTCTTGACTGTTAATTAGCTAAGCGGCCGCTACGTGGCGGACACGGACGCGTGCAATCTTTGCTGACACTGTGTGGAGGTTGTAGTGTATTGCTGTTTTGATAACTGGATCGTGGGTTTATTATATTTGTATGAAATTTATTAAATTCCAATTAACATTCACTACAAGGTTAATTATATTTGTGTACAGTATTATGTGTATACATTAGTGTTATATTTACAGTGCTGTATTAGACCTACTGTTTCGGCGACGTTTTAGGCTACATACACACATAATTCGGAAGTACCGGACAATCGGCAATATCGGACCACCCACTCCCCCTGTTAGTCCATTCATTCGAGGGTCTGACAGTATTGCAGCACTGAACATGTATAGGCCTCTTTTAAAATCTACTAACTTGTTATTTGTTAATTATGAGATGGGCGGGGCATGTAGCATGTATAGGGGTGGGGAGAGGTGCATACAGGATTTTAGTTGGGAGACTTGAGGGAAGGAGACCACTTGGAAGACCCAGGCGTAGATGGGCAGGATAATATTTAAATGGATCTTCAAGAAGTGGGATGGGGGGACGTGGACTGGATTGATATGGCTCAGGATAGGGACAGTTGGCGGGCTGTTGTAAATGCGGTAATGAACCTTCGGGTTCCACAAAACGCGGGGAATTTCTTGACTAGCTGAGGAACTGTTAGCTTCTCAAGAAGGACTGTGCTCCATGGAGTTAGTTAGTTAATTTCATTTTTACAAAGAAAATCACAAAATTGTTCCTGTAACCAATTTAGGTAACTATTAGTGCGTGAAACAAAAGTTAGTATAAGTAACAGTGCAAAAATACTAAAAACCACTATGCCTGACGGTGAGCGGTTACAGCAGGTTATGTTGCGGTCGTTTGTGTTTGTAGGTTGTGTATCAAGAGTTCAGGTCGTCTAACGTGTAATTTCTTATTTGTTGGACCAGGGGGTTAGGATGGGATGGACAGTTAGCAAAACATCTGGCCGTAAGTTAGTTGATAGGTTCAATACTAAGGGTGTCGTGCAAATGGGAGATGGCAGTACCGCTGAGATAGTCACCGATCGCTCGTAAGCTTTTGTTTTGGACGACTTGGAGTTTGAGGCAGCTTGAATTACATGTGGTAATGCAGACAGGGGCGGCGTGTGTAAGAAGGGATCGGATGAGTAATTTATATAGGGTTAATTTGGGGGTTTGTGAGAGTGTGGAGTGAGTAGGGGGAAGGTGTTACAGAGAGTGCTTGTGGCTGTGTTGGTAACGGTACGTAGCTGCTTGGTGTGGAGCGGTGTTGGGTCTAGAAGGGGGCCTAAATATTTTACGTGCGAGGCCCAGGGCACAGATGTGTTACCGACTTGAACAGGTTCTGGAATAGGAGAGCAGCGCTTTGAAAATAGAATAGTTTCTGTTTTATGGGCATTTAAACGGAGTGTGTAAGCCTATAGTAAATACGTATATAGACTATCACGAGGGCCGTGCCATGGCTCAGGCGGTTAGTCGCCGGCCTTTCACCGCGGAGGCCCGGGTTCGTTCCCGGGTTAGTCAATGTGGGATTTGTGGTGGACAAAGTGGCATTGGGAGAGGTTTTTCCCCACTGTACTTCGGTTTTCCCCTGTCAATTTCATTCCACCGGTGCTCCATTACACGGAAAAACGAAAAAAAAAACTAATCATCTTCATCACAGGGTTGCACAATAAGCCTCAAGGCTGCGGTGCGTCCGTAGCTTCTGCTGCGGGGCCCTAAAAACACTATCTTAAAATATATGTCAATACGTGAAAAAAAGACGGTGAGTTATGACAACAGAACCGCACTTACAGAGCCCCCCCCCCCCCCCAGAGACTGAAAGGCCGCAGTACTCAGTACACAGACTGAAATCTCGTCATGAAACTCAGAAGACGCTCAGCACCAAGACGGACAGATAGATCGCTGACTCCCTGCCACTGAAGGACAGATAGATCGCTGACTCCCTGCCACTGACGGACAGATAGATCGCTGAATTCCTGCCACTGACGGATAGATAGATCGCTGACTCCCTGCCACTGACAGACAGATAGATCGCTGACTCCCTGCCACTGACGGACAGATAGATCGCTGACTCCCTGCCACTGACAGACAGATAGATCGCTGACTCCCTGCCACTGACGGACAGATAGATTGCTGACTCCCTGCCACTGACAGACAGATAGATCGCTGACTCCCTGCCACTGACGGACAGATAGATCGCTGACTCCCTGCCACTGACGGACAAATAGATCGCTGACTCCCTGCCACTGACAGACAGATAGATCGCTGACTCCCTGCCACTGACGGACAGATAGATCGCTGACTCCCTGCCACTGAGTGTCTACCAGAGAAACTTCATCGACCCCGTCCAGAGACAATGACAGAATGCGCAGGAACGTCTGCATTATGCCTGCATTTCCTAACTTGTTCACAATGATGATAATACTTAACTTGAGGCACATGCAAAGTAGAGGTTCCAATGGTCCGACATGAGCCAAAAATAAAATTCTCAACAGGAAAAACTGTTACAGTAAAATCACGGAATGTGAGACATTCCGAAAAATCGCAGCTGTCTTATTGTGGGGTCATTTGTAAAGAACGCCTGGACACTATGCTGGCAGCACTGCGGCCAATAAATCTAGCAACATCGGAGCCGCTAATGGAGAAGTGTAAGGAGCTGACCACTAATTAGCAGCCATTGTTGTTAGTTAACCCTTTTAACCTGAATTATATTTAAACACTCAGCTCGTACCGCGCAGTAAACACACTCCGTCTCAGTTATACAATCCAGTCAGTTAATGTTGTACAGTGAAATAATCGCTGTTTGTTCTGAGATCCACACAAAACACATAAATACAGTCCGTACCGCGCAGTAAACACACTCCGTCTCAGTTATACAAACCAGTCAGTTAATGCTGTACAGTGAAATAATCGCTGTTTGTTCTGAGATCCACACAAAACACATAAATACAGTCCGTACCGCGCAGTAAACACACTCCGTCTCAGTTTAACAAACCAGTCAGTTAATGCTGTACAGTGAAATAATCGCTGTTTGTTCTGAGATCCACACAAAACACATAAATACAGTCCGTACCGCGCAGTAAAAACACTCCGTCTCAGTTATACAAACCAGTCAGTTAATGCTGTACAGTGAAATAATCGCTGCTTGTTCTGAGATCCACACAAAACACATAAATACAGTCCGTACCGCGCAGTAAACACACTCCGTCTCAGTTATACAAACCAGTCAGTTAATGTTGTACAGTGAAATAATCGCTGTTTGTTCTCAGATCCACACAAAACACATAAATACAGTCCGTACCGCGCAGTAAACACACTCCGTCTCAGTTATACAAACCAGTCAGTTAATGCTGTACAGTGAAATAATCGCTGTTTGTTCTGAGATCCACACAAAACACATAAATACAGTCCGTACCGCGCAGTAAACACACTCCGTCTCAGTTATACAAACCAGTCAGTTAATGCTGTACAGTGAAATAATCGCTGTTTGTTCTGAGATCCACACAAAACACATAAATACAGTCCGTACCGCGCAGTAAAACACACTCCGTCTCAGTTATACAAACCAGTCAGTTAATGCTGTACAGTGAAATAATCGCTGTTTGTTCTGAGATCCACACAAAACACATAAATACAGTCCGTACCGCGCAGTAAAAACACTCCGTCTCAGTTATACAAACCAGTCAGTTAATGTTTTACAGTGAAATAATCGCTGCTTGTTCTGAGATCCACACAAAACACATAAATACAGTCCGTACCGCGCAGTAAACACACTCCGTCTCAGTTATACAAACCAGTCAGTTAATGCTGTACAGTGAAATAATCGCTGCTTGTTCTGAGATCCACACAAAACACATAAATACAGTCCGTACCGCGCAGTAAACACACTCCGTCTCAGTTATATAAACCAGTCAGTTAATGTTGTACAGTGAAATAATCGCTGTTTGTTCTGAGATCCACACAAAACACATACATACAGTCCGTACCGCGCAGTAAAAACACTCCGTCTCAGTTATACAAACCAGTCAGTTAATGCTGTACAGTGAAATAATCGCTGCTTGTTCTGAGATCCACACAAAACACATAAATACAGTCCGTACCGCGCAGTAAACACACTCCGTCTCAGTTATACAAACCAGTCAGTTAATGTTGTACAGTGAAATAATCGCTGTTTGTTCTGAGATCCACACAAAACACATAAATACAGTCCGTACCGCGCAGTAAACACACTCCGTCTCAGTTATACAAACCAGTCAGTTAATGCTGTACAGTGAAATAATCGCTGTTTGTTCTGAGATCCACACAAAACACATAAATACAGTCCGTACCGCGCAGTAAACACACTCCGTCTCAGTTATACAAACCAGTCAGTTAATGCTGTACAGTGAAATAATCGCTGCTTGTTCTGAGATCCACACAAAACACATAAATACAGTCCGTACCGCGCAGTAAACACACTCCGTCTCAGTTATACAAACCAGTCAGTTAATGTTGTACAGTGAAATAATCGCTGCTTGTTCTGAGATCCACACAAAACACATAAATACAGTCCGTACCGCGCAGTAAACACACTCCGTCTCAGTTATACAAACCAGTCAGTTAATGTTGTACAGTGAAATAATCGCTGCTTGTTCTGAGATCCACACAAAACACATAAATACAGTCCGTACCGCGCAGTAAACACACTCCGTCTCAGTTATACAAACCAGTCAGTTAATGCTGTACAGTGAAATAATCGCTGTTTGTTCTGAGATCCACACAAAACACATAAATACAGTCCGTACCGCGCAGTAAACACACTCCGTCTCAGTTATACAAACCAGTCAGTTAATGCTGTATAGGGAAATAATCGCTGTTTGTTCTGGAAGGTGCTAAAAATCTCGCTCCCACCGGGATTTTTTTTTCCTGTCCGGGGATTTTTCCCCCTCCGATCCATTTTTTTGCTTTTTAAATCCTTTCGTCCTTCATGTCACTTTACGTTCCATATTACCTTCCTTACAACAAACACAACACAAACATCCATGCCGCCGGTGGGATTTTTTTTTAAACTAATTCCTGGGTTTTCCCCTTGATCCATTTTTGTTCTGTATTAATCCTTTTTCGTCCTTTTCGTGTCTCTTACGGTCCACAACCGTCTTTTTTTTTACAACACAACACAAACATCCATGCCCCCGTGGGATTCGAACCCACGATCCTAGTAAGCGAGCGGCCGAAGACCCACGCCTTAGACCGCACGGCCACTGGGATCGGCTACGAACCCACAATCCCAGCAAGCGAGAGGCCGTAGACCCATGCCTTAGACCGCGCGGCCACTGGGATCGGCTGGGATTCGATCCCCGCACCGTCCAGCCCGTAGCGAGTCCTTATACCGACTGAGCTATCCCGGCCACAGTATTTAGTACAGTATGGTGACATCTGGTGTAGCTGTTCGTAACTGTGCCATATTACAGTGTTGTTACTGTTGTCACAGTCAGTCACATCTGCTGTTACATTTCTTTGCAGACATTTATGTGTGTCTCCATATTGTTACACTTTCGGCCACACATAACCTCAAATCCTCCCCAGCTGACAATCTGTAGGCACGCCCGATGTTATAAACCTATACTACGTATAGAAATTCATATCCCTAAAGGAAACCATTCGCCGATCCCAGTGGTCGTGCGGTCTAAGGCGTGGGTCTGCGGCCGCTCGCTTGGTGGGATTGTGGGTTCGAATCCCGCCTAGGGTATGGATGACTGTTTCTTGTGAGTGTTGTGTGTTGTCAGGTAGAGGTCTCTGCGACGGGCTGGTCCCTCGTCCAGAGGAGTCCTACCGACTGCGGTGTGTCTAAAAGTGTGATCGTGAAGCCTCGAAAAATGAGGCGGCCTAGGCCCTCAAGGGGCTGTCGAACCATTGGAAAAGAAAACTAACCATTAATATAACACAACACAATCGCATATTCCTTATCTTCCTCAATTATGCATTATGTAAATCGAATGAAAAAATACTGCAGACTAGTATCGATTATTATACTTATCGATTAATATCGATGGTAATAAAGGTAATGCTAGCAACCAAAGCAATCATAAATATACGCTGGTCTTCATGTAAAGGTAACAAGTGGGCTGTTGAATCCCACAGGCATTCTGGACACACAGACTGGCCAAAGAATATCGCTTAATTAAAACTTCGGGTAAAGCGTCTATTTCGACTCAGCTAAAACGACGGTGACATAATAAAACGACGGTGACATAACAAAACGACGGTGACATAATAAAACGACGGTGACATAACAAAACGACGTGACATAACAAAACGACGGTGACATAACAAAACGACGGTGACATAACAAAACCAACACCACTGCTGGAAACGGCCCTCAGGCTTCCAGTCTAACTCGAGCGACGAATCTAAATTTACGACTATACAGATCACGTGACAGGGCCGTTCGGGCTAAAATGGAGTTACGTGAATTATTCAAGTCTTCAGGGATGTGACACTATGGCGTCTCTCTTCAGGGTCAAGCAGTCCGAAGGTACTAGGTTCCTTCGAAACGTCCAAAATTACTCCCCAAAAACACAGCGTCATCACCACACAAAGACTTAAATCTCAGCAACGCCAGTGAAAACGGCCAGCAAAAAGGTGTACAAGGCAGGTAGAGGTGCAGAACTGGACACGATCCTGAGCCAGTTCCATCCACCTCCCATCCTCACAACCTGTTTCTCTACAATTACTCGTTATATTCCCCCCCCCCCCAATCGCTCTTTTGTCTTTGAAATATCCATTTCTCGATAAACTCCGATATCTCTTGGTCACTGACATCCAACACATATGCCTATGCCATCACTGTCCAACTTTCTTTCCATTAACTGTATTACACTACACAGTCCTTTAATCATTTAAACCAGGGGTGTACAAATTCTGTCCACCATTTCGATGTGGTGACTAAATTTTGCAAGATGGCGCCTAATGTATATGTGTCTTCAGTATTGAATTTGCTGTGTCAGTATTGTATTTTGAGGTGGCTCCTAGATTGCTGGAAAGGTTGTACACCCCTGAGTTAAACTGCAAACATAACTGGCCAAATAAAAAGTCTCAGTAACTCTGTAGATAGTAATGGATTTTGTGACGTCTTGTTGAATATTTTGTACCGGGAGTCCGCTCCCAGTACCCCTGACCAGTGACCGACCTATGGACCTTCGTCCGCGCACATCGTTTCCTCCTACTTACCCCCTCTCCTATCCCCCTCCTGCCCTGAGTTTTCCTTTTGCGTGTGTATGCTTGAGATCACCACCGTGATCCTAGCCGCCTGGAAGATAGATCCAAATTTCGTCTCGGCCGTGGAGGTCTAAATTCTGTTCAGCAACCTAGTTGGTAGGGTTGGAGTCCCTTGGTGCTGTCGTGGTCCCCAGTCTTAATTTATTTGGGTTTTAGTCCCACGACAACGATAACGCTAGGCAACTTTATTTTCGGTATGCATGCGACAAGTAATTGCTTGGTCAGTCTTACGTTGTGTTTGTTGATCAGTATTGTATATTATTGTATTGATTGTTTCTCATGGAATTATGTTCATTCATTCATTCATTCATTCTGTAGTCTGTCTTACGACAGGTCCGCAGCCTCTTCATTCTGCAGTCTGTCTTACGACAGGTCCGTAGCCTCTTCATTCTGTAGTCTGTCTTACGACAGGTCCGTAGCCTCTTCATTCTGCAGTCTGTCTTACGACAGGTCCGTAGCCTCTTCATTCTGTAGTCTGTCTTACGACAGGTCCGTAGCCTCTTCATTATACAGTCTGTCTTACGACAGGTCCGTAGCCTCTTCATTCTGTAGTCTGTCTTACAACAGGTCCGTAGCCTCTTCATTCTGCAGTCTGTCTTACGACAGGTCCGTAGCCTCTTCATTCTACAGTCTGTCTTACAACAGGTCCGTAGCCTCTTCATTCTACAGTCTGTCTTACGACAGGTCCGTAGCCTCTTCATTCTGCAGTCTGTCTTACGACAGGTCCGTAGCCTCTTCATTCTGCAGTCTGTCTTACGACAGGTCCGTAGCCTCTTCATTCTACAGTCTGTCTTACAACAGGTCCGTAGCCTCTTCATTCTGCAGTCTGTCTTACGACAGGTCCGTAGCCTCTTCATTCTGCAGTCTGTCTTACGACAGGTCCGTAGCCTCTTCATTCTACAGTCTGTCTTACAACAGGTCCGTAGCCTCTTCATTCTGCAGTCTGTCTTACGACAGGTCCGTAGCCTCTTCAGTCTGCAGTCTGTCTTACGACAGGTCCGTAGCCTCTTCCAAAGCGAGTTCTCCACAAGGTGCGATCCAGTGCTTCCTCTTTCAATTTCCAGTATCTTTTAGTCATTACCGCTTGGTGTCTCCCCTAGAAACACTCCCCCCGGAGATCCGAATGGGGGAGTAGTTTACCTCCGGAATGTTTTGTCTCCAGAGGAAGCATCTCGCATTTGGCATTTGTCTCTGTTTCTGGAAGAGACTATCCAGGAAAAGTAATACTGTGGTAGTTTTTCCATTTGCTTTCCACATTGCAGTACAGCAGCCGTTCAGACCACTCTGGTCACGCCTGTTGTTACACGATCATGAACCATCTCGAGCATCATTTGCTCTGTGCTTCATGTCGCTACTGATGTCGATGCTTCCGGCATCAGGGGAGTTTTTATTCGGTTTCCCATCTCCTAGGCATCTCTCTTCGTCTGGTTCCTACCCTTTTGATCTGTCCGGCTTGGGAGACCCTACTGGTAGCAATGCTACCGCCGGCTTAGCTCTCAGGGTCACTGGAACTCACAAGCCCCTCTACCACGGCAAGGTGAAGATACCAATAAAGGGGGGAATTATGTTATGTTACAATATACGTTTTCTTATTTGTATATTATATGTTTGTTGTGTGCCCACCTCTCCATCTGCGGGGCCCAGTACATATATATATATATATATATATATATATATATATATAGAGCAGAGTGGAGAAAGAAATATGTGGCGCAGTTTGAAGGTATTCGCCGTTAATTTGACGTTGTGTTCACCGTGCATCTTAATGTCACGTTGTGTTCACCGTGCATCTTAATGTCACGTTGTGTTCACCGTGCATCTTAATGTCACGTTGTGTTCACCGTGCATCTTAATGTCACGTTGTGTTCACAGTGCATCTTAATGTCACGTTGTGTTCACCGTGCATCTTAATGTCACGTTGTGTTCACCGTGCATCTTAATGTCACGTTGTGTTCACCGTGCATCTTAATGTCACGTTGTGTTTACCGTGCATCTTAATGTTACGTTGTGTTCACCGTGCATCTTAATGTCACGTTGTGTTCACCGTGCATCTTAATGTCACGTTGTGTTCACCGTGCATCTTAATGTCACGTTGTGTTCACCGTGCATCTTAATGTCACGTTGTGTTCACCGTGCATCTTAATGTCACGTTGTGTTCACCGTGCATCTTAATGTCACGTTGTGTTCACCGTGCATCTTAATGTCACGTTGTGTTCACAGTGCATCTTAATGTCACGTTGTGTTCACCGTGCATCTTAATGTCACGTTGTGTTCACCGTGCATCTTAATGTCACGTTGTGTTCACCGTGCATCTTAATGTCACGTTGTGTTTACCGTGCATCTTAATGTTACGTTGTGTTCACCGTGCATCTTAATGTCACGTTGTGTTCACCGTGCATCTTAATGTCACGTTGTGTTCACCGTGCATCTTAATGTCACGTTGTGTTCACCGTGCATCTTAATGTCACGTTGTGTTCACCGTGCATCTTAATGTCACGTTGTGTTCACCGTGCATCTTAATGTCACGTTGTGTTCACCGTGCATCTTAATGTCACGTTGTGTTCACCGTGCATCTTAATGTCACGTTGTGTTCACCGTGCATCTTAATGTCACGTTGTGTTCACCGTGCATCTTAATGTCACGTTGTGTTCACAGTGCATCTTAATGTCACGTTGTGTTCACCGTGCATCTTAATGTCACGTTGTGTTCACCGTGCATCTTAATGTCACGTTGTGTTCACCGTGCATCTTAATGTCACGTTGTGTTTACCGTGCATCTTAATGTTACGTTGTGTTCACCGTGCATCTTAATGTCACGTTGTGTTCACCGTGCATCTTAATGTCACGTTGTGTTCACCGTGCATCTTAATGTCACGTTGTGTTCACCGTGCATCTTAATGTCACGTTGTGTTCACCGTGCATCTTAATGTCACGTTGTGTTCACCGTGCATCTTAACACTAATCTTTAGTTTTGCGACCAACAAATGCACTATGTTAAGTTTGTCATATAATGTGTTAACCATATTATTGATTTTCTCTTGCTTGAATATGCTTGAATATGCTTGTATACAAGACCAGATGTCTTGCCAGTATTAAATTAAGTTATAAACCAACTGATGCACACTAAAACCACTTTTTATGTAGCTTTATTATTAAAATTGTTAAAATTGTACCCCTACACGTGTTTCGATAGGGGTACAATTTTAACAATTTTAATAATAAAGCTGCATAAAAAGTGGTTTTAGTGTGCATCAGTTGGTCTGTAACTTAATTTAATATGACGAAGATGCACGGTGTCAACAGTGTGAAATTGAAAGTCTTGCCAGTAGTTTGCACACTGTAAGTGGGCAGTATATAGTTGTTGATTAGTGTAGCCTTTTTCTTGTACATATATTTGTATTCATATTACAGCTAATAACCAACAACAGTACAATACCACAATTCTTTTCATCCAGTGACAAACGCTGATATTTTAAATCTTGACCTTAACTTATATGAAAAATTATAAGTTTTACAGTTTTACATATTTTACAAATTCAAATGTTGTATACCTTACTTTTGAGACAAGTGTGCTCTTTAGGCCCTTTTAACATGCGATGTGAAGTGTAGTAGCTTGTTACACCCTGAAGATGGTCTACGGGCCGAAACACGTGTAGGGGAATGCATCGATATTAATAAAAACTGTAAAGTAGTTTATGTGTGTGCATTTGTTGGTTACTGAATACTAAGATATTTATCTCTTGGTTTAGACGGTATTTAATTGCCATATTCTTGGTTTTTGTGCTTTTTTTGATTGTTGCCGTTTGTGCATTTGTTGGTTGAAACACTAAAGATTAGTGTTTGCCGTTATTACTACCACGCAGCGCACTGCAATGCCTGCATGTTAAGGCTGCACTGATTGGGCAGTTCAGCCGACACGATGTGGCAACATGGCCGCCATCCGTCACCCAGGGGGGGTCCTGTCCAGTCGCCGCATGACGCCCGCCGGACTATGAGCGGCCCCTGGTGAGAATCAAGATGTACTGCGGGCCTTACTGACAAGCGAACACAGCGCGCATTAGAGCACAGAGCGTGTAAACACAATTACAGAGGTAACAATTAGCCTGCGCATGCGCCCACTAACATCTGTTGACTGGCGCGATAGTGATAGAGTTCTCACGGGGGTGAGCGATTAGATTTCAGTGCTCTGGAATGTGACGCCGTGCAGTTTGGCACGCACATTCAAATACAGTAGAACCCGGATAAGAAGTCCCCGCATAAGACTTTTCCCCTGTAAGAAGTCTGATTTTTAAAGTCCCGAAATCCTATTTATTTTAATAAGCTTCCCTCTTAATAAGTCTTCCCACTTAAGAAGTCCCTAATCCTCTGGTCCCTTGAAAGACTTCTTAACAGGGTTCTACTGTATATTGCTTCCATCTTCAGGAACACTACAGATGGAGGCAGGGGAATTACGGCAGTGTTGATGTCTACCAAAATACACGGGGTCAGGTCCCAAAAAATCGTAATATTAATATCTCAGCATTACACTAAAGAAAATGAAGAAAAACACGACAAAATTCAGGGTCAATAGTCTCAGAGTCGAGTTTAGAAACCGCAACCACACACACATACATTATTAACCCCTGAAACCTTTAACGACGAAAGGAATTTTAATAAGCTCACTCGTACGCGCAGTAACACACTCCGTCTCGTTAAAACCAGTCAGTTAAATGTTGTCAGTGAACATAATCGCTGTTTGTTCTGAGATCCACAAACACATAAATACAGTTCGTACCGCGCAGTAAACACACTCCGTCTCAGTTATACAAACCAGTCAGTTAATGTTGTACAGCGAAATAATCGCTGTTTGTTCTGACATCCACACAAAACACATAAATACAGTCCGTACCGCGCAGTAAACACAATCTGTCTCAGTTATACAAACCAGTCAGTTAATGTTGTACAGCGAAATAATCGCTGTTTGTTCTGACATCCACACAAAACACATAAATACAGTCCGTACCGCGAAGTAAACACAATCTGTCTCAGTTATACAAACCAGTCAGTTAATGCTGTACAGTGAAATAATCGCTGTTTGTTCTGAGATCCACACAAAACACATAAATACAGTTCGTACCGCGCAGTAAACACAATCTGTCTCAGTTATACAAACCAGTCAGTTAATGCTGTACAGTGAAATAATCGCTGTTTGTTCTGAGATCCACACAAAACACATAAATATAGTTCGTACCGCGCAGTAAACACAATCTGTCTCAGTTATACAAACCAGTCAGTTAATGCTGTACAGTGAAATAATCGCTGTTTGTTCTGAGATCCACACAAAACACAGAAATACAGTCCGTACCGCGCAGTAAACACATTCCGTCTCAGTTATACAAACCAGTCAGTTAATGCTGTACAGTGAAATAATCGCTGTTTGTTCTGAGATCCACACAAAACACATAAATACAGTTCGTACCGCGCAGTAAACACAATCTGTCTCAGTTATACAAACCAGTCAGTTAATGCTGTACAGTGAAATAATCGCTGTTTGTTCTGAGATCCACACAAAACACATAAATACAGTTCGTACCGCGCAGTAAACACAATCTGTCTCAGTTATACAAACCAGTCAGTTAATGCTGTACAGTGAAATAATCGCTGTTTGTTCTGAGATCCACACAAAACACATAAATACAGTTCGTACCGCGCAGTAAACACAATCTGTCTCAGTTATACAAACCAGTCAGTTAATGCTGTACAGTGAAATAATCGCTGTTTGTTCTGAGATCCACACAAAACACATAAATACAGTTCGTACCGCGCAGTAAACACAATCTGTCTCAGTTATACAAACCAGTCAGTTAATGCTGTACAGTGAAATAATCGCTGTTTGTTCTGAGATCCACACAAAACACATAAATACAGTCCGTACCGCGCAGTAAACACACTCCGTCTCAGTTATACAAACCAGTCAGTTAATGTTGTACAGTAAAATAATGGCTGTTTGTTCTGAGATCCACACAAAACACATAAATACAGTTCGTACCGGGCAGTAAACACAATCTGTCTCAGTTATACAAACCAGTCAGTTAATGTTGTACAGTGAAATAATCGCTGTTTGTTCTGAGATCCACACAAAACACATAAATACAGCTCGTACCGCGCAGTAAACACACTCCGTCTCAGTTATACAAACCAGTCAGTTAATGTTGTACAGTAAAATAATCGCTGTTTGTTCTGAGATCCACACAAAACACATAAATACAGTCCGTACCGCGCAGTAAACACACTCCGTCTCAGTTATACAAACCAGTCAGTTAATGTTGTACAGTGAAATAATCGCTGTTTGTTCTGAGATCCACACAAAACACATAAATACAGCTCGTACCGCGCAGTAAACACACTCCGTCTCAGTTATACAAACCAGTCAGTTAATGTTGTACAGTAAAATAATGGCTGTTTGTTCTGAGATACAGCAAATTCGGTGATCAACAGCAGACAGTTAATAAGGTCACTTGAATTTTTCGAGCTACACCACGGTTATATACACCAAAAGATACAGCGAACTGTACAATCCATAATTTTGTTCCCCATGTTAGTGGCTGTTACAGTTTGTGACCTTGTACGTGAATTGCGACGTCTGTACTTATCAGCCAAGCTGATCACTCAACACAGCAACATCACCATCCCCACTTACAGCCAGCAATAATTTGTCTGCTGTCTATAGATTCAAAATTTAATGCTCTGTAATAATTCAATATAAACTGTTGGTTAAGTTTATTCGTTAAAGCACGCATATTGTCGGAAGTAACAGACGTTTCGGCTAACACAGGCACTTGAATTTCCTCAAATAATGCCATGCGGACATTTCAAAATTTAGAAGAAGGGATCCGTTAGGATACAGTTGTACTTATGTTGTAAAAGGTAAAGCAACCCCATTACAGGCGTGGACAGGCCCTTAGGGTTCCAGGAGGTTGAGGCTCCCAGATTTCTAGACAATCGGCACATAAAGCTGGTAAGGTTGTCAGCCCTACGCACCGGCCGCCTTTACCCCCAAGGAAATAGTCCTGGTACTTATTTCTGTACCGAAATGATTATGTCAATGAAAAATTCCAGTGACAACATCGGGAATCGAACCCGCGATCTTCCGGCTTGTAGCGCAGTGCCTCAACCAACTGCGCCACAGCGTGCCCCCGTACTTATGTTGTAACAACAATTAAAGTAGCTATACAAGTATATTAGATATTGTTTGCACAGAGACAACGTCAGGCAGAAAAGTTCTGTAATTAAGAATTCGTGTAAAAGAGCCGGAAACCACGTGTCTGAGAAGCATGGAACATTGCTGTCACGTGTAGCAATGCTGTCTGAGGTGCAGGACACACAGGATCCAGACGTGAGCTCAGAACGGAATCTGCTCAAAGCTGTATCTCACATTAACCAGCAAAACAGGGGCCATCACAAGCTGTATCTCACATTAACCAGCAAAATAGGGGGCATCGCAAGCTGTATCTCACATTAACCAACAAAACAGGGCCATCACAAGCTGTATCTGATAACAACCAGCAAAACAGGGGCCATCACAAGCTGTATCTCACATAAACCAACAAAACAGGGGCCATCACAAGCTGTATCTGATAACAACCAGCAAAACAGGGGCCATCACAAGCTGTATCTCACATTAACCAACAAAACAGGGGCCATCGCAAGCTGTATCAGATATCAACCAGCAAAACAAGGGCAATCTCAAGCTGTATCTCACATTAACCAGCAAAACAGGGGCCATCACAAGCTGTATCTCACATTATTCAGCAAAACAGGCGCCATCGCAAGCTGTATCTCACATTAACCAACAAAACAAGGGCCATCGCAAGCTGTATCTCACATTAACCAGCAAAACAGGGGCCATCACAAGCTGTATATGATAACAACCAGCAAAACAGGGGCCATCACAAGCTGTATCTCACATTAACCAACAAAACAGGGGCCATCGCAAGCTGTATCAGATATCAACCAGCAAAACAAGGGCAATCTCAAGCTGTATCTCACATTAACCAGCAAAACAGGGGCCATCACAAGCTGTATCTCACATTATTCAGCAAAACAGGCGCCATCGCAAGCTGTATCTCACATTAACCAACAAAACAAGGGCCATCGCAAGCTGTATCTCACATTAACCAGCAAAACAGGGGCCATCACAAGCTGTATCCACATTAACCAGCAATACCGAGGCCATCGCAAGCTGTATCTGATATCAAGCAGCAAAACAGGGGCCATCCCAAGCTGTATATCACATAAACCAACAAAACAGGGGCCATCACAAGCTGTATCTGATAACAACCAGCAAAACAGGGGCCATCACAAGCTGTATCTCACATTAACCAACAAAACAAGGGCCATCGCAAGCTGTATCTCACATTAACCAGCAAAACAAGGGCCATCGCAAGCTGTATCTCACATTAACCAGCAAAACAAGGGCCATCGCAAGCTGTATCTCACATTAACCAGCGAAACAAGGGCCATCGCAAGCTGTATCTCACATTAACCAGCAAAACAAGGGCCATCGCAAGCTGTATCTCACATTAACCAGCAAAACAAGGGCCATCGCAAGCTGTATCTCACATTAACCAGCAAAACAGGGGCCATCCACTCCAGTCCATAGTAAAGTAAGGACATCGCTCCGGCTTCACTCTCCAATACATCATCTGCCATTCGTGAACTTTTCCCAGCACCCACAGTAATGAGAAATGAAGCAAATACAGTGCGTCTCTCAGCGTGAACAGGTACACTGTTTCATGCGTTCTGAACGAAAGGGCTCCTCATCATTACGCAAAAAGTCCGGGTCAACAGGAAGATAGCATGCACTGTGGTGACTGCGGAGCGTAGCATTATACCATAAACAACAAAAATGACTGGATTAATTGCGTTCAGTGTAAAGTCTGGTATTGTCGTAAGTGCGACAAAAAAGTATCCGGAAGTGTGGTCTATATACCTCACGTCATGAGTGTTGTGCTGCATAGAGTGAGAGTGACGCGTGATGAGTGTTGTGCTGCATAGAGTGAGAGTGACGCGTGATGAGTGTTGTGCTGCATAGAGTGAGAGTGACGCGTGATGAGTGTTGTGCTGCATAGAGTGAGAGTGACGCGTGATGAGTGTTGTGCTGCATAGAGTGAGAGTAACGCGTGATGAGTGTTGTGCTGCATAGAGTGAGAGTGACGCGTGATGAGTGTTGTGCTGCATAGAGTGAGAGTGACGCGTGATGAGTGTTGTGCTGCATAGAGTGAGAGTGACGCGTGATGAGTGTTGTGCTGCATAGAGTGAGAGTGACGCGTGATGAGTGTTGTGCTGCATAGAGTGAGAGTGACGCGTGATTCTTGCATTTATACATTTTTAATAGTTTTGTTAACCAAATAAATATAAACGTAAAATGATTTTCATTAATTGAAACTTATTGTTTTCAAGTTCGTTTCTTTAGTTCATGGCGTCGCTTTCATTTTTATGGTGACAACCCAAACACACAGTACTAACTAACTAACTAACTCCAGGGAGCAGAGTCCTTCTTGAGAAGCTAGCAGGTCTCAGCTAGTCAAGAAATTACCCGCGTTTTATGGAACCCGAAGGTTCATTACCGCACTCACAACAGCTCACCACCTGTCCCTATCCTGAGCCATACCAATCTAGTCCATGCCCCATCCCACTTCTTGAAGATCCATTTTAATATTATCCTCCTATCTATGCCTGGGTCTTCCAAGTGGTCTCCTTCCCTCAGGTCTCCTCACCAAAATCCTGTATGTACCTCTCCCCTCACCCATACGTGCTACATGCCCCTCCCACCTCATTTTTCTTGATGTGATCACCCGAATAATATTTGGTGAAAACATACAGTACTTAAAGAATTTCTTATATTTAAAATATATTGTCTTTCCTGTATTCAAACAGCTGTATTCTACATTAAGTGTTTGAAATGTTTAGAACTTAATCGAAATATCAAAATACATACCTCGCGCTATTTGCCTCGCCGTCGGGTAATAACGATATTTGCACCTTTTATAGAAATCAATATCTTAAGTAACAAAAATTTTGTAAGTGTCTAAAAAGAGGCCTTTGCTCATCATTTCCAATTGTAATGATTCTGAAAAAGCAATTATAAAGATTGTACGTTAAAAAATGTAGACAATAAATTGATATTGCTATTATCAGACATTACCCCACATACAAAACACATAAATATATTCTGTAGGTTAAACGTACAATTTTTGGATGTTAAACTTGGTGGTACATAAAGTAACTGATAGGCTTTAAACGATCAAAGACTAGTGGTTAGTATACAGGGTGTACTTAAATATTTGGACAAACTTCGGAAGTGATTTCCCCACATCAAAACAAGAATAAAGTTCACATCGATATACGTCTGCAAACACGTTTCGAGGTACAGACCAACAACGTGTTCACGGCAGCTCTTTACATTTTTATGTGCGGACACCTAAAATCCCTGGCGTCTTCAGTTCCAATTGAAAATGAAGAGACACTTCAGTGACCCATTTTTGATGCCTGTCAAACCAATAGCAAAAGCTCCGAGATCTTGGAAACGGCGAGACAGTCCATGATAAGAAGTGTCCATTGATTGGGGTGGAAGTCATGTTAAGCAGTTTATGCGAAATGTTACTTGACAAACAATAACAACTCAACAATTATTAAATTCGGAACGTGTACTGTAAATGTGTTAGGTCAGTTGCAAGCAAGTTGCTGTATCACACACTTAAGGTATTTAAATATGTAGTCTTTCAGTGAAATTAAACAAACACCCATTACCGGACACATGTTTATATACAACTTTTTCTTTGTTTTGATGTGAACAAATCACTTTTGACGCGAACTAATGGGTTTCTGGACTTCGTCCATCGTTCGGAAATTTAAAATAACTAGATAACACGACGTTTCGGAAACTGGACTCCAGTGATTAAAGTTAGCTCTATCTAAGGGACCCAACAGAGTAGGTGTCTCCCTCCCCTTTCACCTGAGGACGGAACCAAATCCAGCTTCCGAAACGTCGTGTTATCTACTTATTTTAGATTTCCGGACGATGGACAAAGTCCAGAAACCCATTAGTTATCAATGTTGCATACCGTCGTCAGAACCTTTTAGAATTTAATCACTCTTGATGTTTGTCCAAGTATTTTAGATACACCCTGTATATACCGCCATGGCCTAACATTCAAAAATTCTACGTTCTGCCCACACAGTGTATTTACGTGTTTTGTATGGATCTCAGAACAAACAGCGATTATTTCCCTATACAGCATTAACTGATTGGTTTTCATAACAGAGATTTAACCCTTTAAAGCCCAGTGATCACTATATGTACCACCAGGTTTAACATTCACAAATTCTACGTTCTGCCCACACCGTATTTATGTGTTTTGTGTGGATCTCAGAACAAACAGCGATTATTTCACTGTACAGCATTAACTGACTGGTTTGTATAACTGAGACTGAGTGTGTTTACTGCGCGGTACGGACTGTATTTATGTATTTTGTGTGGATCTCAGAACAAACAGCGATTATTTCACTGTACAACGTTAACTGACTGGTTTGTATAACTGAGACGGAGTGTGTTTACTGCGCGGTACGGACTGTATTTATGTGTTTTGTGTGGATCTCAGAACAAACAGCGATTATTTCACTGTACAACATTAACTGACTGGTTTGTATAACTGAGATGGAGTGTGTTTACTGCGCGGTACGGACTGTATTTATGTGTTTTGTGTGGATCTCAGAACAAACAGCGATTATTTCACTGTACAACATTAACTGACTGGTTTGTATAACTGAGACTGAGTGTGTTTACTGCGCGGTACGGACTGTATTTATGTATTTTGTGTGGATCTCAGAACAAACAGCGATTATTCACTGTACAGCATTAACTGACTGGTTTGTATAACTGAGACGGAGTGTGTTACTGCGCGGTACGGACTGTATTTATGTGTTTTGTGTTGATCTCAGAACAAACAGCGATTATTTCCCTATACAAAATTAACTGGTTGGTTTCAGGCGTTGCTTTGAAACACACAAAAAAAAGGTGCCTTATGTTGCGACCATGTCCGTCTGTCCGTTCGTGACCTCGTATCAGACACTAAACCGCTCGTCCGAATTTCATGCAATTCTGTATATGTCACCTTGTACAACCGGCACAGTGACAGCCATACTTGACATGAGGTAGTCAATTAATTTCCATCCGTAATTTCCACATTTATGGTCGGATTTCAGTAAACAAATTCCGTACAAGACACCTGAACTTAATTCTGTTGAGAATTTGTAAGTTTCGCGAACACCGGTACACAGATGGCCGTAATTGTCTTGGGGTATCAATGACATTACTTCTACGCTGTATCGCGAAGCCTATGATATCCAGACAGTAAAGACAGCCTTGGCGGTATAGCGACTCGCTACGGGCTGAACGGTCCGGGAATATTTGGGCATGAGGGTGGACGTGCCGATCGCAGTGGCCGCGCGGTCTAAGGCGTGGGTCTGCGGCCGTTCGCTTGCTGGGAATGCGGGTTCGAATCCCGCCGGGGGCATGTCTGTCTGTCTCTTGTGAGTGTTGTGTGTTGTCAGGTAGAGGTCTCTGCGACGAGCTGGTCCCTCGTCCAGAGGAGTCCTACCGAGTGTGGTGTGTGTGAGTGTGATCGTGAAGCCTCGATAATGAGGCGGCCTAGGCCCCCAAAGGGCTGTCAAGCCATTGGGGAAAAAAAAAATATATATATATATATATATATAAACTGGGGTCATTATGTTTTAAATTAACATGTTGTACATGTTGCTCCCTGAAGATGGCGCTCGACAGCTCAAACATGTAGAAGTGAAGTTTGTATACATTTTACGTATGTTTTGTATGTGCAAAGGGGGCACGCGGTGGCGCAGTTGGTTGAGGCTCTGCGCTACAAGCCGGAAGGTCGCGGGTTCGATTCCCAATGGTGTCATTGGAATTTTTCATTGACATAATCCTTCCGGTCGCACTGTGGCCCTGGAGTCGACTCAACCTCTAACATATATGAGTACCAGGAGAATTTCTTGGGGGGTAAAGGCGGCCGGTGCGTAGGGCTGACAACCTTACCACCTACATATGCCGATTGTCTAGCAATCTGAGAGCCTCAACCTCCTGGAACCCTAAGGGCCTGTCCAGGCCTGTAATGGGATTGCTTTACCTTTACCTTTGTATGTGCAAACTGTTGGTTATAATAATAGGAAATATAATAATGGCGACAAGAATGGCGGGTGACAGCCTGCAACAAGATGCACGCGGCCAGCAAGGAATCACGTCACGTCCCCTCCTTCCTGTTTAATTCACTAAACAGTCACCAACAATGAGCGACGTTGCCACACTGTCTCCTAGTCACCACGCATGACATTCTGTTGTTATAGTTCTACCTCAGTCTATACGACGACCGAATGTGACGGCGCTGGGAACGACCGCTCTGCTAGCTAGCCGTTTACCTATCTAGACAGCCACTGAGACAACAAAAGATAAGGTACAAGATAGTACAGATAATCAGCACGCGGTATTCTTTACGGATCGTAGGTGCAGGTCGTGTTATTGGTGACCGAGTGTTTGTAGTGCTGTGGACTGGGAATGGGACAAGGACTGGAACTGGGATTCATTATGAACGGGAACTAGCATAACTAATTGACAGTCTGGTAGCAGAACCAAAAGGTTCAACACCGCTAATACCAAAGCCCACCACTGGACACGATCCTGAGCCAGTTCCATCCACCTCCCATCCTCACAACCTATTTCCCTAAGATCCATCTTACTAATTAACTAACTCTCTGGTAGCAGAACCAGAAGGTTCAACACCGCTAATACCAAAGCCCACCACTGGACACGATCCTGAGCCAGTTCCATCCACCTCCCATCCTCACAACCTATTTCCCTAAGATCCATCTTACTAATTAACTAACTCTCTGGTAGCAGAACCAGAAGGTTCAACACCGCTAATACCAAAGCCCACCACTGGACACGATCCTGAGCCAGTTCCATCCACCTCCCATCCTCACAACCTATTTCCCTAAGATCCATCTTACTAATTAACTAACTCTCTGGTAGCAGAACCAGAAGGTTCAACACCGCTAATACCAAAGCCCACCACTGGACACGATCCTGAGCCAGTTCCATCCACCTCCCATCCTCACAACCTATTTCCCTAAGATCCATCTTACTAATTAACTAACTCTCTGGTAGCAGAACCAGAAGGTTCAACACCGCTAATACCAAAGCCCACCACTGGACACGATCCTGAGCCAGTTCCATCCACCTCCCATCCTCACAACCTATTTCCCTAAGATCCATCTTACTAATTAACTAACTCTCTGGTAGCAGAACCACAAGGTTCAACACCGCTAATACCAAAGCCCACCACTGGACACGATCCTGAGCCAGTTCCATCCACCTCCCATCCTCACAACCTATTTCCCTAAGATCCATCTTACTAATTAACTAACTCTCTGGTAGCAGAACCACAAGGTTCAACACCGCTAATACCAAAGCCCACCACTGGACACGATCCTGAGCCAGTTCCATCCACCTCCCATCCTCACAACCTATTTCCCTAAGATCCATCTTACTAATTAACTAACTCTCTGGTAGCAGAACCAGAAGGTTCAACACCGCTAATACCAAAGCCCACCACTGGACACGATCCTGAGCCAGTTCCATCCACCTCCCATTCTCACAACCTATTTCCCTACGATCCATCTTACTAATTAACTAACTCTCTGGTAGCAGAACCACAAGGTTCAACACCGCTAATACCAAAGCCCACCACTGGACACGATCCTGAGCCAGTTCCATCCACCTCCCATCCTCACAACCTATTTCCCTAAGATCCATCTTACTAATTAACTAACTCTCTGGTAGCAGAACCACAAGGTTCAACACCGCTAATACCAAAGCCCACCACTGGACACGATCCTGAGCCAGTTCCATCCACCTCCCATTCTCACAACCTATTTCCCTACGATCCATCTTACTAATTAACTAACTCTCTGGTAGCAGAACCACAAGGTTCAACACCGCTAATACCAAAGCCCACCACTGGACACGATCCTGAGCCAGTTCCATCCACCTCCCATCCTCACAACCTATTTCCCTAAGATCCATCTTACTAATTAACTAACTCTCTGGTAGCAGAACCACAAGGTTCAACACCGCTAATACCAAAGCCCACCACTGGACACGATCCTGAGCCAGTTCCATCCACCTCCCATCCTCACAACCTATTTCCCTAAGATCCATCTTACTAATTAACTAACTCTCTGGTAGCAGAACCAGAAGGTTCAACACCGCTAATACCAAAGCCCACCACTGGACACGATCCTGAGCCAGTTCCATCCACCTCCCATTCTCACAACCTATTTCCCTACGATCCATCTTACTAATTAACTAACTCTCTGGTAGCAGAACCAGAAGGTTCAACACCGCTAATACCAAAGCCCACCATTGCACACGATCCTGAGCCAGTTCCATCCACCTCCCATCCTCACAACCTATTTCCCTACGATCCATCTTACTAATTAACTAACTCTCTGGTAGCAGAACCAGAAGGTTCAACACCACTAATACCAAAGCCCACCACTGGACACGATCCTGAGCCAGTTCCATCCACCTCCCATCCTCACAACCTATTTCCCTACGATCCATCTTACTAATTAACTAACTCTCTGGTAGCAGAACACAAAGGTTCAACACCGCTAATACCAAAGCCCACCACTGGACACGATCCTGAGCCAGTTCCATCCACCTCCCATCCTCACAACCTATTTCCCTAAGATCCATCTTACTAATTAACTAACTCTCTGGTAGCAGAACCAGAAGGTTCAACACCGCTAATACCAAAGCCCACCACTGGACACGATCCTGAGCCAGTTCCATCCACCTCCCATCCTCACAACCTATTTCCCTAAGATCCATCTTACTAATTAACTAACTCTCTGGTAGCAGAATCAGAAGGTTCAACACCGCTAATACCAAAGCCCACCACTGGCCACGATCCTGAGCCAGTTCCATCCACCTCCCATCCTCACAAAATTTGCCCATAATATGTACCGACCTCCCATGTCCTCAGTCTTGCCAGTAGACACTTCTCACAACTCACTACATCTACACAACACGGCCGTGTGATCTGCACTGCGTCACTGCACGATTGGTGCCTGACGTTTCGACACAACACAGTGGTTCATGTTCAATAGTAAAGAAGTCCAACTCTATACGAATTTCGTTCTCCCAATCATAGATATGTGATCAGCCCATCTTGACATTCTCATGTCAGTTCAGTCAGAATACCAAGTGACCTGTAGAATCAGAGCTACGTAACCAGCCCATCGTGACCTGTATAATCTTGGCAACTCTCGACAGCAGGTGTTGGCGTTCCCACAAAAACAGAGTAATACAGCCGGCCGCCCACCGCCCATATTTATTGCACTCGGCTGACATCACACACGCACACACTTACTGTCATGGCGCTCAGCGAACAGAAAACGTTGTACGACAAATTACTGTGTAACAATAAATCATTATTGTTCCACTGCGTCAGATTAGAAATGCTGAAGCCTTAAAGACGTAACAAGAGAATCAGGCGTGAAGTATGGAGCTAGGAGAAGAAATTCCGCTCAATTTGATTAATCCTTCGTGTATAAATCACGACTACCGGTGTTGCTCTATAAATTCATATAACGCAAGGTTGTCCCTTTATCGGTGAGTTAATTTGATCAACATATTTCAATTGCAGGTTACATGTTCATATTATGTACTTGTCTGAAGCTTAGTCAGCATTCAACTTCTACTGAAGTGCTGACAAACCCGTAAACTGCTTTTTAACCTACAGTCGCCCAATCATAAAGCATTTCCATGGTGACGTCACAGAAATGGGAGGAGAGGAAACATGGGAAGTAGAGTAAGAAGGAAATAGATAAATAGAGAAGGGAAGGGACAATAAAGGAGAGACTACAAGAGAACAGAGTGGACGAGAAGAGAGATTAGCTGCCTTTACAATTCCCCATCCAGTGTATAACGGGGTATAGACGGTCGCAGCGTACAATGACCACTCATTTCCTCACAGAATGTGTTTCTGGCCAGTCACATTAAGTAGATGTTCATGTTCCATTCCAACACAGAGTGGCTAACGCTCCAAGCCGTTTGGATCCGTCTGGATTCGAACACAAGCTGTTTAGAAAGTTACCTTATTTACGTGACTAAACCAAGGTAGCTGAGATAAATACAAACTGCAGAACTATCGGAAAAATAATCACATGAACAGGACATTAAGTGACATTACTTGTCTATCCAATGCTTCCGCAATATACGAAAGGGTACTGTTTAGTTTGAAGGTTCCCAGGCTTCGCCCGTTTGTCCTTCCTTCTGGTCAAAGCAACATGTGGATGAAGATGAGTATGGAGCAATGGTAGAAATGATACTGACAGTATCAGTACTCGGACAAAAACCTGTCCCAGTGCTACTTTGTCCACCACAAATCTCATATGGACTAAACTGGGATCGAACCAGGGCCTCCGCGGTTAGAGGCCGGCGACTGACCGCCTGAGCCACGGCACGGCCAAGCAAATTAATTTAATTTCAATAATGCAGACCACTAAGTTTATGCTGCAGTACCGCAAAACGATCCCCATTTATTGTCAGAACAGCACGGGCCATGTCTTAATGCTACATCAGGCAGAGTGATGTGCTTGAGGTAGGCGAACGGGCGCGTCAGTGGTGTAACAAATTCGTAAGTGGCCGCCATGAGCTGCTTATCACGGCGGATGTTACCAGTACAATAACGTGCACAGCGTGCTTCCAAATTCTGTTGTTGTTTCAAATACATATGTGTCTATATTGTTGTGTCAAACACAATTGTGTCTATATTGTTGTGTCAAATACAATTGTGTCTATATTGTTGTGTCAAATACAAATGTGTCTATATTGTTGTGTCAAATCCAATTGTGTCTATATTGTTGTGTCAAATACATATGTGTCTATATTGTTGTGTCAAATACATGTGTGTATATTGTTGTGTCAAATACATATGTGTCTATATTGTTGTGTCAAATACATATGTGTCTATATTGTTGTGTCAAATACATCTGTTTCTATGTTTGTTGTGTCAAATATACATATCTGTGTGTCTATGTTATTGTTGTGTCAAATATATGTCTAATTGTTGTGTCAATACATATGTGTCTATATTGTTGTGTCAAATACATCTGTGTCTATATTGTTGTGTCAAATACATATGTGTCTATATTGTTGTGTCAAATACATATGTGTCTATTATATATTGTTGTGTCAAATACATATGTGTCTATATTGTTGTGCCCTTTATTAATACATATGTGTCTATATTTCCCAAACGCCAGTTAATGTTCACTCAGATCACTCATTTTGCTGACAGTTCATCTCAGCAGATGATATGCTGATGTTTGCTGACAGTTCATCTCAGCAGATGATATGCTGATGTTTGCTGACAGTTCATCTCAGCAGATGATATGCTGATGTTTGCCCATTACTCCTTCGTTGTTGAGTTATCATGAACCACAGGCAGTGACGTTGCTGAGTTTGTTTTTGGCGCCTTGGAGAAAAGTCGTATATAATCACAATACATCACTCCTAACAGAAATTATGGCATTTACAAAAATCGCAATTATTTGTTGAATTTCCCCATATTCAGCTAAGGAATTTAAAATTTTAGAGTGCTGAAAAATAATTTTATCATTTAAAATGTTCATTTTGCTGCCACTTGGAATCTGCCGCCCGGGGTGGCCGTAACACCCCCCCCCCCCTTTCAGCTACACCACTGAACACAGAGAAGTGTCTGCGTAAGTTAACAAGTCGAGCAGTTTTATGCTTTCCTCGTTGATGGCGTAGCAAGAAGTTGCAAAACGCGGTCATTAGCTTCGCACTGCCAGTGTGACTGTCGGCTGCACAAATGTTCATGAAATCCAATTCGGGGAGTTTGATTAAAAGTTGACAAAACGCTCTGATTTTGGCTAAAATCGGACAGCCTCACCCACAACGTCACATGACGACTGACGCGCCTTCCTGCGAGCATCTCGACAGCAACGAGCGAACTAAGCAGAAGTGCGTCTCAAGAAAGAAGGAATAAATCGACTTTGCGTAAAACAAGACAGGCAATGTACGTATAAACGTAACATTGATGCGCGTTCGCGTAACCATTCTTGCCGTGGAAAAAAGCAATAAGTATTAAATATGAGTGTGTTGTGTTGTGTGTGTGTGATGTGTATGTGTGTGTGGCCTTAGTTATCCAGCATGCAAAGCGCATGCGCCGTATTATATTGTCATCTGTGGCCTGTCTGGCTGTACCATATTTTTCCATATTATGTCATAAAATGAGCGATTTTCTGAAGAAAAAAAAATATTGAACATAAAATGTGTATTTTGATTTTCTATACAACTTTTGTCTGAAACATTTCTCACTCTAAGAATAATTGAGCTAGATATAATCATAATTGTACATAGGTTATACTTGTCAGAGTTTACTCAAACTTGAATTTTCTCTAGATTTTCGAAAAATCCTGAAATATCAAATTTCTTGAAAATCCGTTCAGTGGGAGCCGAGTTGTTATATGCGGGCATACATGACGAAGCTAACAGCGCCTTTCGAAATTTTGTGAAAGCTCCTAATAAAACAGTGCATATGAAAGTAACTTCAAGTGTGGAGCAGTGTTCTGGGTTTTATACTAATAGCACATCGTGTAAGCAAGCAGATAATATACTGGACAGAGTTGCAGCAACTTTAGGACACAAATAAATCCCAGCAATAATGTAGCGACATATATTTCCGTCCCCAATAACCCACTGTCAGCTGAAAAGATTTTAGAAAAAGAAGAGACGTCGTGTAACAATGTATGCATGCAAAAATGTATAACATTCGTAGGCTTATGTCGTTTGTCAACAATCACAGCGAATAACCCGTGACTCTTAGCACTTACATACAATAAGAGAGACGGCAGTAGTTTCCTCTGCTAACACCAGAAGCCGCCACATGTCATACGGTTATCTTTATGTGTGGAAATAATTCAGAATTAAATCCACATAGTATCAAATTAATGCTAGAATTGGAATCCCATTACATTTGAATGTCATAACTATATTTCTAGCAAGTTTTCGGCCATCTGGTTGTTTAATTATGGTGGCAACATGTGTCATAACAAGGGGCGTTAGCGCGCATGCGTCACCTAACTTCGGGTTTATTTATGACAGTCGTGGTCCCCAATTGGTGTAATCGCAGTGCGGCACAGGTTAACAGCCAAGCGAAAGCCATGGCCTACTGGGTACCCAGCAAAGCCCCTTCCCACACCGCTAGAGACCTTGAGTTGTTGAACTTTCGAGTAACAGTTCTACTGAGTAAATGTTGCCAATTTGAAATAATTAGAAGCCAATATCTGGGTCAGAATTTTCCCCGTCAGATTCTAATCAACAACTGACAAGGAAACTATGTTCAGAGTAGTTTTATGGCTTGTAGGCCGCACAAATTGCATGATCCGAATTTCTAAACACGACCGCCAATATAACAAGATGCAGAAAACTTTACTGGCAACAAATTTTGGGTGGCGCGATTCAAAAAAGATGTTACAGTGGTGGAACGTCGAGATTCAGATAAAACTAACTCGAAGATAGCTATCAATTAGCTAACTCCATGCAGCAAAGCCCTTTTTAAGACGACATAATTTCCTCAGCTACTCAAGAAATCCCTTGCATTTATGGAACCCAGAGGTTCATTACCGTGCTCACAACAGCCCGCTACTTGTTTCTGTTCTGAACAAGAAAACTGCAGTTCACGCGCTCCCATCCGATTTCTTTAAGATCCATTTTAATATCATCTTCTCATCTACGTCTAGATTTCGAAGTGGTCTCTTTCTCACAGATTTCCTCACCAAACTCCTGTATGCATTCTTTAGTCCCTCATGCGTGCAACATGTCCCGCCCATCTCATCCTCCTACATTTGATCACTCGACTAACATATGTTGAGCATAACAAACCACAAAGCACCTCATTACGCAGTTTTCTCCAGTCTGCCGTCAATTCCACCCCCTTAGGCCCACGTATATTCCTCAGCACCCTGTTAAGTAACTAACACAGGACAGCAAAACTCGTAGTTACGACACTTCATACCACAGGACAGCAAAACTCGTAGTTACGACACTTCATACTTGGTCTCCTAAAATACATCAGAAGGCATTACCAACCCAACCGTCGGTCGGTCCACAGGGTCCAGAATCACCCAAATCCACATCTAATGGCTACCTAGAATTCTTCCTTCGGGAGTATGATGGGCCGCAGCGTGAAGCTATTCACCATGCCCTCTATATGCTTTCAGTGTGTCGTGATTAGCCCTTCACAACACAAATTCAAAAACGCATCAGCGACATTGCAGGCCTCTGCAGTGATGACTACAGCAGATCAGCCGGTACAAAATCCTCACTACCTTGCCGACATAACAACAAGCCATCGTTTCCTTGAACCTTTAAAGCCCAGTGGTCACTATATGTACCACCAGGTTTAACATTCACAAATTCTACGTTCTGCCCACACAGTGTATTTATGTGTTTTGTGTGGATCTCAGAACAAACAGCGATTATGTCACTGTACAACATTAACTGACTGGTTTGTATAACTGAGACGGAGTGTGTTTACTGCGCGGTACGGACTGTATTTATGTGTTTTGTGTGGATCTCAGAACAAACAGCGATTATTTCACTGTACAACATTAACTGACTGGTTTGTATAACTGAGACGGAGTGTGTTTACTGCGCGGTACGGACTGTATTTATGTGTTTTGTGTGGATCTCAGAACAAACAGCGATTATTTCACTGTACAGCATTAA
Source organism: Reticulitermes speratus (assembly GCA_021186555.1). Lineage (NCBI taxonomy): Eukaryota > Metazoa > Arthropoda > Insecta > Blattodea > Rhinotermitidae > Reticulitermes > Reticulitermes speratus. The sequence continues at coordinate 30,855,797 of JAJKFL010000013.1, read as the reverse complement.
CTGACTGGTTTGTATAACTGAGACGGAGTGTGTTTACTGCGCGGTACGGACTGTATTTATGTGTTTTGTGTGGATCTCAGAACAAACAGCGATTATTTCACTGTACAACATTAACTGACTGGTTTGTATAACTGAGACGGAGTGTGTTTACTGCGCGGTACGGACTGTATTTATGTGTTTTGTGTGGATCTCAGAACAAACAGCGATTATTTCACTGTACAGCATTAACTGACTGGTTTGTATAACTGAGACGGAGTGTGTTTACTGCGCGGTACGGACTGTATTTATGTGTTTTGTGTGGATCTCAGAACAAACAGCGATTATTTCACTGTACAACATTAACTGACTGGTTTGTATAACTGAGACGGAGTGTGTTTACTGCGCGGTACGGACTGTATTTATGTGTTTTGTGTGGATCTCAGAACAAACAGCGATTATTTCACTGTACAGCATTAACTGACTGGTTTGTATAACTGAGACGGAGTGTGTTTACTGCGCGGTACGAGCTGTATTTATGTGTTTTGTGTGGATCTCAGAACAAACAGCGATTATTTCACTGTACAACATTAACTGACTGGTTTGTATAACTGAGACGGAGTGTGTTTACTGCGCGGTACGAGCTGTATTTATGTGTTTTGTGTGGATCTCAGAACAAACAGCGATTATTTCACTGTACAACATTAACTGACTGGTTTGTATAACTGAGACGGAGTGTGTTTACTGCGCGGTACGGACTGTATTTATGTGTTTTGTGTGGATCTCAGAACAAACAGCGATTATTTCACTGTACAGCATTAACTGACTGGTTTGTATAACTGAGACGGAGTGTGTTTACTGCGCGGTACGAGCTGTATTTATGTGTTTTGTGTGGATCTCAGAACAAACAGCGATTATTTGACTGTACATTAACTGACTGGTTTGTATAATTGAGACGGAGTGTGTTTACTGCGCGGTACGGACTGTAATTATGTGTTTTGTGTGGATCTCAGAACAAACAGCGATTATTTCACTGTACAGCATTAACTGACTGTTTGTATAACTGAGACGGAGTGTGTTTACTGCGCGGTACGGACTGTAATTATGTGTTTTGTGTGGATCTCAGAACAAACAGCGATTATTTCACTGTACAACATTAACTGACTGGTTTGTATAACTGAGACGGAGTGTGTTTACTGCGCGGTGCGGACTGTATTTATGTGTTTTGTGTGGATCTCAGAACAAACAGCGATTATTTCACTGTACAACATTAACTGACTGGTTTGTATAACCGAGACGGAGTGTGTTTACTGCGCGGCACGAGCTCAGTCTTTATACATAATTCAGATTGGTATCAGTTTCTAAGACAGCCCCTACACACAACGATATCAGCCTGTTCAGATGTTCTGAAGTCCTGTGTCAGCAGTTCTTCCAAAGTCCCCAGTCCACAGGCAGCATCAGGCTGGACCACGTCGAGGGCCCACACGATGCGCTGACAAACACTAAGACAACGGACCAAGACCGGGACAATGGACTGAAAAATGTCACACGTTTACTGCTGACGTGTAACGTAACTGCAACTACTAACGGGCAGCAAATGTGTGAGACGTGAAATTTGAATTGTTAATGAACCAAGAGCAGCACGTCCTGAGTAAACTTAAAGAATTTCCATTTCTTTTGTCTCACTGCCGGCGAGAAGTGAGCACGTATCCAGAAGGTAATACGCCCGGCCACCTCGAAACAGGTTTTCCTGGTTTTACTCTGTTTTGAAAAAAAATTCTGAGGTGATCCCCAAGTTAGTACCGCAAGTTTCGTAAGCATCCTCCCGATTTAATTTAATAACATTTAATTCCATTGTTTTAAGTTCCAGCAAATTACCTTTTCAAATTTCATGTAATCCATATTCCGTGTAATAGAGCACTGGTATTCAACCTGGGGTACGCGTACCCCCGGGGGTACGCGAAGACATCTTAAGGTGTACGTGAAATTAAAAAAAAATAAATATGCTATTTCATGATAAACACTGAATAATCAGGGCCAGATTTAGGGTTAGCCACAAGACGTAAGGACATGCGATTTGGGAGCGCCATTTTTGTCTCTCTCTCTCCTTTATGCTATTCTTATCTGGGTGGCTAGTTTCATTTTATTCCACATAGTGCATATAATTTTGCTTTGCTAAAATACATTTGTTCCTTTATTAATTTTTATATGATAGGCAATAATATATTTGTTATTTAATAGCTTGATTCTCCTTTTTCTCATCTAAAACTTATTATTTAATACATTACTTTGGATTTAATTTATTTAACTTATTTTAGATGTAGATTATAGACTGTGTATAACTTGAATTATGCAACAACAACTTTGGGGGTACAAAGTTGAAGAGAAATTATATGTGGGGGTACGCGAACAAAAAAGGTTGAATACCGTTGACATAGAGTATACAGTACTTGATCCAAGAAGCTGCAGAATCAATAATAAATAATCATGTCACTTATGTCCCTCCTACATGTTGTATGTCTTTGTATTTGCCTTCCTGATGATGACGTTGTATAAGTCGAAACATGTAGGAGGGACATAAGTGACAAAATATTTTTATTTTCTTTATGTTATTGATACATTATTAATGACAAATGATTATTTGTTATTGATTATGCACTTCGTTGTGTTAAGTACTGTACAGCTTGTCGAAGTTAAGCAAATTCGTTGTCTTAAGTACTGTACAGCTTATCGAAGTTAAGCAAATTCGTTGTGTTAAGTACTGTACAGTTTGTCGAAGTTAAGCAAATTCGTTGTCTTAAGTACTGTACAGCTTGTCGAAGTTAAGCAAATTCGTTGTGTTAAGTACTGTACAGTTTGTCGAAGTTAAGCAAATTCGTTGTGCTAAGTACTGTACAGCTTGTCGAAGTTAAGCAAATTTGTTGTGTTAAGTACTGTACAGCTTGTCGAAGTTAAGCAAATTCGTTGTCTTAAGTACTGTACAGCTGGTCGAAGTTAAGCAAATTTGTTGTCTTAAGTACTGTACAGCTTGTCGAAGTTAAGCAAATTCGTTGTCTTAAGTACTGTACAGCTTGTCGAAGTTAAGCAAATTCGTTGTCTTAAGTACTGTACAGCTTGTCGAAGTTAAGCAAATTCGTTGTGTTAAGTACTGTACAGCTTGTCGAAGTTAAGCAAATTTGTTGTGTTAAGTACTGTACAGCTTGTCGAAGTTAAGCAAATTTGTTGTGTTAAGTACTGTACAGCTTGTCGAAGTTAAGCAAATTTGTTGTGTTAAGTACTGTACAGCTTGTCGAAGTTAAGCAAATTCGTTGTCTTAAGTACTGTACAGCTTGTCGAAGTTAAGCAAATTCGTTGTCTTAAGTACTGTACAGCTTGTCGAAGTTAAGCAAATTCGTTGTCTTAAGTACTGTACAGCTTGTCGAAGTTAAGCAAATTCGTTGTGTTAAGTACTGTACAGCTTGTCAAAGTTAAGCAAATTTGTTGTGTTAAGTACTGTACAGCTTGTCGAAGTTAAGCAAATTTGTTGTGCTAAGTACTGTACAGCTTGTCGAAGTTAAGCAAATTTGTTGTGTTAAGTACTGTACAGCTTGTCGAAGTTAAGCAAATTTGTTGTGTTAAGCACTGTACAGCTTGTCGAAGTTAAGCAAATTCTGAGGGGCTGAATACTTTCATCTTTCACTTCTTTATGTCAGAACTCATATTTTCGAGTGGCAGCACTGTCTATATTTTTCTTACAAGCAGAATACTGTATGTTGATTGAGATCAAATGTGCTACAAATTATGCTGCTCATCACGTAATTTTCTCTGTTCCCTAAGGCCGTAGTATTTTCGGATCCACCATCAATCAGAGTACGAACAAATTCGGATAATACTGAAATTGAATCTCATTACTGGACGTCCGAAGTTCGAATTTCATTCGGCAGATTGAAATATTTGGGAACGACAGCACAGAGTGAAGATCGCATTCACGAAGAAAATTGGAGGAGATTAAATTTCGGGCATGCGTGTAGCCACTGCGTGTAGCCACTCCGTTCGGAATACTTTGACTTCCACTTCCACTCCGCTGTCTAAAATATATAACATTAAATTACAAACATGCAATGCAAAATATACAAATTAAAACATACTGAAGCATAATTGTCTCTTATGAAACTCTGGGGATAGCTCAGTCGGTACAGCGACTCTCTACGAGCTGGACGGTCCGGGGATCGAATCCCGGTAGGGGCGAGATTTTCAGTACCGGTCCAGACCGGCCCTGGGACCTACCCAGTGTCCTATACAATGGGTACCGGGTCATTCCCAGGGGTAAAGCGGCCGGCGCGTGGGTTAACCACCCACCCCCATCTAGCGCCGAGGTAAAAGAAAGAGTAGAGCTATACCTCTACTCCCCCTCTGGGCCTTCATGGCCTGTTACAGGGTGAACTTTACCTTTACCTTTTATGAAACTTTGTGTCTTACATTAAAGGAAGAACACAGGATGGGTTTTTTTATATTGTAAGTACCGTACATTTTATATTGTAAGTACCGTACATTTTATATTGTAAGTGCCGTACATTTTATATTGTAAGTACCGTACATTTTATATTGTAAGTACCGTACATTTTATATTGTAAGTACCGTACATTTTATATTGTAAGTACCGTACATTTTATATTGTAGGTACCGTACATTTTATATTGTAAGTACCGTACATTTTATATTGTAAGTACCGTACATTTTATATTGTAAGTACCGTACATTTTATATTGTAGGTACCGTACATTTTATATTGTAGGTACCGTACATTTTATATTGTAGGTACCGTACATTTTATATTGTAGGTACCGTACATTTTATATTGTAGGTACCGTACATTTTATATTGTAGGTACCGTACATTTTATATTGTAAGTACCGTACATTTTATATTGTAAGTACCGTACATTTTATATTGTAAGTACCGTACATTTTATACTGTAAGTACCGTACATTTTATACTGTAAGTACCGTACATTTTATATTGTAAGTACCGTACATTTTATATTGTAAGTACCGTACATTTTATATTGTAAGTACAGTACATTTTATATTGTAAGTACCGTACATTTTATATTGTAAGTACCGTACATTTTATATTGTAAGTACCGTACATTTTATATTGTAAGTACCGTACATTTTATATTGTAAGTACCGTACATTTTATATTGTAAGTACCGTACATTTTATATTGTAAGTACCGTACATTTTATATTGTAGGTACCGTACATTTTATATTGTAGGTACCGTACATTTTATATTGTAGGTACCGTACATTTTATATTGTAGGTACCGTACATTTTATATTGTAGGTACCGTACATTTTATATTGTAAGTACCGTACATTTTATATTGTAAGTACCGTACATTTTATATTGTAAGTACCGTACATTTTATATTGTAAGTACCGTACATTTTATATTGTAAGTACCGTACATTTTATATTGTAAGTACCGTACATTTTATATTGTAAGTACCGTACATTTTATATTGTAAGTACCGTACATTTTATATTGTAAGTACCGTACATTTTATATTGTAAGTACCGTACATTTTATATTGTAAGTACCGTACATTTTATATTGTAAGTACCGTACATTTTATATTGTAAGTACCGTACATTTTATATTGTAAGTACCGTACATTTTATATTGTAAGTACCGTACATTTTATATTGTAAGTACCGTACATTTTATATTGTAAGTACCGTACATTTTATATTGTAAGTACCGTACATTTTATAGTAAGTCTAATATCAACCAACAAATGCACAAGATTATTGACATATATATAATGTATCTGAGACCCCTACATATGTTTCAGCAAACGAGTTGTCATTTTCAGGGGGTTTTTGGCATAAAACTATAAGAATGTTTTACATCCAAGTAACTCGTTTGCTGAAACATACGTAGAGGTCTCAGATATATATATATATATATATATATATATAATATTGCGCATTTGTTGGCTGGTATTAGACTTAGACACAGGATGAGGGTCTTTGAGAATAGGGTATTGAGGGAGATATTTGGGCCTAAGGGAAGGAAGTAACAGGAGACTGGAGACGACTACATAACGAGGAGCTTTATGAGTTGTGCTCCTCACCAAATATTATTCGGGTGATCAAATCAAGCGGTATATGAGCGGGGCATGTAGCATGGAATGCGAATATAAATACAGGGTTTTGTATAGTATATTTTGTCCTAGCCGTAGATGGCAGGATAATATTAAAATTGATCCTAAAAATGTAGGACTGGTGTTGGCTGGATTGATCTGGCTCAGAACAGGGACCAGTAGAGGGCTCTTGTGAACGCGGTAATGAACATTCGGGTTATATAATATGGGGGGGGGGGGAATTATTGAACAGCTGAGAATCTGTTCGCTTTACCAGGACTCTGCTCCATGAAGTTGTGTTTCTTTCTAGTAGCTAGTTATAAGGAAACGCTTAAATAATACTTTGCAGATACAAATGCTGACCATGTGGCCGTAATCAAAATAATACTTTGCAGATACAAATGCTGACCATGTGGCCGTAATCAAAATAATACTTTGCAGATACAAATGCTGACCATGTGGCCGTAATCAAAATAATACTTTGCAGATACAAATGCTGACCATGTGGCCGTAATCAAAATAATACTTTGCAGATACAAATGCTGACCATGTGGCCGTAATCAAAATAATACTTTGCAGATACAAATGCTGACCATGTGGCCGTAATCAAAATAATACTTTGCAGATACAAATGCTGACCATGTGGCCGTAATCAAAATAATACTTTGCAGATACAAATGCTGACCATGTGGCCGAAATCAAAATAATACTTTGCAGATACAAATGCTGACCATGTGGCCGAAATCAAAATAATACTTTGCAGATACAAATGCTGACCATGTGGCCGTAATCAAAATAGTACTTTGCAGATACAAATGCTGACCATGTGGCCGTAATCAAAATAATACGTTGCAGATACAAATGCTGACCATGTGGCCGTAATCAAAATAATATTTTGCAGATACAAATGCTGACCATGTGGCCGTAATCAAAATAATATTTTGCAGATACAAATGCTGACCATGTGGCCGTAATCAAAATAATATTTTGCAGATACAAATGCTGACCATGTGGCCGTAATCAAAATAATACTTTGCAGATACAAATGCTGACCATGTGGCCGTAATCAAAATAATATTTTGCAGATACAAATGCTGACCATGTGGCCGTAATCAAAATAGTACTTTGCAGATACGAATGCTGACCATGTGGCCGTAATCAAAATAGTACTTTGCAGATACAAATGCTGACCATGTGGCCGTAATCAAAATAATACGTTGCAGATACAAATGCTGACCATGTGGCCGTAATCAAAATAATACTTTGCAGATACAAATGATGACCATGTGGCCGTAATCAAAATAATACTTTGCAGATACAAATGCTGACCATGTGGCCGTAATCAAAATAATATTTTGCCGATACAAATGCTGACCATGTGGCCGTAATCAAAATAATACTTTGCAGATACAAATGCTGACCATGTGGCCGTAATCAAAATAATATTTTGCAGATACAAATGCTGACCATGTGGCCGTAATCAAAATAATATTTTGCAGATACAAATGCTGACCATGTGGCCGTAATCAAAATAGTACTTTGCAGATACAAATGCTGACCATGTGGCCGTAATCAAAATAATACTTTGGAGATACAAATGCTGACCATGTGGCCGTAATCAAAATAGTACTTTGCAGATACAAATGCTGACCATGTGGCCGTAATCAAAATAATACTTTGCAGATACAAATGATGACCATGTGGCCGTAATCAAAATAATACTTTGCAGATACAAATGCTGACCATGTGGCCGTAATCAAAATAATATTTTGCCGATACAAATGCTGACCATGTGGCCGTAATCAAAATAATACTTTGCAGATACAAATGCTGACCATGTGGCCGTAATCAAAATAATATTTTGCAGATACAAATGCTGACCATGTGGCCGTAATCAAAATAATATTTTGCAGATACAAATGCTGACCATGTGGCCGTAATCAAAATAGTACTTTGCAGATACAAATGCTGACCATGTGGCCGTAATCAAAATAATACTTTGGAGATACAAATGCTGACCATGTGGCCGTAATCAAAATAGTACTTTGCAGATACAAATGCTGACCATGTGGCCGTAATCAAAATAATACTTTGCAGATACAAATGCTGACCATGTGGCCATAATCATCTTGCCTTCCCCACAGGCGCTGTAACCTAGACAGTTAATTAGAGCACTAAAATACACGAAGGATAAATCTGTTAACAGGTGTGTGCGCCTGAACACCGACGGCCATGTGACTAAGCAGGCGCCCTCAGATCGCCTGGAACAAGTCCACTTTGCATTTGACAGTGCAAACGGACGTGTGCCAGTCTTGCACGGGACGCTAGACCGAATCTAGGCCGAGGCTGGCAAATGTACGTCTTTATTGGAGGGGGGTACACGACACCTCGAGGACCACGTAAAGGTTGAACGCATTTTGAAACAGCACCAAGGCTCTGGCGACCCCCGTGAACAGACGCTAAGGGCTGTCTGTTACAGTAACACACTGGACAACAAGTGGTCTGCTGTCCTGTCACAGTAACACACTGGACAACAAGTGTTCTGCTGTCCTGTCACAGTAACACACTGGACAACAAGTGGTCTGCTGTCCTGTACCAGTAACACACTGGACAACAAGTGGTCTGCTGTCCTGTCACAGTAACACACTGGACAACAAGTGTTCTGCTGTCTGTCAGAGTAACACACCGGACAACAAGTAGTCTGCTGTCTGTCAGAGTAACACACTGGACAACAAGTAGTCTGCTGTCTGTCACAGTAACACACTGGACAACAAGTGGTCTGCTGTCTGTCAGAGTAACACACTGGACAAGTGGTCTGCTGTCTGTCAGAGTAACACACTGGACAAGTGTTGTGATGTCTGTCAGAGTAACACACTGGACAACAAGTGTTGTGCTGTGTGTCAGAGTAACACACTGGACAACAAGTGGTCTGCTGTCTGTCAGAGTAACACACTGGACAACAAGTGGTCTGCTGTCTGTCAGAGTAACAAACTGGACAACAAGTAGTCTGCTGTCTGTCAGAGTAACACACTGGACAACAAGTGGTATGCTGTCTGTCAGAGTAACACACTGGACAACAAGTGGTATGCTGTCTGTCAGAGTAACACACTGGACAACAAGTGTTGTGCTGTCTGTCAGAGTAACACACTGGACAACAAGTGTTGTGCTGTCTGTCAGAGTAACACGCTGGACAACAAGTGGTCTGCTGTCTGTCACAGTAACACACTGGACAAGTGTTCTGCTGTCTGTCACAGTAACACACTGGACAACAAGTGTTGTGCTGTCTGTCACAGTAACACACTGGACAACAAGTGTTGTGCTGTCTGTCACAGTAACACACTGGACAACAAGTGTTCTGCTGTCTGTCAGAATAACACACTGGACAACAAGTGGTCTGCTGTCTGTCAGAGTAACACACTGGACAATAGTATACAATGGGTACCTGCTCACTTTCACGGGGGTAAAGCGGCCGGGGCGTGGCGTTGACCACCCAACCCCATCTAGCGCCAAGGTTAAAGAAAGAGTAGAGCTATACCTCTACTCCCCCTCTGGACCTTCATGGCCCGTTCTAGGGAGAACTTTACCTTTACCTTTACCTTTTTTACAATCACATACAACACCACAATATAATCAGGCGATAAGTTTCGACTTTTTTCAAGCCTTATATCTTCAAGAACTGTCAATAAACGTTTGACTGCAACAAGGCATGACATCTCATCCTTTTACAAAACTGACATATATTTAGATATCATACACTTACACCTTCGTATTAATTTTATATTCAAATATTTATGATGATGTTTTTAAAAGGATGAGATCTCATGCCTTATTGCAGTCAAAGTTTTATAGATAGTTCTTGAAAAGATAAGGCTTGAAAAAAGCCGAAACTTGTCGCCTGATTGGTTACATGGTAGTGTTGTGTGCGACTGCAATGTCACTAAATACATACAGATAAATATATCAACAGGGATGAATCACCTTAGGATTGTTTAAGTTTCTGTCAAATGCTCCCAGACATGGGACAGAGCGTCACTTTGTTTGGGTCATTCCCGGGGGTCAAGCGGCCGGAGCGTGGAGTTGACCACCCATCCCCATCTAGCGCCGAGGTTAAGGAAGGAGTAGAGCTATACCTCTACTCCCCCGCTGGTCCTTCATGGCCTGTTATAGGTAGAACTTTACCTTTTATGCAGCATTGGTGGAATGATACTGACAGGGGAAAACTGAAGTACTGGGAGAAAAACATTATACAGCGTCTGTGGTAGATGTATTAATGAGTATGGAGCATTGGTTGAATGATACTGACAGGGAAAACTGAAGTACTGGGAGAAAAACATTATACAGCGTCGGTGGTAGATGTATGAATGAGTATGGAGCATTGGTGGAATGATACTGACAGGGGAAAACTGAAGTACTGCGAGAAAGACATTATACAGCGTTTGTGGTAGATGTATGAATGAGTATGGAGCATTGGTGGAATGATACTGACAGGGGAAAACTGAAGTACTGCGAGAAAAACATTATACAGCGTCGGTGGTAGATGTATGAATGAGTATGGAGCATTGGTGGAATGATACTGACAGGGAAAACTGAAGTACTGGGAGAAAAACATTATACAGCGTCGGTGGTAGATGTATGAATGAGTATGGAGCATTGGTGGAATGATACTGACAGGGGAAAACTGAAGTACTGGGAGAAAAACATTATACAGCGTCGGTGGTAGATGTATGAATGAGTATAGAGCATTGGTGGAATGATACTGACAGGGGAAAACTGAAGTACTGCGAGAAAAACATTATACAGCGTTGGTGGTAGATGTATGAATGAGTGTGGAGCATTGGTGGAATGATACTGACAGGGGAAAACTGAAGTACTGGGAGAAAAACATTATACAGCGTTGGTGGTAGATGTATGAATGAGTGTGGAGCATTGGTGGAATGATACTGACAGGGGAAAACTGAAGTACTGCGAGAAAGACATTATACAGCGTTTGTGGTAGATGTATGAATGAGTATGGAGCATTGGTGGAATGATACTGACAGGGGAAAACTGAAGTACTGGGAGAAAAACATTATACAGCGTCGGTGGTAGATGAATGAATGAGTATGGAGCATTGGTGTAATGATACTGACAGGGAAAAACTGAAGTACTGGGAGAGAAACATTATACAGCGTTGGTGGTAGATGTATGAATGAGTGTGGAGCATTGGTGGAATGATACTGACAGGGGAAAACTGAAGTACTGGGAGAAAAACATTATACAGCGTTGGTGGTAGATGTATGAATGAGTGTGGAGCATTGGTGGAATGATACTGACAGGGGAAAACTGAAGTACTGGGAGAAAAACATTATACAGCGTTGGTGGTAGATGTATGAATGAGTGTGGAGCATTGGTGGAATGATACTGACAGGGGAAAACTGAAGTACTGGGAGAAAAACATTATACAGCGTTGGTGGTAGATGTATGAATGAGTGTGGAGCATTGGTGGAATGATACTGACAGGGGAAAACTGAAGTACTGGGAGAAAAACATTATACAGCGTTTGTGGTAGATGTATGAATGAGTATGGAGCATTGGTGGAATGATACTGACAGGGGAAAACTGAAGTACTGGGAGAAAAACATTATACAGCGTTGGTGGTAGATGTATGAATGAGTGTGGAGCATTGGTGGAATGATACTGACAGGGGAGAACTGAAGTACTGGGAGAAAAGCATTATACAGCGTGGGTGGTAGATGTATGAATGAGTATGGAGCATTGGTGGAATGATACTGACAGGGGAAAACTGAAGTACTGGGAGAAAAGCATTATACAGCGTGGGTGGTAGATGTATGAATGATGTGTGGAGCATTGGTGGAATGATACTGACAGGGGAAAACTGAAGTACTGGGAGAAAAACATTATACAGCGTTTGTGGTAGATGTATGAATGAGTATGGAGCATTGGTGGAATGATACTGACAGGGGAAAACTGAAGTACTGGGAGAAAAACATTATACAGCGTTGGTGGTAGATGTATGAATGAGTGTGGAGCATTGGTGGAATGATACTGACAGGGGAAAACTGAAGTACTGCGAGAAAGACATTATACAGCGTTTGTGGTAGATGTATGAATGAGTATGGAGCATTGGTGGAATGATACTGACAGGGGAAAACTGAAGTACTGGGAGAAAAACATTATACAGCGTCGGTGGTAGATGAATGAATGAGTATGGAGCATTGGTGTAATGATACTGACAGGGGAAAACTGAAGTACTGGGAGAGAAACATTATACAGCGTTGGTGGTAGATGTATGAATGAGTGTGGAGCATTGGTGGATTGATACTGACAGGGGAAAACTGAAGTACTGGGAGAAAAACATTATACAGCGTTGGTGGTAGATGTATGAATGAGTGTGGAGCATTGGTGGAATGATACTGACAGGGGAAAACTGAAGTACTGGGAGAAAAACATTATACAGCGTTGGTGGTAGATGTATGAATGAGTGTGGAGCATTGGTGGAATGATACTGACAGGGGAAAACTGAAGTACTGGGAGAAAAACATTATACAGCGTTGGTGGTAGATGTATGAATGAGTGTGGAGCATTGGTGGAATGATACTGACAGGGGAAAACTGAAGTACTGGGAGAAAAACATTATACAGCGTTGGTGGTAGATGTATGAATGAGTGTGGAGCATTGGTGGAATGATACTGACAGGGGAAAACTGAAGTACTGGGAGAGAAACATTATACAGCGTTGGTGGTAGATGTATGAATGAGTGTGGAGCATTGGTGGAATGATACTGACAGGGGAGAACTGAAGTACTGGGAGAAAAACATTATACAGCGTTGGTGGTAGATGTATGAATGAGTGTGGAGCATTGGTGGAATGATACTGACAGGGGAGAACTGAAGTACTGGGAGAAAAACATTATACAGCGTTGGTGGTAGATGTATGAATGAGTGTGGAGCATTGGTGGAATGATACTGACAGGGGAGAACTGAAGTACTGGGAGAAAAGCATTATACAGCGTGGGTGGTAGATGTATGAATGAGTATGGAGCATTGGTGGAATGATACTGACAGGGGAAAACTGAAGTACTGGGAGAAAAGCATTATACAGCGATGGTGGTAGATGTATGAATGAGTATGGAGCATTGGTGGAATGATACTGACAGGAGAAAACTTACCTTACACAGAACACAGTGTGCGCTCCATTACACTAGTAGAAAACAGCAAGTTAATGTTGTATATGGAAATAATCACTCTTTGTTCTGAGATCCACACAAAACACACAAATACACTGTGTGGGCAGAACGTAGAATTTGTGAATACTAAACATGGTGGTACATATAGTAACCACTGGGCTTTAAAGGGTTAAATCTCTGTTATAAAAACCAGTCAGTTAATGCTGTACAGTGAAATAATCGCTGTTTGTTCTGAGATCCACACAAAACACATAAATACACTGTGTGGGCAGAACGTAGAATTGTTGAATGTTAAACCTGGTGGTACATATAGTAACCACTGAGCTTTAAAGGGTTAAGACAGGCATACCTTGTACAACTCGGCTTCCAGTACACGCACTTGACTGTAACCATATCAGCAACATAAACACAGTTCTCACACACAACTTAGTACTGTATGTGCATTGGATAAGAACACAATTCATCCCCGACATGTTTCGACCCTCTAACTGGTCATCATCAGGACGCAACATTAATCCACTTAAGAATGTACGCCCTGCAACAGCTAGGATACAACACAAGTTGCTGTACCAGTACCGGTGGTACGCAGGTAGCGCCATGTCAGTGCTGTGCATGACGTCGTTACAACGCTCGTCACGTGATCGGCAATAGCGTCACACAAATACTGTGTCAGAGCAACACGATATGACCTTTGACCGTTAAAAAAGGGCGCAACCAAGACACCACAACCGAAAGTATAGGCTGAACCATAATGTCTGCTCTAGTACACCCCACTATCATCACCTGCTACATCAAATAAAGTTCGGTTTGTCTGCCGAAAACGAACCACGACTCCTCTGTCGACTGAGCTAACCCGGCTCTATGACTACATGTACTTATGTTATATGAAGTAAAGAGGCACTGGAGACATATACAGAAACTGGAGGTTTGATAAAAATTAAGATGTAAGCGACGGATGCAGACATTCTGTTCAAAAGGAGGTAAGTTGGAAGATCTAGGCGCAGATGGGAGAATCGTATTAAAACGGATGCAGAACAGACTGTGAGGAAGTCAACTGGATTTGTCTGGCACAGGCTAAGGGACGGTGGTGGGGTTTTGTATGTACGGTGATGAACTTTGTTCCCATAAAATTCGATGCATTCTTTGAGCAGGTGAGCGACTGTTAGCTTATGCAGGACTCCGCTCCGTGTTAGTTCGTTAAGAAGCTCCATAATTTACACTGTCATGTCAGCGGGCTGACCAATCAGAAAGCAGCTGCGTTGCCTACATCGTGGGTCGGAAACTGCAGAGGGCAGTCAGCTCAGTTGACGCATGACCTCAATAAACCAGACGTGATTTGGCAAGCCTGCCAAAACCAACTCTAAAATTACTGAGGACCTACCAATACGTGGGAGGGGCTGTCCTTCCGGCGTTCAGAGAACACTTACTGCTTACCTGTGAGGTCACTTCGCTCTCAGATAGCTTTTTATCAAAATTTCTCACCAACGGCTCACCACACACAAACACATCTGCTGCTGACGTCAACAGGCCTACTGAAAAGAACATACTGTATCAGCTTTTTTGGATTAGACCCTCTGGCCTGTCCCAAATCAGAATTATCTTCTAACTCGATAAGCTTAACACTTTAAAGCCATGTGGTCACTATATGTACCACCATGTTTAACATTCACAAATTCTACGTTCTGCCCACACAGTGTAATTATGTGTTTTGTGTGGATCTCAGAACAAACAGCGATTATTTCACTGTACAGCATCAACTGACTGGTTTGTATAACTGAGATGGAGTGCTTTACTGCGCGGTACGAACTGAATCCTTAACCCTTTAAAGCCCAGTGGTTACTATTTGTACCGCCATGTTTAACATTCAACAATTCTACGTTCTGCTCACAGTGTATTCATGTGTTTTGTGTGGATCTCAGAACAAACAGCGATTAATTCACTATATAGCATTAACTGCTTTGTATAACTGAGACGGAGTGTGTTTACTGCGCGGTACATAAAGTAACCACTGGGCTTTAAACTTTAAAGCCCAGTGGTTACTTATGTACCACCATGTTTAACATTTCACAAATTCTACGTTCTGCCCACACAATGTATTTATGGTTTTGTGTGGATCTCAGAACAAACAGCGATTATTTCACTGTACAGCATTAACTAACTGGTTTGTTAACTGAGACGGAGTGTGTTTACTGCGCGGTACGGACTGAATCCTTAACCCTTTAAAGCCCAGTGGTTACTATATGTACCACCACGTTTAACATTCAACAATTCTACGTTCTGCCCACACAGTGTATTTATGTGTTTTGTGTGGATCTCAGAACAAACAGCGATTATTTCACTGTACAGCATTAACTGACTGGTTCGTGTAACTGAGACGGAGTGTGTTTACTGCGCGGTACATAAAGTAACCACTGGGCTTTAAACTTTAAAGCCAGTGGTTACTATATATTACCACCACGTTTAACATTCAACAATTCTACGTTTACTGCCACACGGTGTATTTATGTGTTTTGTGTGGATCTCAGAACAAACAGCGATTATTTCACTGTACAACATTAACTGACTGGTTTGTATAACTGAGACGGAGTGTGTTTACTGCGCGGTACGGACTGTATTTATGTGTTTTGTGTGGATCTCAGAACAAACAGCGATTATTTCACTGTACTACATTAACTGACTGGTTTGTATAACTGAGACGGAGTGTGTTTACTGCGCGGTACATAAAGTAACCACTGGGCTTCCGCTAGCGCATTTCCTTTATAAGTAAATCGCAGAAAATCATTTCGATAATTTTAAATTTCATTTTGTATGTTCATCCCCAACTTTATGCGTCATCGGCGCTGACTTTGTTTTAAGTGTAAATTACCAATATTAAAATTCTGTTTTTCATAAATATTCTAAAAAAATTATGTCCTTTGATATAAATTTCGTTTGTAAAAACTTTAATTCATTTTTACATTTACTACATTTTACATTTACTTAATTTTTACATTTACTACATTTTTACATTTACTTCATTTTACATTTTATACATTTTACATTTACTTCATTTTTACATTTACTACATTTTTACATTTACTTAATTTTTACATTTACTAATTTTTACATTTACTTCATTTTTACATTTATTTACATTTTTACATTTACTTCATTTTTACATTTACTACATTTTTACATTTACTTCATTTTACATTTACTACATTTTTACATTTACTACATTTTTACATTTACTACATTTTTATATTTACTTCATTTTACATTTACTTCATTTTACATTTACTTCATTTTTACATTTACTACATTTTTACATCACACGGTTTCCGCAAATATTGAGATGTCACAAAGTTTCCACAGATCCTAAGAGTTTGATGACCGCTGGTATACCCTATAGCCTAGTTACTATATCAACCACATTATACAGACTAGTAGTGTAGTAGTAGTAGCAGTAGTATTACAACCATCAAGCCTATGTTCTTCCCCCAAATTTAGGCGCCGCGCCTGACACCCATACAAAACAAGATCATAATGACTGCTTTACATGAAAAAGGAAAGCAATAAGTGAGCGTGTAGAAGACTTTGTCAAAGAACGCCACCTGTGCTGTGCGCTGCCGTCTATAGCACTAGAAGGGTGCGGACAGTGCTGGGCCATGAGTATCCTTGCGACAGTCACATGATCGCGCAGCCAAGTGGGTGTTGCCTTATCGTTCTGTGCTACAGAAGATAATACCTTACAGACTAAAGGCGAATTCACTTTATCACCGAAAAAATCAGCCACGAGTATTTGTACAGCCCAATTAACTCCAAGGGACACCTTCTTCAGACCTGACAGTTAGTTCCTCAGCTAGTCAAGAAATTCCCCACATTTTATGAACCGGAAATGTCATTACCGCATTCACAACAGCCCGCCATCTGTCCCTATGCTGAACAAAACGAAGCCAGCCCACGCGCTCCATCCTACTTATTTACGATCCACTTTAATATTATCCTCCCATCTATTTCTGTGCCTTCCAAAAGTGTTCTCTTGCCTTCATGTATCCCAACCAAAATACTGCATGCATTTTTCTTCCGCCCCATACGTGCTACATGCCCCGCCCATCTCATCATGCTTAATTGATCGCTCGAACAATATCTGAAGCTCTTCATCAAGCAGTCATCTCCATTCCCCTGTTACCTCGTCCCTCTTAGGTCCAAATATCATCCTCAGCACCCTATTCTCGAACACCCTCAGCCTATGTTCCTCCCTCAGTGTGAGAGACTAAATTTCACACCCATACAAAACAAGGGGCAAAATTATAGTTCTGTCTATTTCAGTCTTTATACTCTTAGGTAGCCAACAGGACGACCAAAGATTCTGGACCGAATGGTAGAAGATTTGTACAGCCCTCTGCATGTTACAGTTACTGTGATATGCACTCCATCTACAAGCAGGTCGCCAAGTTCCAAGACCTTGCAACATCACTGAAGTCACGTGATTAAGGTTTTACCCTTTAAAAAGCGAATCTCATCTGAGTAACTGTCAAAATGTGGTTCCTACCTTACAGAAAACACATCGATTATTGTTGAGGGAACTGAAGAGGGGAGTGGAAAGGGGAGAAGGTTTTTTTGCGGGGATGGAGGAGGTTAGATTGATATTCATATACTGTTGGAATGGAGGGAAAAGAAAGATGGAGAGAAAAACTTTGGAAGAGTAAGTGGCTAAATATAAATGTGGAGACAGTGTACAGGAAATTGTAGGAAGATTATTGAACTGAGCAATCTACGTATCTTTGATTGCAGATAAAGTGTAACTGGGTCAGGCAAACTGAGCGAGCAGCACACAGGATAGAGCAGAAGAATGAAACGCCATTGTCATATGAACCGACAGACGGTACACTGTCCTGGCATGACAGTGATCCTAAGGAAGGATCTTAAGGAAACAGAATGGGAGGGGGTGGCCTGGATTGATCTGGCTCGGACAAGGACATGCACGGGCGTGTTCTGAACACAGTAAGAAGGACTCTGCTATACAGGCGAAACGTCGCGTTCTTTATCTCTAAACCAGGTGGCATGTATGAATACGGGTGCCCATTAAAGGGTTAAAGAATCGTACCAACGTTATAACACATCATACCAGCATTATAACACATAATCATACCAGCGTTATAAAACAATCATACCAGCGTTATAACACATAATCATACCAGCGTTACAACACATAATCATACCAGCGTTATAACACATAATCATACGAGCGTTATAACACATAATCATACCAGCGTTATAACACATAATCATACCAGCGTTATAACACATAACCATACCAACGTTATAACACATAATTATACCAGCGTTATAACACATAATCATACCAGCGTTATAACACATAATCATACCAACGTTATAACACATAATCATACCAGCGTTATAGCACATAATCATACCAACGTTATAACACATAATTCCCTCTAATCAACTTCGATGTACTTGAATGTAATTTCCAATAAAGAAAGCGACAGCAGTCATTGAATAGTCCACAGGAATACTCAACTGCGAAGGACGGCTGCACACGGCAGTCTATATCTACTATTGGCGCACCCAAGGGGGGCGGGGGACTGACGGGCTATAGCCCCCCTCCCAAAGCAAAATTTAAAAAACGCTGATTTTGTAGACACAATGATATCAAAGGTTTCGAGTGATTTAGCCTTCAGCCTAAATCAGCTACCAAAATTGGCTGATGACTAGCACATTGCAATATTGACAAATATAATAAAAACTTACGAACAGCCACATGTTTTTCTTTCCCAGTTAGTTTTAATTTTCCCTGTAACCTAACTAGACTTTGACACGACTTTCACAACGTAGTTTTTAAACTCAAACAGCAATTATACATAGCTTCAGCGTCGGCCCCTGTCCCCACAGAAAAATTCTGAGTGCGCCTATGATATCTACGCTTATTTAACGACGATGTTTAACTACCACAGCCAACAAGGAGCAAGAGGCTTTGTTAACGACGCAGGACGAGTCTGAAGCAAACCACGACAAATTCGCCTACACGGACGCCATCTGGCGTGTCTCGCTTGAGGCGATAGGCTCCCGATACGTCCTTCACTGTAAGGGCCCAAGTCAGCCCACACGCAGTGGGATTATTTGTTACGCTATTTCTGTCCTGCAACATCACATGTTAATTACACCAGAGTTTCAGGTGTCGGACACTGGCGGCAGCACACTCGCTTTATCTGGTCCCTGCAACCGGTCAGAGTGGCTACTCATCTCGCGTAATGACTGCCACCGTGTCCAAAGCAATGCACGAGGCACTTAGCGATCATACACTCTACGATTCGTTACAGTTTCATCACTGTGTTCACAAAATTCACATCCCACCTCACAGAAAAGACACTGCATCTCCATTACAAAGACCAATCAGTTAATGCAGTATAGAAAAATAATCGCTGTTGATTGTTAAGAATCAACCAGAACACATAGACACGCCGTGTGGGCAACATGGGAAGTTCTTAATGTTTAGGTAAGTGGTATATATAGATACCACTGTGCTAGGTTTAAAAAGCGACCTGTAAGACACAGGATCGGAAACACAAAAACCAATCACAATAATTTAGGTTACGGTCTTTTGGAACGTGACGACGTGCAGTTTGGTAGACAGACATTGTCACGAACTTTTGGAAGGAAAGTACTGTACCTATCTTTCAGGCTTCTGAGGTTTAGTCTAAAGACGGTCGTAGAGATGAGTTCCTCTGAAACGTCGGTACTCAAAGCAATGAGACGTCACGTCGATTAGAACAGCAATCTTACAGTACACGAAGATTTGCGGAATGTGTTGGGCCTGTAGCATGAACTGTGGGAGGGCGGAAAGCATGACATTACACCAAGTGAGGATAAAGTGCCTCACCGTCACAAGACAACAATTCCCCCCCACCATGGCGCAACAGCCCTAGTGGGCCAGGGTCTCCTCACTGTTGAGGCTTCACGATCACACTTTTAGACACACGACACTCGGTAGGACTCCTCTGGACGAGTGACCAGCTCGTCGCAGAGACCTCTACCTGACACACACAACACTCATAACAGACATCCATGCACACGGCGGGATTCGAACCCACAATCCCAGCAAGCGAGCGGCCGAGGACCCACGCCTTAGACTGCACGGCCACTGGGATCGGCTCACCAGAAAACACTAAATAAAGAGGTATGAGTCATGTTGAAGTCTTGATCCTTCGGAACCTGCTATTGCTGCCTGAGACTCTCAACAGGCACAGGGACCTACGCGAGTTACATCACAGCTGCAACCGTGTCTGGCCTTGCGATGCGCAATTTGGCGCAGTTCATCGCACTGCAGTTGCAGAAACCTGGGCTCTCAGCAAATGCACAGTAAATGCACAGCAGCTGTCAGTGTTAGCACTGGCTAGCTTGCACTTCGTCACTCAAAACGACAGCCTCGCGTCCTTCGACGTTCCCACGCTTCAGACACTCGTTCTTTCGACAGCAGCAGATGCTAATGAAGACGTGGAGTGGCGAGTGGCCTCCTGATTAATTTTGGTACATTTAATTTGGGGGGGGGGGGTTGGATGGAAAACGTGTGGTAGGAACTTGGCAACCATCTCAGCATTTATTTGAAGACAAAGGAAAACCAAGAAACTTGTGTCGAGATGGCCGGTCGCAGGACCTTCCGGATGTATACTGACTTTAGCTAGCAGTGCGGCAACGAAAAGTTGGAAATCCCTTAAGACAGTGATTCCCAACCTCAGGTCGCGACCCAAATTAGGGTCGCAAGGGGTCTGACGTAGGACCGTGAGAGAGTTTTATGGAGAACTCGATAACTATGAAAAAAAAAATAAATAAAAATTGGTATCTAAATTCAAACAGAATGATCGGGAAAATGTGATTATTGAATCTGTGTCTTTTTACTTTTAAACATACTGCAGCAGTTACATTTTAAAAAGTCTAAACATCACATGTATCAGCTATTTACATAAATATTTGTTCCTTGCATGTTTTGTGTATTTAATACTGTCCCAAAGATACTGTATTGACAACTAACATTACAAATTTAATATTTTTTATAAGTGACAACGTTATGTAGTGTTCAACAAAAGACATTAGTATTATCGACATCTTATCACCAACAAAATGCACGTTTATTTAAAAAAAACCAATATAAGGCTTCTTTAAAACATTAAAAACCCGTACATATGTTTCGGCTCTTTAGAAAGCCATCTTCAGGTGGTGTCACTCAACTTTCATTTGTTTAAAAACACGTCCGTGCGTTGTTCAATAGTTTACGCATATAGTTCACCACCTTCACTACTGTTATTTCCACTGTCATCTTTTTACACCATATGTTAAAATGAGAAATAAAATGGTTTTTGAAACTGTAAGTGAGATAGCTCTCGTTATGTTATTTCACTGTTGGTTGACGTGTATGCGTAAACTATTGAACGAACGCACGGCGTGTTTTTAAACAAATGCAGTTGAGTGACACCACCTGAAGATGGCTTTCTAAAGAGCCGAAACATACGTAGGGGGTTTTGAATGTTTTAAAGAAACCTTATATTTTTTTTTTAAATAAACGTGCATTTTGTTGGTGATAAGATGTCGATTTGTGAAAAGTGCACGGTGATTTTAGAATAAAGACATTAGTATCAGTTCATTTACAGTAAATATCACTGACTATTGCCGTTTACACGGTAGGGTCAGGGTCACATACCGTTTGCTACTTTAGGGTCACACACATAACAGGTTGGTACCGCTGTGTTATGCTGTTATGTAGTGTTCAACAAAGACATTAGTATTAGTTCATTTACAGCAAATATCACTGACTATTGCCGTTTACACGTAGGGTCACGGGTCACATACCGTTTGCTACTTTAGGGTCACACACATAACAGGTTGGTACCGCTGTGTTATGCTGTTATGTAGTGTTCAACAAAGACATTAGTATTAGTTCATTTACAGCAAATATCACTGACTATTGCGTTTACACGTAGGGTCACGGGTCACATACCGTTTGCTACTTTAGGGTCACACACATAACAGGTTGGTACCGCTGTGTTATGCTGTTATGTAGTGTTCAACAAAGACATTAGTATTAGTTCATTTACAGCAAATATCACTGACTATTGCCGTTTACACAGTAGGGTCACGGGTCACATACCGTTTGCTACTTTAGGGTCACACACATAACAGGTTGGTACCGCTGTGTTATGCTGTTATGTAGTGTTCAACAAAGACATTAGTATTAGTTCATTTACAGCAAATATCACTGACTATTGCCGTTTACACAGTAGGGTCACGGGTCACATACCGTTTGCTACTTTAGGGTCACACACATAACAGGTTGGTACCGCTGTGTTATGCTGTTATGTAGTGTTCAACAAAGACATTAGTATTAGTTCATTTACAGTAAACATCACTGACTATTGCCGTTTACACGGTAGGGTCACGGGTCACATACCGTTTGCTACTTTAGGGTCACACACATAACAGGTTGGTACCGCTGTGTTATGCTGTTATGTAGTGTTCAACAAAGACATTAGTATTAGTTCATTTACAGTAAATATCACTGACTATTGCCGTTTACACGGTAGGGTCACGGGTCACATACCGTTTGCTACTTTAGGGTCACACACACAAAAGTTTGTGAACCGCTGCCTTAAGGTTTCGCTACGGTGTGCGCTGTTGCTTTGTAACAACTTAACTACACGCCATACAGTGCATCGGAAATCCGAACAACACGTCACAACAGCAGTACACTCTCAGTCCTTTGTTCCCATTGTGTCCTCATCTTGGTCCGTCGTCAGTACGGTTGTCAGAGCGCCATGATGACTCTCGGTTACGTCTACCTTAGTACTTACACATTCAGTGCTACCCGATATCTTTTACAAGGTTCGCAGGCTTCTCCCGTTTGTCCTTCTAGTAATGCAACGTTGGTGGAATGATACTGACAGGGTAAAACCGACGTACTCGGAGAAAAACCGGCCCCAGTGCCACTCTGTCCACCACAAATCCCACACGAACTGACCTGGGATCGAACCCGGGCCTCCGCGGTGAGGGACCGGCGACTAACCGCCCCTCAATAAGTGTAAGAATTAATAATTGGTACCTGCCTCACAGTAAACACACAGAATCTCCATTAAAAAGCCACACTACTTGAAGATGTATAAGGAAACAATCGATGTTGACGCCAAGAATCGTAACAAACATAAATACAATTCGTGGGAAGTATGCAGAATTTTTACGTGTCGAACGAAGTGGCACATACAGTGACCACTGGGCTTTAAAGGGTTAAATAAATCGACAGGCATGACGTCACTGTGATCAACGGGCGTAATGCGCGCGCAGCTTTAACACAAGTTTTGTCTGTCAGTCTGTGCTGCTCTATGACAGAGCTCTGATTGCCCTTACAGTAGTGGCAAACGTAACACGTGTGAGATTAGAAGTCCTCACGACAATGTATATGGAATACACGCCTTCTGGAACGTGTCGCCGTGTAGTCTGGTACAAATTTACAAGCGTCTCCAAGAGACCTGACGTGCAATAGGTTCCTACGAAACGTCGGTAAATTCCTACCAGACTACACGGCGTCACACCCCAGCACACAGTTGTGTTCAAGTACGTAACACACACAACATGCCGTCTAGATCAGCGGTCGCCAACAATTCGGACCTCACGGACCACTAAACTCACAATTTTCAATCCCGCAGACCACTAACATGAATTTGTTTTAAAAAGGTACAAACATCTATAAAATGATGATCATAAAAGTTACATTTTATTAATATGAAATGCGCTTGTTTAATTATAACAAAATTATTAGTGTGATATTTGTTGGGACGACGAATCAGAATATAATGAAACAGTACAATAAACATAAAAATTGCAAATAAAGTCCAAATTTCTCCACGGACCACCAGAATTTTCTCGCGGACCATCAGTGGTCCGCGGACCACCGGTTGGCGACCGCTGGTCTAGATCATCTCCAGCGAAGTATTGTTAAAACGAGAAACCAGGTTAGGACAGCGCGCACCGCAGTTGGCACGCCTGACGCTGCAACTCTACAAATTAACGTTGCGATAGGATCGCGGCTGTCAGACGCCGTGCAGTCGTGCCAAAATATTGAGCTGTCTTGTCTGTGAGCGCAGCCTTGCGGCAAAACACTGACACAGCCTGCGGGGTCGGAACTAGGACCATGCAGATTAACATCGGACAAGCGCATGGCAAACAGGCTAATTATGCACACCAATACCGAACATACAGGCCAAATAGGCTAATTATGTATAAGAACGTCGCACAGACAGGCTAAACGGGTTAAATATGTAGATTCACATCGGACAAGCGCATGGCAAACAGGCTAATTATGCACATGAACACCAAAGAAACAGGCCAAACAGGCTAATTATCTATGTAAACGTCGCATAGACAAGCTAAACGGGTTAAATGTGTAGATTAACATGGAACAAGCGCATGGCAAACAGGCTAATTATGCACATGAACACCAAAGAAACAGGCCAAACAGGCTAATTATCTATGTAAACGTCGCATAGACAAGCTAAACGGGTTAAATGTGTAGATTAACATGGAACAAGCGCATGGCAAACAGGCTAATTATGCACATGAACACCGAACATACAGGCCAAATAGGCTAATTATGTATAAGAACGTCGCATAGACAGGCTAAACGGGTTAAATATGTAGATGAACATCGAACACAGGCCAAACAGGCTAATTATGCACATGAACACCAAAGAAACAGGCCAAACAGGCTAATTATCTATGTAAACGTCGCATAGACAAGCTAAACGGGTTAAATGTGCAGATTAACATCGGACAAGCGCATGGCAAACAGGCTAATTATGCACATGAACACCAAAGAGACAGGCCAAACAGGCTAATTATGTATGTAAACGTCGCATAGACAGTCTAAACGGGTTAAATATGTAGATGAACATCGAACACAGGCTAAACAGGCTACTGATGTATATGAACATGGAACAAAGCAGCGCCAAACAGGCTAATCATGTACATGAACACCAAGGAGAGAGGCTAAACAGGCTAATTATATATGTAAACGTCGCATAGACAGGCTAAACGGGTTAAATATGTAGATGAACATCGAACACAGGCTAAACAGGCTACTGATGTATATGAACATGGAACAAAGCAGCGCCAAACAGGCTAATCATGTACATGAACACCAAGGAGAGAGGCTAAACAGGCTAATTATATATGTAAACGTCGCATAGACAGGCTAAACGGGTTAAATATGTAGATGAACATCGAACACAGGCTAAACAGGCTACTGATGTATATGAACATGGAACAAAGCAGCGCCAAACAGGCTAATCATGTACATGAACACCAAGGAGAGAGGCTAAACAGGCTAATTATATATGTAAACGTCGCATAGACAGGCTAAACGGGTTAAATATGTAGATGAACATCGAACACAGGCTAAACAGGCTACTGATGTATATGAACATGGAACAAAGCAGCGCCAAACAGGCTAATCATGTACATGAACACCAAGGAGAGAGGCTAAACAGGCTAATTATATATGTAAACGTCGCATAGACAGGCTAAACGGGTTAAATATGTAGATGAACATCGAACACAGGCTAAACAGGCTACTGATGTATATGAACATGGAACAAAGCAGCGCCAAACAGGCTAATCATGTACATGAACACCAAGGAGAGAGGCTAAACAGGCTACGTGTGTAGATGTATATCGCACAAACACAGACTAATGACGTGCTGCGATCGGCCAACCGGTTACGACTTAACGTTGCCTAGCAACGCTGTCTGTCGGCAGACGAAGTCAGACGAACGGCCAGGACTACTTGCATAGGTCGCGACAATCTGACAGCAACTAAAGCAGCGATTATATCTTAATCTCGATTACAAAAGCGAGCCGCCACAGCGGCCACTTTGAAGCTACACCGCATTCGTACCGTGATTAGGGGCCGGGCTTCATGCCCCGAGCGGTGTGTGCGGGATATGACATGCGGCACGAAGAGAGGTGGCAGCTAAGTCTTTCCCCGTCACTCCCAAAGGTCTTTAGGCTCCCTTTGAGCCGTCTGACAAAGGAAAATGCAACAGAGTATTCTTATGCCCACGTGATGGCAGCACTGTTCGCTCAGTAGGTAGTCTCAAAGTTCGTGAATCTCGATGTTCGGGATTTCGACCTTTCGTGATAACCCATTTCAATACGGGTCCCGACGAATAGGCGTGAGACCACGTGGCTGGCAAGTCGGCTTCCCCCACTCTCCTGCTATTGCGCAGATCACTCCCAGCTCAGTCACGCTGTCTCGATAACTAACATTATTTTCGTGATTTATGGCATGAGAATTTCGTTCAATCGTTCACGTATTTTACACACTGGGGTTAATTTATATTTTTACTGCCGGTCTGGCACTTTACATTCAAAATATATTCCGCTGTTCAAGGGCCGCGATAGCTCAGTCGGTATAGCGACTCGCTACGAGCTGGACGGTCCGGGGATCGAATCCCGGTGGCGGCGAGATTTTCAGCACCCGTCCAGACCGGCCCTGGGGCCTACCCAGCCTCCTATACAATGGGTACCGGGTCATTCCCGGGGGTAAAGCGGCCGGGGCGTGGCGTTGACCACCCACCCCTATCTAGCGCCGAGGTTAAAGAAACAGTAGAGCTATACCTGTACTCCCCCTCTGGCCCTTCATGACCTGTTCTAGGGAAAACTTTACCTTTTTTTTAATCTTTTATTCCGCTGTTCATTAAGTTTTATGTGTCAAAGTTAATCAAGAACACCGAAGTACTGCACCTTTACACGATACGTCAATTAAGTGCCGACAGAACCACTGCAACGAGCGCAGGTGAACGCCCGGGTCTGCGCGGTGCATTCTGGTTCGACACAGAACAACAAAGTGTTTCGACTTTCAGTACAGCACGCAGTATGCACAGTGCAGTCAGACGATAGTGACCGGAGTTTTGTGACAAATAATTCATTCAGTTCGTGTTCTCGGACACACGGACGAGTTAAACTTACACGCTGATGCAAACACAGCAGAAATACACAAAACGAAATACAAATCAAAACAGAACACAAATAACAACAGAGGCACAATCAGGGCTGCCCCAACAGCCCCATATCACTACATTACATTACATTAAATGCTTGTTTATGCGTGTGTCGACTCAGCAATCGTAATAGTTTAAATGACGAAACGTTAATGGTAAATTAACACATAAATATACCAGAAGCTAATGAAGTGTACAGCTTAACAGAAAGGAGACATAAATCAAAGCCTGTGACATTGTGCCAAATTAACACAAAATCAGTTTCAAAGAAGTACTGGGTTTTTTTAACTTGTCAAAGTCTTTACTCGCCATGTAAAGGCTGCAGTTACAATGGATGCGTATTGACAGGTCATTCGTATCTAGTCGCATTACAAACGAAGCAGATTAAAACTTGCATGTGTGCTTACAGTAGATGTGGGTACTTTATATGAAGACCTATGTACATTTATGATAATATCTCGCTGAATTCTTCTTAGGCTGAGAAATGTTTCAGACGAAAGTTGTACAGAAAACCAAAACACACATTTTATGTTCAATATTTTTTTTCCGAAAATCATGCCGTTTATGAGATAATGTGGAAAAATATGGTACAGCCAGACAGGCCACAGATGGAAACATAGTACGGCGCAGAAAAGATGCGATTTGCATGCTGGATAACTGAGGCAAGAATATATAGACACACTCTAGCTAACTAACTAACTAACTCCATGGAGCACAGTCCTTCTAGAGAAGCTAACAGGTCATCACATAGTCAAGAAATTCCCCGCGTTTTATGGAACCCGAAGGTTCATTACCGCATTCACAACAGCCCGCCAACTGTCCCTATCCTGAGCCAAAGCAATCAAGTCCACGCCTACCGATCCAACTTTTTGAAGATCCATTTTAATATTATCCTACCATCTATACCTAGGTTTTTGCAAGTGTGTCCTTCCATCAGGCCTCCCACCAAAACCCTGTCTGCAAAATCTCCCCTCTCCCACACGTGCTACATGCCCCGCCCATCTCATTCTTACTGATTGCATAATATTTGGTGATGAGTAAGCAAAGTTCACCCTGTAACAGGCCATGAAGGTCCAGAGGGGGAGTAGAGGTATAGCTCTACTCTTTCTTTAACCTTGGCGCTAGATGGGGGTGGGTGGTCAACGCCACGCCCCGGCCGCTTTACCCCGGGAATGACCCGGTACCCATTGTACAGGAGGCTGGGTGGGCCCCAGGGCCGGTCTGGACGGGTGCGAAAATCTCGCCTCAACGAGATTCGATCCCCGGACCGTCCACCTCGTAGCGAGTCGCTATACTGACTGAGCTATTCCGGCCCATTTGGTGAGGAGTACAGATCATAAAGCTCCTCACTATGTAGTCTTCTCCATTTCCTGTCACCTCGTCCCTGTTAAACAGACACCACTCACAATATGTAATACTTATTGCTTTCCACAGCAACTATGGTTACGCGAACGCGCCTCGATGTTACGTTATACGTACATTGCCTGTTTTGTACAGATTTGGTTTCCCCAGTATCCTGTGGCTGACTGCAAGACAAAGAACTCAACAGAAATAAAGAACACGTTGCCATGCACCCCGATTCTGAGACTGTAAGGAGTCTTACAGCGCTGTCGCCTACACCACGTCGGTGGTTCGGCTGGTGTTGCGCAAACTTGTGCTACTGAAATGTCGTCAGACAAGGCATTCACTGTAACCGCGGCCGAAACACATCTAACAAGACAATTTCTGCAAGTCACGGAAGACATAGACGAGCCTCTGTGTAACAGCCAAAAGGGACAAACACTGTTCCGCGCATGAATAAAGAGGAGCAGAAGAACAGCGCCCCAGACAGTGCCTTGTGTCGTACACGGCATGTGGACTGACAGACTACAGTGGCATGGTCATGCGAGGAAAATGATTATGACGTGGGCTACGAACTTCCGTTGCATGCGTTCCAGTGTTTTGGCATTAACAGGTGTTATAGAAGTATGACAAACTGTATGCTATCTGTACCGTACATTTGTTATTGTATAAAGTCTTATTAAGGATAGAAATGACGGGAAGACGAGGGAGAAGACGTAAGCAGCTACTGGCTGACCTTAAGGAAAACAGAGGATACTGGAAATTGAAAGAGGAAGCACTAGATCGCAGGCAATGGAGATCTCGCTTTGGAAGAGGCTACGGACCTGTCGTAAGACAGACTACAGAATGATTGAATGAATGTCTTATTCCGAAAAATGTACACTTTATTTCTTCTATTTAATACATATTTACGTCAATAAGATAGTCAACATGTTTCGAACTGTATCAGTTCATCTTCAGGACTCACTCTCATTACACCAGCTATATGGTACTCATTAAAATCTATAAAATGGTAAAATGTCGTCAGCTATGCTGAGTTTGTGGTCACTGATGGTTACTTAAATATTTTAGCTTCAAATACTTTTAATATTATTTTCAGTGACCACAAAACTCAGCATAGCTGACGACATTTTATCCATTTTATCGATTTTAATGAGTACCATATAGCTGGTGTAATGAGAGTGAGTCCTGAAGATGAACTGATACAGTTCGAAACATGTTGACTATTTATTGACATAAATATATATTAAATATAAGATAATAAAGCCTACATTTGTCGCAATAAGACTTTATATAGAAGTATGAACTGTCGATACACACTCGAGTTTAGGTCTCACCACCGTCAGGCAGAACAGGATACATCGTAGTGGCCTTTGCACTTCGAACTTTATCGATGTTTTGTGCAGCCCTTTTGCTCACGCATTCAGCCGTCAGCATCCTGCTGACAGATACGTCATCAAAGCCATCTTCTTTCATGAAATGCTGACCCAGGTGCATAAATCTTAGTGCGGCCAGTGTCTTAGTCATAAAGATCGCGCAAGGCCACTTCAAATGCCTGTTTTCATCTTACACACGAGGGACAGTTTAGCAGCCCCAGTTTAAATTGGTGTCTGTTAGCAACCCTGTCATTAGCCTTTACTGGTTTATGCTCAAGCTGAGTAACTCCCCAGCTCTTTTAGCAGAGATCTTTCGAGAAAGCCCTTAGCCTGGCTTGGTCCACGAATGGCCTGCCAATACTCCTCATGTTTCTTGCTCGTCCAGACCCTGATTACTCCCCTGCCAACCTTTGCCGATATGCCAAGGAGGGCTCAGATCGTGCAAGTGGCTGTCACGAACCTTGCCTGACTAATTGATCAGCTGTTTCGTTTCCATCAATTCCCATATGCCATGGCACCCATACCAGTGTGGTTCCGGATACCGTAGACAGTATAGCGACTCGCTACGAGCTGGACGGTCCGGCGATCGAATCCCGGTGGGGGAGAGATTTTTAGGACCTGTCCAGACCGGCCCTGGGGCCTACCCAGCCTCCTGTACAATGGGTACCGGGTCATTCCCGGGGGTAAAGCGGCCGGGGCGTGGCGTTAACCACCCACCCCAGGTTTTCTCTGGTACACATCCCTAAACTAAACTATTTACAATAAGTTAAACGCTGTTCATCTAATTATTGTTAGATCACCAACTAAATGCAACTTTTATTTTAAAAACACTATAAGGTTCTTTAAAACATTTTAATATGAAGATGGCTTTATAGAAAAGCCGAAACATATGTAGGGGTTTTTATTAAAATGTTTTAAAGAACTTTATAGTGTTTTTTTAAATAAAAGGCGCATTTAGTTGGTGATCTAACAATAATTGAGTGGAAAATGCACGGTGATTTTAGAATAAAAAAAGCTGTTCATCTAAATTCAATAACACACTCATCTTTTTACATTAATTCTTCGTCCTCATCTTCACTCTTTGCGTCATTTTCCTCGTTTGATTTTCCAAGTTATGTTTTAAGTTAAGTCCGTAAGTAAGGAACCTGCTGTCAGGCTGTAGTCGTCAACAACTGCTGACAGAAACAGTGAACACCCTGTAGATTTTTGTTTAAAAGGATGCCAATGTAACTAACCAGACAATAATGTCTTTACACATTGTGTTACAGCACCTTTCATTTCCCAGAGCAATTTTTTGCCACTTAAGATCCCTGATAAATAAAGAACAATTCCTAAAGATATGTTCATTTCAAAGTAATTGCACCTCTGTTAACATGTGTATTATCAATTCTCCAACATGTTTCGACTAACAATAACAGTCATCCTCAGGGAGTTCGTTGACACAAGCGAGCAATTTGATGCAACAATATACGGTCGTGAAATGTGCCTAGGAAGTGATACACTGTAAAAGTAAATCAAATATTCATAATTAAACTATTTACTTTTACAGTGTATCACTTTACTAAGTACATTTCACGTCGAACCCGGTTATAACGACATCGGTTTATACGACACCTCGTCTATAACGTCAGGTATTCTGTAGTACCAATTAATTCCTCACTGTTAACCATAATATTATACTGCTCGGTTATAACAACACTCTTTTATAACGACACAAAATAATTCAGTCCCTTTCATGCTTTATAAACGAGTTCGAATATACTTTAATATCAAACTGCTCTTTTGTTTTCAAAGAACTCCCTGAGAATGGCTACTATTGCTAGCGGAAACATGTTGGACAATTAATAACACACGTGTTAACAAAAATAAGTGTAATTACTTGGAAATAAACACATTTTATACATATTTCTTTGCAAGGAACACAAATTTACCCAACAAATACCGGCTCGCTCGTCCAATGATCCGCCCCTCAATTCAACGACACGTCTGAGACACCCGAACGTTCGCGAGCCCTCAACACCTAACAGACATTCCGTCCACACAGCGCAAATCGCCACGTGCTATGCTATCAATGAGCAAGCAAGCAAGAGATTAGAATTTTTAAAAATTCTCGCAGGCACCCACAGACACTTGAGGGTAGCAAGCTGCACGCGGAACTGGCGGCATATCGCATTACAAGACCGAAACAGAAGCGCATCAGATTGCTGTCATTACAGCTCTTCTCCCTTGAAATATGCTATAAGACTACGTATACCCTTTTGTACAGGTGTGAAACCTGATTTCCAGACGCGTTCGCAAAATTGCGGAAAGCGACTGATTAGGTGTCTGTCTGTCTGTCCGTCCGCCTGTCCGTCTCTCCGCATGCAACAACTCGGCTCCCACTCGACGGATTTTCATTAAATTCAATATTAAGGATTTTTCGAAAATCTGTCGAGAAAATTCAAGTTTCATTAAAATCTGACAATAATAACGGGTACTTTACATGAAGACCTATGTACATTTATGATAATATCTTGCTCAATTCTTCTTAGAATGAGAAATGTTTCAGACAAAATTGTAGGGAAAATCAAACACACATTTTATGTTCAATAATTTTTTTCCGAAAATCGTGTTCGTTTATGAGATAATGTGGATAAAATATGGTACAGCCAGACAGGCCAGAGATGACAATATAATACGGCGCATGCGCTTTGCATGCTGGATAACTAAGGCAACAGACACACACTCAGAATATGTAACACTTATTGCTTTTCCACGGCAACAATGGTTACGCGAACGCGCCTCAATGTTACGTGATATGTAGATTGTCTGTCTTGTTATAACTGAAGGAAGAACAGAGATTGCTGTGTGCTGAGACGAATGTTGGGAATGTAGAGACGGGATTGGTAGAAGGATTGGGAAGCTTGAATGCTGAGGGTTTTCATACAGAAGGTTACCTTATGCTGTTACCGTACCTGCATCACGGACGAGATGGACGCCGCATGTAGCATGAATAAAAAATGTTAGAATAAATAACCCTTATTGAAAATAAATTCAAAGTAACCCTCGCAGCACGCGGAATGATATTAAAAAGGATATGAACAAACAGGGTGTAACCATTATCATAACGATAAATGAACAAGGCCTTATATGAAATTGCCTGTAAACCTTGCAACATTCATAGGTGGGAGAAGTTCTGATTAGGTGCTGCAGAGAGAGGCAGTACTGCGGGGGACACCGTCATTCGGGTCAGGGCTGCGCAAATGATTATAATTAGACGAGCTTTATAAAAAAATGCAATTTGCATTCACCTGACAGTAGGTAGAGCCAAAAGGTGCTGAATTTAAACCAATTACATTTACTGACCCACTTACATGATGGAGTTAAGGCTGTCCATACAGCGGCCACATGTTGGCACAAGCGACAGAACTGTTACAAGAAGTGCTTCAAGCAACAGTGCGATGTCTTCATATTTAGCAAGACGATTAACTAACTGTCTGGTAGCAGAACCAGAAGGTTCAACACCGCTAATAAGAAATCCCGCCACTGGACACGATCCTGAGCCAGTTACATCCACCTCCCATCCTCACAACCTATTTCCCTGCGATTCATCTTACTAATTAACTAACTCTCTGGGAGCAGAACCAGAAGGTTCAACACCGCTAATACCAAAGCCTGCCACTGGACACGATCCTGAGCCAGTTCCATCCAACTTCCACCCTCACAACCTATTTCCCTTACATATATCTTCCTAATTAAATATGCCATTGGTAGCTCAATCACTACAGTGTCAGGCTACGGGTTTGGCAATGCGGTTTTCGATTCCTCGTAATGTCAAGGAATTTTTCTCTTCTCTG
Organism: Reticulitermes speratus; assembly: GCA_021186555.1. Lineage (NCBI taxonomy): Eukaryota > Metazoa > Arthropoda > Insecta > Blattodea > Rhinotermitidae > Reticulitermes > Reticulitermes speratus. The sequence goes on along the minus strand of JAJKFL010000013.1, from coordinate 30,821,906 downwards.
AAAATGTCGAAGCCTACTGTGTACCGGGGTTGTTCAGCGGGCACAGCATCTGGGGTCTGAAGATGCCGATTAAACTATTGCTGATGTTACGAATGAATGGAGCTCTACCTCCACTCTCCCTATATATTTTCATGACGTGCACAGAAACAATTTAACCTTTTTATCGCAACGGAACCAGTGGTCGGCTCCTGTAAACGCCGCAATGTATGTTCAGGCTCAGTAAATGGCTGGGAATTTCCGGACCAGCTAAGCGACTATCAGTTTCTCAAGGACTCTCCTCCATGAGATAAGTTCCTTTTGTACATATGCCGAGCGGACATGTGACGGTTTGTGTTATCTCACGGGAAATGTTGCTTACAATGTCACCGAAAACCTCGATAAAGCTAATGTGGATGGACAGGGCTCCACACAGGATCAACTTTAGTTGTCTGGATCGTTCTGATCTGCGATCTACAGCGCTGTGACAAGCTGTGACAGCGCTGTCGGTTCATTAATCAGCACGCGACATCCGTTCGATCACCAATTACAACACAGACAGCTCTCCAGTGGGCAGAAGTTCTGAGTCTTTTACGGGTGGTCGCAGGTTCATATTTCGGCATGGACACAAGCAGTTCTGACTGAAATTCATCGTCGTTTTCTCAGTCCATTCACTCTAATGCTCGGATATTACCTCAGATCAGTTCACGGCCGATTCCTTCCATATCCAGTGCAATTAATTATCACCAATCAAAATGTACCTTCTGAACAACATACTCTAATACAGTGCTTCCCAAACTTTTTCCTTCATTACCCAAAACCGCTTATCAGAAAGTCCTTTTTACCAAAAACCGCTCATCAGAAAGTAATTTTTACCCAAAACCGCTTATCAGAAAGTCCTTTTTACCCAAAACCGCTTATCAGAAAGTAATATTTTACCCAAAACCGCTTATCAGAAAGTCCTTTTTACCCAAAACCGCTTATCAGAAAGTCATTTTTACCAAAAACCGCTTATCAGAAAGTCCTTTTTACCAAAAACTGCTTATCAGAAAGTCCTTTTTACCCAAAACCGCTTATCAGAGTCATTTTTACCCAAAACCGCTTATCAGAAAGTCCTTTTTACCTAAAACCGCTTATCAGAAAGTAATTTTTACCCAAAACCGCTTATCAGAGTCACTTTTTACCCAAAATCGCTTATCAGAAAGTCCTTTTTACCCAAAACCGCTTATCAGGAAGTAATTTTTACCCAAAACCGCTTATCAGAAAGTCCTTTTTACCCAAAACCGCTTATCAGAAAGTCATTTTTACCTAAAACCGCTTATCAGAAAGTCCTTTTTACCCAATGTAGGTAAAACACTTACTGCACAGAAAACATATTTGACAAGTGAAGAGATATCGGTAAAAAATAGGAAGCAAACAATATGTTTGATGCAATGTCTTTATTTTAAACATCTCAAAACATTTTAGCAGCCACAAAAAATTTGGTAATTACTCACCATGCATATTTCATCACCCAAGTCCCAGCTAATGAGTGTAATGCCACTGTTAGACTGTTTTAGAGTATCGGTGCACACTGAATGATCACTTTCTTCAGAGTACTTCTTCTTCTACACTTTTACGGTAAATTTTAATGTGTATTCCGAGGTGTGTCGTTACCCAAAGAATAACCACTTTTACCCCATTTTGGGTAATTTACCCAGGTTTGGGAAGCACTGCTCTAATATGTTGACTGCGTCTTTAAGTATACCGTAAATACATAAATAAATAACATCTCTCCGCACACGGACCCGCTTGCAATTGAAAGTCCATCATCTCACAAATTTATCCTGAGCCAGTTCAATCCACTCCACAATACAGCCTTATAATGTTGTAGCAGACATTTAATTGTTATGCTTCCTTTAATGTTAATGGGCTTCCTGCCTATGACGCACTTGATCCACTATTTTATCCACGTCTTTGCTATGTTATATCCTCTTTATCAGATGACAACAGAACGTGTCGCTTATGAAGGAAAATTTGTCCAATCTTCTGACACAAAATCTATTTTTATGTAGATGTCAAACCTGTTCTATCACAGCAAGGTAAAATCACAGACAGAGCGTGCTTGAGAATTGGGCCTCAGTGGAACACGTGGACCAATAAGGGAGGAAGGATACATAATGTGCAGTTCTCGGCAAATATTACGACGGGACAGATGTGCACGACATGTAGCACGAAAGGGATGATGGGGAACGCATATAAAATGTTAGCTGGAAAACCTATAAGGAAGGAGCCGATTAAAGGAGATGCAAATTGACATTAAAATTTGTCTCAGAGAAGATCGATATATTGATGTAGATTGAATTAATCTGGCTCATGGTAAGGTCCCGTTACTGACTTTTGTGAAAACGGTAATGAGCCTCCAGATCCTAAAAAGGCGTGAAATTTCTTCGTCCGCTAAGAGGCTGTCATCATGTTCTGTGTTCTGCTGACAGGCTGTCATCACGTTCTGTGTTCTGCTGACAGGCTGTCATCACGTTGTGTTCTGCTGAGAGGCTGTCATCAAGTTCTGTGTTTCTGACAGGCTGTCATCGAGTTCTGTGTTCTGCTGACAGGCTGTCATCACGTTCTGTGTTCTGCTGACAGGCTGTCATCACGTTCTGTGTTCTGCTGACAGGCTGTCATCACGTTCTGTGTTCTGCTGACAGGCTGTCATCACGTTCTGTGTTCTGCTGACAGGCTGTCATCACGTTGTGTGTTCTGCTGACAGGCTGTCATCACGTTCTGTGTTCTGCTGACAGGCTGTCATCACGTTCTGTGTTCTGCTGACAGGCTGTCATAAGTTCTGTGTTCTGCTGACAGGCTGTCATCGAGTTCTGTGTTCTGCTGACAGGCTGTCATCACGTTCTGTGTTCTGCTGACAGGCTGTCATCACGTTCTGTGTTCTGCTGACAGGCTGTCATCACGTTCTGTGTTCTGCTGACAGGCTGTCATCACGTTCTGTGTTCTGCTGACAGGCTGTCATCACGTTCTGTGTTCTGCTGACAGGCTGTCATCACGTTCTGTGTTCTGCTGACAGGCTGTCATCACGTTCTGTGTTCTGCTGACAGGCTGTCATCACGTTCTGTGTTCTGCTGACAGGCTGTCATCACGTTCTGTGTTCTGCTGACAGGCTGTCATCACGTTGCGTGTTCTGCTGACAGGCTGTCATTTGTTCTAAGTCTCCAACGCTTTAAAAAATGCGGGTAAAATACAATTAGGGAATCATGTAGGATCGGCTACGGCCATTTTCTGTGAAACGCATCATTGATGTGCATGTCTCTGCAGTTGATTCATCATCAATTAACAAATCCAGGAACGCAACCAGTGTATAAACACCGCTGCCAACATGCCTGCATTACAGCAGTCCGTTGAAATACACGCTGTATTTGACATGGTGATAAAGCTCCACACGTTCTTAACAACAGCACAAGATATATGAACATGTTGACCGCTAGAGTCCAATCGCCTTTACCACCGACGTCAAGCGGACAGAAGAACGGGTGGCAAACCTGAGAGATGTAGGTTACCAGCACTGATCACACAAGTACAGTAATTGATCCTTGATGCCGTAGTAATGAGAAGCAGTGAGCAATATTGGCTTACGTCACAGTACAATTCGAGATACCAAATTATACCACAGACTGGCTACAAGTTTCAGCTCTCACACGGTGAACCAAAAGTTTTCATGTCATACGCGCAGGGAAAGCTGCACACGTAAGCTCAGTCACCTTAGTGCGAGTAACGTCTTACTTCATATACCACGTGCTTTAACATTTATCAACCTACGTTCTGGCCACACAGGGCATTTCTGTGTATCACGTGATTCACACAAGAACGTGACACGATTTTCCTCAACAGGGAGACGCAGGAGAATATTTACTGCGCGCTAAAAGGTAAAGCAATCCCATTACAGACCTTGACAGGCGCTTAGGACTCCAGGAGGTTGAGGCTCCCAGATTTCTAGACAATCTGCACATGAAGGTGGTAAGGTTGTCAGCCCTACGCACCGGCCGCCTTTACCTCCCAGGAAATACTCCTGGTACTCATTTCTGTTAGAGGCTGAGTCGACCCCAGGGCCATCCGAATCTTTACATATAATCTTAGAATTTAGCTAATAGGTCTCCTCGCCTGCAAATTTGCGTTAGACACTCAAATTTTTTAAACTAAACCGTCAGTAAAACAAGGTTCTGCACAAAACTGGCAACGTAGCAAGGCGCATACCGAAAAGCGAATCGCATGTAGCTTTAAAAATTCCGCATGTATCATTTTATGACAAAACTATGTGACTGTGACTTGACTGTGACTGTCTTAGTATTTAAGGGCTTAATGAAACTAAGACGACGGCCGTACGGATTTCTGAGGTGGCTGCGACACTAGCGCCACGTAACAAACTGTCCTCGAACTTTGTGTTGCAACGGAACGTACTAATGCGCGTAACGTCTGTCAGGGCACGTCTTAATTATCGTCCTTCTTTATTTCTTTTAATCTCAAACACGCATTCAGCAGCCGAGGAAATCATACAGGCCTAATTGCTTTCTGCTTGGTGGCCATATTGCCTAACCACAGCACGTAGCGCCTATGTGCCTAGACTCTAGGGGCAAGGAAGTAAACACGCAATAAAATTTCATTTTTAGGGGCATTCGCATAGTACACCATCCGCCATGTATGTCTGTCTGTCTGTCCGCATAGAAAAACTCGGATCGCATAAACGGATTTTCTTTTTCTAATTTTATACTGAGGGGTTTTACTAAAATCTGTCGATAATATTCCAGTTTTGTTAAAATCGAACAAAAATAACAAGACCTTTTTTTTATGGTGAAGGGTCCCGCAGCAGACGCTACGGACGCACCGCAGCCTTAAGGCTTACTGTGCAACCTGTGATGAAGATGATTAGTGTTTTCGTTTTTCCGTGTAATGGAGCACCGGTGCAATGAAATTGACAGGTAAAAACCGAAGTACTTGGGGGGAAAAAACCTGTCCCAGTGCCACTTTGTCCACCACAAATCCCACATGGACTGACCCGGTATCGAACCCGGGCCCCCGTGGTGAGAGGCCGGCGACTAACCGCCTGAGCCTTGTCACGGCCCTAACAAACACGAAAACCTACGTACTTTGGTTAGTACCGACAGTGTTGTAGCCATTGTTACCAGACCTCTACGATTCCTGTTTGCTTTGTTACCACGGCTGCCATGATCACTAACGTTACCACCGATTAGCAGCTTACCAAGGTACGTTGGCTGCAGAAGTTAGAAGTATTCCAATGCTTACCATTGGTACAACGGTTACCAAGGTTACCAGTGTACCTGTTGGTTCCTATGGTTATGCACACGCGCCAGAAGTGCTTGGCTCTGCGGGAAATTTCCTTTCTTGCTTCAGAACAGCAAGTAAAACTATTCGTATTTAATTAGCCAACGTTACTCCATCTTAACATTTATATTGTGTACATCAGCAGTCTTAATGTTGCTGCCACAGACGAGCAGTGACAACGGCTCAGTCCCCCTTCATCTTGGGAGCCCACCGGCCGATCGTTGATACACCCGATGATTCGTGGAATCCTCTCACCGCGGAGGTCCGTAGTCGAACCCAGGACAGTCCCTGTGGGATTTGTAGAGGACAAAGTAGCACAAGGACAGAAACTGCGCTACAAGCCGGAGGTCGCGGGTTCGATTCCCGATGGGGTAATTGGGATTTTTCATTGACGGAATCCTTCCGGCCGCACTATCACCCTGCAGTCGACTCGGTCTCTAACAGAAATGAGTACCAGGAATATCTCCCGGAGGTAAAGACAGCTGGTGCGTAGGGCTGACAACCTTACCACCTTCATGTGCCGATTGTCTAGAAATCTGGGAGCCTGAAACTGTTGGAGCCCTAAGTGTCCCTCCAGCCCTGTACAGATACTGATTTATGTTTATCTTATACTTCGGTATTCCCCGCTATCTTTGCACCATTTCTCCATACTCAATCATTCATCAACCATCTACGCCATGCAATCTGTTGGCAACTGAGAGCGTCGCCAGATAACACAGATGTTGCTTAAAATTTTTTGGGTTGTTGCCCGGCGTCAATTTTTGGTGTATGACCAACGTTTCGGGGACACTTGTTTGTCCCATCGTCAGGGTCTTAGGTAAAAAGAATGCCAGGAGGTAAGGAACATGTGTTTATATAGGAGTAGGGTCCAATGGGTAGTATTGGATGGACGAGCCAATCAGAAAGAATGGGGTGGTGTGGTGTGTTGTGATAGGTTCTGACAGGGACTGGGTAAGAAGTGGTGGGGGGTATATATATATATATATATATATATATATATGGTTGCTGGCTGTAGCCACGGGGGAAAAAAATGTCCATGACGGGAGGAAGGGGAGCCAAACTCTAAGAACAGGTACTAGAGTATTCTCTGGGTGTGAATGAGTGCCACTCAATCACACCACTTATTCCTAAGATCCTGAAGATGGAACAAACAAGTGATCCCGAAACGGTGGTCATACACCAAAAAAATGACGCCGGGTAACAACCCAGAAGATTTTAAGCAACTACACAGAGGCTCATTCCCGTAAAATGCTCTTGAAAATTCTTTTCCCTTACAAGAAACATCTGTACCTCGTTTCGGATTTCATATCGCAAAATGCGGCATCAGAATTTCATTTCAGACGTCTAACTCCTCAAACTGTATGTCCTGTATTTAATATTGTATTCACCGTGCATCTTATGTAAATTAAAATTGAAATTAAAACCAACTTGATGCACCCTCACTATTAAAAAACTTTAATAGTAGATTAATGAACTCTTAATTAACCCGACATGTTTCGGTCAGGTACCTGACCATCTTCAGGGTTTTTTTTACTACATTTAGTTGCAACTACATGTAGTAAAAACCCCTGAAGATGGTCAGGTATATGACAGAAACATGTCGGGTTAATTAAGAGTTAATTAATCTACTATTAAAGTTTTTTAATAGTGAGGGTGCATCAAGTTGGTTTTAATTTCAATTTTAATGTATGTCCTGTGTCAGGTCCAAATGTTGCAACCACAAAATACAACAGACGCAGCCACCGATGTTCAGATGTTAATTTTGTACGCCTTCCAGTTCTTTTAGCACGAGTTCGTTCTGTAATTCACCCACTGAATGACTTCATACAGAGTCCGATCGCAAAATTATGACACCTGCGTGCGCGGGCAATTTGGCTTATAGCCTGGCGTAGAGAGGAGTGAGATTCACAACACGAGATTGGAGGGAGCGAATATGGCTGCCGCCTCTCTTTAAAAAAATGCGGGGTTTTGTTCCTCCATCCGTAGCCTACGCCATTTTATCGCATTCAATGCCTATGCGGACATGCACTTTCATACACTGTACGTTATTTCAAGTCCTTCACTATGGATAACTGTACTGTTTCCTGTGCCATAGTATAGTAGGAATATTATCTGAAGTACTGTGTTTTTATTCAGTTAATAGCGAGTAACACATAACAGCTTGTGTCCAACTAACAGCACACCCCTCTAACACAGCATGTGGACGAGTGTAAGTACAGCGACTGAAATCAGGTCTTTGCGCAGTGCCATAAGATTGTAATCGGACTCCAATATGCAACCCCGGTTTCAGGTATTTGGTCGTGTTATTCAGTTTTGTGCAGTCACAATGTTCCACAATTATGACACAAGCACAAACACTGAATAATGACACGGTGGGAGACATGGGCTCTGGCAGAAGGGTAAGGGGGAAAACCGGGCTTTACCAAAAACCCTGGATTGTTTACACATAAAGGAAATCGACCTTGAAAGAACATTTTATGCACGTCCCTCAGCTCGCGGAATACATCCTGGCGACGTCATATGATGTGAGAATACTTTTGTATGGACGTGTCGAACAGGCGACTGACCACACACTGGCCACGAAGACATCCAGCCAATCAGGAGTTGCAGAACCTTCGTTGAGATGATGACAAGCTACACAGCTAGTCAAGAAATCCATGACCGCACTCACAAAAGGCGACAGTAAGGTACACGTGCTGTATATCCAGCCAGCGACAATCTGATCTGAGCTTACGCACACGCGTGCACGCACGCAGACACAAACACGACACAACGGTGCTCTTAGCGTTCAATAGCACATCATATTAACAGCTGATAGTTGCTCAGATAGCCAATATATATATATATATTTATTACTGCAAGTGGGTTTATACCCTGTGGCAGTGGTACTACAGTGACACATAACACACTATAACATACATCACAAAATATAACACACAACACTCAAACACACAATAACATACATCACAAAATATAACACACAACACTCAAACACACACAATAACATACATCACAAAATATAACACACAACACTCAAACACACACAATAACATACATCACAAAATATAACACACAACATTCAAACACACACAATAACATACATCACAAAATATAACACACAACACTCAAACACACACAATAACATACATCACAAAATATAACACACAACACTCAAACACACACAATAACATACATCACAAAATATAACACACAACACTCAAACACACACAATAACACACATCACAAAATATAACACACAACACTCAAACACACACAATAACATACATCACAAAATATAACACACAACACTCAAACACACACAATAACATACATCACAAAATATAACACACAACACTCAAACACACACAATAACATACATCACAAAATATATAACACAACACTCAAACACACACAATAACCACACATACCACACAATATAACACACAACACTCAAACACACACAATAACATACATCACAAAATATAACACACAACACTCAAACACACACAATAACACACATCACAAAATATAACACACAACACTCAAACTTACAAAAACAATAAAACACACACGTGGTCCATAACGTTCATCCCAGTGCTCACAAAAGCTCGCCTTCTAACCTTACCCTGTCACTACAGCTCGTACAGTCACGTTCTATTATCCAACACCAACTGCACCTCACAATTTCCTCTCACCTAAGACTACGTCTAGCAAAGTTCTCTGCTCTTGAAGTTTTCCGAGCTTAGTAAGCATTATCACTGCTCATCTGCTACATGATCCGCCCAGCTTGCCATCGTCGGCTGGGATAGCTCAGTCGGTATAGCGACTCGCTAAGAGCTGGACGGTCCGGGGATCGAATCCCGGTGGCGGCGAGATTTTCAGCACCCGTCCAGACCGGCCCTGGGGCCACCCAGCCTCCTATACAATGGGTACCGGGTCATTCCCGGGGGTAAAGCGGCCGGGGCGTGGCGTTGACCACCCACCCCCATCTAGCGCCGAGGTTAAAGAGAGAGTAGAGCTTTACCTCTGCTCAGCCTCTGGGTCTTCATGGCAGGTTATAGGGTGAACGTCAATTTAATATCACTCGGAGGTTGTAAGGTGTACCATAAATGTTGTAAGGTGTACCATAAATGTTGTAAGGTGGACCATAAATGTGGCACAACTGGTCCGTTGCTGGCACTCACATTAGTTAACTGTACCATCAGCTCCGCACAGTGTCACTGTGTGTCTGTACCGACACAGTGACACAGTGTCTGTACAGACACAGTGACACTCCCATCCTCAGAATACATTTGCATCTTAATGTCATTCTCACATCCCCTTCTAGATCCTTCAGAGGTTTCTCCAACATTTACAGGAATATCTGCCTTCCGGTGAATTGAACGCCCCACGTGGCCTCCTAAGTTTTACTATCGTAATAAAATCTGGCGATCTGAATAACTAACTTCATAGAGCAAAGTCCTTCCCGCCACCTGTCCCTCGTATTCTTAGCCACAGCAATTCAGTCCATTCCTCCCCATCTCACTTCTTTAAGATCCATTTTAATATTATCCTCCCATCTACGCCTGGGTCTTCCAAGTGGTCTCCTTCCCTCGGGTCTCCCCACCAAAACCCTGTATGCACCTCTCCCCTCACCCATACGTGCTACATGTCCCGCCCACCTCATTCTTCTCGATTTGATCACCCGAACAATATTTGGTGATGAGTACAGATCATTAAGTTCCTCGTTATGTAGTCTTCTCCACTCCCCTGTTACCCCGTCCCTCTTAGGCCCAAATATCCTCCTCAGCACCCTATTATCGAACACCCTCAGCCTATGTTCCTCCCTCAGTGTGACAGACCAAGTCTCACACCCATACAAAGCAACAACACAATTACAGTTCTGTATATCTTAATCTTTGTATTTTGGATAGCAAACTGTAAGACACAAGATCTGCACCGAATGATAACAAGCATTGCTGACTTCAATGACAACTGTGTATTGACCTGATCCCTGTGGGATCCAAATATTTTCTCAGCTATTCATGTTTCCCCAGTAAGACAGCTAGATTCATAACCATACAAAACAGCAGGCAAACTGAGGACAGGGCAGCTGTGTGGCGCACGGGGCCACCCTGGGTTTGCGCCACGTGTACTAATCCATCGGAACAACAAGAATCGCCAAATAACAAATACAGTCGAACTCGGTTATAACGTCATAAAGGGGACTAAACATTTTGTGTCGTTATAAACGAGTGTCGTTATACCCGAGGAGTATAATGTTATGGTTAACAGTGAGGAATTAATTGGTACCACAGAATATCTGACGTTATAGGCGAGGTGTCGTATAAACCGATGTCGTTATAACCGGGTTCGATTGTATTTAGGCCAGGTAACCCTCTCACCGTGGGCCGGGATAGCTCAGTCGGTATAGCGACTCGCTACGGACTGGACGGTCCGGGGATCGAATCCAGGTGGGGGCGAGATCTTCCGCTCCCGTCCAGACTGGCCCTGGGGCCCACCCAGCCTTCTATACAATGGGTACCGGGTCTCTTTCCCGGGGTAAAGCGGCCGGGGCCTGGCGTTGACCACCCACTCTCATCTAGTGCCGGGGTTAAAAAAGAGTATAGTTATACTCTACTCCCCCTCTGGGCCTTCATGGCCTATTTTAGGGTGAATTTACCTTTACCTTTTAACCCTCTCACCGCGTAAACCAGAGACCGCGTCGGTTGTCGCCAGCCAGGCCACGAACTGAAATAGGTAAACGTCGCGGAGAGTCACGTGACGGCTCAGTTGCAAGGCTTATCTCAGCCTGATGAGATCAGATGAGATAGGGCAGTATTACGACATGCCTGACACATGGGCTATGGGAACAGGGACCGGAGAAACTTAGCAGACTGGGTGTGGCCAGGTGGCTGTGACACCTCGCAGACTTGTGGTTAGCTATTACGGTTCGCAGAGACATTCTGCCTCCATCTGCAAGGCAGTGACTTTACAAATTCGGAATAAACTAGAACACGTGATGTCATTCTAACATTTTATCAGCTGTTTACAAATAGAGCGCGCAATCTTTAAGAACAGCGATAACACTACAGATACGGAGTACTGGGGCACGCGGTCCATCTCAATCAGTGTGGAGCAACCTGCTATTGCGCAAGGACCATCCGATAATCCGTAAACACAAAAGAACTGTTAACAGTAAAAGTCGCATTTTATTTTACATTTAAGCGATTAAGAAACGAAAATTACCATCAACTGACTCTCAGAATTATTCCAATACAAATTTAATATGGTAATTAATTATAATTGCATTTTCAGTACTTTCAATACACCTTACGAATGGATGAAAATCGACAAGCAGTTCGCCCTGTTACTTTGTAAAGCTCGCCCTGTTACTTTGTAAAGCTCGCCCTATTACTTTGCAAAGCTCGCCCTGTTACTTTGTAAAGCTCGTCCTGTTACTTTACGAAGCTCACCCTGGTACTTTGCAACGCTCGCCCTGTTACTTGTAAAGCTCGCCCTGTTACTTGTAAAACTCGCCCTGTTACTTTGTAAAGCTCGCCCTGTTACTTTGCAAAGCTCGCACTGTTACTTTGTAAAGCTCGCAATGTTACTTGTAAAGCTCGCCCTGTTACTTTGTAAAGCTCGCCCCGTTACTTTGCAAAGCTCGCACTGTTACTTTGTAAAGCTCGCACTGTTACTTCTAAAGTTCGCACTGTTACTTGTAAAGCTCGCACTGTTACTTTGCAAAGCTCGCACTGTTACTTTGTAAATCTCGCCCTGTTACTTGTAAAGCTCGCCCTGTTACTTTACGAAGCTCGCCCTGTTACTTTGTACTGATAATTTGTTACGAAACACAAGGACTTTTTCTATGGCCCAACAGCACAAATCGGGCGTAGGCCGCCTCACTATGGAGGTTTCTAGATCACACACAACTAGACACACACGCACACAGCAGGTGGGACTCCTCTGAACGAGTGATCAGCTCGTCGCAGAGACCTCTACCTCACAACACACAACAAACACAAGAGACGAATATCCATGACTTCAGCGGGATTCGAACCCGCAATCCCAGCAATCGAGCGGCCTCAGACGTACGTTTAGACAGCGCGGCCACAGGAATAGGCACTTAGGACTTACATTCTACAAAATTACGGCCGTCATGAACGCGCACTAATTATTATGTCTTGGGTTAAACTGGAGGAGTGAGGAAGCTGCCCACTCCGTATTTTCCCCCTCCTTCCACGGCAGAATTTCCAACACAGTACGTTTGCCCACGCAAAGTGCACGAAGTCCATCACAACTTAAACACTGTTCACGAAATACGAGTATAACCGTGCGTGCGAAGTTCACCGGTTGCTTCAACAAGTGAACTTCGCCTCTGATGACGGAGCATAAGTTAAGGCCCCTGACGTAAGTGCGCAAAGCGCGGGTAGACCATCACTGACCTAACTCACAAAAAACACATCTTCTCTATTACAAATGTCATCTGGTTAATGCTGGTCACGAAAATAGTCGCTAAATTTAGGTCGCACACGAAAGTGTACTGAGTGGTCTCGTGATGTTAAAGCAGGTGTTACCGGTACATATAATTACCACTGTCAATTACATACAGAACTTCATAGGAAGAGACAAGTGTTGTAGCGTCAATGGTTACGTTCGGGGGGGGGGGGGGTCTAACATTTAAGAACCCTTTAATGACTAACAGCGAAAGCATTTTTATACCCAGTGCTCCACGGTTTCCGAAAGAGTTTCGCCCGATTGTCCTTCTGGTAGAACAACATGTAGATGAAGATGAGTATTATTACCGTCTTTCAACTCAATTTGCCCGGCGCTTCCTTTACGCTCACAGAGAAATAACTAGCTCATGTTTCACATGCTCTACCTCAGGGAATATCTGACGTGTAGGCTCCCTAAGTCGGACATTTAAGTCTAGCCAGTCTTATAGTAAGAATAAGTTTAATATCATTTTATTTAACTTATCTACACACATGTAACTAGGTCGACTGCAATCTGTTACCACAAGGCACGCTGGTATAACTCAGTCTTAGCCGGCACCAAGAGCACTTCCTCCTCCGCGACTAACATCAAAATCCCTCTTCTCCACACTACAGCCTGACAATAACGTGTAGCCTAATATTTCTTGGAGGCAGTTGGGTTCTAAGAAAAGCAGTCTGCAGACATCGTTGTAGCCAGCTCTAATATCCACATTGTTGTAACTAATAAAAGATGAAACCCAATTAAAAGCTTATTCCTTGTTGTTGTGCTAAGAAAACCAGCAACAATCGGCGCCTGTAGCACGCCTCTGTTGTGATACAATTCGACCTCTGGCTGTCATCAGGTGCCGAAAGAAGACCTCACCCAGAGTGAATAACTTTCAACGGTAACAGTATGGAGCATTTGTAGAATGATACTGACAGGGTAAACCTGAAGTACTGGGAGAGAAACATTATACAGCGTTGGTGGTAGATGTATGAATGTGTATGGAGCATTGGTGGAATGATACTGACAGGGGAAACTGAAGTACTGGGAGAAAAACATTATACAGCGTGGGTGGTAGATGTATGAATGTGTATGGAGCATTGGTGAAATGATACTGACAGGGGAAACTGAAGTACTGGGAGAAAAACATTATACAGCGTGGGTGGTAGATGAATGAATGAGTATGGAGCATTGGTGGAATGATACTGACAGGGGAAAACTGAAGTACTGGGAGAAAAACATTATACAGCGTGGGTGGTAGATGAATGAATGTGTATGGAGCATTGGTGGAATGATACTGACAGGGGAAAACTGAAGTACTGGGAGAAAAACATTATACAGCGTGGGTGGTAGATGAATGAATGAGTATGGAGCATTGGTGGAATGATACTGACAGGGGAAAACTGAAGTACTGGGAGAAAAACATTATACAGCGTGGGTGGTAGATGAATGAATGTGTATGGAGCATTGGTGGAATGATACTGACAGGGGAAAACTGAAGTACTGGGAGAAAAACATTATACAGCGTGGGTGGTAGATGTATGAATGTGTATGGAGCATTGGTGGAATGACACTGACAGGGGAAAACTAAAGTACTGGGAGAAAAACATTATACAGCGTCGGTGGTAGATGTATGAATGAGTATGGAGCATTGGTGGAATGATACTGACAGGGGAAAACTGAAGTACTGCGAGAAAAACATTATACAGCGTCGGTGGTAGATGTATGAATGAGTATGGAGCATTGGTGGAATGATACTGACAGGGGAAAACTGAAGTACTGCGAGAAAAACATTATACAGCGTCGGTGGTAGATGTATGAATGAGTATGGAGCATTGGTGGAATGATACTAAATGGGGAAAACTTAAGTACTGGGAGAAAAACATTATACAGCGTTGGTGGTAGATGAATGAATGAGTATGGAGCATTGGTGGAATGATACTGACAGGGGAAAACTGAAGTACTGGGAGAAAAACAGTATACAGCGTTGGTGGTAGATGAATGAATGAGTATGGAGCATTGGTGGAATGATACTGACAGGGGAAAACTGAAGTACTGGGAGAAAAACAGTATACAGCGTTGGTGGTAGATGAATGAATGAGTATGGAGCATTGGTGGAATGATACTGACAGGGAAAACTGAAGTACTGGGAGAAAGACATTATACAGCGTTGGTGGTAGATGAATGAATGAGTATGGAGCATTGGTGGAATGATACTGACAGGGGAAAACTGAAGTACTGGGAGAAAAACATTATACAGCGTTGGTAGTAGATGTATGAATGAGTATGGAGCATTGGTGGAATGATACTGACAGGGGAAAACTGAAGTACTGGGAGAAAAAACATTATACAGCGTGGGTGGTAGATGTATGAATGAGTATGGAGCATTGGTGGAATGATACTGACAGGGGAAAACTGAAGTACTGGGAGAAAAACATTATACAGCGTTGGTGGTAGATGAATGAATGAGTATGGAGCATTGGTGGAATGATACTGACAGGGGAAACTGAAGTACTGGGAGAAAACCACTATACAGCGTTGGTGGTAGATGGATGAATGAGTATGGAGCATTGGTGGAATGATACTGACAGGGGAAAACTGAAGTACTGGGAGAAAAACATTATACAGCGTCGGTGGTAGATATATGAATGAGTATGGAGCATTGGTGGAATGATACTGAGAGGGTAAAACTGAATTACTGGGAGAAAAACATTATACAGCCTCGGTGGTAGATGAATGAATGAGTATAGAGCATTGGTGTAATGATACTGTCAGGGGAAAACTGAAGTACTGGGAGAAAAACGTTATACAGCGTCGGTGGTAGATGTATGAATGAGTATGAAGCATTGGTGGAATGATACTGACAGGGGAAAACTGAAGTACTGCGAGAAAAACATTATACAGCGTCGGTGGTAGATGTATGAATGAGTATGGAACATTGGTGGAATGATACTGAGAGGGGAAAACTGAAGTACTGGGAGAAAAACATTATACAGCCTCGGTGGTAGATGAATGAATGAGTATAGAGCATTGGTGGAATGTTACTGACAGGGGAAACTGAAGTACTGGGAGAAAAACATTATACAGCGTTGGTGGTAGATGGATGAATGAGTATGGAGCATTGGTGGAATGATACTGACAGGGGAAACTGAAGTACTGGGAGAAAAACATTATACAGCGTTGGTGGTAGATGGATGAATGTGTATGGTGCATTGGTGGAATTATACTGACAGGGGAAAACTGAAGTACTGGGAGAAAAACATTATACAGTGTGGGTGGTAGATGAATGAATATGGAATATTGGTGGAATTATACTGACAGGGGAAACTGAAGTACTGGGAGAGAATCCTGTCCCAATGCCCCTTTGTCCACCACAAATCTGACATGCATTAATCTGGGATCGAACCCGGGCCTCTGTAGTGATAAGATTGCGACTAACCGCCTGAGCCACGGCACGACCATTCAAGGTTAAACATAACCGAACTACATTTAAACATTGAGCTCGTACCGCGCAGTAAAAAACTTCATCTCAGTTATACAAACCAGTCAGTTAATGTTGTACAGTGAAATAATCGCTGTTTGTTCTGAGATCCACACAAAACACATAAATACACTGTGTGAGCAGAACGTAGAATTGCTGAATGTTAAACGTGGTGGTACATATAGTAACCACTGGGCTTTAAAGGGTTAAGAATTGAGCTCTACCGCGCAGTAAACACACTCCGTCTCAGTTATACAAACCAGTCAGTTAATGCTGTACAGTGAAATAATCGCTGTTTGTTCTGAGATCCACACAAAACACATAAATACAGTCCGTACCGCACAGTAAACACACTCCGTCTCAGTTATACAAACCAGTCAGTTAATGTTGTACAGTGAAATAATCGCTGTTTGTTCTGAGATCCACACAAAACACATAAATACAGTCCGTACCGCGCAGTAAACACACTCCGTCTCAGTTATACAAACCAGTCAGTTAATGCTGTACAGTGAAATAATCGCTGTTTGTTCTGAGATCCACACAAAACACATAAATACACTGTGTGGGCAGAACGTAGAATTGCTGAATGTTAAACGTGGTGGTACATATAGTAACCACTGGGCTTTAAAGGGTTAAGAATTGAGCTCTACCGCGCAGTAAACACACTCCGTCTCAGTTATACAAACCAGTCAGTTAATGCTGTACAGTGAAATAATCGCTGTTTGTTCTGAGATCCACACAAAATACATAAATACAGTCCGTACCGCACAGTAAACACACTCCGTCTCAGTTATACAAACCAGTCAGTTAATGTTGTACAGTGAAATAATCGCTGTTTGTTCTGAGATCCACACAAAACACATAAATACAGTCCGTACCGCGCAGTAAACACACTCCGTCTCAGTTATACAAACCAGTCAGTTAATGCTGTACAGTGAAATAATCGCTGTTTGTTCTGAGATCCACACAAAACACATAAATACACTGTTGGGCAGAACGTAGAATTGTTGAATGTTAAACTGTTGGTACATATAGTAACCACTGGGCTTTAAAGGGTTAAGAATTCAGTCCGTACAGCGCAGTAAACACACTACATCTCACTTATACAAACCAGTCAGTTAATGCCGTACAGTGAAATAATCGCTGTTTGTTCTGAGATCCACACAAAACACATAAATACACTGTGTGGGCAGAACGTAGAATTGCTGAATGTTGAACGTGAAGGTATGTAAAGTAGCCACTAGGTTGTAAAGTGTTCACATTTGGCATGCAGGCGAGGTCGACACTCAACACACACTGCAGTGTGACAGGCGAGGAAGTGCGACAGAAGAACGGAAGTGATGTAGTGACGGCGGCAACTTCATTCCTTACACTGTATAAAACACCGTCACGAGCATACATCTTCGGTTCATACGGGGATGAACCTTGAAGATGGAGATAGTAGCATCCTCCGAAACACTGCTACCTACCTATCAGACTACAACACACCGTCATAACCTACGAAACGTCGAAATTAATCGGCACAGGTGTCTGGAGTGTGGCGACCTCGAGCCAACTCAATCCAACGCGTCTTCCCCTAACACAAACACAACCCTTTAAAGCCAAGTGGTTACTCTATGTACCACAAGTTTAAAATTAAACAAGACAGGCAATGTACGTATAACGTAATATTGGGGACGCGTTCGCGTAACCATTGTTGCCGTGTTAAAGCAATAAGTATTACTTATTCTGAGTGTGTGTCTGTAGCCTTAGTTATCCAGCATGCAAAGCGCATGCGCCGTATTATATTGCCATCTGTGGCCTGTCTGGCTCTACCATATTTTTCCACATTATCTCATAAACGGTACGATTTTCGAGAAAAAGTTATTGAACATAAAATGTGTATTTTGATTTTCTCTACAACTTTTGTCTGAAACATTTCTCATTCTAGTAAGAATTGAGCGAGATATTATCATAGATGTACATAGGTCTTCATGTAAAGTACCCGTTATTCTTGTCAGACTTTAATGAAACTTGAATTTTCTCCACATATTATCGAACAATACTAGCATATCAAATTTTATGGAAATCCGTGCAGTGGGAGCCGAGTTGTTTCGTGCGGACGGACAGACAGACATGACGAAGCTAATAGTCGCTTTTCACAATTTCACGAACGCGCCTACAAATTCTACGTTCTGCCCACACAGTGTATTTATGTGTTTTGTGTGGATCTTAGAACAAACAGCGATTATTTCACTGTACAGCATTAACTGACTGGTTTGTATAACTGAGACGGAGTGTGTTTACTGCGCGGTACGGACTGAGTCTTTAATCAAGGTTAAGCACCGTGTTTGAAGGGTTAATGTCATTCTCGTATCTTGCTTATAGCCTAACGTCTCACGTTCACACGTTCGAAACCCTCATGACGACAGTGCGAGTTATGTTGGTAGTCATGGTACATCGGCTGCAGTTGGCCTACACACGTTTCATATCAACACAATAAAACCATATCGCAATACTCCAAGTCACATTACCAGCTCTACAATAATAAAACCACAGACTCTCACACTGTGAATTCTTTCTTACAAATCATTCCGTCTGGTGACAGTACACATTATATTGGCAGCCCTACAAATCAGTGCAGATTATGCTGGTGTTGTTACATGCCCGTACACGTCAAGTTGGCAGCACCACAAATGCTATACATACGGAATACAAGTCAGTGCACGTCATGTGGGCACGCTTACAAGTCAGTTCAGTTTATGTTGGCAGCGCTGGAAGTTAGGTTATGCTGTACATACAGAATACAAGGAGGTGCAGGTTATGTCTGGTGTACAGGGCAGAAGTCAGTACAGGTTATGTGGGCAGCCCTAAAGGTCACTGCAGTGCATGTTGGCAGCTATACAAGGCAGTAAAGACTGTTTTGTTTCTCTTACCTGTCGTTCTTCTCGAAAGCCGGAAAGCTTTGTTCGCTCAGCTCCTGTATTGTACTATGGCTCTGTGGCTCAGCGGAAATGCCCTGCGCCCTCTTCTTCCGAGGTCGCAACTGGTTGTTCTTGATATGGTACGGGAACACACTCTGGAACTTGTCCAGGTGTGACCTCAGTTCCAATATCTCCTGTTCTCGCAGCCGGAGCTGAGCCTCCAGGTCATGTATCCTGAGGTCCTTAGTTTGCAGCAAGACCTGAAGCTCTTGCTGGCTGCCTCCCGCGGGATCCATGACGACCAGGGGCTCACCACTCGGCCGCGAAGGGGCCACGTTTGGGTCGTCCTCGTCTTCAGCCAGCCGCTGCGACGAGAAACACAGCGTCTCAAAACACACACGCATAGACGGCTGTTGGCACCACTGCTTCATGAACCACAAACACAAACGTCCATGTCAGCTCTCCGCGATCAGCTCCACGCCTAAACTGCTGCAGGCCTTCGCTTCAACAGCGCCACGCAAATGTTGCGCAGGCGCAGAAGTGAGGCTGTACTGCCATCTGTCGACCGGAACCTCGTACTACTCATTCATTACCAATGTGTGTACTAACCGTGTTACAAATATCGAGTTTAAACCTTCTTTGGACATATTTCGACCGCCATCATTTGCACATGAATTCAACTCCCACACGTTAAGTGTCGTATACTGCATATTCTTTTATACAGGTACTGATCCAACTTTGATCAACACTATTTTGATCAACATGGTGGGAAACCGATGCGTTCAAACGGACAGTACATGCAACTGGTGGCCTTGGGCGCAGCAAAGTAATTCCAGTATAAAAATAAAATGATTATACTAATTTTAATGATATTCCGAGCCATTCTTAGAATCTGCCTGTGATTAGAAAAGCAACCTTGACACGAACAATGTAGTTTTGTTGGGCGGCAGGTTGCTGTATTGCTGCTACATGTACAAAGAAATAAATACCTGAACTCTTTACATGCTAGAAATAACCTAATTACATATAAAGACCCAGCTCGTACCGCGCGGTAAACACACTCCGTCGCAGTTATACAAACCAGTCAGTTAATGCTGTACAGTGAAATAATCGCTGTTTGTTCTGAGATCCACACAAAACACATAAATACACTGTGTGAGCAGAACGTAGAATTGCTGAATGTTAAACGTGGTGGTACATATAGTAACCACTGGGCTTTAAAGGGTTAAGAATTGAGCTCGTACCGCGCAGTAAACACACTCCGTCTCAGTTATACAAACCAGTCAGTTAATGCTGTACAGTGAAATAATCGTTGTTTGTTCTGAGACCCACACAAAACACATAAATACACTGTGTGGGCAGAACGTAGAATTTGTGAATGTTAAACATTGTGGTACGTATAGTAACCACTGGGCTTTAAAGGGTTAAGAATTCAGTCCGTACCGCGCAGTAAACACACTACATCTCAGTTATACAAACCAGTCAGTTAATGCTGTACAGTGAAATAATCGCTGTTTGTTCTGAGATCCACACAAAACACATAAATACACTGTGTGGGCAGAACGTAGAATTTGTAGGCGCGTTCGTATTACATTGGTAACTATATGTACCACCG
Source organism: Reticulitermes speratus (assembly GCA_021186555.1). Classification (NCBI taxonomy): domain Eukaryota; kingdom Metazoa; phylum Arthropoda; class Insecta; order Blattodea; family Rhinotermitidae; genus Reticulitermes; species Reticulitermes speratus. The sequence goes on along the minus strand of JAJKFL010000013.1, from coordinate 30,801,142 downwards.
GCTTTAATATTAAAAATTGTATTATGTGCCCACACAGTATATTTGTCTGTTTTGCCATTTCCCCAAAAGCCATTAGCTCGTTCGCTCTCGTAATGGAGACGCAATGGGTTCTTTGTAAGGTAAAACCTAAATTTTTAAATATCATTTCGATAAGCTGCAGTCTTCAGAATGTTAACTTCGTGAATGTCCAACTAAATGACAGACAAAAAACACAAATAATTTTTCAAATTTCGTGTAAGAGTCGACCCAAATAATTTATTTATGAAAAAAGAATCTCTACCGGGTCGAAATTTCAGTGTCGGACAAGACCGTGCTAAGGTACATCGCAGCAAGAGACACGTGACCTGTGGTGAGGGATAATGTTAAAGTTGCAGTTAGAGACTAATATCAGGCTCCTGTTCATGAGGTTTAAGGACTATAGAATACATTCTTCCTCAGTCCTTGCAATAAGACTGAATGTTCGGCGAGCATCGACAGTCACTTCAAATAAGTTCTTTAAGTTTCGTCGAGATCCGACAGTCCTTGCAAAAGACTGAATGTCCGGTCGAACATTCGGACAGTACCTTGCAATAATACAAGAAGTGTTCGGCGAGCATCGACAGTCATTGCAATAAGGACATGAAGTTTCGGCGAGTCATCCACAGTCCTTGCAATAAACTGAAGTTTCGGCGAGCATCCGACAGTCCTTGCAATAAGACTGAAGTGTTCGGCGAGCATCCGACAGTCCTTGCAATAAGACTGAAGTGTCCGGCGAGCATCCGACAGTCCTTGCAATAAACTGAAGTGTCCCGGGGAGCATCCGACAGTCCTTGCAATAAGACTGAAGTGTCCGGCGATCATCCGACAGTCCTTGCAATAAACTGAAGTGTTCGGCGAGCATCCGACAGTCCTTGCAATAAGATGAAGTGTCGCGGCGATCATCCGACAGTCCTTGCAATAAGACTGAAGTGTCCGGCGAGCATCCGACAGTCCTTGCAATAAGACTGAAGTGTTCGGCGAGCATCCGACAGTCCTTGCAATAAGACTGAAGTGTTCGGCGAGCATCCGACAGTCCTTGCAATAAGACTGAAGTGTCCGGCGAGCGTCTGACTGAAGCAGACTGCGAGAAGCAGCAAGTCTGCCGTCCACGGCTGAACAACGTTCGCGGTTTCGTTATCCGCTGCAGACATGGCAGCATGTATGTACTTGTTGTATTGCCCTGTGTGAGACCGCCAGATTAGCCGATCCCCAGCCTAAGGAAACCTACCAAACTCTGAAAGATTCTCACACGAAAGACAGGAAGGCCTGATCCATGAGAGCTGACGAAGAGACTAAGAATGAATTCTGAATTTGGTTCTTGCTGCTGAGTTCAAAAACCCTTTTACATTGGCCTATCATTCAACTGGCGGCCGGGATAGCTCAGTCGGTATAGCGACTCGCTACTGGCTGGACAGTCTGGGGATCAAACCCCGGTGGAGGCGACATTTTCCCTATTCGGCCAGACCGGTCCCAGCCCCCTATACAATGGGTACGCGTCTTTCACGAGGGTAAAGCGGCCGGGGCGTGGCGTGAGATTAAAGACAGAGTTGTGGACCTTCATGGCCTGTTAAAGGGTGAACTTTACCTTCAGTCTTCAGACAATGACAGGCTAACACAGGCCTAGCCTGCTTTCTGCAGCCCGAAAGAAGAAAGGCCCAAACTCGTATTGAGAAAAAAAGTGTTGAGGAAGTGTTGTGACGAAGTGAGAAGAGTATGATATGTAGAAAGTGCGTGATTTGTAAGAAGTGCGTGACTGTGGACGTGATTGTAGAAGTGCGGATTGTAGAAGTGCGTGATTTGTAGAAAGTGCGTGATTTGTGAAGTGGTGAATGTAGGAGTGCGTGATTTGTAGAAGCGTATTTGTAGGAGGCGGATTTGTAGACCTAACTCACCGATTAACCAGCCATCAACCTAACCAACAAAGTAACTCCATTGTGCAGAGATAAGCTAACAGTCGCTCAGCTGGTCAGCATATTCCACGCATTTTGTGGTATCCCAAAGTTAGTCTGCAATTCTCACTGCAACACCGTGTCGTAATTTACTTCCCTGCCAAAAATAATACCAACATGGCGAACACAACAACTGGGGTGATAAATTTAACCTTTGTCTTATCTAGCACCACACCTTGAGACGTATGTGGGGCGTAGCTAGAGCCCCACGCATTCCTAATGTTTGCAATAGATAATGGTGACTGTCAGCATCACGCTCCGTCGCTTTAACCCAGTTGAAATGATTCAGGAGCCTGAGTGGGCCCTAGAGCAGCCCGAGATGTTTGTAACGGGGAAAATTTGTGTGTTTAACGGAAATCAGACCGCAATTTGCGGACCGCCCAGCCCTTGGCTTAGTCACTATATTGACAGAGCTACACTTTAAAGAAATATTTGGTATGACGTTTTCCAGTAACAGTGCTTGCTGTACGTACAGAATGCTTTAACTGAGCCGTTCTGAAGTCATAGTGCAGCTGGTACCACTTTGTTTCTAAAAATGCTTTCTTGAACCCCTACCAAAATTCATTAAAATAGTGGTCAGTTTTTAGCAGCCTTCGCAAAATTGCGATAAACGACTGTTATCTACGTCATGTCGTCCGTCCGCACAACCAACTCGGCTCCCACTGGACGGATTTTCATTAAATCTTATATTTGAGCATTTTTTGAAAATCTGTCAAGAAGATTCAATTTCCATCAGAATTTGACAAGAATAACCGGTACTTTACATGAAGACCGATGTACATTTATGATAATATCTCGCTAAATTTTTCTTAGAATGAGAAATGTTTCAGACAAAATTTGTACAGAAAATCAAAACACACATTTTATGTTCAATAACATTTTCCCGAAAATCGTACCGTTTATGAGATAGTGTTGAAAAATATGGTACAGCCAGACAGGCCACAGATGACAATATAATACGGCGCATGCGCTTTGCATGTTGGATAACTGAGGCTACAGACACACACACAGAATATGTAATACTTATTGCTTTTCCACGGCAACATGGTTACGCGAACGCGCCTCAGTGTTACGTTGTACGTGCATTGCCTGTCTTGTTAAATACTAGTCACTAACTTCGCGATCCGAAGGGCTCATTTCCATAATCTGTAGCATCTGAAACTAGTACATGGCGAGAGCGAGCCACGGAGGTCAGAACACTGGCCGCAAATTTGAGGTTATGTTAAGTGTCCTTGTGGCGAGCGACGTTCTCATGACCCGCACTGATTGCCGCAGCCGAGCGGCGCGGCACGTGACGGGGGGCGGAGTGAGACGGGAGAAATGGGGTGCTCTTAGTGCAACTCCTAGATCGTCCCCAGGCACTCCTCCTTATTTAATGGTTCATTCATCAAAGCTGCAGTTCAAAATAAATAGTGCAGAATGGCAGGATGCAGTGAATGATGAACTAGAAAGGGTGTGGAAACAAGTCGTCGTGACACAATTCGAGTTACTATGCTGGAGTTTGCCCGAATGACGAAATATCTGTGGACAGCCACTGTTCACGCGTTCACGATCAGTAACAAAGCAATTAATTCGCAAAGTAACAAATTACGGGCCAACAAGCTAGATAAGTGTCCTTGTTGTAATTAAATAAGGAATTTCGACGCCCTCTCGACTGAATTCAACACCATCTTCATTTAGTTTACACCAAATTTGATATTAATTTCCCATCTACCCCTATGTTTTGCAAGAAACTGTTTCTTACGAAATTTTCCAGCCAACCAAAAAATATTTCATTCACTTCTTGTTTCCACATGAAGACCACACTCCCGATAAACTGTCTCCAGTCTGATAATACTAAAAACGTTTGGTGAACAGTAGAAATCGTGAAGCTCCTCAATGTGTAATCATCTCCATTCTTCTGTCACCATTTCCCTATTTTTGTTTTCTGCATGGCTCGACAGACCCTAGGGGGCCTAGCCTCCTCATTATCGAGGCTTCACGATCACACACTTTTAGACAAACCACACTCGGTAGGACTCCTCTGGACGAGTGATCAGCCCGTCACACAGACCTCTACCTGACAACACACAACACTCACAACAGACAGACATTCATGCCCCGGCGGAATTCGAACCCGCAATCCCAGCAAGCGAACGGCCGCAGACCCACGCCTTAGACCGCGCGGCCACTGGGATCGACACGTCCACCCTCATGCCCAAATATTCCCCTCAGCCCCCTGTTCTCACACACCCCCAGTCTGTGTTCTTCGCTATATCGTGACACCACACAACGCATCCGTAGGACTCTTACTGCATGTCCATACTATATGCCTACAAGGAGTACCCGTTCTTCCCCCGGAACTCGGTTGCTTTCCTTCTATCATAACATATAGTGGCTATGACTTTAAAGGTAAAGGTAAAGATAAAGTTCACCCCAGAACAGGCCATGAAGGCCCAAAGGGGGAGTAGAGGTATAGTTCTACTCTTTCTTTAACCTCGACGCTAGATGGGGGTGGGTAGTCAACGCCCCGGCCGCTTTACCCCCGGGAATGACCCGGTACCCATTGTACAGGAGGCTGGGTGGGCCCCAGGGCCGGTCTGGACGGGTGCTGAAAATTTCGCCCCCATCGGGATTCGATCCCCGGACCGTCCAGCTCGTAGCGAGTTTCTATGCCGAATAAAACTCAAATTAAGGAATTAAAGTTAACTTATGTAATTAAAAACAGACTTGAAACAGCGGTTTGAATCGCGCCTACAAACTGCACCGCGTTCGTACACAGCGCTTTGACAGCCATGTCGGCAGTGTGCAGTAAATATCACATCTTTGGAGTTCTCTGTTCGGTCCGCGTTCGTACACAGCGCTTTGACAGCCATGTCGGCAGTGTGCAGTAAATATCACATCTTTGGAGTTCTCTGTTCGGTCCGCGTTCGTACACAGCGCTTTGACAGCCATGTCGGCAGTGTGCAGTAAATATCACATCTTTGGAGTTCTCTGTTCGTCGCGTTCGTACACAGCGCTTGACAGCATGTCGGCAGTGTGCAGTATTCAATCTTGGAGTTTGTCGTCGCGTTCGTACACAGCGCTTTGACAGCCATGTCGGCAGTGTGCAGTAAATGTCACATCTTTGGAGTTCTCTGTTCGGTCCGCGTTCGTACACAGCGCTTTGACAGCCATGTCGGCAGTGTGCAGTAAATGTCACATCTTTGGAGTTCTCTGTTTCGGTCCGCGTTCGTACACAGCGCTTTGCAGCCATGTCGGCAGTGGTGCAGTAAATGTCACATCTTTGGAATTCTCTGTTCGGTCCGCGTTCGCAACGTTCCTCAATATCACGTTACAAAGACGTGCTGACATAAATGCTTGCATTTGCAGCATCACTGAAGTTCGAGCGGTGCAAACAGTACTTAATTTAACTGCTGACGTTTCGACATCTTCGCAATAGAAAAATAACCTAAGCAGTGGAGAAGTCTCATCGAAATATGACGTCATGGTGGAATTAGGTAAAGGTCGTTTCAGTTTTGCGAGCCCATAGCGAGGTCACATGGGCGCAGGGGTGTACAGTCTACTGGATGTGTGTTCCCTCTGTCTTCACAATGGCAGGAAAGAAGAAAGTGAAAGACGCGAATCCGTTTGTTACTCAGCCTAAGGAGAGTGAAGGCAGAACAGAACAGTTAGTGTTCATATGCATGAGGAAAGGGTTTTGGGAGTGCTTAACAATTCAGCACAGTTTCACAAGCAACCTTCACCGTCGCCTTATAAGGAGAGCAGTTCGCAGAATAACCGAATGACCCACAAGCAAAGTCCGACCGGGGTTCGATCACGCCTCCTATCGCTCTGCACACAAACAAACTGTGCCCAGATCAAGACTGCCAATGTGCAGTGCGTCGGGACAGTCACAGAACTTAGCAAGTTGAGCCTCACTTTCAGCACCTCATGCTGAGTCACGGTACTTACGTTTACGACAATCAGAAAGGTACGACATTCGCTATTCTCTACGGCTTACAATACCGTGATCCTGGGATCCCGAATACCGGGATCCCGGTTATTTTTTCCGATAGTCAAATACCGGTTTTTCGGTACTAATTCAAAAAAATAATTGTTTATGATTTATTCACATAAACGTTAGAAAATCGACAACAATAAACCATTAATACTGCATAATTTACAACTGAGGGATTGTTATACACAATACAAATGTAACGGACACCTAAAAACGTCATGAAACTGACATCGGTTTACTATATATATAGTCCGACAAATGTACATTTTATTCACTATTAATTGTGTAACACTGTGCTACATGTTTCGAACCTTAATTCTGGTTCATCCTCAGGGACTCTAGTATTTTAAATTACACATCTTTTTACATAAATTGGTACAACTGTTTAAATAGTAAAACTGAATAACATGGACTTTTTTACAATAGTGTTTATACACTGTTAAAATAATAAAAGGTGAATACGTGTGTTGGTTGTTCGTTATAACTCCGGTTGTATTATCGGGTTATCGTTGGTTGGTTGATTACTAGGTGATGATAACAATACAACAGCACCATCCAGCGTAGAATACAAAAGGGCGTTACCTGCCGCTAATCAAATATGTCCAAAATTAGATCCAGTTTAAACGATAACACTATGATGCTTATGTTTCATAAGAGCTCACTTTATTCGGACAGGCAGTGTGGATGCTTAAACATAACTAAATTTGTAGTATCAATATCTATATTTTTTGTTTTTAGGATCACCGTATTTTTATAAATTCTTGTCACAATATTTATTATTGTAATAAAAGTTTGATTTAAAACATGGATTCAAGTAATTAATTGTTTTTTCGTTACGTCATTGCACCTAATTTTCATTAAAATTATTTGAGAAAAATATTTGCTTTTGGAATATCGGTATTAATACCGATATCCCGGTTTCATGAATTGAAAATACCGAAATACCGGTAATAAGATTTTGACCGGTATTGTGAGCCCTACAAGTGTCTATCACAATTGCGCTCAAATCTGTCATGCCGATTTGACTCCAAATCTGATATCGCATGTTGAAAATAAAGATATAAGCACATTAACGTGCTTAAGCAAAGCACGACTTTCACTGCGCCTTTTGTCACAGAGCGCACAACTGTGTGTGGACACCTACCGTACCGAATTGTAAAACTGCACGAAACATTTAGAAATAAGGCAATATCACGTTCACACACCTGAATAAGTATGACTGTCATTGCATGGATTTTCACAAAATTCCCAAATGCTCTAAGGCATTTTTTTTATGGCTCGACAGCCCCTTGGGGGCCTAGGCCTCCTCATTATCGACGCTTCACGATCATACTCAGACACACCAGACTCGGTAGGACTCCTCTGGACGAGTGATCAGCCCGTCGCAGAGACCTCTACCTGACAACATACAACACTCAAAAGAAACAGACATCCATGCCCTAGGTGGGATTCGAACCCACGATCCTAGTAAGCGAGCGGCCGTAGACCCAAGCCTTAGACCGCGCGGCCACTGGGCTCTAAGGTATTACTTGGAGATATTGTGGTTAGAATTTCATCTAAATCGGTTAACAAATATGAACAGCAGCTGTAGAAAATCATTTACGCCCGTCAGTAATTTAAAACACCCCTAAAGAATTTCATGAAAATCCGTAAAAGTGTGAAGACGTTGATTGTAGGTGACAGACAGACAGACAGACAGACAGACGGACCGACATGGTCTCCACATAAGGTGTTCTAATTTACTTCATGAAGAAATCTTAAAATCGATGAACGCCGGCCTCAGTTTAGGTTAATGGTTTGAACGGTAGCACAGGAGACAAACCTATTGAAGCAATTGAATCCAATCTATGTCTATTGTCTGCTCCCTTTTAAGCTGTTCCTTCAGTACGGGTTGCCCTGTATACTTAGTGCGTTTTCACTTATTTACATATTTTTTGTCAAACGTCAAAACATATTACTTCTCCATGCCAAAAACAAATTGAACAATTTCCTTGTTCTACCATCTGTTGTGTATTGTTCTGGAACTGAGTCTCTTACTCCGAAAGAAGAAACCAAAAAATAGAGCAAACATTTGTAGTCAAGCCACTTGCACTCCGTGTAAATGGAGGCACACAACAGCTGCTCTTGTTAAAAGATGCCTACGCAATGGTTACTGGAGGTTTCTTTCCCGAGGCTTAAGCGGCCGGAGTGTGAAGCAGTCCTCTATTTACTGCCGAAGTTTCGAGTGGGGAAGCCCATATGCCTTCAAGGCATGGACAGCGGCTACTTTAACTTTGACACAGTTATAGGCTAGAAAACAAGAAGTGTTTACAGATTTTTGTAGCGAAGGCCGTTGTAAATAGTTCAAAGGACGGAGCAGAGGATACGTGATAACATTAATATGGAAACAGGTTGTGAGGTTTGGAGGTGGATGGAACTGGCTCAGGATCGTGTCCGGTGGTGGGCTTTGGTATTAGCGGTGTAGAACCTTCTGGTTCTGCTACCAGAGAGTTAGTTAATTAGTAAGATGGATCTTAGGGAAATAGGTTGTGAGGATGGGAGGTGGATGGAACTGGCTCAGGATCGTGTCCGGTGGTGGGCTTTGGTATTAGCGGTGTTGAAACTTCTGGTTCTGCTACCAGAGAGTTAGTTAATTAGTAAGATGGATCTTAGGGAAATAGGTTGTGAGGATGGGAGGTGGATGGAACTGGCTCAGGATCGTGTCCAGTTGCAGGCTTTGGTATTAGCGGTGTTGAACCTTCTGGTTCTGCTACCAGAGAGTTAGTTAATTAGTAAGATGGATCTTAGGGAAATAGGTTGTGAGGATGGGAGGTGGATGGAACTGGCTCAGGATCGTGTCAGGTGGTGGGTTTTGGTATTAGCGGTGTTGAAACTTCTGGTTCTGCTACCAGAGAGTTAGTTAATTAGTAAGATGGATCTTAGGGAAATAGGTTGTGAGGATGGGAGGTGGATGGAACTGGCTCAGGATCGTGTCCAGTTGCAGGCTTTGGTATTAGCGGTGTTGAACCTTCTGGTTCTGCTACCAGAGAGTTAGTTAATTAGTAAGATGGATCTTAGGGAAATAGGTTGTGAGGATGGGAGTTGGATGGAACTGGCTCAGGATCGTGTCAGGTGGTGGGTTTTGGTATTAGCGGTGTTGAAACTTCTGGTTCTGCTACCAGAGAGTTAGTTAATTAGTAAGATGGATCTTAGGGAAATAGGTTGTGAGGATGGGAGGTGGATGGAACTGGCTCAGGATCGTGTCCAGTTGCAGGCTTTGGTATTAGCGGTGTTGAACCTTCTGGTTCTGCTACCAGAGAGTTAGTTAATTAGTAAGATGGATCTTAGGGAAATAGGTTGTGAGGATGGGAGGTGGATGGAACTGGCTCAGGATCGTGTCCAGTTGCAGGCTTTGGTATTAGCGGTGTTGAACCTTCTGGTTCTGCTACCAGAGAGTTAGTTAATTAGTGAGATGGATCGTAGGGAAATAGGTTGTGAGGATGGGAGTTGGATGGAACTGGCTCAGGATCGTGTCCGGTGGTGGGCTTTGGTATTAGCGGTGTTGAAACTTCTGGTTCTGCTACCAGAGAGTTAGTTAATTAGTAAGATGGATCTTAGGGAAATAGGTTGTGAGGATGGGAGGTGGATGAAACTGGCTCAGGATCGTGTCCAGTGGAAGGATCTGGTAAGACAGTGACATGTGTTAGTTGCAACCTTCCTTCTAGTGTTCCTTGACGGTGTTCTGGTTGCAGGACAGAACGCCATTGCTGCCTATCGCCAGAAGAGCCAGCCTCTTGCTTGTGAGCACAGACCTGCGTGCGCCTTATGATTTATGGGGCAATTCTCTCGCAAGAATGCCGCGGGCGGCGATTTTGATTTTGTTCCTGATACAATCTCGCAATATTACGCGCTATATATCTCTAGATTGCGCGAAGCAGCGACATAAGTGACACTCGACACAACTGCCTTTTCCGGCAAGCGATAACGCTGCGGTAACCTGCAGACAAATACAGCCACAGCTTTCACAGCTCTTATCGCGAAAATCTTATTTTATCGATTTCTAAGCGACGTTCTTTTCAGAATGAGTATGTCATCATCATTAGCAGTAGCAGCAGCATGTAAACCGATCGAGGCTTGTTCCGTCTTCATGGATGTTGGTCTGTCCATCTATTTTTGGTCGACCCACGTCTCTTCTGCTGGTCTGAATGAGTTCATACACTAAGTACATAAAATACCATGTAATACAGTACAGTAGAACAGATTACAAGCAGTACCATTGGTATACTACTTAGCAAGCTGTCGTTAATATTACAAGTGTCCTGCATAGTGTCAGATATTTAAGTAGTCACTCGAAGGACAATCGCCATAAACAGACGCCTGTGTACAAACTTCATCATACTGAGCAGCCTATTTGGTTACAAATCGCTGACTCTACACAAGTTTTATAAACAGGGTTGATCACAAGATCTTAAGTTCTCATAGCGGTGTTGTTGAATATTCAGCTCCTGTGGGACGTTACAACGTGTCGTTGGATGAGAACTTCCCGACGTTTCGAACGATAACTCTGAGTTCATTAGAGTGAAGCAGTTCTCTTAGACTGTACGACTCCTGAAGATAAAAATTTCACGATCTTTCGAAACGTCGAGAAATACTACTCATCACATCGTACATCCCACAAACCTCAGGGATATTTCAAGTTACAGAAATAAAAAAAAATGGGCTACTTCAGGATCGTGATGGAGAATGGGAATAATATTAAAACAGATCGTGAGAGACTAGCTTCTGTGAATAGATCGTGCTCTGGGTCTTGTTATTTATAACGATGGTGAAGTTATGGTGTGCATTGTGAAGTTATGGTGTGCATTGTGAAGTTATGGTGTGCATTGTGAAGTTATGGTGTGCATTGTGAAGTTATGGTGTGCATTGTGAAGTTATGGTGTGCATTGTGAAGTTATGGTGTGCATTGTGAAGTTATGGTGTGCATTGTGAAGTTGGTGTGCATTGCCTGGCAGTGCGGGTGTAGCTACTGAAGGTGCCACTTATATACTTACAGTAGTGTTTTTTATAATGAAATTTATTATTATTATTATTATTATTATTGCGTTCCACGTGTGGGTGACTGAGAATATATTAAAAACGAAGCCCCGGACAGCCGACAAGGGGTATTCCTCCCACTTGGAGGTAGGGCTATAGGTTAACAACCCCCGACGTTTAAAAATAAATATATTATGAAATTTTACACAGGGTTTCGGACTTGGACCGATTTATTGGACTGGCGTTAGAAATGGAAAATGGACATGAGATTTGAAACTTGGAATGTGAGGTGTCTGAAGAGAGTTGTTAGATTATTAGGAAAGCACGTGTTAGATTTAGTGGGAGTGCCGGAGGTTAAACACTGGAAGAGTAGACGATTATGTGTTAACTGTGGACAGGAAATGAAAAACGTCAGTTAGGGACAGACTTTTATTGCAAATAAAGTAATAATCAGCAGTTGAGACGGTGGAGTTTGTGAGTGATAGGACGTAATATACAGGGTGATTCAGGAGCGAAGGTAAATATTTTGGGAGGAGATAGTATCGGTCATTGAGTGAAAAAATCTTCATATGAAAAAGTGTCTAATTCTGAATGGTTACCGAGATAGAGCTGTTTGAATCTACAAATACAAAAGCATTGTAAATGTCATAAAGAAAGAGAAATCACTTACTGTCAATTTTATTTAATTTTAATTTAAAGTTTAAATGACCAATTTGTTACAGTTCACAATAAATGTTCCAAAATCCCACCGTCAATCTCAGTGCACTTTGCAACTCGTGTGCGAAGATCGCATGTTGTTCGTCTGAGTTGATCTTCACGTTTCTTTATGCGGGCAGCAGCATCCAAAATGCGAGCGCGCAATTCACCCTTTATCCAACCCCACAAATAAAAATTTAAAGAAGTTAGGTCTGGAGATTCAAACAGATCCAGCTCGGCAACCATTGAGAATTAGACACACATTCAAATGAACTCCTTTTTCCTCACAATGACCGATAATATCACGGCCCAAAATATTGATCCCTCCTGAATCACCCTGTATAGTGGGTCGCTGGTGTGGTATTATTGTTCTTAATGAGCATGCGTCAACTAAGGAAGAAAGTTTCTATGAGGAATTAAAGCAGGTGCTACATCTATTCTCCAAGTACCGCATAAAAATTCTCATAGGAGATTTTAATGAAAAATTGGAGACAGAAACTATTTTTAAAACGGCAATTGAAAATAAGAGTTTACATGAGGACAGTAATGATAATGGCGTTAGAGTAGTCAACTTTACCACATCAAAAGATCTAGTTGTTAACAGTACAATGTTCCCGCACAGAAACATTCATAAATACACTTATACCTCTCCTGATAAAGAAGATTCGCAATCAGATTGGATCACGTGTTGATAGATAGGAGATGGCGTTCAAGTGCACTTCATGTACAACCTTTCAGCGGACCTGACTCTGATAATGATCACTATGCGGTGGTTGCAAAAGATAGGGAGAGACTGTCAGTAGATAAACGAGCAGCCCAGAAGTTGCATATGGAAAGATTAAATCTCAAGAATCTATACGACGTAAATTTAGGAAAGAGTATCAGCTTAAAATCTCAAAAACGTTTGTAGCTTTGGAGGACATATATGATAGAGGGGACATAACTGGGCATGGGAAAATATTAGCGAGGATAACAAAATCTAAACTAAAGGAAATTTAGGGGTCAATACGAAATAAAGTACCATAAACCACGATCTGATGAGGAATATTTATAATATTAGGATTAGATAAAGCAAGCTAATTAAATGAAACATTTGCAGCATCCAAGCCAAATAAACGCAAATGATCATAACAATCTAAGGCGTCAAATTAGTGGACATTTCAAAGAAAATAGAACGTTTGAATGGTAAATGTAAAGAACCTGAACACATAATAAAAAGGTAAAGCAATCCCATTACAGGCCCTTAGGATCGGGAGTTCAGGCTCCAGATTTTTTAGACAATCGGCACATGAAGGTGGTAAGGTTGTCAGCCCTATACACCGGCCGCCTTTAACCCCCAGGAAAGATTCCTGGTACTCATTTCTGTTAGAGGCTGAGTCGACCCCAGGGCAATAGTGCGACCGGAACGATTATGTCAATGAAAAATTCCAGTGACACCATCGGGAATCGAACCCGCGACGTTCCGGTTTGTAGCGCATTGCCTCAACCAACTGCGCCACCGCGTGAACACATAATAAGAACACTATAATTAGAGACTTGTATAAAGACTTTTAAGAGAAGTTACAAGCATAGAACTAAATTAGTAAATGCTTAGAAGGGCGATCTGCTTGCTGACTTCTACAGTATTTTGAATAGTTGTAAGACTCACTTGTGGCTTACTGAATGTATGTCGGACTAATGATTTTAGGCAGACTGAAGTACATACAAGTGAGACATTACTGCCTGAACTACATACAAGTGAGACATTACTGCCTGAACTACATAGAAGTGAGACATTACTGCCTGAACTACATACAAGTGAGACATTACTGCCTGAACTACAGACAAGTGAGACATTACTGCCTGAACTACATACAAGTGAGACATTATTGCCTGAACTACATACAAGTGAGACATTACTGCCTGAACTACATACAAGTGAGACATTACTGCCTGAACTACATACAAGTGAGACATTACTGCCTGAACTACATACAAGTGAGACATTACTGCCTGAACTACATAAGGTGAGACATTACTGCCTGAACTACATACAAGTGAGACATTACTGCCTGAACTACATACAAGTGAGACATTACTGCCTGAACTACATACAAGTGAGACATTACTGCCTGAACTACATACAAGTGAGACATTACTGCTGAACCCGTGCCTTTGAAATTCGTGTAGCTATCTAAGGTGGAAAGATAAATGTAGCAGCTGTTTATCAATTCCAACAGATTGATGAAGCAGGAGGTAGGACAATTCGTTCTGAGATACAGAAACGTACTAATTCTATTGGAATAAGTAAGAATTGCTTCAACAGTGGAAGAAGCGATCATTTTCCTGTCATATGAATAAAGGTGATAAAAATATATTGTATTATTTTTTTAAGAAATGTCATCCCGTTATTTTGTTACTGCCTAATAGTACAAAAAAATAGGTCAGTATCTGTCGAAACAACTAAATTTTATTATACAGAACTACATGTTTCGACTTGTCTCAGGTCATCCTCAGGTTCACAGTTGCTTTTTAAAAATAATAAAGGAGAAATATACATTATACATAATGTATATTTCTTATATATATAATAAATAGAATTTAGTTGTGTTTGGACAAATACTGATTTATTTTTTGAGATAGTACTAATTATCAAGAAAAATCACTCTTATTAACTACTTACATAATTTTATAGAATGTTTTGTTCACAAGGTTGACTCGATATATGGAAGAAATGATTGTAGATAACCAATGTGAAATTCGACATAGCAGATCAATTACTCATCGTATATTATGCGTTTGTAAATCGCTTGAGAGGAACCGGAATACAGTGTGACAGTGCGTCAGCTGTTCACAGACTTCGAGAAGCCTACAGTTCATTGATAAGGAGGTTTTGTGTAACATTCTCATAGAGTTTGATATAACCATGACACTGGTCATGTTCATTAAAATGTGTTTAAATGAAACCTGTAATGAGGTCTGGACAGGCAAATATTTGTGTCACGTTTTATATTAAAAATGGATTTAAAAAAAGGAGATGGTTTATCACAGTTACTCCTCAACTTTGCTCCAGTATATGCCATGAGGAAGGGTCAAGAAAACCAGGAATTGAATTCAATTAAATGGCGCACATCAGCTTCTGCTTTATGCTGATGACTCTGGTGTGTTGGGCGAAAATATGAATACTTGTGCTACAGAGAAAAATACAGAAGCTTTATTAGTCAGTAGAAAAAAAATTGCTGGTTTAAAAGTAAATGCGGAGGAAACTAAGCATATGTTGATGCAGCGTGAACAGAATGCTGGACTTATCACAACAAAAGGACGGATAATTAATAATTGAAGTATGTGGCAGAGTTGAAATATTTGAAAACGACATTAACAGATCGAAATTGTACACACAGAGATGGAGATTACTGTACATTAAATTCACGAAATGCCTGTTAGCATTTAATCTAGAATCTTTTGTCTTCCCGTATGTTAACTTAACGCGAACACGTATACAGAATTATAATTTTGCCTGTTGTTTTGTGTGGGTGTGAAACTTGATCTCTCACACTGAGGGAGGAAAATAGGCTGAGGGTGTTCGAGAATAGGGTGCTGAGGGGGATATTTGGGTCTGAGAGGGACGAGGTAAGGGGAGTGGAGAAGACTACATAACGAGAACTTAATGATCTATACTCATCACCCTAAGGGTAATTAAATCAAGGAGATTGAGATGGGCAGGGAATATAGCACGTATGGGAAGAGGAGATATACATACAGAGCTTTGGTGTGGCAACCTGAAGGAGAAACAAAGTTTGGAAGTTCTAGGCGTAGATGGGAGAATAACATTAAAACTGAATTGTTAAAAAGTCAGAGAGGAGGCCTTGCACTGGATTCAGCCGGCTTAAGACAGGGAAGAGTGTGTGGCACTTATGTGAACGGTACTGAACCATCGGCGGCTAAAAAATGCGGAGAAATTCTCGAGTAAATTAGAAACTGTCAGCTTCACAAGAAGGGCCGTGCCACATGGAGTTAACAAATGTTACAAATGCATATTCCCATCGGTCAATTATTTACTGCCGTGACGTCACAACGATCGCTTTAGGCAAAGTTACGAAGACAGCAAATATGGGTGGACATAGATCGCTTTTGCACGGCACAACTGCCTACAGTTGCCTGGCACAAAGAACACTTTACAGTGAAAGTAATCCTGTCGCCGTCGCATACCTCCGGTACAGCTGAATAGTAAACAGATGTTAATTACAGGGCCCCAGCTATCTGGACGTCGTTGGCCTGTCTGCAGTCGACCCCAAAACTAGCCACTTCACTGACGGATGTAGAAGTCGCCATCTGTGGGTAAACAAAGGTACCGGGTCGGACCGATCACGGCTGCCCATCAAACCTGAGACATCTTTAATTCTGCAATATTTACGGTTCTGCCAGTGGTTTTGCTGAAGATTTGTGTTGTGGAACGTGGTGCTGTGTCGTGAGTGGGTGAGTGGCTTCCGACGTTTCGAAGGAACGTAATTCCTACATCCCCGAAACTTCGGGCATTAGTCACTTCCCAAAACAAATTTATCATTATTAGTTACCAGCCACTTAATGATCACCTCCATCTAGTGCTGAGTTTAAGAGTTCAGGGAGCTACGCCTCAACTCACACGTACACCTTCATGGCGCGGTGCTTAATCAAGCGTAGACGCAACTTTACCTTCCCCTTAATCAGAGAAAGTTCTGGGCGGCCGTAGTAACCATGGTCCAATTGAAGGGTAGGACATTTCTTGACTAGCCGAGCGATAATCAGTTTACCAACAAGGACCAACTAACAAGCAACCAAACGGCTGAAACGTCACTGGATCCATTTAGCCATACTTGCGTACGGAACGCATGGCTGGGCTGTGATATGGGAAAGTGTAAAGAGTGTTGCGCTTACGCTAACGGATTTCCCGTCTTAGTTGAAGGCCTTGACGTGGTGACAATAAGGACTTCTGCTGGAAGTGACGATATGTCCTTCTAGATCGGTAAGAAGCTTGGTGGCTCTTGGTTGTGGCTCAAGCCCTTGAGCTGAAGAGGTTTGTGATTGGGGGTGTGGGATTCGATTCTTGTCCGTTCAATTATACCTTGGCAGTCGTCGTAAAACACAGGAAGATTACGGACAACTTCAGTCAGCACTTCCAGTCTATGCCTCTCCACTCTACAACTTCAGTCAGCACTCCCAGTCTATGCCTCTCCACACTACAACTTCAGTCAGCACTCCCAGTCTATGCCTCTCCACCCTACAACTTCAATCAGCACTCCCAGTCATGCCTCTCCACCCTACAACTTCGTCAGCACTCCCAGTCTATGCTCTCCACTCTACAACTTCAGTCAGCACTCCCAGTCATGCCTCTCCACCCTACAACTTCAGTCAGCACTTCCAGTCTATGCCTCTCCACCCTACAACTTCAGTCAGCACTCCCAGTCTATGCGTCTCCACCCTACAACTTCGTCAGCACTCCCAGTCATGCTCTCCACCCTACAACTTCAGTCAGCACTCCCAGTCTATGCCTCTCCACCCTACAACTTCAGTCAGCACTTCCAGTCTATGCGTCTCCACCCTACAACTTCAGTCAGCACTTCCAGTCTATGCCTCTCCACCCTACAACTTCAGTCAGCACTCCAGTCTATGCCTCTCCACCCTACAACTTCAGTCAGCACTCCCAGTCTATGCCTCTCCACACTACAACTTCAGTCAGCACTTCCAGTCTATGCCTCTCCACCCTACAACTTAGTCAGCACTTCCAGTCTATGCCTCTCCACCCTACAACTTAGTCAGCACTCCCAGTCTATGCCTCTCCACCCTACAACTTCAGTCAGCACTCCCAGTCATGCCTCTCCACCCTACAACTTCAGTCAGCACTCCAGTCATGCCTCTCCACCCTACAACTTCAGTCAGCACTCCCAGTCATGCCTCTCCACCCTACAACTTCAGTCAGCACTCCCAGTCATGCCTCTCCACCCTACAACTTCAGTCAGCACTCCCAGTCATGCCTCTCCACCCTACAACTTCGTCAGCACTCCCAGTCTATGCCTCTCCACCCTACAACTTCAGTCAGCACTTCCAGTCTATGCCTCTCCACCCTACAACTTCAGTCAGCACTCGCAGTCATGCCTCTCCACCCTACAACTTCAGTCAGCACTCCCAGTCATGCCTCTCCACCTTTCAACTTCAGTCAGCACTTCCAGTCATGCCTCTCCACCCTACAACTTCAGTCAGCACTCCCAGTCATGCCTCTCCACCCTACAACTTCAGTCAGCACTCCCAGTCATGCCTCACCACCCTACAACTTCAGTCAGCACTCCCAGTCTATGCCTCTCCACCCTACACGTTCGCTCGCGCTCAGCTGAAGCCCAGCTCAAGGTCAGTGATTTAGTAGTGTATTCACAGCAACACTCTAGGCCAGTGGTTCCCAAAGTGGGCGTTACCGCCCCCTGGGTGGCGGTGGGATTACCGAGGTGGGCGCTAATAGGTACGAGAGGTGGAAGGGAGCGCTGTTATTATCACAGGGGGGCGGTAGTAGACAAGTAGTGCGTTTATTTTTGTAATAAAATTGAAATAAAGTAATTTTTGTGTTAAGAATAAAAAATGAAATAAATTTCTTAGTATTTTAATTTATGAATCTTATTCAAGCACATATTATTTTTTTAAATAAACTATTTCTAGATTAATTATTGTTAATCATAAAAAATACAATAAATTTTAATCTATTAATTAACACATAAAACATTATGTTTAACTCTTGTAATTTTATTTAAACGATTTTTTAAATATAAAATAGAAGTGGAAACAAAAGCGCATTTATGTTTTTTTTTAAGTAGGGGGGCGCTGTGGGTCTTTGTATGGAACCAAGGTGTCGGTGGACCGTAAAAGTTAGGGAACCACTGCTCTAGGCAGTTCCTCTTGTTTGAAAACACGTTCAGAGACTTGACCGAAAAAGATCGGTCGGCAATCCCACAACTTTGGAGTAAAGCATTCCTGCGCAGATTACCCTCCCCCGCTCACTAGGGCGTCCCGTGACGTGAGTGTGACCGCTGGTGCAATGAGACGCATTTGAACAGAAAGAGACATCTGTCAAACCGTTTGTTGATCGTCAGCGCAGCGTCGGCCCGAGACATGTCGACGCCTCGGACAGGCTAATAATTTGGCGCCCCTTAAAACCGACAGGGTGTATACTGTACTCCTTAAACCTCTTTGGTTCAGGACAGGGCTGACGAAGCTTATGGGGGACGCGTGCCCGAATTGCGGATAATTTTCGGCGAAATTCTTTCGCTTGTGGAAACCTGAGCTTACTAGCTCCGTATTTCCCGTTAATTCCAGTGACGTCTTAGCGCCCCTTATAGGTTGGCGTCCCGGGCAGCTGCCCGGCTGGCCCACCCCTTAGTCTGGCTCTGCGTGAGCGTACTTTGTGGTGGGAACCAAGCTGCAGACATCGAGTAGTAGCAAACTGGGATACACAAAAAGTGAGAATCGCACACAGCTAGATGTTCTGCCAGCGCGCGCCCAGGCGACACAAAACGCTCTGTCATTGACATGGAAAGAGGCGGATAAGACACAGAGCTGCTGAACAGACCGTGGCGTTTTGTAACGACTGTAAGAAGACACAGAGCTGCTGAACAGACCGTGGCGTTTTGTAACGACTGTAAGAAGACACAGAGCTGCTGAACAGACCGTGGCGTTTTGTAACGACTGTAAGAAGACACAGAGCTGCTGAACAGACCGTGGCGTTTTGTAACGACTGTAAGAAGACACAGAGCTGCTGAACAGACCGTGGCGTTTTGTAACGACTGTAAGAAGACACAGAGCTGCTGAACAGACCGTGGCGTTTTGTAACGACTGTAAGAAGACACAGAGCTGCTGAACAGACCGTGGCGTTTTGTAACGACTGTAAGAAGACACAGAGCTGCTGAACAGACCGTGGCGTTTTGTAACGACTGTAAGAAGACACAGAGCTGCTGAACAGACCGTGGCGTTTTGTAACGACTGTAAGAAGACACAGAGCTGCTGAACAGACCGTGGCGTTTTGTAACGACTGTAAGAAGACACAGAGCTGCTGAACAGACCGTGGCGTTTTGTAACGACTGTAAGAAGACACAGAGCTGCTGAACAGACCGTGGCGTTTTGTAACGACTGTAAGAAGACACAGAGCTGCTGAACAGACCGTGGCGTTTTGTAACGACTGTAAGAAGACACAGAGCTGCTGAACAGACCGTGGCGTTTTGTAACGACTGTAAGAAGACACAGAGCTGCTGAACAGACCGTGGCGTTTTGTAACGACTGTAAGAAGACACAGAGCTGCTGAACAGACCGTGGCGTTTTGTAACGACTGTAAGAAGACACAGAGCTGCTGAACAGACCGTGGCGTTTTGTAACGACTGTAAGAAGACACAGAGCTGCTGAACAGACCGTGGCGTTTTGTAACGACTGTAAGAAGACACAGAGCTGCTGAACAGACCGTGGCGTTTTGTTACGACTGTAAGAAGACACAGAGCTGCTGAACAGACCGTGGCGTTTTGTAACGACTGTAAGAAGACACAGAGCTGCTGAACAGACCGTGGCGTTTTGTAACGACTGTAAGAAGACACAGAGCTGCTGAACAGACCGTGGCGTTTTGTTACGACTGTAAGAAGACACAGAGCTGCTGAACAGACCGTGGCGTTTTGTAACGACTGTAAGAAGACACAGAGCTGCTGAACAGACCGTGGCGTTTTGTAACGACTGTAAGAAGACACGAGCTGCTGAACAGACCGTGGCGTTTTGTAACGACTGTAAGAAGACACAGAGCTGCTGAACAGACGTGGCGTTTGTACGATGTAAGAAGACACAGAGCGCTGAACAGACCGTGCGTTTTGTAACGACTGTAAGAAGACACAGAGCTGCTGAACAGACCGTGGCGTTTTGTAACGACTGTAAGAAGACACAGAGCTGCTGAACAGACCGTGGCGTTTTGTAACGACTGTAAGAAGACACAGAGCTGCTGAACAGACCGTGGCGTTTTGTAACGACTGTAAGAAGACACAGAGCTGCTGAACAGACCGTGGCGTTTTGTAACGACTGTAAGAAGACACAGAGCTGCTGAACAGACCGTGGCGTTTTGTAACGACTGTAAGAAGACACAGAGCTGCTGAACAGACCGTGGCGTTTTGTAA
Source organism: Reticulitermes speratus (assembly GCA_021186555.1). Classification (NCBI taxonomy): domain Eukaryota; kingdom Metazoa; phylum Arthropoda; class Insecta; order Blattodea; family Rhinotermitidae; genus Reticulitermes; species Reticulitermes speratus. The sequence goes on along the minus strand of JAJKFL010000013.1, from coordinate 30,780,341 downwards.
CGACTGTAAGAAGACACAGAGCTGCTGAACAGACCGTGGCGTTTTGTAACGACTGTAAGAAGACACAGAGCTGCTGAACAGACCGTGGCGTTTTGTAACGACTGTAAGAAGACACAGAGCTGCTGAACAGACCGTGGCGTTTTGTAACGACTGTAAGAAGACACAGAGCTGCTGAACGAACCGTGGCGTTTTGTAACGACTGTAAGAAGACACAGAGCTGCTGAACAGACCGTGGCGTTTTGTTACGACTGTAAGAAGACACAGAGCTGCTGAACAGACCGTGGCGTTTTGTAACGACTGTAAGAAGACACAGAGCTGCTGAACAGACCGTGGCGTTTTGTAACGACTGTAAGAAGACACAGAGCTGCTGAACAGACCGTGGCGTTTTGTAACGACTGTAAGAAGACACAGAGCTGCTGAACAGACCGTGGCGTTTTGTAACGACTGTAAGAAGACACAGATCTGCTGAACAGACCGTGGCGTTTTGTAACGACTGTAAGAAGACACAGAGCTGCTGAACAGACCGTGGCGTTTTGTAACGACTGTAAGAAGACACAGAGCTGCTGAACAGACCGTGGCGTTTTGTAACGACTGTAAGAAGACACAGAGCTGCTGAACAGACCGTGGCGTTTTGTAACGACTGTAAGAAGACACAGAGCTGCTGAACAGACCGTGGCGTTTTGTAACGACTGTAAGAAGCGGCACATAACACACGTGCAATTGTTACCACTTCACGAAGCGGCATAGAACACGTGTGCAATTTGTTACCACTTCATGAAACGGCATAGAACACACGTTGAAGTTTACCTGAGTGAAGCCTGCGACATTTCGACCCCAAAGTAAAAGTACCCTGATCCTTATTTTATCTGAGAAATGTAACTCATCTGCTACTTGCCGCTGATACTACGACGTGTGTGGGCGGTCGAATGAGTGCGCAATGTTAATAAAATGAATACGCCCACAGGAATTTGCAACCTGTAGTTGTCAGATAAAATAATGTCTTCATAGTTCGACATTTCATGTTCTCAGAGAGGAGTTGTGTGGTGAGACGTTTCGGAGGATAGCAGTGCTGTCGGCAAGCACTCTCGACGGCTTCACATGCCAGTACCCCATATTACCGGAAGTGCCCCTAAACTGGCTTTGCTTACTGCTCTACTGCATAAAGCTGTCTGACGCCTGCAGCACTTCTTCACAAAATGACAGTGGCAAGACTTCATGCAAATGTAAATCGCGAGAGAGCAAGCGTCGTCCTAACGTTTGGTTACAAGCACGCTGCTGCGAGGGACCTCAGAGATCGATGTTAACCGGAGCTTTCTCATATGCGCTCGAGATGGCAGCATCTACCGCGCAAAGGAGAGACACTCAGCGCGCTCGAGTGGTGTGTGAATGAAGCTGGTGGCAGATCGTAATCCGACGTTTGCTACAACGAATACCCAAACATACCTGCTTGGTAACGAATCACATAACTAATAAGCAGAGCGCCGGCAGGATGTTTTGCAAAGTGCTGGACGTTACCTACATGTAAAGTGACCACATGCTGGATGAAATAGGAAAGTGGTTGTCATTTAATTGAAATCCTTAATGAATCGTTAGACTAAAACTGTACGAATTTCAGTATGTAACTTACATCAAGCACACTAAACAGATAAGCAACAAAGCAACGAACTGACCAACTGACAACATGTGTAACCAACTAACTGACAAAGTAACACAGGAGCATAGGCCGTGCCATGGCTCAGGCGGTTAGTCGCCGGCCTCTCACCACGGAGTCCCGGTTCGGTCCCAGGTCCGGTCCATGTGAGATTTGTGGTGGACAAAGTGGCACTGGGACAGGTTTTTCTCCGAGTTGTCGGTTTTCCCCTGTCGTCATTCCACTGGTGCTCCATTAATTGTAAAAATTGGTAAAAAACTGCTCATCTTCATCTTCATCATAGGGTTGCACAAAAAGCCTTAAGGCTGTGGTGCGAGGGCCCTTCATCCAACAAAAAAAAAAAATAAAAAAAAATAAACACAGGAGCATTCTTGAGAAGTAAAAACAGTCTATAATGTTTTTTATGTAACCTGAAGGTTCAACACCAGCTCTGCCTTCGGTCAGTTATGTCTGTCCACACGTGCAGAAAGACGCTAGCTGCAGTGAGCAGGCAACACGACCAGACATTCGTTTGTCGTCTGGGCACCTAGTGCTTACCAAGGTCGTCAGTGTTGGCATCCCTTTGTGCTGTGTCATAAAGTAAATGTTCCTTCAGTCGGCACAACAATACCTTTATTGAATAGCGTTCACTTACAAGTTCTTACCGCATGCTGGTTATCGTCAGGTAAGAATTATCAAAAACAAAGGTAGAGAGTACATGAAATGCCGGGGGCAGTGTCATGGCTCAGGCGGTTAGTCGCCGGCCTCCCATCCCGGAGGTCCCAGTTCGATCCAGGGTCAGTCCATGTGGGGTTTGTGGTGGACAAAGTCGCACTAGGACAGGTTTTCCCCCGAGTACTTTCGTTTTCCCCTGTCAATTTCATTCCACCGGTGCTCCATTACTTGCAAAAATGAAAAATCTGATCACCTTTCATCTTCATCACAGGGTTGCACAATAAGCCTCAAGGCTGCGGTGCGTCCGTAGCATCTGCTGCGGGGCCCTTCTCCACACACATGTAATGCTGTTCAGCTGTAATGTCTTTGGTATATTGGAGGTTATGTTTCTCGTAATGTGACACTTCGTACTCTCGAACAAAGTGTCAAATCATAACACCCACATAGAGAAAAATACACAAAACTTACAATATAAGAACACCGAAAACACAAACTGCCACAACAGACATGTACGAAAAACCAGGCACACAAATCTGCCCTTGCAAACAAGATGTAAAAAGCACAAACAGGCCTACCAAAAGAAAACATAACCTCCTAATACATCAATCACGTAACAGCTGAAAAACCAAAAACAGTAATTTTGATTTATATGTAGTCTACTGTATTTTTTTATAATTCCTACCTGAAAATTACCAACATATATCGAAACATGTTGCAAGGAAATGTAAACCAACGTCATCCAATAAAAATATTACAATGCCGACAAAATAACCTTGATATTTTATTGCCTACCTTATTGATTATCCGTCATACCTGGGACGATATGGATGCTGCTGCGCCCTGTCGACCGATCGCAAAACATCCAAACCGAGTTCTCAAACGCGCCGATAGATGGTGCAGCAATTACAGATTAAAACAAAATTGTTCCAGACACATCTCGAAGACTACGAGTTTTTATTTTGAAGAGGCTGGAACCCTACGTACGAAACTTGAATAGGTGTCCGGCTTTCCCAGTCACTAATAGTGACTCACCTACTGACTTAACAACCGAGGAATCGGAGTTCGATTCACTGCAGAGGCAGAGGTTTCTCTTTCTCCACAACTTCCAGACCGGCTCTGGGGCCACCAGTGGATAAAGCGGCCGGGCATACAGCTCTTTCCCCATGGCCATCTAATACAGAGGTTAAGAATGCGTGGGCTTCTACTTCCATTCCCCTATACGTCTTCATGTGTGGTGTTTAATCAAGCAAAATAATTGTTTTGTAGATTTAATATAGAATTGCAGCTCTGTAGACACAAGTGGAGCATACAGATTCCTCAGAAAAATTCTTTGCGGCCTAGATCGTCTTACTTCGTTGGTTATCGATACAAACCGCTATACCAAAACAAATCACAGCAAAAGCAGTGAGAAAATATATACAGTCAATTCCAAAGGAAACAGTGTATAAAATACATTTATAAAATGGACAATATAATAAGTAAGCTGCTCTTTACAAGAAGGTTACACGAAATGATGAGTTTATGGTGATAGGTAGCAACAGTGTACGTTGAACCGGGTACCGCAGGAACCTAACCCCCTTTTTCCATAGGATCAATGGTTCCGTATTCGCGTTTTCCATATTCACGGGGTTTTCTAGGAACCTAACCCCCTTGAATAGCGAGGATTGACTGTATTTTTCTTTAAATGTTCCCCAAACAGGAAAAAAAAAGTTTTAAATGAAAGTTGTAGAATGCTAGATTTTAGGTCCTCACAGCGGTATTGCTGCAGATTAAATATTTGAGATTTTACGCCGTATGTATTGGTAAATAACTCCCTATATTATGTTATACGTAAATTATCCTGTCTTGTTCAACACACAACAAACTAGGAGCCACAGGAAAATTCTAGACGCAAGAAGGGTGGTTAAAGCAAGCCGCAGACTGAGCACCAACAACATTAGGCGCCGCCGAACAAAACTTAGTTACCACTGCAATATGGCGCCCGCATTTTGCACGTAATTCTAACCGACGCTGATGACTTGCTGCTTACAGTAGGGGCTTGATTTTGTTTTGTACTTTCAAAGTTTTTGATTTGACTCGCCTCGTAACTTCCTGGGCTATCGGGTCTTGCGAACGAAACTTTTCCGAGAGTCACTCTACCAATGCATGCTACACATCTAGCCCTCCTCCAAAATACACATTTCAAAATTTCAATACTCCTACAAGGATGGGAACCCGACACGTTGTACCGAAACGTCGGTAACTAACAATTTACGCTGCGTCACATCCCAGAAGAGCGAAGATTTCAAGGCTGGAATCTTTTCAGAGAGCATTTATGTTTATTAATTGTGACACGTCATGTTTTGTAACATGGTAGGATATTGATGTAACATGGTAGGATATTGAAGTAACATGGTAGGATATTCATGTAACATGGTAGGATATTGATGTATCATGGTAGGATATTGATGTAACATGGTAGGATATTGATGTAACATGGTAGGATATTGATGTAACATGGTATTATATTGATGTAACATGGTAGGATATTGATGTAACATTTTAGGATATTGATGTAACATGGTATTAATTGATGTAACATGGTATTATATTGATGTAACATGGTAGTATATTGATGTAACATGGTAGGATATTGATGTAACATGGTAGGATATTGATGTAACATGGTATTATATTGATGTAACATGGTAGGATATTGATGTAACATTTTAGGATATTGATGTAACATGGTATTATATTGATGTAACATGGTAGGATATTGATGTAACATGGTAGGATATTGATGTAAAATGGTAGGATATTGATGTAACATGGTAGGATATTGATGTAACATGGTAGGATATTGATGTAACATTTTACGATATTGATGTAACATGGTATTATATTGATGTAACATGGTAGGATATTGATGTAACATGGTAGGATATTGATGTAACATGGTATTATATTGATGTAACATGGTAGGATATTGATGTAACATGGTAGGATATTGAAGTAACATGGTAGGATATTGATGTAACATGGTAGGATATGATGTAACATGGTAGGATATTGATGTAACATGGTAGGATATTGATGTAACATGGTATTATATTGATGTAACATGGTAGGATGTTGATGTAACATGGTAGGATATTGATGTAACATGGTATTATATTGATGTAACATGGTAGGATATTGATGTAACATTTTAGGATATTGATGTAACATGGTATTATATTGATGTAACATGGTAGGATATTGATGTAACATGGTAGGATATTGATGTAACATGGTAGGATATTGATGTAACATGGTAGGATATTGAAACCATTCAAATCCAGTGTTTACTATATATACAGCCCGGTTCAAAAGTAAATACTCCGCATTTTGCCCACAGACTGTACATGTCTGCTGCGCAAGCAGTGATTATTTCCCTATACAGAACTGTCCGATATGTCTTTCTATTAGAAACACAGTGTGTTCTCTACGAGGTACAGTTAGAATCAGTCAATGTGACATTTGTGTTAAGCAATGGCTCTAGTTTTTCTCCTGGTACATCAGTTTTTCCATTATAGTACCATTCCATGAGCGCTCCATACTCATCTTCATCTACACGCTGCTGTTATCAGAAGGACAAACGGGCGATGCCTGGGAACTTCAAACATAGCAATGCACTAACCGCTGGACATGAGTCTTTCAAACTTTCCTTGTACGCTGGGGGTATAGCTCAGTGGTAGAGCATTCGACTGCAGATCGAGAGGTCCTCGGTTCAAACCCGAGTGCCCCTAATTCGTTTTACTTCTTAATAAGCAAATTCACGATGATCTGCATCTCCATTTTTTTTCCGTCTACATCGGAACACTAACCGAGAGTTTCGACTCAAAAGTCAGTTAGCGCGGAGCAACCCGTAGGTTGGCAACTCTGAAGTACTTGCGCCGACCGGCAGCTGACCGAGTCTACTAAGCTCTTAGCCCAGTGGTTCCCAAACTTTTTCGGTCCACCGCCCCCTTGGTTCCATATACAGACCCACAGCGCCCCCCTACCTTTTTTAAAAAACATAAATGCGCTTTTGTTTCCACTTTTATTTTATATTTAATAAATCGTTTGAATAAAATTATAACAGTTAAACTTAATGTTTTATGTGTTAATTAATAAATTAAAATTTATTATACTTTTTATGATTAACAATAATTCATCTAGCAATAGTTTATTAAAAAAATAATATGTGCTTGAATAAGATTCATAAATTAAAATACTAAGAAATTTAGTTCATTTTTATTTTTAACACAAAAATTACTTTATTTCAATTTCATTATAAAAATAAACGCACTGCTTGTCTACTAGCGCCCCCCTGTGATAATAACAGCGCTCCCTTCCACCTCTCGTACCCATTAGCGCCCACCTCGGTAATCCCACCGCCCACGTTGGGAACCACTGTCTTAGCCGAAACGGACTGTAAACCAGTTATATATATATGTGTCGGAGCCCAAAGATGAGCTTGGTAAGCAGGAGTGGTTAAAAGGAACGAAGGACGTGATTGGCTGGTTCGTTTTAATGGCTTCATACTGTGTTCTCTGTGAGGTACGAACTGAATCTTTATATAACAAGTACTTTAATTTTAGTCTTCAAAGGGTTGACGTAGTTATTGCAGAGATGTCTGAGCACTGAAACAGATGAGACGCAGTTGTGTTCTGTGGAGAGACTAACGAACACCACTAAGATAAAATCAGTGAATACTAAACGAACACTTCGGGAAGATCAGAAGTATCTGGGAAGTGTTGAAATGTGGTGCTGGAGAAGAATGGAGAAGATCAGTTGGACCGATCGTGTGAGAAATGAAGAAGTATTACATAGAGTCAAGGAGGAGAGGAATATCGTACATACAATAAAAAGAAGAAAGGCTAACTGGATTGGTAACATCTTGCGTAGAAACTGCCTTGTAAAACATGTGATTGAAGGAAAGTTAGAGGGAAGGATAGAAATGACGGGAAGACGAGGGAGAAGAAGTAAGCAGTTACTGGATCACATGGAGTAAAATAGGGGATACTGAAAATTGAAAGAGGAAGCACTAGATCGCACTCTCTGGAGAATTCGCTTTGGAATAGTCTATGAACCTGTCGTAAGACGGACTACGAAATGAATAATTAAACGGAAATTTTGTGACGTCACGAGTCAACTCGGCAACAAAACTAATGCTTTATTTAATACAGCCCTTTTGGTACATGTTACACACTGCAATGGTTGTGCTGGATACATTGCGAGTGCAATGGTATGTCATTTTGTTTCACATGTGTTGTGGAGAGGATTGTGAAAGGAACTGGCAGTATTATTAAAGATAATGCTAGCATTTGGCAGCAGGGAACACGAAAACAGACCCTTCGAATGGGTGTCGAACCTGGGATCGCAAACTTTGACAAGGCTCAAACCATAAATTTGAAATGTAACATGACAGCATGTGGTTGCGCCTAAGGTTTCATTCTGAATTTCTGCAACACATTAGATATCGGGAAATTTCCAGCTTTTTAAAATGTTACGATATTTTTATTATTAAAAAAAATTTGTAAAAGAAAAAAAAGGGCAGGCAGGGGGCACCCGGGTTTGAACCGGGGACCTCTCGATCTGCAGTCGAATGCTCTACCACTGAGCTATACCCCCAGCGGCACATACAGTACCTTGCAATCAAAGAACAATACAATATATAACCGCTTGACTGTTTTATGTGAGAATACGTCCCATAAATGTGCTGATACACTTACAATGAAGCAACTATTGTTAATCCTACAGCCTAGGTACACGCATAATTCTGGTCACCATGCAAATAGCTGACATTTCGCCCAATAGATGGCACCTGACTGCAGTGCCTACCTCCCACTCGCGCGAAAGAGCCACCAGCGCAATGCGCGATGCGCAGTTATGAATATCTTCAGAGGCAGTCGGTTGTTTTTTCAACAGAGCGATATAAATTATTTTATCCGAGTCGTTAGGAAAACATGTTCAAATTTACATTCTATGCGAGCGGAGGGGGTTCGGGGGGGAGCTCGCTTATGAAAATTTATGACTATTATTACCATTTCAAGCTTTAAGTGTATACAATCGCATGTAATGGTTGCGGAAACAGCATTCTAAAAGTCATTTCACCACTATCAATCATCCAACGCATTGTTACCCCGCACAAATAGCAGCACTGAATCTGCATTGATTGCCTGGGTAGCTCACCCCCTCGCAGGCCGGGGTGGCTGAAGTGCAGGATAATGACGGGGTAGTTTATTCAATAGACAATGAGTGAATAGGGTATTACTGTTGTGTCGACAGATGGACTGTAATAGCTCTAGGGGTTGGTACACACCCCCGGGTGTGGCAGGGGTAGGTACATATGGTGGTCCGCAAAAACCACACTCTCTCAAATTGGCTCTACTACCCCTATCACATATTGAGGGCAAAACCGACGTTTTAGAGAGAAACAAACATTAGCACACAAATGTTAATTGACGGACTCGAAGGTTCAACACCGCTAATTCAAAAGCCTGCCATTGGACACGATCCTGAGCCAGTTCCATCCAACTCCCATCCTCACACCCTATTTCCCTAAGATCCATCTTACTAATTAACTAACTCTCTGGTAGCAGAACCAGAAGGTTCAACACCGCTAATACCAAAGACCACCACTGGACACGATCCTAGGCCAGTTCCATCCAACCTCCCATCCTCACAACCTATTTCCCTATGATCCATCTTACTAATTAACTAACTCTCTGGTAGCAGAACCAGAAGGTTCAACACCGCTAATACCAAAGACCACCACTGGACACGATCCTGAGCCAGTTCCATCCAACTCTTATCCTCACAACCTATTTCCCTACGATCCATCTTACTAATTAGCTATCTGGTAGCAGAACCAGAAGGTTCAACGCGACTTCCTAGCTAAATACCAGAATTAGCCTGGCACTGTCGATTGCTGAACGGCATGAACTGAATTCCGTATTCGGAAAGACAAGCAGAAGCGTTCGTCTCGGTTGTGCGCATGAGTCGTGTTCAGTCGAAACACAGCATAGCTCTCGAAGCGACATGATATGATGGTAGAATAAGCTGAATGATAGTTGAAACACAGTGCTTCTTAGGAAACGTCGATTAGTCGAGGGCTTTCACCGCGGAAGCTCGGTTCGATCCCAGACCATTCCATGTGAAAGATTTGTGGTGGAATTCGGACAGGGTTTCCTCCCAGTACTTCAGTTTTCCCCTGTCAGTATCATTCCACCAATGCTCCATACTCATTCATTCATCTACCACCGACGCTGTATAATGTTTTTCTCCCAGTACTTCGTTTTCCTCTGTCAGTATCATTCCACCAATGCTCCATACTCATTCATTCATCTACCACCGACGCTGTATAATGTTCTTCTCCCAGTACTTCAGTTTTCCCCTGTCAGTATCATTCCACTAATGCTCCATACTCATTCATTCATTACCACCAACGCTGTATAATGTTCTTCTCCCAGTACTTCAGTTTTCCCATGTTAGTATCATTCCACCAATGCTCTATACTCATTCATTCATCTACCACCAACGCCGTATAATGTTCTTCTCCCAGTACTTCAGTTTTCCCCTGTCAGTATCATTCCACCAATGCTCCATACTCATTCATTCATCTACCACAGACGCTGTATAATGTTTCTCTCCCAGTACTTCAGTTTCCTCTGTCAGTATCATTCCACCAATGCTCCATTCTCATTCATTCATCTACCACCAACGCTGTATAATGTTTTTCTCCCAGTATTTCAGTTTTCCCCTGTCAGTATCATTCCATCAATGCTCCATACTCATTCATACATCTCCCACCGACGCTGTATAATGTTTTCTCCCAGTACTTCAGTTTTCCCCTGTCAGTATCATTCCACCAATGCTACATACTCATTCATTCATCTACCACCGACGCTGTATAAGTTTTTCTCCCAGTACTTCAGTTTTTCCCTGTCAGTATCATTCCACCAAAGCTCCATACTCATTCATTCATCTACCACCAACGCTGTATAATGTTTCTCTCCCAGTACTTCAGTTTTCCCCTGTCAGTATCATTCCATCAATGCTCCATACTCATTCATACATCTCCCACCGACGCTGTATAATGTCTTTCTCCCAGTACTTCAGTTTTCCCCTGTCAGTATCATTCCACCAATGCTACATACTCATTCATTCATCTACCACCGACGCTGTATAATGTTTTTCTCCCAGTACTTCAGTTTTCCCTTGTCAGTATCATTCCACCAATGCTCCATACTCATTCATTCATCTACCACAGACGCTGTATAATGTTTTTCTCCCAGTACTTCAGTTTTCCTCTGTCAGTATCATTCCACCAATGCTCCATACTCATTCATTCATCTACCACCAACGCTGTATAATGTTTCTCTCCCAGTACTTCAGTTTTCCCCTGTCAGTATCATTCCACCAATGCTCCATACTCATTCATACATCTACCACCAACGCTGTATAATGTTTTTCTCCCAGTTCTTCAGTTTTCCCCTGTCAGTATCATTCCACCAATGCTACGTACTCATTCATTCATCTACCACCGACGCTGTATAAAGTTTTTCTCCCAGTACTTCAGTTTTTCCCTGTCAGTATCATTCCACCAACGCTCCATACTCATTCATTCATCTACCACCAACGCTGTATAATGTTTCTCTCCCAGTACTTCAGTTCTCCCCTGTCAGTATCATTCCACCAATGCTCCATACTCATTCATTCATCTACCACCCCGCTATATAATGCTTTTCTCCCAGTACTTCAGTTTTCCTCTGTCAGTATCATTCTACCAATGCTCCATACTCATTCATTCATCTACCACCCACGCTATATAATGTTTTTCTCCCAGTACTTCAGTTTTCCCCTGTCAGTATCATTCCACCAATGCTCCATTCTCATTCATTCATCTACCACCCCACGCTGTATAATGTTTTTCTCCCAGTACTTCAGTTTTCCCCTGTCAGTATCATTCCACCAATGCTCCATACTCATTCATTCATCTACCACCAACGCTGTATAATGTTTCTCTCCCAGTACTTCAGTTCTCCCCTGTCAGTATCATTCCACCAATGCTCCATACTCATTCATTCATCTACCACCAACGCCGTATAATGTTCTTCTCCCAGTACTTCAGTTTTCCCCTGTCAGTATCATTCCACCATTGCTCCATACTCATTCATTCATCTACCACCAACGCTGTATAATGTTTTTCTCCCAGTACTTCAGTTTTCCCCTGTCAGTATCATTCCACCCAAAGCTCCATACTCATTCATACATCTACCACCAACGCTGTATAATGTTTCTCTCCCAGTACTTCAGTTTTCCCCTGTCAGTATCATTCCACCAAAGCTCCATACTCATTCATACATCTACCACCAACGCTGTATAATGTTTCTCTCCCAGTACTTCAGTTCTCCCCTGTCAGTATCATTCCACCATTGCTCCATACTCATTCATTCATCTACCACCGACGCTGCATAATGTTCTTCTCTCAGTACTTCAGTTTTCCCCTGTCAGTATCATTCCACCAATGCTCCATACTCATTCATTCATCTACCACCAACGCTTTATAATGTTTTTCTCCAAGTACTTCAGTTTTCCCCTGTCAGTATCATTCCAATATTGTTCCATACTTATTCATTCATGTTACCTACGCTACATAACGTTAGCAATAAACAGTGTCGTTAAATAAAAGATCCATTCTCTCTCTCGCCTTATGATAGAGTACACAGGGTTGACACGCTGATGTTTGTTGCTGCCAATATCTGGCCCTCTGATTTCTGTACCAACAATATGGCGACACACAAACACAGCTTATTCTATAGCGATTTGTAAGACGCAGATTCCTAGCTACAAGAGGCTGCCTGTTACCGTTGTAACAAGTTATTGCAACTTGGCGATGTGCAGATAAATCCCAAGCACTCTGAGCCTCGTCATCAGACCCCCTCCTCCTCAGTGCAGAGGTAGAAAATTTGGGCAGGATGCAGAATCGGTCTAGAAACAGCGGTAGACAAGAAGAAGGCAGGCAATGTACGTATAACTTGACACCGAGGCGCGTTCGCGTAATCATTGTTGCCGTGGAAAAGCAATAAGTATTACATATTCTGAGTGTGTGTCTGTAGCCTTAGTTATCCAACATGCAAAGCGCATGCGCCGTATTATATTGTCATCTGTGGCCTGTCTGGCTCTTACCATATTTTTCCACATTATCTCATAAACGGCACGATTTTCGGAAAAAAGTTATTGAACATAAAATGTGTGTTTTAATTTTCTGTACAACGTTTGTCTGAAACATTTCTCATTCTGAGAAGAATTTAGCGAGATATCATCATAAATGTACATAGGTCTTCATGTAAAGTGCCAGTTATTCTCGTCAGATTTTAATGAAACTCGAACGATTTTCGAAAAATATAAAATTTCATGAAAATCCATCCAGTGGAAGCCGAGTTGTTCCATCCGGGTGGACAGATAGACAGACATGACCTAGCTAAAAGTCGCTTTTCGCAATTTTGCGAACGCGTCTAAAATAACTTCTCTCTTTGACGGGAATTTCATCCCCGTGTATCAGTTCATGTCGATCTCTTCAATGCCCGAGTTATTTCAATCTTTCCAACACATGATATGTGTCTCATGACGTAGCCAATTTGAGAGTCGTACGTTTTCAGTCAGGATAGTAACGGCTATTGAAGCACGAACAGTGGTTTATTGAGGAGAGGCACCATGAACCAACTAGTGTATGGATCTAGCAATTCATTTGGACGAATGTCAATAATGCCATTAGAAGAGACAAATTGAGAGGGAGGAGAAGGGATTATCGACCATAATAATCCCATCACGCTTCACAATAATACACAGCGCTCCACTGATTGGTTCAAGTGTTTGTCGCGGTGATATGCTGATGAGTTTTCATGTCTGTCTGTCTGTCTATCCGTCTGACCGTTGGACAATTGATTGCATCCAGAATTAAATACAGTATCTGACTACTACACACAGTTCAACCGCGTTTACACTACCAGCCAACAGGTCCTGCGAGGGTTTGAGGGTCTCACTACGGCTGCCACCAGTGCTGGCGCTGTAGGAACACCCTTACTGGAGAACAAGAAGGCATTACACGTTCATGGTGATCCTAAATAGGACACCAGTTTCATATTTATTTATTATCAACGTACCCACGACATTAAGCCAATCTTGAACTGCATTCCTTCCTCAACCCATTTAGAAACTAAGATTAAAATAAATTGTGTTAAATACTCAGGTGTACCGAGCAGTAAACACATTCCGCATGACTTATAACAAGGTAGACAATGTACGTACAATGTTACACCGTGGAGCGTTCGACTAATCATTGTTGTCATGGAAAAGCAACAATGGGGTCTGCTTCCACTGTCGTCGAGCTAAAAGTTATTTCGTGCTGCTGTTAACAATAATTCATTCATTCATTCTGCAGTCTGTCTTACGACAGGTCCGTAGCCTCTTCCAAAGAGAGTTCTCCACACAGTGCGATCCAGTGCTTCCTCTTTCAATTCCAGTATCTTCTCTTTTCCTAGGGTCATCCAGTACTGCTTACGTCTTCTCCCTCGTCTTCCCGTCACTTCTGTCCTTCCTTCTGTCTTTCCTTCAATCACGTGTTTTAGAAGGCAGTTCCTACGCAAGATGTGACCAATCCAGTTAGCCTTTCTTCTTTTTATTGTATGTACGATATTCCTCTCCTCCTTGACTCTGTGTAATACATCTCCATTTCTCACACGATCGGTCCAACTGATCTTCTCCATTCTTCTCCAGCATCACATTTGAAAACTTTCCAGATACTTCTGATCTACTTTCTAAAGTGTCCACGTCTCAGCACCATACAAAGCTATGCTCCAAATGTAGCACTTTACTAGTTTCTTCCTTAAATTTAATTCCAGTTTGCTGGTGAAAAGATTCTTCTTCTTGTTGAATGCTGCTTTAGCCATGGCAATTCTGGATTTAATTTCACGTGTACAGCTTGCATCATTTGTTATCATGCTACCCAAATAATTTAAATATTCCACATTCTCCAATTGTTAACAATAATAAGCATTAAATATTCCGAATGTGTGTCCGCATTCTTGTCTTAGTTAACCGGCATGCAAATCGCATATTTTCTGCGATGTATTATGTTGTTATCTGTGGCCTGTCTGGCTGTACCATATTTTCCACATTATCTCATAAACGGCACGATTTTCGAAAGAAAGTTATTGAACATAAAATGTGTGTTTTGATTTTCTCTACAAGTTTTCTCTGAAACATTTCTCATTCTAAGAAGAATTGGGCGAGATATTATCATAAATGTACATAGGTCTTTTAAAGTGCTTGTTATTTTTGTCAGATTTTAATAAAATTTGAATTTTCTCAACAGATTTTCGAAAAATAGTCAAATAACAAATTTCATGAAAATCCGTCCAGTGGGAGCCGAGTTGTTCCATGCAGACGGAAGGACAGACGTGTCGAAGCTAATAGTTGCTTTTCGAAATTTTGCGAAAGCTCATAAAAACCAGTCAGTTAATACCATATAGGGAATTACGTCCGATCAGCCTCGTGTCATCGAAGGACAATCTTTTCGAGACAGTTATCCTAAAAATAACCCCGAAAGACACTATTCAGTAACCAACAAATGCACAAACATAAACTACTTTATAGTTTTTATTAATATCGATGCATTCCCCTACACGTGTTTCGGCCCGTAGACCATCTTCAGGGTGTAACAAGCTACTACACTTCACATCGCATGTTAAAAGGGCCTAAAGAGCACACTTGTCTCAAAAGTAAGGTATACAACATTTGAACTTGTAAAATATGTAAAACTGTAAAACTTATAATTTTATCATATAAGTTAAAGTCAAGATTTAAAATAGCAGCGTTGTTCACTCGGTGCACAGAATCCTGATATTGTATTGTTGTTGCTTATTAGCGTGTTGTTTCGCGTGCTGTACCACTCCACACTCCGCCCAAACACAACCTGTTGTCTGACATTACTGCATTCTGTGCATCATTCTTATAATCAGGTACATGCACTAACAAATGCACACAATAAAAATCATATATAAGTCTTAGAAAATTCCTACATTTCGGCACCGAGGTGCCATCCTCAGGGAGTTACAAACACCAAAGAGTATAAGCATCAACACATCAACCTTGGTAGTACAACGCCTAGTATCAGTTTTTTTTTTCAATGGCTCCACAGCCCCTAGTGGGCCTAGGCCTCCTCATTATCGACGCTTCACGATCATACTCAGACACACCACAGTCGGTAGGACTCCGCTGGACGAGTGACCAGCCCGTCGCAGAGACCTCTACCTGACAACACACAACACTCACAACAGACAGACATCCATGCCCTAGGAGGGATTTTTTTTTTTTTGTATTAATTCCAGGGTTTTCCCCTTTGATCCATTTGTACTGTTGAAGTCCTTTCTGTCCTGCATGTCACCTTATGTTTCATGCTATCGTCCATACATCTAACACAACACAAACATCCATGCCCCCGGTGGGATTCGAACCCACGATCCTAGTAAGCGAGCGGCCGTAGACCCACGCCTTAGACCGCACGGCCACTGGGATCGGCAGTGTTAGGATACTTGAATATTAAAACTGTAAATTATAAATTATAAGTAGGCTATATGCAGTTCCACCAGCGTGTGTCGATCTGTATCGTGTCAGGCGGTGCTGTGTATCTGTAAATCCCTGAGGATGGCACCTCGGTGCCGAAACATGTAGGACTTTTGTGAGACTTATATGATTTATATCTTACTGTGTGCATTTATTGGTGAATGTGCCTGATCACAACTTGTGTTCGGACGGAACATATTTACGTATTTCTTGTGACAGTTTATTAAATTAGCCGATCCCAGTGGCCGCGCGGTCTAAGGCGTGGGTCTGCGGCCGCTCGCTTGCTGGGATTGCGGGTTCGAATCCCGCCGGTGGCATGGATGTCTGTCTCTTGTGAGTGTTGTGTTTGTCAGGTAGAGGTCTCTGCGACGAGCCCATCCCTCGTCCAGAGGAGTCGTACTGAGTGTGTGTGTGTGTCACTGAGTGTCATCAATACAACAATAAACCTCTACACCTACAAAGAGTACTTAGAAGAGGTCAGACTAATAAAGAAAGAAACTTTTTTAAATTCTTCTAATCTTTATGTCGAAGAATGTTTCAAACAAAAGTTTTAGACCTTAATAAGACATTTAACTAGGTAACATGTCGTTTACTACTCTCAAATCCCAAACCATCTAAGCAATACGCCTATAGGAATATTCAGATCGCACACCACAGTTAACACATTGCCTAGTGATGAAAAGGCAAGTGTTCTGGGAAAGGACGTCTTATTGACAGGTGAAGAGTAACCGACGTTTCGGAGAATAAGACTCTAAGTACTTCTTGGACCACCGGCTCCTAGGAAAATTCAGTCAATATTTACCAATCATCACTGAGTCATATTACAGAACAGTCGACACTTTATGAACACTGCTTTGAGGAGGTAAAGGTCACACCATGACATGTCTATGCAGGCACAGAGGGCAGATGGAGGTATAGCTCCACCCCATTTGCAACACGGCACTAGAAGGAAGTGGTTGGGCAGCAACACGCTTCGACCGCTTTACCCCCAGGAAAGACCCGGTACCCATTGTTCAAGAGCTAGGTGAGACTCGGAAGACTTCATCCCACCGGAATCGATCCCCGGACCGTCCAGTCAGTAGCGAGTCGCTATGCCGACTGAGCTATCCCGGCCGCCACCTATGTTATATAGCGTGGGTTAAGTACAGAGTTGTTGTACCTTACGGCAGTGGTACGTATATTTACCGCTTGTTCTAAAGATTTTTGGATAGTGTATAACGTCAATTTAGGTTTTATGTAAAGCAAACGCGGTTGCGGACGAATTAAAATGGACATGAGTAGGTTGTATTGTTACGTAGGATGTATTGTTACGTAGGTTGTATTGTTACGTAGGTTGTATTGTTACGTAGGTTGTATTGTTACGTAGGTTGTATTGTTACGTAGGTTGTATTGTTACGTAGGTTGTATTGTTACGTAGGTTGTATTGTTACGTAGGTTGTATTGTTACGTAGGATTGTATTGTTACGTAGGTTGCATTGTTACGTAGTTTGTATTGTTACGTAGTGTTGTATTGTTTACGTAGGTGTATTGTTACGTAGTTGTATATTGTTACGTAGGTTGCATTGTTACGTAGTATGAGTAGGTTGTATTGTTACGTAGGTTGATTGTTACGTAGGTTGTATTGTTACGTAGGTTGTATTGTTACGTAGGTTGTATTGTTACGTAGGTTGTATTGTTACGTAGGTTGTATTGTTACGTAGGTTGCATTGTTAGTAGGTGTATTGTTACGTAGGTTGTCATTGTTACGTAGTCACATGCAGGGTTGCATTGTTACGTAGTCACATGCAGTGCGTTGCATTGTTACGTAGTCACATGCAGTAGGTTGCATTGTTACGTAGTCACATGCAGTAGGTTGCATTTTACGTAGTCACATGCAGTAGGTTGTATTGTTACGTAGTCACATGCAGTAGTGTTCGCATTGTTTTACGTAGTCACATGCAGTAGGTTGCATTGTTACGTAGTGCATGCAGTAGGTTGCATTGTTACGTAGTCACATGCAGTAGGTTGCATTGTTACGTAGTCACATGCAGTAGGTCGCATTGTTACGTAGTCACATGCAGTAGGTTGCATTGTTACGTAGTCACATGCAGTAGGTTGCATTGTTACGTAGTCACATGCAGTAGGTTGCATTGTTACGTAGTCACATGCAGTAGGTTGCATTGTTACGTAGTCACATGCAGTAGGTTGCATTGTTACGTAGTCACATGCAGTAGGTTGCATTGTTACGTAGTCACATGCAGTAGGTTGCATTGTTACGTAGTCACATGCATAGTTCATTGTTTGTATACGTAGGTTGCATTGTTACGTAGTCACATGCAGTAGGTTGCATTGTTACGTAGTCACATGCACGTAGGTTGCATTGTTACGTAGTTGACTAGTCTTGTTACGTAGTCACATGCAGTAGGTTGCATTGTTACGTAGTCACATGCAGTAGGTTGCATTGTTACGTAGTCACATGCAGTAGGTTGCATTGTTACGTAGTCACATGCAGTAGGTTACATTGTTATGTAGTCACATGCAGTAGGTTGCATTGTTACGTAGTCACATGCAGTAGGTTGCATTCTTACGTAGTCACATGCAGTAGGTTACATTGTTATGTAGTCACATGCAGTAGGTTGCATTGTTACGTAGTCACATGCAGTAGGTTGCATTGTTACGTAGTCACATGCAGTAGGTCGCATTGTTACGTAGTCACATGCAGTAGGTCGTATTGTTACGTAGTCACATGCAGCAGGTCGCATTGTTACGTAGTCACATGCAGTAGGTTGCATTGTTACGTAGTCACATGCAGTAGGTTGCATTGTTACGTAGTCACATGCAGTAGGTTGCATTGTTACGTAGTCACATGCAGCTTCGACGTGAAGCGGCGCACGACATGAACACACTTCAGCGCAAACAGAGACGCTGTTGTTGCTGTACACGGCTTGACGTCTTAGCGATCAGTGCTCGGACAACGGGCCAGTTATTTTGTGGAGAAAATAAATTGTGACAGTTAAGATAGTTCCGGGTCGTGCCATGGCTCAGGCGGTTAGTCGCCGGTCTCTCACCGCGGAGGCCCGGGTTCGATTTCAGGTCAGTCCGTGCGGAATTTTTGATGGACCAAGTGGCACTAGGACAGGTTTTTTTCCCCCCCGAGTACTTCGGTTTTTCCTTGTCAATTTCATTCCACCGGTGCTCCATTACTTGGAAAAACAGAAAAAAACTAATCATCTTCATCACAGGGTTGCACAATAAGCCTCAAGGCTGCGGTGCGTCTGTAGCGTCTGCTGCGGGGCACTTCATCATAAAAAAAGATAATTCTGACACCTTTTTTATCGATTGACTAAGATGAAAAAACGCGTTGGCAATGCGTGCAGGACAAGGACACATTCCTCTCATTGCGAAGGTCCGGGTTCAATCCCAGTGCAGTCCGCGTGCAATTTGTGGTGGACAAAGTGGCACTGCGACAGGTGTTCCTCCGAGTACTTCGGTTTTCCCTTACCAGTATCATTTTATCACTGCTCATACTCATTCATTCATCATCTATTAGCGACGCTGTACAATGTCAGTACTATAGAGCAGTGGTATTCAACCTGGGGTACGCGTACCTCAGGTGGGTACGTGAAGACATCTTAGGGGTACGTAAAATAAAAAAAAATAAATATATTATGTAATGATAAACGTTGAATAATCAGGGACAGATTTAGGGTTAGCCACAAGAGACCCGGACGTAAGGACATGCGATTTGGGAGCGCCATTTTTCTCTCTCTCTCCTTTATGCGATTCTTATCTGGGCGGCTAGTTTCATTTTATCCCACACAGTGCATATAATTTTGCTTTGTTAAAATACATTTGTTCCTTTATTAATTTTTATATGATAGGCAATAATATATGTGTTATTTAATAGCTTGACTCTCCTTTTTCTCATTTAAAACTTATTATTTATACATTATTTTAGATGTAATTTATTTAATTTATTTTAGATGTAGATTATAGACTATGTATAACTTGAATTATGCACCAACAACTTTGGGGGTACAAAGTTGAAGAGAAATTATATGTGGGGGTACGCGAACAAAAAACGTTGAATAACACTGCTATAGAGTGTCGTTAAATATCACACTAAAATAATATAAATTGTGGCCTGCCCGCTCACCTGACTTAACTCCTTGTAATCTGTATTGATAAGGTACACTGAAAGATACAGCATGTGGACAATTCTCACTCTCTACACGAAATAAAAGGCATGTTCGGCAGAACGTTGTAGTTATTCCAGCACAGTAACTTCTACGTGTGTTTAGGAAGGTTTCTCTTAACGCGAGGCAGTAGGAAGTTGACACTTTGCGATTCTATTTTTAGGTAACGTAAGTCGTACTACAGGGGGAAGATGGGCAACGACTTATCGGCTTCTCCTGCTTCGCTATACCGGCATCTTGCTCTAAGACCGCACGGGACCTAGACTCAAGACAAACTGAACATACTGTATTCAAAATTTAGGACACTACTGTCCCGCAAAGTCCCAGCATTACTCCAATTTATTTTTGTGGGGTTGGGCCAAACAGGGAATCTACCGATAAAAAACCAGAATATGTGATGAATTGGAACAAAATATTCGAGACACCTTTTCTCTGTTTCTGTTCAATATTTAACGAAAAGTCGTCCAACTCGCAGAAGTGGGTCCAAATGTCGAAATCTGATATTAAATGACATTGTATGGATTTTAAAACGGTGCTAGAATAGTAGAAATATAGAGTTTCGTTTAGGAGATACAGTCAATTGATGTTACATATTTAATTTAAAATCACCCTGTATAGTCACCTATTTAATAACAGTTTCTCAACTAGAAAGAGTGGCTGTAACCTACAGAGGGTGTCTGTGAATGACAAACTGACAGACATGTTACAGTAATCGTTGGCGGCCTGTTTTAATGCAGTACTGCACCACTTGTACATACGAAGACAGGACAGTCAACGGCGACCCGGAATTGTCGAGAACAGGACACGAGTCCTAACAGATCGCCCGAAAAGTTTCGGTGTAGATGTCTCTGGAACAACTGGCGTCACTCGGTCACGCGATTGACAGTAAATAACAATTGGCTGACGCAGTGAACACCCGGATCGCCCCTCCTGCGCGCAACAACGCTCCAAGTCCTCGTTGTATGAATAATAAACAGGGTTATCGTTTAGCTCATATTTTTTAGACATATCAGAGAGCTGGGTCCTGAAAGTCAAATGAAATTTGCATCAGTAAGAGTGCAGTGCGACCTGAAGATCAAAGCACAGTGGGGACACACGCACTCTGCCGAGGACGGACGCACACTGCATCACTTATCACCGCGGAATACTTCACACAGCACAAACCACATTCGAACCTGTGACGTCGCACATGCGCAGTAGCCGTGAACCTGCGAGATGAATAAAACACATACGTAGACAGTATCTTCGCTCTTCTTGGATGTTACGCTGCGTAGATTGATATTTACCGACGTTTCGGGACAACCTACCATTCCTATCTTCAAATGTCAGGGATTACAACAAATATTGGAGATATAGGTCGTCCCGAAACGTCGTTAACTATCAATATATGCTACGTAACATCCCAGAAGAGCGAAAATGTCATTTACACCGCGGCGGAAACGTGAAATCACACATACGTGGAAAGAGCGAAATATCTGGCTCGCTATCGAGAAACAAGAAAGGAGTATTTTTAGGGGGTGGAGGGGGGGCAGTGTGGGAGATATTGAGTCAATCGTAAGGTTGAGAAGGACTCAGTCGGTTAAGATGTGGCTCAGTTAATGCGATTAAAGGTTTCAACGGCGTGTCAGAGGAGCCAATAGCTGTAGCAACTGCACACTACACTGTAGGCCTACCAGCAGATGTACAGAACAGCTGTCCAGCTGCGCGGTTACAGCGGTGTAAACTGGCCACGAAATTAGATGTGTTTTCTACGGTTAGTTTCAGCACTTGTCCATAAGTCAGTGTCTCTATAGACAGCCACTCAAACTAACTATAAAACTGCACGTGGCGTCGAAACGCAGAATTGTGTAACATTGTCGTAACGGCTAACAATATTGGTGGGGCAAAATCCACAATGGGTATTGTAGGTAAAGCAATGCCATTACAGGCCTGGACAGGCCCTTAGGGCTTCACGAGGTTGAGATTGTCAGATTGCTAGACAATCGGCACATGTTGGTGGTAAGGTTGTCAGCCCTACGCACCGGCTGCCTTTACACCCCAGGTGATATTCCTGATACTCATTTCTGTTAGAGGCTGAGTTGACTTAGGAATTTTAATTTACGAAGGACTCTAATTAGAAAGAGGGGGAAGATTGGTTTGAACCAGCCCTTAATATATATATATATATACACACTCCTTTCTCCCTCTCTCAAGGATTTAAATATGGCGGCTATGTGAGCAGAGAGCATAACCCAAAGCAGAATTCCATAATAAAAAGGATGCCGTGAACAGGATACATACAGCTTTATATCTCGGAGTAAGGAACAGGACAATATGGCCACCGCGCGAAATGCCTTCGGTGTTATTTTGTTGGCGGATTAAACAAAGAAGGTCTAAACTGCGTCGAAAAGTAACAAGATGGCGACAACGCGATACTTTAGCTCGCTGTCGCAGTGCGACGTGTCTCAATCGCTGAACGAATAGGAGAGGAAAGAAAAGCGAGCACAAAGACAGGAAGACGAGAGGAAGAGAGATTGAATAACGCGCGATACAAAGCAGAAATAAAATTTGTTTTCTTTTGAAGCAGCACGCGAGGAAAATGGATCGCAAGGTGAGGAAATGAAGAGCCAGTTATCCAATTGCAGGCCGCAAATTCAAATGCAACTACAGCAAGGACCAATTTGCAATGCTAAACCAGCGCGGAGTTCCCTCAGGGTAGACTGGACATACAGCATGCAAGATGGCAGTCACGTAATGTAACTTCGTATCAATCATAATGTTGTATGAGTATGGAAGAGCTGTCGGCAGAGGAATTTGAAATATGACGTATGCTGAGGTAGGCCTTTCCAAATGCACGATACGTTCCAGCACAAGATGGCGGCCACTGGAAATATTTCTGGTTTAGCGCAGAACATGGGAGGGGAATCTGAAGGCAATGTTTGGGTCTCAGGAGGAGGAGGTGATAGGGCAGGGCACTGAAAAACTGCTTAACGAGTAGTTACATGAGGTTAGCTCCTCACCAAATACGAGGTATTATTCGGGTGGCCAAATAAAAGAGGATGAGATGGGCTGGACGTGTGGCATGTATCTAGAATACAAGTGCATACAGGGCTTTGGGTACCCATTAGGTACCCTGGGTGGGCCCCAGAGCCGGTCTGGACGTTTTCGGAGAACAGAAAAATCTCTTGTCCCTGCCGGGATATAAACACCGCCAAATCACAATACCGAGTACACTGCTACATAATGTATATATATATATATATATGTATATTAAAATGTTCGCTCTAACTTGTACAGTGTTTTTACGTGATTTCAGGCTTCCGCCGCGGTGTAAATGAGGTCTTCGTTTTCCTGGGACGTTTTTTTTTTCCATGGCGCAACAGCCCCTAGTGGGCCTATGCCTCCTCATTATCGAGGCTTCACGATTATACTCAGACACACCACACTTGGTAGGACTCCTCTGGACGAGGGATCAGCCCGTCGCAGAGACCTCTACCTGACAACACACAACACTCACTAAGAGACAGACATCCATGCCCCCGGCGGGATTCGAACCCACAATCCCAGCAAGCGAGCAGCCGCAGACCCACGCCTTAGACCGCACGGCCACTGGGATCGGCCTCTTGGGATGCTACACAGCGTAAATTGGTAGTTACCGACGTTTCGGGACAATTTTCTGTCCCATCTTTCTTGGACTGCTTGACAATTAAAGATAAAACCGATTGATTGTCCCGAAACGTCGGTAAATAATTACCAATATACGCTGCGTAAGTCCCAGAGGAGGGAAGATCTCATCTTATAGAGTTTTTATTTCATTTTGTAATTATCACACGTGCAGTTTTGATTTGCATGTCACAGAACTGACCCCACAGTCACGTGCATACCAAAGCTAATGCGACTCTCGCCACATCTCACTCCGACTGTCACTGCTCTTCGAAAGCTGCTAGATTGTAAACAGGCTAAATGGTCATTACACTTACACAGCTCTAAACAACAGAATAAAGCCTAACTCAGTGGCTTTCAAATTCTTAACATCTGTGGAAAGTCACCGATTTTGAAGTTATAATTCTTGGGTGCAAAACGAATGGAACTTTTTAAAACATGAACTTGTACTTACAGAATAAAACATTTACGCATATATACGCAAAACAAAGTTTTATTATTGGTGATTTACACTGAAAATTAACCAAACGTCGATTATGTATAAAGGTGATGAGAAAAAACGCAATAAAAATCACCAAAACCATATTTACCTATTTCACTAAAAACAAAATGTGCTCGGGGAACCCTCGGAAGTCTTCGGGGGGACCAAAGATCAGAGAATTATAGACCATAGTCGACCGTCTAAGTCCCAGTGGTTACTATATGTACCACCAGTTTAACATTCACAAATTCTACGTTCTGCCCACACAGTGTACTTATGTGTTTTGTGTGGATCTCAGAACAAACAGCGATTATTTCACTGTACAGCATTAACTGACTGGTTTGTATAACTGAGACGGAGTGTGTTTACTGCGCGGTACGGACTGTATTTATGTGTTTTGTGTGGATCTCAGAACAAACAGCGATTATTTCACTGTACAACATTAACTGACTGGTTTGTATAACTGAGACGGAGTGTGTTTACTGCGTGGTACGGACTGTATTTATGCGTTTTGTGTGGATCTCAGAACAAACAGCGATTATTTCACTGTACAACATTAACTGACTGGTTTGTATAACTGAGACGGAGTGTGTTTACTGCGCGGTACGGACTGTATTTATGTGTTTTGTGTGGATCTCAGAACAAACAGCGATTATTTCACTGTGCAGCATTAACTGACTGGTTTGTGTAACTGAGACGGAGTGTGTTTACTGCGCGGTACGGACTGTATTTATGCGTTTTGTGTGGATCTCAGAACAAACAGCGATTATTTCACTGTACAACATTAACTGACTGGTTTGTATAACTGAGACGGAGTGTGTTTACTGCGCGGTACGGACTGTATTTATGTGTTTTGTGTGGATCTCAGAACAAACAGCGATTATTTCACTGTACAGCATTAACTGACTGGTTTGTGTAACTGAGACGGAGTGTGTTTACTGCGCGGTACGGACTGTATTTATGCGTTTTGTCTGGATTACAGAACAAACAGCGATTATTTCACTGTACAACATTAACTGACTGGTTTGTATAACTGAGACGGAGTGTGTTTACTGCGCGGTACGGACTGCATTTATGTGTTTTGTGTGGATCTTAGAACAAACAGCGATTATTTCACTGTACAGCATTAACTGACTGGTTTGTGTAACTGAGACGGAGTGTGTTTACCGCGCGGTACGGACTGTATTTATGTGTTTTGTGTGGATCTTAGAACAAACAGCGATTATTTCACTGTCCAGCATTAACTGACTGGTTTGTGTAACTGAGACGGAGTGTGTTTACTGCGCGGTACGGACTGTATTTATGCGTTTTGTGTGGATCTCAGAACAAACAGCGATTATTTCACTGTACAGCATTAACTGACTGGTTTGTGTAACTGAGACGGAGTGTGTTTACCGCGCGGTACGGACTGTATTTATGTGTTTTGTGTGGATCTTAGAACAAACAGCGATTATTTCACTGTACAGCATTAACTGACTGGTTTGTGTAACTGAGACGGAGTGTGTTTACCGCGCGGTACGGACTGTATTTATGTGGTTTGTGTGGATCTTAGAACAAACAGCGATTATTTCACTGTACAGCATTAACTGACTGGTTTGTATAACTGAGACGGAGTGTGTTTACTGCGCGGTACGGACTGTATTTATGTGTTTTGTGTGGATCTAGAACAAACAGCGATTATTTCACTGTACAACATTAACTGACTGGTTTGTATAACTGAGACGGAGTGTGTTTACTGCGTGGTACGGACTGTATTTATGCGTTTTGTGTGGATCTCAGAACAAACAGCGATTATTTCACTGTACAACATTAACTGACTGGTTTGTATAACTGAGACGGAGTGTGTTTACTGCGCGGTACGGACTGCATTTATGTGTTTTGTGTGGATCTTAGAACAAACAGCGATTATTTCACTGTACAGCATTAACTGACTGGTTTGTGTAACTGAGACGGAGTGTGTTTACCGCGCGGTACGGATTGTATTTATGTGTTTTGTGTGGATCTTAGAACAAACAGCGATTATTTCACTGTACAGCATTAACTGACTGGTTTGTGTAACTGAGACGGAGTGTGTTTACTGCGCGGTACGGACTGTATTTATGCGTTTTGTGTGGATTACAGAACAAACAGCGATTATTTCACTGTACAACATTAACTGACTGGTTTGTATAACTGAGACGGAGTGTGTTTACTGCGCGGTACGGACTGCATTTATGTGTTTTGTGTGGATCTTAGAACAAACAGCGATTATTTCACTGTACAGCATTAACTGACTGGTTTGTGTAACTGAGACGGAGTGTGTTTACCGCGCGGTAAGGACTGTATTTATGTGTTTTGTGTGGATCTTAGAACAAACAGCGATTATTTCACTGTACAGCATTAACTGACTGGTTTGTGTAACTGAGACGGAGTGTGTTTACCGCGCGGTACGGACTGTATTTATGCGTTTTGTGTGGATCTCAGAACAAACAGCGATTATTTCACTGTACAACATTAACTGACTGGTTTGTATAACTGAGACGGAGTGTGTTTACTGCGCGGTACGGACTGTATTTATGTGTTTTGTGTGGATCTCAGAACAAACAGCGATTATTTCACTGTGCAGCATTAACTGACTGGTTTGTGTAACTGAGACGGAGTGTGTTTACTGCGCGGTACGGACTGTATTTATGCGTTTTGTGTGGATCTCAGAACAAACAGCGATTATTTCACTGTACAACATTAACTGACTGGTTTGTATAACTGAGACAGAGTGTGTTTACTGCGCGGTACGGACTGTATTTATGCGTTTTGTGTGGATCTCAGAACAAACAGCGATTATTTCACTGTACAACATTAACTGACTGGTTTGTATAACTGAGACGGAGTGTGTTTACTGCGCGGTACGGACTGTATTTATGTGTTTTGTGTGGATCTCAGAACAAACAGCGATTATTTCACTGTACAGCATTAACTGACTGGTTTGTGTAACTGAGACGGAGTGTGTTTACCGCGCGGTACGGACTGTATTTATGTGTTTTGTGTGGATCTTAGAACAAACAGCGATTATTTCACTGTACAGCATTAACTGACTGGTTTGTGTAACTGAGACGGAGTGTGTTTACTGCGCGGTACGGACTGTATTTATGCGTTTTGTGTGGATCTCAGAACAAACAGCGATTATTTCACTGTACAACATTAACTGACTGGTTTGTATAACTGAGACGGAGTGTGTTTACTGCGCGGTACGGACTGTATTTATGTGTTTTGTGTGGATCTCAGAACAAACAGCGATTATTTCACTATGCAGCATTAACTGACTGGTTTGTGTAACTGAGACGGAGTGTGTTTACCACGCGGTACGGACTGTATTTATGTGTTTTGTGTGGATCTTAGAACAAACAGCGATTATTTCACTGTACAGCATTAACTGACTGGTTTGTGTAACTGAGACGGAGTGTGTTTACTGCGCGGTACGGACTGTATTTATGCGTTTTGTGTGGATCTCAGAACAAACAGCGATTATTTCACTGTACAACATTAACTGACTGGTTTGTATAACTGAGACGGAGTGTGTTTACTGCGCGGTACGGACTGTATTTATGTGTTTTGTGTGGATCTCAGAACAAACAGCGATTATTTCACTGTGCAGCATTAACTGACTGGTTTGTGTAACTGAGACGGAGTGTGTTTACTGCGCGGTACGGACTGTATTTATGCGTTTTGTGTGGATCTCAGAACAAACAGCGATTATTTCACTGTACAACATTAACTGACTGGTTTGTATAACTGAGACGGAGTGTGTTTACTGCGCGGTACGGACTGTATTTATGTGTTTTGTGTGGATCTCAGAACAAACAGCGATTATTTCACTGTACAGCATTAACTGACTGGTTTGTATAACTGAGACGGAGTGTGTTTACTGTGCGGTACGAGCTGAATGTTTATGTGTATTTCATGTTAATTTTGGCCTTCAAAGGGTTAATATGAGTGTTTTAAGTTAAAGACAGGCACCAATCCCGGGCGAATAACGTGTACTTCTTGCCGTGTCTAAGTCAGTACGGCCATGTGACGCGATTCATCTAGTTTCAAGTCAACAAAGACGCCGACTTTATGGCGCTGAAACGGGGCTAATCCGCAATTTGGAGTCGGATTGCCTTCATAACCGCGATGTATTTTCCATTTATCCCAAATCTTTTACTTTATCTTTTTCTTCCCCTTCTTTGTCTCGGAAATCCATTCCCAGCTCCCACGCGGTTCCACCACAGCCTGTTCCGCAATTTGAGACTTATTACTGGAATACAGTTCAACACACATTCAGTCGGAAAAACTACACGCTTCTTCATTTTCCGATATTACTGCTACATGTTTCGGCTGTAAACAAATACCTTCACACAGCCCATTATATTATGTGTCAATCAGTGAAAATCCTGTAAGAATGTGATCCCACAGTTTCACAGCAGTGTAAAGGTAAAGATAAAGTTCACCGTACAACAGGCCATGAAGGCCTAGAGGGGGAGTAGAGGTATAGCTCTACTCTTTCTTTAACCTCGGTGCTAGATGGGGTGGATGGTTAACGCCACGCCCCGGCCGCTTCACCGCAGGCAAAGAGACACGGTTCCCATTGTACAGAAGGCTGGGTAGGCCCCAGGGCCGGTCTGGACGGGTGTGGAAAATCTCGCCCCCGCGGGATTCGATCCCCGGACCGCCCAGTCGACACAGCACTGTAACTTAACATTAAGTAGTCTCCCACACTTTTGTCACACAGTAAGCGGTAACGTGTAACACATCAAAAGCACAGACACACAGTAAGCAGTAACGTGTAACACATCAAAAGCACAGACACACAGTAAGCAGTAACGTGTAACACATCAAAAGCACAGACACACAGTAAGCAGTAACGTGTAATACATCAAAAGCACAGACACACTGTAAGCAGTAACGTGTAATACATCAAAAGCACAGACACACAGTAAGCAGTAACGTGTAATACATCAAAAGCACAGACACACAGTAAGCAGTAACGTGTAATACATCAAAAGCACAGACACACAGTAAGCAGTAACGTGTAATACATCAAAAGCACAGACACACAGTAAGCAGTAACGTGTAATACATCAAAA
This sequence comes from Reticulitermes speratus, assembly GCA_021186555.1. Taxonomy (NCBI): domain Eukaryota; kingdom Metazoa; phylum Arthropoda; class Insecta; order Blattodea; family Rhinotermitidae; genus Reticulitermes; species Reticulitermes speratus. Next base: position 30,751,001 of record JAJKFL010000013.1, on the reverse strand, counting down.
GCACAGACACACAGTAAGCAGTAACGTGTAATACATCAAAAGCACAGACACACAGTAAGCAGTAACGTGTAATACATCAAAAGCACAGACACACAGTAAGCAGTAACGTGTAATACATCAAAAGCACAGACACACAGTAAGCAGTAACGTGTTAATACATCAAAAGCACAGACACACAGTAAGCAGTAACGTGTAATACATCAAAAGCACAGACACACAGTAAGCAGTAACGTGTAATACATCAAAAGCACAGACACACAGTAAGCAGTAACGTGTAATACATCAAAAGCACAGACACACAGTAAGCAGTAACGTGTAATACATCAAAAGCACAGACACACAGTAAGCAGTAACGTATAATACATCAAAAGCACAGACACACAGTAAGCAGTAACGTGTAATACATAAAAAGCACAGACACACAGTAAGCAGTAACGTATAATACATCAAAAGCACAGACACACAGTAAGCAGTAACGTGTAATACATCAAAAGCACAGACACACAGTAAGCAGTAACGTGTAATACATCAAAAGCACAGATACACTGTAAGCAGTAACGTGTAATACATCAAAAAGCACAGATTACACAGTAAGCAGTAACGTGTAATACATCAAAAGCACAGACACACAGTAAGCAGTAACGTGTAATACATCAAAAGCACAGACACACAGTAAGCAGTAACGTGTAATACATCAAAAGCACAGACACACTGTAAGCAGTAACGTGTAATACATCAAAAGCACAGACACACAGTAAACAGTAACGTGTAATACATCAAAAGCACAGACACACAGTACGCAGTAACGTGTAATACATCAAAAGCACAGACACACAGTAAGCAGTAACGTGTAATACATTAAAAGCACAGACACACAGTAAGCAGTAACGTGTAATACATCAAAAGCACAGACACACAGTAAGCAGTAACGTGTAATACATCAAAAGCACAGACACACAGTAAGCAGTAACGTGTAATACATCAAACGCACAGACACACTGTAAGCAGTAACGTGTAATACATCAAAAGCACAGACACACAGTAAGCAGTAACGTGTAATACATTAAAAGCACAGACACACAGTAAGCAGTAAAAGTGTAATACATCAAAAGCACAGACACACAGTAAGCAGTAACGTGTAATACATCAAAAGCACAGACACACAGTAAGCAGTAACGTGTAATACATCAAAAGCACAGACACACTGTAAGCAGTAACGTGTAATACATCAAAAAGCACAGACACAAACAGTAAGCAGTAACGTGTAATACATCAAAAGCACAGACACACAGTAAGCAGTAACGTGTAATACATCAAAAGCACAGACACACAGTAAGCAGTAACGTGTAATACATCAAAAGCACAGACACACAGTAAGCAGTAACGTGTAATACATCAAAAGCACAGACACACAGTAAGCAGTAACGTGTAATACATCAAAAGCACAGACACACAGTAAGCAGTAACGTGTAATACATCAAAAGCACAGACACACAGTAAGCAGTAACGTGTAATACATCAAAAGCACAGACACACAGTAAGCAGTAACGTGTAATACATCAAAAGCACAGACACACAGTAAGCAGTAACGTGTAATACATCAAAAGCACAGACACACAGTAAGCAGTAACGTGTAATACATCAAAAGCACAGACACACAGTAAGCAGTAACGTGTAATACATCAAAAGCACAGACACACAGTAAGCAGTAACGTGTAATACATCAAAAGCACAGACACACAGTAAGCAGTAACGTGTAATACATCAAAAGCACAGACACGTTACTTCTATAGAAGAGAACTGCGAGGTTGTGATTTTTGTTTACAGGAAGGCCCATAAAATTTATTAAAAGGGCACTAAAAGGCTAAGAGAGGTCAACAAAGGGAAAACCACTCAGTTTAACAGAAAAATTTGGTATTAGTGCATGGATAAAACGAAAAGAAAAAATAGAGCTACCAATATAAGAAATATTTAGTGACAACGTTCATCTTGGACTAAGATTTTATATCTAAACAACATCTGTGGAATAATGAGGGGCCCAAATTTTACAGAACTATCGTTGTAAATATGTTCGGTTTCTATACACAACTTATTGAGCTGCCTGAAATGGTTCTTTACAGCTGAAGCACATAAAGGAATATCATGTCTCCACATTATCTCATAAACGGCGCGATTTTCGGGAAAAAGTTACTGAACATAAAATGTGTTTTGATTTTCTCTACGTTTTTTATCTGAAAGGTTTCTCATTCTAAGAAGAATTCAACGAGATATTATCACAAATGTACATAGGTCTTCATGTAAAGTACCGTTATTGTTGTCAGATTGTAATACAACTTGAATTTTCTCGACAGATTTTCGAAAAATGGTCAAATATCAAATTTCTTGAAACCCGTCCAGTAGAGAGGAGCTGTTCCATGCAAACGGACAGACAGACATGACGAAGCTATTAGTCGGTTTTCGCAATTATGCGAACGCGCCTAAAAACTGTTCCGCAAGAAGATATATTTGGTGTGGTGTGACGTAGCAGCAGCATCGTGTGTCAATTGGTGCGAGCAACGCTTGATCTGTGTGATAATACGGAGACAGCGCGGAATATCTCATTGTGACAGCAGCGATTTATTGATCTGTGGCTTACTTAACGGCGCTGTCAGTAGCTCTGACCGAGTGATAGGATTATCTGTGAGCAATTATTTGGAAAAGATGTGGAAGGACATCGCTATGGTCTGAGTTGGTAGTGCCTCGGGGGAAGGAGGGTCAGCACGAAGACACATAGTGAGGGTCAGCACGAACACACTTAGTGAGGGGCTGAGGGGCAGCACGAAGACACTTAGTGAGGGGCAGCACGAAGACACTTAGTGAGGGGCAGCACGAAGACACTTAGTGAGGGGCAGCACGAACACACTTAGTGAGGGGCAGCACGAAGAAGTGAGGGGCAACACGAAGACACTTAGTGAGGGGCAGCACGAAGAGACTTAGTGAGGGCAGCACGAAGAGACTTAGTGAGGGGCAGCACGAAGACACTTAGTGAGGGTCAGCACGAAGACACATAGTGAGGGTCAGCACGAAGACACATAGTGAGGGTCAGCACGAACACACTTAGTGAGGGGCAGCACGAAGACACTTAGTGAGGGGCAGCACGAAGACACTTAGTGAGGGGCAGCACGAAGACACTTAGTGAGGGGCAGCACGAACACACTTAGTGAGGGGCAGCACGAAGAGAGTGAGGGGCAACACGAAGACACTTAGTGAGGGGCAGCACGAAGAGACTTAGTGAGGGGCAGCACGAAGAACTTAGTGAGGGGCAGCACGAAGAGACTTAGTGAGGGGCAGCACGAAAACACATAGTGAGGGGCAGCACGAACACACTTAGTGAGGGCAGCACGAACACACTTAGTGAGGGGCAGCACGAAGACACTTAGTGAGGGTCAGCACGAACACACTTAGTGAGGGGCAGCACGAAGACACTTAGTGAGGGTCAGCACGAAACACATTTGTGAGGGTCAGCACGAAGACACTTAGTGAGGGCAGCACGAAGACACTTAGTGAGGGTCAGCACGAAGACACTTAGTGAGGGGCAGCACGAAGACACTTAGTGAGGGCAGCACGAAGACATTTAGTGAGGGCAGCACGAAGACACTTAGTGAGGGGCAGCACGAAGACACTTAGTGAGGGGCAGCACGAAGACATTTAGTGAGGGGCAGCACGAAGACACTTATGAGGGGCACAGCACGAGTGAGGGCAGACCTTAGTGAGGGGCAGCAAGAAGACACTTAGTGAGGGGAAGCACAAGAACTTAGTGAGGGGCAGCACGAAGACACTTAGTGAGGGGCAGCACGAAGACACTTAGTGAGGGGCAGCACGAAGACACTTAGTGAGGGGCAGCACGAAGAAACTTAGTGAGGGGCAGCACGAAGACACTTAGTGAGGGCAGCACGAAGACACTTACTGAGGGGCAGCACGAAGAGAGTGAGGGGCAACACGAAGACACTTAGTGAGGGGCAGCACGAAGAGACTTAGTGAGGGGCAGCACGAAGAGACTTAGTGAGGGCAGCACGAAGACACTTAGTGAGGGGCAGCACGAAGACACTTAGTGAGGGCAGCAAGATGACACTTAGTGAGGGGCAGCTCGAAGACACTTAGTGAAGGGCAGCACGAAGACACTTAGTGAGGGACAGCACGAAGACACTTAGTGAGGGACAGCACGAAGACACTTACTGAGGGGCAGCACAAAGACACTTAGTGAGGGGCAGCACGAAGACACTTACTGAGGGGTAGCACGAAGACACTTATTGAGGAGCAGCACGAAGACACTTAGTGTGGGGCAGCACGAAGACACTTAGTGAGGGGCAGCACAAAGACACTTAGTAAGGGGCAGACGAAGACACTTCGTGAGGGCAGCACGAAGACACTTCGTGAGGGCAGCACGAAGACACTTACTGAGGGGCATCACGAAGACAGTGAGGGGCAGCACGAAGACACTTAGTGAGGGGCAGCCGGACTGCGTGCCGAGATTTGAAAGCGGGGCCTTAAAAATGCGAAGTAGGATTGCTACACTTTCTACTGTGATGCCATTATCATCATCACAACCACCATAATTTGATAACTTCTACTAGCATAATTCATGGGAACCCTAAAATGTGCCTCGTCAGTGGAGTGCTAAGACAGTCTGTAGCTGCATGTAGTGCTAAGACAATCTGTAGCTGCATGCAGTGCTAAGACAGTCTGTAGCTGCATGCAGTGTTAAGACAGTCTGTAGCTGCATGTAGTGCTAAGACAGTCTGTAGCTGCATGTAGTGCTAAGACAGTCTGTAGCTGCATGTAGTGCTAAGACAGTCTGTAGCTGCATGCAGTGCTAAGACAGTCTGTAGCTGCATGCAGTGCTAAGACAGTCTGTAGCTGCATGCAGTGCTAAGACAGTCTGTAGCTGCATGTAGTGCTAAGACAGTCTGTAGCTGCATGCAGTGCTAAGACAGTCTGTAGCTGCATGTAGTGCTAAGACAGTCTGTAGCTGCATGCAGTGCTAAGACAGTCTGTAGCTGCATGCAGTGCTAAGACAGTCTGTAGCTGCATGCAGTGCTAAGACAGTCTGTAGCTGCATGCAGTGCTAAGACAGTCTGTAGCTGCATGTAATGCTAAGACAGTCTGTAGCTGCATGCAGTGCTAAGACAGTCTGTAGCTGCATGTAGTGCTAAGACAGTCTGTAGCTGCAAGCAGAGCTAAGACAGTCTGTAGCTGCATGCAGAGCTAAGACAGTCTGTAGCTGCATGTAGTGCTAAGACAGTCTGTAGCTGCATGCAGTGCTAAGACAGTCTGTAGCTGCATGTAGTGCTAAGACAGTCTGTAGCTGCATGCAGTGCTAAGACAGTCTGTAGCTGCATGCAGTGCTAAGACAGTCTGTAGCTGCATGCATAGCTAAGACAGTCTGTAGCTGCATGTAGTGCTAAGACAGTCTCTAGCTGCATGCAGAGCTAAGACAGTCTGTAGCTGCATGTAGTGCTAAGACAGTCTGTAGCTGCATGTAGTGCTAAGACAGTCTGTAGCTGCATGCAGTGCTAAGACAGTCTGTAGCTGCATGCAGTGCTAAGACAGTCTGTAGCTGCATGCATAGCTAAGACAGTCTGTAGCTGCATGTAGTGCTAAGACAGTCTGTAGCTGCATGCAGTGCTAAGACAGTCTGTAGCTGCATGTAGTGCTAAGACAGTCTGTAGCTGCATGTAGTGCTAAGACAGTCTGTAGCTGCATGTAGTGCTAAGACAGTCTGTAGCTGCATGCAGAGCTAAGACAGTCTGTAGCTGCATGCAGTGCTAAGACAGTCTGTAGCTGCATGCAGTGCTAAGACAGTCTGTAGCTGCATGCATAGCTAAGACAGTCTGTAGCTGCATGCAGAGCTAAGACAGTCTGTAGGTGCATGTAGTGCTAAGACAGTCTGTAGCTGCATGCAGAGCTAAGACAGTCTGTAGCTGCATGCAGAGCTAAGACAGTCTGTAGCTGCATGCATAGCTAAGACAGTCTGTAGCTCCACAACACAAAACCAGTTCACATGCATAAAAATGCATAATTTAAAGCAACAATAACAGGAAAGGCCTACTGAAATGCACATTACTTTTATTCTGTAGATCCATTTATAATTTTTAAAAATACCCACAGCCCTCTTGTCCTTCAGTGTGCTGAGTCAGCATAGCGACTTGCTACGGGCTGGATGATTTGGCGTTCGAACCCCGGTGGAGGCATGAAATTTTTTCTCCTCTACACAAGTGCAGACCCGCTCTGAGGCCCATCCAGACTGGTATTCAGTGCATACAGAAGGCTCTTTCCCGGGTGTAATGTGGCTGGGGAGTGAAGTTGCTCTGTCACATTTACCTTTACCTTTACTTTACGTTTTACTAGTGCTCTGTATTTTACATTTTTATGACTTCTTCCACATGTTTCGCTTTGAGAAGGGTTTGGAGCCATCAGGTGTAGCCTATACTAAACACGTAGCGTATGTATGTATGTATGTATGTATTAGTATGATGTATGTATGTATGTATTGTATTATGTATGTATGTATGTTGTATGTATGATATGTATGTATGTATGTATGTATGTAGTTATGTACTGTATGTATGATGTTGTATGTATGTATGTATGTATGTATGTTTATGTATGTATTAGTAGTATGTATGTATGTACGTATGTATGTATGTAGTATGTATGTATGTATGTATGTATGTTATGTATGTATGTATGTATGTATGTATGATGTATGTATGTATGTATGTATGTATGTATGTATGTATGTATGTATGTATGTAGTGTATGTATGTATGTTATGTATGTATGTTGATGTATGTATGATATGTATGTATGTATACGTATTATGTATGTATGTATGTATGTACCTATGTATGTATGTATGTAGTATGTATGTATGTATGTAGTAGTGTATGTATGTATGTATGTATGTATGTATGTATGTATGTATGTATGTATATGTATGTAGTATGTACGTATGTATGTAGTATGTATGTATGTATGTGTAGTATGTATGTATGTATGTACGTATTATGTATGTATGTATGTATATGTATGTATGTATGTACGTATTATGTATGTACGTATGTTGTATGTATGTATGTATGTATGTATGTATTATGTGTGATATGTATGTATGTATGTACGTATGTATATTAGTATGTATGTATGTATGTAAGTATGTATTATGTACGTATGTATGTATGTATGTATGTATGTATGTACGTATGTATGTATGTATGTATGTATGTATGTATGTAGTATTATGTATTATGAGTATGTATGTACGTATGTATGTATGTACGTACGTATTATGTATGTATGTATGTAGTGTAGTATGTATGTATGTATGTATGTACGTATGTATGTATGTATGTATGTATGTACGTATGTATGTATGTACGTATTATGTATGTATGTATGTACGTATGTATGTATGTATGTAGTACGTATATGTATGTAGTATGTACGTATGTATGTATGTATGTACGTATTATGTACTGATGAGTATGTACGTATGTATGTATGTATGTACGTATATGTATGTATGTATGTACGTACGCATGTATGTGTAATAGCTCTCACGAAACGCACTCGCAGACCCGTAGCTCCACTCAGACCACGTAACTCACGTAGCTCCACTGAGACCACGTAACCCACGTAGCCCACTCAAACCACGAAAGCCACGTAGTTCCACTCAGACCACAGCTCCACTCAGACCACGTAACCCACGTAGCTCCACTCAGACCACGTAACCCACGTAGCTCCACTGAGACCACGTAACCCACGTAGCTCCACTCAGACCACGTAACCCACGTAGCTGAGCGCCCTGTAGCTGCATGTCGTCAGTTAAACCCAAACGATTTAGCATTTGTCCGGATTGGATTTGACAACTTTCCTTCTCGGTTTCGCCTCCTGCGACTTCTTTGTTATTTACTCAATAATTGAAAAACGCGTTCTGACGCCTTGTGAGTACTCCTGAGACTGGGCGGACTTACACTGCACGGGGGCTGAGTTACACTGCATGGGGGCTGAGTTACACTGCATGGGGCCGGGTTACACTGCATGGGGCCGGCTTTCACTGAATGGGGGCCGGCTTACACTGCATGGGTGCCGGGATACACTGCATGGGGGCTGAGTAACACTGCATGGGGGCCGGATTACAATGCATGGGTGTCCGGTTACACTGAACGGTGGCCGATATACAGTGCATGGGGGCCGGTTTACACTGCATGGGTGCCGGGTTACACTGCATGGGGCCTTGTTATATTGCATGGGGGCCGGGTTACACTGCATGGGGTCGGGCTACACTGCATGGGCTCAGTTATACTGCATGGGGTTGGGTTACACTGCATGGAGCCCCGTTACACTGCATGGGGCCCGGTTACACTGCATGGGGTCAGTTATACTGCATGGGGTTGGGTTACACTGCATGGAGCCCCGTTACACTGCATGGGGCCCGGTTACACTGCATGGGGCCCGGTTACACTGCATGGGGCCCGGTTACACTGCATGGGGGCCGGGTTTACACTGCATGGGTGCCGGTTTACACTGCATGGGGCCCGGTTACACTGCATGGGGTCAGATTACACTGCATGGGGCCGGGTTACAATGCATGGGTGTCCGGTTACACTGCATGGGGCCGGTTACAATGCATAGGGCCGGCTTACACTGCACGGGTGCCGGCTTACACCGCATGGGGCCGGCTTACACTGCACGGGTGCCGGCTTACACCGCATGGGGCCGGCTTACACTGCACGGGTGCCGGCTTACACCGCATGGGGCTGGCTTACACTGCATGTGGGCCGCGGTACAGTGCCACGCGACATCGTACGACCTAGGCCAGCCGTTTGCAGCTGCTGCCAGACGCAGTGTGTCACTGCCATGCCGAAGGCAGTCGGTGTGTACCGACATACCAAATGAATGTCGCAGACACAGCCGACACTGTACCAGGCTCGTCTATTGTGGACAAGACGGCAGCACAGGACAGCGGCTGGTGGCTTTCTTGACTGGAATCTGGAGGAATGTCACTGCATGCTTCTCCATCGGTGTGGATCCACCTCAACACCTCTTGAGCGCAACATGTAGCTGTCGTTCTTTGAATTCTCGAGAAGCAGGCTTACAGACAGTCAGACGTGCTCTGCACTGCAGTAACACTGAGATGGCAAACGTCTGCTGTGCTGTGCTGTGCTGTGGCTGTTTACCAAGCACGTCACCAAAGGCTTCTTACTCTCATTCACATGTGGTAATACAACTCAATTTTTAGGCGCGTTCGCAAAATTGCGAAAAGCGACTATTAGCTACGTCATGTCTCTCCGTCCGCATGTAACAACTCGGCTCCCACTGGACGGATTTTCAAGAAATTTCACATTTGTGTGTTTTTCGAAAATCGGTCGAGAAAATGCAAGTGTCATTAAAATCTGACAAGAATAACGGGTACTTCACATGAAGACCTATGTACACTTATGGTAACATCTCGCTGAATTCTTCCCATAATGACAAGATCGTCAGGCAGAAATTGCAAAGAAAATCAAAACACACATTTTATGTTCAATAACTTTTTCCCAAAAATCGTGCCGTTTATGAGATAATGTGGAAAAATATGGTACAGCCAGACAGGCCACAGATGACAATATAATACGGCGCATGCGCTTTGCATGCTGGATAACTAAGGTTACAGACACACACTCAGTATATGTAATACTTACTGCTTTTCTACGGCAGAAATGGTTACGCGAACGCGCCTCAATGTTACGTTTACACGTACATTGCCTGTCTTGTTTGAAGTTTCTCTCTTCAGTAAGTCTGAGTTACCTAGCTTCTAAGTTTAGCTTGCTATGCCCTTCCAACGAAAGTTAAAATATTTGGTTGTGCTGAGGAACGAATCCAAATGTCTTATTCCAAATGGAGACAAGACTTCAAATGGCGCATAAAAGAAAAACGTAACACAAAACGAACCGTCAAAGACTCTCGCCTCACCGATGTGTGAGCGCCGAAGTGCACCCCACACCGTCCTAACACTCCAAACCAGCAGGTGCTTCATCTGCAGGCGCCAACAGGAAGATTAAGAGCGGTTAACCCATAAGCAGTAAACACACGTGTTCAGCTATTGGCCAGAGCGGTTACCGTCTGGTCGCAATGACCTTCAGCCTATGCGAAAGTGTCTTGGGTTCAAACACCAGACATTTCGAACAATACAAGTAATTCTCCACTCCCCCGAAGATATATAACCATTTTGGTCTTTGGTAAGCCCATTCAAAGCCATCACACAAGACGGTAAATCCGTTAACGCAAGCACAACCCCCCTTATAGTTATAAGATTCAGGTGTCACAGCCCATCGATGCGTTTGGTGCGCAGGAATTGCTAAATAAACCAAGGGACGTCGACATGTCTTTCGCGGAAACATTCGCCCTTAGTTAGCTTTTTGGTTCCTTGTTTGGCGGCAAGATCTTATCTGCTGTTTGGGGACTCTGAAAGCTGTAGAATACACTAGACGCTGAAAATTACAAATAATTCTTTTACCTCATAGCATAAATATGAATCAACACAACACTCACATAAGCCTATCCGTGAGGGGTTCAGTGCTGACAACATTTCACGGTAGTAATGAAATTCACTAAAAAAACTTAACTTACCCCACGCGGATCTCTGTCCCAATTTATTCTACATCCTAATCTTCCTAAATCCCGAGCAAAATCATTGGCACTTTCCATGCATTTGGTTGCCATGTTGTAAAGGGAAGTGAAACATATTTTACTCGTATGTGCAGTGAACCTCCCTGTACTTGTTAGCATTTCTGAGATAATAGAATGGGCACACGGTACATCACAATTGTTGGGGTATGCCCACATTTCGTAGCAATTATTCTTGAAAGTGGGCATAGAGACACGTCATAATTTTTTGGGTATGCCCACATTTCGTAGCAATTATTCTTGAAAGTGGGCATAGAGACACGTCATAATTTTTTGGGCATGCCCATATTACGTAGCAATTATTCGTGAAAGTGGGCATAGACAAACGTCATAATTTTTTGGGTATGCCCACATTACGTAGCAATTATTCGTGAAAGTGGGCATAGAGACACGTCATAATTTTTTGGGTATGTCCACATTACGTAGCAATTATTCGTGAAAGTGGGCATAGAGACACGTCATAATTTTTTGGGTATGCCCACATTACGTAGCAATTATTCGTGAAAGTGGGCATAGAGACACGTCATAATTTTTTGGATATGCCCACATTCGTAGCAATTATTCGTGAAAGTGGGCATAGAGACACGTCATAATTTTTTGGGTATGCCCACATTACATAGCAATTATTCGTGAAAGTGGGCATAGAGACACGTCATAATTTTTTGGATATGCCCACATTACGTAGCAATATTCGTGAAAGTGGGCATAGAGACACGTATAATTTTTTGGATATGCCCACATTACGTAGCAATATTCTGAAAGTGGGCATAGAGACACGTATAATTTTTTGGATATGCCCACATTACATAGCAATTATTCTTGAAAGTGGCATAGAGACACGTCATAATTTTTTGGTATGCCCACATTACATAGCAATTATTCGTGAAAGTGGGCATAGAGACACGTCATCAATTTTTTGGTATGCCCACATCGTAGCAATTATTCGTAAAGGGGCATAGTGACACGTCATAATGGGTATGCCCACTTTCGTAGCAATTATTCATAAAGAGGCACGAATCATAATCGGCTATGCCCACGTTTCGCAGCAATTACTCATAAAATTTCAAAATTCCTGTCGTCAGCGCTACATTAAGAAAATTGCCAACGTTCGCATTTCACTATTTTAATTTTCGTGTCACTCGTAAAGTACACCGCTATACATGGCAGCATAATATTAAAATGGGTAATAAAGAAGACGTAACATGCATTGAGCCGACCGTGCACTGCAGTAAAAGCAGCGCCGGTCTGACTGCTGACGTCCTTACTTTGCGTCCAGCCGCCAGTAAAACTAACACCAACAAGATGCGTACCGCTGACATAACCTTGTTCCGCGTTATTTTGACTTTTTATGTCTTCCACAGACACAGACAGGATATCTCAGTCACTATAGTGACGAGCCTAGGGGTTAGACAACAGAAGAATCTTTCGATTCCCGACAGAAGCAGCAGCCCTTTCTCTTCCAGACTGCCCCCGGGGCCCATCCAGCCTCCTGTTCAATAGGTACAGGGGGCGCCTTCCCCGGGAGTAAAGCGGCGGGAGCGTGAAGCCTTCAATTTGCAGGGTGGTGACATCCATCGCTGTAATTCACTGTAGCTATATCACGCTTACGTCGTACTATACATTTCCTGTTAGACTCGCTACGAGCTGGACGGTCCGGGGATCGAATCCCGCTGGCGGCGAGATTTTCTGCACCCGTCCAGACCGGCCCTGGGGCCTACCCAGCCTCCTGTACAATGGATATCGGGTCATTCCCGGGGGTAGAGCGGCCGAGGCGTGGAGTTGACCACCCACCCCCATATAGCGCCGAGGTTAAAGAAAGAGTAGAGCTATACCTCTACTCCCCCTCTGGGCCTTCATGGCCTGTTCTAGGGTGACATTTATCTTTACTTGTTTTGTACCAAATGTACTTAACATCCGTAACCTCCTGAGCTAGTTTTCTGTGTTGGGGTTTGTTTTGTGAAGATTCAGTCCTTTATGGTGAGTCTGTCCAGTTTTACGGAACGCCTGTATCACCCTTTATCGGCTGTCCGCTAATAGCTGTTTAACACAAAGGCAGGTGACACGGGACATGATGAGGAAAGAACCAGGGACCCGCAGAGCGTAACACCAACGTTACGTTGGCAGGAGCAACACATATTACTGCGCTAATCGTCCGTCTGTCCGTCTGTTTATTTCTCCCGCTTCGAGTCTTCATCAAATATTAAGCCGCTCGACTCGCCTTACACAAAAAAAAAAAAAACAGGTAAAACGTGAAATAAAAATGTTAACTTTAATCTTGATAAAAATTGGATTCGCCCTTTTAGCTAACTCCGAGGCGACGGTCACAGTGTTTTGCAGGTTAGCCTGAACAGCATGCCAGGCTTACAGGACCCGTGTACAGGCTTCCTATCTCATTTATTTATGTATAGTTTATTTAATGACGCTGTCTGTGGTCAGAATACTGAGCGCCAAATGGTCACTAAATATGGAATTACTTACAATGGGGAAGGCAATGATCGTGGCCGATTTTGAGGCATGATCGAATCATTTCCCTCCAGGTACTGAGGAAACCTACGAAAGTATTACTCAGGAGAGTCGGTGCCTCTGCCGGGCTTCAAACCAGACACTCTGCATTCAAGTTAGATGTAATACTGCTGTGTTGTGGGTGACGGTGTCATATTACACGGCGTCATATCCCGGATAAGAGTAGTACCTCAAACCACAAAAAGTAATGCTTAAAGTCACAAATTACTTCAAACGTGATGTCTAACAATGCTGTCAACGGAAGTTCGCGGAGAGAAACCTGTCCCACTGCCACTTTGTCCACCACAAATCCCACATGGACTAACCCGGGATAGAACCCGGGCCTCCGCGGTGAGAGGCCAGCGACTGACCGCCTGAGCCATGGCACGGCCTGCGTTGCAATTGTAACCGTTTGTGTTCCAATCATTACAATCATTACAATCATTACAATTATTTCCAATGAAAGTCTGCGTCGCTGAACCGCTAAAAGTATGTGTCGACGCAGCATCAGGGACACTCTCTTCGCCGCAGGGCCCAGACCGGCCCTGACCAGTTTCTAAGATGAAGCAAAGTGACCGGTTCGTGGAGCTGACCAGTCCGCTTAGTCCCGCATTTAGTTTAAGAATATGTGGAGCTTTACTCCACTTCCCACCGGTCGGTATAGCGACTAGCTGCGGGCTGGACGATTCAGGGATCGAATCCCGGTGGGGGCGAGATTTTCCGCACCCGTCCAGACCGGCCCTGACGCCCACCCAACCTCCTACAGAATGGGTAAAGAATTTCTTTCCCGGAGGTAAAGCGGCCGGGGCGCGGCGTTGACCACTCACCCCCATCTAGAGCAGAGGTTAAACAAAGCGTACAGCTATACCTCTAATGCTCCTCTGCCTTCAGGCGTGTTCTAGGATAACCTTTACCTTTACTTTATCCCACAAATCTTGGTGAACTTGTCCTTAAATAAGAAACGGGGAAACTGCGCCTGTGTGATGCAACGTGCCAGCTGCAATTCAGACGCCTATGTTAGGCCATTCTGCGTCTAAGTTTAGCACGGACTGTGCTCGAACCGCGCACGTCGAAGTTAAATAAGCCTCACAAGGTATACAGTAGTCTCAAAAATCAAATTTAGCTGGAACATGTTGAGAATATTCGAATATCAAACACGTGAAGGCTGAAAAAAGACACCCCCATCACACGTTCATGTTTCTGCAAAACACCATGTCTCGCAGCGGCCAGGCTCAAGTTTCATTTATTAGCGACACTAAATGAACGGTACAGTTGGTGCGGTTTCAACACATAAACATGCGTACAAATTCGAAGTCATGAGTTGTCTTTGAGAAATTTAAGTCTTCTGAAATGCGACTCTGTGTGTTTGGGCACGCAGCCTAGTAATAGTTGTAATGGTAAAAGTAGCATCGTAATGGCTTCATATTCCAGGTCAATGGACAGCTTAAAGTTCAAGGTTGAGAGACTACGATGTTTCGAAACGTCGGTTACTACCTGCACAACGAAATGACGTCACATCCCAAAAGAACTGAGTCATCAGGAACACTGCTGTGAGGATCTCCAATCTCGCAGCGTCTTTACTGAGAGCCCGATCGACAGTTTATAGTCACAGATGAGTATTTTGCGTGATTTCAGGCTTCCGTCGCGGTGAAAAAGAGATCTTCGCTCTTCTGGGATGTTACGCAGCGTATAGTGGTAGTTACCGACGTTTCGGGACAACCTATCAGTCCAATCTTCGAGGATAAAGCAGTCAAAAAACGGTTTGTCCTTTGAAAAGGGGGTTTATATGCTGTCCCTAAACGTCAGTAACTAACAAAACATCCCAGAAGAGTGAAGATCTCATCTGAGTATTTTTACGTCACAGAAAGAATAGACACTTGTGTTCGGTTCGTTGGTCCCCCACCCAGCAGTGTTTGTACAGGACGTATTTTAATTTTATTTTGTGGGGCAGGTGAATAGCGCTCTGTAAGGCATACATTTGAATACTGGAGACGTACTGACGGTACTGAAAGGGGCGTGCGTGATTACTGTGTAGAAGAACGCTGCTAAACGTTTAAAAACTTGGAACCCCGAAATTCTTCTAATACTTAACAAGTTAGGAAATATCGGCAACGCGCAATACATGTGGCGAGTTCGCTGTTACTCTCCCTGGATTTTAAGTTCGTGAGTGTTTTCAAGAAAAACACTCACGAACTTGAGATGTGCCTTTCTAGTTTCATGCAGCAAAAACTAAGATTTATAATTTGATTAAAATCTACATTTCGGAAATACCGAGGTAAGGCATATTTTTTAGGCCGTGCCATGGTTCAGGCGGTTAGTCGCCGGCCTCTACCCGCGGAGGCACGGGTTCGATCCCGGGGTCGGTTCATGTGGGATTTGTGGTGGACAAAGTGGTACTGGGACAGATTTTTCCCCGAGTACTTCGGTTTTCCCCTGTCAAATCCATTCCATCGGTGCTCCATTACTTGGAAAAATAAAGAAAAAACTAATCATCTTTCTCTTCATCATTATCACAGGGCTGTACCATAAGCCTCAAGGCTGCGGTACGTCTGTAGCTTCTGCTGCGGGGCCCTTCACTACAAAAAAAAAGGTATATTTTTGTATTTGTCGCATAAACAGCTGACATTCACAATTAGCTTGTTACGTTTGCATCGTATACTTTTGTTCGGTCTCAGGTCGTACCTCATAGGGAACACTGCTTCATTCATGAAGAACAATCACGGCGAGGCTCCATCAACAAAATGTGAAGTGTCTGCTACGCTTGGCCGATTTTAACCAAAATCAAAATACGTCGGCTAAGTTTTGTAAAAATCCAAAGTATGAAATTTCACGAAAATCCTCCCGGTGGCAGTCGCGATAACTATACGAGGGGTGGCCAGCTAGACGAGCTTCAGAGGCCACAGTTTTAGGAGGCAAATTAGGCACAAGCCTTGCATTAATAAAATAATATATTTTTTTCCCTTTCTTGACGTCTCATTTCTGCTCACCCAATTGCTGTATGTTCGTATCAGTTACTTATGAGTCTCCCGTCTTTAGCCGTTAACCGCCAGCCTCGTGTACATGCAAACTGCCTGAATATTATTCTTTGCAAGTACCTTCAGCGATCCACGTGTGACCCCTGTTCTATACGGACAGACAGACGGAAGAACAGACATGATGAAGCTAACAGTCAATTCCTGCGACTGCTTTGCCAACGCGCCTAAAAACTGAACACCTACCTCACAGTAAACACACGGCTTCTCTATTACAAATACCAACCAGTTAAAGTTGTTTAGGGAAATACCCGCAGTTTTGCTGTGAGAGTTGCATCATAGGCGTAACTTAGGGGGGCAAGGGGGCAAATGCCCCCCATCAAATTTCTTTTTTTTTTACCTAAGAAATTGTTATGGCTACTGAGTTGAAAGGGGCAAATAGAAGAACTGGGCTGAGAGTCGGGGAAAGGGGTGTGTGTATATCAAGGTCTGGTTCAAACCAATCTTCCCCCCTCCTTGTAACTTCACTCCTTGACTTGACTCCTAATACACGTGGTCGATTTTGCCGCACGAATGTTATTAGCCAAGTTACGCCTATGAGTCACGTGACACATTAAGTGCACTCTGTGGGCGCAATGTGAAGTTACTGCACGTTAAAGCTGGTGGCACTGATGCTTCAAAGTGGCCAGGAAGTTGTCCTTCACTTGGGCACTAGGTGACAGCTTACAGTTCCAGTTGCTTCACCCCAACGAAAATAAATCCGCTGGAAGTGTGATGCTGTCCCTGACTGTCGGGATCCAGTCCCTGAGACATACCACATGCTGTCCCTGACTGTCGGGATCCAGTCCCTGAGACATACCGCGTCAGATCAGGCGGTTAGTCGCCGAACTGTCATCGCGGAGGCTCGGGTTCTTTCCCAGGTCAGTTTATTTGAGATTCGAAATGGATAAAGTGGCACTGAGACCGGTTTTTCTCCAAGTACTTCTCCTTTGCCTTATTAGTATCACTCCAGTATCAGTATAACCTTCGCAGGTGAGTGTCCTGATGTAAACTCTTCTGCCTGCTACCTCAACTGCACGCATTATTGTCATGATTCAGACGGATATTACGACCGTGTATATTTCAAGAAATTACGCCTGCAGGATCTGAGAAAAATCACGAGAAACATCAGTTGCGTCACATGGTATTAGGTCAGAGATTCAATTGGACTTACGGGTTCCTTGACAAGAAAAACGGGAAGTGGGAGGTTGAGCCTCTCCGTCCGTCCGTCTGTCTGTCTGTCTCATTCCCCCAAAGTCCTCGCCGAAAATTTGGTACTGGGGTCTGCTGCAGACACGACAGAGATTAATTCGGCTGGTATCGGTGCAACAAAACTTGGCTCGCTGTTGCAGGATGTGTTCCAAACGGAATGCCTAATGGAGCTGATTCCATAACACGCAGACCTCGCGGGGCTGCGCCGGTTTTTAAAATTCGGCCTCCCCCGCTTTGCATAAGGATGGATGTAGCTGTCGGTGCGAGGCGGTGTCTCCCATACATCCAGCGCGGACCCGGGGGACCATCGCGGGCCGCATAAACAGGCGCCAGAGCTAGCAGCATGGAGGGATTCTAGGTCGAGCGTGCAGTTGGAACGAGGGGCTCTAGGTAAGGTGCAGAGCAGGATGGAGGGATTCTAGGTGAAGTGTGCAGTTGGAACGAGGGGTTCTAGGAAAGGTGCAGAGCAGGATGGAGGGTTTCTAGGTGAAGTGTGCAGTTGGAACGAGGGGTTCTAGGCAAGGTGCAGAGCAGGATGGAGGGATTCTAGGTGAAGTGTGCAGGTGGAACTAGGGGTTCTAGGCAAGGTGCAGAGCAGGATGGAGGGATTCTAGGTGAAGTGTGCAGTTGGAAAGATGGTTCTAGGCAAGGTGCAGAGCAGGATGGAGGGATTCTAGGTGAAGTGTGCAGGTGGAACTAGGGGTTCTAGGCAAGGTGCAGAGCAGGATGGAGGGATCCTAGGTGGAGTGTGCAGTTGGAACGAGGGGTTCTAGGTAAGGTGCAGAGCAGGATGGAGGGATTCTAGGTGAAGTGTGCAGTTGGAATGAGGGGATCTAGGTAAGGTGCAGAGCAGGATGGAGGGATTCTAGGTGAAGTGTGCAGTTGGAACGAGGGGTTCTAGGCAAGGTGCAGAGCATAATGGAGGGATTCTAGGTGAAGTGTGCAGTTGGAACGAGGGGATCTAGGTAAGGTGTATAGCAGGATGGAGGGATTCTAGGTGAAGTGTGCAGTTGGAACGAGGGGATCTAGGTAAGGTGTATAGCAGGATGGAGGGATTCTAAGTGAAGTGTATAGTTGGAACGAGGGATCTAGGTAAGGTGTATAGCAGGATGGAGGGATCCTAGGTGGAGTGTGCAGTTGGAACGAGGGGATCTAGGTAAGGTGTAGAGCAGGATGGAGGGATTCTAGGTGAAGTGTGCAGTTGGCCCGGAAGTTATAGATAAAGCAAAGGGCAGTACTGATGGCTTCTACGTAAAACACTCTACTAATTCGAAATAGTAGGCGAGATACAGAGCAGCAGCACTAAGGGTTTCTAGGTAAGGCACACAGTTGGTTCTACACGAGGTAAAGACGACAACCACAGAACACTAGGTCAGGCACAATGTAAGACTGAAGAGCTTTAGTGATTTTTAAGTCAAAACTGAGAGAATCTAGGTGAGTAATGGTGTGGAACAGTGCTTTCTAGGTAGCCTAGGGCAATTATTAGCACCAAAGGTTCAGAGCATTAAAATGTTTATGTTCAAGAAGAGGTAATGAAAGTAGACAAAGCGTGACTTTGGTACTAGGTGAGCAGCGTTCTAGATTACGTTGTACATGAAACAGCGTTAGAAGCAGTACTTCAGATTTGCACAAACAGGAGCTACCGTCATGTTCAAATACATGTTTAGACCTACGTACATAAAGGAACCTAAAACACTAACATGTAGAGTATACAATACAGGAGGACAAGCACTGAGTCTACAGACACTAAGTAGTTTAGGGTAAAGTAGGAAAATTGTCCCTGTTCACGCCATGAAGGCGTATGGGGGAATGGTCGTTCCACTTAATCTTGGCATTAGCTGGAGATGAGTGCTTGGCTTCACGCCCCAGCCGCTTTATACGCAGAGAAAGAAAATTCGACACTTCGATATGAGATTGGGTGGGCCCAGAGTCGGTCTGGAAATTGTGGGAAGGAGAAGAAATTCTCACCCTCCCAGGAATCGCACCACAAGTCCTCGGCCGCCTATCCCGTGGTCTAGTTGCTGTACCGACTGAGTCACAATAATAATAAAAATAATCAGACACCAAAAGCTCGACATAAAGTAAAGCTGCAGCGCACTTGTGCAGCAGGGCAGCTGTTGTTGCCACAGAGACACTGGACAGGCACTTGGCACGAGTTATATTGCGGCACAAATCAACGGACAGCTGGCGGGAAAGGTGTTAGGCCTTTGGAAACATAAGCGAATGCAATATTATGTTTGACGTGATAGAGAGGGAGATGATGCTGCAGTTGGAGGACCGAGGTTTTAAGGGTAGTAAACAAGATTACTATCTTGTACATCATCTTAAGTTTTTCACGGTGTCAACACGATTATTATATTGTTCATCATCTGAAGTTTTTAACGGTACTAAACACGATTACTATCTTGTTCATCATCTGAAGTTTTTCACGGTGTCAACACGATTATCATCTTGTTCATCATCTGAAGTTTTTAACGGTACTAAACACGATTACTATCTTGTTCATCATCTAAAGTTTTTCACGGTAGTAAACACGATTATTATCTTGTTCATCATCTGAAGCTTTTCACGGTAGTAAACACGATTACTATCTTGTTCATTATCTGAAGGTTTCACGGTGTGAACATGGTTATTAGCTTGTTCATCATCTGAAGTTTTTCACGGTAGTGAAAAGATTATCTTGTTCATCATCTGAAGTTTTTCACGGTAGTAAAAACAATTATTATTGGGTTCATCATCTGAAGTTTTTCACTCTGGCATACACGATTATTGCCTTCATCATTGTCTAAAGTTTTTCACTGTGGTAAAAACGATTATTATCTTGTTCAGTATCTAAAATTTTTCAAAAAACGACGTTTCTGGAACTGAATCTCTCTCCGAAACGTTGTGTTTGAAAAAGTAAAGATGATCAGGGATGTCCAAAATACTCATGTTCGTGAAAGGAATAAAGTAGGGTTTATATTTTAAAATTCAGCTTAGTAAGTGGCTTCAATCCTTGCAACCTTCCTATAAAATACACACACTTCCTCCTCCCAACCTCTTCAGCATTCACGTGAACCAAGTGCAGTCACCCTGAAGATGGAGGCAGCACGTTCCTCCGAAACGTCGGGAAAACCCCACTAAACCACACGGTATAACCACCAAAAAGACCATATTTGAAGCATAACAGTTCGTCTAATTGAAACACTCAAATTGGGGATAAAAATTCAATTTCTAAATAATTCCTGAAAAGCTTGTAGTTTGTCAGCTAGTAAAGAAATTCCTTACATTTTATGGAACACGATCGTTCTTTCCGTCTTCACAAGAGTGCGCCACCTGTCCCTGTCCTGAGCCAGATTAGCTGCGAATACATTGAATAAGCAGTCGCGGACAGCAGACAAGGGGTAGCCCTCCAGCTGAAGGTGGACAAAATACAACAACTCATTACTGTAAAAAGTGAATGTGTTACGACGTCAATAAATAGCCTGTCGGTAAACTGACTGCACACACGTGAGTGTCGCCACGTGAAGCAGCGCGGTCCTGACCCCCGCTTGTGTGGCGCGCCACGTGGGAATGAAATACGGACGAAATTCGCAAATTTAACCCCAGGCGCGAAGCCTGGGCGGTTTTATAATCGGATATCTCCAGCCAAATGGCTAATTCATTTTTTTCGATTTACTAGACGTATAAAAGTCTACCGGGCTTTTTTATTCCTTCGAGTTAGACGCGTTCATTTTCGAGTTGCAACTCACTTTTGGCGCTGGCCAATTTCCCTCAAGAAGGAGCTACAGCCACGCTGACCGATCCGCCACTGTGGTGCGCAGCAATTGGCTCGCGTGCAGCTCAGAGTGCTTCTGTCCGTATGACACTAGACTCAGGAGAACGGCCGTAACCTTGACAGCTAGTCTTTTGCAGAAAACAGAGTTCCTGCCAAAGACATGTCTTTTTCGCTGTATTTAGCACTTCGCACTGATCGCCATTTGTAAGGTGTTCAGTTTGTAACAAACTTAAAGTGAAATTTGTGCATAGATCTAACCAGATAGACCACAACAGAAAATAAAAGTATTAACTGTAACGCACAAGGCACAACTGCATATCAGCCCAACATGTTTTTAACAGGAATATACTACATAGGTTTATAACTATGAATATTTAACGGTCTGAGTTCCCTCTTTCGAACCCACGTCAGGGTAAAAGTTGTACCTACTCCTGAGTTGACCACAGAATGCATGTCCATATCCACGGAACAAAGTCCATCTTGAGACGCTAACAGTCGCTCAGCTGGCCAAGGGATTATCCGTCGTTTACTGAAACCGCCTTAACCCCTAGATCTTGATGATGGACCTAAGGTCCGGATAAACGTTGGGCACTACATGCCAAATGACACTGCGTCACATCCCAGAAGGCCTGAATCTACGGGGTAGGCCTATTTGTGTACCACAGACCTGATGTACGGTCTAAGGCGTAGGCCATCGACCGCTCGCTTGCTGGGATTGCGGGTTCGAATCCCGCCGGGGGCGTGGATGTCTGTCTCTTGTGAATGCTGGGAGTTGTACAGGTAGAGGTCTCTGCGACGGGCTGATCACTTGTCCAGGGTAGTCATACCGACTGTGTATTTGTCATTGAGTGTGATCAGGTGTAACAATAACTCTCTACACACTTCACAACACTCAGACTAACAAAACTGTTCCTTAGATATTTACATTATAACATCACATTAAATATTCCTACACGTTTCGATCCACAAGGGATCATCATCAGGGAGTCAAATCAAAGTAACACCACACAAAAACAAACTAGCAACCTTTGCGTACAGTAGAAAGATGTAAAAAATTAAACAGTTAAAATGGTGGGCGGGGATAGCTCAGTCGGTATAGCGACTCTCTACGGGCTGGACCGTCCGGGAATCGAATCCCGGTGGGGGCGAGATTTTTCGCAGCCGTCCAGACCCTGGGGCCCACCCAGCCTCCTATACAATGGGTAACGGGTCTCTTTCCCGGGGGTAAAGCAGCCGGGGCATGGAGTTGACCACCCACCCCCATCTAGTACCGGGGTTAAAGAAAGAGTAGAGCTATACCTCTACTCCCCCTCTGGGTCTTCATGGCCTGTTCTAGGGAAAACCTTACCTTTACCTTTACCTTACAGTTAAAATGTAGACACTTCTCTTTTAGTACATTTGTACAAGTGTAGTGGATCTTGGTAAACAGTATCTCGGAGGCAGCCTTTACACCTACAATAGGTAGGTACAAGTGTAGTGGATCTTGGTAAACAGTATCTCGGAGGCAGCCTTTACAGCTACAATAGGTAGGTACAAGTGTAGTGGATCTTGGTAAACAGTATCTCGGAGGCAGCCTTTACACCTACAATAGGTAGGATACAAGTGGTAGTGGATCTTGGTAAACAGTATCTCGGAGGCAGCCTTTACAGCTACAATAGGTAGGTATAAGGTCAGACTGAAACAAAGGAAGAATATGGTAGGTAAACAGTAGCAGATATAAGACACAGCGAAACATTCTCCACTTACCGACGAGGGGTAATTACACAGTTGGTGGTCGTTACAGACACAGCGATGCACTTACACAATACACATATTCGAAGAAGTCTAACCGAAGTGTACATCCTGTACTTGTTATCGATAGTGAGGTAACTCGATAAATATCGACCTGAGTCGAATCGACCAGCTGCGGAACAGAGTACAGACTTAACTCCGTTACAAGAAACCTTCATAATGAAGTTCTAACATCGTTAGGCTAGCCGCGAGGCCGTAATTCGATAAATCGAGTTGCCAACTATCGACCGCGCCAGGGGTCGAATGCGGCAGTAGTTTATTGTGAAGTATGCTACAAATAATAATCTAAAGCGGCCCTGACAAACCCACGGGCCTGTTAAACCTGTCAGAAGGACCGAACGAATTTGCTTAACACTAGGATTGTTTTATTGCAATTCGGTACATTGTTTAGTTCCACTAAAATATCATGTTTCGGCGTGTTTCCATCTTCAGGTCCGGTGCACGAGATTACATAAAGAAATTTATGTTTTATACACGCTTTGTAGGAAAGACTGAGATCTCAAACATTTATTAAATTTCTGCTAAGAGCCAGAATGTGTCAAATTAAATTGTTTTTAATAACAACAAGTATTCAGTCTAGCACAACTGTTTTATTTATAAAAACAGTTGCTACAGCTACATGTTTCGGCTAATTATGCGCCACCGTCAGGCTACAAGTAATTAAAAATTAACAAAAAATATGTATAATAAATTGCATTTTAAGGTAAAATCAAGACTGAGCCCAAGTTGTTATATAGAGATGTAGTGGGCTATTGTAAGTAGGGTGACTTGAAGTAGCTGCGTGTCTCTTTGGTAATTTCATGGCTAAAATGTGTCGAAATTGAAATTAAATTTAATTATTTTTGGATGCAGTGTGCTCATTAGTGATTAAGAGGTAAGTAAATTTTTATTGTTCTTCCTTATGGTGAGATCTAGTGTATACTTACCTTAGTCTGCAATTATAAAGTCATCTAAAGCTACAATTATTACACAACATGCAAGTACGCAAGCGTAAAGATACTCATGCATAAGTAAACAATACGCAAGACATCCTATAATATCAAAACACACTAAGATCTACATTTCTTATACATACAAAACACACTACTGCACACATATCTATACATACAAAACACACTACTGCACACATCTATACATACAAAACACACTACTGCACACATCTCTATACATACAAAACACACTACTGCACACATCTCTATACATACAAAACACACTACTGCACACATATCTATACATACAAAACACACTACTGCACACATCTCTATACATACAAAACACACTACTGCACACATCTATACATACAAAACACACTACTGCACACATCTCTATACATACAAAACACACTACTGCACACATCTCTATACATACAAAACACACTACTGCACACATCTCTATACATACAAAACACACTACTGCACACATCTCTATACATACAAAACACACTACTGCACACATCTCTATACATACAAAACACACTACTGCACACATCTCTATACATACAAAACACACTACTGCACACATCTCTATACATACAAAACACACTACTGCACACATCTATACATACAAAACACACTACTGCACAATCCTATACATACAAAACACACTACTGCACACATCTCTATACATACAAAACACACTACTGCACACATCTCTACACATACAAAACACACTACTGCACACATCTCTATACATACAAAACACACTACTGCACACATCATCCTTCCCAAGGACTCCTGCCATCTTTTCTTTAAAAAAAAAAGACAAGTCTCCGTAAGATACTTGTTGAAGTGTCTCCACATATACGGCACTAAGGAATCCGAAAAACAGACACAATAGATAGCAACGCGGACATACAGGGCTAACACAGATAGTCACTGGGACTAATGAATCATTTTTATATTTTGCAGCATAAAGTAATAATAACAACACTGAGGCTAAATCGTGGACTGCATGTCGGCGGGTCAGAGTTACAGAAGTGTAGGTAAGATGGTTTGCAGGCCGTGCCATGACTCAGGCGGTTAGTCGCCGGCCTCCCACCGCGGAGGCCCGGGTTCGATACCAGGTCAGTCCACATGTGGGATTTGTGGTGGACAAAGTCGCAGTGGGACAGGTTTTTTTTTCCCCGAGTACTTCGGTATTCCCCTGTCAATTTCATTTCACTGGTGCTCCATTACAAGGAAAAACGAAAGAATTAATTAAGCATCTTCATCACAGGGTTGCACAATAAGCTTGAAGGCTGCGGTGCGTCTGTAGCATATGCTGCGGGGCCCTTCACAAAAAAAAGATGTTTCTAACTGCAAAGGGGAGGGGTAGGTTATTAATTAGGAAAAGTGTCTAATGAAATATGTTGAATTTTAATTATGCAATATGTTATATTGCAAATATGAAATGGAGATATTCTGTCATTAAGGTAAAGCAATCCCATTACAGGCCTGGACAGGCCCTTAGGGCTTCAGGAGGTTGAGGCTGTCAGATTGCTAGACAATCGGCACAAGAAGGTAGCAAGGTTTTCAGCGCTATGCACCGACCGCCTTTACCCCCCAGGAGATACCCTTGGTACTCATTTGTATTAGAAGCTGATTCGACCTCAGGGCCATAGTGCGGTCGGAAGGATAAAGTAAATGAAAAATCGCAATGACCCCATCGGGAATCGAACCCGCGACCTTCCGGCTTGTAGCGCAGTGCCTGAACCAACTGCGCCACCGCGTGCCTCATTTTGTCATTAAAATTTCGCAAAATGGGCCGGTCTCCATGAACACATTTACTATTAGGCCCCTGGGAATAAGTCAGCTGTCTCCGTGCTAAATTAAGCAATACGCCATGAAGGAATCTGGGGGAGACAGTTCAGTGGTCAGCTTCACGCCTCGGCCGCATTGTCTCCGGGACATAGCTTCTGAATTCATTGTGTAGGAGGCTGGGTAGGCCCCAGAGCTGAACTGGGTGCTTTCAACACGACAAAGTCCTTCGCCTTCGCCCTAACTCCAGCCTCGACACCCGAAGTGTCCAACCCTTAGCCTATGTCTTATACCGACTGAGCCCTTGCAGCTCGTATTCGGTCCATAGTAGGATAGAGGAAGAAAGTGGCTGCAGGACAGTTACTTTATCTTGTAGACTTACAGCCCACGGCGGGACTCAAACACGCGGCCCGCCAGTCAAGTTCCTACGACGCTGTCACTGCATCTGCAGACTGTGGTCAGTCTCAGAGCCCTTGTGTGCTGTTTAACGTCGCCATAAGTTACCATGAGCTGTATAGCGTCGGTGAGAGACGAAATGATGAGTACACAGTAATGCATTAACAAATATATTTTTTGTCGTTTGTGATGAAAGCGCCCCGCACCACAGCCTTAAGGCTTTTTGTACAACCCCAATGATGATGATAGATGGATGAGCAGTTTTTTACCAATTTTTACAATTAATGGAGCACCAGTGGAATGAAATCGACAGGGGAAAACCGACAACTCGGAGAAAAACCTGTCCCAGTGCCACTTTGTCCACCACAAATCTCACATGGACTTGACCTGGGATCGAACCCGGGCCTCCGTGGTGGGAGGCCGGCGACTAACCGCCTGAGTCATGGCACGGCCATTAACAAATATATGCAGTTAATAAAATACATTAAAAAGTAAGTATAAGACTGCTACATGTTTCGGCAACGAGGTGCCATCATCAGGGAGTTATCTGAACAAAGCAATACAAGGCCAGCACGCTTATGTAGGTATTGTGTGGCCTTCATTAAAATGATTTAAATATTAAAATTCCAAAATGCAGAAGGTTAACTACATAAGCGTGCTGGCCTTGTATTCCTTTGTTCAGATAAATCCATGATGATGGCAACTCGGTGCCGAAACATGTAGGAGCTCCATAGGAGTTTCATACTTCTGAATGTATTTTATTAAGTACATAAGTTGGTTGATTTACTAAATATAACAATATACACGGTATGAATAACATAAATAATGAGTATAGAATATTTACTGAGAGATACCGACATGGGAAAAACGAAGTACTTGGACATAAACCTATCGCAGTGCCACTTCGTTCACCACAAATCCCACACGGACTGGTCAGGGATTGAATGGTTCAGTGGCAAATTTTTTTTAATGTTTCAGCACAGGGCGTGAGGCTCAAAAATTTTTTTTTTATCCCTGTGTGATGACGTAAATAGACGTCAGTCAAGAGATAAGGAAGCAACAAAGCTTCAAGGTCAATAACTGACATATTTTGGTCTTGCTATTAAAGCAGTAAGCATGCTCAACGACATGTTTAAATTTAATGAAACTACTCACAATTTTTATTGCTTAAAATGGCGTGCGGCCTGCCACAAATTCCAAAATTATCCATTTGGCCGGCGAACTTATTGAATTTGAGACCCCTGGTTTATATGAAGATAACAGGCCTGTATACACAGATGCAGAATATTAGAAGATGAGTTCTTGTATTGCATTAGATGTTTGGTACATCAGCACAGCGGGTCTTAGCGTTACAATATCACTTCAAAAGATCAAAATAATTACTGTTTGGAAGCCAGAACCTCTGTCCCGCTGGTGTTAAACTCTGATTTTAAAGACCAAACAATGTAGGCTAAACAAATGACACACCACGATGCAGCTGTGTAACAGCAACACAATTCTCTATTAAACTCCAAAGCAAAATACTTACAACAGGCAGCGGCATTAGAGTGGTTCAAGTTTAGACAATATCGTACGAGATTTGTGGTTCAAGTTTAGACAATATCGTACGAGATTTGTGGTTCAAGCTTAGACAATATCGTACGAGATTTGTGGTTCAAGTTTAGACAATATCGTACGAGATTTGTGGTTCAAGCTTAGACAATATCGTACGAGATTTGTGGTTCAAGCTTAGACAATATCGTACGAGATTTGTGGTTCAAGCTTAGACAATATCGTACGAGATTTGTGGTTCAAGCTTAGACAATATCGTACGAGATTTGTGGTTCAAGTTTAGACAATATCGTATGAGATTTGTGGTTCAAGTTCAGACAATATCGTACGAGATTTGTGGTTCAAGCTTAGACAATATCGTAAGAGATTTGTGGTTCAAGCTTAGACAATATCGTACGAGATTTGTGGTTCAAGCTTAGACAATATCGTACGATATTTGTGGTTCAAGTTTAGACAATATCGTACGATATTTGTGTTTCAAGTTTAGACAATATAGTACGATATTTGTGGTTCAAGTTTAGACAATATCGTACGAGATTTGAGATTCTCACAGCGGTCTTGCTGGGAATTCAGGTCTTCTGTCAAGCGATGCTGAGTCGTTGGGCGGGTTTCGAATGACTGTAGTGCCTCCATCTTCAAAAGTCAAACACTGCGACAAGAATTTGTACTGCTTGATCCTGAATATGAAGGCACTGCAATCGTCCGAAACGTCGGGAACTACCTCGACATATCGTTACAATCCAGAAAGCCTCAACCCCAAACACTGCAAGTATTAAAAACGCATGTCAGACGTCAGACCATAAACGTACCTACAGTACAGTTATCGCTTTACAGAGCACCAGGACCCTAAACTGATGGACGTTTCTTTGCACGTCAGAATGTCGCCAGTCTAGTAATGTTGAGGACAGAGGTCGTTAGGTCGTTACAGAAGAGGTATGGCCTTTGATGGTAAGTTCATAACGAAGATGGGCTGAACACATGTGTAAAGTTCACCCTAGATCAATCCTTGAAGGCCCAGATGGGGAGTAGAGGTATAGCTCTACTCTTTCTTTAACCTTGACGCTAGATGGGGTAGATGGTCAAAGCCCCGGCCGCTTTACCCCCGGGAATAACACCGTACCTACTGTACAGGAGGCTGGATGGTCCCCAGGGCCAGTCTGGAAGGTTACGTAAAATATCGCTTCCACCGGGATTCGATCCCCGGACCGTCCATCCCGTAGCGAGTCGCTAGACTGAGCTATCGCGGGCCACGGGCCGAACATGTAGAACCATAAAAATTCAGTCAAAATTGCAGTTGGAAAATCTAAAGAGAAGACACTATTGGGAGACATAGGCGAAGATGACAGGGTAATAGTAAACATGTTAGAAAGGAAAGTAAGGTGTGCGGATTGTTTCATCACTGGGACCAGTGGCAAGCTATTGCGACGAGCTGAGCGACTGTCAGCTCCATAAAGGCGATGTATCTGCTCACTGAATCTGTTTATATCTCAATTTCTTTCCTATTGAGCTTCCAATTCCAACTGATATTGCATTGTGGCGCCGCGGGCAGCATCACACTGCGTTCCGACCAACACCTTCCGCGTTCCTCGTTCACGTTCCTTGTTCAAGAGTCCGAATCTGACGTTCATAGAAATAACAAACAAAGTGAAGTTCTTACCTCACAAAAACTCAGTCCGTCTCAATTACAAAGATGAGCAGATTAATAGCATTGTTTAGGAAAACAGACGGTACTTATTGTGCAAATTGTGGATAAATAGAGAGTGTGCTAATATTAAAGCGGGCGGTACGTATAGTTACCAGTGTGCTTTAAAAGGACTAATGTTCCTATTGTTGTTGGTCAGTACTATTTTCAAATGGCGCAACAGCCCCTAGTGGGCCAGGGCCTCCTCATTATCGAGGCTTCACGATTACACTCAGACACACACACTCGGTAGGACTCCCCTGGACGAGTGATCGGCCCTTCGCAGAGACCTCTACCTGACAACATACAACACTCACAAGAGACAGACATCCATGTCCCCGGCGAGATTCGAACCCGCAATCCCAGCAAGCGAACGGCAGCAGACCCACGCCTTAGACCGCACGGCCACTGTGATCGGCTGATCAGTACTTACCCGTAATTTTACGGAATCGAGAGGTTCAAATTTGGGTTCGAAGGACATCCTCGTTGTCTGGCTCACGGACCGAAAGTTTCGGAGCATCCTGTGACTGCGAGTTGCGACAGAAATTGATGAAATAAGAGAAACAACAACGCTATCTGTCTGAAAGAAACGAATATACAACTACACCAATCTCTTTCCGATTCCTGCATTAGTGTGACTGCAAAAATGAAACATGTTCGCTGTTCCTAAACACGTAAGAAACTGGGGTCTCACTTCACGTGAAAACGGCGGATAAACGAAACGAACGTAGCAAAAGAGAGAGCTGTAGCTGTCGTTACATACAGAGACCTCTACCTGACAACACACAACACTCACAAGAAACAGACATCCATGCCCCCCGGCGGGATTCGAACCCGCAATCCCAGCAAGCGAACGGCCTTAGACCGCGCGGCCACTGGGATCGGCTATTACATACACATTACTACCAACTAAATTATCTGTCTTGAGTAAAAATAAGAATTATAACAATGTTTTTAAAAGATGTATAAATAAATTATGCCGATCCCAGTGGCCGCGCGGTCTAAGGCGTGGGTCTGCGACCGCTCGCTTACTGGGATTGTGAGTTCGAATCCCGCCGGGGGCATGAATGTATGTCTGTTGTGAGTGTTGTGTGTTGTCAGGTAGAGGTCTCTGCGACGAGCTGGTCCCTCGTCCAGAGGAGTCCTACCGAGTGTGGTGTGTCTAATGTGTGTGATCGTGAAGCCTCGATAATGAGGAGGCCTTGCCCCACTATGGGGTTATTGTAGTGTGGAAAAAAAAATTATAAAATACAATTACAGGACATCGTTAATGTGCGCCACGATAAGCATTTTTGTTCAGGACGTGTTTTCATAGCAGAATGTATTTGGCACTAATGTGTGTGTAACTGTCCCTTGATGTACGCAAAAACCAAGACTTCTATCTGTGATTTCAGGCTTCCGCCGCGATATTGATGATATCTGCGCTCTTCTGGAGTATTACGCACCTTCGAATGGTAACACTTTACCGACGTTTCGGGATAACGTGTCAGTCCCATCTTCAAGGGTCAAGAAGTCCAAGACGAAGACACATTGTGCCGAAACGTCGGTCAAGGATTACCATTCGACGCTGCGTAATATCCCAGAAGAGTGCAGATCTCAAGATTTATATTTTCACGTTATATGATCGCCATGATGATGGCACAGCGCGAGCGAAACACGTTGGCTATATGAATAAAAGGTTTTACGAATGTGTATGTGTGCTGCTGGTTGTCTACGTAGTTAATATCGATCATGAGGCACACGGTCACAGATGTATAGAGATACGGACTGATGTGGTCGCATTTGTTGGTTCAAGAGACTGCCACTAGCCTGCCTTGCCGACCTAACATATCTCCGCATATAAAATACGTTTGATGTGAGTGAGTGAGTGAGTGAGTCACTCCATAGCTGTGGTTACGATCCAGTTTGAGTCACGTCACATCCGGTGTTTCCATGGTTACCAGGTTTCCATGGTTACGATAGACCTCGCTTTTGGCTTCCATGGAAGCAAAAAATCTGATTTGCTATATCACCACCAGATGGCAGCAGTACGATACTTGGTTTGACTTACAGTGTCTGATAGGCGGCATTAGCACTTGGTTTGTGAATGAAGTCACTTCCGTGTTGAAGTCTACGCGTGAGTATTATGCTGGGTGCGTCATATGACAAAAGTGAGAAGAGTTGGCTTTAACCGATAACAGATGGCAGCACATGCTCATTTCACTGATATACGTCAGATAGGCACGGGTTTTAAGCGGCCGTAAAGCAGACGGGAACGACTTTGCGTGAATTCCTTCACATCTAACCACGTGACTGACCACTGAATGTTCTCAAAGATTAACAGCTCACAAAATAACCTGAGTTTATTTGATGCAAACATTATCAGAGTGATCAAGAAACTCCGACATTTGCCCCTAATCTAGGTCGGCTCAATTCAGTTCACGGCGTGACACCGTACAGTCTCTTCCCATTCTTGCCTATGTTTCCTATCTCCTTTACTTCTACATATACTGGACGGAATTTATGTAAACTCGACTCATTTATCTTTGCATTCTACGTGCCCATATCTATTCGATCACCATAATAAATATGCCTGCATGTTGTGTATAACGTCAATCATCTTATGCCACGTTCTGAAGCTGTAAAAGGGTAAGGTAAAGGTAAAGGTCACCCTAGAACAGGCCATGAAGGCCCAGAGGGGGAGTAGAGGTATAGCTCTACTCTTTCTTTAACCTCGGCGCTAGATGGGGGTGGGCGGTCAACGCCCCGGCCGCTTTACCGCCGGGAATGACCCGGTACTCGTACAGGAGGCTGGGTAGGCCCCAGGGCCGGTCTGGACGGGTGCTGAAAATCTCGCCCCCAACCGGGATTCGATCCCCGGACCGTCCAGCTCGTAGCGACTCGCTGTAAAAGGGTAAACCCCCCATATTTCTTGTTGGTTTTGTATTCCAGTTCCGCCACTTCAGTGCTGACAACTGTACAACTACGCTAAATTACAGACTGATGTTGGCACGTAACACGCAAGTTTAGCGTTGCATGTGGAGGTTGGCAGCCCTGTCAACAGTTGTCTTGAGCAGCGCGATCAAACTTGAGCCTCTGCTCTCTCGAATTCAGGTCAATTCACCCGCACCATCCCCCGCGCGCTCTATCTTTTGGCATTTCAGCCCCTCGTCCGTTCTTTCTCTGCTCCGCGCTGCCATCAATATATAATAGAATCATGGAGCTGCATTTTAAATCAAAAGGATTGAAGCATAATGAAATAAGCATCTTCGCTGGTGTACTTTGCCAATTTTCGTCTATAAGTAACTTTTTTTATCACTAATCTCGTATTTACTGAGTTAGTTTTCAATGCGGGCAGGATATAAAGGGGGAGCCACTCAGCTTCCTGCTCGCTATAGGTCGGCGCAAATACCTTGGTCCCTGATACTGTAACGTCAAGAGGCAATGTGTCCTGTACAGCTCGACAAAGACATCTTGGCCCCTGCTACTGAAAATCAGTCTAATGAATACCGATATTAGTTCTGACAGGTGTGAAGTGGAGGCAGGGTAACTTTGATGTTAACATTGGGGGTAAACTTTATGTTACTATTGCGATAAATATATTGCGGTAATTTGGTACCAACATGGGGATGACAGCAATGCGGGTAAATTTTGTTATTGGGAGAATTTTATGGGGTAATTTGATGTTACCATTGGGAGGATAGTAATGGGGGTAAATTTTGTTAATATTGGAATAAAAGTATAGGGGTAATTTGGTACTAACATCGGGATGACAGCAAACGGGGTAAATTTTATGTTATTGAGAGAATTTTATGGGGTAATTTGATGTTAGCATCGGGCGTATAGCAATGGGGGTAAATTTTATGTTAATAATGGGAGAAATGTATTGGGGTATTCAATTTTACAGGAGACAGAAAAAGCTTGACTCATCCTCAATAGACCTATATTAAGGTGTTATGGTTTTAGGAAAATGCAAGGACAGGCAATTTATTTTGTGGACACCAAATTTTGACAGAAGGTGTTTTCGTAACCCAAATATATAGTAATGCGGGAATGTCAGTTTGACGAATTGTGTGGGTTACGACAAATTGCCTTTTCATAAGAGATATAGTATTCAGTAAATTTCACAATTTAGAAGGTTCCTGTTTGGCCGATGGTAAGAAAAATGACAGGTACAGTTGTAAGTGTAGTGTACGTACAAAGGAGCAGTTAGAATCATAGAGTTTTAGATTTAGGCTAAAAACAACGTGAAGGAATTTGTCTATCCAATGCTTCTTCAATATCCGAAACAGTCAAGTTTCCTAGTCTTAGCCCGCTTGTCCTTCTGATAGGAGTATTTGTAAGGTGAAGCTGATTACGATACATTGTTGGTGTAATATTAACAGGGGAAAACCGAAGCACTCGCAGAAAAACCTGTACCAGTGCCACTTTGTCCACCACAAATCTCACAGGGACTGGTCCGGGATCGAACACGAGTATCCAAGGTGAGAGGCAGGCAACTAACCGACTCAGTCATGGAAAGGACCGCTTAGGGTAAGGACGGTATCTTTCTGCCTACTGCTGTCCGATATGTGAACGAGCTTTGCTTTGTCTGAAGGTTCCCAGGTTAGGCCCGTTTGTCCTTCTGGTGAGATGACACTGACAAGGGAAAACTGAAGTACAACCCTCCGGGTCGGACCGCGCTGTAAACACGCAGTCGACCAAAGCATTGAACTGGATTTGCCTCCATACAGACTACACGAAAGAAAGCCTTTGGAGACGGCAAATTGTAATCTGTAAGATGTTATTACTTTAGAGTTTTGTAATTACGGTGGCGTCGCGACGCCGCGTGCTCCCAACCGAATTATAAGACGCGATGCTGGTTAAGGCAATCAGCGTCTGCAATTGTGACGCACACCCCTAGCTGTGTCTGAATTCCCAGCTGTGCCGAACACGCTCCCGGGGCCCGGGTCGGATTTCAAGTCGAGGTTAGTGGTCCCTCCTCCAACCCCCCCACCCCCCGAAGGCAGTAATCGGGTTTAGACCACACTGACTCAATTATACCTGCTCATAATGCGAGTGTAAATTGTGTTAGAATGTAATTGTGAAGTACGTACAGTGTTACCAAATGCCCTTCCGTCTTGAGTCTT
This sequence comes from Reticulitermes speratus, assembly GCA_021186555.1. Classification (NCBI taxonomy): domain Eukaryota; kingdom Metazoa; phylum Arthropoda; class Insecta; order Blattodea; family Rhinotermitidae; genus Reticulitermes; species Reticulitermes speratus. The sequence goes on along the minus strand of JAJKFL010000013.1, from coordinate 30,716,550 downwards.
AACTTATTTAACGTCGGGATGTAGTAGTTGGCAATCCTGCTTTATGTTCTGGAGGTCTCCAGTTCAAACCATTCAGAGTTTCCTTCCTCTGAGGTCCATGCAAGGCAAACACAGGAATGCTGCTTTAAATAGGCCACAACAGCTTCCGTTGTCATTCATCACAATTTCGTTTCGTTTCACACTGTGACCCTATGAAGCTGATGAAGTTTTGTCATATCTATCAACTGCAGAGGTTATTTAGCGTGCAGAAGGCATGAGGTAGGGTTCGAACGTGGTGCAGTGCCGGAGGTCAGGCAGGCTGATATCACGTACAATACAGCTTAACTGATTTGTTCGATCCTTCCACTGCTACCAACTGAAAAACCACTTATGAAAAGTGTTAACAACTCCTTCGAATAAACCATAAGCTGAACACCACAATCTTATAACCGGTACGTCCCGTAAATTCCCGCACCAGTGGTGCAAGGCACAGAACCCTGAAACTGTTAAAAGTAGCCTGGCTTCAAACCCTTGCACTTGAAATAAAAAAAGGCAAAGCAATCCCATTACAGGACTAGACAGGCTCTTAGGGTTCCAGGAGGTCGAGGCTCCTAGATTTATAGACAGTCAGCACATGAAGGTGGTAAGGTTGTCAGCCTACGCACCGGCCGCCTTTACCCCTCAGTAAATATTCCTGGTACTCATTTCTGTTAGAGGCTGAGTCGACCCCAGGGCCATAGTGCGACCGGAAGGATTATGTCAATGAAAAATTCCAATGACAACATCGGGAATTGAACCCACGACGTTACGGTTTGTAGCGCAGTGACTTAACCATCTGCGCCACTTTGCACTTGAAATATGGTTGTTAAATAACGCAAGAATAAGTGAACCAGATGTGCACAAATCCCTGGCGCCAGTTCGCCGTGGCGACTAAATCTTGTATGGTAGCGTCTAATACGTGTGGGCCCCCAGTACTGAACTTGTTACATGTCATCCTTCTGGCGACTAGAATTTTGAGGTGGCTGTCAGATTTTGGAAACATTTGTGCGTCCACGCACTGCACACATCTTGAAGTGGGTCTGTGTCATGCGATATTCATCAGTGGGGAAAACACGACAGCCAAACGGTGTTACAGCACAGAACTTTCATTAAAATGTTCACAAAAGCTGCTCAGTAGACTGTACCCTGAGCAAGTTAAATCCAATCCAGATTCTACACCCTATTTCATTAAGACTCAACCTAAGCACTATCTACAATGCCTCATGTAAACCTCAGATCTGTCCGTCTGTAAGTGAAAACGTCTCATCCAAAAACCTTTATACGGTTTTCTTTAAAATTCCATAGGCAGACCTACGCCGAATTTGTGTGGCAATTACCAAATTTCAAATAAACTAACCCATAATACAGCCCACTTTGCTTAAGGGCATTATTGAATAAACAGTTTTTAAATAAGGTTAATAAACTGTGAACAGAACACCCTTCGAATAATTTTATCCTGCATTATGGAGTAAACTTCCACAATTGAAACATTATGCTTACGTCTATATCCAGGTCTACCAAGTTACTCTCTTTGCCTTTATGCTTTATGACCGAAGCGTTCTCACCTCTCACATTCGTGCTACGTGCGCCGCTCATCTTATCCTACTTGATTCGATCAAAGTAATATTTTGTCGAAAGTACAGATCATGAAATCCCCACAGCACAGTTTTCTCTACACCCCTATCATTTCCACCCCCTCAGAATCCCCTTCTCAAGTATTTTCCTTCGTGTTTTTCACTCAGAGTGAGAGACCAAGTTTCACACCCACCTAAAATTAGAGTTTCTTTTTATGTAAATGGCCGCAACAGCCAGCTGAATTCTCTGTAACTCGTTACAATACACTGTCATGATAAATATATATTTTGTACTTTCTTTACTCGCGCTGTCAGTAAATAAACCGACATACTGCCGAGATAAGCTAAAAAGCTGCGAAACAGAACCGTTAACAAACCTTGTAGCAGCTTGTACCCGCGGAATCATGTCAAATTAATTGTAACACCGCCTAAGTGGAGGCTATAGAACCCCCCCCCCCCCCGGTTGAAGGCAACATATCTAACTGCAGCGCTAATTGGGCTGCAGAACTCCGAGGAGTTACAACGCTTCATTAGGTAAGGAGGTTGTGTGTTTTCCGAGAGGTTCGGTTCATTTGGCTGCATTCAAAATTGTCATCCAAGTCGGTTATCGACCCATGACCTTTCTTGACGGGTGTTTCACAATCACAAAGCAACTACAACATGCTCTGCAAGTTGCAACACTGTTGGCACCCCAAAAAATGTTGCGAGATATGTCATACGACAAACGCTGACTGGATAAATTGACTAACGAACTGACGACGTAACGTAGATTACGCTTTTATGGGTTCGACGCCGCGTAGTGAAAGTGTTCTGAAACTGTAGGTAAGAGATTCTGCCGAAACGTCTGTACCTGTGTCTCTCTACATACTACATGTGGTCACAACCCTCAATACAGTATTGTACCAAGTAAGTGACAGCCTATCAAACAGAGCACGCAGTTAATGCTAACAAGTGCGCACAGGCACACACAGCATTTGGCCATGTTGTGCACACGTGTAACAACACCTTCACACACCACGTGCCTAATTCAAAACGAGGCGCAAAAATTATAAAAAAGTTATGTAATTATCTGTCTTTCTTGGTCAATTAATTTACACAAAACGGTTCAAATCAGGTTCTTTATAAAATGTAGCAATATATACAGTACTTTTGTCATCGATAATGTAACTGTATACACAGTACTTTATGTCCAATACTGTAACTGCACACACAGTACTTTATGTCCAATAATGTAACTGTACACACAGTAATTTATGTCCAATAATGTAACTGCACACACAGTACTTTATGTCCAATAATGTAACTGTACACACAGTAATTTATGTCCAATAATGTAACTGTATACACAGTACTTTATGTCCAATAATGTAACTGTACACACAGTAATTTATGTCCAATAATGTAACTGCACACACAGTACTTTATGTCCAATAATGTAACTGTACACACAGTAATTTATGTCCAATAATGTAACTGTACACACAGTACTTTATGTCCAATAATGTAACTGCACACACAGTACATTATGTCAAATAATGTAACTGTACACACAGTAATTTATGTCCCATAATGTAACTGTATACACAGTACTTTTATCCAATAATGTAACTGTACACACAGTACATTATGTCCAATAATGTAACTGTATACACAGTACTTTATGTCCAATAATGTAACTGTATACACAGTACTTTATGTCCAATAATGTAACTGTACACACAGTACTTTATGTCCAATAATGTAACTGTACACACAGTACTTTATGTCCAATAATGTAACTGTACACACAGTACTTTATGTCCAATAATGTAACTGTATACACAGTACTTTATGTCCCATAATGTAACTGTACACACAATACTTTATGTCCAATAATGTAACTGTACATACAGTACTTTATGTCCAATAATGTAACTGTACACACAGTACTTTATGTCCAATAATGTAACTGTACACACAGTACTTTATGTCCAATAATGTAACTGTACACACAGTATTTTACGTCCCATAAAGTAACTGTACGTACAGTAATTTATGCCCCATAATGTAACTGTACATACAATCCTTTATGACCCATAATGTAACTGTACACACAGTACTTTATGCCCCATAATATAACTGTACACACAGTACTTTATGTCCCATAATGTAACTGTACACAGTACGTTTTACCCATAATGTAACTGCACACAGTACGTTTTACCCATAATGTAACTGCACACCACAGTACGTTTTACCCATAATGTAACTGCACACACAGTACGTTTTACCCATAATGTAACTGTACACACAGTACTTTATGTCCCATAATGTAACTGCACACACAGTACGTTTCACCCATAATGTAACTGCACACACAGTACGTTTCACCCATAATGTAACTGTACACAAGGTTCTCTATGTCCCAAATGTAACTGTACACACAGTACGTTTTACCCATAATGTAACTGCACACACAGTACGTTTTACCCATAATGTAACTGCACACACAGTACGTTTTACCCATAATGTAACTGTACACACAGTATTTTATGCCCCATAATGTAACTGTACACACAGTACTTTATGTCCCATAATGTAACTGTACACACAGTACTTTATGTCCAATAATGTAACTGCATACACAGTACGTTTTACCCATAATGTAACTGTACACACAGTATTTTATGTCCCATAATGTAACTGTACACACAGTACTTTATGCCCCATAATGTAACTGTACACACAGTACTTTATGCCCCATAATGTAACTGTACACACAGTAATTTATGCCGCATAATGTAACTGTACACACAGTACTTTATGCCCCATAATGTAACTGTACACACAGTACGTTTTACCCATAATGTAACTGTACACACAGTACTTTATGTCCCATAATGTAACTGCAAACATAGTACGTTTTACCCATAATGCAACTGCACGGTGTAGGTTATGTCGTCACGCCGGTAGTTTCCCATTGTTTTTGCTCACCTGTTCCGATCGAAACAGAATAGCAATTCCCGGTCGCTCTCCACTCATGTACACAGAGTTCTGTTACTGTCTATACGAGCTGAAGATGCGGCCAGCCTGAGCCTGCTTATGTCCGCATCAGTTGCGGTCTGAATACAACTAAGTGCATCACCTAACAATCGCAGTTAGCACAGTCAATTTGCCACAATTAAGTGCATCACCTAACAATCGCAGTTAGCACAGTCAATTTGCCACAACTAAGTGCATCACCTAACAACCGCAGTTAGCACAGTCAATTTGCCACAACTAAGTGCATCACCTAACAATCGCAGTTAGCACAGTCAATTTGCCACAACTAAATGCATCACCTAACAATCGCAGTTAGCACAGTCAATTTGCCACAACTAAGTGCATCACCTAACAACCGCAGTTAGCACAGTCAATTTGCCACAACTAAGTGCATCACCTAACAATCGCAGTTAGCACAGTCAATTTGCCACAACTAAGTGCATCACCTAACAATCGCAGTTAGCACAGTCAATTTGCCACAACTAAGTGCATCACCTAACAATCGCAGTTAGCACAGTCAATTTGCCACAACTAAGTGCATCACCTAACAACCGCAGTTAGCACAGTCAATTTGCCACAACTAAGTGCATCACCTAACAATCGCAGTTAGCACAGTCAATTTGCCACAACTAAGTGCATCACCTAACAATCGCAGTTAGCACAGTCAATTTGCCACAACTAAGTGCATCACCTAACAATCGCAGTTAGCACAGTCAATTTGCCACAACTAAGTGCATCACCTAACAATCGCAGTTAGCACAGTCAATTTGCCACAACTAAGTGCATCACCTAACAATCGCAGTTAGCACAGTCAATTTGCCACAATTAAGTGCATCACCTAACAATCGCAGTTAGCACAGTCAATTTGCCACAACTAAGTGCATCACCTAACAATCGCAGTTAGCACAGTCAATTTGCCACAACTAAGTGCATCACCTAACAACCGCAGTTAGCACAGTCAATTTGCCACAACTAAGTGCATCACCTAACAATCGCAGTTAGCACAGTCAATTTGCCACAACTAAGTGCATCACCTAACAATCGCAGTTAGCACAGTCAATTTGCCACAACTAAGTGCATCACCTAACAACCGCAGTTAGCACAGTCAATTTGCCACAACTAAGTGCATCACCTAACAATCGCAGTTAGCACAGTCAATTTGCCACAACTAAGTGCATCACCTAACAATCGCAGTTAGCACAGTCAATTTTCCACAACTAAGTGCATCACCTAACAACCTCAGTTAGCACAGTCAATTTGCCACAATTAAGTGCATCACCTAACAATCGCAGTTAGCACAGTCAATTTGCCACAACTAAGTGCATCACCTAACAACCGCAGTTAGCACAGTCAATTTGCCACAACTAAGTGCATCACCTAACAATCGCAGTTAGCACAGTCAATTTTCCACAACTAAGTGCATCACCTAACAACCTCAGTTAGCACAGTCAATTTGCCACAATTAAGTGCATCACCTAACAACGTCAGTTAGCACAGTCAATTTGCCACAACTAAGTGCATCACCTAACAACGTCAGTTAGCACAGTCAATTTGCCACAACTAAGTGCATCACCTAACAACCGCAGTTAGCACAGTCAATTTGCCACAACTAAGTGCATCACCTAACAACCGCAGTTAGCACAGTCAATTTGCCACAACTAAGTGCATCACCTAACAACCGCAGTTAGCACAGTCAATTTGCCACAACTAAGTGCATCACCTAACAATCGCAGTTAGCACAGTCAGTTTGCCACAACTAAGTGCATCACCTAACAACCGCAGTTAGCACAGTCAATTTGCCACAACTAAGTGCATCACCTAACAACCGCAGTTAGCACAGTCAATTTGCCACAACTAAGTGCATCACCTAACAATCGCAGTTAGCACAGTCAATTTGCCACAACTAAGTGCATCACCTAACAACCGCAGTTAGCACAGTCAATTTGCCACAACTAAGTGCATCACCTAACAACCGCAGTTAGCACAGTCAATTTGCCACAACTAAGTGCATCACCTAACAATCGCAGTTAGCACAGTCAATTTGCCACAACTAAGTGCATCACCTAACAACCGCAGTTAGCACAGTCAATTTGCCACAACTAAGTGCATCACCTAACAACCGCAGTTAGCACAGTCAATTTGCCACAACTAAGTGCATCACCTAACAATCGCAGTTAGCACAGTCAATTTGCCACAACTAAGTGCATCACCTAACAACCGCAGTTAGCACAGTCAATTTGCCACAACTAAGTGCATCACCTAACAACCGCAGTTAGCACAGTCAATTTGCCACAACTAAGTGCATCACCTAACAACCGCAGTTAGCACAGTCAATTTGCCACAACTAAGTGCATCACCTAACAACCGCAGTTAGCACAGTCAATTTGCCACAACTAAGTGCATCACCTAACAATCGCAGTTAGCACAGTCAATTTGCCACAACTAAGTGCATCACCTAACAACTGCAGTTAGCACAGTCAATTTGCCACAATCCGACTGTTACTTAATGCCGCCAAGTAACCGACTTAAGCCATTCAGATATTTGAAAAGCATCTGGCTTCCAAACGTGACTTGGTATGGCGCTCTGCCATTCTCTGGTTTTACAACAGAATGGGATGCCATTGACGTCGACGTTTCAGAGACAGCGTGAGGCTGCAAATCCGTGGGCCGCCAGCTACACTGCTAGCCAGAAGCAGTGACTTGGCACGTCTGAAACTGACTTCTCTGCCTGCTGTTAAACAGTTGCTGAGTTCTGGAACGGGTTATTGCATGGACTGTGTCAATCGTCTTGTGTTAAGGACAATAATAAATAAACACGACGTTTCCTGAACAGGAACAGGCCCCGTTTTCAGGCTAAAAGTAAGGTTAAGTCGAAGCGATACGGGCCGAAATGCAATACGCAAAGATGCTCTCGGCGTCTGTGCCTGACTTTCCCCCGAAGTGCTGTGTTCATTAATCGTGTTCTCTTTTAACACGAGAAAAGTGGCAAATTCCATGACGTTAGTAATTACAAACGTGACACACAATCCTCATAGTGTTACACAGTTAGACCGCTCAGTTCGTTTCACAATAACACAGTTCATCACAGTCCACCCGACTGAAGCTCGCGGATCATTGGTGCAGTTCCGCGGACCATATGCAGAGAACCGATAAACTAAAGCGAAATGACTCGGCCAGATCAGATGTAATAAGGGTTTGTATGGCGTGTGTTTGTGGCGTTGTGTAATTTGTTAGATGGTAACAACGTAACGCAGAAATCTGTTGCCTCCAATTTGATCTTTGGGCTGAGCGTTATATGTGGTTGGTATAACTGTGTACTGTATTTTTGCTGTGCATACTATGTGGTTGGTATAACTGTGTACTGTAGTTTTGCTGTGCATACTATGTGGTTGGTATAACTGTGTACTGTATTTTTGCTGTGCATACTATGTGGTTAGTATAACTGTGTACTGTATTTTTGCTGTGCATACTATGTGGTTAGTATAACTGTGTACTGTACAGGGCATACACAACAGAATGGTGCGGTTTCAATAGTATTCACACATTCACTATTGAAACCTCACCATTCTTTTGTGTATACCCTGTATTTTTGCTGTGCATACTATGTGGTTAGTATAACTGTGTACTGTACAGGGCATACACAACAGAATGGTGCGGTTTCAATAGTATTCACACATTCACTATTGAAACCGCACCATTCTTTTGTGTATACCCTGTATTTTTGCTGTGCATACTATGTGGTTAGTATAAATGTGTACTGTATTTTTTCTGTGCATACTATGTGGTTGGTACAACTGTGTACTGTATTTTTGCTGTGCATACTATGTGGTTAGTATAACTGTGTACTGTATTTTTTCTGCGCATACTATGTGGTTGGTATAACTGTGTACTGTATTTTTGCTGTGCATACTATGTGGTTAGTATAAATGTGTACTGTATTTTTGCTGTGCATACTATGTGGTTGGTATAAGTGTGCACTGTATTTTTGCTGTGCATACTATGTGGTTGGTATAATTGAGTATTATATTTATGATGTATGTACTGTGTGGTTGGTATAACTGTGTACTGGATTTATGGTGTATGTACTGTGTGGTTCGTATAATTGTATACTGTAGTTATGGTTTATGTACTGTGTGGTTGGTATAATTGTGTACTACATTTATGGTTTATGTACTGTGTGGTTCGTATAATTGTAAACTGTATTTATGGTGTATGTACTGTGTGGTTGGTATAATTGTGTACTACATTTATGGTTTATGTACTGTGTGGTTGGTATAATTGTGTACTGTATTTATTGTTTATGTACTGTGTGGTTCGTATAATTTTATACCGTATTTATGGTGTATGTACTGTGTGGTTCGTATAATTTTATACCGTATTTATGGTGTATGTACTGTGTGGTTCGTATAATTTTATACCGTATTTATGGTGTATATACTACGTGGTTAGCATAAGTGTATACTGTATTTATGGTTTATGTACTGTGTGGTTGGTATAATTGTGTACTACATTTATGGTTTATGTACTGTGTGGTTCGTATAATTGTAAACTGTATTTATGGTGTATGTACTGTGTGGTTGGTATAATTGTGTACTACATTTATGGTTTATGTACTGTGTGGTTGGTATAATTGTGTACTGTATTTATTGTTTATGTACTGTGTGGTTCGTATAATTTTATACCGTATTTATGGTGTATGTACTGTGTGGTTCGTATAATTTTATACCGTATTTATGGTGTATATACTGTGTGGTTAGCATAAGTGTATACTGTATTTATGCTGTGCATACTCTGTGCTTGGTACAATTGTACATTGAATGCACCAACCCCCTTAAACTCGTTTATGCCCTCAATATTTAAAAAAGACCAACACAATGCACTTCACTCTTACGTTAATATGTATTAATTAACCCCTACTTATGTTTCGATTTACACAAAACTATCCTCAGGGGGTTCAAAACTACGTTTTATCACATCCGTTTACGCCCTATCTATTTTACACAGCCTACACGTCTATTTGCTAACTTGTGTAACATACTGATCAGCAGTGCAGGAGCACAGATGACACTGAGCTTTGTACTGACGTCAGCAGTGCAGGAGCACAGATGACACTGAGCTTTATACTGACGTCAGCAGTGCAGGAGCACAGATGACACTGAGCTTTGTACTGACGTCAGCAGTGCAGGAGCACAGATGACACTGAGCTTTATACTGACGTCAGCAGTGCAGGAGCACAGATGACACTGAGCTTTGTACTGACGTCAGCAGTGCAGGAGCACAGATGACACTGAGCTTTGTACTGACGTCAGCATCGCACAGCTTCAGTCAATGAACAGCAAATAAATGTCAGTTTGCAGTGTTATAACCAATAAATTCACTTTTTGTATTTCTGTTACACTTTTACCCTACATATGTTTCGGCTGTGGTCCAGCCATCCTCAGGAGTAAGAAAGTGTAACAGAAATACAAAAAGTGAATTTGTTGGTTGTAACACTGCTAATTGAATCAAAATGCACGATGAATATAACGTGAAAAAAAAGTCAGTATGTTGGCAACATTACACACTGACTGTAATCTTGAGGCTGACTGTACATCGGCGCAGCACAATGACGCAGTTCGTCACACTGGCGACAAAATTCAGTTCATAGTTCAGAGAAAACACATGCTTCTCCATTACAAAGATCTACCAGTTAATACTGTGTACAGGAACCATAATGGATTTGTGCAATATAGATGTAACACGTAAATATATTTTGTGGGGGAAATGAAGAGTTTATGAGTGTTAAGGCATGTGGCGCCCATTTTAACGACTGTGGTGTAGAGAGTTCGGATAGCTGTGCAAAGCGTCGTTCAGCCGTCTACTGGCGCCATCAGCGTGCACAGCATTGCACCACAGACTGTACTTCCTCTCCTAACCACGTGCTTACTGCGTTATCCCCTTTTTCTTCGCCATTCCACTTTCCTCTCCATTTCTCTTCGTCCCTCTGCTGTTAACATAATCCCAACTGGCCACGCCCCCCGTCGCGACGCATGCGCCTTTGACGATGCGCCATGCGGCGCTCCTGTCATTACAGATGTCACGGACAATCGCCCATCTAGTCGTCTGTCACGTACCGCGCAGAGAACACGGCGTGTGAATTGTTGTGTGCGGGGTCGACTGCAGTGCGTCGACGGGATTTGAAGCCAGGATCTTCTAGTGGTGGTCTGCCCACCACAACACGGCCACAAAGTAAGTGACATCATGTTGCTGGACTGCATTGTATTGTAATGTATTGTGCGTCCCGACGCCTTGCACATACAAGCTATAACAGCTACAGATACTTTCATTATTACTGTATGGCCGATCCCAGTGGCCGCGCGGTCTAAGACGTCGGTCTGCGGCCGCTCGCTTACTGGGATTGTGGGTTCGAATCCCACCAGGGGCATGGATGTCTGTCTCTTGTGAGTGTTGTGTGTTGTCAGGTACAGGTCTCTGCGACGGGCTGATCACTCGTCCAGAGGAGTCCTACCGAGTGTGGTGTGTCTGAGTGTGATCGTGAAGCCTCGGTAATGAGGAGGCCTAGGCCCCCAAGGGGCTGTTGCGCCATTGAAAGAAGATTATTGTGTGGGTCGGGATATGGCAGTCGGTAGTCACTGGACAATGCAGGGTTCGAATCCCGGCAGATGCAACAGACATTTTCCTTCTCCATAGTCCTCAAGACCGGCTCTGTGGCCCAGCCAGGCTCCTCTACAATGTGTACCGGGGCTAAAGCGGCACGGGCATGAAGCTGACCACTTATCTCCAACTAGTGCCGCGGTTAAGAATGCGTGGATCTTTACTTCTTCTCGCTTATACGCTTTCATGGCGTGGACAGGGACAACTTTATTGTTATTATTATTATTATTATTATATAGTCAGATGTTATAATTTATTACATTATTTCAAGGTGTTCTTATTAATTATCTAAGTAAGTTATTGTTTGTTTATTGTTTATTACGATTGATTTAAAGACGTCGCAGTATTCAGCTTATAAATGTGAAGTGGCACGGTGATAAGTGATGAAGTGGAAACGAAGTGGAAGGAAAGAGGTAGCCTAACTCATGGCGCTGTCCCAATATCAGCCTGACTGTGTAAAATCACGAAAGATCTCGAATAATCGGTCCACGGAACGTCGCGAGTGTGCGGTAGCAGTGGCAGAGATTTGCAGTAGAACGAGACGGTAGACTTGGCAGTGACTTGAGACCGCGGAGTGGGGCTTCACTTGTCTGTTCTTTCTTTTATTTCTCTGTTTGACCTCCGTCTACCTACTCACTGTAGGTGTAGAGAGTTTTTGTTGCACCTAATCACACTCAGACACACCACACTCGGTAGGACTCCTCTGGACGATTGATCAGCCCGTCGCAGAGACCTCTACCTGACAACACACAACACTCACAAGAGACAGACATCCATGCCCCCGGTGGGATTCGAACCCACAATCCCAGTAAGCGAGCGGCCGCAGACACACGCCTTAGACCGCGCGGCCACTGGGATCGGCGTTTTTCTGTTCTGTCAAACAATGTCAGCATGAACGGCAGGCCTAGCGTCGTGGCCACAGTTGACACACGCACATTTACTGGCCAACATAACGAAGTGCACGCGCTGATGAGTTTGTGTTGGCCGTGACTTGGACAGGCGCTGCCCTTAACCGGTCAACTGTCGGTAGGTCGAAACTTGAAACAAAGTTGCGATTGCAGGCCGGCGGTCTGGGGGGAGCGAGCGTCTGAGGAAGAACTAGCTGCTAAATCAATGGCGGCCGTGGCAAGTTATTACACCGCCTGTTAATACAATTAAGCCCCCCACTGCAGGATGTGACCAATTACTGTACAGTCAGGTCCGATCGCAATGTGCTCGAACCCAGTAGCATGCAGGGACCGGGGCGAGCATTGTCTTGTCGTGGTCCGGGGTTCAAATACTGGCGACGAGATCGACGAGACTGACGTGACCGATAAGACTGACGAGATCGACGAGACTGAAGAGACCTACGAGACCGACGAGACTGACGAGACTGACGAGACCTACGAGACCGACAAGACTGACGAGACTGACGAGACCGAAGAGACTGACGAGACCGAAGAGACTGACGAGACTGACGTGACCGACGAGACTGAAGAGACCTACGAGACCGACAAGACTGACGAGACTGACAAGACTGACGAGACTGACAAGACCGACGAGACTGACAAGACCGACGAGACAGACTACTCTGAGTTGCAGCACACAAATCCTCAGTTTCTTCAGGCACATTCACTGCGTCAGGCGACTACCGCCTCCTTCCACATCTCTCCCATTCATCATCCAATAGTCACCATATCATTAGACGCTATAAAACCTGACATACTGGCGCCGTCTCTAACAACACACTCAACACGCTAAATTGTGCACATACTCCTCTGCGTTTCGTTGAATGAATCGTTACTGTTCTCGAAATTAATCCGACAAAAATTTCGAGTTACATTGGCGGGAAATTCCGAACTTATTCGGACAGAAGTTCGGTTCGTACACTGTCGTCACGCATTGTTGGTGCGTCACGTCACTGAACGCATGTGCAGTGTGTGCAGTAATTGGATACTTTGGCCTGGTTTGTAGCGTGTGGAAATGTTTAACTAATCATAAAATTATTATTTTTTATAATGTTCATACCGTGCAGTTTCATTTGCTCATACATTTCTCAAACCAACAAAATGCATAATTTTACATCTTTCACCTTTAATATGTGTCATTATTTGTGTCGTAAATTTGTGTAACTCAAGATATAGATCCCTGATGATGGTTCCATAATAAGGAACCGAAAAATGTCGGATTTTATTGTAAAAAAAGTTATATTGAATAATAAGAAGCGTGCATTTTGTTGGTTTGAGAAATGTGTGATATTAATTCTTTATATGCGTGATTTTCGACGTGACCAGTAGCGCAGCAGTATAATGCGCCGGGACGCGTCAGTGTGACGTCGCACGGTACAAATATAATGACTACTGGAACGTACAAATAGGTTTATTCCCGTTGCTAAAATAATTACGTCTTTATACGGACATCAAGTCAGACATAAACAATGAACACACGCACTCAACATTGCCAAATACGTCGAATGTGAAAGGGCTTCTATCCAATACTTCCTGAAGTCCAAAAGAGCATTGCTTTGTTGAAATGTTCGCAGGCCAGGCCAGCTTGACCCCTGTCGATAGCAGTATTAAGATGAAGATGGGTATGGAGCATTGGTGACATTATACTGACAGATGAAGATGGGTATGGAGCATTGGTGACATTATACTGACAGATGAAGATGGGTATGGAGCATTGGTGACATTATACTGACAGATTAAAACCGAAGTACTGGGAACAAAAGCACTCCTAATTCCACCTTGACCACCACAAAACTCATAGGGACTGATGGGAGATCGAAGCCGGGCTTCCTCGTTAAGATGCCGGCGACTACCAGCCTGAGCCATGGCACGAGCTTCTAGGAAAATTATATCATAACTACTGTCTCAATGTCTCCACCCATTCTCTCACATTTCATTCAACGCCATGTAACCGTATCAGTTATTTCTAAATTGTATGACGGACTTGAAAATTTCCTTCGAGTCTTTCACTTTCTCACGTTAAGCTTTTGAAGCCGAGATTAAAGAAAAAAGTGAAGAGACACTTTTATGTAGTGGGAGGGGGAACGGGAAAGAGTATCTCTTTGTTAGAAGGGCCCAGGATTCGCCCGCTCGTCCTTCTCGTAAGAGTAGTACGAAAATGGTTTATGTAGCCGTTCTGTCTTCTACCGTGTACACAACAGAGAGAAATCGAAGACATAGGTTACAGGGTGAACTTTACCTTTTCGCTATTGCCAATAAGAATATGAAGGGTAGTCACAGCTGTTAAAGCGATGTGCGTGTGTTGTGGTAGTTTTTGGATGCGAGTCTTGTCTTCACTCGCAGTCTCTCAGTAATTAAAAAATCAAACTTTAATTTATTAAATCTTAGTTTTATTCAGTCCCTAACGTTTTAGTCACGGCATCATGACGCTGATATAGCTGATACTCCAGACAACTGTCCCCAGTAATCTACAGACAACTGTCCCCAGTAATCTACAGACAACTGTCCCCAGTAATCTACAGACAACTGTCCCCAGTAATCTACAGACAAATGTCCCCAGTAATCTACAGACAACTGTCCCCAGTAATCTACAGACAACTGTCCCCAGTAATCTACAGACAACTGTCCCCAGTAATTACGACAAACTGTCCCCAGTAATCTACAGACAACTGTCCCCAGTAATCTACAGACAACTGTCCCCAGTAATCTTCAGACAACTGAACTGTCCCCAGTAATCTTCAGACAACTGAACTGTCCCCAGTAATCTTCAGACAACTGTCCCCAGCAATCTTCAGAAAACTGTCCCCAGCAATCTTCAGAAACTGTCCCCAGTAATCTACAGACAACTGTCCCCAGTAATCTTCAGACAACTGAACTGTCCCCAATAATCTTCAGACAACTGTCCCCAGTAATCTTCAGACAACTGTCCCCAGTAATCTACAGACAAGCGACTTCATGGCCCAAGGTTTGTCGGAAGACAGAAGTGGCGAAAAGAGATATCAACCTGCAGCTGCCGAGCCCTCGCTTTCCCGACTCATCGCCATAAACTGCGAGCCGCAAATATCTCGCACTTACGTCAAAAATCGCACATCAATTTTCTGACGGTAGAATATTGGATAAGTCCAAATTTTACAGACAGGAGTTTGTCTTGTGTTCTAAATTACCTTCTTCGAAGATATCTTAATAAAAACTTCATTGATCTTCTTGTTTCTCAAGACCTACTCCTTCCTGTAACTTTCGCGGTGGGTCAGGACCGCCGAGAGTGGGTTAGAACCCAGGTAAAAAAATCTTTTTCGGGCCCACCCCCCCAGCAAGGGCGGACCGGCTAAAAATCTTTACACTAAATCAAAAAAACTGACTCTCAGTTGCAGAGTGACTTGGGCTTATTCTGAAAGGGTTAATTTGTACAGTGGACAAATAATGATACTACCGAGACAGACAAACACATATGCAATACAGTCGGGCCCCGGGCCGGTAATTTGTACCTCCTTAGCGGTCTTTGCATAACTGAGGTGCTGTCCGTGCAGAGAGTGGCGACTGAATGCGCTCTGGTACGAACACAGACAACTTTGTGAATATTGCTAGGCATTCAAAGCCCAGTGGTTAGTATATGTACCACCACGTTTAACATTCAACAATTCTACGTACAACTACTGTACAACATTAACTGACTGGTTTGTATAACTGAGACGGAGTGTGTTTACTGCGCGGTACGGACTGTATTTATGTGCTTTGTGTGGATCTCAGAACAAACAGCGATTATTTCACTGTACAGCATTAACTGACTGGTTTGTATAACTGAGACGGAGTGTGTTTACTGCGCGGTACGGACTGTATTTATGTGCTTTGTGTGGATCTCAGAACAAACAGCGATTATTTCACTGTACAGCATTAACTGACTGGTTTGTATAACTGAGACGGAGTGTGTTTACTGCGCGGTACGGACTGTATTTATGTGTTTTGTGTAGATCTCAGAACAAACATCGATTATTTCACTGTACAACATTAACTGACTGGTTTGTATAACTGAGACGGAGTGTGTTTACTGCGCGGTACGGACTGTATTTATGTGTTTTGTGTAGATCTCAGAACAAACATCGATTATTTCACTGTACAACATTAACTGACTGAGACGGAGTGTGTTTACTGCGCGGTACGAACTGTATTTATGTGTTTTGTGTGGATCTCAGAACAAACAGCGATTATTTCACTGTACGGCATTAACTGACTGGTTTGTATAACTGAGACGGAGTGTGTTTACTGCACGGTACGGACTGTATTTATGTGTTTTGTGTGGATCTCAGAACAAACAGCGATTATTTCACTGTACAACATTAACTGACTGGTTTGTATAACTGAGACGGAGTGTGTTTACTGCGCGGTACGGACTGTATTTATGTGTTTTGTGTGGATCTCAGAACAAACAGCGATTATTTCACTGTACAACATTAACTGACTGGTTTGTATAACTGAGACGGAGTGTGTTTACTGCGCGGTACGGACTGTATTTATGTGTTTTGTGTGGATCTCAGAACAAACAGCGATTATTTCACTGTACAACATTAACTGACTGGTTTGTATAACTGAGACGGAGTGTGTTTACTGCGCGGTACGGACTGTATTTATGTGTTTTGTGTGGATCTCAGAACAAACAGCGATTATTTCACTGTACAACATTAACTGACTGGTTTGTATAACTGAGACGGAGTGTGTTTACTGCACGGTACGGACTGTATTTATGTGTTTTGTGTGGATCTCAGAACAAACAGCGATTATTTCACTGTACAACATTAACTGACTGGTTTGTATAACTGAGACGGAGTGTTTTACTGCGCGGTACGGACTGTATTTATGTGTTTTGTGTGGATCTCAGAACAAACAGCGATTATTTCACTGTACAACATTAACTGACTGGTTTGTATAACTGAGACGGAGTGTGTTTACTGCACGGTACGGACTGTATTTATGTGTTTTGTGTGGATCTCAGAACAAACAGCGATTATTTCACTGTACAACATTAACTGACTGGTTTGTATAACTGAGACGGAGTGTGTTTACTGCGCGGTACGGACTGTATTTATGTGTTTTGTGTGGATCTCAGAACAAACAGCGATTATTTCACTGTACAACATTAACTGACTGGTTTGTATAACTGAGACGGAGTGTGTTTACTGCGCGGTACGGACTGTATTTATGTGTTTTGTGTGGATCTCAGAACAAACAGCGATTATTTCACTGTACGGCATTAACTGACTGGTTTGTATAACTGAGACGGAGTGTGTTTACTGCGCGGTACGGACTGTATTTATGTGTTTTGTGTGGATCTCAGAACAAACAGCGATTATTTCACTGTACAGCATTAACTGACTGGTTTGTATAACTGAGACGGAGTGTGTTTACTGCGCGGTACGGACTGTATTTATGTGTTTTGTGTGGATCTCAGAACAAACAGCGATTATTTCACTGTACAGCATTAACTGACTGGTTTGTATAACTGAGACGGAGGTGTTTACTGCGCGGTACGGACTGTATTTATGTGTTTTGTGTGGATCTCAGAACAAACAGCGATTATTTCACTGTACAGCATTAACTGACTGGTTTGTATAACTGAGACGGAGTGTGTTTAACTGCGCGGTACGGACTGCATTTATGTGTTTTGTGTGGATCTCAGAACAAACAGCGATTATTTCACTGTACAGCATTAACTGACTGGTTTGTATAACTGAGACGGAGTGTGTTTACTGCGCGGTACGGACTGCATTTATGTGTTTTGTGTGGATCTCAGAACAAACAGCGATTATTTCACTGTACAGCATTAACTGACTGGTTTGTATAACTGAGACGGAGTGTGTTTACTGCGCGGTACGGACTGTATTTATGTGTTTTGTGTGGATCTCAGAACAAACAGCGATTATTTCACTGTACAGCATTAACTGACTGGTTTGTATAACTGAGACGGAGTGTGTTTACTGCGCGGTACGGACTGTATTTATGTGTTTTGTGTGGATCTCAGAACAAACAGCGATTATTTCACTGTACAGCATTAACTGACTGGTTTGTATAACTGAGACGGAGTGTGTTTACTGCGCGGTACGGACTGCATTTATGTGTTTTGTGTGGATCTCAGAACAAACAGCGATTATTTCACTGTACAGCATTAACTGACTGGTTTGTATAACTGAGACGGAGTGTGTTTACTGCGCGGTACGGACTGCATTTATGTGTTTTGTGTGGATCTCAGAACAAACAGCGATTATTTCACTGTACAGCATTAACTGACTGGTTTGTGTAACTGAGACGGAGTGTGTTTACTGCGCGGTAAGGACTGAATTTATGTGTTTTGTGTGGATCTCAGAACAAACATCGATTATTTCACTGTACAACATTAACTGACTGGTTTGTGTAACTGAGACGGAGTGTGTTTACTGCGCGGTAAGGACTGAATTTATGTGTTTTGTGTGGATCTCAGAACAAACATCGATTATTTCACTGTACAACATTAACTGACTGGTTTGTGTAACTGAGACGGAGTGTGTTTACTGCGCGGTAAGGACTGAATTTATGTGTTTTGTGTGGATCTCAGAACAAACATCGATTATTTCACTGTACAGCATTAACTGACTGGTTTGTGTAACTGAGACGGAGTGTGTTTACTGCGCGGTAAGGACTGAATTTATGTGTTTTGTGTGGATCTCAGAACAAACATCGATTATTTCACTGTACAACATTAACTGACTGGTTTGTATAACTGAGACGGAGTGTGTTTACTGCGCGGTACGGACTGTATTTATGTGTTTTGTGTGGATCTCAAAACAAACATTGATTATTTCACTGTACAGCATTAACTGACTGGTTTGTGTAACTGAGACGGAGTGTGTTTACTGCGCGGTAAGGACTGAATTTATGTGTTTTGTGTGGATCTCAGAACAAACATCGATTATTTCACTGTACAACATTAACTGACTGGTTTGTATAACTGAGACGGAGTGTGTTTACTGTGAGTTCAGTAACGAATGCTTAAACAGTATTTTATGATGGATAAATAACATACGCGTGTCATATTTCCTATGCGCAGTGTTGCCACAACACACATGTATTGCAGTGTCACACCCATATCTTAGCATCAGATACACCAACATCCTACACGTTGAGACACAACGTTTGAACTGCTTAACGTCAAAACGTAACATACACTGCGGTGTGACGTATGTATAGGGCCATCATTTTATCTGACAACTGTCGGTTGCCATCTCCCGTCGGCTCGGTTACCAGCCCACACACGCGGTGTAGTACAGGCACATAATGTAAGGATCCTTTAACCCTTCATAGTTGGGCACACTGGTACCAAAATTTCGGTCGAACCTGACGCCTACCCTGAAGACGGAAGCAGCCTATTGTCAGTGACGTTAGCACATCTCGACACATCTTACTGCCCACCGCCCTGATAACCTGCAATGTGTCGCACACCGCACATCAGTTAACGTATTTACTGATGCGTTTCTGAATCACAATGATAACAATTACCGGGGATTCCCCGAGTTGACTTTGCGCGCGGTTCAGTTTCACGCCCTGCATTAACAACAAATTAGCAACAAATTAGCAACAAATTAACAACAAATTAACGCCATGATGTGGCCTGACAGCGGATTGCTAAAGCGACAATCGTTACGTCACCGTTCAACACACAGAAAATGGTGAAAGGGTGTGAAGCACACCGTGACTTGAGATGTGTCATTGACAGTTGGAAAGTATCGTTAAACAAATTAAGGACCAAATTGTGGTGAAGGAAACTACCACAGCATTAAGCTCACTGAAATCTGACATTTCGCAGATGGGAGGATAATATTAAAATGTAATTACTAAAATTAATTTTTGTCGTTACTGTATACTCTGATTTCAGCAGTCATTATCATCAAGTGCAAAAAATCATCTAGTGTGATTAATTATATTAAATTAAATCCTAAACAATTAAGATCTGAAATTGTCCGCTGGATTAATCTGGCAAATGACAGGTAACAGTGGCGGGCGGTAACGAACTATCGCTTTCGTCAGAAGGCGGGGAACATCTCGTGTAGCTGAGACACTGTAAGCTTATCAAGCAGCTGTCCGCTCCGCAAATTACAGCCATGTGCGACACACAGCATCGGTACAGCGAACAGGGCCTGTCTGTCTGTCCGTAAAGCCGCACTGGGCGGCCGACTGTGGGGTCACGTTAATCGACTGAGCGCCAAATTCGACGTAAAACATCGAATTAAAAAAATAAATTCCTTTCATTGCATAGTGCTTTATTTAGGGTTTGTGGGCTGCGCGCTGTGCTGCTTGCAGATAGGCAATCTGACAGGCCACTGCTGGTACACACTGCGTGATGTGCTGCTTGCAGATAGGCAATCTGACAGGCCACTGCTGGTACACACTGCGCGCTGTGCTGCTTGCAGATAGGCAATCTGACAGGCCACTGCTGGTACACACTGCGCGCTGTGCTGCTTGCAGATAGGCAATCTGACAGGCCACTGCTGGTACACACTGCGTGATGTGCTGCTTGCAGATAGGCAATCTGACAGGCCACTGCTGGTACACACTGCGCGCTGTGCTGCTTGCAGATAGGCAATCTGATAGGCCACTGCTGGTACACACTGCGCGCTGTGCTGCTTGCAGATAGGCAATCTGACAGGCCACTGCTGGTACACACTGCGTGATGTGCTGCTTGCAGATAGGCAATCTGACAGGCCACTGCTGGTACACACTGCGCGCTGTGCTGCTTGCAGATAGGCAATCTGACAGGCCACTGCTGGTACACACTGCGTGATGTGCTGCTTGCAGATAGGCAATCTGATAGGCCACTGCTGGTACACACTGCGCGCTGTGCTGCTTGCAGATAGGCAATCTGATAGGCCACTGCTGGTACACACTGCGCGCTGTGCTGCTTGCAGATAGGCAATCTGACAGGCCACTGCTGGTACACACTGCGTGATGTGCTGCTTGCAGATAGGCAATCTGACAGGCCACTGCTGGTACACACTGCGTGATGTGCTGCTTGCATATAGGCAATCTGACAGGCCACTGCTGGTACACACTGCGCGCTGTGCTGCTTGCAGATAGGCAATCTGACAGGCCACTGCTGGTACACACTGCGCGCTGTGCTGCTTGCAGATAGGCAATCTGACAGGCCACTGCTGGTACACACTGCGTGATGTGCTGCTTGCAGATAGGCAATCTGACAGGCCACTGCTGGTACACACTGCGCGCTGTGCTGCTTGCAGATAGGCAATCTGACAGGCCACTGCTGGTACACACTGCGTGATGTGCTGCTTGCAGATAGGCAATCTGACAGGCCACTGCTGGTACACACTGCGTGATGTGCTGCTTGCAGATAGGCAATCTGACAGGCCACTGCTGGTACACACTGCGCGCTGTGCTGCTTGCAGATAGGCAATCTGACAGGCCACTGCTGGTACACACTGCGTGATGTGCTGCTTGCAGATAGGCAATCTGACAGGCCACTGCTGGTACACACTGCGTGATGTGCTGCTTGCAGATAGGCAATCTGACAGGCCACTGCTGGTACACACTGCGTGATGTGCTGCTTGCAGATAGGCAATCTGATAGGCCACTGCTGGTACACACTGCGTGATGTGCTGCTTGCAGATAGGCAATCTGATAGGCCACTGCTGGTACACACTGCGTGATGTGCTGCTTGCAGATAGGCAATCTGATAGGCCACTGCTGGTACACACTGCGCGCTGTGCTGCTTGCAGATAGGCAATCTGACAGGCCACTGCTGGTACACACTGCGTGATGTGCTGCTTGCAGATAGGCAATCTGACAGGCCACTGCTGGTACACACTGCGCGCTGTGCTGCTTGCAGATAGGCAATCTGACAGGCCACTGCTGGTACACACTGCGTGATGTGCTGCTTGCAGATAGGCAATCTGACAGGCCACTGCTGGTACACACTGCGTGATGTGCTGCTTGCAGACAGGCAATCTGACAGGCCACTGCTGGTACACACTGCGTGATGTCAGGCTTCCGCCGCGGTGTAAATGAGATCTGCGCTGTTCTGGGTAGTTATGTATCGACGTTTCGGGGCAACCGATCTGTAACGTCTTCAAGGGTCCTTGGACTTCTTGACCCTTGAATGGGACCAATAGGTTGTCCCGAAACGTCGGTAATAAACTATCAATCTACGCTGCGTAAAGTCCCAGAAGAGCGCAGATCTCAGAAACTGTTGGACACGCCTGTTAATTACGCTGCAGTTTAAAAAACACACAAAACATTAAACAGGAAAGAGGTGCAAAATACAGGATGTTCCACTTTAGACCGGCCCGCCAGCACAGCGACATCAAGAAAGGATTTTTGATAACACGCGCACAAAAATCTGTTGATGCACAAGGATCTCATTTCCAACATCTTCTGTAACAGTGTGCATGTAGTCTACCAAAAACTAAACGAAACAACATCCTTTCTTGTTTCTTGATTTCGCCGTGCAAGCGGGCCGGTTTTAAGTGGATCATCCTGTATTTCTTCTATCGCTGGAAGACCCCAGGTAAGATCTGCCCTTGTAGGAGGGGTGCCATGTGCATGATCCGCCTAGGGCGCCAGTTTCCAGCAGCTACTCTAGGGTCCCACTGACAGTAAAACCTCAACAAGCAGTTTCTAGCAGCTACTCTACGGCCCCACTGACAGTAAACCTCAACAAGCAGTTTCTAGCAGCTACTCTAGGGCCCCACTGACAGTAAACACCTCAACAAGCAGTTTCTAGCAGCTACTCTACGGCCCCACTGACAGTAAACCTCAACAAGCAGTTTCTAGCAGCTACTCTAGGGCCCCACTGACAGTAAAACCTCAACAAGCAGTTTCTAGCAGCTACTCTAGGGTCCCACTGACAGTAAACCTCAACAAGCAGTTTTCTAGCAGCTACTCTAGGGCCCCACTGACAGTAAAACCTCAACAAGCAGTTTCTAGCAGCTACTCTAGGGCCCCACTGACAGTAAACCTCAACAAGCAGTTTCTAGCAGCTACTCTACGGCCCCACTGACAGTAAAACCTCAACAAGCAGTTTCTAGCAGCTACTCTAGGGCCCCACTGACAGTAAAACCTCAACAAGCAGTTTCTAGCAGCTACTCTAGGGCCCACTGACAGTAAAACCTCAACAAGCAGTTTCTAGCAGCTACTCTACGGCCCCACTGACAGTAAAACCTCAACAAGCAGTTTCTAGCAGCTACTCTAGGGCCCCACTGACAGTAAAACCTCAACAAGCAGTTTCTAGCAGCTACTCTAGGGCCCCACTGACAGTAAAACCTCAACAAGCAGTTTCTAGCAGCTACTCTACGGCCCCACTGACAGTAAAACCTCAACAAGCAGTTTCTAGCAGCTACTCTAGGGCCCCACTGACAGTAAACCTCAACAAGCAGTTTCTAGCAGCTACTCTAGGGCCCCACTGACAGTAAAACCTCAACAGCACTTTCCACAAATATGTGTGGCGATGTAAGTCGAGGTAGCAGATGGCGCTGTCGCAGTGCGGGGCGCGAGACAGTGCAATTGTTGCCTTTCATGGCAGCAACCTGTATTATCAGCGACTAATGGCCGTGATAATACGACACGCACTATGTTTCTTCGGATGTCCACGGCTGCAACACGAAGACGGAGCGCAGAAGGAACGAATTGATTTAAAGCAATTAGTTTCACGCAACTTAAAACTGCAGTTACATGAAACTAGCCTTTTAAATCCCGATATGAAAACAGACTAAATGTAAACTGAGTCTGAAGCTATAGAACTGTAGTTGTTTGAAAGATCAGTTTTAAGCAACTACAATCAAAACACTAGTTTGATGCAAATGTATTCACGTTGCATGAAACAAATTGCTTGAAACCAGTTTGTTTGTTGTGCGCTTTGCATCACGTCCTTGCGCGAACTGTGGTCAATACAGTGACGGTCAAACAACGGGCCTATAGGGTTTTAGGTGCATGTTGAATGTGACGCCGTGTAGTTTTGTAGACAGGAGCCAACATTTTGAAGGGAGCAGTTTAGTGAATATCCAGTGGAGAGAAAAGTGTTGTAGGCGTGCTGTATAAAGTAACAAGACAGGCAGTGTACGTATACGTAACATTGAGGCGCGTTCGCGTAACCATTGTTGCCGTGGAAAAGCATAAGTATTACATATTCTGAGTGTGTGTCTGTAGCCTTAGTTATCCAGCATGCAATGCGCATGCGCCGTATTATATTGTCATCTCTGGCCTGTCTGGCTGTACCATATTTTTCCACATTATCTCATAAACGGCACGATTTTCGGAAAACAGTTACTGAAAATAAAATGTGTGTTTTGATTTTATCTACAACTTTTGTGTGAAACATTTCTCGTTCGAAGAAGAATTCAGCCAGATATTATCATAAATGTCTTCATGTAAAGTACCCGTTATTCTTGCCCGAGTTTAATGAAACTTGAATTTTCTCCACAATCTTTTAAAAAGTACTCAAATAACAAATTTCATAAAGATTCGTCCATTGGTAGCCGAGTTATTCCATGCGGACAGACAGACAGAGAGAGAGAGACATGACGAAGCTAATAGTCGTCTTCCCCAATTTTGCGACCGCGCCTAAAAAACGCCGTCTGTCCGTCCGTAACCTAGCATCAGCGGCTAAACCTTTTGTCAGATTTTCATCAAGTTCCTTACAGAACTTCCATACAAAAATGTGTCCATAAAGGGCCACTCTCATGAAAATCTGTTTGCTTTCAAACCATAGGTACTGCAGTTAAAGCTAAATAAAGTTTTACCAGTAATTTCCATATTTCTTGACCGAACTGGGTGAAATCGGTACAGGAAGTCTTCACGCAATACCGTTGAGTAACTGTGCGTATCATGAAAATCGATGCAGTGAAAATCACATTTTACGTAACAACATAAAAAATATCCAACCGCACTTCCCATATTTATGGTCCGATTTGGATAAAATTCTGTACAAGATCTGCAAATAATGCTGGTGAAAATTTGTGAGTTTCGTGAAAATCGGCAAGGGGAAGACCTTGCTTGTGTGTAAATACAACGTGAGACATTTCAAAGTTAAAGGAGGCCTTGATAAAGCCTGTGTATTACGTCACGGAGTGTAGCATTTACTGTATTGTTTTGTTACAGCCATGACCAGGGAGAAGGTAGGTCAACTGTGACAAGTGACACGTGACAAGACAGACTTGTCTGAGTTGTCCGAATTGCACTGCAATCCAAATTCGCGAGGTAGAAGCTAAAATTCTGTTTTTTATTCAGAAAGTTTTGTGTTCATTTTTGGTTAAGGTAGTGGGATATTCTGAATAAGGCTCTTCAGTTACTTTAAAGACATTCTTAAATATTAAACAAAGCAGATAACCGCAACCCTTGTACCCTGAACATGGAGGCCGTTTACTACCCCGAAACTTCAGTATCCATCTACTAGATTACATTTTATCATGCCTCAGTCCACCACAGTCTCAGTTCAAACAGGCTGACCTCCATAAAATTCGTAACAGTTTAATAATATCCTCACATCTACATCTGAGTCTCTCAACTGCAGACAGGAATTTTTAGCATTACAAAATGCCAAACGGACAGGCGACATGTACCCTTTTTGCCTCAATCGGCTTTGTGAAACGACTTGAACAAATAATTATTTTCGATAATTAATTCTTCCTTATAGCAAACATTGCGGCGAGTTGCAAATTGATTTAAAAATGCTAATAGAGTCTGTGCTGGTAATTATGTGCTGTTCAAATGCCGGCTGGACAAACAGAGCTGTTGACTAGCGAACGGAAGGACAGACTGAAATTACACTACGTGCTTACACAAAGGAAGAAATGATAGCAGTAGAAATATTCAGAACCGGAGTTGTGCGATTGGGGAACGCACGGCGTCGGTAGATGGAATGTTGGCTGGGCGTGCTCGTAAATTGGCTGTTTGCATCTGTTAATACAGTGTGTACCTTTGGACCGCAGCCTCTAAATATGTAACACTGCGTAGTGAATATTATATAAAAATAAATGTGTTAAGGATTGCTCAGGAAATTAAAATCTGGCTTTACGGGAAAATATGCTGTTAGAGCGATCTGGCAGCTGATAATTGTCGGATAAACAAAAGTTACTGTAATTACACAAAGAATATCACAGTTTAGGAATCTGTGGGTTCAATGCCAGGTTTTTTTTCCCCAATGGCTCGACAGCCCCTTGGGGGCCTGGGCCGCCTCATTTCTCGAGGCTTTACGATCACACTCAGACACACCACACTCGGTAGGATTCCTCTGGACGAGTGATCAGCCCGTCGCAGAGACCTCTACCTGACAACACACAACACTCACAAGACACAGACATCCATGTCCCAGGCGGGATTCGAACCCACAATCCCAGTAAGCGAAAGGCCGCAGACCCACGCCTTAGACCGCACGGCCACTGGGATCGGCTGAATGCCAGGTTAGGAATGCAAAAAGCGCGAATTGCAAACTAAAGCCTTTGAGCACACAGTACGGAGAAGAGATCTTGGACGACTAAGAAGGCGATGGACAGTTTGAAGCCGGCACAGTACATTAAGTTCAGAATAATAACAGGAAGAAGATAGTAAAATTTGTGGTTTTTAGAGGTGTTGATGGAGACTGCAAACGTCTGAGGTGTGACGCTTTACCTTTGTGTAAGTAGATACCCGATGATTCAAAAAGTCGTGACCCATAAAGATAAACGTAAAACGATCGTCCGCAACGTCCGAAATCGCTCAGTCAACGACAGTGTCACACCCCAGAACACGTGTGTCTTCATACAAAACACTGACAGCACAATAACGTCACAAAATGCTTGCTATACTCGGCGCAGAAGTTTCTGCCTATATGTCTGCTAAGTATGGTAAAACAGCCAGACCTATATTCAGTTCTACTCGATATTCTGAATGCGTATGAAACTCGGCCTCACACGCTAGAAGAAGAACACGGACTGACGAATGCCAGAACAGAATATCTGGGAGTTACACAGTCGATGTTTCAAGATGAAGCAAAATTACATAATGACAAACATCACAGTTTCTACCGCGCCCCTAGCCAGGGGGGTGCAAGTGTGTGCACTGCGCCCACTACAAATCTGGGTGCACCCACTAAGAATTTGCAAAATATTAAACACAAACATGCTAATCAGCCCCGCTAAAAAACTTGCGACACGTACCACATCCACGTGTTGCCTTTGTTGAGCCGCCGTGGTTGGAAACATCTCGTTTTAAAAAATGCGTGTATATGCAAGATGTTTTGTGTAATGTTACAGAGCGCGTTGTGTAATTAAAGTGTTGATTTTGTGGTCATGACAGAGGTGTGTTTACGTTTATGTATACATAATACAGTCGAACTCGGTTAAAACGTCATAAAACGGACTGAATATTTTGTGTCGTTATAAACGAGTGTTGTTATAAACGAGGAGTATAATGTTATGGTTGCCGATCCCAGTGGCCTCGCGGTCTAAGGCGTGGGTCTAAGGCCACTCGCTTACTGGGGTTGTGGGTTCGAATGCCGCCTAGGGAATGGATGTCTGTCTGTTGTGAGTGTTGTGTGTTGTAAGGTAGAGGTCTCTGCGACGAGCTGATCACTCGTCCAGAGGAGTCCTACCGAGTGTGGTGTGTCTGAGTGTGATCGTGAAGCCTCGATAATGAGGCGGCCTAGGCCCCCAAGGGGCTGTTGAGCCATAGGAAAAAAATAATGTTATGGTTAACAGGAAATAATTAATTGGTAACACAGAATATCTGACTCTATAGGTGAGGTGTCGTATACACCGATGTCGTTATAACCGAGTTGGACTCATATACACAGTATATGTATAACAGAACATTATATAGTATATAAACTATATATATGCACCCGCTGTGGTCATGGTCTGGCTACGGTCCTCGGTTCTACTCCCGTCTTATAGGATGATATTACAATTACGTTGGAAGTTGTAGGCTGGAACCCTGTGGTGCGACATGACGCATAATACTCAGCTGTTTGCGAAACGAAACTGAATATTGGGGTTTCATGAAAGTACAAAATTCCTTGACCAGGTGAACGACAGTCAGCATTTGTGTTTCAGTACGATAAAGCAGAGCGTGGTTTGCTACAGGGTGTACCTTCTGAATGTGCAGTTGTAAAACAAATACCATCAGTGTCACATGAATGACATATGCAGTTGAACAGACGTCTTTAAACAAAGCAACAACAAGGAAGAAAGAAGTTAACTTACAAAGCAGCTATACTAAATCTGAATTAACTATTCTTTGCAGTTTTAAAATCAGATAACTGTATCTGTATATGGGTAAAAACTTCTGCTAGGTTTCAATATACCTCATTTGAAAAAATGGAGTTTTCAAATATAAGTTACTTGACTTCAAGTTTGCATTTCTTTGGAATGTGATGCATAGGTACTAAAGTTTCGGAGAAACTGCTGTCTGCATCTTTATCGTACAAGATGGAAGAAGCAGTTTCCTCCGAGACGTTTGTAGCTATGTACCAAGCTACACGGTGTCACATGCCGAAGGTCCGTAACATTTAACACTCACCGCTACGCATCCTCACTTCTGAGTGACGAAATAAGGCGATGAATTACTGCTTCACATGAATCGTTGTTATGTTTTGGAGTAATCTGCTATTGACAAACCAACGTCAATCTGAAATACAAATAAATATTCAGTTCGTACCGCGCAGTAAACACACTCCGTCTCAGTTATACAAACCAGTCAGTTAATGTTGTACAGTGAAATAATCGCTGTTTGTTCTGAGATCCACACAAAACAAATAAATACAGTCCGTACCGCGCAGTAAACACACTCCGTCTCAGTTATACAAACCAGTCAGTTAATGCTGTACAGTGAAATAATCGCTGTTTGTTCTGAGATCCACACAAAACACATAAATACAGTACGTACCGCGCAGTAAACACACTCCGTCACAGTTATACAAACCAGTCAGTTAATGCTGTACAGTGAAATAATCGCTGTTTGTTCTGAGATCCACAAAAACACATAAATACAGTCCGTACCGCGCAGTAAACACACTCCGTCACAGTTATACAAACCAGTCAGTTAATGCTGTACAGTGAAATAATCGCTGTTTGTTCTGAGATCCACACAAAACACATAAATACAGTCCGTACCGCGCAGTAAACACACTCCGTCACAGTTATACAAACCAGTCATTTAATGCTGTACAGTGAAATAATCGCTGTTTGTTCTGAGATCCACACAAAACACATAAATACAGTCCGTACCGCGCAGTAAACACACTCCGTCTCAGTTATACAAACCATCAGTTAATGCTGTACAGTGAAATAATCGCTGTTTGTTCTGAGATCCACACAAAACACATAAATACAGTACGTACCGCGCAGTAAAACACACTCCGTCCAGTTATACAAACAGTCAGTTAATGCTGTACAGTGAAAATAATCGCTGTTTGTTCTGAGATCCACACAAAACACATAAATACAGTCCGTACCGCGCAGTAACACACTCCGTCACAGTTATACAAACCATCAGTTAATGCTGTACAGTGAAATAATCGCTGTTTGTTCTGAGATCCACACAAAACACATAAATACAGTCCGTACCGCGCAGTAAACACACTCCGTCTCAGTTATACAAACCAGTCAGTTAATGCTGTACAGTGAAATAATCGCTGTTTGTTCTGAGATCCACACAAAACACATAAATACAGTCCGTACCGCGCAGTAAACACACTCCGTCTCAGTTATAAAAACCAGTCAGTTAATGCTGTACAGTGAAATAATCGCTGTTTGTTCTGAGATCCACACAAAACACATAAATACACTGTGTGGGCAGAGCGTAGAATTTGTGAATGTTAAACATGGTGGTACATATAGTAACCACTGGACTTTAAAGTGTTAAAAACAAAAGAGACAGAACTGAGTCATGTACAAAAACCACAAACCGCGCGCGTTCAAACTGACATCATGTCGGTGAAACACTCTGCACGCTTGTGATTGGGATAAGGTGGCTAGTAGCTGAAGCCTGGTGGTAGCATATTAGGTTTTCTGCCTTTGGAGATTCACATTCAATTCGTACAAATTTGAAAATCGTATTGTGTACGGGCGTCGTAACGGAATCAATGCGACGAGCGTCATTGTCAGGGGACGCCCTGCGGCCATCTTGGAGGACGCAGTGATATCTGGAGCACGGGATGCGTGAGGCCAGGCGTGAAGGCGGGAGTCGCTGGCACTCTTGCGTATCGAATGACAGACTGACAAGTTCTGTGGTAGTGTAGGCGGTCAGCGACGTTTCGAACGTATCTAATGCCTCCTTCTTCATTCACCCCTGAACATGGATACAGTACGCTCCTGTTAAAAGCCACAACCCAGAAAACGACCATCTTAATATTCACCGCTGCGAGAAAAAAAAATTTCACATTTTCCTAAAAATCAATTTAATAATATCCGCCAAATAACTCCCACGAATTTTTGACTCTCTCACATAAACACTAAACAACCTCATCAGTTGCTTTATCGTCTTTAAAATGACATCCCGCCGTGATATGTGACCACTAAAAGGGAAACTACCACAACTACATTTATATGTCACGTTGTAGTCGCCGTGCACCTTGCTAACTATTTAAAAGTTTTATTGTACCAACATATGCACTATATTCTTATAACCAAGTCATTCACCCCTACATATGTTTCGGCCTATAACAGGCCATCCTCAGGGGTCAACGTTTTTTACATAGACATTACATCTGTTGTTCAATTTTAAAAACAGCTAGTACAGCCACATAAAACTAAAATGAATCTTAGTTCCCAAACACATTCCCTAGGATTTTACAGCTGGAAGTAATAACACCAAAATCCATTGGGTACTAAGATTCATTTTAATTTTATGTGGATGTACTTTTTTTAAAATTGAACAAACAGATATACTAACTAACTAACTAACTAACTCCATGGAGCAGAGTCCTTCTTGAGAAGCTAACAGGTCGTCAGCTAGTCAAGAAATTCTCCGCGTTTTATAGAAATCGAAGGTTCATTACCGCACTCACAACAGCACGCAAAACAGATGTAATGTCTATGTAAAAAACTTTGACCCCCTGAAGATGGCCTGTTATAGGCCGAAACATATGTAGGGGTGAATGACATTATTATAAGAATATAGTGCATATGTTGGTATAATAAAACTTTAATACATTTGTATGAGTTTTATTTCTTGAGATCTGCGCTCTTGTAAGATTTTACGCAGCTTAGAATTGTAGTTTGTTACGACGTTTCGGGACAACATATCGGTCCCTTCTTCAAGGGTCAAGGAGTCCAAGAAGGCTGCCTGAACCTTGAAGATGGACCCGATTGGTTGTCCCGAAACGTCAGTCAGAAACTACGATTGTACGCTGTGTAAAATCCCAAAAGAGCGCAGATCTCATTTACACCGCCGCGGAAGCCTGAAATCACGCACAGTTTTGTTTATTGCTACACGTTTCGGCTTCAGTAAAAGCCACAATCAGGTAACTTAAAATACATTAAGAAAGACAATTAAATAGAGCCCATTAAGACGGTATTTTTCCAGTAGCTGTGACCTCAACTTTGACATAAAAGTGGAAGGCCGAAACACGCGGCTTGCTTTCACAAACGACGCACTGGGTACCGAGTGCGACTCATTAAGCGTCGAAACATCGAACTCCGACGGTCCAGATGATGACGTAACGCCGAGTGTCAACTGTTTGTACTCGAAGGAGCAGCTGCACAACAAGAAGATTTTATTAGCACAATTGGTGCGTGGCCCGGCAGAGCTAGGGATGCACAAAGTGGCTCACAAGTGCGTTGTGCGGTGACCGGCCATGGCCTGTCAGTTGGACAACCTTCGCCGTCAAGTGGCGGCCATCACCACAGGGCACGCGACCTTTGACACGTGTATGAATCAGCCACTTTGAGATGATAATTAGGGCGGTTGCTGGGACACGGGGCTAGCGGGTCCTGCAGGCTGCATTTCGGTCACTACAGCCCTGTGATGGGCGTTGTTTACAGAGGAAACAAGGAAGCGGTTATCACAGCGCATATGGAGGTAACGTCTGTCCGTCTGTCTGTACTGATATCGTTAAAATATGGAAGGGAGACTATCAGTTAAGCTCTCTGGTAATTTAGTTATGAGCCGGCATAGCTCAGTCAGCATAGTGACTATGCTACTCTGCGTGTTGCGCAATTATCGGTACAGGGGACTTCCCTCACAAAACGTCTGAGGCACACCCAGCCTCTTATTCAATGGGTATCTGGGGTAAAGCGGTCAGGGCGTGAAGCTGACCACTTACCCCTCTCTATTGCCGAGGTTAAGAATGAGTGGAGGTGTATATGTACCTCTGCCCCCCCTATGTTACGCGGTGGCGCAGTTGGTTGAGGCACTGCGCTACAAGCCGGAAGGTCGCGGGTTCGATTCCCGATGGTGTCATTGGAATTTTTCATTGACTTTATCCTTCCGGCCGCAAATGACCCTGGAGTCGACTCAGTCCCTAAAAGAAATGAGTACCAGGGGTACCTCCTGGGGGGTAAAGACGGCCGGTGCGTACGGCTGACAACCTTACCACCTTCATGTGCCTATTATCTCAAATTCTGGGAGCCTCAAGCTCCTGGAAACCGAGGTGCCTGTCCAGGCCTGTATAGGATACCTTTACCTTTACCTGTACCTTTAACTTCCGCTATATGTCTTCACCTCACACTTGCCTCTTTATCCACAGTAAATCTCACGTTACTTAAGGCCATAAGAGCACGAATATGCCTCAAGTGAGCTCAGTGAACTGTAAAGAATGCCGTTCGGAATTCTATGTGCTGCCTTTTGTTGCTACTGCTAAAGTCTCGGGCACTCCAACTTGTATCTCGTGCCGGACTTCTAACCATTTAACGCACAGTGGTAACTATATATACCATTCTGTCCACGACGTTCATTTACACCTTGCACACAATTCTCACAACAAACAGCGATTTGTCATAAAGACGCTGTTTTCTGTGATGTAGAAGCCAGAATTTGTGTATTTACTACATTAATGTGATGCCATAAAGGCGCGTTTAATTTCCCATAAGTCAATCCATCCAGAATCACCACGTTTAATTTACCATAAGAGTCACATTCATCCAGAATCACCACGTTTAATTTACCATAAGAGTCACATACATCCAGAATCACCACGTTTAGTTTCCCATAAGAGTCACATCCATCCTGAATCACCACGTTCAATTTCCCATAAGAGTCACATCCATCAAGAATCACCACGTTTAATTTCCCATAAGAGTCACATCCATCCAGAATCACAACGTTTAATTTCCCGTAAGTCACATCCAGCGAGAATTACCACGTTTAATTTCCCATAAGTCACATCCATCCAGAATCACCACGTTTAATTTCCCATAAGAGTCACATCCATCCAGAATCACCACGTTTAATTTCCCATAAGAGTCACATCCATCCAGAATCACCACGTTTAATTTCCCATAATAGTCACATCCATCCAGAATCACAACGTTTAATTTCCCATAAGAGTCACATCCATCCAGAATCACCACGGATATAACATCCTGTCTCCGACTCTGCCTGACGGACAGAGCTGCCTCCTGCCTTACAGCGCATGTCACGTGACCGTATAACCTAACCTTACCGTATCAGCGAACATAGCAAGCTATACGGCGATTGGAATTCGAAGCACGCATGCGTCATCGTGCCACACTATACACCATATGAACAGGATTTGGATATCAACACGCACAACGTGTCTAGCACTGCAGATAACTAGTAAATTAAGATCACGAAAATTATGCATAAATGTTAACGGGACACACAGATAGGCACAGTACTATTATTAAGTCTTAACCACACATGCAATAAGTTTGTAGTTTGTATCACAACAAGCAGTGATGACTGCCACATGTTATCACTATATATGTAACTCGATTTATAATGGTGTTGCTCCCTGAGGATGGCGGTCAACCGCCGAAACACGTAGCAGACGGAACTGTAATATTATATATACTAGCGGTCTTGAAACTTAACATTGTGGAACCCTTGTGATTACATCTGAATTTTTGCAGAGCCCTTGTAAAGTAAAAATATACTTTTGGGGTAAAAGAATAAAATAAATTTTTTTACAACCGAAAGTTATATCAAAATACATAAATTGTTTAGTATGTTTATGAAGAACAACATTTTAATATTGGTAATTTATACGTAAAACAAAGTCAGCGCCGATTACGCATAAAGTTGGGGATGAACATACAAAATGAAATTTAAAATTATTAAAATAATTTTCTGCGATTTACTTATAAAGGAAATATGTTGAAAGTAGCCTGTGGAAACCCAGTGTTCCGCGGAAAACAGTTTGAAAACCATTGATATATACTTTGTACTGCATATTTTTAGTTTTGTAATAAGAAACTTACAAGCAACACATACACTGTGTCTAGGGAGCACTGTAACAGTTTATATTATTTTAAAACTGCGACGTGTTTCGGCCCTTAAAGGGCCATTATCAAGGAGTCAAAATAATCATAAACAGAAGCATTATTAAATTCACATTGCTTAAGTCAGCACACAGTTGTTCATACACAGTGCGAAATTAGATACGAAAATACATCGCAGATGTAAGAGACGCCAAAATGTACCAAGTTTATGTTCACACAGTTACAACGAACACAAACTCATTGCTTTCATTAAAGGCATCACGACTGCCTTCATGGTTTGGCATAATAAGTCAATATTATCTGCGCTCTTCTGGGATGTTACCCACTATGGACTGGAAGTTAGTTACAGACGTTTCAGCACAACCTATCGGTCCCATTTTCAAGGATCAAGCATGATGGTACCGATAGGTTTTCCCAAAACGTCGATAACTAACGACCAATCTACGATGCGTAACATCCCAGAAGAGCGAAGATCTCATTTAAATCGAGGCGGAAGTTTGAAATCACGCAACTCAGCGTTAATAAATGAGTATTAACAAAAGTACATTTGAAGTCTTAAACGGAATGCCTTCAGACATCCATGGTTCAAAATGTGCTGATTAGAGGTAGATAAAAGTATGTGGTGTAGTTAGGAATTGTGTGCCGTGATCAGTTGATACAGCGATGTGCCTGCTCAACACTCAGGTACACAGAACTCCCGGTTCCGCAACGCAGTGGTGAATTATAACACTCCGGATGCTTTTATAAGTGAAATTCTGTTTCAATCAGTGGCGGAACCTGAATTTTAACCACGTCAACGCGGTTAACATAGGCCTAAACCTCCACTCTTCACTACCGAACTACACAATCAGATCCTCATTACAGACCTCTCCTTTCTGCCTACACTATACTACCACTACATTGTGTAGCTTAAAGTGCTACCGATCAGTCTACATTAACAGTCCGCATTACACAGGCCTAGTCATTATTGCTGGACTACTCGCTGTAGAGTGGTCCGCGATAGCTCAGTCGGTATAGCGACTCGGTAAGGGCTGGACGGTCCGGGGATCGAATCCCATTGAGGCGAGATTTTTCGCAGCCGTCCAGACCGGCCCTGGGGTCCACCCAGCCTCCTATACAATGGGTACCGGGTCATTTCCGGGGGTAAAGCGGCCGGGGCGTGGAGTTGACCACCTACCCCCCCAACTAGTGCCAGGGTTAAAGAAAGAGTAGATCTATACCTCTACTCCCCCTCTGGGCCTTCATGGTCTGTTCTAGGGAGAACTTTACCTTTACCTTACTCGCTGTAGAGCGGACGACATCTTGGCCGCAACAGAGGATGACGTCAGTGCTCAATCCGGTTAAGTTCCGCCTTTAAGAACGATCTGAATTTGACCCGTAAAGAATTTAATTTCTCGACTAATTTTCTCCAATCCCGAATTAACTC
Source organism: Reticulitermes speratus (assembly GCA_021186555.1). Lineage (NCBI taxonomy): Eukaryota > Metazoa > Arthropoda > Insecta > Blattodea > Rhinotermitidae > Reticulitermes > Reticulitermes speratus. Next base: position 30,680,501 of record JAJKFL010000013.1, on the reverse strand, counting down.
ATCTCTTAGGATCTACTACTCGTATGTGATTTGCATTTTCTTCTGAAACTCATGCAATGTGTTGTTCCGTCAGAACGAGAGCCTTCGGGAAGTGGAATAACAATAAAGGTAACAACAGAAGAGCAGTAAGGCGGTTGCCGGCCCGCTAGCGAGGCTCAAACATCAAGTCTCTACAAATGTGATTACCAGTTCTACAGTTCAAATCGAATCACAGAGCGATACCAAAGCAAATATGGGGGAATTATGAAATGTCTACATTTTGCGCCCCGGGGGGCCCCCGCTTTGATGCTAATTCAAACACAAGCCGGCTGGCCGGTTGGTCGGTCGGACCGAGCAGAAAATACAGGCTCTTCTGAAGAATGCAAAGCTAATAAAATGAACAAACACTGGAATATATAGCAGCCTGAGTAGCGCTTACAAATCGAGGCGCAGCACTTACCGGGGCTGCACAGCGGCAGTGCGAAGACGGAAGGTCCAGACTGAAAACTAGAAGTCTGCCTTGAATAACGTTACGGGCTTCGGTGATTTAAAACATTAGCAATTAATTATCAGAAGAATTAATTTGTTCATAATCTCATGAAACTTCAGGTCTGCAGGGATGTTACGGGTGTAAAGGGTAGAGCAGCCTTCTGTCCTGAAGGCGCAGATAGATTGTTCCGAAACATTCGTACGTATATACCAACAGTAGACGTTTCGATACGACCGTGTCATCGTCAGGCGAGATTGTGAGTTATATTATAGCAGTGCATTAAAATGGATAAACTACCGACAAAGAGTACGTAGATTAAATCCTGAAGTGTCCGTAAGCAAGTTAGTTAGTTAGTTAGTTAGTTCCCTTGTCGCTCCAATCGCGGAGCATTGGGGGCCTCCTTTCGGAGGTTTCTATGGTCATGTGCGTTGATGTAGCGGGTGACCAGCCCACTGACCGCACAAGTTCTACTCAATCCTGATGTGACTGCCAGAGCCATCTGGCAGGCAAGCAGGAGACTTAGGTGAGAAATGGCCGCTGAATTTTGCCGACGGGCATTACTAGTTCTATTCATGCCGTCCGTAAGCAAGTTATTCGTAAAACCGGAATATGAAGGCATTAAAGTCTTCAGTCCAGCTGATCAACCGAACTATAATGCAGCTACGTACATGAAGACACGCCGTGCCACTACTGTCTTCGCCCCCCCCCCCAGTGTACCCTCCTTCCAGAAATAAATTAAACATCTATCACGACTTCGAACCCCAAATGATTACAACAATATATATCAACACTAACTCGTACACAATGTTAAAACACAATATGCAGTCATCTTACGTAAACCGCGACATGTTTCGATGCACTAGTACACCATCTTCAGGGGGAACACATTAAACACATAAATCACACTATCGCATTTGTTAAAACTCTCATTAAAAACATTATTACTTGAAACACCACATGTTGACGCAGTGTGATAATGTAACACGTAATACGTAAAGGTGAAGTTCACCCCAGAACAGGCCATGAAGGCCCAGAGGGGAAGTAGAGGTATAGCTCTACTCTTTCTTTAACCTCGGCGCTATATGGGGGTGGGTGGTCAACTCCACGCCCAGGTCGCTTTACCCCCGGGAAAGAGACCCGGTACCCATTGCATAGGAGGCTGGGTAGGCCCCAGGGCCGGTCTGAACGGGTGAGGAAAATCTCGTCCCCAACGGGATTCGATTCCCAGACTGTCCAGCCAGTAGCGAGTCGCTATACCGACTGAGCTAACCCGGCCCGAAGTATGTAAAGTTATTGCATATTGTGTTTTAACATTGTGCACCAGTTGGTGTTGATATATATTGCTGTAATACACACACGTACACAGTATGGACTGTTAAATTTCTCAAATAATAAGACATTTAAAAAACTGGTTTTTACATCACAGTAAACACACGGCGTCTGCATTACAAAGACAAACCAATTAAGGCTGTTTATGTAAAAATCGCCGTTTATTGTGGGCGTCATTCAAAACGCATAAATGCGCTGTCAGGCGCATGAAAACGCATGGGCCATAGACCAACCGCTGTGTTTCTTACAGCTCTGTACACAAACAGTCGTACATTATAACTTGTTGTATCCATAACTGCCACAAACTTGCAGTTCTCAGACACAGCCTGAAACTTTCACTGAAGCTCCAGTAATTAGCCTAATTGGTTATCGTCAACACACTAAAAGCTAAACACACATTTTACGCAGGCGCCGTAAAGAAAATTCACGTGAAAGATGGCGGTCTGTTGGAATGCTACGCTTTGCGTTGTCGTAGATTCTACGCTAAAAACAAAGACAGAAAAACCGAAACGTCGATGCTTACATATCAACCTAACAAATCCTCGAACATAATTATGTCCATTTAACACTTGCACAGGCCATTCTACATTCTACGTGCAAAGAATTTAAATGCTGTACTCCTGTAACCTCAACACCCACAATTCATACGTTCACAGTCAGCTCACGATCAGCTCTCGATAAACTCACGGTAAGCTCACGGTCAGTTCACAGTCAGCTCATGGTCAGTTCACAGTCAGCTCACGGTCCCTTCACGGGCAGCTCACGGTCAGGGAAACGTTTGTCCTGTATTGAAATACATCTATTTATACCAATGGTAAAGCTGAAGTCAGGGTGAGGAGTGTTCGAAAGAATACTTGGCTAAAGAAGTAATGCGATTTCAGTCAAATATTTATTTAACGCGATTTTGAAAATGTTCAAAGCACAAAAAACTGTGATCGACTGCCGCAAAGAGCGTTCGGCGTGAATTTTTTTTATGGCACAATAGCCTCCAGTCGGACTAGGCCTCCTCTATGAGGTTCCTCGATCACACCGAGTTAGACAAACCACACACGGTAGGACTCCTCTAGACGAGGGATCAGCCCGACGCAGAAACCTCTACCTGACAACACACAACACTCACAAGAGACAGACATCCATGCCCTAGGCGGGATTCGAACCCACAATCCCAGCAAACGAGCGGCCGCAGACCCACGCCTTAGATCGCACGGCCACTGGGATCGACGTTCTGCTTGAACACTTTACAAAATAACTGACCGTGAGCGTAACTTGAGCTGAGCGTGAGCGAAACCTTAACGAGGGTCAAGCTTCGCACTCGCTGTGTGCAGTAACTGGGTCGTGGGGTGGAGAGCAATGCTGTCATGGCATTACGGAATTTGTAGCTGCAAGTGCAGGACTTTGCAAAGCGACCGTCTGAAAAGGAGATAGGCTATAGCGCAAGATAGTCTCTCTTTTATCGCCGCTGGGAGCTCGGCAGAGTTATCGCATAGCCAGCCTGCATCTGCCGGGATATCTCGTGTCAGCTGCGGTGCTCAGGACGGCCAAAAAAACAAACGCCCTGTATTAAAATGGTACAAGTAAGTCACCGTATGCTTCATGAGATACCGTGCTGTGAATATGTATGGAGAAATGGAGGTAGGCCTATGGTTTTAAACACTCTTAAGCTCTAATATGAGATGAGTGGTCAGCTTCACGCTATGGCCGGTTTATCCTTCAGGAAAATAGCTCCCAGTATCCATTGTGTGGACCCCAGGGCCGGTCTGGGCACTTTGGTGACAATAATGATGTTCAGACATTAGAATAATTATGAGTTAAGTAATAAGCAATGTACTCAATTTACTGTACCAACTAAACGCACAATATCAGCTACATATCAGTGTTAAACACGTAGCTACGACATGTTTCGGTACAAACGTACCATCTTCAGGGGGCGCAATACGCCATGTTTAAAACCAACTGCCAGTGACGAGCTATCATTTACAAGGTTCCACAGTCTGCAGTAGGCTGCGTTGTTGACGTCATTTGTGTATAAAGGTACAACTGGTACTGTTTTTGAAAACGTATGGTTAAAATATGATTAAAACATTTCTTACATAATAAATATGAGTTTATATTTTGTACAGAAATTTAATTTATTTATTTCGTCCGTATCTTATTTCTGCAAGTTTAGTGTTTCTGCTTTGTTGAGTGTTACCATTTACCATAATCTGTACGTAGTTAAGTGCTGACTGTTTTATCCTACCGATCTTATTGAACCAAATCGCTACACTGGCTTTACGTAATTTCTGCTTGGCGTTCTTGAACTTGTTAATAACATTTCCCTGTTGAAATAAACGATAAAATAAGCATTTAAATGGGCCAAGATCGTGTCCAGTGGCGAATTGCTGTTGGGACTTTCACTCTTGTGGACGTTACACGGCTCAGGCTACCGACGTTTCGGGAAAACCTATCGGTCCCCATCTTCAAGGGTCAATTAGTCCAACCGCATCAACGGCACCTGAATCACACAAGCTCGCTGTTGTCTGTCAGTGCTGCACTGTTTATCATGTCATGTTTTATGTCTGTCAGTGCTGCACTGTTTATCATGTCATGTTTTATGTCTGTCAGTGCTGCACTGTTTATCATGTCATGTTTTATGTCTGTCAGTGCTGCACTGTTTATCATGTCATGTTTATGTCTGTCAGTGCTGCACTGTTTATCATGTCATGTTTTATGTCTGTCAGTGCTGCACTGTTTATCATGTCATGTTTTATGTCTGTCAGTGCTGCACTGTTAATCGTGTCATGTTTCATGTTACAGATAGCGGGACACCGTAGCATGTTCTGCTACCACTGCCCACCCTCGTTGCACCCCTCCGCGACCCCGAGGCTGCCGTCGCTGGACTACCCTTTCACCCCCACACACCCCTGTAAGTATACTGTCAAGCATATGACAAAGTCTGTTCAGCTCTCTCGAACACCTGCAGCGTTTTGCTAGCCGCCCGTCAACACTCGCATGACGTCACCGCCCGGTCTCTGGAGATTCTAACAGCCCCTAATCACTCTTCCCTTTCGGGTTTTGCATGAGGGTATGCCGTAATCCTCCTAATTCCGCCGATAATGGGGTCAGAAAATTAGGGGGTGAAGTCTAGACAGATGTTGACCCGAGAGCGACATCGCACAAGAAGTGAAAGTCACTTAGGCGACGCTAAAGCAGATCTAGAAGTCTGCAGGGCCGACACTAGGCGGCCAGTACTGTCACACGTTAAGGCGCCGAGGCGCGCGCCGTCTGTCCGTCCGTCTGGTCAGATGTACAAAAATCCTCCACCGACACAAAGCTGCCTGCGTTAACAGGATTATGGCTGTCCAAAACTAATTTATCTCAATTTTTTTCTCTCCCAGAGATCATTACTGAATAATTAAGTAGGATAACTCACAGAATTGGCACCAGGTGGCGCGCGAGTCCCTGTAACGTCATTACGGTACAGTCGCGTCATATCGATAACAGCACGTATAGTCAGGCGAGTGGTTCAAACACTCTTGACAACTTTCATACGGAGGCTTGTACGCGAGACTGCCTACCTTCCCAGGGGAGCCAGTTGTGCCCGCGATATTGATGGCCGACGTAATGATTGCTGACAATGATGACAACCTTGGCTGTACAAGACAGCAGGGAGACCGTTGGCTGGGCTCAGACGACGCATGTGTTCCACATGTAACCGTAGACACTGTGGCCTTGTGCGATGTACCACGTTTTGGTTGCTAGAGGGCACTAATGTTTCGAAGAAATATCTGCTTCCATTTTCGTGGTAGAAGTGTCATGAGGCAGAAGATTCCTCCAAAACCTACGTACGACCGTAATAAAGTAATAAAAAAACATATCAAAACGCCACAGCTTCTATTTGCGTATCCAAACTCTACACTTCTTGTGCTGATGTGTTTTGTGAATTGTCCCCCCCTAATAGCAAACACTACATTAAGCCTAGCTGCGGGTTTCAATACCTATTCACACCAAGAGAATCTCACACTGCTGGTCTAGTGAAAGCGAGCTTCACAAAGCAGTGACAGTGTGCTGGAGGAAAGATTGAGTAAGAAATATGTTTTCAGGCGGTTAGTCGCCGGCCTCCCACCGCGGAGGCACGGGTTTGATTCCGGGTCAGTCCATGTGGGATTTGTGGTGGACAACGTGGCACTGGGACAGGTTTTTCCGCGAGTATTTTGGTTTTCCCCTGTCAGTTTCATTCCACCGGTGCTCCATTACTTGGAAAAAGGAAAAAAACTAATCATCTTCATCACAGCGTTGCACAATAAGCCTTAAGGCTGCGGTGAGTCCATAGCGTCTGCTGCGGGGCCCTTCACCACAAAAAAAAGAAATATGTTCAAAGTTTTGGTAGGGAAATCTGAAGCTGAGAGATCACATTGGAGACCTAGACCTAGATGCGTGGGTTGTGTTAAAATGGATTGTAAAGTGATTCATTTTGGGTCCAGTGTTAAAACCGTGCTGTAGCAACAGCTGAGCGACTGTGTGCCTCACAAAGTGCCTCACACTGGGTTGGTGAGGCACTTTGTTGTTTGTACAGCGTTCGTGTGCGGTTTGTTAACCCTTGAAGCACAACGGCAATTATACTTTTATTTCAGGCTTCCACCGCGATGTTGATGAAATCTGCGGTCTTCTGGGGTATTACGCGGCGTCGTGTGGTAATTGTTTACCGACGTTTCGGAACAACGTAACGGTCCCATCCTCACGGGTCAAGAGTCCGAGTAGGAAAGAAAGCCAGCCTGTAACGTAGATTCTGGAAAGTGCGGCGGGGTAGCAATACGTAGGCGTGATGACAGCCAATAGGGTGAGAGAGGGGTGGATACAAACAGCGTAAAGCTGCTGGTGGTACCTGCACTTTGCGTGCACAAGGTGTTTAGACCTACAGGCCTGTGTGTCGTGTCGTGCGGCAGTGACAACTAGCAGCAAGCAGTTGCATTAACGACATTGACAGATTTGTCTTTGTAAAGGAGAGGCAAGCTTCTTGCTGTGAAGCAAAAAGTACAATGTAAATATTATGTAGATAAATGTTCAGCTCCAATGTTTTGTTGTTGTTGTGAAATCAAGTTCAGGGGCGCACCCAAGAGGTGCTTTCGGGCTGCAGCCCCCAAACCCCCAAAATCGAAATAAAAAAAAAAGATTTTGTGAATATTATGATATCAAAAGTTTTACGTGACTTCCCCTTCAGCCGAAATCAGCCACTGAAATCAGCTGATGACTAGTACATTAGAATTTTGAAAAATAAATTAATAAAATAAAAAAACAATAAGATAGGACACTGTGATTGTGTCATGGAACATGTAGTTATATTTGTATGTATATAAATGTAGTTACAGACAGTGTTATGTTGTACTTACGACATGATTTTTAAAATCAAACATAAATTATATACAGTCTTAGGGTGAGCTCCCCCTCCCCCCCCCCAAGGACAAATTCTGGGTGGGCACCTAGTTAAGTCGTCAGATCACATGACAGTGGCACAGTGAGCCACATGACGTCACAATTCTGCACCTTTCAACTCAGTTGGCTTACACAATGCCCACAGCATTCGCCGGCTGCCGTTTGCCCTAGACAGGACCACACCACGTGCTAACAGCTAGCACAAAACTGAACAAGCGACGTTTAAATACCACAACATTTCTTTTTATCACAATTTTGGTTGCCTTCTGGGGCCCGGGTTAAAGAAAACATGGAGCTGTACTTCTACGACCCCTATACACCTAGACCTGCATGGTGTGCAGTATGTAGGCCGCTCTTGCACGGCAGTGTGCCCGGCTGCTAATTGGGGATAAAACATTTTAATTACCGGGATTGGGACGAGTCAGGAAGCCGCAGCTAGCCTATGATTTTAAAATCCACCCACATTTAATTTTTTATGACGAGGAAATTAGTTTTGTGGCGAAGAGGGATTTTCTGTGTTGTTACGTTTGCGTTCCTGCAGACGATAACAGAGACCTGCCGGTACTCTCGGTTACGTGTGGCTGTGGAAGACACTGCAGTGGGCTGGACGTGTAGCTAGAATGCAGACAGAATGTAAATATGTGTCTTACCGTAAAAACGAGACCGCTCTACACAGATACAATGGACAGCGGGGAATAATATTAAAATGGTATTTGACAAACGGATTATAGAAATATGGACTACCGTAACATGGGCTCCTTTCGTTAGCCACATTTATCAGATACTCACATCAAGAAGGTTACGATGGGTTAGACATGTAGCTCGAATACATGGAGAAACGATGGTGTGGCGCCAGAAATACATAACTCTACAGATTGAAGAAAAGATGAGAGGATAATACTAAAAACGTAAAGGTAAAGCTCTACCTAGAACAGGCCATGAAGGTCCAGAGGGGGAGTAGAGGTATAGATCTACTCTTTCTTTAACCTCGGCGCTAGATGAGGGTGGGTGGTCAACTCCACGCCCCGGCAGCTTTACCCCCGGGAAAGAGACCCGGTACCCATCGTATATGAGGCTGGGTGAGCCCAGGGCCGGTCTGGACAGCTGCGGAAATCTCGCCTCAACGGGATTCGATCCCCGGACCGTCCAGCCCGTAGCGAGTCGCTATACCGACTGAGCTATCCCGGCCCATTTAATACTAAAAAGGTAGTTAGACAAATAATTTGATCAAGTGTTGCCATAAGATCCACGGTCTTATTAAATTGGCCGTTCGTGTTTTCAGATATCTGATTTATTTAAATATCACATTTGTTTTAGCTTACTTTGCGAAGCGTTCTTTAACGTGGTGTATCCGAGATGTCATACGCAGGCTTACGCATCAATATCTGCTAACCCGCACCACGTTTCATCGCGTCATATGATTCAATAACGCCATGGTCAAGACCTAAATACAGCCACGTGCATCAGACTACGTCTGTTTTAGCAAGCACAACCCATTTCACTAAGCCACACAATTTTGATGGCACCATTAATTATCTGCATACGGAACCACGTGACATCAATTATACATATTTTGTGCCTTTTACCTTTTTTGATGCAGTCTAAAGTGGGATGGGGTTCATTGTAAATAACTGCACTGGTCCCAGGCACGGGCAAATGGCTGACAGTGCAGTGATGTGTGTTTGAAATAGCTCTTCGGCAATGCAGTTGGAAACAGATAAAGGAACGTTTATAAGTCATGGTTCTTAAGCATGGTCGCGCCACGAATAAGGCACTTGGTCGCCGGCCTTTAAACGCAGAGGTCCAAAATCGATCCTACGGCAGTCCAAATCGCTCTTCAGCAATGCAGTTCTCAACAGATAAAGGAACTTTTATAAGTCAAGGTTCTTAAGCATGGTCGCGCCACGAATAAGGCACTTGGTCGCCGGCCTTTAAACGCAGAGGTCCAAATCGATCCTACGGCAGTCAAATCGCTCTTCAGCAATGCAGTTCTCAACAGATAAAGGAACTTTTATAAGTCATGGTTCTTAAGCATGGTCGCGCCACGATAAGGCACTGGTCGCCGGTCTTTAAACGCAGAGTCAAAATCGATCCTACGGCAGTCCAAATCGCTCTTCAGCAATGCAGTTGGAAACAGATAAAGGAACGTTTATAAGTCATGGTTCTTAAGCATGGTCGCGCCACGAATAAGGCACTTGGTCGCCGGCCTTTAAATGCAGAGGTCCAAAATCGATCCTACGGCAGTCCATGTGGGAATTGTGGTGGGAAAATTGGCACTGGGACAAGTCTTTCTTCAGGCTCTTCTGTTTCCACTGCCAATTATCATTCCATCATCAGGGCTGGTACAGCAGGCAGCGGCTGACAGGCGCGCTTGGCAGCAGGAATTCTGAATCACCTGCTATCAGTTCCTCAGCTCGTCAAGAAATTTCCCCATTTTATGGAGCCCAAAGGTTCATTACCGCATTCACAAATGCCGGCCGCCTGTCCCTATCCTGAGCCACATCACTAGACACAAGCCCTCCCATCTTAGGAATTTAAAGATCCACTTTAATATTATCATCTCGTCTACTCGCATGTCTCCTAAGTTCTTCTTTACTTCAAGTTTCCCGAAGGAAATCCAGTATGCATCTCTGTTCTCCCCCATACGTGCCACATGCCCTGCCTATCCCATCTTAAGTTCGTCACTGCTCAGTTGTTTCCTGTTTCCTGTCATTTCCTCTCTCCAAGGCCCCAATACGTTCATCACAATCCTATTCTTGAATACTCTCCACCCATGTCCATTCCCTAACGTGAGAGACCAAGTTTCACACCCGTATACAACAAGAGGAAAAATCACAGTTTTGTAAATGAGGTAGTTCAGAAGTATTGGTTTATCTGCACAACAATATTTTATTGGGTTATTATTATAAGCAAATATAAAAATTGAAAAAAAATATATATATTAGTATATGTTTCGACCTGTGTAGATCATCTTCAGGTTATTCTAGAACTTTACGAGGTTTTGGTTTGTGTATTGTACTTACACAATTGTACAATACACAAACCAAAAGTCATTACTTTCTAGAATAACCTGAAGATGACCTATACAGGTCGAAACACGTCATACTAAGAGATCGCCTCTTATTATAATTATTATATTCACATTTAATAGTAATACAATAAAATACATTTATGCAGATAAGAAAGGTAAGGTAAAGCAATCCTTATACAGGCCTGGACAGGCCCTTAGGGCTCTGGGAAGTTGAGGCTTCCACAATTGCTAGACAATCAGCACATGGAGGTGGAAAAATTGTCAGCCCTAAGCACCGACCGCCTTTACCACCAAGAAATATTACTGTTACTCATTTCTGCTAGAGGCTGAGTCGACCCCAGGGCCATAGTGCGGCCGGAATGATTATGGCAATGAAAAACTCCAATGACACCATCGGGAATCGAACCTGCAACCTTCCGGCCTCAACCAACTTTGCCACAACGTACCCGGCAGATAAAAAACCAATACTTTTATTTAAGTACCATATCGTAGCCTGTAGCACAAGGGGGTACAAACAATAAGGTTCTGTATACTTTAATGCGTACGATGTTGGATAGGAAACTGGATCACAAAAGATTCTGGACCGAATGCTATCAGGCATTCACTGTGTTCAGCCTGCTCTTAATTTGTTCAAGTGAGTCATTATGGTTTGATGACATCTTTCCCAAATATCTCAACTCTTCCACCCTTTCAAAGAATGTATTACCTATCTAATTTTATGTTGTGACTTTGTCCTGCATTCTTGTATCGAGATATGATCACATACTTAATTTTCTCAGCAACTACGTCTAGACAAATCTCCTTACTAGCGACTGATAAAGTTTCTCTGTTTTTCTTTATGGTATATATGCTTTCACCCCATAAATTAACACCACCAGCATATACCAGAAGTTGATATGTCCCACTCAATTTAACCAGTCGTGGTTTGCCTGAACCTTCCTAATGACATATCCTAAGCAAAGTTGAAAGACAGTGGAATTAGGAGTCTCTAATTCAGACAATTCTGAGTAGAAATTATACGGAATGTTTGCCTATCCAGACTTTACCATAAGCTTCATTTAAACACATTTTAATTAACCGAACTAAGTCCACTGTACCTTAAACTCAATAACAATATTACTCAGAACCTCCCTCCTAACAGTACCATAGCCTTTCTTGTAGTCTATAGACAGTTGATACACTACCAAGGTGTATTCCCATTTTTTGGGCGCGTTTGCAGTCACGAACAGCGTCTATTGCATGTGTCACATCCGTCCGTTTGTCCGCAAGTATCAGTGAGGCTCCCACTGGACGTATTTTCGTGAAAATTTGATATTGGACACTTTTATGAAAATCTGTCGAGAAAATCCAAATTTCTTTCAACTCGGACAAAAATATCGGAGAGTTTACGCTAAGATCTAAGTACTTTCATTATTGCCGACGATATAAATTCGCATCGATGCATTTTTGTGCAGCGCTCAATATTTATATTTTGTTGACAGTGACATGTAGCTCAACAATACACACAGAACGCATTGTTGCGTTTCCATTGCAACAGTGGTTATGCGAACGCTCCATAATATTAGGTGACACGTACGTGTCCTACCTTATTTCTTAAGTATCCGACGAGTTCAGAATATATAGGGTGTTTCTTCCTGCTTGACCGATAAGCACCGACCCAACGCTCCTCCCGACGCTCCGCCAGCGTCGCGTCGTGCGCCGCGTGTCGGGGAGGTTTAACAGTCGATGACGGGAGCTAGACAAACGATCGCAGTGATAATAACCTTTAGAAAGTCTAATAATAACTCACTAGAGCGTCGGGCCGGCGTTTATCGGTCAAGTAGGAAAAACAACCTGTATGATCACTGCCAATGAGATGTGTTACGTAGTTGTCGGTGATGGGGGTGATGAAGGAAAGCGAGGGTGGCGTGTCAATAGGCACCCTATCACCGATAATTATACAACGAACCCTATCTACGTGCCCTGTTACTCTTCTTGAACTTTTTGACACTGAAGGTAAATAAATTGTAATCTACCGAAACGTCGGAAGCCACTCACCCACTCATGACACAGCGCCACATCACACAGCACAGATCTTCAGCAAAATCGCTGACAGAACTGCCAATATTGCGGAATTAATACGTTTACTGATCTCGGGGCTTCTTTCGTCTTCTGCTTGTATAAATTTTGCTGGAATTTGATCAGTTCTTTTCAGATTTTCAAAAAATCTCTTTCTCCCAGGAACTGGGCTCAGACACCAGTAACTATGCTGTATCTATTTCAGTCTGCCTAACTTCATTAAACCCAATTAATTCAGTAACTGACAGGGGCGATTCCTGCACCCATTCAAAATACTGTGGGAGTCTGCACGCAGATGACCCTTCTCATCATTTATAAAGTTAGATCCAGGTTAGTAACCTTACTTCACTTTATTTATTCCACTACACCAGTCCTTAACATTGCTATTCTTTCTGTTTGTACCAAAATCCTCAATTTACCTTTCAGATATTCCCTCGTCTGTTCGTGAAATGTCTACCAGTTTGTCCTACACTTATCCCCATTAATACTCAGCATTTTTCCTTCGACTTAAACATTTTTAAACATTTTTCGTCATACCATAACTTCAGAAGAAGGAGTGATACTTTGCGACATAAAACTGTTTCACCCTTAGATGATCCGTGAGTGTGAGGCTCTTCACTGACCTGAACAATAATGCTAACACGAGTTGTTGTTTACTTATAACACATACAGTAAATTCACATGCAAATCTTCAGTGTTAGTGGATACTTCTCTCATTCTATGGCGCTTCGGCCCATTTTCGGGCCATGTTCCCCTCGTTACTGGATTTTCGAAAAGAACGAGTTTTACGAAGCCGATCCCGGTGGCAGCGCGGTCTAAGGAGTGGGTTTGCGGCCTGCGGCCTCTCGCTTGCAGGGATTGCGGGGTCGAATACCGCCGCTGGCATAAATGTCTGTCTCTTGTAAATCTTGTGTGTTGTCAGGTAGAGCTCCCTGCGACGGGCCGATCCCCCGTCCAGAGGAGTTCTACCGAGTGTGATGTATCTGAGTGTGATCAGATGCAACAATAACCCTCTACACATACAAAGAGTAGGCAGAAGATGTCAGACGAAGAAGAAAGAAAGAAAGAAAGAAAGAAAAAGAAAGAAAGAAAGGGTTTTACGAGGTTATAATGCAGTGGATACATAGGTCTAATGAACAGGCAAAAGTCAGAATTATACACCGCAAGAGCAAATACTCAACACCGAGGATCCAGTGCCTTCATTATTTACACAAGCTAAAGGAAAGTTAAATATTTATAGCCTATACGATATAATATGCTTCAAAGTCTATTTTAACGCAGTAGGAACTACAGTAAAAGAATAAGAAAGTCCTGACGTGAAAGCAGTCTAGATGCGGTGTAGATGGAGGTGTGTGTTTGTCTTGAGGTGTGTGACAGTAAACGGGTCGTTACGGTTGTCAGATCTAAATAAAAAGAAACAGGAAAGATGTTCGTGAGATTCTCTGATGTCAGATGTAAAGAAAATATGTTCACGGAGTGCAGCTGAACTAAACGTGGTCTAAAGTGGAACAAAATTCAGTTTCTGTCTGATAGTCAACAGACTGCATCTCCACTACGAAGATTAACCGTCTAACGCTGCTTAGGAAAATAAACGCTGCTTATTCTGATAGGTTTTTGAAACATAAATACACTGAGTGTGAGCCGGGATAGCGACTGCACTACGAGCTGGACGGTCCGGGGATCGAATCCCGGTGGGGGCGAGATTTTTCGTCCAGACCGGCCTACCCAGCGTCCTGTGCAATGGGTTCCGGGTCTTTTTCCAGGGGGTTAAAGCGGCCGGGGCGTGGCGTTACCCACCCACCCCATCTAGTGCCGAGGTTAAAGAAAGAGTACAGGTACACCTCTACTCCCCCTCTGGGCCTTCATGGCCTGCTCTAGGGTAAACTTTACCGTTTAAATACACTTACTTGGCAAAATGAAAGGAGTTTTTAATGTTACTGCACGAGGTACGTATATTTACCACTGTTATTTAAATGGTTAATTCCACGCGGTTAGTGACAGGTAGCCTACGCACAGGAGTCAGTAACTGTGGATGGCTTGACCAACTGCCTGAACACAGCAACAGTCAGTAACTGTGGATGGCTTGACCAACTGCCTGAACACAGCAACAGTCAGTAACTGTGGATGGCTTGACCAACTGCCTGAACACAGCAATAGTCAGTAACTGTGGATGGCTTGACCAACTGCCTGAACACAGCAACAGTCAGTAACTGTGGATGGCTTGACCAACTGCCTGAACACAGCAACAGTCAGTAACTGTGGATGGCTTGACCAACTGCCTGAACACAGCAACAGTCAGTAACTGTGGATGGCTTGACCAACTGCCTGAACACAGCAATAGTCAGTAACTGTGGATGGCTTGACCAACTGCCTGAACATAGCAACAGTCAGTAACTGTGGATGGCTTGACCAACTGCCTGAACATAGCAACAGTCAGTAACTGTGGATGGCTTGACCAACTGCCTGAACACAGCAATAGTCAGTAACTATGGATGGCTTGACCAACTGCCTGAACACAGCAATAGTCAGTAACTGTGGAAGGCTTGACCAACTGCCTGAACACAGCAATAGTCAGTAACTGTGGATGGCTTGACCAACTGCCTGAACACAGCAACAGTCAGTAACTGTGGATGGCTTGACCAACTGCCTGAACACATCAATAGTCAGTAACTATGGATTGCTTGACCAACTGCCTGAACACAGCAATAGTCAGTAACTGTGGAAGGCTTGACCAACTGCCTGAACACAGCAATAGTCAGTAACTGTGGATGGCTTGACCAACTGCCTGAACATAGCAACAGTCAGTAACTGTGGATGGCTTGACCAACTGCCTGAACACAGCAATAGTCAGTAACTGTGGAAGGCTTGACCAACTGCCTGAACACAGCAATAGTCAGTAACTGTGGATGGCTTGACCAACTGCCTGAACACAGCAACAGTCAGTAACTGTGGATGGCTTGACCAACTGCCTGAACACAGCAACAGTCAGTAACTGTGGATGGCTTGACCAACTGCCTGAACATAGCAACAGTCAGTAACTGTGGATGGCTTGACCAACTGCCTGAACACAGCAACAGTCAGTAACTGTGGAAGGCTTGACCAACTGCCTGAACACAGCAACAGTCAGTAACTATGGATGGCTTGACCAACTGCCTGAACACAGCAACAGTCAGTAACTATGGATTGCTTGACCAACTGCCTGAACACAGCAATAGTCAGTAACTGTGGAAGGCTTGACCAACTGCCTGAACACAGCAATAGTCAGTAACTATGGATGGCTTGACCAACTGCCTGAAGACAGCAATAGTCAGTAACTGTGGATGGCTTGACCAACTGCCTGAACACAGCAACAGTCAGTAACTGTGGATGGCTTGACCAACTGCCTGAACACATCAATAGTCAGTAACTATGGATTGCTTGACCAACTGCCTGAACACAGCAATAGTCAGTAACTGTGGAAGGCTTGACCAACTGCCTGAACACAGCAACAGCCAGTAACTGTGGATGGCTTGATCAACTGCCTGAACACAGCAACAGTCAGTAACTATGGATGGCTTGACCAACTGCCTGAACACAGCAACAGTCAGTAACTATGGATGGCTTGACCAACTGCCTGAACACAGCAACAGCCAGTAACTGTGGATGGCTTGACCAACTGCCTGAACACAGCAACAGTCAGTAACTATGGATTGCTTGACCAACTGCCTAAACACAGCAATAGTCAGTAACTGTGGAAGGCTTGACCAACTGCCTGAACACAGCAATAGTCAGTAACTATGGATGGCTTGACCAACTGCCTGAAGACAGCAATAGTCAGTAACTGTGGATGGCTTGACCAACTGCCTGAACACAGCAACAGTCAGTAACTGTGGATGGCTTGACCAACTGCCTGAACACATCAATAGTCAGTAACTATGGATTGCTTGACCAACTGCCTGAACACAGCAACAGTCAGTAACTATGGATTGCTTGACCAACTGCCTGAACACAGCAATAGTCAGTAACTGTGGAAGGCTTGACCAACTGCCTGAACACAGCAACAGCCAGTAACTGTGGATGGCTTGACCAACTGCCTGAACACATCAATAGTCAGTAACTATGGATTGCTTGACCAACTGCCTGAACACAGCAATAGTCAGTAACTGTGGAAGGCTTGACCAACTGCCTGAACACAGCAACAGCCAGTAACTGTGGATGGCTTGACCAACTGCCTGAACACAGCAACAGTCAGAAAGCGGTGCCAGCTTGAGGCGTCGAAAAGCTACGAACTGTGAACGAAAGACATTTCGAACACAGGCGTACGAAGGGATTTGTCCCCCTTTCCGCAATACAGAAGGCTGTACTCGTTGTCCCCCTTTCCGCGTGGCGATTATCCAGCATGATCCACTAATGTCATTACAGGACTCCTACCACCGGACATGCTACAGTGCCTGCCTATAGACACAGGCGGCTGTGTGCTGGTCTTGGTGTCACCATGGCACACCAGCTGATGTGCCCACTCTCAAATACTGCACTGCCCCACTAACTCTTGCTGTTGTAGAGTAGGACAGAGCGTGTTTCGAAGTTTCATAAAGCCGCTGGATGGTTTCACTGGTAATTTCCCGTCGTAAAGACTGAGTCAATTGTTTGCAAATTGCCGACGAGACTTACCACCTCGCAAGTGTAACTGCAATAGGTACAAACGACCGCCAAAAGAACATATTCCACACTCTCACACCCCAAATCTCGAAATCTAACTTAACAGTCCCTTAACCTTTCATTTTGAAAGTTTTGAAAGTGATTTTACCCTTTAGATCTCCCGACGAAAATTGTGTGTTTATTTTTTACCCATGCTTCTACATGTCCCGCCTATCTTATCCTCTCTTCATGTCATCATTACAATAACATTTTCCGAATGACACAAATCATTAATTTCTTCGTTTTGATATTACCTTCAGCCACTTGTTATTTCCTCTCCCTGTTGGGGCCAAATATTCCCCTCTGCAGTCTCTGCTCCACCACCATATTCTTCCCTATGTGAGGGATCAGGTTTCACCGCCAAACATAAGACTTATTTTCCTTACGGCAGTATACTTTACGAAGCCGTCAGTGCCTCAGATATACAAATTATTAGCGAATCACGAACTGGAAAAATTTAGAAACAGTCTTAATATAACGGCTTGTGGTTTAACCTTTATTGTCCGGAATTTAAATCCCAATGTAGCCACTGATAGACTTACTTTCACTTTAAATGTCCAAGCCTGCACCTGGGCGGGACAGCATTGCAGCTTCGACCGTGAAGAGTTACATCAAACTTGACACATTTTATGTAAGGACGTAATGTAGTCCTCCAGATGCACAGAAGACATTTTACAACTTCGTCTCTTTTTATATTAACTTCATCGCACTTATCGAGTGTGTTGCTTGTTGCAGATACGAGCTACTCCTACCATCCAGCCATTCATGACGACACGTTTGTGAGACGCAAGCAGCGCCGCAACCGGACAACGTTCACACTACAGCAGGTGAGAAAGTTTATAAAAAGCCTGTTAGTGTAGGAGCAAGCAGTCACTGCCTCGAGTGTGTGAAATTCGAGACAAACACGTGCGAGGAAAAGCTGTGACGCTTAAGTTCTCAATATATAAATTTCTAGTACTACAAAACTATATTAAGTCTTAGTTTAGCTTTTGGAACGCTTGTTAGATTAGTTTAAAACGTAATGTTTGTGCAATGTAAAGCCAAAGTTTCGCCATGTTTAAAGTTGTTGACCTAGAACCAGTACCAAGCACGTAAAGTTATGTTTGCGATATACATTGATACAAAACTTGGCTAGCCTAGCTCAGTCACTCACCAGCTATCACCATAAAGCCGGAAACTGAAGAGACTTTTGTCATGGCAGTCAATGTACATTTGTTGAAGATCTATTGCTGTAGGCCGGAGGTGGCCAAACGGTCGACCGCGGTCGCCTTTTGGTCTCCATCAAAATGTATTTGCCGTCTCAGTACGATGTATTGCTGTAGGTCGGAGGTGGCCAAACTGTCGATTGCTATCTACCAGTCGATCGCGGTCGTCTTTTAGTCTCCATCAAAATGTATTTGCCGTCTCAGTACGATGTATTGCTGTAGGTCGGAGGTGGCCAAACTGTCGATTGCTATCTACCAGTCGACCGCGGTCGCCTTTTGGTCTCCATCAAAATGTATTTGCCGTCTCAGTACGATGTATTGCTGTAGGCCGGAGGTGGCCAAACTGTCGATTGCTATCTACCAGTCGATCGCGGTCGTCTTTTAGTCTCCATCAAAATGTATTTGCCGTCTCAGTACGATGTATTGCTGTAGGCCGGAGGTGGCCAAACTGTCGATTGCTATCTACCAGTCGATCGCGGTCGTCTTTTTAGTCTCCATCAAAATGTATTTGCCGTCTCAGTACGATGTATTGCTGTAGGCCGGAGGTGGCCAAACTGTCGATTGCTATCTACCAGTCGACTTCGGTCGCCTTTTGGTCTCTATCAAACTGTATTTGCCACCTCAGTACGATCAACAGATCTTCGTCTGACAGCACTTTTAGATCAACCTACCTCTGTGAGGAAGCCTTCTGGCAGATGAAGATAACTAAGTCGAGACACCGAAGTCGTCTGACCGATGTACATGTAAAGTATACAGTGTCTTGTATCTACATGTAAAGTATGCAGTGTCTTGTATGTACATGTAAAGTATGCAGTGTCTTGTATGTATATGTAAAGTATGCAGTGTCTTGTATGTACATGTAAAGTATGCAGTGTCTTGTATGTACATGTAAAGTATGCAGTGCCTTGTATGTACATGTAAAGTACTGCCTTCACTTGTGCCTAAGTAATTATGAACACTGTTACAGTAAGTTATCGCAAGATATGCAGTGTCTTGTATGTACATGTAAAGTACTGCCTTCACTTGTGCCTAAGTAATTATGAACACTGTTACAGTAAGTTATCGCAAGATATGCAGTGTCTTGTATGTACATGTAAAGTATGCAGTGCCTTGTATGTACATGTAAAGTACTGCCTTCACTTGTGCCTAAGTAATTATGAACACTGTTACAGTAAGTTATCGCAAGATATGCAGTGTCTTGTATGTACATGTAAAGTACTGCCTTCACTTGTGCCTAAGTAATTATGAACACTGTTACAGTAAGTTATCGCAAGATATGCAGTGTCTTGTATGTACATGTAAAGTACTGCCTTCACTTGTGCCTAAGTAATTATGAACACTGTTACAGTAAGTTATCGCAAGATATGCAGTGTCTTGTATGTACATGTAAAGTACTGCCTTCACTTGTGCCTAAGTAATTATGAACACTGTTACAGTAAGTTATCGCAAGATATGCAGTGTCTTGTATGTACATGTAAAGTACTGCCTTCACTTGTGCCTAAGTAATTATGAACACTGTTACAGTAAGTTATCGCAAGATATGCAGTGTCTTGTATGTACATGTAAAGTACTGCCTTCATTGTGCCTTAATGTAATTATGAACACTGTTACAGTAAGTTATCGCAAGTATATGCAGTGTCTTGTATGTTACATGTAAAGTATGCAGTGTCTTGTATCAACTTCGCGATAGGAAGGTTAATGAAAAACATATTAATTACAGTAAATTGTTTTAGTGTGAAAGATCAATTCTTAATAAATGATACAATTGTACTTTCGTATGTTTTATGGCATTTTGCTACTTTACATTCCCTGCCCATTTGACCTAGTATTAATACATTATGTACTGTGTCAGATCGCGATATATTTTGTGTCTTTACAGTAGATCACTCAGTCCAAACGTCTGGTCACTATATCTGCCGTAGCACATAATATTAATACATTATGTACTGTGGCAGATCGCGATATATTTTGTGTCTTTACAGTAGATCACTCAGTCCAAACGTCTGGCCACTTATCTGCCGTAGCACATAATATTAATACATTATGTACTGTGGCAGATCGCGATATATTTTGTGTCTTTACAGTAGATCACTCAGTCCAAACGTCTGGCCACTCTATCTGCCGTAGCACATAATATTAATACATTATGTACTGTGACAGATCGCGATATATTTTGTGTCTTTACAGTAGATCACTCAGTCCAAACGTCTGGCCACTATATCTGCCGTAGCACATAATATTAATACATTATGTACTGTGGCAGATCGCGATATATTTTGTGTCTTTACAGTAGATCACTCAGTCCAAACGTCTGGCCACTCTATCTGCCGTAGCACATAATATTAATACATTATGTACTGTGACAGATCGCGATATATTTTGTGTCTTTACAGTAGATCACTCAGTCCAAACGTCTGGCCACTCTATCTGCCGTAGCACATAATATTAATACATTATGTACTGTGGCAGATCGCGATATATTTTGTGTCTTTACAGTAGATCACTCAGTCCAAACGTCTGGCCACTCTATCTGCCGTAGCACATAATATTAATACATTATGTACTGTGGAGATCGCGATATATTTTGTGTCTTTACAGTAGATCACTCAGTCCAAACGTCTGGCCACTATATCTGCCGTAGCACATAATATTAATACATTATGTACTGTGGCAGATCGCGATATATTTTGTGTCTTTACAGTAGATCACCCAGTCCAAACGTCTGGCCACTATATCTGCCGTAGCACATAATATTAATACATTATGTACTGTGGCAGATCGCGATATATTTTGTGTCTTTACAGTAGATCACTCAGTCCAAACGTCTGGCCACTATATCTGCCGTAGCACATAATATTAATACACTATGTACTGTGGCAGATCGCGATATATTTTGTGTCTTTACAGTAGATCACTCAGTCCAAACGTCTGGCCACTATATCTGCCGTAGCACATAATATTAATACATTATGTACTGTGGCAGATCGCGATATATTTTGTGTCTTTACAGTAGATCACTCAGTCCAAACGTCTGGCCACTATATCTGCCGTAGCACATAATATTAATACATTATGTACTGTGGCAGATCGCGATATATTTTGTGTCTTTACAGTAGATCACTCAGTCCAAACGTCTGGCCACTATATCTGCCGTAGCACATAATATTAATACATTATGTACTGTGGCAGATCGCGATATATTTTGTGTCTTTACAGTAGATCACTCAGTCCAAACGTCTGGCCACTATATCTGCCGTAGCACATAATATTAATACATTATGTACTGTGGCAGATCGCGATATATTTTGTGTCTTTACAGTAGATCACTCAGTCCAAACGTCTGGCCACTATATCTGCCGTAGCACATAATATTAATACATTATGTACTGTGGCAGATCGCGATATATTTTGTGTCTTTACAGTAGATCACTCAGTCCAAACGTCTGGCCACTATATCTGCCGTAGCACATAATATTAATACATTATGTACTGTGGCAGATCGCGATATATTTTGTGTCTTTACAGTAGATCACTCAGTCCAAACGTCTGGCCACTATATCTGCCGTAGCACATAATATTAATACATTATGTAGTGTGGCAGATCGCGATATATTTTGTGTCTTTACAGTAGATCACTCAGTCCAAACGTCTGGCCACTATATCTGCCGTAGCACATAATATTAATACATTATGTACTGTGGCAGATCGCGATATATTTTGTGTCTTTGCAGTAGATCACTCAGTCCAAACGTCTGGCCACTACATCTGCCGTAGCACATAATATTAATACATTATGTAGTGTGGCAGATCGCGATATATTTTGTGTCTTTACAGTAGATCACTCAGTCCAAACGTCTGGCTACACAGGCCATAAGACATTCAAAGTCTCTGTATTATAGGCGCTAGTGTCACTTCTGTATTATAATTTCTCTCATCCGCCATGTTTTAATACTAACTGTAGGAATTTACAAAGTATAATGTTAGGGTTGTTTCCAATAGCATAATGGTCATACCAGATTTCGTGAAAATCTAGTACGTAAATGTTTCAAATATGAAGCAGTTATGTTGTTCAGACCAACATAACTGTGTTCTTAGTCAATAGCTACATGTTTATGTCTAAGTAGACCATCGTCAGGCCATAAATACAACATGTTTATGTCTAAGTAGACCATCGTCAGGCCATAAATACAACATGTTTATGTCTAAGTAGACCATCGTCAGGCCATAAATACAACATGTTTATGTCTAAGTAGACCATCGTCAGGCCATAAATACAACATGTTTATGTCTAAGTAGACCATCGTCAGGCCATAAATACAACATGTTTATGTCTAAGTAGACCATCGTCAGGCCATAAATACAACATGTTTATGCTAAGTAGACCATCGTCAGGCCATAAATACAACATGTTTATGTCTAAGTAGACCATCGTCAGGCCATAAATACAACATGTTTATGTCTAAGTAGACCATCGTCAGGCCATAAATACAACATGTTTATGTCTAAGTAGACCATCGTCAGGCCATAAATACAACATGTTTATGTCTAAGTAGACCATCGTCAGGCCATAAATACAACATGTTTATGTCTAAGTAGACCATCGTCAGGCCATAAATACAACATGTTTATGTCTAAGTAGACCATCGTCAGGCCATAAATACAACATGTTTATGTCTAAGTAGACCATCGTCAGGCCATAAATACAACATGTTTATGTCTAAGTAGACCATCGTCAGGCCATAAATACAACATGTTTATGTCTAAGTAGACCATCGTCAGGCCATAAATACAATTTTTTTCAAAAAGGTATTTATGAGTAATCACAATAACCAACAAATGCACACAAAAGAACTAAAGACAACGTAACATATTATATTGCTACATGTTTCAGCGTCAGGAATTGTAAGAATAAGGCACGTAGTATAAGTATAAAGTGGAAAGTATTAATGGTCTGACGATAGCTGACTTCTACCGAAACATGTAGCTATTAAATAATTGTTAGACTAAACCACATAACTGTTTGTTATTGAATATTTTAAACACAGCGCGATGATTTCTATGAAGTTAAATTTTTCAGAGGTTGAAATGGAGAGACAGCAATACCGACGGAGACTGAGACAGACAGCATAGCTATGAGCGATGTTCGCTATGCAAGGCTCCCTAGGTCATAAACATTAAGTGATAGTCGTTATAAGGTTAAATGTAGTTCATTTATTGCACTGATGTATCATTAGTCTTCAGAACAATCCCAGAGCACGTTGATACATTTGTCTGATCTTGGCAAGCAAAATTCCGTCACGCTGTAAACTGAGCTTCTGACAGGCTGTGAGGCAAGTGTGGAACATTTCACTGATCATGCAGTATAGTTTGGCTGCTGAAGTAACAGTCGGCAGGTTGCTGAAGTAACAGTCGGCAGGTTGCTGAAGTAACAGTCGGCAGGTTGCTGAAGTAACAGTCGGCAGGTTGCTGAAGTAACAGTCGGCAGGTTGCTGAAGTAACAGTCGGCAGGTTGCTGAAGTAACAGTCGGCAGGTTGCTGAAGTAACATCGGCAGTTGCTGAAGTAACAGTCGGCAGGTTGCTGAAGTAACAGTCGGCAGGTTGCTGAAGTAACAGTCGGCAGGTTGCTGAAGTAACAGTCGGCAGGTTGCTGAAGTAACAGTCGGCAGGTTGCTGAAGTAACAGTCGGCAGTTTGCTGAAGTAAAAGTCAGCAGGTTACTGAAGTAACAGTCGGCAGGTTGCTGAAGTAACAGTCGGCAGGTTGCTGAAGTAACAGTCGGCAGGTTGCTGAAGTAACAGTCGGCAGGTTGCTGAAGTAACAGTCGGCAGGTTGCTGATTGCACAGCAATGAGGAACTGGAAATTACTATTCGTGAATGGTTGCCAATACAACATTCAGAATTTTACCGCCACGGAAGTTCTAACTCGTGCCAGGACGGAATAACTGTATTAGTGTGACAGGAATTGTGTGCAGAAAGTGAGATAAAACTGATGTTTGTAATGACTAGGGAGATAAACTGATGTTTGTAATGACTAGGGAGATAAACTGATGTTTGTAATGACTAGGGAGATAAACTGATGTTTGTAATGACTAGGGAGATAAACTGATGTTTGTAATGACTAGGGAGATAAACTGATGTTTGTAATGACTAGGGAAACTTAGTTATAGAATATCCTTCGTAATTATTGCATGTTACTTTCTTTCTCCAACATGTTAAAGAAGTTTTTTTATTTAAGTTCTATCCGACAAATGCATAGTTTTATTTCTATTATTCAATACACATATTTCATTGAAGATGGTCCAACATGTTTCGAACCTTATATGAGGATCATCTTCAGGGACATCTCTTTTAAATTACACCAACCCTTCTTCAAAGGTACATGTTAGGTTATACACTTTAAAATGTAGTCTTGTTTATTTTGTTTATAAAGTTTATTAACGCCAGACAGGCAAAAGAAACTCACCAATATAGAAACATCACAAACAAATTACACAAAACGAATGCAGCCATTTGGTACAACAAAACATGTCGACAGCTACAATTAACACATACATTTATAAAGACAACAAATACGACATTTTAAAGTGTATAACCTAACATGTACCTTTGAAGAAAGCTGGTGTAATTTAAAAAATGTCCTGAAGATGAACCTCATATAACGTTCGAAACATGTTGGACCATCTTCAATGAAATATATGTATTGAATAATAGAAAATAAAATTGTACATTTGTCGGCTAGAACTAAAATAATAAAAAAAATTTACGGTACGAATAACGTAATGTTAAAAAGTTTAATAAAACTCCACATATTTTTGTTTGAGCTGCGATGCCAAAACATTTAGGTAACAAAGGTTTAAGTGCTTAACCAAGATTAGATGGTAAACTGCGTGTTTCTGTTTCAGCTGGAGGAACTGGAGAGTGCGTTTGCGCAGACGCACTACCCTGACGTGTTCACGCGAGAGGACCTGGCCATGAAGATAAACCTGACCGAGGCACGAGTCCAGGTCAGTAGGTCACACAAGCCTACCGCTCGTAACTTCACATAACGCGGACCGTGTTAACAGTCGTCTTGCTGCTTACGAAATGCCCCACTTCACTATCACACCGCACGTCATCCTGAGCCAGATAAATCCAATCCAGTGTGATTTGGAAAATATTTACAATCACTGTTTTAGTTTGATGTTGACGGAACTCTGGTTTCCTCTGTTCGTGGCTTTCCACTACTCACAATGAATGATTTGGTCAGTCAAATAACATAATATCGACGTTTCGGTGAAGCCTGCTGACTCAGTGTCACTTTTCTACCTTGAAGAGACAGGCATCAGGTTCCCCAACCCCAATAAATATGGAATTATATGGTGTCATATCTTAGCAGGTCTTTATACTTTTTGGGGGCACTGTACCGTCAATCATATAAGGGAATTACAGGGTGAAGAGCTAAATACCTGCTGGACCCGCTAGATGTCAGCACAGAGACGGGACTTTCCCTCCGCGCCGCGGTTTCACAACTCATCGACCGCGACAGAATAAAAACATGACAGAGTAATCCAGCTGAATCCAATCTACAAAACCAAAACATGTTTCCATTTTAATAATTCCCTGCAACAGGCCTTATCTGTGACACAATGCTACGTTTCCAAAAACCATCTCAACTTCGCTTTGATCGTTGGTTGAATCACGACATTTTTTAGATGGTCTTAGTTGCAGGGTTCACATTAACAAGGCTTCGTTCTTTATAAAGTGTCTCACAAAAAGCAAAATCGCCATGTTCTGGTATCGCATCAATTTTGATTTTTAAAACAGCTGTTGTGTGCTTGTGATTTCAAGTCTCAAGCATTCATGATTTCTTCAGAAAAGTCCTATAGAATGCGTTAAACTGGGGCACTTAATATCCATACATATATATCACGGACTTAGCACACTGTTGCACAAATGCACACACAGTTAACATATACCTTGAAGATTAAAGACTAAGCTGAATTACATATAAAGATACAGCACGTACCGCGCAGTAAACACACTCCGTCTCTGTTATACAAACCAGTCAGTTAGTGCCGTACAGTGAAATAATCGCTGTTTGTTCTGAGATCCACACAAAACACATAAATACAGTCCGTACCGCGCAGTAAACACACTCCGTCACAGTTATACAAACCAGTCAGTTAATGTTGTACAGTGAAATAATCGCTGTTTGTTCTGAGATCCACACAAAACACATAAATACAGTCCGTACCGCGCAGTAAACACACTCCGTCTCAGTTATACAAACCAGTCAGTTAATGTTGTACAGTGAAATAATCGCTGATTGTTCTGAGATCCACACAAAACACATAAATACAGTCCGTACCGCGCAGTAAACACACTCCGTCACAGTTATACAAACCAGTCAGTTAATGTTGTACAGTGAAATAATCGCTGTTTGTTCTGAGATCCACACAAAACACATAAATACAGTCCGTACCGCGCAGTAAACACACTCCGTCTCAGTTATACAAACCAGTCAGTTAATGTTGTACAGTGAAATAATCGCTGATTGTTCTGAGATCCACACAAAACACATAAATACAGCCCGTACCGCGCAGTAAACACACTCCGTCTCAGTTATACAAACCAGCCAGTTAATGTTGTACAGTGAAATAATCGCTGTTTGTTCTGAGATCCACACAAAACACATAAATACGGTCCGTACCGCGCAGTAAACACACTCCGTCTCTGTTATACAAACCAGTCAGTTAATGCTGTACAGTGAAATAATCGTTGTTTGTTCTGAGATCCACACAAAACACATAAATACAGTCCGTACCGCGCAGTAAACACACTCCGTCTCAGTTATAAAAACCAGTCAGTTAATGTTGTACTGTGAAATAATCGCTGTTTGTTCTGAGATCCACACAAAACACATAAATACACTGTGTGGGCAGAACGTAGAATTGTTGAATGTTAAACATGGTGGTACATATAGTAACCACTGGGCTTTAAAGGGTTAAATATCAGTTATACAAACCAGTTAGTTAATGCTGTATAGTAAAATAATCGCTGTTTGTTCTGAGGTCAACACAAAACACATAAATACAATGTGTGGGCAGAACGTAGAATTGTGAATGTTAAACGTGGTGGTACATATAGTAACCACTGGGCTTTAATGTGCCAGTAGTTTCATTCTGCGTGTCAGTGTTTACGACTGTATGCACTGTGTCACAAGTACGCGCAGTACAGGGCCCACACACTTCAAGATACGCCACTGATCTACATAGCAACAATTGTCTTCATTTATAAAGGGCAAAGCATCAATAACATAAAAGTATGACGTCACGATTTCGCGAGTTACTGAATATTTTACCAGTTAAATCTCTTACAGTACATAAAGTGGTCCTCTCGTTTATGACACCGTGCAGTCTGCTACATAATTACCTTCTGCCGTGAAGATGGAGGCAGCAGGTTAGTCCGAAACACCGGTATACACGAAGTAGACTGTACGGCGTCACGTGACACAGATACAGGACTGGAACACCGGACACTACATTTTCATTCAATGAAAAACGTCGGGTTGTCGTTCTTAGCACTGTTTTTGAGTCAGGAGGGCCGGGGTTCGTATTTCTGTCCGCAGGACGTCTACCGTACTATGGTTTTGCTCAGTCCCTTCAGCTAATATATTAAAATAGGCCACGGCCAAATTCATGTAATGATGTTAGCTTTCTGATTTTTTCCCAATGGCTCAACAGCCCCTTTGGGGCCTAGGCCGCCTCATTATCGAGGCTTCACGATCACACTCAGACACACCACACTCAGTAGGACTCCTCTGGACGAGTGATCAGCCCGTCGCAGAGACACAACACTCACAAGAGACAGACATCCAAGCCCCCGGTTGGATTCGAACCCACAATCCCAGTAAGCGAGCGGCCGCAGACCCATGCCTTAGAACGCACGGCCACTGACAGACTATTTAAATAGCCTGTAATAGTACTGCTACAGTAAGGAGACAAGCGACAATAGCAGAAAGAAACAATTGAAAAGTCGATCTTAGGCATTAAGTTAAACATTTCCTACAGCCACAGACAGCTTTAGGTTTTTCCATTAGAAACATTTTGTAAATATTGTTCAAGGAAATAATCGCTGTATAGGAAGCATATAAATACACTGTCAGTAGCGAGTGGTGCGTATAGTTACCAATATCATTTAAGGGTTAGTGCTGCGACCAACCGCCAGGCTGCAAGTAGCTGCGTGTTCTGTCCAATGACACAGACCCACAAACCCGCGCAATCACTACCGTGCGGGTGGCGGGCACCCGCTCCCCTCCAAGCCATCAGAATAGCAACAACACTCCCCCCTCCGTTGCCTAGCAACTGGCGCGATGCAGGCCCGCGATTGGTGGAGACCGAGGCAGCGGGCGGAGCCTGTTCTAATGAACTGCGGTCCCAGAAACACTAACCTTTCGATAATCGTGTGGTGTTGTGTTGCAGATCTGATTTGAATTGGCTGTATCAGTTGCTTCGTAGGTTATTCAAGAGCGTTGAATCAATTATACAAGTCACTCGTCGTCTAGTGACTAATAAGTAGGATGCCAGACAGTTGACCAGCAACATTAACATATGCCTGCATAGGATATATGATCCGGAAAGACAGCGAGACTTTGGAAAACCAAGAAGTAGAAATATCAGTTTCTGAGCTTCAGAAGTCGAAACGGGCTTGTAGTAGTTTGAATAAGAAGAACAAAACAAAACAAAATAATCGGTGTTTGTAGATTATTATCAATTATTATTCGTTATCACCTTTATACAGGGTGTTTACAACTATGTACCTCAAACAAACCATGTCTCTACGGTACACAGTGTTCCAGCTATTCTGTAGTTACAGTTACGTTACATGTAATGCTATTCCCCACGTTCAATGTTCTGTACCTTACATCAGCACTTCCCGCAGTACGTGTGCAGTGCCAGTATGGCTGTTTGCTGTAGTTACTTGATGTCGTGCTCTACATATATGTTGCTGAGGTATTTTGTGAGTGATTTTGAGATGGTTCCAGTTGTCCGTATTATTACTGGTATCACTTTGGTTTTACATTCCACATGCGCTGTATTTCTGTTGTAAGGTCTTTATATATTAGAAACTTCTGGGCTTCTTTCTTGGTCACATTACACAACTGTGTCCGGTCTGTTGTTAAGGACGGTTCGATCAGTTGTTATGGGCATGTCATAGTGTGGTTTGTGACTGGAGTTGTCTAACAGAGATTGTGGTTCATTATTATTATAATATTATTATTATTATTATTGTGATGACAACGAGACGGACCGTGCCAAGATTAAGGCGGTTAGTCGCCAACTTCTCACTGCAGAGAACCAAGTTCGATCCCAGGCCAGTCCATTTGAATTTGTGGTGGAAAAGTTGGCAATGGGACGGGTTTTCCTCCAAATGCTTCAGTTTTCCCCTGTCAGTATCATTCCACCAATGCTCCATACTCATTCCTTCATCTACCACCGACGCTGCATAATGTTTTTCTCCCAGTACTTCAGTTTTCCCCTTACAGTATCATTCCACCAATGCCCCATACTCATTCCTTCATCTACCACCGACGCTGCATAATGGTTTTCTCCCAGTATTTCAGTTTTCCCCTGTCAGTATCATTCCACCAATGCTCCATATTCATTCCTTCATCTACCACCGACGCTGCATAATGTTTTTCTCCCAGTATTTCAGTTTTCCCCTGTCAGTATCATTCCACCAATGCTCCATATTCATTCCTTCATCTACCACCGACGCTGCATAATGTTTTTCTCCCAGTACTTCAGTTTTCCCCTGTCAGTATCATTCCACCAACGCTCCACACTCATTCATTCATCTACCACCGACGCTGTGTAACGTTTTTCTCCCAGTATTTCAGTTTTCCCCTGTCAGTATCATTCCACCAATGCTCCACACTCATTCATACATCTACCACCGACGCTGCAGAATGTTTTTCTCCCAGTACTTCAGTTTTCCTTGTCAGTATCTTTCCACCAATGCTCCATACTCATTCATTCATCTACCACCCACGCTGTATAATGTTTTTCTCCCAGTACTTCAGTTTCCCCCTGTCAGTATCTTTCCACCAATGCTCCATACTCATTCCTTCATCTACCACCGACGCTGTATAATGTTTTTCTCCCAGTACTTCAGTTTTCCCCTGTCAGTATCATTCCACCAATGCTCCATATTCATTCCTTCATCTACCACCGACGCTGCATAATGTTTTTCTCCCAGTACTTCAGTTTTCCCCTGTCAGTATCATTCCACCAATGCTCCATATTCATTCCTTCATCTACCACCGACGCTGCATAATGTTTTTCTCCCAGTACTTCAGTTTTCCCCTGTCAGTATCATTCCACCAATGCTCCACACTCATTCATACATCTACCACCAACGCTGTGTAATGTTTTTCTCCCAGTACTTCAGTTTTCCCCTGTCAGTATCAATCCACCAATGCTCCATATTCATTCCTTCATCTACCACCGACGCTGCATAATGTTTTTCTCCCAGTACTTCAGTTTTCCCCTGTCAGTATCATTCCACCAATGCTCCATACTCATTCATACATCTACCACCAACGCTGTGTAATGTTTTTCTCCCAGTACTTCAGTTTTCCCCTGTCAGTATCATTCCACCAATGCTCCACACTCATTCATACATCTACCACCAACGCTGTGTAATGTTTTTCTCCCAGTACTTCAGTTTTCCCCTGTCAGTATCATTCCACCAATGCTCCATATTCATTCCTTCATCTACCACCGACGCTGCATAATGTTTTTCTCCCAGTACTTCAGTTTTCCCCTGTCAGTATCATTCCACCAATGCTCCATACTCATTCATACATCTACCACCAACGCTGTGTAATGTTTTTCTCCCAGTACTTCAGTTTTCCCCTGTCAGTATCATTCCACCAATGCTCCACACTCATTCATACATCTACCACCAACGCTGTATAATGTTTTTCTCCCAGTACTTCAGTTTTCCCCTGTCAGTATCATTCCACCAAAGCTCCATACTCATTCATACATCTACCACCAACGCTGTATAATGTTTTTCTCCCAGTACTTCAGTTTTCCCCTGTCAGTATCATTCCACCAATGCACCATACTCATTCATACATCTACCACCAAAGCTGTATAATGTTTTTCTCCCAGTACTTCAGTTTTCCCCTGTCAGTATCATTCCACCAATGCTCCATACTCATTCATACATCTACCACCAACGCTGTATAATGTTTTTCTCCCAGTACTTCAGTTTTCCCCTGTCAGTATCATTCCACCAATGCTCCATACTCATTCATACATCTACCACCAACGCTGTATAATGTTTCTCTCCCAGTACTTCAGTTTTCCCCTGTCAGTATCATTCCACCAATGCTCCATACTCATTCATACATCTACCACCAACGCTGTATAATGTTTTTCTCCCAGTACTTCAGTTTTCCCCTGTCAGTATCATTCCACCAATGCTCCACACTCATTCATACATCTACCACCAACGCTGTGTAATGTTTTTCTCCCAGTACTTCGGTTTTCCCCTGTCAGTATCATTCCACCAATGCTCCACACTCATTCATACATCTACCACCAACGCTGTATAATGTTTTTCTCCCAGTACTTCAGTTTTCCCCTGTCAGTATCATTCCACCAACGCTCCATATTCATACATTCATCTACCACCAACACTGTATAATGTTTTTCTCCCAGTACTTCAGTTTTCCCCTGTCAGTATCATTCCACCAATGCTCCATACTCATTCATACATCTACCACCAACGCTGTATAATGTTTCTCTCCCAGTACTTCAGTTTTCCCCTGTCAGTATCATTCCACCAATGCTCCATACTCAATCATACATCTACCACCAACGCTGTATAATGTTTCTCTCCCAGTACTTCAGTTTTCCCCTGTCAGTATCATTCCACCAACGCTCCATATTCATACATTCATCTACCACCAACGCTGTATAATGTTTTTCTCCCAGTACTTCAGTTTTCCCCTGTCAGTATCATTCCACCAATGCTCCATACTCATTCATACATCTACCACCCACACTGTATAATGTTTCTCTCCCAGTACTTCAGTTTTCCCCTGTCAGTATCATTCCACCAATGCTCCATACTAACTGACCAGCGCTATGTATATAGGGCGTAATATACATTACAAATTAAGAATGTCGCCAAACAACGCAACAATAGATGATGATAATGATGATAATGATGACAATATGAACGGCAGCACGCAACTCCCCAGTCTGGATAGCGGACAGTCACAGCAGACATGGCAGCAGAAGTGCAGTAAACGTAGATACCGCGCGGTCTATTTTGTTGTGAACAGACAGTGCAGTCTTGCCATCATTAGGGTCGGCAGATTTCATTACTGCAGCAACTGGAGCCAGTGTAACTCTATTTGCAGGTAGGCCTCGCCCTCGCCCTCACGTCTCTGTTCCCCGATCGGACACTCCAGCAGACTGCATCATTAGACGGCAGGCAGCAAGACTTTATGACACCGCCCGCCCATTGCACAGTGTCATGACACTGGACTGTTTTACGTTCTGTCCGTTCTACTTACATCGCAATTGTCCATCCGGCAGTGTCCGGTTTTTCCGCAGTTCAGTCCATTCGGCAGTGTCCAGTTTTTCCGCAGTTCGTCCGTCCGGCAGTGTCCAGTTTTTCCGCAGTTCAGTCCGTCTGACAATGTCCAGTTTTTCCGCAGTTCGTCCGTCCGGCAGCGTCCATTTTTTCCGCAGTTCAGTCAACCGGACAGTGTCCAGTTTTTCCGCAGTTCAGTCGGTCCGACAATGTCCAGTTTTTCCGCAGTTCAGTCCGTCCGGCAGTGTCCAGTTTTTCCGCAGTTCAGTCAATCGGAC
The DNA here is from genome assembly GCA_021186555.1 of Reticulitermes speratus. Lineage (NCBI taxonomy): Eukaryota > Metazoa > Arthropoda > Insecta > Blattodea > Rhinotermitidae > Reticulitermes > Reticulitermes speratus. The sequence continues at coordinate 30,647,450 of JAJKFL010000013.1, read as the reverse complement.
AGTGTCCAGTTTTTCCGCAGTTCAGTCCGTCCGGCAGTGTCCAGTTTTTCCGCAGTTCGTCCGTCCGGCAGTGTCCAGTTTTTCCGCAGTTCGTCCGTCCGGCAGTGTCCAGTTTTTCTGCAGTTCAGTCGATCGGACAGTGTCCAGTTTTTCCGCAGTTCAGTCCCTCCGGCGGTGTCCAGTTTTTTTGCAGTTCAGTCAATCGGACAGTGTCCAGTTTATCCGCAGTTCAGTCAATCGGACAGTGTCCAGTTTTTCCCGCAGTTCAGTCCGTCCGGCAGTGTCGAGTTTTTCCGCAGTTCGTCCGTCCGGCAGTGTCCAGTTTTTCCGCAGTTCAGTCCATCCGGCAGTATCCAGTTTTTCCGCAGTTCGTCCGTCCGGCAGTGTCGAGTTTTTCCGCAGTTCGTCCGTCCGGCAGTGTCCAGTTTTTCCGCAGTTCAGTCCATCCGGCAGTGTCCAGTTTTTCCGCAGTTCGTCCGTCCGGCAGTGTCCAGTTTTTCCGCAGTTCAGTCCATCCGGCAGTGTCCAGTTTTTCCGCAGTTCGTCCGTCCGGCAGTGTCCAGTTTTTCCGCAGTTCGTCCGTCCGGCAGTGTCCAGTTTTTCCGCAGTTCAGTCCATCCGGCAGTGTCCAGTTTTTTCCGCAGTTCGTCCGTCCGGCAGTGTCCAGTTTTTCCGCAGTTCAGTCCATCCGGCAGTGTCCAGTTTTTCCGCAGTTCGTCCGTCCGGCAGTGTCCAGTTTTTCCGCAGTTCGTCCGTCCGGCAGTGTCCAGTTTTTCCGCAGTTCGTCCGTCCGGCAGTGTCCAGTGTTCCCTTACCCCGCGCCAGGCTGCTGTAGGCACCAATTTGCTCAATGTGTTTGACACAATGTTTCTGCTGTCATATTAAGGTCACTTTTCACTATTTGCCGGGTCCCAGGTGACCTGTACAGTTGAAGGGGGAATGCGTCCGTTACTGGGGGGGGGGGGGGGCGCACCCAGGGGATGAAGCTGGATATTACATCTCACTGCTGCCATCTGTCGGGAACATAGTCTTGTGTCAGTAAGCGTCCCGAGTTCATGCACAGGGATGTACAACGTCAGTCTGTGTTCGGAGCGGCGTGTCTGGTTGCGCTTAACACTTTAAGTGTTAGCACTTATCATAATAACACTACGTGTTCCGTCTGACACAATCTTTATATGTTATTACTATCTCAAACACTGCCGATCCCAGTGGCCGCGCGGTCTAAGGCGTGGGCCTGCGGCCGTTCGCTTACTGGGATTTTGGGTTCGAATCCCGCCTAGGGCATGGATGTCTGTCTGTTGTGAGTGTTGTGTGTTGTCAGGTAGAGGTCTGTGCGACGGGCTGATCCCTCGTCCAGAGGAGTCCTACCGAGTGTGGTGTGTCTAAAGTGTGTGATCGTGAAGCCTCGAAAAATGAGGCGGCCTAGGCCCCCAAGGGGCTGTCGAGACTTTGGAAAGAAAAATCTCAAACACTACATGTTTCGATGAAGCCCATTATCCTTAAACTTAAAATTCGAGGTAAAAATATAATGTGGCGTTTGAAAAGAATAATAACAAACACAAGTTGTGTCAGACGTAACACATAGTGTTATTTGTGTAAGTGTATATACACAACGGGATGGAGAGCGTCAGATTGATTAGCACAAATCCTTCTAACGCTACAAAATGTTTCACTGGAAGCACTTTTTCTTCCCATGTTTCCCCAATATGCTGGGCGTTTTGCAGGGTTCGCCCGCTTGTCCTTCTGAAAAAGTATTAAGATGAAGATAAGGATGGAGCATTGGTGGAGTGATACTGGCAGGGGAAAACCGAAGTACTTGGAAGAGCCTGTCGCTGGGTCACTTTGTCCACCACATATCCCAGATGGCGTGGCCTGGGATTGAACCCAGGCTTTCAAGATGACGGGCAGACAGGTAGCTGTCTAAATCTGAATAATGTATATAACTTAGTTTCCACCTCACAGTAAACACACAGCATCTATCACAAACACCAACCGGTTGGTGCCCTAGGCCGTTACAGCTCTCTGTCGTTATCATCACACAACGCACACGGAAAATCCGCGAATGCAAGAGAGAGCTGTTAAATGATAAAGCAGATGGTAAAAATAGTAACCACTACATTTTAGGGGGTTAAGTCAACAAACTAACGTCATGGAACAGTGTCATTCTGAACAGCTTCTGCTTGCTCAGCGAGTCACTAAATTGTCTGCATTAAAATAAAAGGAAGGTTCATTACCTTGCTCACAAAAGACGCAACCTGTGCCTACCCTCAGCCAGATAAACCCAGACCACTCCCCCCAACACGCTACTTATTTAAGATCCGTTTGAAATATATTCTTCCACCGACATCTAGGTTTTTCAAATACTCTCTTTCATTCAGGCTTCCCTGCCAAAAGTTTATATGCATTTCTCTTCTCCCAATACGTGACAAAGGGTCAAATAGAGATCATTAACTACTTAAATGGTAAGCTTCATACAGGGCAATGTGTTTAAAGTGTCAAAATGTGATAACGGTGTTGTACATCGTGGCCTGTGTCGCAGTCAGTAGGTCGACCTTCCACCTGAAGGCCAGAGGAAACTAACTGACCCTTCAGTAATGATAGCCACTGTTCTGGCTGGGACTCAAACCGGGGCCCTGCATCAGGCAGCCCACAAATGCAACACAGTGTACGTCAGTTAACGGTCGCCTTTGGCCCACTGTGAAGTGCTCAGTTTTGAGCGCGCACGACTGTCCACTCGTCACGTGACTTGTAATAAACTCGATTTGTACAAATTTCGAGGAAAGAAATCCTCACAAAGGAAAGAAAACATTGTGGGCAGATTGCAGCAGTGTAGTGCTGTCTGATCACCAGAGTGCAGCACATGCAATGGGTCTAGCCAATAAATCCTTCGAAAATGAGGCAAAGCAGAGATATTTGGGACCGACAATGACGTCAGAATTAAATTTACGGAGACATTAAGAGCTCATTCGATTCACATCAGTTACAATATCTTGTCTTTCCGGATACACTCATATCGAGGTTAGGACGTCGTCCAGTCCGGTACATATGCAGGTTTCAGCGTCTTAGAGGAACATAAAAGAGGTACCAGTTGTCTCTGAAACGTCGTTATTTAGTTACTTTATGCCAGAGCACAAGACTGCTTCCTTCACACACTTTTGTCGAACCTCCAATCTTCAGTTCTGCTTTTCAACACTGGATAAAATATCGAACATAGAGCATATCGACTGTACACTTAGACTGCACACTAGATATCGACATTTAAGTAATATCGACTGTAGAAGGCCTTGATTACGATTGCTCGAAGATAATCGACTATAAATCTGTTGCAAAGATAGGGTAAAGCGGTACAATACGAGCTACGGGGCAAGTGGTGGCGCAGTTGGTTGCCTGCACTACAAGCCGAAATGTCGCGGGTTCGATTCCTGATGGTGTCATTGGGATTTTTCATTCACTTAATCCTTCCGGCCAGCCTCTGGGGGGTAAAGGCGGCCGGTGTGTAGGGTTGACAACCTTACCAAATTCATGTGCCGATTGTCTAGAAATTCTGGGAGCCTCAACCTCCTGGAACCCTCAGGGCCTGTCCAGGACTGTATAGGGTTAGCTTTACCTTATTTAAGATTACAGAGTAAGTAAATACTTCAACATTCTTTTACTGTAAAGAAGGGAATATCTTCAAGACAATATTCTACTTTACTCTGAATCTCTTATATAGCTCTCAGCATATAAAAACGTGTTAACATGTCATTTTTCTATCGACCACAAGTGGAGCCTTCGTACGAGACAGCTTTTCCACAACACAACATAAAAGTTTCATGTTTTTTTTTCAGCAAATGAGGCAGAAAGCTTTGTACATTTAGCCAACTTTATGAGGCATGAATACGTGCGAATATATTAAAATTGTGGACTTACAATCAGACAGTAGGTACGGTGTCTACGTATCCCCGTCAAAGTCCACTGTTCCATGCACTGTCTGTCCTACATATCACAGCTTGATGTCTCTAAATATGCCACTAGCACTACGTTGACAACTATTCAAGCTTGTTATCAGATGCCACAAGACGCACACACATCGCAGCATTTGACTTCATGTCATCCCAGTGAATTTTACTTTACTGTAACCGTAATTTTAAACGCTTTATCGTAATTATAGCATGCAGGTGTTCCCCAGGCCTACAATACGGTCGTACCGAAACGTGTACCGTTATGACGCAATAAATATGGCCGCGTAGACTGACATATATAGTGGGGATACGACTTCCTGTTGTTCGCTGGTAACCTCAAGGATCCAAATAAATCAGTTCGCATGGTTACCACAAGATTTCAGCATTTACTTTGGCCAAAATTGAGATATTTTATATCAGAAAAATGCCGCGACCGCATGAAACCCGAAGAAAGAACGCCCGAAACCCACTGAATGTGTTATATTAAGAAAATCCGTAAATACATTGTAACAGTCTTAAAAGTACAGTTTTATTTTTGATATTGCATTTGCATATTATAACAAGAAAATTACAGGAACATGGGATCCAAAAAATTATCGAAATGTCCTTGTGTGCAGGCCTGTTTGAAATGTCCCTGTGTGCAGGCCTGTTTGAAATGTCCCTGTGTGCAGGCCTGTTTGAAATGTTCCTGTATGCAGGCCTGTTTGAAATGTCCCTGTGTGCAGGCCTGTTTGAAATGTCCCTGTGTACAGGCCTGTTTGAAATGTCCCTGTGTGCAGGCCTGTTTGAAATGTCCCTGTGTGCAGGCCTGTTTGAAATGTCCCTGTGTGCAGGCCTGTTTGAAATGTCCCTGTGTGCAGGCCTGTTTGAAATGTCCCTGTGTGCAGGCCTGTTTGAAATGTCCCTGTGTGCAGGCCTGTTTGAAATGTCCCTGTGTGCAGGCCTGTTTGAAATGTCCCTGTGTGCAGGCCTGTTTGAAATGTCCCTGTATGCAGGCCTGTTTGAAATGTCCCTGTGTGCAGGCCTGTTTGAAATGTCCCTGTGTACAGGCCTGTTTGAAATGTCCCTGTGTGCAGGCCTGTTTGAAATGTCCCTGTGTGCAGGCATGTTTAAAATGTCCCCGTGTGCAGGCCTGTTTGAAATGTCCCTGTGTGTAGGCCTGTTTGAAATGTCCCTGTGTGCAGGCCTGTTTGAAATGTCCCTGTATGCAGGCCTGTTTGAAATGTCCCTGTGTGCAGGCCTGTTTGAAAAGTCCCTGTATGCAGGCCTGTTTGAAATGTCCCTGTATGCAGGCCTGTTTGAAATGTCCCTGTATGCAGGCCTGTTTGAAATGTCCCTGTGTGCAGGCCTGTTTGAAATGTCCCTGTATGCAGGCATGTTTGAAATGTCCCTGTGTGCAGGCCTGTTTGAAATGTCCCTGTATGCAGGCATGTTTGAAATGTCCCTGTGTGCAGGCCTGTTTGAAATCATTCTACCAGCACTAACCAAACTCAACACGTTGAGTCCCTTCAGTACGAAGTTCCTATACCAACTTTCTTCACGTTCATCACACGGTTCGCTGTGCTTGATTCAAGGACCTGTGTGTTAAGGAAATTCTATCACTGAGGATGTAGAGTTGGCACCCCTGACAATTAAAACACACTGCAATTCAAAAGCGAATTTAGTGGAAACAATGGCCTAACAAACAGCAGGCTGCACTTCAATTATAGCTCCCAATTAGAGAAACACAATAAGCACGTGGGTTGTTCAAGTGACAAGCGACGACCCTCATTACATACAGCTCTGTATTCTTAAGGACCCTTATCACTTGGCTGCCGCAGGGTGTCACAGCAACTGAGAAAAACCGCGACACAATGTACTGGTTGGCAGTTCTCTACAGCGCAATCTTCCTCATTTCCCATTTTTTCTGAATCAAATTTTCCATCATGTTCTGCTTTTACACATTACATGGACCCTATGAACACTAAATAAAATATTTTCTGTCCAACGAGCCCGATTTCCAAAAGCATTGTTTTTTAAGGTTCCCAATCTTCGCCCTTTCGTCCTTCTGATAAGAACAACATGTAGATTAATATGAATATGGAGCATTGGTGGAATGATACTGACAGGGGAAAACTGAAGTACTGGGAGAAAAACATTATACAGCGTCGGTGGTAGATGTATGAATGAGTATGAAGCGTTGGTGGAATGATACTGACAGGGGAAAACTGAAGTACTGGGAGAAAAACATTATACAGCGTCGGTGGTAGATGTATGAATGAGTATGGAGCGTTGGTGGAATGATACTGACAGGGGAAAACTGAAGTACTGGGAGAAAAACATTATACAGCGTGGGTGGTAGATGTATGAATAGTATGGAGCATTGGTGGAATGATACTGACAGGGGAAAACTGAAGTACTGGGAGAAAAACATTATACAGCGTGGGTGGTAGATGGATGAATAAGTATGGAGCATTGGTGGAATGATACTGACAGGGGAAAACTGAAGTACTGGGAGAAAAACATTATACAGCGTCGGTGGTAGATGTATGAATGAGTATGGAGCATTGGTGGAATGATACTGACAGGGGAAAACTGAAGTACTGGGAGAAAAACATTATACAGCGTGGGTGGTAGATGGATGAAAAAGTATGGAGCATTGGTGGAATGATACTGACAGGGGAAAACTGAAGTACTGGGAGAAAAACATTATACAGCGTGGGTGGTAGATGGATGAATAAGTATGGAGCATTGGTGGAAAGATACTGACAGGGAAAACTGAAGTACTGGGAGAAAAACATTATGCAGCGTCGGTGGTAGATGAAGGAATGAGTATGGAGCATTGGTGGAATGATACTGACAGGGGAAAACTGAAGTACTGGGAAGAAAACATTATACAGCGTTAGTGGTAGATGTATGAATGAGTATGGAGCATTGGTGGAATGATACTGACAGGGGAAAACTGAAGTACTGGGAGAAAAACATTATACAGCGTCGGTGGTAGATGAATGAATGAGTATGGAGCATTGGTGGAAATGATACTGACAGGGAAAACTGAAGTACTGGGAGAAAAACATTATACAGCGTCGGTGGTAGATGAATGAATGAGTATGGAGCATTGGTGGAAGATACTGACAGGGAAAACTGAAGTACTGGGAGAAAAACATTATGCAGCGTCGGTGGTAGATGTATGAATGAGTATGGAGCATTGGTGGAATGATGCTGACAGGGAAAACTGAAGTACTGGGAGAAAAACATTATGCAGCGTCGGTGGTAGATGAATGAATGAGTATGGAGCATTGGTGGAAAGATCTGACAGGGAAAACTGAAGTACTGGGAGAAAAACATTATCAGCGTGGTGGTAGATGAATGAATGAGTATGGAGCATTGGTGGAAAGATACTGACAGGGAAAACTGAAGTATCTGGGAGAAAAACATTATGCAGCGTCGGTGTGTAGATGAAGGAATGAGTATGGAGCATTGGTGGAAAGATACTGACAGGGAAAACTGAAGTACTGGGAGAAAAACATTAGCAGCGTCGGTGGTAGATGAATGAATGAGTATGGAGCATTGGTGGAATGATACTGACAGGGGAAAACTGAAGTACTGGGAGAGAAACATTATACAGCGTCGGTGGTAGATGTAAGAATGAGTATGGAGCATTGGTGGAATGATACTGACAGGGGAAAACTGAAGTACTGGAGAAAACATTATACAGCGTGGTGGTAGATGAAGAATGAGTATGGAGCATTGGTGGAAAATACTGACAGGGAAAACTGAAGTACTGGGAGAAAAACATTATCAGCGTGGTGGTAGATGAAGAATGAGTATGGAGCATTGGTGGAATGATACTGACAGGGAAAACTGAAGTACTGGGAGAAAAACATTATACAGCGTGGTGGTAGATGAATGGAATGAGTATGGAGCATTGGTGGAATGATACTGACAGGGAAAACTGAAGTACTGGGAGAAAAACATTATCAGCGTCGGTGGTAGACTGAAGGAATGAGTATGGAGCGTTGGTGGAAATGATACTGACAGGGGAAAACTGAGTATGGGAGAAAAACATTATGCAGCGTCGGTGGTAGACGAATGAATGAGTATGGAGCAGTTGGTGGAATGATACTGACAGGGGAAAACTGACGTATTGGGAGAAAACATTATACAGCGTCGGTGGTAGATGTATGAATGAGTATGGAGCATTGGTGGAATGATACTGACAGGGGAAAACTGAAGTACTGGGAGAAAACATTATACAGCGTCGGTGGTAGATGAATGAATGAGTATGGAGCATTGGTGGAATGATACTGACAGGGAAAACTGAAGTACTGGGAGAAAAACATTATGCAGCGTCGGTGGTAGATGAAGGAATGAGTATGGAGCGTTGGTGGAATGATACTGACAGGGGAAAACTGAAGTACTGGGAGATAAACATTATGCAGCGTCGGTGGTAGATGAAGGAATGAGTATGGAGCGTTGGTGGAATGATACTGACAGGGGAATACTGAAGTACTGGGAGAAAAACATTACACAGCGTCGGTGGTAGATGTATGAATGAATATCGAGCATTGGTGGAATGATACTGACAGGGGAAAACTGAAGTACTGGGAGAAAAACATTATACGGCGTCGGTGGTAGATGTATGAATGAGTATGGAGCGTTGGTGGAATGATACTGACAGGGGAAAACTAAAGTACTGGGAGAGAAACATTATACAGCGTCGGTGGTAGATGTATGAATGAGTATGGAGCATTGGTGGAATGATACTGACAGGGGAAAACTGAAGTACTGGGAGAAAAACATTATGCAGCGTCGGTGGTAAATGAAGAAATGAGTATGGAGCATTGGTGGAAAGATACTGACAGGGGAAAACTGAAGTACTGGGAGAAAAACATTACACAGCGTCGGTGGTAGATGTATGAATGAGTGTGGAGCATTGGTGGAATGATACTGACAGGGGAAAACTGAAGTACTGGGAGAAAACATTATACAGCGTCGGTGGTAGATGTATGAATGAGTGTGGAGCATTGGTTGAAAGATACTGACAGGGGAAAACTGAAGTACTGGGAGAAAAACATTATACAGCGTTGGTGGTAGATGTATGAATGAGTATGGAGCATTGGTGGAATGATACTGACAGGGGAAAAGTGAAGTACTGGGAGAAAAATATCATACACCGTCGGTGGTAGATGGATGAATGAGTATGGAGCAATGGTGGAATGATACTGACAGGGGAAAACAAGTACTGGGAGAAGAACATTATACAGCATCGGTGGTAGATGAATAAATGCATATGTAGCATTGTTGGAATGATACTGACAGGGGAAAAGTGAAGTACTCGGATAAAAACCGGTCGCAGTACCACTTTGTCCACAACATGTCTGAAATGGACTCACTTGAGATCGAACCCGGGCCTCCGCTGTAACAGGCCGGGACTAATCGCCTGAGCCATGGCATGGCCTAAAAGACTAGGATTAGAACGGACTGTATTTAAAGATCCAGTTCGTACTGCGCAGTAAACACACCCCATCTCGTTTATAAGAGCAAAATAGCTAATTTCATATAGGGAAATAAAAGGTGTTTGTTACTTCCCAATCCTTGCTAATTAATTTTGCCATCCAACACCATACTGATATTGTCGTTACATAAACCACAAATACATAAATTTCAACCCTCAGTCAATATACAGGATTACCCCTCTCGATACAGTCTCAAGTACGAAGGGTACAAACTCTGTAGCTCATCATTGTGGTGAGTAATTTCCCCATTCAGCCCCAATTTTGCTCTTCTTTACAACAATAACAAAAATAAACTGTAAACCACAGCAACGTGCCTCTAAAATTATTTTGTGCGATAGCTGCCACTCCGCCATGAGCACGCATGTTACGCAACTCGTAAAACAAACCGCTGTTGTCTCAATCAGCGACGCAATACACAGCGCAATAAGCAGATACAATGGCACTGCACCGGGCTACTAGACCAGCTTACACGGGCCGCTGGACGCTTACACGGGCGACAAACCGCTGAGATAGCAGCTCATGCATGCAAGTGACAATACAACTGAAGGGAGCCAGGGTAGCTCAGTCAGTGTAGTGTCTGGACAAGGAGTTTCGAACAAGCAGCCAGCCAGTTCATTTTATATGGTCTTGTCGCTCATTTTATTAGAAGTATGAAATGTGGCCTGGTACGGGGTCGAATTTTGATTTAAACCAGTCTCTGTTACAGGTTTGAAGGCTGGGAAAGGTATGTTATTGCAGTATGGCCCTGGGGTCGACTCAGCCTCTAACAGAAATGAGTACCAGGAATACTTCTTGGGGGGTAAAGGCGGTCGGTGTTTAGGTTTGACAATCTTACCACCTTCATGTGCAGATTGTCTAGAAATTCTGGGAGCCTCAACCACCTGGAACCCTCAGGGCTTGTCCAGGGATTGTTGTTTTTTTGTATGAAGGGCCCTCGCACCCCAGCCTTAAGGCTTTTTGTGCAACCTCAATGAAGGTGATCAGGATGAGCAGTTTTTTTTACCAAGTTTTACAAGTAATGGAGCACCGGTGTAATGAAATTGACAGGGGAAAACCGACAACTCGGAGAAAAACCTGTCCCAGTGCCACTTTGTCCACCACAAATCTCACATGGACTTGACCTGGGACCGAACCCCGGGCCTCCGTGGTGAGAGGCCGGTGACTAACCGCATGAGCCATGGAACGGCCAGTTACTCAAATAACTTAGCGGGATATGGCTACGTCCTCATTTTTGATTGCTCGCCTCTCAAACTAAAGTTGTCCCTGTGCTTAATTAAGCAGCAGCATGTCATGGTGGTACAGCTAACTGCAAGGAGCTACGTTCTTGTTGACAGTTGCTCAGCTAGTCAATAAGTTGCTAGAGTTTTTATGGAGTGTGAAGACACATTACCGTGTGCACAAGGGCTCGTCATTGGTCCCTATCCTGAGCCATATCAATCCAGTACAAGCCCTCCTATCCTATTTACTTAATATCTATTTTAATAATATCTTCCATATACCCCTAGGTCTTCCAAGTTGTCTCTTGGATCTACGAATTCTTAACTTCGATACGAGACAGAAGTAAAGGAAATTGACACACGTGCTGCCGTCGGCTACAGCAATATGTGCTGCATGTTTCGGCAGTACTGACAATCCTCAGACATTTAATACATGACTTGTAAAACTCCAAATAAAATGCACATATATATATATATATATATATATATATATATATTTGAAATTTGTGAGATCTCACAAATTGTACAAGCCAAAGTAATCTTTATGTGGCTTTAAAATACACACATTTTTATATTTTAAATATAAATATAATTAAATATAATTTTGTTGTAGCTGACGGCAAAACTTATGTAAATTTTAGTTTGATGCGCCACAACGGGATGAGTCTCACAAAAATTGAAGAGGTCAGCTACACGCTCCGGCCGCTCTATTCCCGCTACGTATCACACACGAGGTTGGGTGGACCACAGAGCCGCTCTGGTCGAGGAGCCTCAGTTTGAATGCCCCTGACGCCGGTTCATCGCAAGAGAAATGTAATACAATTTGAAGTCTTGTCAAACTGACGGACCGACAGCAGAAACACCGATAATATTGACATTAGCGATTTGACGGCTCCCTCCCTCTCCCCTAAGTGGTTTTTAAGAACCTCCCCCACCCCACCCTCACCATGTTTCACTGTTGCGGGGAACCACCGCAGACCCTGCTACTGAAAATTATTGACATTATTTGAGATTAAATTGGGATTGGAAAAAATGCTTCAAGGGAAAAGGGAAGAAGAAAGAGCCCTCTATTACCCCCAGGTCTGTAGCTCGAACAAACCCCCTTGGGAGAAGGGGTTGGAGTGAGTTTAAAGTACTGAAACCGAGTGAGGTTAGGGGTGTTCAACCGCGAGCAGGGCTGCCAACATCTTGAACTGTGATCTGCTGCAAATTCGTTTCTTTGTCTGTCACAAGTCATGTTCATTTATTGCAGATACAAATATATGTCACAAGTCATGTTCATTTATTGCAGATACAAATACATTCTCCGCCTTTCTTGGACCGTAACAGAAGTGATTAGTTTTCAATAAGACCTGGAGACACTATGAACGAAATTTAGACGGATTTACTTTCGGGTTTTACCAGTGACGAACAAGTCCATACTATACTTCAGGTTACTCTGTTCTGGCATCATATTTTGGTATCAATGTTTCAGCTGAATCTCACGCATCCATTTGCAAGATCGAAGACGCTGCAACAAAGTTCCGAGTAATGACAGGCAATACGATCAAGATGGTGTAGATCAAATGTCACACAATATATTGAGTTTGAGTTAAATGCAGATGGCGTATAATGCGAAAACACTAAGACCGATAAGATTCTATATTCCAACCCTTTGAAAACTTCCAGCCTTCACAAACGCACAACTTAAATCTTTACTGAGTAAGTTTAGCAGTCACAGTGTACTGAACTATAGCATGTGAACGGACACACGTTTGTGAGAATTGCGTAAGAAGAACATAGACATGCGTTACACATTGCGCAGTACAACCGTTAGCATCAGACAGACAGCTCCGAATGTCTCGTGGAGTTTTAATTCGTTAATATAGGTAAACAGCGCTATAAGTGTTAAGCAGTGAACAGCTTCGCAGATTTTTGTTGTCTTGCGTTCGGAATAAATAACCAAAACAGTGGGATATATAGGTGTGAGCAAACGTACTGGGTACAGTTACATTATGGGACAGGACGCACTGGGTACAGTTACATTATGGGACAGGGCGTACTGGGTACAGTTACATTATGGGACAGGACGTACTGGGTACAGTTACATTATGGAACAGGACGCACTGGGTACAGTTACATTATGGGACAGGACGTACTGGGTACAGTTACATTATGGGACAGGACGCACTGGGTACAGTTACAATATGGGACAGGACGTACTGGGTACAGTTACATTATGGGACAGGACGTACTGGGTACAGTTACATTATGGGACAGGACGCACTGGGTACAGTTACATTATGGGACAGGACGTACTGGGTACAGTTACTTATGGGACAGGACGTACTGGGTACAGTTACATTATGGGACAGGAAGCACTGGGTACAGTTACATTATGGGACAGGACGTACTGGGTACAGTTACATTATGGGACAGGACGTACTGGGTACAGTTACATTATGGGACAGGACGCACTGGGTACAGTTACATTATGGGACAGGACGCACTGGGTACAGTTACATTATGGGACAGGACGCACTGGGTACAGTTACATTATGGGACAGGACGCACTGGGTACAGTTACATTATGGGACAGGACGTACTGGGTATAGTTACATTATGGGACAGGACGCACTGGGTACAGTTACATTATGGGTCAGGACGTACTGGGTACAGTTACATTATGGGACAGGACGTACTGGGTACAGTTACATTATGGAACATGATGTACTGGGTACAGTTACTTTATGGGTCAGGACGTACAGGGTACAGTTACATTATGGGACATGACGTAATGGGTACAGTTACATTATGGGACAGGCGTACTGGTACAGTTACATTATGGGACAGGACGTACTAGGTACAGTTACATTATGGGACAGGGCGTACTGGGTACAGTTACATTATGGGAAATGACGTACTGGGTACAGTTACATTATGGGACATGACGTACTGGGTACAGTTACATTATGGGACAGGGCGTACTGGGTACAGTTACTTTACGGGAAAGGACGTACTGGTACAGTTACATTATGGGACAGGACATACTGGGTACAGTTACATTATGGGACAGCACGTACTGGGTACAGTTACATTATGGGACAGGGCGTACTGGGTAGTTACATTATGGGACAGGACGTACTGGGTACAGTTACTTTATGGGAAAGGACGTACTGGGTACAGTTACATTATGGGACAGGACGTACTGGGTACAGTTACATTATGGGACAGGACGTACTGGGTACAGTTACATTATGGGACAGGGCGTACTGGGAAGATACATTATGGACAGGACGTACAGGGTACAGTTACATTATAGGACAGGTCGTACTGGGTACAGTTACATTATGGGACAAGGCGTACTGGGTAGTTACATTATGGGACAGGACGTACTGGGTACAGTTACATTATGGGACAGGACGTACTGGTACAGTTACATTATGGGACAGGACGTACTGGGTACAGTTACATTATGGAACAGGACGTACTGGGTACAGTTACATTATGGGATAGGACGTACTGGGTACAGTTACATTATGGGACAGGACGTACTGGGTACAGTTACATTATGGGACAGGACGTGCTGGGTACAGTTACATTATGGGACAGGATGTACTGGATACAGTTACATTATGGACAGGACGTACTGGGTACAGTTACATTATGGGACAGGACTGTAATCTATGGACAGATATTACAGTTCATAGGGACAGGACGTACTGGGACAGTTACATTATGGGACAGGACGTACTGGGTAGTTACTATGGGACAGGACGTACTGGTACAGTTACATTATGGGACAGGACGTACTGGGTAGTTACATTATGGAATAGGACGTACTGGGTACAGTTACATTATGGGACAGGACGTACTGGGTAGTTACATTATGGGACAGGACGCACTGGGTACAGTTACATTATGGGACAGGACGTACTGGGTACAGTTACATTATGGGACAGGACGTGCTGGGTACAGTTACATTATGGGACAGGACGTACTGGGAACAGTTACAATATGGGACAGGACGTACTGGGTACAGTTACATTATGGGACAGGACGTACTGGGTACAGTTACATTATGGAACAGGACGTTCTGGGTACAGTTACATTATGGGACAGGACGTACTGGGTAAGTTACTTTATGAGACAGGACGTACTGGGTAGTTACTTTATGGGACAGGATGTACTGGGAACAGTTACATTATGGGACAGGACGTACTGGGTACAGTTACATTATGGGACAGGACGTACTGGGTACAGTTACATTATGGGACAGGACGCACTGGTACAGTTACATTATGGGACAGGACGTACTGGGTACAGTTACATTATGGGACAGGACGTACTGGGTACAGTTACATTGTGGGACATGACGTACTGGGAACAGTTACATCATGGGACAGGACGTACTGGGTACAGTTACATTATGGGACAGGGCGTACTGGGAACAGTTACATTATGGGACAGGACGTACTGGGTAGTTACGTTATGGAACAGGACGCACAGTGTGCAGTTACATTATGGGACAGAATGTACTTGATACAGTTACATTATGGGACAGGACGTACTGGGTAGTTACATTATGGAACAGGACGCACAGTGTGCAGTTACATTATGGACAGAATGTACTTGATACAGTTACATTATGGGACAGGACGTACTGGGTACAATTACATTATGGGACAGGACGTACTGGGTACAGTTACATTGTGGGACAGGACGTACTGGGTACAGTTACATTATGGGACTACGTACTGGGAACAGTTACATTTTGGGACAGGACGTACTGGGTACAGTTACATTATTGAACAGGACGTACAGTGTGCAGTTACACTATGGGACAGAATGTACTTGGTACAGTTACATTATGGGACAGGACGTACAGTGTGCAGTTACATTATGGGACAGAATATACTTGATACAGTTACATTATGGGATATATCGTACGGTTTGTACAGGCTTGCGGGATCGCATGCTTCCACGACTTATCAAAACCAGCTACCAATATATACGTACTGCTTAACCGTTTGGAGCAGGTATGTCATTAACACTGTTACATAGAAGTTCAGACACCACCTCACAGAAGACGCATTATATCTCCATTACAAACACAATCGATTAATGTCTTTAGGAAAACAAAAATTTTTAGCGTGAGGATTATAAGAAACGCGTTAACTGAATGCATTATGTGACCAAAACAAAGAGTTTAATGTTACATGTGGTTCATAGAGTTACCACTGTCCTTTAAATTGTAAATAGATGGAACTGTAGCGAATGGATTCAATAAATAAACACTAGTAGAAGATATAAGAGAAGGAAGCCATTCACAATTGGACGTTTTCCTTCTAAAATCACTACCTTCTGTGATATGACACCGTGTAGTCTGGTAGATAGTTACCAACCTTTCGGAAGAACATATTGCTTCCATTTTCAGGGCAGACCTTCTTCTGTCCTAAATATGGAGATAGCACCTTCCTTCAAAACGTCTTGTATCTGCCCACCAGACTACACACGTCCCACTACATGCACTACAATTCTTATCTTTCTAAAAACCTTGTTTCCGCGTGCAGTCGCCCGCTGTGAAGTGCTTCTGTAGGCACTGTGCCAAGCGCCCACAGCACTGTGCCAAGCTGCAGTGTCCGAACGTGCTTACACCACGCTACGAGCGTGTAGCACTGGCCACTCTGGCTCTGACGTCACGTGGCCTTCAACCCGGGCCGCCCCGGCGAGAAGCCGGCCGCTTATCGAAAGCGATAAATAAATAAATAAATATCGACATGACCTATCGATATATAAATTAACACTCTAAAGTCCAGTGGTTACAATTTTACCAGCAGGCATTCCGTCGTGTTTCGCAAATTACATACCAAGCAGAATGCAGTCTACATAACTACTGTTAGTTTTGTTATACAACAAACATTTGTTTTATAAAAGGTAAAGGTAAAGGTAAAGTTCTCCCTAGTACAGGCCATGAAGGCCCAGAGGGGGAGTAGAGGTACAGCTCTACTCTTTCTTTAACCCTGGCACTAGTTGGGGGGGGGTGGTCAATTCCACGTCCCGGTCGCTTTACCCCCGGGAAAGAGACCCGTTACCCATTGTATAGGAGGCTGTGTGGGCCCCAGGGCCGGTCTGGACGGCTGCGAAAAATCTCGCCCCCACCGGATTCGATCCCCGGACCGTCCAGCCCGTAGCGAGTCGCTATACCGACTACGCTACCCGGTCCACTTTGTTTTATATAAAAACGTTATATGTTTCGACATACATGTGTCATCATCAGGGGCAAATGTATAAAAGGAAGGTAGCTAATGAACTTTAAATGTCAGCCATCGTCTTTTTATACATTTGCACCAATGGTTACTATATGCACCACCAGCTTTAACATTCACAAATTCTACGTTCTGCCCACACAGTGTATTTATGTGTTTTGTGTGGGTCTCAGAACAAACAGCGATTATTTCACTGTACAACATTAACTGACTGGTTTGTATAACTGAGACGGAGTGTGTTTACTGCGCGGTACGGACTGTATTTATGTGTTTTGTGTGGATCTCAGAACAAACAGCGATTATTTCACTGTACAACATTAACTGACTGGTTTGTATAACTGAGACGGAGTGTGTTTACTGCGCGGTACGGACTGTATTTATGTGTTTTGTGTGGATCTCAGAACAAACAGCGATTATTTCACTGTAATACATTAACTGACTGGTTTGTATAACTGAGACGGAGTGTGTTTACTGCGCGGTACGGACTGTATTTATGTGTTTTGTGTGGATCTCAGAACAAACAGCGATTATTTCACTGTACAACATTAACTGACTGGTTTGTGTAACTGAGACGGAGTGTTTACTGCGCGGTACGAGCTGAATCTTTATATATGCCCCACAGTTCAGTTTCTTCGTAGTGTATAAAGGGTTAAACCCACTGAAGTCCCTACAGATGAGAAGGCAAGGTAATGGCTGCAACTTACATTGCGATGGGAAGTTGGGAATAGTGCAGGACGTGTGCACTAGCGGTATGGGCAATGACACAGGGCACTGAGTAGTTAAAGGCTTGCAGGCAAACTGTGGCCAGAATGTTAGCGCTATAGAATGTGCTACTATAGATTGTGACAGTTGAGAGATTGTGAGTTCTATAGATTTGAGCGCTATAGATTGTGAGGGGCATACATTGTGAGCGCAACAGATTGTGAGAGATATAGATTGAGAGTTACAGATTATGAGCGCCATAGATCATGAGCGCTACAAATTTTGCCAACTATAGATTGTGACAGTTGAGAGATTGTGAGCTCTACAGATTTGAGCGCTATAGATTGTGAGGGGCATACATTGTGAGCGCAACAGATTGTGAGAGATATAGAATGAGAGTTACAGATTATGAGCGCCATAGATCATGAGTGCTGTAAATTGTGCTAACTATAGATTGTGACAGCTAGAGATTCTGAGCGCTATAGATTACGAGGACTCGCCTGTCCTACAGCGACTGGCTACGAGCGGCACAAAAGAGGAAACAGGGTTCGAGTCCCGGCAGGAGTGGAGGTTTTATACTCTCCGTAGTCTCATTAATCGACTCTTCTCCGCAGGTATGGTTCCAGAATCGGCGAGCCAAGTGGCGGAAGGCGGAGCGCCTCAAGGAAGAGCAGAGGAAACGTGAGGAGCAGGAGAGGGGCGGAGGCATGGCGAAGCAGGACTGCAAGGAAACGACGGCGGCGCCCGGCGTCGAGATGGACAAGGTATGGCCACTGATTTTGCTCAAACAGACGTATTTTGTGGACAGGTACACCCAATGATTTTGCTGAAACAGACGTATTTTGTGGACAGGTATGGCCACTGATTTTGTTCAAACAGACGTATTTTGTGGACAGGAATTGCCACTGATTTTGCTCAAACAGACGTATTTTAGTGTTCCACCCTTTCACCCTCTGCAGCAACCACTCCTCACCCAGATATCAACCTCCCCAGCATATTTTATTCACTGAGTCTATTAGTCAATCACTAAATCAAATATCCACTCCAACGGTCAGGCATCGATGACTGAATCAAGCAATCGTTCAGTCACAGTCATCCATTCACCCAGTCATCCATTCATCCAGTCACCCCCTCATCCAGTCACCCAGTCATCCAGTCACCCCGTAATCCTGTCACTCAGTCATCCAGTCATCCAGTCATCCAGTCACCCAGTCATCCATTCATGCAGTCACCCAGTTATCCAGTCACCCTGTCATCCAATCACCCAGTCACCCCATCATCCAGTCACCCAGTCACCCCGTCATTTAGTCACCCAGTCATCCAGTCACCAAGTCACCCAGTCATCCACTCACCCGGTCATCCAATAATCCAGTCATCCATTCATCCAGTCAACCATTCATCCAGTCACCCAGTCATCCAGTCACCCAGTCATCCAGTCACCCCGTCATCCAGTCGCCCAGTCATCCAGTCACCAAGTCATCCAGTCACCAAGTCACCCAGTCACCAAGTCACCCAGTCACCAAGTCATCCAGTCACCCATTCATCCAGTCACCCAGTCATCCAGTCACCCCGTCATCCAGTCACACCGTCATCCAGTCACCCCATCATGCAGTCACCCAGTCATCCAGTCACCAATTCACCCAGTCATCCAGTCAACAACCAATCACTTCATCAGTCAAGCAACTGACTCAGCAACTCAGTCATCAGTCTCTCAGCGACATCCGCTCCGTCTTACGGCCTCCGTGTATCAGTCGGACATACATCGATGTTCCAGCATCTGTAAGAACATCCGTGTATCAGTCGGACATACATCGATGTTCCACCACCTGTAAGAACCTCCGTGTATCAGTCGGACATACATCGATGTTCCACCATCTGTAAGAACCTCCGTGTATCAGTCGGACATACATCGATGTTCCACCATCTGTAAGAACCTCCGTGTATCAGTCGGACATACATCGATGTTCCACCATCTGTAAGAACCTCCGTGTATCAGTCGGACATACATCGATGTTCCACCATCTGTAAGAACCTCCGTGTATCAGTCGGACATACACCGATGTTCCACCATCTGTACGAACCTCCGTGTATCAGTCGGACATACATCGATGCTCCACCATCTATAAGAACCTCCATGTATCAGTCGGACATACATCGATGTTCCACCATCTGTAAGAACCTCCGTGTATCAGTCGGACATACATCGATGTTCCACCATCTGTAAGAACCTCCCTTTATCAGTCGGACATACATCGATGTTCCACTATCTGTAAGAACCTCCGTGTATCAGTCGGACATACATCGATGTTCCACCATCTGTAAGAACCTCCGTGTATCAGTCGGACATACATCGATGTTCCACAATGTGTAAGAACCTCCGTTTATCAGTCGGACATACATCGATGTTCCACCATGTGTAAGAACCTCCGTGTATCAGTCGGACATACATCGATGTTCCACCATCTGTAAGAACCTCCGTGTATCAGTCGGACATACATCGATGTTCCACCATCTGTAAGAACCTCCGTGTATCAGTCGGACATACATCGATGTTCCACAATGTGTAAGAACCTCCGTTTATCAGTCGGACATACATCGATGTTCCACCATGTGTAAGAACCTCCGTGTATCAGTCGGACATACATCGATGTTCCACCATCTGTAAGAACCTCCGTGTATCAGTCGGACATACATCGATGTTCCACCATCTGTAAGAATCTCCGTTTATCAGTCGGACATACATCGATGTTCCACCATCTGTAAGAACCTCCGTGTATCAGTCGGACATACATCGATGTTCCACCATCTGTAAGAACCTCCCTGTATCAGTCGGACACACATCGATGTTCCACCATCTGTAAGAACCTCCGTGTATCAGTCGGACAAACATCGATGTTCCACCATCTGTAAGAACCTCCGTGTATCAGTCGGACATACATCGATGTTCCACCATCTGTAAGAACCTCCGTGTATCAGTCGGACATACATCGATGTTCCACCATCTGTAAGAACCTCCGTGTATCAGTCGGACATACATCGATGTTCCACCATCTGTAAGAACCTCCCTTTATCAGTCGGACATACATCGATGTTCCACCATCTGTAAGAACCTCCGTGTATCAGTCGGACATACATCGATGTTCCACCATCTGTAAGAACCTCCCTTTATCAGTCGGACATACATCGATGTTCCACTATCTGTAAGAACCTCCGTGTATCAGTCGGACATACATCGATGTTCCACCATCTGTAAGAACCTCCGTGTATCAGTCGGACATACATCGATGTTCCACAATGTGTAAGAACCTCCGTTTATCAGTCGGACATACATCGATGTTCCACCATGTGTAAGAACCTCCGTGTATCAGTCGGACATACATCGATGTTCCACCATCTGTAAGAACCTCCGTGTATCAGTCGGACATACATCGATGTTCCACCATCTGTAAGAATCTCCGTTTATCAGTCGGACATACATCGATGTTCCACCATCTGTAAGAACCTCCGTGTATCAGTCGGACATACATCGATGTTCCACCATCTGTAAGAACTCCTGTATCATCGGACACACATCGATGTTCCACATCTGTAGAACTCGTGTATCAGTCGGACAAACATCGATGTTCCACCATCTGTAAGAACCTCCGTGTATCAGTCGGACATACATCGATGTTCCACCATCTGTAAGAACCTCCGTGTATCAGTCGGACATACATCGATGTTCCACCATCTGTAAGAACCTCCGTGTATCAGTCGGACATACATCGATGTTCCACCATCTGTAAGAACCTCCGTTATCAGTCGGACATACATCGATGTTCCACCATCTGTAAGAACCTCCGTGTATCAGTCGGACATACATCGATGTTCCACCATCTGTAAGAACCTCCGTGTATCAGTCGGACATACATCGATGTTCCACCATCTGTAACGAACCTCCGTGTATCAGTCGGACATACATCGATGTTCCACCATCTTAAGAACCTCCGTGTATCAGTCGGACATACATCGATGTTCCACCATCTGTAAGAACCTCCGTGTATCAGTCGGACATACATCGATGTTCCACCATCTGTAAGAACCTCCGTGTATCAGTCGGACATACATCGATGTTCCACAATTGTAAGAACCTCCGTTTTATCAGTCGGACATACATCGATGTTCCACCAATGTGTAAGAACCCCGTGTATCAGTCGGACATACATCGATGTTCCACCATCTGTAAGAACCTCCGTGTATCAGTCGGACATACATCGATGTTCCACCATCTGTAAGAACCTCCGTGTATCAGTCGGACATACACCGATGTTCCACCATCTGTAACGAACCTCCGTGTATCAGTCGGACATACATCGATGTTCCACCATCTGTAGAACCTCCATGTATCAGTCGGACATACATCGATGTTCCACCATCTGTAAGAACCTCCGTGTATCAGTCGGACATACATCGATGTTCCACCATCTGTAAGAACCTCCTGTATCAGTCGGACATACATCGATGTTCCACATCTGTAAGAACCTCCGTTGTATCAGTCGGACATACATCGATGTTCCACTATCTGTAAGAACCTCCGTGTATCAGTCGGACATACATCGATGTTCCACCATTGTAAGAACCTCCGTGTATCAGTCGGACATACATCGATGTTCCACCATGTGTAAGAACCTCGTGTATCAGTCGGACATACATCGATGTTCCACCATCTGTAAGAACTCCGTGTATCAGTCGGACATCACGTGTTCCACCATCTGTAGAACCTCCGTGTATCAGTCGGACAACATCGATGTCCACCATCTTAAGAACCTCGTGTATCAGTCGGACATAATCGATGTTCACCATCTGTAAGACCTCCGTTTATCAGTCGGACATACATCGATGTTCCACCTCTGTAAGAACCTCGTGTATCAGTCGGACATACATCGATGTTCCACATCTGTAAGAACCTCCGTGTATCAGTCGGACATACATCGATGTTCACCATCTGTAAGAACCTCCGTGTATCAGTCGACTCATCGATGTTCCACTCTGTAAGAACCTCCTGTATCAGTCGGACATACATCGATGTTCCACCATCTGTAAGAACCTCCGTGTATCAGTCGGACATACATCGATGTTCCACCATCTGTAAGAACCTCTGATCAGTCGGACGTAACATCAAGGAAGCGGAGAAAAAAGCAGAAACGACGGGAGAGCAGCGATATGCGAAGAAAAAGGAAATAAATAAAGGGATAAGATTAACAAACTTTCGGAACCGGACGGGTATATTTCGTAGCAAAAGACACTTTTATTGCATTCTGGGAGAACAAAGGAGAAGTTTTGATATAAATTCGTATTCATTTAGGAGGCGAGCTTTGTCTCTGCAGTATACATTCAGGAAAACTGAATTTCATAAAAGTTTCTTCAACACCTTTCGACTGTGATATAGCCACCCTTAATGCACTTTTACCGCCAGCCCAACTTTATACGTTATTCAAATGTTTCTGCATGCTATGCCGCGCCACGGGAGAGGGGGGGGGGGGAGGCGTTGTGAAGGGGGCAGCACTTGTAATAACAAAACAGCATATATGTAAGGCCATTTGAAACTCATAAGGCTTGCAGATCAGAAGCAGAGAATTCTGAATGCTTTTGGTTGCAATATATAATGCAAATTGGATTCTGTATCAGGCTGTCAAATGCCGGCGTCTTATAACAATTCTAACCTTACGAAAGTTTGGAAGGGACCCAAAACCGGAAGTTTGCTCGAAGTTGTTTCATCTGACGACACACTGACTCCACTGTGCACGATTCTTGTCGCTCACCTGCTCAAGAAATCCTCCGCCTTTATGGAACCAATGGATTCTTTTGCGTGTTTACAAAAACTCATGTCTTGAAGATATCATAAGCAACTCAACCACAACAAGACACTAGCAACAACAGTCACAACCACAACAAGACACTAGCAACAACAGTCACAACCACAACAAGACACTACCAACAACAGTCACAACCACAACAAGACACTACCAACAACAGTCACAACCACAACAAAACACTAGCAACAACAGTCACAACCACAACAAGACACTAGCAACAACAGTCACAACCACAACAAGACACTAGCAACAACAGTCACAACCACAACAAGACACTAGCAACAACAGTCACAACCACAACAAGACACTAGCAACAACAGTCACAACCACAACAAGACACTACCAACAACAGTCACAACCACAACAAGACACTAGCGACAACAGTCACAACCACAACAAGACACTACCAACAACAGTCACAACCACAACAAAACACTAGCAACAACAGTCACAACCACAACAAGACACTAGCAACAACAGTCACAACCACAACAAGACACTAGCGACAACAGTCACAACCACAACAAGACACTAGCAACAACAGTCACAACCACAACAAGACACTACCAACAACAGTCACAACCACAACAAAACACTAGCAACAACAGTCACAACCACAACAAGACACTAGCAACAACAGTCACAACCACAACAAGACACTAGCGACAACAGTCACAACCACAACAAGACACTAGCAACAACAGTCACAACCACAACAAGACACTAGCAACAACAGTCACAACCACAACAAGACACTACCAACAACAGTCACAACCACAACAAGACACTAGCGACAACAGTCACAACCACAACAAGACACTACCAACAACAGTCACAACCACAACAAAACACTAGCAACAACAGTCACAACCACAACAAGACACTAGCAACAACAGTGACAACCACAAGACACTACCAACAACAGTCACATCCACAACAAGACACTAGCAACAACAGTCACAACCACAACAAGACACTAGCAACAACAGTCACAACCACAACAAGACACTAGCAACAACAGGACGCGGATGTCAACATCCAATAAAAAAACCATCTGCCAGTAATTTCAACAATTTATATCAAATTTAACAACTTTAATGTTTTAACTACTACCAACAAGATACCGTTTTATATCTGCAACCCGCAGTGTTATACCTCGAGCTTTTGACGTAAGACGAATATAACCTGCATTTGAGAGTAAACAGAAGCTACAAAAACATTGTAATGACGTGTGATAATACCAAATGAACCAGTGCCAGTGAAGTGAACCTACTGGTGTACCCCTGATGATGGCTGGACCACAGCCGAAACATGTGTAGGGTAAAAGTGTAACAGAAATACAAAAAGTGTATTTGTTGGTTATAATACTACTACTTAAATTATAAGCAAGTTAAATCCAACCAGCACCGGCAAAACCTATTTTTCTAAGACTCCTTTCAAAATTCTCCTTTTATTTATGTCTATGTCTTCCAAGTGTTCAGGTGTCACTAAGATACAGAGAGACGTAGATGAAGAAAGGGAAAAGCAAAAGAGAAGTGAGAAACAGTAACTGGAGGGAGAAAGAACATCACTTTGTTAGAAGTTTCCCCTGCTTCGCCCGCTCGTCCTTCGATAGGACCAGTGTGAAAGTGGAAGTGAAGATAAACACCTTGTAATGGTGAGAGTAGTGGCCTGAAATAAGGGCCGCGCAATTTTGATTTCTGGTTATGACAGAGCGCGTAATTTGAAAAATTAATTTCTTTGACTTCAAAGCATGGAGGGAAATTTTGATGAATTTAAATAGAGAAGCATGTAGTAGCAACCTTGAATTTTGAGAGCCATCTCAGCGTTCATTTGAAGACAAAGGAAAACCAAGAAACCTGTGTCGAGATGGCCGGTCGCAGGACCTTCCGGATGTATATTGACTTCTAGCTAGCAGTGCGGCAAACAGAACATGCAGATCGCCTAACGTTTGCTGTTGCTTTATAACCCGCTAAGATTAGCCTGAATTATATTCAAAGATACAGTTCGTACCGCGCAGTAAACACACTCCGTCTCAATTATACAAACCAGTCAGTTAATGTTGTACAGTGAAATAATCGCTGTTTGTTCTGAGATCCACACAAAACACATAAATACAGTCCGTACCGCGCAGTAAACACACTCCGTCTCAGTTATACAAACCAGTCAGTTAATGTTGTACAGTGAAATAATCGCTGTTTGTTCTGAGATCCACACAAAACACATAAATACAGTCCGTACCGCGCAGTAAACACACTCCGTCTCAATTATACAAACCAGTCAGTTAATGTGTACAGTGAAATAATCGCTGTTTGTTCTGAGATCCACACAAAACACATAAATACAGTCCGTACCGCGCAGTAAACACCTCCGTCTCAGTTTACAAACAGTCAGTTAATGTGTACAGTAAATAATCCTGTTTGTTCTGAGATCCACACAAAACACTAAATACAGTCCGTACCGCGCAGTAAACACACTCCGTCTCAGTTATACAAACCAGTCAGTTAATGCTGTACAGTGAAATAATCGCTGTTTGTTCTGAGATCTACACAAAACACATAAATACACTGTGTGGGCAGAACGAATAGAATTGTTAAATGTTTAAACTGGTTGGTAACGTATAGTAACCAACCAGTGTTTTTAGAATGGTTTTTGAGATACATATTCGTACCGCGCAGTAAACACACTCCGTCTCAGTTATACAAACCAGTCAGTTAATGCTGTACAGTGAAATAATCGCTGTTTGTTCTCAGATCCACACAAAACACATAAATACACTGTGTGGCAAGTAAACACATCCGTTCAATTTAAAACATGGTGGTACATATATAACCACTGGGGTTTAAATGGTTAAGGATTCAGCTCGTACCGTGCAGTAAACACACTCCGTCTCAGTTATACAAACCAGTCAGTTAGTGCTGTACAGTGAAATAATCGCTGTTTGTTCTGAGATCCACACAAAACACATAAATACAGTCCGTACCGCGCAGTAAACACACTCCGTCTCAGTTATACAAACCAGTCAGTTAATGTTGTACAGTGAAATAATCGCTGTTTGTTCTGAGATCCACACAAAACACATAAATACAGTCCGTACCGCGCAGTAAACACACTCCGTCTCAGTTATACAAACCAGTCAGTAATGTTGTACAGTGAATAATCGCTGTTTGTTCTGAGATCCACACAAAACACATAAATACAGTCCGTACGCGCAGTAAACACACTCCGTCTCAGTTATACAAACCAGTCAGTTAATGTTGTACAGTGAAATAATCGCTGTTTGTTCTGAGATCCACACAAAACACATAAATACAGTCCGTACCGCGCAGTAAACACACTCCGTCTCAGTTATACAAACCAGTCAGTTAATGTTGTACAGTGAAATAATCGCTGTTTGTTCTGAGATCCACACAAAACACATAAATACAGTCCGTACCGCGCAGTAAACACACTCCGTCTCAGTTATACAAACCAGTCAGTTAATGTTGTACAGTGAAATAATCGCTGTTTGTTCTGAGATCCACACAAAACACATAAATACAGTCCGTACCGCGCAGTAAACACACTCCGTCTCAGTTATACAAACCAGTCAGTTAATGCTGTACAGTGAAATAATCGCTGTTTGTTCTGAGATCCACACAAAACACATAAATACAGTCCGTACCGCGCAGTAAACACACTCCGTCTCAGTTATACAAACCAGTCAGTTAATGCTGTACAGTGAAATAATCGCTGTTTGTTCTGAGATCCACACAAAACACATAAATACAGTCCGTACCGCGCAGTAAACACACTCCGTCTCAGTTATACAAACCAGTCAGTTAATGCTGTACAGTGAAATAATCGCTGTTTGTTCTGAGATCCACATAAAACACATAAATACACTGTGTGGGCAGAACGTAGAATTGTGAATGTTAAACATGGTGGTACATATAGTAACCACTGGGCTGTAAAGGCCTACTTACACATTACAGCATAGCTCTTTTGTAAATCGCATTCCTTAACATTAAGAACGTACTCAGGTCACGTCTGTATTGTATTGGTTGTATGGTAATATTAAAATGAACCCTAAACGTAGTTGGAGTGTGAATTAGATTAATATAGTTCAGAATAGGGACCATGTCAGGCTTTTGTACAGACGGTAGTGAACAGCTGAGCGACTGTCACGTTATCATGTCGCTGCAGAGTGAGGTAGCGGCCCGCAGCAGTCCCGAGGTGGAGCCGGTGCGCGAACACGCCGACACGCCCGTCAGCTGCGCGGACACTGAGCCCGAGCACGAACTGGAGTCAGACACCGGCGAACGAGCGGGGGACGGCCGCGACCCGGACGACGCCGCGCCCGGCTACAGCTCCAGGTACAAAACACTTCAACCGCGTTCCCACGACTGGTGTATTTGACAAACGCACCAATAACTGTGCACTCTACAAGGAACCAAGTAAATAATTGTCATAACTGTTTCCACGACTGGTTCATTTGGCAAACATCCGTACTCGTGTGCACTTGCCAAATGTTCGCCTGGTCATTGTGATCCCGTTCCCACAACTCGTGTAATTAGTCCGCACACAAGACACTCGTCCGTTTGTCAGGTGCAACCGAGTCGTGGCAAGGCATTATTCTCTAAAAAATAACTAAATTAATATTGTTAATTCCTTTGACGCCGATCCCAGTGGCCGCTTGATTGCTGGGATCGCGGGTTCGAATTCCGCTGAGGACATGAATGTTCATCTCTTAGTTTGTTGTGTGTTGTGTAGGTAGAGGCCTCTGCGACGAGCTGATCACTCGTTCAGAGGAGTCCTACCGGGTTTGTGTCTAACTGTGTGTGATCTAGAAACCTCAAACGTCAGGCGGCTAGGCACGAGTTGGGCCACGGAAGAACATGATTCCTTTGACATGCTCCACATTTACTTACAGTTGTTTTACAAATTCTACATATAAACATGTATTGGTGTCAATGTAAAATTCAGATCTAAATTATTAATATCTTTTAACATAATTTTATATTGTATTTTTGATGAATTTTATATTTTTACCCCGAAGATGACCATATTGGGTCGAAACAGAATAAAGCATATAATGTACAATAGTTTGTGTGACGGTAATTAATTCCTTAATTACTACCAACAGTCGGTGTAAAACGAATAAGTAGCCAATATTTATACAAGTGTACAGTTCCCACGAAGTGGCAAGAATGTACAAGTGAAAAATACTTGTCAAATATACCAGTCGTGTGAAAGCGGCTGTACAAAAGATATTTCCATTTGAGCTACATGCTACAAGTATCTGCTACTGTGAGATGGGACTGGAGGGAAATAATCGCTGCTTTTACTGTTTGATCTTCAGGACAGCCATCTCGTTGTGATTAAGGTACACAAACTAACACAATCACAACTGTTTTGGGTTATATTATATAATTTTAATGCGACATAATATAATAAGCCGAAACATGTAGCATTAAATAATATATATTGACACCAATGTAGCATTAAAGTTGTATACTAACGTAACACAAAACTTACTTTACTTTGTGCCCTCTTTAGTGTTAAACTTAGTGATAAGCGCGTGCAAAACAAACACTAAGCTTTAAAGTGGTAATTAAATTTGTGTATTCTTAAAATATCCGTCATTAAATAAAATACCAGGATTGCAATTTACACGTA
Organism: Reticulitermes speratus; assembly: GCA_021186555.1. Taxonomy (NCBI): domain Eukaryota; kingdom Metazoa; phylum Arthropoda; class Insecta; order Blattodea; family Rhinotermitidae; genus Reticulitermes; species Reticulitermes speratus. Next base: position 30,618,331 of record JAJKFL010000013.1, on the reverse strand, counting down.
TATGCAATTATAAACGCCATAGATACTAAGCAGCGCTATAGTAGTTCCCACCTCAGACGTTCGCACAAATACAATTCTGATATTAAAGGTAATAACAAATTATAAAAAGAAAGAAGGCACACTGGCCAAAATTGTATAATTTGAAACCACGTTTCATAAGCCTTTTCAAAATTGTCACGTGGTCTGGTGACGTCTGAGGACACGTAGCGCGGGTCTGCATGGCCAGCCACTCGCGGAATGAAGTCAGCTAAGACAGCGAGCACACGAGTGACTGTCCCGACATACAGCATGACTGGCCGGAGGGTCTTGCAAGGAGGTGTGAGCAATGAACACATTGTGTTGGCAGTGCTAATGCGACGCCTGTCCACAGCGTATCGGCGCCAGAGTCCCCGTCTCGCCCCTCGGTGGCAGGCGCCACACCGGTCACCTCATCCACCTCTTCGACGCCGACGAGCGTCGTGACAGAGCCCTCTACTGGTCTGCGCCCCTCGACCAGTCTGCCCTCCTACAGTCTGTTCCCCAGTTTTGCAGAGAGGTAAGTGAGAAGAAAGGAAACAGTATGACACCATGGCATGACTGTGTTTAGCTCATAGTAATGTACAGCAACCAGCTGTCAGTGCAGTATGACACCATGGCATGACTGTGTTTAGCTCATAGTAATGTACAGCAACCAGCTGTCAGTGCAGTATGACACCATGGCATGACTGTGTTTAGCTCATAGTAATGTACAGCAACCAGCTGTCAGTGCAGTATGACACCATGGCATGACTGTGTTTAGCTCACAGTAATGTACAGCAACCAGCTGTCAGTGCAGTATGACACTATGGCATGACTGTGTTTAGCTCACAGTAATGTACAGCAACCAGCTGTCAGTGCAGTATGACACCATGGCATGACTGTGTTTAGCTCACAGTATGTCAGTGCAGTATGACACCATGCCATGACTGTGTTTAGCTCACAGTAATGTACAGCAACCAGCTGCCAGTGCAGTATGACACCATGCCATGACTGTGTTTAGCTCACAGTAATGTACAGCAACCAGCTGTCAGTGCAGTATGACACCATGGCATGACTGTGTTTAGCTCACAGTAATGTACAGCAACCAGCTGTCAGTGCAGTATGACACCATGGCATGACTGTGTTTAGCTCACAGTAATGTACAGCAACCAGCTGTCAGTGCAGTATGACACCATGGCATGACTGTGTTTAGCTCACAGTAATGTACAGCAACCAGCTGTCAGTGCAGTATGACACCATGGCATGACTGTGTTTAGCTCACAGTAATGTACAGCAACCAGCTGTCAGTGCAGTATGACACCATGGCATGACTGTGTTTAGCTCACAGTAATGTACAGCAACCAGCTGTCAGTGCAGTATGACACCATGCCACGACTGTGTTTAGCTCACAGTAATGTACAGCAACCAGCTGTCAGTGCAGTATGACACCATGCCACGACTGTGTTTAGCTCACAGTAATGTACAGCAACCAGCTGTCAGTGCAGTATGACACCATGCCACGACTGTGTTTAGCTCACAGTAATGTACAGCAACCAGCTGTCAGTGCAGTATGACACCATGCCACGACTGTGTTTAGCTCACAGTAATGTACAGCAACCAGCTGTCAGTGCAGTATGACACCATGCCACGACTGTGTTTAGCTCACAGTAATGTACAGCAACCAGCTGTCAGTGCAGTATGACACCATGCCATGACTGTGTTTAGCTCACAGTAATGTACAGCAACCAGCTGTCAGTGCAGTATGACACCATGCCATGACTGTGTTTAGCTCACAGTAATGTATAGCAACCAGCTGTCAGTGCAGTATGACAACATGCCATGACTGTGTTTAGCTCACAGTAATGTACAGCAACCAGCTGTCAGTGCAAGATGAAGGCTACTTTTCTGCTCGATGTATTTGTAGTCCTACAGGTGCGTTATTCTATTATTATTGTTATTTTTGGAATGTTTCTTTACTGAATTGTGTTTCAATGTATTGAACAGATTCTGCTTACGTTAAATTAGTCGAATATAGCCTCAACGAATCAAATCGCCACCATATTTGTAAACAGTGACATGCAAACAATATTTCCTACACAATATAATCGGAATTATCTGTGAACTACCTCCTTTCTAACGTTCACATGCCTGTGACCTATCTCCGTTCTAACGTTCACATGTCTGTGACCTACCTCCGTTCTAACGTTCACATGCCTGTGATCTACCTCCGTTATAACGTTCACATGTCTGTGACCCACCTCCGTTCTAACGTTCACATATCTGTGACCTACCTCAGTTCTAACGTTCACATGTCTGTGAACTACCTCCATTCTAACGTTCACATGTCTGTGACCTACTCCGTTCTAACGTTCACATGTCTGTGAACTACCTCCGTTCTAACGTTCACATGTCTGTGAACTACCTCCTTTCTATCGTTCACATATCTGTGACCTACCTCCGTTCTAACGTTCACATGTCTGTGAACTACCTACATTCTAACGTTCACATGTCTGTGACCTACTCCGTTCTAACGTTCACATGTCTGTGAACTACCTCCGTTCTAACGTTCACATGTCTGTGAACTACCTCCTTTCTATCGTTCACATATCTGTGACCTAACTCCATTCTAACGTTCACATGCCTGTGACCTATCTCCGTTCTAACGTTCACATGTCTGTGACCTACCTCCGTTCTAACGTTCACATGCCTGTGATCTACCTCCGTTATAACGTTCACATGTCTGTGACCCACCTCCGTTCTAACGTTCACATATCTGTGACCTACCTCAGTTCTAACGTTCACATGTCTGTGAACTACCTCCATTCTAACGTTCACATGTCTGTGACCTACTCCGTTCTAACGTTCACATGTCTGTGAACTACCTCCGTTCTAACGTTCACATGTCTGTGAACTACCTCCTTTCTATCGTTCACATATCTGTGACCTACCTCCGTTCTAACGTTCACATGTCTGTGAACTACCTACATTCTAACGTTCACATGTCTGTGACCTACCTCCGTTCTAACGTTCACATGTCTGTGAACTACCTCCATTCTAACGTTCACATGTCTGTGACCTACCTCCATTCTAACGTTTACATGTCTGTGACCAATCTCCGTTCTAACGTTCACATGTCTGTGACCTACCTCCGTTCTAACGTTCACATATCTGTGACCTATCTCCGTTCTAACGTTCACATGTCTGTGAACTACCTACATTCTAACGTTCACATGTCTGTGACCTACCTCCGTTCTAACGTTCACATATCTGTGACCTACCTCCGTTCTAACGTTCACATGTCTGTGACCTACCTCAGTTCTAACGTTCACATGTCTGTGAACTACCTCCATTCTAACGTTCACATGTCTGTGACCTACCTCCATTCTAACGTTTACATGTCTGTGACCAATCTCCGTTCTAACGTTCACATGTCTGTGACCTACCTCCGTTCTAACGTTCACATATCTGTGACCTATCTCCGTTCTAACGTTCACATGTCTGTGAACTACCTACATTCTAACGTTCACATGTCTGTGACCTACCTCCGTTCTAACGTTCACATATCTGTGACCTACCTCCGTTCTAACGTTCACATGTCTGTGACCTACCTCAGTTCTAACGTTCACATGTCTGTGAACTACCTCCATTCTAACGTTCACATGTCTGTGACCTACCTCCATTCTAACGTTTACATGTCTGTGACCAATCTCCGTTCTAACGTTCACATGTCTGTGACCTACCTCCGTTCTAACGTTCACATATCTGTGACCTATCTCCGTTCTAACGTTCACATGTCTGTGAACTACCTACATTCTAACGTTCACATGTCTGTGACCTACCTCCGTTCTAACGTTCACATATCTGTGACCTACCTCCGTTCTAACGTTCACATGTCTGTGACCTACCTCCGTTCTAACCTTCACATGTCTGTGACCTACCTCCGTTCTAACGTTCACACGTCTGTGACCTATCTCCGTTCTAACGTTCACATGTCTGTACCTACCTCCGTTCTAACGTTCACATGCCTGTGAACTACCTCCATTCTAACGTTCACATGTCTGTGACCTAACTCCATTCTAACGTTCACATGTCTGTGACCTACCTCCGTTCTAACGTTCACATGTCTGTGACCTACCTCCGTTTTAACGTTCACATGTCTGTAACCTATCTCCGTTCTAACGTTCACATGTCTGTGAACTACCTCCGTTCTAACGTTAACATGTATGTGACCTATCTCCGTTCTAACGTTCACATGTCTGTGACCTACCTCCGTTCTAACGTTCACATGTCTGTGACCTACCTCCGTTCTAACGTTCACATGTCTGTGACTTACCTCCGTTCTAACGTTCACATGTCTGTGACCTACCTCCGTTCTAACGTTCACATGTCTGTGACCTACCTTCGTTCTAACGTTCACATGTCTGTGACCTATCTCCGTTCTAACGTTCACAAGTCTGTGACCTACCTCCGTTCTAACGTTCACATGTATGTGACCTACGTCCGTTCTAACGTTCACATGTCTGTGACCTACCTCCGTTCTAACGTTCACATGTCTGTGACCTATCTCCGTTCTAACGTTCACAAGTCTGTAACCTACCCTGTTCTAACTTTCACAAGTCTGTGACCTATCTCCGTTCTAACGTTCACAAGTCTGTAACCTACCCTGTTCTAACTTTCACAAGTCTGTGACCTATCTCCGTTCTAACGTTCACATGTCTGACCTATCTCCGTTCTAACGTTTCCATACTTAACTCCAGTGGCCGTCGCCATCAGTTGAAGGCTAAAGAAAGTTGTCGCGCGGACGGCATTTATTATACAGCTTAGAAAATCATTACCTTATACAGCTGCAAGTTTTTTAAAAGATCTCCTAATATACACCATTAAAGGACTCTGAAATAAGTGGCGCTATTGTCGCAAGCCCCTAAGAAATTCGCGCGTCGGCCATGTTGTTATTTTGTGTGTAGTAAATTAGAAAGTACGGACATGGGTAGCCCGAACGGCATAAAGTTCATGAATGGGACAAATGGGTCAGTGTGTGAAATGGGAGACACACAGACACAAATACAGACTGCACCTTGCCTCATGGCTTATTCCTTTCCATTTATGGGAAGTCAATAGGCTAAAAACTTCACTCACTACCTCACAGAAAACATAGTGGGTCTACATTGCAAATACAAAACTAACAATGCTGTTAAATGAAGACACCGCAGCGAAATCAACACAAAAATTAATCAAACAAATACTGCGCTTGGGAAAATGCAGATCAGATGGCGCACAGTACAAACAGTCACCAGTGTGGTTGAGCAGTTTCGGAAGAACATTTAAGAAATATAGAAACTGGACCAGGAATTAAGATGGAAATATTAAGGGAGCTTGAGAAATACGCGGTGAAAATGAAACAAAAATTTGAATAACGGACATTTGCAAATTCTCACAGCGGTGTGGCCGTGTAGAGTGGTAAATAGGTAGCGACGTTTCGACTGAGGGTAATGACTTCAAAACTTCCGTAACTATTTACCGGTCTACATAGTGTAACATCACCACAGTACTTCATTATAGGTAGGCTCGTAAATCCAGCTCTTCACTAGCAGACCTGCTTTTAATCTCTATTGGCCAAACGGGTCACCCATGTCGCCTTAAATGTAACGATTTATGGACGAAAGGGAAAACGCTGTCCCACTCAGGTGCACGGATGGGCATTTAAAATAAAAGTAACTCTGACCGCCAGCAGCTACATTGGGATCTAAAGGCCGGATGATACATGTTAAGCAACTAATCAATAGGATATGATAGGCGACATATACAGCACGCATGGTGGAAATAAAAATTCACACATTTCGGTAGTAAAATTTCATGGAGAAGTGATATTTGCGAGGCTTAAGGGTAGCTGGATAATACAGTAGTAAGGGGGATATAAAGGTGAGCTTGTTTAGGGAAGAATAGAGTAAAAGTAATGAAAGGTGTGACCGAAGAAAACCTGGTTGGGTAGGCACGCAGGCAGGTCGCTTCAAAGCACTGCGTGATGGCGTGTATCTGCATGGAGTGAATTTGTTTAACAGCGGAGGGTCAATGAACAAATCAAGCAGAATTCAATTGGCATCGGTTGGTTAATCAAATGTTGAATTATGATTGACTGACTGTCCGGTGTAACGTAATGCAGTGTGCACATGTCAGGGGTCAACTGGTCTTACAGGGGCACCGCGGCACGAATCCGTGTATGCTGCAGTATGGTAGCTGGGCACCGATGTTTCGAAAAAATATAGTGCCTCCATCTTCAATAAAGTATGTTTAGTCCGAAAACTTTAGAGCAACCCATCAAAAACTGTATCAGAAGACCAGAGTACGGACCAACCTCGTCTCTTATAACAGTGTAAGCAATGTGTGAATATAATAAGAAATAAAGAAAATGGAGAATTAGGAAGACTCTTAGGATGTAGAGGAAGGAAATTACAAGAGAATGGAGAAAATTACGTAATGATGGGGCTCATAATTCGTACTTTCAATTAGATAGACATTATTCGCGTGATGAGTTCTGTGGGAAGTGTAGCCTACAATGCAGGGGACAGATAAGAACTGTGTACACAATTTTGATCCGAAAATCTTGAAGGATGAGGCCTCTTGGGGGGCCTATGCATAGATAGAAGCCTAGCTTGCCCTAAACAAAAAGGGTGTGGAAGTGTGTAGTGGATTGATCTGGCTAAAGATCTGGTCCAGCGGCAGTAGTGAACATTCTGGGTCCAAAATATAGCAGAATTTCTTGACCAGCTCTGCTACTATCAGCTTGTCTACAAAAAACCCGCTCTATGTTGCTAGCACCGTTCCTAAAGGCCACGTGACGTCAGTGAGAGACGTCTGATATTCTCACTTGCTCTTCGGACACCTTACACACATCTGTGTTCTTGCTTATTCTTTCACATTTAAAGACGTCATTTCAAATGCAGATGGTGCAGGCTGCCTCTCGAACGAGATGGTTTACTTAACACCACTGTCAGTAGTAGCCAGTAACTGCCAGTAGTGGTCAGTAGCTGTCAGTAGCGACCAGTAACTCTCAGTAACGGGCCAGCAGCTGTCAGTAGATGTCAGCAGCACATATTATAACGTCGAATGTTAGGAAATAATGAATTGTAAACGAAGTGGTCGTGGCCTACTTTGTGGCATTGAAAGTTTGCTTGAGGGACTGAAGAATATGAGGAAATGCGTTATCCGGACAAATCTGGCCCGGACACGGAAGCTCCTGGACACAAAGCAGCGGAGCTGCATTCGGGCAGATAGTGAGATGGTACAGTATAGACTGAGGAAATTCGTGCAGGCCAACAGGTAACATGGTGGGCAGGTTAGCGTAGCGGTCATGCGGCTGACGGCACACAGTGTGTTACCGTGCATATTTATCGTGTCGTGTCAACAGCAGCTAAGTGACTGCTTGATACGGTGTCATAAAACAGCCAAAAAAGGAAAAAAAAAGGTAATTACAAATGTACTTGTACATCCACAGGCTAAGCGTGACACTTTGTGCAGCACCTCGGGGTGTCGCTTGTTCTGTCTGTCTGTCTGACAGTAAGGACGTCTCGGCAGCGACTACAGAGATTTTCACGAATTACGCTCTGACCGTGAAGTCACTGCATGACGTGCCAAAACACTTTAACTAACCTGCAGTTGGTAATAACAAGAAGATGGCGTGCGAATTTATGAAAACAGAGGCACGAGCGGAACTATAACGTGACGAAATTTGGGGCTTAGCAAAATTTAGGAACACGAATATGCGAATGTAAATGTCAAGATCTAAAGAACTGTGTACAGTGTGGTACGGACTGCAGTGTTAGTGTTATTGTGTTAAGGTACAAACTGTGTACAGTGCGGTACGGACTGCAGTGTTAGTGTGTTAAGGTACAAACTGTGTACAGTGCGATACGGACTGCAGTGTTAGTGTTATTGTGTTAAGGTACAAACTGTGTACAGTGCGGTACGGACTGCAGTGTTAGTGTGTTAAGGTACAAACTGTGTACAGTGCGATACGGACTGCAGTGTTAGTGTTATTGTGTTAAGGTACAAACTGTGTACAGTGCGATACGGACTGCAGTGTTAGTGTTATTGTGTTAAGGTACAAACTGTGTACAGTGCGGTACGGACTGCAGTGTTAGTGTTATTGTGTTAAGGTACAAACTGTGTACAGTGCGGTACGGACTGCAGTGTTAGTGTGTTAAGGTACAAACTGTGTACAGTGCGATACGGACTGCAGTGTTAGTGTTATTGTGTTAAGGTACAAACTGTGTACAGTGCGGTACGGACTGCAGTGTTAGTGTGTTAAGGTACAAACTGTGTACAGTGCGATACGGACTGCAGTGTTAGTGTTATTGTGTTAAGGTACAAACTGTGTACAGTGCGATACGGACTGCAGTGTTACAGTGTTATTATGTTACGGTACAAACTGTGTACAGTGTGGTACGGACTGCAGTGTTAGTGTTATTGTGTTAAGGTACAAACTGTGTACAGTGCGATAGGGACTGCAGTGTTACAGTGTTATTATGTTACGGTACAAACAGTGTACAGTGTGGTACGGACTGCAGTGTTAGTGTTATTGTGTTAAGGTACAAACTGTGTACAGTGTGGTACGGACTGCAGTGTTACAGTGTATATTATGTTAAGGTACAAACTGTGTACAGTGCGGTACGGACTGCAGTGTTACAGTGTTATTATGTTACGGTACAAACTGTGTAAAGTGCGGTACGGACTGCAGTGTTACAGTGTTATTATGTTACGGTACAAACTGTGTACAGTGCGGTACGAAATGCAGTGTTACAGTGTTATTATGTTAAGGTACAAACTATGTACAGTGCGGTACGGACTGCAATGTTACAGTGTTATTATGTTAAGGTACAAACTGTGTACAGTGCGGTACGAAATGCAGTGTTACAGTGTTATTATGTTAAGGTACAAACTATGTACAGTGCGGTACGGACTGCAATGTTACAGTGTTATTATGTTAAGGTACAAACTGTGTACAGTGCGGTAAGAAATGCAGTGTTACAGTGTTATTATGTTAAGGTACAAACTATGTACAGTGCGGTACGGACTGCAATGTTACAGTGTTATTATGTTAAGGTACAAACTGTGTACAGTGCGGTACGAAATGCAGTGTTACAGTGTTATTATGTTAAGGTACAAACTGTGTACAGTGCGGTACGAAATGCAGTGTTACAGTGTTATATTATGTTACGGTACAAACTGTGTACAGTGCGGTACAAAATGCAGTGTTACAGTGTTATTATGTTAAGGTACAAACTATGTACAGTGCGGTACGGACTGCAATGTTACAGTGTTATTATGTTAAGGTACAAACTGTGTACAGTGCGGTACGGACTGCAATGTTACAGTGTTATTATGTTAAGGTACAAACTGTGTACAGTGCGGTACGAAATGCAGTGTTACAGTGTTATTATGTTACGGTACAAACTGTGTACAGTGCGGTACGAAATGCAGTGTTACAGTGTTATTATGTTAAGGTACAAACTATGTACAGTGCGGTACGGACTGCAATGTTACAGTGTTATTATGTTAAGGTACAAACTATGTACAGTGCGGTACGGACTGCAATGTTACAGTGTTATTATGTTAAGGTACAAACTGTGTACAGTGCGGTACGGACTGCAGTGTTACAGTGTTATTATGTTACGGTACAAACTGTGTACAGTGCGGTACGAAATGCAGTGTTACAGTGTTATTATGTTAAGGTCACAAACTATGTACAGTGCGGTACGGACTGCAATGTTACAGTGTTATTATGTTACGGTACAAACTGTGTACAGTGCGGTACGAAATGCAGTGTTACAGTGTTATTATGTTAAGGTACAAACTGTGTACAGTGCGGTACGAAATGCAGTGTTACAGTGTTATTATGTTAAGGTTCAAACTGTGTACAGTGCGGTACGGACTGCATGTTTACAGTGTTATTATGTTAAGGTACAAACTGTGTACAGTGCGGTACGGACTGCAGTGTTACAGTGTTATTACGTTAAGGTACAAACTGTGTACAGTGCGGTACGAAATGCAGTGTTACAGTGTTATTATGTTAAGGTTCAAACTGTGTACAGTGCGGTACGGACTGCAGTGTTACAGTGTTATTATGTTAAGGTACAAACTGTGTACAGTGCGGTATGAAATGCAGTGTTACAGTGTTATTATGTTAAGGTTCAAACTGTGTACAGTGCGGTACGGACTGCAGTGTTACAGTGTTATTATGTTAAGGTACAAACTGTGTACAGTGCGGTACGAAATGCAGTGTTACAGTGTTATTATGTTAAGGTACAAACTGTGTACAGTGCGTACGGACTGCAGTGTTACAGTGTTATTATGTTAAGGTTCAAACTGTGTACAGTGCGGTACGAACTGCAGTGTTACAGTGTTATTATGTTAAGGTACAAACTGTGTACAGTGCGGTACGGACTGCAGTGTTACAGTGTTATTACGTTAAGGTACAAACTGTGTACAGTGCGGTACGAAATGCAGTGTTACAGTGTTATTATGTTAAGGTACAAACTATGTACAGTGCGGTACGGACTGCAATGTTACAGTGTTATTATGTTAAGGTACAAACTGTGTACAGTGCGGTAGGAAATGCAGTGTTACAGTGTTATTATGTTAAGGTACAAACTGTGTACAGTGCGGTACGAAATGCAGTGTTACAGTGTTATTATGTTAAGGTTCAAACTGTGTACAGTGCGGTACGGACTGCAGTGTTACAGTGTTATTATGTTAAGGTACAAACTGTGTACAGTGCGGTACGGACTGCAGTGTTACAGTGTTATTACGTTAAGGTACAAACTGTGTACAGTGCGGTACGAAATGCAGTGTTACAGTGTTATTATGTTAAGGTTCAAACTGTGTACAGTGCGGTACGGACTGCAGTTTACAGTGTTATTATGTTAAGGTACAAACTGTGTAAAGTACGGACTGCAGTGTTACAGTGTTATTATGTTAAGGTACAAACTATGTACAGTGCGGTACGGACTGCAGTGTTACAGTGTTATTATGTTAAGGTACAAACTGTGTACAGTGCGGTACGGACTGCAGTGTTACAGTGTTATTATGTTAAGGTACAAACTGTGTACAGTGCGGTACGGACTGCAGTGTTACAGTGTTATTATGTTAAGGTACAAACTGTGTAAAGTACGGACTGCAGTGTTACAGTATTATTATTGACAGCCCCTGCAGAGCTCAATCGAACCAGAAGCGCTTCCTTCCAAATCCCTTCCAATTAATTTTTCGTACGTTTCAACATTAGGCCCGTACAGTCCGAGCTGTTGACAGTGTTGCTTAATAACCAAGTGCTGGACAGTCCAGTACTCCACTCGAGGTCTCATGACAGGCCGCACAAGTACGGCATTCATTACGCAACACACGGACAAAGCATAAAGCAGTCCGCTGCTGTGCCGACGCTGACTTGTAAGTGGATTGCGCTACGAAATATTGCGCGCAGTCAAAATTATAATGGCATTCAGTTCCTAGTTACGGATATATCTTGTAAATAAATTATCCCAGTCTTCCTCTCCCGCCTTTCAGCTTCTTTTGACAAATTACGGAAGTTGGGAAATGGAGAAATGTAATTTTTACAAATTATCCTCCCGTCAAAGAAATGGCACAAACGTTCCTTTCTGCGGAACTCAATTTGTCTGTTGCTAAGAATTTCGCTGCAACTTTTTTATGAAAAGTTCACCGGGATACTTTTAACTTGTTTTACGATTTTTTCTCTCTATTTTTATTGCTTTTCTCCTTTCCTTCTGCCGAATTTCCACTCGCCCATTTTAAATTAAGACTTTGCTGAGGATTTTTTTGCTGCTAGATCGAATTACGTCTCTTTTTGAGACAAGGCACAAAAGTACAAATATGATTTCGAATTCAGTTTCGGTTGAAGCAAGACGCGCTACACGTCATGTTAACTGCGTCACTTGTCAATAGCAGCAGCACAGCACACGGCCGCTTATATCCATCTAGCGCACTGCTGTACCGCTTGTTTGTGCGGTAACATAGAGGGTCTGTCCGTACAGCGAGAGACAGATGTGTTAATACAGAGCTCTGTGCTTATATAGCGGTGCACAGGGACGTGTTTGTATAGCGGTGCACAGGGACGTGTATGTATAGCGGTACACAGGGACGTGTTTGTATAGCGGTGCACAGGGACGTGTTTGTATAGCGGTGCACAGGGACGTGTATGTATAGCGGTACACAGGGACGTGTTTGTATAGCGGTGCACAGGGACGTGTTTGTATAGCGGTGCACAGGGACGTGTATTGTATAGCGGTACACAGGGACGTGTTTGTTAGTACAGACGGTGGTGCACAGGGACGTGTTTGTATACGGTGCACAGGGACGTGTTTGTATAGCGGTGCACAGGGACGTGTTTGTATACACAGCTGTGTTGCACAGGGACGTGTTTGTATAGCGGTGCACAGGGACGTGTTTGTATAGCGGTCACAGGACGTGTTTGTATAGCGTGCAACTAGGGGAACGGTGTGTGTATAGCGGTCACAGGGACGTGTTTTGTATGGCGGTGCACAGGGACGTGTTTGTATAGGCGGTGCACAGGGACGTGTTTGTATAGCGGTGCACAGGGACGTGTTTGTATACGGTGCACAGGCGGTTTGTATAATGGTGCACAGGCTGCGTTTGTATGGCGGTGCACAGGGACGCGTGTTTTATAGCGGTGCACAGGGACGTGTTTGTATAGCGGTGCACAGGGACGTGTTTGTATAGCGGTGCACAGGGACGTGTTTGTATAATGGTGCACAGGGCTGCGTTTGTATGGCGGTGCACAGGGACGGTTGTGTATAGCGGTGCACAGGGACGTGTTTGTATAGCGGTGCACAGGGACGTGTATGTATAGCGGTGCACAGGGACGTGTTTGTAAATGCGGTGCAAGCTGTTGTAGGGTGCGTACGTGTTTGTATAGCGGTGCACAGGGACGTGTTTGTATAGCGGTGCAAGGGACGTGTTGTATAGCGGTGCACAGGGACGTGTTTGTATAGCGGTGCACAGGACGTGTTTGTATAGCGTTACAGGGAGTGTTTGTATAGCGGTGCACAGGGCTGTGTTTGTATAGCGGTGCACAGGGCTGTGTTTGTATAGCGTTGCACAGGGCGTGTTTGTATAGCGGTGCAAAGGGACGTGTTTGTATAGCGGTGCACAGGGACGTGTTTGTATAGGGTGCACAGGGACTGTTTGTATAGCGGTCACAGGGCTGTGTTTGTATAGCGGTGCACAGGGCTGTGTTTGTATAGCGGTGCACAGGGCTGTGTTTGTATAGCGATTGCACAGGCTGTTGTATAGCGGTGCAAGGGACGTGTTTGTATAGCGGTGCACAGGGACGTGTTTGTATAGCGGTGCACAGGGAAGTGTTTGTATAGCGGTGCACAGGGCTGTGTTTGTATAGCGATGCACAGGGCTGTGTTTGAATAGCGGTGCATAGGGACGTGTTTGTATAGCGATGCACAGGGCTGTTTGTATAACGGTGAAAAGGGCTGTGTTTGTATAGCAGTACAAAGGGCTGTTTTTGTATAGCAGTACACAGGGCTGTGTTTGTATAGCGACGCACAGGGCTGTGTTTGTATAGCGGTGCACTGGGCTGTGTTTGTATAGCAGTACACAGGGCTATTTGTATAGCGGTGCACAGGGACGTGTTTGTATAGCGGTGCACAGGGCTGTGTTCGTATAGCAGTAAAAATGACTGTGTTTTATAGCAGTACACAGGGCTGTGCTTGTATAGTGATGCACAGGGACGTGTTTGTATAGCGGTGCACAGGGCTGTTTGTATAGCGGTGCTCTGAGCTGTGTTTGTATAGCGATGCACAGGGATGTGTTTGTATAGCGATGCACATGGCTGTGTTTGTATAGCGATGCACAGGGACGTGTTTGTATAGCGATACACAGGGACGTGTTTGTATAGTGGTGCACAGGGACGTGTTTGTATAGCGATGCTCAGGGCTGTGTTTGTATAGCGGTACACAGGGCTGTGTTTGTATAGTGGTACACAGGGCTGTGTTTGTATAGCGGTACAAAAGGACGTGTTTGTATAGCGGTACACAGGGTTGTTTGTATAGCGGTACACAGGGCTATGTTTGTATAGCGGTACACAGGGCTGTGTTTGTATAGCGGTACACAGGCTGTGTTTGTATAGCGGTACACAGGGCTGTGTTTGTATAGCGGTACACAGGGCTGTGTTTGTATAGTCGTACAGTGCCAGGAGTGTACGCCGCGCGGAGTAATTGAGCGGGAAGGCAGAGAACAGACATGAGAGGTGATTCATGATAGCCATTAATTCCATTTCGCGCCGCCAATTTAATAGTAATGAAGCGGTGCTGAATTCCCGGCCAATTGAGCTAACTGTTATTATATGGAGGGGGCTGAGTGTATGTGATCTAATCACACGGCATACTCTGTTCGCGATGGATTTAAACCATCACCACAAATCACTATTTCCGGATCGCAGAGAGAGGTCTCTGGTTCATGCACCAGTGGCGGAGCTTTCATTACTGTAAAATGCAAGACTGTTGTTGCTTAAAGAATGCACAAGGACAGGACTCAGTTATACAACAGTAACTTGTCACTTTAAAGTCGAGTGGTTACCAAATGTACCACCTGGTTTAATATTAAAAAGACAGGCGATGTACGTATAAACATGGCACTGAGGCACGTTCGCGTAACCATTGTTGCCGTGGAAAAGCAATAACTAATACATATTGTGAGTGTGTGTCTGTAGCCTTAGTTATCCAGCATGCAAAGCGCATGCGCCGTATTATATTGTCATCTGTGGCCTGTCTGGCTCTGCCATATTTTTCCACATTATCTCATAAACGACACGACTTTCGGAAAAATCTTATTAAACATAAAATGCGTGTTTTGATGTTCTTTGCAACTTTTGTCTGAAAAATTTGTCATTATAAGAAGAATTCAGCATCATAAATGTACATAGGTCTTCATGTAAAGTACCCGTTATTCTTGTCAGACTTTAATAAAACTTGAATTTTCTTAACATAGTTTCGAAAAAATATTCAAATGTAAAATGTCATGAAAATCCGTCTAGTGGAAGCCCAGTTTTTGCATGTGGACGGAAGGACAGACATTACGAAGCTAATAGTCGCTTTTCGCAATTTCGCGAACGCGCCTAATAAATTGTAGTTTCTGCAGAGTGCATTTATGTGTTTTGTGTGGATCTCAGAACAAACAGCGATTATTTCACTGTACAGCATTAACTGACTGGTTTGTATAACTGAGACGGAGTGTGTTTACTGCGCGGTACGGACTGTATTTATGTGTTTTGTGTGGATCTCAGAACAAACAGCGATTATTTCACTGTACAACATTAACTGACTGGTTTGTATAACTGAGACGGAGTGTGTTTACCGCGCGGTACGGACTGTATTTATGTGTTTTGTGTAGATCTCAGAACAAACAGCGATTATTTCACTGTAATACATTAACTGATTGGTTTGTATAACTGAGACGGAGTGTGTTTACTGCGCGGTACGGGCTGTATTTATGTGTTTTGTGTGGATCTCAGAACAAACAGCGATTATTTCACTGTAATACATTAACTGATTGGTTTGTATAACTGAGACGGAGTGTGTTTACTGCGCGGTACGGGCTGTATTTATGTGTTTTGTGTGGATCTCAGAACAAACAGCGATTATTTCACTGTAATACATTAACTGATTGGTTTGTATAACTGAGACGGAGTGTGTTTACTGCGCGGTACGGGCTGTATTTATGTGTTTTGTATGGATCTCAGAACAAACAGCGATTATTTCACTGTACAACATTAACTGACTGGTTTGTATAACTGAGACGGAGTGTGTTTACTGCGCGGTAAGGACAGAATTTATGTGTTTTGTGTGGATCTCAGAACAAACAGCGATTATTTCACTGTACAACATTAACTGACTGGTTTGTATAACTGAGACGGAGTGTGTTTACTGCGCGGTACGGACTGTATTTATGTGTTTTGTGTGGATCTCAGAACAAACAGCGATTATTTCACTGTAATACATTAACTGATTGGTTTGTATAACTGAGACGGAGTGTGTTTACTGCGCGGTACGGGCTGTATTTATGTGTTTTGTATGGATCTCAGAACAAACAGCGATTATTTCACTGTACAACATTAACTGACTGGTTTGTATAACTGAGACGGAGTGTGTTTACTGCGCGGTAAGGACAGAATTTATGTGTTTTGTGTGGATCTCAGAACAAACAGCGATTATTTCACTGTACAACATTAACTGACTGGTTTGTATAACTGAGACGGAGTGTGTTTACTGCGCGGTACGGACCGTATTTATGTGTTTTGTGTGGATCTCAGAACAAACAGCGATTATTTCACTGTACAACATTAACTGACTGGTTTGTATAACTGAGACGGAGTGTGTTTTACTGCGCGGTACGGGCTGTATTTATGTGTTTTGTATGGATCTCAGAACAAACAGCGATTATTTCACTGTACAACATTAACTGACTGGTTTGTATAACTGAGACGGAGTGTGTTTACTGCGCGGTACGGACTGTATTTATGTGTTTTGTGTGGATCTCAGAACAAACAGCGATTATTTCACTGTACAACATTAACTGACTGGTTTGTATAACTGAGACGGAGTGTGTTTACTGCGCGGTACGGACTGAATTTATGTGTTTTGTGTGGATCTCAGAACAA
This sequence comes from Reticulitermes speratus, assembly GCA_021186555.1. Classification (NCBI taxonomy): domain Eukaryota; kingdom Metazoa; phylum Arthropoda; class Insecta; order Blattodea; family Rhinotermitidae; genus Reticulitermes; species Reticulitermes speratus. The sequence continues at coordinate 30,601,638 of JAJKFL010000013.1, read as the reverse complement.
ACAGCGATTATTTCACTGTACAGCATTAACTGAATGGTTTGTATAACCGAGACGGAGTGTGTTTACTGCGCGGTACGGACTGAAATTTAAATATAATCCAGGATAAATTCAGTTTTAACATTGTTAATTAATGTAAGCACATTCATGGCACGCAGTTGCAGAAACTAGTAGACTTTATCACGTTGGACAGTGAAGACAGGGAAACCCCCAGAATACAATCGGCCGTGACAGCATAACGACTGAGTGTGTGGCCAGACGTAGGGAACTACGTCACAAAATACGACAAATAAGACAATATTACACAACAGCAAAATCTGATCATTCTTCTGGAACTAAAAAAATGACTTGAACAAAGTCGAAATGTTTATTACTGTTTCTGCTTCTATTTACTCATTTACGTCGGCCATCTTCATTATGTCACCCTTCACAGGGCTCGAACAGAGGAACACAAGACCAGCAACGCTAATGGAAGCGTCCACTCAACAGCGCCACGCTTCAGCCGACAAAGTAATTACACAAACGTTAGTCAACTGTCACGTCTCGTCTTTTGTATAAAAACAACTTCAATTTCGAATCATTAACACGAAACTTTTTCATTTAAAAAAAAACTTCAGAAGTAAGCGCCGCACGCCGGCCGACAGATGTACTACAAAATGTCACGTGTCTCCTCGTTCAGTATCTTTCTTTTTTCCTCAGTCGTGATGCAGTCAACGAGGCTTTAAGTACATAAGTGGCAATTTTGTCTTTAATTGGCATTAATATCGGAGCCATTATTACATGTGCGCGTGGTATTTTGACTGCCAACAAGCATCTGTTCGGGAAAATAAAGGCAGATAACTGTCGTCAGTGTTGCCATCTTAACATAATTCCACACGTCTTATCACATGCAGGCAGTGACACTCAACATATGAGTCCATAGAAGGCAGAAAACACGCCGAAAATAAAACTCTGACATGTCTTTGTTGTGGCGAAGGGCCTGAGTAAAACCGTGTAGCAAGATCGATACAAATCTCTCTAGATGAAGAGCAGGCAGCTGTCGCTTCCATAATTGCTCACATTATTTATTTAACCTTCCGCATAGATGGCACTGCTGCCCACTGATAAACAAGATTCATTCTAGAGACACGCACGCTCTTGTGGAAGCACTTTCCGCCTCAGTTGCAGTTACGAATTAGTAATCATGTTAATCAACTAAACAGCCGAATAATTACATCGGCGTTACGTCATCATTTAAATCTCCTATTAAGTCTGATTAGTGGATGTAATTGTCATCTTGTCCGTTAAGATGGCGACTGGGCGCCTGCAAACAGATGCTTCTACACAAAGGTTTGATTAATTGATTGATTGACTGAATAAACTAAACAGACAACGGGTCAGTTAATAAAATTAATTGAATTTAAACCCATTTCGCGCTAATGCCTGTAAAGAAAAGTGATTACGTAAGGATTGAAAAGGATATTCCGAACGAAAATGAAAGTAACTCTTTGGAGCAGAGTCTTTCAGAATCTAATATTCGTTTAGCTAGTGAAGAAATTCGCCATTTCTATGGGACCCGAAAGTTCATTACCGCCTTCACAAGAGCCTGGTACCGGTACTGCTCTGAGCACACAAATCCAAACCACACACACAAACTGCATTACTTTACCATACAGTTCAGGCGCATTCGCAAAATTACGAAAAGCGACTATTAGCTTCTTCATGTTCCTGTGTCCGCCTGGAACAACTCTGCTCCCAATGAAAGGATTTTCATGAATTCTGATATTTGAGTAATTTTGAAAATATGCCGAGAAAATTCGCGTTTCATTATAATCTGACAACAATAACGGTACTTTACATAAAGACCTATGTACATTTATGATAATATCTCGCCGAATTCTTCTTAGAATGAGAAATGTTTCAGACAAAAGTTGTAGATAAAATCAAAACACACATTTTATATTCAATAACTTTTTTTCCGAAAATCGTGCTGTTTATGAGATAATGTGGAAAAATATGGTACAGCCAGACAGGCCACAGATGACAATATAATACGGCGCATGCGCTTTACATGCTGGATAACTAAGGCTACAGACATACTCTCAGAATATGTAATACTTACTGCTTTAACACGGCAACAACGGTTACGCGAACGCGCCTAAATGTTACTTCATACGTAAATTGCCTGTCTTATTAACATTACATTAACATATGCCTACGCCTTCAAAGCGGTTTCTTCCAATTATCCGACCCAAAATTTTTTTTACTAATTTCTCACATTTCCTATATGCTACGTTCTGCATGCCAACATCGCCTTAAAAAGCCTAACAAATTCGAAGTGTTACTACAGTGAACTGAAGCACTGTTCGGTCTAAGGCATGCACCTTTCACTGCTCGTATCACATCTTCACTTTATTGGCCTAACCCAACGACGACAGACTTGCGACCCGCAGAGTTTCCGCGTGCGGCCAGCCAGTACATGCCGCTAAGAAGGCACTGTCAGTTCTGTTTACAGTATCACTTCCAAAACGTTTTACAGAAACACGTCCAAATACACGCAAATAAAATTAAAAAAAATCAAATTTAAAATGCCCAATTGCTGTCACATACATTGCAGCACGCATTCTATTGGCAGGTGTTCAATACACTCAACATTTCAGAAGTGCAACATGTTGGCCGGCAAAGTTTAATTTAGCACCCGCTACTTGCTGTGTCTTGCCCTAACCTCTTACCACTCCGATAAATGTTTTGTGCTGAATTAAATACAACGCCTGAAGGCCATACTGAGGGTGGAGGAATAGCTCCATGCATTCTTAATTTCGGTACTAGCTAGAAGTCGGTGGTCTGTTGATGCCTCAATTGTTACTATCCCTGAGGAAAAGCTTTGGGTGCCCATTGATCACGAGGCTGCGCGGGCCCCAGAGCGGGTCTGGGACTTTGGGCAAATAGAATGTGAAAGCCATCGATGATAAGAAGAGGCACGGCAGGAATGTATCTGCTGCAAAAGGAATTCAACCCCCTGTTTCAAGACTTAAGCAGATATGACGTAACTTCAATGCCATCTGACATCATGAATGCAATTCTTGAAACTCAGTCTCAAATGTCGATGACAGATGGCAGTGCGACGCGCACACGATATCTGCATGATAAAAGTTCGCCTCCTTGACTTTACAAACTGCCTAAGTCTCGAGTGTCTGAGCCAGTGGTTCCCAAACTTTTTCGGTCCACCGCCCCCTTGGTTCCATACACAGACCCACAGCGCCCCCTTACCTTTTTTAAAAAAACATAAATGCGCTTTTGTTTCCACTTTTATTTTATATTAAAAAATCGTTTAAATAAAATTATAACAGTTAAACTTAATGTTTTATGTGTTAATTAATAACTTAAAACTTATTATATTTTTAATGATTAACAATAATTCATCTAGCAATATTTATTAAAAAAATAATATGTGCTTGAATAAGATTCATAAATTAATATACTTAGAAATTTAGTTCATTTTTTTATTTTTAACACAAAAATTACTGTATTTCACGCACTACTTGTCTACTAGCGCCCCCCTGTGATAATAACAGCGCTCCCTTCCACCTCTCGTAGCTATTAGCGCCCACCTCGGTAACCACTGGTCTGAGTGAACAACACGGCGAATTACGAGTCTCTTTGGAAGCACTTAGGCCTTCGTTTGTGAACAGTTGTCTTGAGAGGCAACAGTGGTGCACATGGCGAAGAGGTGCTATACTTCATATATCGGCCAGCTTACCGCTATACTTCATATACCGACCAGCTTACCGCTATACTTCATATACCGACCAACTTACCGCTATACTTCATATACCGACCAGCTTACCGCTATACTTCATATACCGACCAGCTTACCGCTACACTTCATATACCGACCAGCTTACCGCTATACTTCATATACCGACCAGCTTACCGCTATACTTCATATACCGGCCAGCTTACCGCTATACTTCATATACCGGCCATCTTACTGCTATACTTCATATACCGGCCAGCTTACTGCTATACTTCATATACCGGCCAGCTTACCGCTATAATTCAGATTCCGGCCAGCTTACCGCTATACTTCATATACCGGCCAGCTTACCGCTATACTTCATATACCGGCCAGCTTACCGCTATACTTCATATACCGGCCATCTTACCGCTACACTTCATAAACGGCCAGCTTACCGCTATACTTCACATACCGGCCAGCTTACCGCTATACTTCATATACCGGCCAGCTTACCGCTATACTTCATATACCGGCCAGCTTACCGCTATACTTCATATACCGGCCAGCTTACCGCTATACTTCATATACCGGCCAGCTTACCGCTATAAGTCATATACCGACCAGCTTACCGCTATACTTCATATACCGACCAGCTTACCGTTATACTTCACATACCGGCCAGCTTACCGCTATACTTCATATACCGACCATCTTACCGCTATACTTCATATACCGACCAGCTTACCGCTATACTTCATATACGACCAGCTTACCGCTATACTTCATATACCGACCAGCTTACCGCTATACTTCATATACCGACCAGCTTACCGCTACACTTCATATACCGGCCAGCTTACCGCTATACTTCATATACCGACCATTTTACCGCTATACTTCATATACCGACCAGCTAACCGCTATACTTCATATACCGGCCAGCTTACCGCTATACTTCATATACCGACCAGCTTACCGCTATACTTCATATACCGGCCAGCTTACCGCTATACTTCATATACCGGCCAGCTTACCGCTATACTCATATACCGACCAGCTTACCGCTATACTTCATATACCGACCAGCTAACCGCTATACTTCATATACCGGCCAGCTTACCGCTATACTTCATATACCGACCAGCTTACCGCTATACTTCATATACCCGGGCCCGCTTACCGCTAAACTTCATATACCGGCCAGCTTACCGTTATACTTCATATACCGACCGCTTACGCTATACTTCATGTACCGACCAGCTTACCGCTACAATTCATTACGACCAGATTACGCTATACTTCATATACGCGAAGCTTACGCTATACTTCATATACCGACCAGCTTACCGCTATACTTCATATACCGGCCAGCTTACCGCTATACTTCATATACCGGCCAGCTTACCGTTATACTTCATATACCGACCAGCTTACCGCTATACTTCATATACCGGCCAGCTTACCGCTTAACTTCATATACCGGCCAGCTTACCGCTATACTTCATATACCGGCCAGCTTACCGCTATACTTCATATACCGGCCAGCTTACCGCTATACTTCATATACCGGCCAGCTTACTGCTATACTTCATATACCGGCCAGCTTACCGCTATACTTCATATACCGGCCAGCTTACCGCTATACTTCATATACCGGCCAGCTTACCGCTATACTTCATATACCGGCCAGCTTACCGCTATACTTCATACGCAGCTTAGCTTATTCATATACCGGCCAGCTTACCGCTATACTTCATATACCGGCCAGCTTACCGCTATACTTCATATACCGGCCAGCTTACCGCTATACTTCATATACCGGCCAGCTTACCGCTATACTTCATATACCGACCAGCTTACCGCTATACTTCATATACCGGCCAGCTTACCGCTATACTTCATATACCGGCCAGCTTACCGCTATACTTCATATACCGACCAGCTTACCGCTATACTTCATATACCGACCAGCTTACCGCTATACTTCATATACCGACCAGCTTACCGCTATACTTCATATACCGACCAGCTTACCGCTATACTTCATATACCGACCAGCTTACCGCTATACTTCATATACCGACCAGCTTACCGCTATACTTCATATACCGACCAGCTTACCGCTATACTTCATATACCGACCAGCTTACCGCTATACTTCATATACCGGACCAGCTTACCGCTAACTTCATATACCGGCCAGCTTACCGCTATACTTCATATACCGCCAGTTTACCGCTATACTTCATTATACCGACCAGCTTACCGCTATACTTCATATACCGACCAGCTTACCGCTATACTTCATATACCGACCAGCTTACCGCTATACTTCATATACCGCCAGCTTACCGCTATACTTCATATACCGCCAGCTTACCGCTATACTTCATATACCGACCAGCTTACCGCTATACTTCATATAACCGTACGCTACTCATTCCGACCAGCTTACCGCTATACTTCATATACCGGCCAGCTTACCGCTATACTTCATATACCGGCCAGCTTACCGCTTACTTCATATACCGCCAGCTTACCGCTATACTTCATTACCGACCAGCTTACCGCTATACTTCATATACCGACCAACTTACCGCTATACTTCATATACCGACCAGCTTACCGCTATACTTCATATACCGACCAGCTTACCGCTATACTTCATATACCGACCAGCTTACCGCTATACTTCATATACCGGCCAGCTTACCGCTATACTTCATATACCGGCCAGCTTACCGCTATACTTCATATACCGGCCAGCTTACCGCTATACTTCATTACCGGCCAGCTTACCGCTATACTTCATATACCGGCCAGCTTACCGCTATACTTCATATACCGGCCAGCTTACCGCTATACTTCATATACCGGCCAGCTTACGCTATACTTCATATACCGGCCAGCTTACCGCTATACTTCATATACCGGCCAGCTTACGCTATACTTCATATACCGGCCAGCTTACCGCTATATTCATATACCGGCCAGCTTACCGCTATACTTCATATACCGGCCAGCTTACGCTATACTTCATATACCGGCAGCTTACGCTTATTCAATACCGCAGCTTACGCTATACTTCATATACCGGCCAGCTTACCGCTATATTTCATATACCGGCCAGCTTACCGCTATACTTCATATACCGGCCAGCTTACCGCTATACTTCATATACCGGCCAGCTTACCGCTATACTTCATATACCGGCCAGCTTACCGCTATACTTCATATACCGGCCAGCTTACCGCTATACTTCATATACCGGCCAGCTTACCGCTATACTTCATATACCGGCCAGCTTACCGCTATACTTCATATACCGGCCATCTTACCGCTATACTTCATATACCGGCCAGCTTACCGCTATACTTTATATACCGGCCATCTTACCGCTATACTTCATATACCGGCAGCTTACCGCTATAATTCACATAACGGCCAGCTTACCGCTATACTTCACATACCGGCCAGCTTACCGCTATACTTCATATACCGGCCAGCTTACCGCTATACTTCACATACCGGCCAGCTTACCGCTATACTTCATATACCGGCCAGCTTACCGCTATACTTCACATACCGGCCAGCTTACAGCTACACTTCACATGCTGGCCACCTTATCGCAACGTTAATGTTACGTTAATGTAACACTGGCGCCACTCATGCTCAGACGATTTCCGCACCTGCAGTCGCTCTGTCCAGCTGCTGATGGCTCACACGTATTGTTTGCAAACAACGGGAGATAATATTCAAGCTGTTGTTACTGACATAAGCATATCTATGGAGCTGAGTCGGTCAGTGGTCATCAGCGGGAGGTAGAGTGAGGCTAGCTAACGCAAATGGCCTTGAGAAACTAGCGGTCGCGCACCCGTCCAAGAAATTCCCCGAATTTCATAAAACCGGCACGTTCAATACCGTGCTAACAAAAGCCCGCCAATGGGCTTTGTCTTGAGCCGGCCGCAGACTTTCCACACACCCACACGCTATGTTTTTACGTCGCGTTAATATAATCCGATTTTAGTGACAGAAACTTCCTTCGGAACCCTGAGGTACGCCACAGTTGGAGATCGGAAGTAGAGGCACACGGTTTTGCTGCGAGATATCGCGACCGGAAACTTTAATGCAGGTTCCGACTCATTTGATGCGAGCGGAACAGGAAGTCAGCGCGAAGCTGCTGGGCAGACTTGGTAATTAAGCAGAGACATCTATGTGTCACCGACAAAAACATTAGCTGAACGATCAAGTCGACCCTCCTCAATACGCGATATGACGTCACGGAGGAAGCGGCCGGCAGGGAGTCGCTGAGGTACCTGCTAGCCATCAGCTGAGTGACTCCGTCTTGTTGGGTCCATAAAGTCAACTGGCAGGCAAATTATCACACATGGAAATCTCAAAATTTCGATCTGTTGCCATTATTGAAATGTTCAGCATACACAGGGTTGTTAAATCGAGGTACATTTCTACGGTACGCAGAGGATGGAAATCACAACTGTATATTATCATCCTGCAATGTGTTTCGGCCTACCTGGCCATCTTCAGGGAGATAACTTAATGTATTGGTGGATGTAGGTGTAGGGTGCTCAGGTTCGTATGTATATAGAACTGCATATAAAATAAATTCTAAAACTTTCTGACGATGCTATATAACATTGAGAACTAATTTGTTTCTGGACTTTGTCCATCGTCCGGAAATCTAAAATCACGACGTTTCGGAAGCTGGATCTGCTTCCGTCCTCAGGTGAAGGGGGAGGGAGACACCTACTCTGTTGTGTCCCTTAGACCGAGCTAACCAGTGATTGAGGTTAGCTCTATCTAAGGGACACAACAGAGTAGGTGTCTCCCTCCCGCTTTACCTGAGGACGGAAGCAGATCCAGCTTTCGAAACGTCGTAATTTTAGATTTCCGGACGATGGACAAAGTCCAGAAACAAATTAGTTCTCAATGCAGATAAAATGTACATTAATATAATAGCAATGTAATTCCAGTCTAATTTTTTTTAAAACGTGGATTCGATATTGAAACACAGTGTATAAGGCATAGGGACTGGCAATCAGACCAAATAACATTAACATCGCCTTGCTTTACCAGTCACGAATATCATACACTCCATATAATAATATGAAATGCATACACTCTGTTTAATACGAAATCCACATAACTACATTTCTATATAACTAGACTGCATCATATCGAAGTGTATTTCATCTGTTCTTCTATACACACGTAAACCTATGTACCTCCCATTGGTGTTTGTAAGTGACGTCCCTTAAGACGGCCGTGCAGGCCGAAACGTGTCGCAGGATAACAAATACAGCTCTGATATACAACTTCTCTGCACTTCGTTGGTTAGTGTCGCTCACAGTCCATTTAAATCGGCCACAAACGCAACATTTAAAGACATACACCAAACTTTACACGCCTAACACAAATAAAGCAACGCAGACACTTCGGGCACGGCATTCTTGTAATTTTACATTCTTACAAACTCAACCAAATGCAAACATCATTTAAGACTGTGTGCAGAAAAACGTGATCCACATTTAAGATTCCTGCCTTGTGGCACGTTACGCCGTGTTGACTGGTAAATACAGTCGAACTCTGTTATAATGTGTGTGCATCACTTCTTCAAGATATGGAATTTTATTTTTTGTATAGTATGGTTGACTCATTGCTTTGTACACCTAATTATTTTTAACTCTGATTCATCTACGTTAGGTTTTTTTGTTAGGCTCAGCTACTCTTTTTTTGTAGTATGTGTGTTTTATTGTTTTTGTAAGTTTGTGTGTTGTGTATTGTTTTGGGTGTTGTGTGTTATTTTTTGTGATGTATGTTATTGTGTGTTATGTGTCATTGTAGTACCACTGCCACAGGGTATAAACCCACTTGCAGTAATAAATAATATATATATAACGTCATGAAAGGAACTGAATATTTTGTGTCGTTATAAACGAGTGTTGTTATAACCGAGGAGTATAATGTTATGGTTAACAGTCAGGGATTCATTGGTACCAAGAATATATGTCGTTATATGCGAGGTGTCGCATAAACCGATGTCGTTATAACCGGGTTTGACTGCAGTTACCGATGTTTCAAAAGAATGTAGTGCCTACGTCTTCGGGGTCAAGTAATGAAACAAAAAATTGAGAATTTGTATCTGACGCAGTGAATGGCGATCATTTCCCTAACCGGGTTTTGTTGGTATTGGATAAGCAGTGTGTTTACTGCGAGGTAGGAATTACATTTAGTATCCTACTTAGATGACCTTCAGGCTTTATGGGGTCATGTCATGGCTCGGGCGGTTAGTTGCCGGTCTCCCACCGCGGAGACCAGAGTTCGATCCCGGGTCAGTACACGTGAGATTTGTGGTGGACAGAGTGGCACTGGGACACGCTTTTGCCGTGAGTACTTCGGTTTTCCCCTGTCAATAACATTCCACCATTGCTCCATTACCTTCTTCGTCTACACGATGCTCTTACCAAAGGGGCAAACATGCGAAGCCTGGGAACCTTCCGAAAGTCAATGCTCATTCGGAAATCGGGGAGCATTGGATAGCAAAGTGGCTTCATATCGTGAAATAGTGACAATTCATGAATTCGCAGAGTTGTCAGGTTGGTATTAACGACGGAACTGATGTCTGAAGTGTGATGGAGAATATTTCAGTGACAAGCTGAACATACCAAGTTTCGTGAAAATCTGTCCTCTTTATCTCGGGTATATGCGACACATAAGGTAAAAGTATTATCGTTAGCATAATACAGTATTGCAATGGTTATTATAACTAAATAAATCCATGATGCAGAGTCCTTCTTGACAAGCTAACAGTTCCTCAGCTAATCAAGAAATTCCCTATTTTATGGAACCCTAAGGTTCATTACCGCACTCACAAGAGCCCGCCACCTGTCCCTATCCTGAGCCTGAGTTAGTTTGTCGTACCAAAGGACTAGTCCAAGTCCGAGGCATTGTGAAGTGTTTCGTAACATCCTAAGTTTTTACGGTGAGGAGTTGTTAGCACCTCGCCCCATCTCCAAGCTGGAGAACCACCCCTTGTAGGCTGTCCGCTACTGCTTATTCAATATATTCGCAACTACCTTCCATACCCGTAGGCCGTTCCTCCATCCGCAACCTGAGGACGCGCCGTGCCGTGGTAACAGGGACCGATTTATCACGGTCAGAATTTATTATGGGGAATGCAGACACATAGACCTATGTACGCCGATGTCATACAATAATACAATAATACATACACGAATACAATAACGTGCCGTTCACATGGAGTGTTATAAGTTGATTTGCGGTTTACTCCGAATACTATAAGTTTATCTGCGGTTTACTCAGAATAATATAAGTTTATCTGCGGTTTACTCCGAATACTATAAGTTTATCTGCGGTTTACTCCGAATACTATAAGTTTATCTGCGGTTTACTCCGAATACTATAAGTTTATCTGCGGTTTACTCCGAATACTATAAGTTTATCTGTGGTTTACTCCGAATACTGTAAGTTTATCTGCGGTTTATTCGGTATATTGTTAAGTTAATCTGTAGTTTATTCCGAATATTATGAGTTGGTCTGTTGATTACATGGCATATTATAAGTTTGTCTTCAGCTTACCGTGAATATTATGTGTTGATGTGCAGTTTACGCCGTGGCGCAGTTGGTTGAGGCAGTGTTACGAGCCGGAAAGTCGCGGGTTCGATTCCCGATGGTGTCAGTGGACTTTTTCATCGACATAATCCTTCTGTCCGCACTATGGCCCTGGGGTCGACTCAGCCTCTAACACAAATGAGTACCAGGGATACATCCTGGGGAGTAAAGGCGGCCGGTGCGTACGGCTGACAACCTCACCACCTTCATGTGGCGATTGTCTAGAAATTCTGACAGTCTCAACTTCCTGGAGCCCTGAGGGCCTGTCCAGGCGTGTATAGGGACAGCTATACCTTTTATTATAAGTTGAGATGCGGTTTACTCGGGAAAATTTTATTTTTTACGAAGAACGAAACGTCTCTGTCGCAGTTTCGTGTTCCAGAGGGTTCGGATTCAAATCTCTTCTCGACGACGTGGCAATGTGCCTTATTTCTTTCATTCCATCCAGACAAATACTGTGATGGTACCTCGCAAAAAGCCACGATCGCTTCCTGCCACAAGCTTTACAATTCACCACACAGTATTCACCTCACCACTCGACACTGTACTTTCTGAGCTATTGGTAGCATCGTTAAATAAGCCACAACTAAACGAGGGACAGTATATAAAACACAGAATGTGACGTCACATCCGTTCCCCGTGATGATGTGGAAACACACCAACAGTCTCGGCGTCCCGCCTTGTGCCGGTCGATGCCGGCGTCTTGTTGCTCTCCTACTAATTAATTATTACAGCTCGTAATTTCATTAACATTGTAATTGCCTGAAATTAGTCGCGCTTAGCTTCGTGTTTATTTTATGCGCCCGGGGCCTCACAGTCGCACTGGCCGGAACACTTTGATCTGTACGAACAGCATTCGAAATGTTGAACATCACGACGCCGTGCACAGAACTCCCAGCGGGGGTATTTGCAGTTCGCCAAGCTTATTTGCGGCCTGATTTACCATTTATGGCCTTAAGTAACGTGGAATTTATTTTGGGTCAATATGCCTGAAAATTGGAATTACCGGACAACTTTGAGGAAACGCCTCTCATATCAAATTTTAAAGAAAATTGTTGCACCATAGCAGCCGGTATAGCTCAGTCGGTATAGTGACTAGGATACGGGCTGGACGGTCCGGGGTTCGGAGACCGGTAGGGCCAAGAGAATTTTCTCTCGTCCTAAACGTCCAGACAGGGGCTTTGGGGCCCATCCAGCTTCATAATGAGCAGACACAGCGACTGACCACTCACCTCCATCGAGTGCCCAGGTAAAGGAATGAGTGGAGTTAAACCTCTACTCCCTCTGTAAGCCTTCATGACTGAACACGGACTTTAACCTTTTTACCTCCTACCTGTTCAACGGTTTGGGCAGACAGAAATTCTGACGGACAGACGGACAAGCATAAAGCGACTTTAAACTTTGTTAAGATGCCTAAAATACAGACAATATCCAGAATACGCATCCAGCATTCAGAATATGTTTGTCTCCTGTCACATAACGCTTTAAAACTGAAATTACGTCATAATAAAAAAATCATATGTATAAATTCAGTTACTACCTCACAGAAAACACGCTGCATCTGCTTTACAAAGACCAGTTATTTAATTCAGTTAGAGACGTCTAATCGCTGTTTAACCGGATAATCACATAACATCTCAGTACACTGTGTGGGCAGAATTCAGTTTTAGTTTTAAATGAAACGGCACAGAAGCTGCTTATGATGTGTCGCCACGTGTCGCCACTGTCCGCTAAACACTGAGAGTTTTCAAAATGCAGGCGTGTCAACGCCGAGTGGAACTAGACACGTGGCTTGAAGAGGAAACTTAATAGAGCAGGCCTGCTCAACCTGTACTGTGGTGCTGGCAACTTCGGTAAATTTGGTCTGCATGCGGGCAACGTGATACTGAATACACAGAATGAAGAGTGAATAGCGTAGTGTAATTGTGTGTACAATTGTGCTGTGTGTTTGTCTGTACTTCAGTGCAACAGAAGTGTATTGATAGTAATAGGAAATGTTTATAAGAGTGAATAGCGTAGTGTAATTGTGTGTACAATTGTGCTGTGTGTTTGTCTGTACTTCAGTGCAACAGAAGTATATTGATAGTAATAGGAAATGTTTATAAGAGTGAATAGCGTAGTGTAATTGTGTGTACAATTGTGCTGTGTGTTTGTCTGTACTTCAGTGCAACAGAAGTGTATTGATAGTAATAGGAAATGTTTATAAGAGTGAATAGCGTAGTGTAATTGTGTGTACAATTGTGCTGTGTGTTTGTCTGTACTTCAGTGCAACAGAAGTATATTGATAGTAATAGGAATGTTTATAAGAGTGAATAGCGTAGTGTAATTGTGTGTACAATTGTGCTGTGTGTTTGTCTGTACTTCAGTGCAACAGAAGTGTATTGATAGTAGTAGGAGATGTTTATAAGAGTGAATAGCGTAGTGTAATTGTGTGTACAATTGTGCTGTGTGTTTGTCTGTACTTCAGTGCAACAGAAGTGTATTGATAGTAGTAGGAAATGTTTATAAGAAATTAAATTCACAACCTAGGC